>JAVTVX010000031.1:12065000-13389166 GCA_033439265.1 Dillenia suffruticosa | reverse complement strand
GCGTGGTTGCACGTAGCGTACGTGCCATGCCAAGAGCTAGTACATCCGTTTCCTTTTTATTAAAAAATTTGAATTTTCAATTTTGCTGAAAATATTATTATATTATTATATTTTTTTAATGACAATAGTATTATTAAAGAAAAAATAATTACGATCGTAACTACAAGGAGATTCAAATGACAAAGATCTTGTCTAACTAGATTGTCCGTCAAAGTATCACCTGAATGAGAATATGAATAAAAAAAAATATCATTAATAACTCGAATCGAATAATCAATACTAACAAAAACGATAAATATGATAGGATAACAGATAGTTTTATCTTCTTTTAATTTCATAATAAAAATCAAACTTTCGTAAATATAACAATAGAGCGCTACACTCTCTTAATTAGAGATTTTAATTTCGAATTATGAGAATGGAAAAATTGAATTCATGAGAGATAACCCCTTAATGGGTCACACAGTGTTTAAACCGAATTAATCGAATAAAATATGGATACGAAAAAATCACAATAAATGGCTAATCTTTGTTTGAAACAGCAACCATGTAGAAAATTTTTATTTATTTTTAAATAAATTTCATTTCTCACCTAACCCTTATGATCTCAAAAACATTGCGGGTTCAATAAATGTAAACATGATTCGACTATACCACGTTGTCCTTGCATTATTAATTTCCACACCTAAGATGTTTTAATTCATCCCCATAAAAATAATAATTAAAAAAATTACCTTAGATTAGATTAGATTAGAAAGAGAGAGATCCTAAGTAGGGTGACCAATACATATAGCTATGTAAATTTCTTCAGATCAGTTTGCATTTTCATGCAAGCTGGCTTGCTGCATGTGTATATTGTTTTTAGTACGATTAAATTAAACTTATTCAATTTTAATTTTTTATTAGTAGATGTCTTTTATAAAATTAGATTCGTTTTATTTAATTTATTTAATTCATAAAATATTTTTTTAAAAGAAATTATGGAAGCAACATTTGGAATGTAAAATTTTTGACTCGGGAATATATGGATGTGGGGGTGGGGTGGGGTGGCGTGGGGTAGGGGTACGAAAAGTTTGACTCCAAACATGTCAGATAGTCAAAGAAAGCTCCACATCGGCAGGAGAGTAATGAAGGGGATCCCACGTGCCAACTCAGAAGTCGGCATTGGGTCAAATGCCGGTGGTAAGTGGGACACGTGTAAGCCTCATTTTTCCAAAAGAAAAATATTTTTGAATTTTATTTTAAAAGGGGGGAGGGCTACAACGTTTGACCGCCCTCGCCTTCCTTCCATCAATCCTTTTCCCTTTCGCCTCGTGACGATTGCCCTTTGTTTGGATTCCCACGTTGACTTTGTCTCCCTCTCCCGACCACCACCTACCCATACACACACACACGTATACACATTCCCATGTATATACAAAATGGAATTTTGTGTTCATTGACATTCACGAATTTTATTATATATAAATAAAAAATAATAATTGTTGAACAAGCATTTAACGATTATAGATTTTATAAATATTTATATATATAAATCATAAAAATTCTTGTATAGCAGTAACCATCGAAATTATATTTTACCATATATAAATTTTTTAATTTTGTCCGTTATAAATACGATTATTGTTGTTATATAAAAAAAATAATTATATAAATAAGTATCAAATATGAAATAGAATATAATAACGTAATCTATATAGCTGATCGTATATAATGGGATAAGATTTAATTGTTGTGGTGTTGTTGCATGCTACAAGCCACTAAGAGTGAAACAAAATTGTATTCATGGAGTTCAAAATTAGTACTAATTTGATCCTCACACACGTAAGACTCTCCTATGATTATTTTATTGTTCTCTTTTTATATAATTACATATTTTTTGTGTACAATAATTAATAATTAAGACCTGTACAGTTTGATATTAGAAATCTTAAATTATGTAATGGTAAACCTGGATCAAGTTGAGTAATTTGTGTACAAATATAAAAATCAAGTCTTTGAGGACAATCTAATGGTCAATATCCTCTCTCCCAATTCCGTGATCTGGGGTTCAAACATGTTTTTCTTAAAAATTTTATATGCCATCTAATCACCTCGGATTTGATTATTAATGAATATGAAAAATGATGGATCAAGCTAATTGAATCGAATAAGGTAATGGTTTTGTTCTAAGCTTGAGCTTAATGAAAGAGTGAGTCCCAAGTCTGAATACAAGAGGAGGGTTATAATAGGTTGACAAACAATGTAAAGCCCTTGTCAATACCAAAATGAGAAACGTTTTCACTAAGTAAACACAAGAAAAAAATTCCTTTGAATTCACATATCTCGGAAAACAAGTTTAACAATGACATTCATAATATATATAATATAAATAAATATGAGTTGTACGTGTTCAACATTTTGTGATATGACAAATTATGGTAATTAATTTATTTTTCCTATAATGCAATATAAGGAAAAAAATATATAAAAAATAAGCAAATTCAATACTGATTTTTGGCATTTACCCATTTTTGGGGAGAATACAACTTGAATTATATTGTCAATTTGTTGCTTATGGGATTATAATATGATTAGTATTATTATTAATTTTTTTAAAAAAAATTGAATATCATAATATAAAACCTAACCCAAAAAAAAAACATATTTTAAGTTGAGCAACAAAATTTAAGGCTGATATTAACGCAATGGTCTTTTCCAAGTGGATGACTACTCCAAAGGACAACTAGCAAGAAAGTCATGCATGGACCATTATTTTGGATGGAATGGAATGAGTTCACATATCCATTACTCATTTAAAATACATGTTAAACATGAAATAGAATTGTATGTATAGCTAAATTGCTTAGTTGTTTTTTAAAAATTGCTCCAAAAAATAACAATTTTTTAGTATAATCGGGCCGATATCAGGAATCATATCCCAATTAAATCCGATTTGAGTATTGTTGGATCCAATTTATGGGAGGTTTTTCAACGTAGCTTTTTTTATTTCTACGTTTCGAATGCTAATTTGATTAAGAAATCTAATACTTTTACTTATTAAATCGATTATTTGTTAGTGAATACGTTTTTTATAAATACATTCTTCTGCAAAATTTATAACCACAGAAGTCTTATTATTTTTTTATTTTTAATAATATAGAGAAATTTGTAAGAGTTAAAAAGGAAATTAAAATCCAACAGAAGGGAAAAAGTTGAGTAAGAGTGAAGTTGAATGCAAATTGGAAATTGTCGCATTTTGGGCCGGCTTGATGATTCTAGTGTGGAATTTTGGGACAGAAAAGGGGTTGGCTTAGTCTAGTCAAGAAGTTCAGCTAGAGATGATTCTTATCAGACAAGTGAGTACACAACCCAAAAAAATGAAAAAAGCTAACAATTGGAAAAAATGCTTTTGACTGTATGATTGGCTACAAATCAGTTTCCTCTAATCTCTTGGATCTAAGCATGTGGATTGTGAAAAATCCATCAAAATCTTCTCAGCTGTTGTGGCTTGTTTCCGACCCTTATTTTCTTTCCTCATGTTTCAGGTGATAGACCACCCAAAGAAAAATAAATAAATATGAAGTGGGATATAGCTCAATTATTTAACTTGTGTTGAATAACTGTGAGTAATTTTATTGAATTTAAGAAAAAAGTAAATATAAATATAGTCGAAAATTGTTAATTATTGTATTAATAAAATGGTGTAATCTCAACTTTTGATTTAATTAATTACTTTTTAAATGAATATATAAAATAATCCTATTCATAGATTGCAACCCATTAGAGAGTCAAATATATCCATCAAAATAATATCACCCTACTCTAGAAAAGGCACTTTTTGCTCCTTTGATTGGAGGGTGTGTTGTCAACCTTCAACATTTAGTGGGGATAGCAACCCTCTCTCTCTCTCTCTCTCTCTTAATAAAACAAAACAGACCCCAACAAAAGCTTTCCATCAAAGCCTTCTCTCACCTTTTTTCATCAATATCTTCTTCTTCCCTTCTTTCTTCTTCATCTTCTTCTTCATGTCTAGTGAACCAAATGATCTTTACAACTATGACCCATTTCAATACGATAGATATGATCTTGGAACGACTAGTTTTTCATTTTCAAGCAACACTTCTTCCATGTATGAACACAAGCCTCCTTTGGTGGGTGATCCTTCCTCTCAAACCCTTCATGGTTTTAACCCTCCTTCGCATATGGGCTTCACTGAGTGTTTACATAGATCTGTTGAGTATAATACGCTCGCTTCCACCTTTGGTATGTCACCTTCATCATCCGAAGTCTTCTCATGCATTGAAGGAGACAACAAGACTCTTGAAGCCACTAGAGGTCATAATCCCATAATTGGAAGTACTAGTGGAGTCCCAATGTCTACAAACTCTTCAGAGTCTTCATTTTCTACAGAGGCTGGCAATGAAGAGTACTCAAGCAAGAGCAAGAAGGAGAGTGAAACAAAGGGTTGTGAAGATGGTGATGATCACCCTAATAAGAAAGTGTAAGTATCGGCAAATTCAATTATCATGTGCTTTTGTTGTTTTGGCTTGAATTATGTAGAGTATGTAAAGTGTGAGATTTTAAGGATGTCTGAAAAGTTTTTGTGATTATTAATAGTGGGGTTATGTTGATATAGGAATAAACAAAAGGAGAAAGTTGAAAAACGCCAAAGAGAACCAAGGTTTGCCTTCATGACTAAGAGTGAGGTTGATCATCTAGAAGACGGCTACAGATGGAGAAAGTATGGACAAAAGGCTGTCAAGAATAGCCCTTTTCCAAGGTTTCCTCTCTCTCTCTCTCTCTCTCTCTCTCATGTGAACATACATCTTCAAAACTATGTCCTCTTAATTTTATAAATGCATGTGTTGACTTAGAAGAGATACAAAATGGAGAGAGCGAAAACAAGATTTGGAATTCTACATCAAACTATTTCAACACCCATAACTTCTTTACAATTTCTTTAGGACAGCCCAGGCAAAAGCATTATATAATTTTCACTAATTTCCTCTCCAATGTTTATGAAAATCTAGAATGATTTTCTTCCTTTTTTTTGGCATTTTTTTAGAAGCTATTATAGGTGCACTACACAAAAGTGCACGGTGAAAAAGAGAGTGGAGAGATCATTCCAAGATCCTTCAACAGTGATAACAACATATGAAGGACAACACAATCATCCGGTACCGGTCACACTTAGAGGAAATGCCACTGCAATGTTGTCTAATCCTATGCTTGCTCCTACGCCTTTGGCTGCACCGCCACAAAGGTTTCCTCCAGAGCTTTTGGCTCATATGATGCCTCCAATGAATACTCAATATGCAAGTGGTGGCACAAGCTCTAATTTGTTCGCTCCTCAACCTACGATTCATTTTCAACAACAACAGCAACACCTACTTAATGATCACGGTCTCCTTCAAGATCTATTTCCTTCGCTCTTTTTCAAGCAAGAGCCATGAGTTCTCTCTCCCTCCCTCCTCTAACCCATCTTTAAGGAGGTTAAACTTTTTACTATGTCGTAAGTTATGGTAATCTCTCTCTCTCTCTCTCGTTGTAAAGTAGTTAATTATAGCTTATTTATTATCTATATCTAACTTAGCAGAGATGGAATGATTTTGCCACTCTTTCATTTATAGTCACATTAGTATATTTCCCAACTTTTTTATTAAGTGAGAATGTTCTTCACTTCAACGAAATATGTACTGGGTTGAACTTGTAACATTAAATTTGCACCAGTATAAAATGAGAGATGATGGCTTTTCATGGGTTTGGAGTTATGATCTATTAAGGTAGAAGTGGAGTTTGTGTGGGAGAAGGAAGCTCATTTGTAAGGTACTTTCATGGTGTTGATCATGTTTTTTTAAGACTTGTTCTAATTTTTGATGCTTTTAGTTGAGTTTATACGAGAGAGAGAGAGAGAGAGAGAGAGAGAGAGAGAGAGAGAGAGAGAGAGAGAGAGAGAGAGAGAGAGAGAGAGAGACTGTTAAAGTTGTTACTTTCCATTTAATATATGGATGGTAAGTATTTTCGGAAGATACACATGACACTGTATAACGCTATTATGCCATTTGTTTTTCCCTATTACAAGTATTTTTTTTTTCTTATAAATGTCAAAAATATCATAATATTTCAATATTCTCTCACAATATATATTAACATATCATATATTTGAAAGAAATATTTGATTAATTTGATTTTAGAGTTTACATATATCCCAACATCATATATAAATATATTATTTGTTCAATATGTTAAGAATACAATAAATCACAGAGAATTTTCTCTCATTTCATTATCTCTCTATTTTTTACATAGTATTAGAACCCTTTGTAAAAGGAGTTAAAAAAAATATTTTTATTGATTTGATTTTAATATGTAATATATTTTTTAATAAAAATAAATAAATTTCTCACGTATAGCTGAGCATGACTAGCAGATGTAGCTGTGTGCATTTCCATTGTTCACTTCACCCATGGTCGAGTAAGACCCCTATGGTTTCGCATTTTCCCATAGTCGTAGTTGGCTGATCCATTGATGATCTCAACTTATTAGTTTAACTGAGACTACGATGGATGTGATTAACTCACACATAAAGGAGTTCATTAGAGTTTCTCCATATGCGAATTAGTATCTCCCACTGGATGAAACTTTTTTTTTTTTTACTTGATCACCGATATTTAAAAATCTGATTAATTCAGTTAGAGTAGATGTGAACTTAATTTAGAGATTAACTTTCATGATATCTATTTTTCTAGTCTCAAAACTCGAACTTGATACTTTGATTAAGAGAGTTTAGTACTCTATCGCGAGACTCACATGTCATTGGTATCGGATGAAGCCTATAAAAAAATGATATACACATGCATACATACATACACGCATGCACACAAATTTATATACAATTAGCCAAATTATTAATTATTGAAGTTTTTAAGTGAATTTAATATTTAAATGATATCAAAAGTTCTTGATAGGATATTAAGTAAATATGCTAGATTGCCTCAAATTAAAATTAAAAATTAAGGGCACGTTGGTGATCTCAAATTAATTGGAATAAGAGTGAAATATCAAATTAATTTGTAATATATTCGATTATACTAAATTACATAGGTTTTGAATAATATAAAATTTTATTTAATAATTATTTTTGGTACTTACTATTTTTTTATTTTTGTTTGTAAAAAATTAAAAATGTTTACTTATATATATACTAACATTTTATCAGCATTCTCTTATTAGAAGAAATTTAAATTTGCAACAAATAAATTAACTTCTGATAATATATTAATACATGATTTTTATTTTTTTAATTTATTTTTTGATTCCCATATTGAAATGATTTATTATTATTATTTTTTTAAAATCAAACAATAACTTTCCCTTGGCTATAGAGACTTCTGACAGAAGGGATTTTTACGTCAAGGTCCTTCTTCAGACATTATGGGCCGGGTCAAAATTCTGGAGGGCGAACCCAAATTAGGCAAGGTTAGGGCTTAACTTCAATTAGCCCAGTTATGATCCAAGATGATGTTGGATGTAGTTCAAAAATTCCTCCTGTAATTTTCTCTAAGAGTTTTTTTTTTTTTTTTACTGAATCAATCGGTATTCAAAATTATAACTTAACTAATTTAGTCCAAATTGCTCTCGGGTCCTTTTTAAAGAGAAGCTCTCTCAACATTATTTTTTTCATTCACAAGATTCAAAACCGAATCTTGATTAAGGAATGTGACGCCATTTTCATTAAACCAATTTTGTATCGATAAATTTCTCTAAACGTTATGATTTACTAATTGAATTAATTGATATGAAATTAAATATTGAAATTAAAATAATTTATGTGCAGTACTTTTTTTTTTTTTTTTAATTTGGTTAGAGCTAATGGTTTTATTGATGTAGCTAAAAACTCCAGCTACTTGGAGTGTTAATGGAAACCTCTACCTACATCTTCAGCTCAGCTTAATTTGTCATGTAATTATTGATTAAATAGTATAATTCGACTCGAATACAATTTAATCGAATTCAATATGGTTACTTAGCACATGATGGTTTATTAAAAAAAATTATTGATTTAATATTTTATATTATATATAAAAAGTTAAATGTACTATATTACTATGATTTTAAAATAACAACAACAGAGTCGTTTAATTACGATACATAGAGTATTTTTCGGTACAAGTGTTCTACGTTAAAATAAAAATACAGATAACAATTCAAAAAAAAGCAATAATAAGATTTAGATTGTCGTTTTATGGAGTGGATGATATATTAAATTCAGGAACTTTTGGCTGTATGGGGCATGGAATTGTATCAATAATGTTGATTTCGACCATATAAGAGAATATGAATGGATAGAAGAAGCAGAGATAATTATTTTTTTTTTCGTTGTATAAAAATTTGAATCTAAAATTATCATATTAGGAAGAAAAATTTATATCATTAGATTATCTCCTTAGGAACAGAAAATATAACCATACATAGATGGATTTAGGGATTTCCTACTATTGCCGGATCAAAAGAAAATCGAGGCACTAAATGTATTTGTGTGTCTCTCTTCCTCCTCCTCCTCCTCCTCCTCAAATGTTGCTCACTATGGCAATTGAGAAGTCCACCGAATAAAAAGGTGGCGTTAAGAAGTCCTACCATTGTCCATAGAAATTCAGGACAATTGTCGAAATCAAATATTATTTAATTAAAAAAATTCAATTAAATAATATTTGATTTTGATAATAAATTTAAGGTCACGTGTATTTAGTTGCGACACTATAATTTTTAATTAAAATATCAAATTCAAATTTTAAAAATATAAAAACAAACGTTAAGAGAGTCGACCTCTAAATTGGATTTTATTACTAATTAAATCGATGGTCAATTATAAAAAAATATATGTATTATTTTATATGATAATTGATAAAGTAAGAGATAAATATGCATAAGTAGGTGTAGTATGACGAATAATGAATATAAATAGTTCTCCTAAGAGAACATTTTTGAGTTTTAATAGTGATAATGGTTGATTTAATAATTGTGTAGATATGAATGGTGCATATGATCGATATATATTAATTATTACATATTTTCAATATAATTCACAAAATTTTTGTATAGCTCCTTCTAAAAAAATTGTTATTTTTGAATTATTTATCTAACTTGATCCAATAATTTGAGTGAAAAACGGAAAAAGGGTTTCAACACTCGATTCGTAGCTTTTACTCTCCTAGATTTTGTGAATAACTGTAATCAAATGGCTATATAATAAAATTTTGATACATTTAAAAATGGTCAGATAGAATTTAAGTTAAGAAAATTTTTTACTTAATTGAGTTTAATAATAGCTGAATCAGATTAGTTAAAATATAACTCCGATAACGATCGGATATATATATATATATATATATATATATAAAAGAAGGCTTTCTTTTGACCTTTAGATGGGTTGGTCACACAAGGGCATTATCCTTGCAGAAGGGCCCCAAAGGTATATGGTGGTGGTTGAATTGAATCATTCCCTGTAAACAATTACTGAAAATGACAAATAAAATGGAATACACATATATTATGTGGTTTGGGAATCTTGAAATATCCCAAATGCTATTAAGAAAAAATATAATGATGAAATGAATATTTCAATCTGAGTTGGCATGATACCTCCCGGCATCATCTTTTGACTTTGACATCCAAAAACCAATGCTCTCCCCTTACTCTCACCAATAAAATGCAGTTAATATAAAGTTTTTAATGTAACAATTATTTATATTTCTTTTTATTAAAAAAATAATTAATAGTCGGAAAGTTATAATTTAATTAAAAAAATAATATAAAAATAAATTCATATATATTTTTTTAGTATTGGACTAACCGATTTTCAAGAATTACTGTCGGGTTTTTTTTTAGGTAAAACTCTGTCAACGTAATTTTTTTTATTCTCAAAATTTGAATTCAAGTTTTTATTAAAAGATTTAATACCAACTAAATATTTGTTGATAAAATAAATTCAATGAAAGTAATGATTCGCCAATTGACAATCAGTTAGTGAGAGTGTTAGTTTCTTAATTAAATTTAAAATTTAAAATTTTATAATAAAAGAATTAAAAGAACTTTTATTAAATTAGATCTGATATAATTCGGACCGGATCAGTATTCTAATTCTATTACCGATTGCTTATTAAAAAAAATGTAATCCGAGATCCGACCGAAAAAGAAAGCATACGCGTTTCCAAATGCTCGCAAATAAGAAAATGATAGTTGCACTGTTGACCTTTGAATTGCCAATTATAAGAGGAGACAGAGAATGGTCAATGTAAATACTACATCTTAGCGTTTGATGAGTTGGATGGAATTATTTTAGTTAGGGATGAGCAAGGAATTGTAATGCTTAACCCTAATTGAAGCTTGAAAGTTGGAATTGATATTAAATTCAATCGAAATTAAATAAACATTTTTATATAATTTTTAGGAAACTTTAATTAATTTATTAATTTTAAAAAATCTTATAAATAAAATAAAAATAAGTTGAGAAATGCCTTCTTGGATTAGAAAGGTAGGTTGGAGTAACTAACTCGGTGAATAAAAATTATATATATATGAAAAAAAAAATATCAATAATTTTATAGTTAAATATTAACCAATTCAGTTAATAAAAATTCTTAAAATAACTCAAAAATAACGTAAAAAAATTCTTGACTTATCTGTTCAAATATGGGAAGGTGAGCCACGTGTGATTTAATATAGCTTACCTTAAAAATATCGGATTACTCCTTTGTCATTTATCCTCAATGTTCCTCGTAGCTTATAAAATGTATGGATAAACATGGGTGACTTTTTTTTTTTCTTTTTTTGGTGAGATAAATATTAGTGAATTTGAAGGGCATCAAGATATATTGAGTAATTTTTTTTGGATAAATCACCGTATTTAGTAATTATATTAAATTTAATTAAATCTGATTTGAATCGAATTGGATTTGTTAACAAATAAAATTTTTCTTTTTGGGTCAAATAAGGGTGAGATTAATATTAATATTTTTATTTTTATTCGGTTTCGTAAATGAAAGGCTCAGAAGCTGTATTATTATTATTTTATTTGGTAAGGTTTTGAAGATACTTCGGTTAGGAGTAAGAAATGCTCTCCCCACAACAAAATTTTAGTAAGTGAATGGGTAATATTAATGATGTCATAAATACGAAATGATTACCAATTTAGGCTCATTAATGATTAATCCCTGGAATTTACTTCAACACCGTTGGAGTAGATCATACGCCATCATTTAAATCATGTTGGGTTTTGGATCTAAATTCCCCCATTCCTGCACGTCCATTTGTCCTCCTTTCTGAATCTCCACCGTCCGTTCTCTTCCGCTCTACCCGCATAGGAAAAGAACACTCTTAAGCACCTAATCATTTTTCGTCTCTCTCTCTCTCTCTCTCTCTCTCTCTCTCTCTCTCTTCCCCCTTTCTCTCTCTAAACTTGTAAAGACAACAAAAGAGTAACAACCGCCTCTCTCTCTCTCTCTCTCTAGACTTGTAAAACAACTAACACAATCTCTCTCTTGAAAGCAAAGTGCAGACAACCATCAACGGTTGGTATCAAGAAAGCAGAGTGAGAGAGACTTCCCCTCCTACATTTTCTCTTTTCTTCAAGCAATTGGAACTCAGGTAGGGCTCCTTCTTCTTCTTCTTCAGATCTCTCTCTCTCTCTCAATTCATTGGCTTAGGGTTTCGTAATCGTATTTATGACGACGACGATCCCTGGAAGGTCGTATTACTCTCTCTAGAACTCTCTCTCTCTTCTCTCTCTCTTAAAAGGTATTCGCTTTCTCTCTCTGTTTCTTTCTTCCAGATTTGCTAATTTTGTTGTTCGGTTCGTCAATTTGAATGAAGATCATGCTTGATTGATTTACTTTCACTTGAATTTTCGGTTGCCAGTGTTTGAATCGATTTGAAGGAGCGAAATGGGAGTGGAATCTGGTCCAATAACGCCTGGACAGGTTTGATCTTCTTTGAATCACTTTTTGTTTGATTTTTTTTTTTGTCTATACTGATCAAATGTAAATAAGATTATGCCAAGTCGATTGGTTTTGGCATTGTTAGCAGTGTTGCTTAGTGATTAGGTCGAGTTTTGGATCTGCTAATAGTTGGTTGATTCATTTGCTTCTGTAAGCATTATGATGGAATTATCCAAACAGCGTTGCATATACAGGGTTCTGATTTATTTGCGTTCAGCTGTATGAATGGCATACAACTCAACTAAACCTTGACTCTGAAACTAGTTGGGGACCGTCATATGAATCTGCTAAAACAGGGAAATCAAAAGAACTAAGGTTGGTGGCATACTGTGTGCCCGAGTTGATTTGAAATGTTTTAACCACTAAAAAAAGAGTGTGCAACTTGCTATTAATTTCCTTATTTGTAGGTGCTAATGCATTGTAATTGAGGCGTTTTGGAACTTGACGTGATTTACTGTTGGGATCTGGTGATAGTTGTTGGAGTGTAAAAGGGCTCACTCGGTGCACAAAGTGTTTCCCGGCTTAGTGTGGGGGTAAGGGGAGGGGGTGGGCGTATATGCACGTGGCCTTCCTCTTGTAGTTTTTTGCGAAGAGACTGTTTTCACACTTCGAACCCGTGACCTCAAGGTCACCAAAGGAGCAACTCCATAGTTGTTGGAGTGTAACGTAAGGATACTAAGAAAGTTGGTGTTTTTAACATCATGTGCCAGTAGCGGTGTATCGATTACAGTGGGAAGTTTTGTAATATTCTATGACCTGTTAGCTGGACAAGGCACCTAACATTGGTGCTGCACACTTTATATGCTGTTAATGAGCTATGAAAAGATGCAGGCAATGATGGCAGTGATGAGCATGTGCATGTTAGTTTTAGGTGCATAATTAACTACAAAGAAGCCCTAAAAGATATATGTATTGTAGATGGTATTGATACCCTGAATTCTATCCTAGGTTGAATATATACCAATGAAAAACTTATACGAAGCTGAACCCTTATGATGTGGGTGATGAGTTGCTGGGGGAATGATATGATGTCAAACTCTGTTTTTCTGTTTAAAGATAAATATGATATTAGATATGAAAGTGAGGATAAAAAGACATAATAGAGGATAGGTGTCCTTTGGAAACAGAAGAAAGATAGGAATGAAGAAAAGAATGATGGCCCAAATTAGAAAATCAATGGTTTGTAGTCTCTCTTAAGTGGAGAATCTTCATTGAATCCTTGCAACAGCCTTCCACAAAGAAATGAGGGAAGTATCATATTTTGTGTGAGAAGCAGGCGATGAACACAAACTGATAAGCACAAGACGAACTCAACATTATATATGTCAACGTGATATATTCCAATAAACTGGAAATCTCATGGTTAGGACAGCACATAATTGGTATCTTTTTGATAGAAAGGAAATGTAATAGATGCAATAAAAAATCTACAAAATTGAAGGATGAGAAATGCATATAAATGAGTGAAAGCACTTAAATTAATACTGTTTCATGTATATAAATTACAATTGTAGCTTCTGCAACATATGAAACGATGGACAATGCTGCGTCTATATTCGACAATGTCTTGAAGATGATATTTATGCAGCACTTGCTTAATCTTTGTTGGTTGCAATGCTATGTCGAATCTTAAGTTATCTTTTGCATGCTGGACAATTGCAGGACACTTTGAAGACACTTACTGGACACTTGTGACTGAAGTTACATTGTTATTTCATAATATTGGGATGCTTTATTATTTTAGATACCAAGAAGTTTGTATTGTTCAAGAGTAGTTCATCCAACTAGTGACATTTGAATTATATAAATTGGTTATTTGTTACATTTGAAATATTTATAGGTAAAGGTCACTAAAATAATTTGAATTTTATAATTACATGCATAAAAGTAATATTAATTACTGTTTTGGCAAGCTATGTCTTGATTTTTTGTCCTTTTGTTAAGTTAAAAGTGTGGTTGGTGACTAAACCATGGTGGGCTGTGGGCAGGGGGGGGTGATTTGAAGCCAAGTGGGAGTTCATGTTCTTTTTATTTTTTATTTTTATTTTTGCATCACCATGTTTAGGTGTTATGACCGCACTCCACATTGAAGATTTAGGCACCCTATTATTCTGAGAAGCCTATTGCTTATTAGATTTCTTGAAAACCTATTATAAATGGCCTGAGATAATAGGTAATTCAAGAGCAAACAAGTCGTACACTCCCTGTTTCGATGTTAGAAATGTATGGTCTTAGGTTGGATTAAAGCTTGGGAGACATTCTTAGTGATCATAATGTAAGTAAAGTGCACTCTTCTATGACAACTATTACTATGTTGTTAGTCAAATTGTGATGGCTTGGAATTAGGAAAAACTAGGGATGCATTGTTGTTCTTCGACTCATGTAATTCAAGCCTTGGAGATAATTTTATGGGGTTATAGGGTTCATTTGTCACCTGAGGACAGGCCTTTGCACAATAGCAACGTATTTTTTTTTTTTTTTTTTTTTTTTTTGGTGACATGAAGGTCTTAGGTTTAAATCTTATTCATTGGAACAACATTTTTATTATAACTACTGGTAAGACCACATAATCCTCCTTCGAAGCTGCAATGGTGGGAGTCTATACAATTGGTAGCCCTACTTTGGGTTTATTTATCTGGTCTCGTATTTTTCAAGTGGGACATATTCCTTGATCTTGTGAAGACTGAAATGCAAGTGCTGTTCTAACATATTTACAAGAATTCTACTGTTTGAAGTTCAATTGAGGTTTAATTGAAGTCTATTGATATGCAGAAGCCAACTTGGACAATCTGTTTGGATTGTGAATGAAATTCAGTCTAGATACTTGATTTTAACAGTTGAGATCAGTGTTTTCCATTAAAGTTGTTTAATAACTGAACAATGGTCTATCTTTTGATTATGCTAGTTACTTTTTGGATAGATTTTCTTGCGTTTGACATATCAATATTGAAATTCGAAGGTCAATTTTGCGCCTTCTAAGTGTTAAATTGTGTTTGTATATTCTCTTCTAATTGTGAATCAAGTTAACATATGTTGTTGATATTTACATTTGGAATGAATTTTCTTTTTCTATTATCTAAGGTCTATTTATGTCCATTCTTTTGCTGTGCAACTAAACTATTATGTCATAAATTGCTTCCTTTATTTGCTACTATTGCTATTTATATTTTTCTTCGCTGCTGATAGGCGATCCCACTCTTGTCATGTCCCAGGTTTCTTTTTTGCTTGGAATTGCCCCAGTTTTTGTTGCGTGGATATACTCGGAGTTTTTAGACTATAAAAGAACTTCATCTCATTCTAAAGTGTAAGTTTCTTTTCTTCAAATTATGTACTTCTTGAATAAGAACTTATCATCTATGTGTTCTTCCATTCAAGTTTTCTTTAATTCATTATAAGTTGTTGTATTGGCATGTCAATTCTAGTTCACACCTCTATTTTTGAGTTGACTTTTTTATTTTTTTTTTATTTTTTTTCCTTTCTATTTATCACTATTAGTTATCTACGAAGGTGTATTTTCAGAAGTTAGATTATAGCATATTTTCTTGTGGGAAAGCCTTCCCCTTCACCAACCCCCCCCAAAAAAAAAACTGCAAGTGTGGTACAGAGGGCATGGTGTGTTAAAGGACGATGATTAACCTCTATTGGTTTCACCACAAAATGGTCCTCTTGTGTCACAACCATGGAGTTTAAAAAGGGCTGTAATTGTTGTTTGCATGCACTAATGGGCTAAGGTAGTGACAACCCGCAACATGGTGGTTCTTATCTTGGCATCACTGCATATGGTAATGACACCTTCACAAACAAAAAAGTCCACTAAAGGCATAATTGGTGATTTTCATTACCTTGCAACTGTTAAACCTGACTTCGTGCGGTTGCATCTGGGGCCGTAATATTTTTCTTTGGTCAAAATCAGATATAGTAAGGAACATCCTTTTTTTACTACCAAGCCTATATAGTGCACTAGAACATGTATATGCATGAAAAAAATTTGATCTCAAACAAGGACTTGTTGGCCTGGAGTTGTCAAAAGAACCATTTGGTTTAATTGAAATCCATTTTTTTCCCAATCTTGTGAACAACATTTGCAAGACTGGATTTCCTTTATGTTAAAAGCTTTTGTTTGGTCTCTTTTACTTCACGGGACTAATACTAATGATTTTTTTGTGGGTAAGGAGACCTAATAACTAATAAGGTTTTGTCCCAAAATATGTCATGAATGGAGAAATGGGTAATCATCTCTTTCATGGATTGTTTAGTGGTGCAGTCATTGTGGCATAGACTTTTTGAAATATTTAGGGAGTTTTTATATAATTTATTTTAAAAGTTTGGTCATCCTTGAAGATGCAAAAGTACTTAGGAATTGTATAGGTGAGATGGTTTTATGGAGTATTTGTGTAGAGTGGATTAGATTTTCAACGACCAATGTTTTCTTGGGTGAGATGGTTCTGAGTCGCTAAAAATAAAAAATGGTTTTCTCGGTTAGGAATCTAGTTGTAGGAGCCTTAAGGGAATATTCCTACTAGAGGTTAATAGGGACCAGAAGAACCCTTTGACTTGATAGCTTTTGTTCTTACTTTCTCGGAAGATTTAATTATCCTGTCCTCTTCTCAGCTGAGAAGAATCATTTAACTGCTAGGGTTTTGTCCTACTACGTACTAAAATTAAAGGGCTTCAAGACTCTTCGTGGTTTTGAATTGTTTTCTTGTACTTCTCTTATCTTTTTTGAAGATTCAAATAAACATCCTTCTGGTTTGCAGACACCATTTAGAGGATTAAAATTCTATTTAAGATAAAAGGTTTTGTTTAGTATTTTGTGCTTAATATCATTGATACTAATTGCTTGTAGCAGATAAGCTGACCTCTGTCCCAGGAATATGTTTCATGTGGTGTTCAAATTGAGAGTTGAGTACTTGTCTCTTTCTTGGTTCCACAGCATGGTTGTGCGTATGCTGTTAAATTGGAAGTGATGGTTGTTCTGAGCAATCTTGAGTTGGTTTTGCTTATTAATTCAAATGTTTCTATATCCATGAGGATGCAGTAGAAAAACTTGAGAGAAAACTTTAGGAGAGGTTTTGGGAATTTCATTGGTGAACATCACGCAGTACTCTAATATCTCTATACATAGAATTAGCTATTTTGTATGGTGTTGTCAAACAACCAAAAATAAAATACCTACTTCACTAAAGACGAGTTTAGGGTGAGCATGATCGAATTCACAGCGAACGGCGGATTTATCTCTTTGAAGAAAAATAAAAATAAAACAAAAATATGGGGTTTGAGTTTAACTAAACTAATAAAATAAATCAACGAAATCAATTAAAACAAGACAATTAAATAATACCTAATACAACAACAACAAACTGAGCCTTATTCTCAAAATTTGGAATCGATCATTTGAGAGACAAATTTATAAAATATAGAAAAAAGAGAAAAACAAGAATAAAAAATATATATATAGATAAATAAAAAGAAAAATAAAATAAAGAAAATAAAATAAGAGAAATAGAATTAAAAAATAATAATAATAAAAATAAATAAATATATAAGTCAATAGATAAATATCTGAAATATATTGGTTTAATTTGTGCGGATTCTACTACGCCATCTATTCTTATCTAAAACCATTTTCTCTTCTAGACACTTCATTTCCATATCTTTACGGATAACTTGCATCCAAGTTTTCAATGGTTTATCTCTACGTTTTACTAAATCTCTTATATTTAAATTCTTAGTTCTCCTAACCGGTGCATCTTTAGATCTTTTTTGCACATGCCCAAACCACCTCAAACGATACTCTCGCATCTTATCCACAATTGAACTAACTTCCAAGTTACGAATTTCGTCATTTCTAATTCTATATCTTCTAGTTTTTTCACACATCCACATAAACATACTCATTTCTGTTACATCCATCTTTTGTTCTTGTTGTTGTTTAATAACCCAACACTCAGTACCACACAATAGTGTAGGTCTAACTGTGATTCTATAGAACTTTCCCTTCAGGTGTAATGGTATCATCCGATCGCAAAGAACTCCGGATGCCTTTTTCTATTTCATCTAACCCGCTTGAATCCTATGGTTCACATCTCTATCTATATTGCTATCATTTTGAATGATAAAGCCTAGATATCTAAATCGTTCATTTTTTGGGACATCTTGCCCATCTAATCTAATCTAATCGTTTCTTCATCATTTCTATAACTATCGCTAAACCTACATCTCATATATTCGGTTTTCGATCTACTCAATCTAAACCCTCTGGATTCTAGTGTGAATCTCCATAACTCTAGTTTAGCATTAACACTCTCTTTAGTTTTATCAACTAGAACTATATCATCTGCAAAAAACATACACCATGGTATTTCATCTTGGATATTTTTTGTAATTTCGTCTATCACTATTGCAAAAAGGAGGGGATTTAATGCCGAACCTTGATGGAGTCCGATGTTAATGGGAAAACTATCGCTCAAACCCCCGCAAGTTCTAATGCCTGTTGTAGCTCCCTCATACATATCTCTAATGAGATTAATGTATCTCAAAGATATCCATTTTTTCATCAACACCCACCACAATAATTCTCTAGGAACTCTATCATACGTTTTTTCTGAATCAATGAATACCATGTGTAGGTCTCTCTTTTGTACTCTATATGTCTCCATCAAATGTTTTAACAAGTGGATTGATTCCGTGGTAGATCTTTCTGACATAAATCTGAATTGATTTTGAGATATATTTATCTAAAATTTCAATCTATGGTCTATTACCTTCTCTCATAATTTCATGGCATGACTCATAAATTTAATTCATCTATAGTTGGAACAATCATGTATGTCTCCTTTATTCTTATGTAGTGGTACAATTACACTCTTTCTCCATATTTGGGGCATTCTCTTAGTTTGCCAAATTTTATTAAAAATATCCATTAACATTTTTACACCAAATTCACCCAAACATTTCCATACTTCTATAGGAATGTCATCAGGTCCTACGACTTTATTATTTTTCATCCTCTTTAGAGCCTCTTTCACTTCATGAGGGCGAATTTTACGTTTAAAATCTCTATTAATTTCTTCTATAGGTATCTCGATATTTCATATATCTGTTATACTCTTAACATTAAAAATATCATCAAAATAATCACACCAACGTTTTCTTATATTCTCATCCTTTACAAGTATACTATTAATACATCTAACATCATTTAGATCTTTACCCTTTTTTTCCCTTAACTTAGCAATTCTGTAGATCTCTCTCTCCTTCTTTAGTCTCCAATCTCTTGTATAGTTTATTATACACTTTATTCTTTGACTCTTGAATAATCCTTTTCACATCTTTTTTCGCATTTTTGTGTTTGTCATATGCATCGCTACTACTATTACCTTTAAAATTCCTATAACACTCGTTTGGTGCGGATAGCCGTTTGAATTTCTTCGTTCCACCACCGTGATTTTTTGCCTATTGGGGCATGACCCTTAGATACACCAAGAACCTCCTTACCTACATTCATAATGTTAGTCGATATCTCTTTTCACATTGTTTCCGAATCAGTATTAGTAGACCAATTTGTCACTTGAAGTAATTTATCTCTAAAAGCCGTTACCTTTTCTCCCTTTAAATTCCATCACTTAATTCTTGACTCTACAAATGGACAGTACTTCTTTCGCCTTTTAGACACGCGCATATCTAAAACTAGGAGTCTATGTTGAGTTGTCACACTCTCTCTCGGGATAACCTTACAATCCTTACAAGTCATTCTATCGCCTCTTCTAGTGAGAAAGAAATCTATTTGGCTACTATTAGATCCACTTCTATATGTAACTAAGTGCGCTTCTCTTTTTTTAAAAGTAGTGTTTACAACTATTAGATCGAATGCTGTAGCAAATTCTAAAATGATACCCTCTATCTCATTCCTATTACCGAATCCAAAGTTGCCATGTACGATTTCGAATCCTTCGTTCCTGGCTCCTACATGTCCATTTAAGTCTCCTTTAATAAATAGTTTCTCACTACTAGATATGATTTGTATAAATTCATCTAAATCCTCCCAAAATTTTATTTTACTAATTGCATCAACACCTATTTGGGGCGCATACACACTGACGATATTAACTATATTTGCCTCATCTACTAACTTGATAAGTATAATTCTATCTTCTTTTGCTTCTTATCTCTATCACATCCTCTAACAGAGTTTTATGTACAATTATTTCTACACCATTCATACTCCTATCTTTTCCTGTGTACCAAAGTTTATGACCATATAGCTCTACTACTCTAGCTTTCTTCCCGACCCGCTTAGTTTCTTGAAGACACATGATATGAATTTTTCGTCTATCCATTGTTTCTCCAATCTCTCATAACTTACTGGTCAAAGATCTTATATTCCAAGTGGTCAAACGAATCTTATCTTCGTGGACTAACTTATTTACCCGCACCCTAGTGTCCCTTGTTAATTTCTCGCTACATCCGGGATTTAATGTAGCGCGTCGCTTAGGGGGAAACGCCCCAAAAGTATCTAATTAAATAATACCTAATAAAAGAGAAAATATCAATAAGAATAAAATCTAGCCAAAGGAATTATTTCCACATTGATTTCATGCGATTGATCATCGACCTAGCTAAAGATTTCAACAATCATAAATAAATTGATTATAGTCGTTGATAAACGCTTAACAACCCATCTCTTCTTACTTCATCGATAATTAAGAGAAACGTATTAATTATTTCCCTAATCGAGAGTCAACTCTAGAAAAACTCTGAAAATTTAAAATCTCAACAGCATTAAGATTTAGAGAGATTTAATTCTACTTAACAAACACACGGCGGGTTCATTTAAATTAGATTATTCAATTTCATGACAAATGTCATTCACCACTTCATTAAAACTAACAAACAATTACAAATTTATCGTTTTAATTAATTGTAGATTATTCTAAAACTATTAAATATGAGTCCCTATTCTATAACCCTAGAAAATTATGATCGATGAAGTGCATGAATTAAATAAATACATATGATATATCTTGAATTAATTTGTCTAATTAGATCTCACAACCATTGAAAATCAAGAATTCAATAATCTTTTGACTAGAAAAATAAAATTAAAAAGAAAATATAGAAAAAAGAAAACTCACAAATTTTTATTCAATATTGAAGTTGAAGAACAATGGAAGAAAAATACAAAATGGCAGCCTTACTTTTCCTGCAAAAGAGCAGCCGGCTGGAACTTGAAGCACCTAAAAGGACAAAACCTAAACTAAAAAAAACGATGTATTTCTACCGGAAAAATGGTGAAGGGGCAGCTGCCCCCTCTAGGCTCTCTCCTCCAATGTGTAATGTCCCATATATATAGAGGTGAGTTAACCTAATTTCTAAAGTGAAGGTCTTTCTAAATTTTTGGCAACTACCAAATAAAAAAGAAATTTTCTAATAACAAGTAACCAAGTTGACTTGTTAAATAGATAGCCTAACTAAAATAGAAGATTACAAAAATTGGACTTCTCCAAAATTTATATTCCTAAATATTAGGAATATCTTCAAAGTTTCCGATGTTTTCAAATTAGGCTTCTTCCTTGTTTTTTTTTTCTTTAAAAGTCTCCTTTATCATTCCTATTATATCAATGACTATAAAACACAATAATTAGTGTAATATTTATTCAAAAATAGAACAAAATAAACCACAATTATTACATCAATTTATGCCCTATCACCATTCCCTAAAAGCATTAACTCCTAACTATTTACTATGGCGACTGTTCAGCACTCTAAGAACAAAACATTAACTCATATATGGTAACTATTCAGTACTCTAAGAACATTAACTCTCAGTGATACATTAAACACTTTCACTGTTTGCAACAGATGCAAAAGTATGTGGTGGTGGTTTTATGCAGTATCAGGAGGATACTGGGATTTTCAATGATCAATGTCTTTGTATCGATCTTTTGTGGATGAAATTACATTGCTGATATCCCTTTAGGCTTTGGAGGTGAGAGCCCTTCAAGGATATTATTTTCGAGGGATTAATAGGGACTAGAAGACTTCGATACCTCAGTCATATCATCCTTCATGATTCTCTAAGGAAAATGTTGTGTAATGGGCATTTTTACTGAACCTTAAATTAGTAAAGAAAATTTAGTATCTTTTAATCTTAAATTATCAAAAGTAAAATTTGAGATCTTCAAATAAACAAGGGGGCCATGCCTTTCAAAGTGGGTTGGAGAGTTTGACTCCTTATTCACTTCTATTTCTCTTAAAGTTCAGGAAGTTGATACCAATACTTCTGTCAAAATCCATATAGAATTATGGAATTATGATATGAATCTATGGCTGAATGTGATTATCATGTATACAGACTAATGGGCTGGGACTGGGTCCAAAAACTGCAGCCCAAAGCAGAACTGGGCCTCCTAAGACCGTCATGAAGGCTGCTGGCCCTGTGTGACCCTCGTTCCACCATAGAGTCTAAACACATGGTTCTCATATAATATCCCCACTTTGTGCCAATATCTCGATTAGGAGGTGAGACGCCTAATAATGAATATAAACACCACAATTGGCTTGTTGTTTGCTTTTATGGGCCTCCAGAGCTTGCAGTTAATGCCTTGTAGTGGTTTCCTTTTTTTCTTTTCTATTTTTTTTTAACCTATATTAAGTAGAAAATGCATTTAGTTCTGCTCAGATGCCTTTGTTAAAAGCTACCATCTGGGTGCCCTTGAAAGACTCTTTGGAGAAACCTAGATCTTTTTCTGCATATCTAGTGTGAAGCTAAATCCCCAGTCTACAGAAGCTCTGCTTGACTGTTTTAGAGACATTGTACTGGAGTAGTGGAGTTCATACTGTTTTTTAGTGCAATAAACTCTATTACTAATTAATGTTTGTCCTGAATCTGCTGTTGCTGCAGTCATTCTGACACCAATCTTGTAGAATTGGAGAATCAGACGATCAAGGAAGATGATCGCGCTGTTTTGCTGGAGGGAGGCCTCACAAAATCAGCATCTGCAAAATTTCAAACTTCATCCATCAAGGCCAACTTAATAAGGTTCCTAGCTCTTAGATGTGCTATTTTATTTGTTTTACTTATCTATTCTGGTAATGGAGTTCTGTTTGTATCTTCTTGATTATATATTGTCTTGTGTAACTCATGATTTATCTAGGTTTTTAACGATGGATGATGCATTCTTGCTAGAAAATCGGTCAACTCTGAGAGCAATGTAAGTCTTTAATAGTCTGGCATATGGTTTTCTTTGTTGATGCATTTTTTTTTCTGGCTTGCAATCCTAATTGCTTAGAAACTTATCTTTTCTTCCTTGACACTGACTGGTATGGTTAGGTCTGAATTTGGGGCAATTATGATATACTTTTACGTTTGTGACCGAACAAACTTGTTGGCAGATTCCACCAAGGTATGAATTCATGTCCTTTCCTTGTCTTTTGCTGGAGATGCCTCATATACTAAATGCTATCATCATCTGTCATATAGTGTTTATTTGATGTGGTATGTGAGCCAACTAGCATGAAGCATGATGTTAAAGATGCCATGTCTTTATAGTGACGTCAATAAGATCCTGGAGATGCAGGTGAATTTTTGTTATAAAAGAGGCATACCTATGAATCTAGTGATTAAGTTAGAGTGAAAGGGCCTAGGTGATACTTTTCATTTTTGTTTCTTATTTGACAGGATGTTGATAGTCCTACTCTGAGTTAAGGTCTTTTGGGCTACATTGGACAAGGCTCTGATTTCTTGCTTAATTTTAGAGGCTGGCTACTCTGAGGGCTTCTTTTTCTGCATCGGACCAGAATATAGTCTGGGGCTTCTTTTATTCTTTTTTTTCTTGGGTACATTGGGGAGGCTCGAACTCGAGACTTCTAAAAAAAAGGAGGGGGATGGTGCTAGTTGAGCTAAAGCTCGTTGGCATAGTTTGGGGCTTTCTGCTTAATCTAATATTGGCTCAAGTCTAAACAAGAAACATATACATGAGTGCTAAGTGTTTATTTGAGAAGATGACTTTTGATAGGAATGACTAGCATTGGAGAATCCAAACGAGTTGAATTAACGCACTTTTATTATTATGGATAGTTTATTTTTACTTTTTTTTATCCTCTCTCCTTTATTGGTCTTAAAAGGCTGATTCAAAAATTTGGGATTATGACTCAATTTGTTCTTTTTGTATGCTTAATCAATATACAAGAATACACCTTTGTCTTTCCTTTATTTTGGCATGCTACCTTACCCCTGCGAGCTAGACAGAAAGAAAGTGGTATATGGGATGGAGTTGGAAAGGTTTGCAAGAAAATTGGCGGGGTGGAAGAGGAATTACTTGTTGAAGGGGCAGGCTTGCCCTTATTAAGAGTACTTCATCTAACCTGCCAATCAACTTTATTTCACTTTCTCTATCCACTTCTCAGTACCAAAAAGGATTGTACAATAGAGTAGATTCTTATGGGGGAAGATTAGAGGGTGCAAATCATAAAAGTATGGTTAGATATGAATTGCGCGGTGATAAGGAGGCCTGTGTGTCTATGGGGTCTAAGGATCAGGTTACTGGTGGAGTTAAATAAAGCTCTCTTAGCAAATTGACTATGGGGGTTAATGGTGGACGAAAAGCGTTGATTTGAGAGGATGTAGGTTTGTGGCTATGTGATTTGTGGTTTCAAATGCAGTGAGTGGATGACCAGAAAAAAAGAAGTCTAAATCTTTTTTTTCTGGGTGGGGTTAGAAATTGTTGCACCCACATCCTCTTAAAACCCCAAAACCCATTTTACAAGTCTGTGCCTGCCTAAAATGTGGCTTTTTGGAAGAAAACTAGAAGTGGATGGACAGGATTCTGAAGGGAAGTTGGATACGGGATGAAGATTGTATGGGATTGTCTTTGTTCAGTAATGTTTGATGTGGTCCTCTAGTGTTAGAGGTCTATTCCTCTGACCTGATTGGTGTAGCTAAGGGGGTGGCAATTTGTTCAATAGTTTGGTATGTTATGGTTATTCTGGACCTTGTAATTAAAGTTTATGAGACATGCCAATGATGTATTCTTGATTCTTTTGATCCCTTAGAAGTCGTTTGGATTCGTTAAGAAGGGAGTTTGATGTGGTGTGGTGGATGTGAAATAGAAAGGGAGCATTCCACGCCCTAGATCTCTTTAGGGCTATCCAGGAAGAGGGGTTGCTGAAAGAGGACCTCTATTCCCTATCCTTGGGAAAGGAATGCAGAAAATTTGGTCCCTTTGAAAGTGGCTCCACTCTCTCCCCCATGCAGGTGGGAGCTACTCAGGGCAGGATCTTGACTTAAGAATCTCCACTAGATGGGATCAAGTTTGTGAAATGATCCTCGCTTGGGAAAGGAAGAGGGAAGTGGCTGGTCACTTGTTCCTTCGTTGCGCTCTCAACATGATTGTGCTCACGATGTGCCTTATCCAGATGGTGCCATCTAGGGAGGAGCTATGGGCTAGGAGGTAATGGGTTGCTGTACCATGAAAAGAAAGAGTATCCAAATGTTCCTTCTTGTAATTTCTTTGTTTATATTAGAATTAGCCAGATTGAATCAGATTGGTGACTTGTAATGATGGGACAGATAAGTAGGGGTATGGTATCCAGAATAAGTGGCTTGAAAAGTGAATTGCTTTGAATTCTTTTATTTAATTTTTCTTATTTCTTTAACCCCTTAATATGTTCTATTAGAAGCATGTTGTCCATGCAGTAGATGAATATATACTGATACAAGCTACTAGTAGAAAATCCTAAGGAAAAGTTACTATCTGAAGAAGGTCTTAGAACATTTTCAGGGGGTTGATTTGTTGAGAAAGGACAAACTTGATGCATGTACAGATCAACAAATGAGTTTGAAATCTCAAACTTTGCCTTACCCAAAACTCTGCATTTGTTTTTCAATTGATATGGTGATATGGATTCTTTTAGCAGGGAAAGTGTGAGAAATAAACTCTATTGAAGCTGCAATGCTTGTCTATTTGAGTAACTTAAGCTGGAGAAGTTCATTCTACTTATTTTAATAGTGTTATCTCTCTTTTGTTTGTCATTTGTTTACCACATGTTAATAGAGTTCTCTCTGTAATGTAACTATCTGCTGGAAACAGAATTTATCTAGTGGTAAGATTTATCACATATTTAGTAGGGGTTCCAGATGCTTGTCTACTTATGAGCTCCATCTGCTCGTGCATGTGTTTAATTTCTTGTTGGTGAAATTTACTGGCCACTTACATTTTTTTTTGTAACAGAAAATTGCCTTAATGTCATCGAATGGTATTCAACTCTCATGTGTCTAGTGAATCAGAAGAGCGCAAAGTTTTTTAATTAGTTTGCTTTAACATGCACTGTACCATGTTTACATTTCATCTTTCATGTCTACAATTTTTTTTTTTAAAAAAAAAGAACCAATACAATTTAACACATCTGCAGTCTCTTTGTTTGTTAAATAATAAAATCCAGCTTTATAATGATTTTGTTCAATCTTTGCTTCTTTTTTCTTCAGGTGTACAATCGCGATCTTTTTCTCTTTCTGTACGCTCTTCTCATCATTTTGTCGGCGATGACTTCTCTTAAGAAACATAATGACAAGTCAGCTTTCTCTGGAAAATCGATACTTTACCTTAATCGGCATCAGACAGAGGAGTGGAAAGGATGGATGCAGGCAAGGGTGAACCAGTCATGCATATGACTCTAGTTTTTCTAACATAAGAGCTTAAAGAATTAGTTGTTCCATTTCTTATTTTCTATAGCTTTCATTCACTTGGTACTTGTTAACTTGCAATTTCAACTAATCATCATGTGTTTGAACTCTTTCAACTAGTCTAATAATGTATTTTGTTCATTGACATCTTTCCATCCATGATGGATATGTGTTTAACATGGAGTATCTTATGGATTCTTGACATTAGTTAATCATGTTTTGCTGATTCATCCCTTTGTAAAAGTCATACAATTTGCATTAGATGGTCATACTAAACTATCTTGTATACTTTGGGACAGTAGAGCGTGCAATGACTGAAAGTGAAATGGTGATATCTACCATAATTTTTCTTTAATGGTGGTCCATATTTATTGTAATCCCTATCCAGTTTAAAATTTATGCCCATGGTTTTGTTTGGCAATTGATTTTAAATCTCATTAGTATCTTAACAGGTTCTCTTTCTGATGTACCACTACTTTGCTGCAACTGAGATATACAATGCTATCCGTGTCTTTATTGCCGCATATGTCTGGATGACTGGATTTGGAAACTTCTCCTATTACTACATCAGAAAGGATTTTGGCCTTGCAAGATTTGCTCAGGTGAGATTTTCTTTATTAAAAAAATAAAGATTTTATTTGAATTATATAGGTGACTTTGTTCATATTTTTATGCATTTATAATTTGAGTTGCTTTTAATCAGTAGTTTATTGGTGCAGATGATGTGGCGACTGAATTTTTTTGTAATCTTTTGCTGCATTGTTCTCAATAATGATTATATGTTGTATTATATCTGCCCGATGCACACTCTCTTCACTCTTATGGTGTATGGAGCACTTGGTATTTTTAACAAATACAATGAGATAAGCTCCGTGATGGCTGTGAAGATTCTTTCATGTTTCCTTGTGGTTATTCTAATCTGGGAGGTCCCTGGCAGTTTTGACATTCTCTGGAGTCCTTTCGCGTTTATGTTAGGTTAGTAATTGTATCCCGCCTTGGTTATTGACATGGCAAGATAGATTTCATATGGGTCTGCTTGATTATTAAACTCATTTCTCACCAAGTTTTGTTTAGACCACATTTGAACCTGTGCTGCTGTGGGTCCACAAGTTGTTAAGAATATGCTGTTTTGAGTTGATCATTTAGCAAAATACCCTCTCACTGGTTGACATTTTATTTGAGTCTGGCTTTTGAGATTTTTAACTATGATTTTGCCTAGTTAGTTTAGCTTACATGTGATTCTGATTCCACAGGATACACTGATCCAGCAAAACCAGATCTCCCTCGGTTGCATGAATGGCATTTTAGATCTGGTCTAGATCGCTATATATGGATCATTGGAATGATATATGCTTATTTTCACCCAAATGTAAGTTGTTGAAGCTTTTGAAAATCTTAAGCCCTCCTTTCTGGAATAATAAACCACACTTTCTGTTTAACTTGATGCGTAGGTTGAGAAATTGATGGAGAAGTTGGAGGAATGTGAAACCAAGAGGAAACTTTGGACTAAAACAGTCATCGTCTCAGTGTCCGTAACAGTGAGTTGCTTAATCTGCAGTTGCTTATTTCAGTTCAAGACAAGATTTTGTCTATTTCCAATCATGCTTTGATTGTTTGTTTTAGGTTGGGTATATCTGGTACGAATACATATATAAGCTGGACAAGGTTACATACAACAAATATCATCCTTACACCTCTTGGATACCTATAACGTGAGTCATGAGCATTTTCACATATGCATGTCTTATGATCAACTTTTATTTCTCAGCGTGGTTTGCACTATCTCATTGCCACTTATATCTTCCAGTGTATACATTTGCTTACGAAACTGCACACAACAGCTTCGGAATTTTTCCTTGACTCTCTTCGCGTAAGTTTTGGTTGAGATTTGTGAAAACCATCTCACTTGTTCATTATTGTCTTATTATGCTATTTGTTAACTATTAATTTTTCCCCCTTGAAAACGCTAGGTGGCTTGGAAAGATTACTTTGGAGACCTATATTTCCCAGTTCCACATCTGGCTAAGGTGAGTATGATTCACTGTTTTATCTTCATCTTCTTATACACTCTGTTAACCAGGCTATGTTTTAAACCCGTTAAATGCCATGTTGCAATGTCATGAACTTGGTATCGTATTTTTCATTCTGATTGAGAGCCCATTGGCGTCATCCCTGCACTATGATGGACCTTTTATTCCACTTTTCCCCTTTTATGCCTATTTTTGGAATAAATTCTCATTTATGTCTATGTAAATTTTGCAAAAATATAAGAACTTGTTTGTTCATTCAGCGTCTTTCCTGTTTTTAACATGGAATATGCAACAATTAGCATCATAGCACCATACAACTGACAATCGGGGGACTGTAGCAACATTATGTTGAATGAGAAATTGGACTTCCTGTTTTGTTTTTCATTGCACCAAACAAAAGTAATCCATCTCAACTTTGAAATCTGTGTGCAGATCAAACGTGCCAAATGGGCAGCCCAAGTGGCTTCTCTGCCTTATCCCAAACTACCCTATGCTAAATTTCATGCTCACTACTGCCATCTATATCTTGGTACGTGACACTTTTTCTTCATGAAAGCTCAAGGTCTTAGAATGAACATTGACTCATTTTTCATTGCATTAGTGCTGGACATTAACTTGTTCTTATTTCTGCAGATATCACACCGACTGTTCGAACTAACCAATTCGCTAAAGACGGTTTTTATCCCTACAAAGGACAATAGGCGGCTGCTTTCGAATTTGGTTGTTGGAGCTATTATTGCTCTGGCTTTGTATTGCTTCTCATTTATCATGCTTCTGTTTCCTCAAAGAACGGTAACTTACCTTCCTCCTGGTGCTAACGTTATGATACATCACTAGTGTAGGGTCAAAAAGCATTTATGCCTATAAGAAACATCTCTCTCTCTCTCTCTCTCTCACAAAAGCTTGTGTAAGCCATCTTAGTGACCACAGGGCTATTGCCTGGTTTTCGATCTAACTAGGTCTAATCTATCTCATGTCTCATAGCCGTATACTCTCACAAATCTGTGGATTGATTGGGAGCTATTGGATTAGTCCTGTATCTTTGGAGTTTCATTAGGGTTTCTTGAGGAATTACTCTCTCTCATATCTGAAACCAATCTTTCTTACAGGTCTGACAAATTGACCAAACAATTGGGAAGAGATACCCCACTGGACAGAACTGATATACGTAGACAAGGTAAATTAGTGGACACGAAGGTGTTGCTTGCAAGTTGAGCTCGCCCAATCTTTTGGTGATGACGATCATGAAGCACTTCATTCTCCATTGTTGCATCAAAGCTGCAAGTAAAGATTTGTTATTTGCCTCTTGCATGGCAGAATGATGCCAAGGAGAAAGGATATTTTTGCATTGTGTGGTTTGTCATATAATCATTTTTTTTCATTTTATCTTATTTGTTCAATTCTATTCACGAGAGGGTATAGGGCATCCTTAATTTTCACATTTTGTCTTCACCTTAAGCACATTCCAAAAATTCATCATTAATGAAAATATTCTGATGAGACCTGGTTGCATTGTTTCAATTGCTGAAAGATTCTATTAGATTGTATGATATTGTCAATTTTTTTGGTTATACAAGAATTTGAATCTGAGATCATCAGGTTGGGAGAGAGGGATTTGTACCACTAGGCTATCCCCTCAGGGACATGCTGTTGCCAATTGCTTGCCCTTAGTTTGGGATATGTGTATTCTTCGATTCTGCCATCAATCGGCAAAATCATGGCTTTCAACTTTCGTGCCAATGGAACACTCAAACCTAATTGTGCATATATTTTGGGAATATGTTTTGTGTGGAGAATATCTTTTGCCAAATGAAGACAACTTAATGGGACGTTTAGAAAGTTTATGGAAAGTTTGTTCCATATCTTACAGAGTGATTGTCTTTCCATAGAAGGATATTTTTTTTTTTTTTTTTTGAAAACACCATAGGATTGGTATCTAGTTAGGCTCGTTTGAAATATCAATTATACAAAATGTTGTTATGATTTTGTTCAAACTGTGGATCAACTTCAACTCACGAGATAGCTTGGTGGTCAAAAGGAACTTTGCTCATTGGCTGAACCTGTAATGGCAAATCAAATCACAACAATAAATGAGAATTGTTGGCAGACATTTTAATTCGGTACTTGATTTGGAGTTGGCATCCAATTCACACAAACAAATCATTATAGAGACAAGATTTTTTTGTTCTAGCCAACAAAAGAAGCACGAGTGGAGAGAGCCATGGAGATAAGTGTAACGTTTGCAAAATTCAACTCAAACCCACCAAATCATGGGGTGCCTCCTGTCCAACTTGGTGCCGTTTGGTAACCGAAGAGAAGTCATCTGGGTGTAGCCCATTCTTTTGCATAAATGACCATCTCTCTAGCTCTCCTTATTTATTTATTTTTATTTTACATAGAAATATTTCAATTTGATATTTTTAAGGGAAAAGAGACGGTACCAGTTGAGTTATAATTAATTAACATTATATCTTTCCTTTTTTAGACCGGGCTTGATTTGAATATCGGTCCAACTGCAAAATGAATTTAGAGAGATTATGACATCAAATATCGAACCTACGCAATCTTCTTGCTCCTTTGCTTGGACCATTAAGTATTACTCAATTAATCAGTTAACTATAAACATACAAAGAGTAACAGTGAAGTTTTCCCTGTTGGGGGGGGGGGGCTCACCCAACAAAAATTGTACTTTGCCCTGGGAGAAGGGTTTGGTTATGGTCCATTCACCAATCAAACATGACTTTGAAATTGTCTCTCTCCGAATAAAATCTAAAATTTAAGAGAGAAAGAGAGAAAGAGAGAAAGAGAGAGAGAAATATTTTAAAAATATCTAAGCTCACACACATTTATTTAAATATACAAATTATTGCATACATAAATTTACTGATATACTAAAAAAATGGTGAATACAAGTCCACTTTCCAATTTAAATCATACTCTTGAAGTGCACAGAGCGTGCAATCGACCTTGATTGCAGACACAACAAACAAAATTGCTGTTTCACTAAAAGAGGTTTTGTTGTGTTACTACCTAAAGAACCTCTTTTTTTGGAATTACCTTTTCATCAAGAAAGGGTAGAGAGAGAGAAAGAGAGAGAGAGAGAGAGAGAGAGAGAGAGAGAGAGAGAGAGAGAGAGAGAGAGAGAGAGATATTAACGTATGCTTTTGCATATAAGTCTCTTTCAGCCTAATTTTGGTTATACATCAACCCTGCCTTGTCCTCCCCGTTTTTTAGCAATCAAAGCACAATAATGATTCAACCTTTTGTGCCAGGTTTCGTAGCTCCTATTACTAGAAAATCAAAATTTTATTTTATTTTTTATTTATTAAAAGGTCTGTATATATAAAATTATATAATATAAGATAAAATTTTCTATATAATTACAAAAAAATTTGAGTTATTAAAATTTTCTTATGCATATTTGTGCGTTAATAGAAAGGTAATTGGGTGCAAAGTTTGGTAATTGTACTTAAATGGGCTCTATTTTACATTTAGAATCACTAATATCCCCTTTAAGGTAGAGACAAATATATCAGCCAAATCCACAACATAGGGCATATGTTTAAATCAAGATCCCAATATTATTCTTCAAATCTTAAAATTATAATTTGCCATGATTCAATTTTAGGTCAGAGCTTATTAGAGTTATAGAGATTTCGAAAAACTTTTGTAAATTTATTATATGTAATATAAATAAATTCATTTGTGCCGATAAGTTATAGTTTAATTAACATATTTTCTTTATCTCAAAAGTCTCAAATTCGAATCTCTCTTTTATATATATAAAATCGTTTATCTTGTTAGCCTATGGAGAGAATTACTAAGGCGAATCTTAAAATATATATATATACAAAGGATATTGATGAGTATAGCAATTCAACTCAAAATTGACTTTGATCAAAATTAGATCAATCTAGAATTCATTACTTAAAATAAGCCCATTTGAACATAAAATTACTAACGTTACATTCAGTATAATTTGATTCGGTATCTATATAGTTTAAATGCTCGAATTCAAATCATTTTATTCTTTACTTATAAAATAAGAAAAAAAATATATAGAATTAAGTATTTTCTTAATAAATAAGTTGTCACCTCAATTAGAAAAAGAAACATCCCCAAAAATGACATTTGGTCATCCTTATTTGAATTGCTTTCTTTATCTTATACAAACAAGCATTAAAGTTTCCATATAAAGAGCCAAATCCTTGCCTAACTCATCCTATCGTCGCCCACCCTCACTCAGTTATTACTCCATTGGAAAATCCAACGTTACTAGACAACGTGTGTCTAAATAATTGCAATGTTTAAATACCAAAGTACAAACATCGTTATTTCAGTTGGAACCTATCCATACATTTCATGGCCGCCATGGAAGACAAGAACATATGTCTTATACGGTTTTGTAGTATTTATGTAATCCGCCGGTCAAGGGGGGCCGGAATGTTGACATTGACAGCATTTATTAATATGATGAGTGGCAAATGCTGAATGTATTGGATTGGCATATCTCTCCGGTTTTGAGAGAGAGAGAGAGAGAGAGAGAGAGAGAGAGAGAGAGAGAGAGAGAGAGAGAGAGAGAGGACTTAAACTCGATATCAAAAAGAAATAATACTAATTGTATTATAATTTATTAATATCAATAAATAATTGGTCTAATAAAAAAATATTATATCTTTTAATTAAAATTTGATTCAAATTTTTTTAAAAAAATTACGTTGAAAGAGTTCGAACCATAGAGAGTCTGATCATAACTTAAGTTAGATTAATTAAATAATGATTCTGAATATTGATTGATCAAGTAAAAAATAATTTATTAATAATTTTTCGTAACGATTAATATAATGCGTATAAAAAATTTTTTCAAAATGGGTTCCAACTCAGCCACGGTAAAATTTCAAAATAAAATAAAAAAAAATCACAGATAACAACTCTACATTTGAGAACTGAATGTTGAAGTGGCTTTGAAATTATATTAAAGTAGAATTTATTTTTTTATTTCAAAAGTTAATTATTCAAAATGAAAAATTTTTAAATTTATATATCAAATTAAAAAAATTAAATCATAAAAATTAGTGAGATTAATACAAAAGTATATATACATACATATATATATAATTAATCGAGACCAAGATCTATATCATAATGCGGGCTTTGTCAGTGGTGAGGACTATAAGAGAGTTTTTTGGAGTTGGGTTCAGAGCACTTTCCTTTAGCTTGTGGTTGCAAAATCACTTTCTTTGCATGTTCACCTGCGTCTGAAACTCTCTCTCTCTCTCAAATCCCCTGAAGGGGAGTCGACCTTCTGCATCTTTGGCATGGGGGAAGCCGGAGAGTTGCAGCTCAACATCATGTGTAAGTGGACTCAAAGATTTTTCTTTCTTTTTCTAATTTTAGTATGAATTTTTTATGATCTTGAACCTGATCATAATCATACATACACACACATGCTCCCACAAATGCACAACCACAATCTATTAGAGAAAATTAGATTAGCATGCATTATGTAAAGAATTGTTTTTTCTTTTCTCATTTGGAAATCTACAGAGGACTTCTCATCCTTGATTTTGAGATTGATTAATCCAAAGATAAGTTGGATTTTTTTTTTTTTAAACTACACTACTTGTATCCGAAACTATACTCCTATTAGTTCCATTCGAGTATATGCAGGAGCTCTATTTAGGAAACGTCTTTTCCAAAGATAAGGTGTATATTAGTACATAGATCACTATGAAGTTACGTGTGTCTGCAAGTGTTTTATAGACTACAATTACAAAGCTGCAATATGCATATACACACATACACATTACATGCATATTTTTCCGCTTGTTTGATTTTATTACCAATATGTTTCTCTTGATCAAAAAAAAGGTGACAGATCAAACCCTTTTGGATAAACATACTCTGCTCATGCTGATATAGATATAAATCTCCTTAGACACTAATTTGGAGAATGATTACTTTTTCATGTATCTCAATGAATTCCTCTTGTAAGAGGAAAGGCAGTTCTTTTTTTTTTTTTTTAGGGGGGGGAGACTGAGTTTTTCCTCTTCTGATCATCTGATGTTCTTCCTAGGTAGTAATAATAAACTTTCAAATATTTACATTCATTAATCTAGAGAATGAAGAGTTCCCTTCAATTTTCTAACAAATGAGTATGCTTTCCACATTTTAGAGAATTTACAAGACATGAAAATGATAATACGAAAAAAATAATAGAGAACTTTATACTATTACATATCATAAGATATATATAATTATTTTAGACGTGTTTATATTATAGATTTAGAATTTTGAATAAAAACATACGGTATTATAATATTATAATGTCTGAGCTTTTAATTTACATATAAAATAACTTTTTAAAGTAGAGGTATTGCAAGTAATGTTATGCATTCATGGAATTTATACAATACACCTTCACACATTCAAAATATAAGATATTGAGTCTTAACATGATATTTAAGGTAACACATCACAAATGAACATACCAAAAACGTATTTTTGACCCATGCTTATCATTTTTGTTGAACAAAAGCCAATGTTAAAGAACAACTTCATCTCATCTCTAACACTTTAAACATGTTTCATGATGTTTTTAGCTTCCCAGAGCCAGGAAAAGAAAGAAGAGAATTCACCCGGCAAGGAGACTCAGAACAACCAAGCACTAGTCCCTCGCCGAAGTATTCAATGGTGGATCAAAATAAGTATCTACTCCTTCCTTGTACTCACAGCACAAGCTGAAGCTACTCTACTAGGTAGATTGTACTTCGACAAAGGTGGAAGCAGCATATGGTTGGCAACAATAGTTCAAACAGCAGGCTTCCCTATCCTCTACCCTTTCTCTTTTTACCTCTCCAGGTCCAAAAACTTTTCTAGTGAAAACAATAATAATCCAAACCCACCTTCAAAATTGGCCTTTGCTACGGTCTGTGCAGTCTTAGGCCTCGTAGCAGGAGGAAACTGCATGTTGTATTCAGTAGGGTTAATGTATCTTCCTGTTTCCACTTATTCCCTTATCTCTGCTTCTCAACTTGCCTTCAATGCACTCTTCTCATTCTTCATAAACTCCCAAAGGTTCACTCCCTACATAGTCAATTCCTTGGTCATCCTTACAGTCTCAGCTACCCTCCTTGTCTTCAATAGTGACTCCGAAAATCCAACAGGTGTCTCTAAAACAAAGTATGCTATTGGCTTCATATGCACTATTCTCGCGTCTGCTCTATATGCATTGTTGCTTTCACTAGGGCAGTTTTTTTTTCAAAGGATTCTAAAGACTGAAAATCTCAATGTGATCTTGAAGGTGATAATCTACCAGTCTATAGTTGCAACCTTTGCAACCACAATTGGACTTTTTGCAAGCGGAGAGTGGAAGTTGTTGAAGGGTGAAATGGAGGGGTATAAGCTCGGAGAGGTGTCCTATTGGATGGTTTTGATTTGGACAGCCATAGGCTGGCAGGTTTGGTCAATTGGTACAATGGGGTTGATCGCAGAGCTTACATCTCTTTTTGCTAATGCCATTAGTACTCTAGCTTTGCCTATTGTTCCAGTTTTTGCGGTGATCTTTTTCCATGACAGAATGAATGGGATCAAAGGGATCTCCACGTTTCTTGCTGTTTGGGGATTTGTATCTTATGCTTATGAACACTATCTTGAAGATTTCAAGTCCAAGTCCAAACCTAAGTCTGCAGAGGAAAGTGTAGTTGAGGCTTCTTAGGCTGCTTCTAATAGTGAAAGGAAAGGGGAATTAAAAATTCAGCTTATAAATAAAATAGAGAAATATCTTCCTTTCAATACAATTTTGCCATTCTTTACTTGTAGTTAAATTACTGGTTTTGGCAATTCAAACTCCAAAAAAGCACTTGAATTACTTGTATCTGCCATTAGTTTATAAAAACAGTTCCACATAGAGAAGAATTGGTAATAATCTAAACAAAATGAGAAGAATTTGTGAGATTAGACTACTCAACTCCAGTCTTCAGTCTGCAGGAAAACATTTTTATTTTTGTTCTTTTCTTCGATGCATCGATCAGAATGATGGATTATGGCCTCAATCTAAGAATAGCTAAGGGAATATGACTTCAATAAGAGATCATGAGGATTTTCCTCACCCACGTCTCAATTGGAGACTTCCTGGCCCATTACTAGTCTAATCTTTCTCTGTCTCTCTGTCTCTCTCTGTCTCTCTCTCTCAGAGCTGGTAATGATTCATGTTTGTCAATGCCTGAATAGATAATCGACACCGTACCTTCTCTGCAATTAATATCTGTAGACGTTGTTTTGTTTCCTTGCTCATGTCGAAGGTAGTCTTCTGGAATCCATCTTGGAACAGCTTAAAATTTTTCCTGCAAGTCACATCTGCTACCATCATCAGTTGCTGCAATAGGTACAGATGAAAATACTTTAATCAAATTATTAGATACTTCTGCTTGACCTTACTATTTTGCCATTAAGAATGTAAAACCAAGCCCCCTCCTTTTATGAACCAAGACCGGACACAGGATTCATACTCCGTTTTGTTTTTTCAAGGTTAAACGGTCAACACTCATACTTTTAAAGTCTTTTGTCTTTTTCCATATGGTATTGGGAGGCCATTTTCTTTTGATTTGTCTTTCTAATTGTTTCCTTGGACTATGTCTCATCCTTCGTTCTCTCTCTCTCCAGTGACTTCTTAAGCATACTTCCTCGTTGTAACAGCTACCAGTGAAAATTATATATTGTAAACTACATTACATGATTATAGCCTGTTAACAAAGGTAATACTGTTCAAATGTATGAATTTCTGACACAGAAGTCCTCAGTCATCCTACCAGTTGTTCTTTTTTTTTTCCCCTTTCCTTTTGTTCTCGAGAAAATCGTATTATTCATATGTATCTACTAGCAAGGTCAAACAATTAGTTGCAAGTGTTCTATTAGGGTCTACTTACTGTAGCTTCCTATGATGACAAACTCATTTAATGATGAAAGAAGACAGGCCTTTGAACCCCACATATGGGAATGGCTTGTTGCTCAATGTGAGATTGACTATATGTTAAATCATAAAATTTAATTGGAATGAGAAAAAGGATTTCCATTCCGTGACATGTTGTCTTAGGACCAAGACAACTAACAGGTTTGCTTCACCAACATCACCTGAAGTTCTATCAATGACAAAGCAACGTTACATGGCAAATGAATTATAGATGGTGGATCAGAATATCCCTTCTATTTATTGCCCACTCTAGCTGCACAGGAGGTGCCTTCCTCCTCCGCTTTGCATCCCTTTGCATCAATCTGCACCCAGATGGCAGAAACCCTATGCAGTCTTCAATTATCCTGTCTCTTCTTATTACACTATATCCACCTACCGAACTCCTCCTACATCCTTGTGGTCTTCAACCGCAACTCTGAAAATCCCAAACCAGTCCTTAAAAGGAAGGAACTTATGCAATTGGCTTCACGTTCCCTTATGTTGCATCTTCATTGTACGCACTGTTGCTTTCAGTGAGACAATTCTGCTTCCGGAAAGTCCTAGAAACAGAAATCCCAATTTGATTTTAATATTCGTCTTTAACCGCTATACTGCAACCATGGTGGGACTTTCTTCCAACACTTGGAAGATTGAAATGGAGAAGTTTGAGCTTGGAAAGTTGTTCCATGTGATGGCTTTGGTTTGGACAGCCACAGGGTGGGTTGGCAGGTTTGATCAAATGGTGAAGCATGGCCAGTCGCCATTAATCTCTTCCTTTCGTCCCTGTTATAGATGTTTGTCATTGTTTTCCATGAAAAAAATGAATGGATCAAGGCCCTTGGCATGTTTCTTGCAATCTGGGCATTTGCAGCATATGGGGTGGCAACAAATATCTTGATGGCAACAAATCTAAGTTCAAGGATGCGAGCCAAAATATTTCTAATCAGCTAGAGCCACAACATTTCACTATCTCCATATAGTTCAGTATAAGATGTTCATCCACTTTGATGCAGAAACACCCGAAACAGGAAGGCAATACATCATTCAGTGATCTTCTTTCCTGTCCCTCATTCTGTCTAGAGCTCATATTTTGTAACCTGCTGAAGGTGCCCCCAAATATGCAAACCGTTTGGTGGCTACATGCACCATTAGTATGACATTAGCGTATGCCTGTGACCATTTGTTGATGCCTTTTCTCATTGTTGGGATGGACTCGAGAATGGACAAGAAAACCTAACTATATGACAGACATCACCCTCAAACAAGTTAGCGGTTGATGCAGTCAAATCCCAGTTTAGCTGGTAGAAGATGCCCCTCTATCTAAGATTCAAATTATTTGTAATTGAACGGACACAGGTATTTCCATTATGCATTCCAGAAGCATAAGCTTTGTGCTCTACAGCATCTGCTTGATTGGGTTATGGTGCACAACCTGCTAGGCCATATATTGCCTAGCATAGCAGGGTACTCGTAGAGTGAGGTAACATAGATCTTTACTCAGAATTTACGCCTTTATAATTTGTTTGCGTATAAAAATTATCGACATAAATTTGATGAGACGAATTGTATCACCTCAAACTCCACATTTATATTTTTCATTCTTTAGAATCCTTTTCTAACACACACGAGCATCGCATGGTGCATAAATGTGGCCAAAAACCAGTTTTGACACATCATTACATAACCCATCATCACTTAATTGTTAACCATGTTGAAAAATCCAATTTTAATGTTCCTGTACACCTTGTGTTACCTGCTAACTACAATTATCAAATAAACTAATATTATGTTATTGCTCTGTTATACCATCTCTCCCTCTCCCTCTCCCTCTCCCTCATAAATCTCCTGGAAAGAGGATAGCTTCTGCAACTTCTGACTCTCCTATTGAGCATAACTTCTGGATGATTTAATATGGATGTGACTTGCTCTAGAATCAACAGTGAGGGAGAAGCGAAGCGAAAAAAGCAGAAAAAGGCAGAGTGGGACCTAGAGTTAGCCTGCCCCCTTATTCCGGAAATGCTATGGTGCCCCGGAGTGGGTAGGAGTTGGTCGAGTCGGTATGGCCCCGGAGCAACGGACGTTATTGTTCATTTTGACCACCTCTCCCTCCTTCTGTCTCTCTAAAATCTCCTAAAGAGAGGAGAACTTCTGCAACTTTTAACATGGAGGAAGCTGGCGCAGCTCAACATCTTAAGTAGTTTCAAAAAAATTTTAACCAAGTAGAAATTTGTCTTCTTGAACTTAATCATTTGCAGACATCTGCCTTCACACTTATGATGCGTATGATCCATAAATTCATTAAGACAACTACAATACAAGAGAGAAAAATTGATCAGCTTGCGTCGTTTTGGGGACTTTTTCATTCTTAAAGCGTCGTCCTACAGCTTCAGCTGATTCCTGATACTTTGGCATCTCATTATTTCGGCATCCCACACGAAGAAAGAAGAGAATTCACCTGCTATTGCAACTCTCCATGACCAATCACTAGTCCCTTGTCGAAGTTATAAATGGTGGATCAGAATAACTATCTACTCCTTACTATTGCTCACTGCACAGGCTGTTGCTACTTTTCTAGGTAGATGGTACTTCAACAAAGGTGGAAACAGCTTATGGATGGTAGCAGTTATTCAAGATGCTGGCTTCCCCGTCCTCTACCCATTTTTACCTCTCAAGAACCAAAAAATTTTCCAATGGAAGTGTTGACCAAAACCCGCCTTCAAAATTGGCCTTTGCTTCAATCTGCACAATCCTCGGCCCTTTTGTGGGAGGAGAGAGCGTACTGTATATACATTAGTGTTGGGAAAAATAACTTGATACAGAACCATCCCAAATATCGCATTAAATCATCAGAATTAATAAACTTAATCACTGAAATCAAAAACTTAGATCAGATAGAAAATTACCTAATTTCATAGCTGAAGAACTGAATTAAATAAGATTCTGGTATGGACAGAATCTTGGGTTCGACCTTTCAGATCAAATATATCTTCGCAAAACTCTCGGGGGTATTAAAAAGTGGAATGATGTATTGACGCACGGATCATAACCCTTTTATAGTTGTAGGGTGATTTTATCTTCCAAATATTTCTATTCAACTTATATCAGTTGTCTTTAATTCACCTTTCGACATTCCCTATTTAACCCATCATAAATCGTAAATGTCCTTCCAGTATCTACACATTTATTTATTTTAATATTCTATGAGATATATTAAATCCAAAATACCTAATTTTTAAATTTATCAGATTACTTTTATATGAGTTTATTTTAAATGATAACATGTATTATATTATTATTTTAATCTATAAGTCTAATGCTGAATTAATGATCCAACAAATAGTACTAATTTACCATCCTTGCCTCAACTTATCCTCTCATCACTGCCTCCCAACTAGCTTTGAAGGCACTTTTTTCATACTTCATAAATTCACTGAGATTCACACCCTCGGTTGTTAATTTCCTGGTCATTTTCACCATCTCCTCTGTCCCCTTGTCCTCAACAGTGACTCGGAAAACCCGGCAGGAGTTGGATTCAAATGTACTATTGGTGCCTCCGCTCTGTATGGATTGTTAATTTCCGTAGGACGGTTCTGTTTCCTAAAGATTTTAGAAAAGACAACCTCAATGTGATTTTAAAGCTGATAGTGTACCAGTCAATGGTTGCAACTCACTACTGGAGTAGGACTTTTTGCCAGCAGAGAGTGGAAGACTTTGAAGGTTGAAATGGAGGGGTTCGAGCTCAGTGAGATGTCTTATGTTTCTGCTAACACCATTTGTATTCTGTTTCTGCTAATACCATTAGTACTCTGGCTTTGGTGCAGTGGAATTGCTGGCAGAGCTCACTTCTGTTTCTACTAATACCATTAGTACTCTGGCTTTGCCCATCGTTCCCATTCTTGCTGTGATCTTTTTCGTTGACAACATGGATGGAATTAAAGGGATCTCCATGTTTCTTTCCATTTGGGGATCCACATCTTATGCGTACCAACACTATCCTGATGACTACAAGTCCAAGTCCAAATTCAGGCCTACAGAAGACAGTGTAAATGAAGCTGCTTTATTTTTTATTACTGAAAAATTGAGCTCATAAACAAAATAGGGAAATAAATTCCTCTCATCTCTCTCTCTCTCTCTCTCCCCCCCCCGGGCTTTCTCTCGGCGTCTCATAATTGATGACTGAAATGACAAATTGTTCTTTATCTTCTCTAATGCAATACCAAATAAAATAAAACAAGATCAACAGATGCTTATTAGTTGTTTCCTTGCTCATGGTACAGGAAAACTCATAGATTCTACGTGGGAAAATAACCTCATATTTGCAAATAACATCTCCGACCAACCTGATTTTGTGTGACATTAACAACATCACGTAGGCATCACCTTGTCGCTAATTTCACATTAAATAAAATTTTCGAGCATCCATGCAGAAGAGGGTAGAGAACTTTTACTAGACAAGGCAACTATAAATGACCAAGCACCTCCTTCAAAGCCAAGAAATTAATGACAGATCCAATTTACTATAAATTCATCGTTTGTACCCTCCGCACAGGCAGTTTGCTACTCTAGTAGGCAGAATGTACATGCAGCAATGGCTGAAACAACAGGATTTCACATTACATTCCCCTGTTCCAACTACCTCCCAAAAACATACTTTGCTAACAGAAGCACAGATGAAAACCCACCTTTCAAATCGGCCTTCGCATTAATCTGCATCCTCATAGATCTTCATTCTGCTTTCTTCTTACTAATTAATCAGCTATAGTTCTTTTTTTTTTTCCAGTATTGTATCAATCAATATTTAGAGTTATATTCCGATTAATTCGGTTCAAACGCTTGTTGGGCCCATTTAAGGGCAACTCTCAGGATATAATTATTTTTATTTTCAAGTTTTGAATCCGGAATTTGGTATTGATCGGCTATGGTGCTGCAGTTCAATATATGTCCAAATAGTCTGCAGAAGGTAGACCAGCGCAAATGTCGTGCAGTGATCTACTTTCCTTTTTTGTCTGAACTACAGACTAATCTAACATTCCCAAGACTATTGATACCCATGGAGTTTGTGACGGTCGGATCACCGTCCTTCGGTCGGCATTTTTATAGGATGGAAATTAAATGAAGATTCAACAGCTATATCCCTATAGGTATCGCGATTGTAGAATGACCCCCACGCTACTTACACTTCCACTTGCACTTGCACTTGCTGGAGGCACCTGTAAAAATGGAATCTGCATGGTGAGGTGTTGACGAAGTAATGATATTAGCACAAAAGTATGAGTATTTGTTCGTTTCATGTCCTTTCTCATTGCAAGGATGATTAGACCGAGAATGGGCAAGAGTACACTAATTCTTGTGTGGGCATTCAACTAGAAATGGGAAAATCAATGGACAGAAACGGTTGCAATAGACATGTACCTGTACCTGTCCTACTATTGATGGTTACAGAGGATTCGTCTCTGAGTACATGATATAATATTTCAAGAAACAATTTTATCTAATTGAATTTGGTACTTTAAAAAATTGAAACCTTTTGGGATATTTAGCAATGCTGTTCAAGCAAACAAAAATCAACTCAAAGACACATGCAGCAAACACATAACATTAACAATTCAGAAGAATCGCATAGACAAACAAATATCATGCTTGTAAATGACATATATTCGGATGAAAATGAGAATACAATTGAAGCATTACCAAGTTTCTGGGTATCTCTCACGTGGGACAAAAAATAAAATCTTAGAACTTTAATAAAAATTTGGTCGCATTAACGAATAGTTAGTTTAGTAGATAAAAGTATTAAATCGTTTAATCAAGTATTGAATTCGAAAATTTTGAAATAGTTTTTTTTTAAATTAGATATAATAATATTCGAATCGAATTAATCGAAATATAATTTTAAATATTAATCTATTTAATTAAAAAAATGCGTCTTGATCGCCTAATCCAAGACCCAACTGATTTTGAAGGGCCTAAAAATTTAGGCCCGAGCCTTGTCATATGGGCCTAAATCCTGAGCGCGACCACCCCCCCAAAATAAAAAGGGCCCCGGCTCAACCATGGCCACCTCTCCTCTTCGAGTAATTGCCCAAATAATGGTGGATCGGAGAGTCTTGCTTCTCTCTCCTCAGCTTCACATATATTTGCTTTTTATGTAGTGCAAGTTGGAGTTTCTTACTTCCTTTTTGCAATTAAGAAAAAAGAAAAAAGAACTTTTTGTGAGTGATTTCATATTAAGATGACATTGCTGTGAAGTGAGGAGGAGATGAGTTTTTCCCTTTATAACTGATAAAAATTTTTACTATTACCATCTTAATATATATTTATAGACAAATTTATCTAAAATACTATAGTAATTTACACATTTCTAGGGTTAAATAAATATATTGTGTAAATTCATGGGTATAATAAAAATTTATCTAATATAATTTTTTTTTGATATTTGACTATCAGTATATAAAAATTTAATTAATTTAATCCGAGTGATTAAAATTTAATTAAAGAACTAACTCTCCTTTTTTTTATATATATTATATCAATTGATATCTGAAATCATATTTAATTAATTTAGTTTGAACGCTTATCGAAATTATTTTAAAAAATAATTTTTTAATATAATTTTTTTATTATTATTTTAAATTTTGAATTTGGCTTATAAATCTAACCCTTTTATCTATGGGAACGAGTGTTGGTCAATAGGACAGGCACTCTGAATGCTTGTTTTCCTTATTTTGCCCTTTTCCCATTTCTAAATATTACTTAAACTTATTTGAAACTGAATGCATCAATGCCAAGTCAATTGGGAGCTTTGTATGAAACTAACTTAAAAATAAAAAAAAAATTAAAACAACCTAGATAGAAAACTATTTTCGTTTGTAACCCATATATATCATGGGTTGGATCCGTAATATATTATGTCGCAAGCGGAGAAGAGGGGTGGTGCGGGTGGGAGAGAGAGAGAGAGAGGGTGCCACTACCGCGGGGGAAGAAAGAGAAAGAGGGGAGGAGCGGTGGGGGGCGTTTGCCGCGGTAGCAAGAGAGAGAGAGAGAGAGAGAGAGAGGAGTCCGCCAGGAGGGCAAAGAGAGAGAGGGAGAGCAGAGGAGCGCGGGGGAGTGCCGCGGGAGAGAGAGAAAGAGGAGTTCATAGGGGGAGAGAAAGAGAGAAAGAGGGGAGGAGCGGTGGGGGGTGTCAACGAGAGAGGGAGAGGGTAGCAAAGTTGTGGGCAGGGGAGGGAGGGAGGGAGGGAGGAGTGCAGTGGGCAGTGGGGGGGACAGAGAGAGAGCCGCAGACAGGGGAGGGAGGGAGAGAGGAAGCCGCGAGGGGAGGGGGAGCGGAGCAGAGCCACGGACGGGGGAGGGAGGGAGAGAGGTGCGTTGTGGGCGGCGGAGGGTGGGGTCACGGGCGCCGGGGTGTTGCATCTTGAAGACACGACACGTGGGTTTCGATCAATCAGGTGTTGTCACATAGTATCGCATGTTCAACCTGTGATAAAAGGGGATTATATCTTGAATTTTTTTGTTTCAAGGTTATTTAAAAAAAAAAATTGGGTTAATTCAGAACATGACTCGTCGATTGGTGGTGACCCTATAATCCCATCCAATTGGCTAAAGAAACAAAAGGTGTTGTTCGGGTAAATATCTAAGTACAAAAAAGATTAAGCAATGTTTTTGATATAAAAATTATTTGAGAAAATATTAATTTTATTTTTTAGGGAGAAAATAAATTTTTATTTACCAAATTTATAATTTTTTATTAAATAATTTTTATTTTAATTACTAAATATTTTAAGTAAAATTAAAAAAGAAAGATAGAGTCAGAAGAAAGTGGGGTTTCCCAAACGAGGCCAAGGGAAGGAAAGGGGAAAGTATGCTCATCCTGACACGCGTCAAGCAACGGCGAAGAGCACGGGAAGAATCATGTGCAACCATGCGTGACTATCTCTCTGGAATCCCCCAATGGAAGTAATTTACAAAAGTTGGCAGCCCTTGTGGCAAACAAACAAAGATTCTCTCCCCCTCTCCTCTCCTCTCTTTCCCTCTCGCTCTCTCTCCTCTCTCTCTATAGCTTGGGACTTGCGAGGGAGAATTTGGGTTGACAGAAAGTAAAAACTTTAATGGCTTCAAAGCTATCAACTTGCTTAACAAGTCATGCGTTGAGTGGTCTCAACTATAAACAATCGAATCCAACATTTCTAGTTTCTTCTCCTCGATTGTTGCCTGCTGTTAAGTGTAAGATGCGACAAAGAAGTTTCAGGTATCTTCTGCCTTTAACTTTGTGTCTTATAAAATTTGTAATTCTTGATTTCGAGGTTTTGTTTGTTTGTAAATATTAATGTTATAATTTTGGATAATGTTATTGAATTCCACTGTTGGGGGGTGGGGGTGGGGTTTCGAAGGTGGGTTTTTATGGGTTGTTAATGTTTGGATTTGATAAGGTTAGTTTTGACCCTTTTGACATTTGGTTCTTCCTTTGACTTTTTCTATAAATTGATATTGGGATGCTTCCAATTTTGTTTGTTCACAGCTAAGAATTTATGGTTCATTTGGATAAAATTTAGTACTGACAACCAGAACCCATGCCAAATTGTTATATCAACCTTGAAATAGATGAGGTGATTTGATGCCATTTGCACTATTATAATCGGAGGAATGCTTGGTGCTTGTAGTATACTGGCACTCAATTTTCCATTCCACCAATAGGTGAGAGGTTTGATTCTCCCCCTGCATAGGTTGCCTAAAATAAAATTTTAAAAGGACCCTAAATTTTGATAATGAGAAGAGTTGGATGAGAATGTTAAGAACTTGTCTTTTAATCGAGTCTTCTTGGTGGATATGAAGTTGAGAGCATGTCTGATGACCAGCTTATTGCTAAATTTTCAGGATTAATTCGGATAACAGAAAATGAAAACTCGTAAATCTTATCACTTGCCAAGAAGAGCATAAAATATGGTCAAAATGTTTTGCTTTGATGCAGAATGCTAAATATGACTATGATATGCCATTGCAGCATGTTAGAATTTAAAAATGACTCAGCGCACTTCACATATTTGCAATGGCAACTTGTTTTTTAGTGCTTAAAATTTACCTCATAATCGTTTTGGTGCTTTATTTTTACTTTATCAAGAAGCCCTCTTTGATAATTAATTGCTTTTGCATGTCTTTTGTTGTTTACCATGGAACGATTGTTTAGTCATAGTCATAGTCATAGATACTCAAGGAGTTGATCTAATATGAAAGCCGTATAAATTGTCCATTATTTGGAAGGTAAAGGGTCAATTCTTGGGGGGAAGAAATGTTTAAGATGGGATATTCTTATGTTAAAAGAGGGAGGTGCAAAGGTGTAGACTAGGAAAAGGAGCTAGAGTTTGTCTCTATCATTGTGGAAGAGGAAGCGAGTGGAGATGCCACTTAAAGGACGTTTTTGGAAGCTCTTTGGAGAATGAAATGGATAGATGAATAATTTTAAACACCCCCGCGCGTGTGCCTCTTTTGCCTAAGGAATTCCATCTCACATTTTGTACTTTGGTGCCAAAGACAATGTGAGATAGAAACCTTACACCATTTCATCTAATCCATGTAGCAGGCTATGTGTGCAAGGTGGAGAGATCTGTTTAATGCATAGAACGCCCAACGAATAGCTTGATCTTAGAGTTTCATAGTGTTTTTGTAGAAGCTAGAAAAATTTTTCATAATGTGAAAGGCTAGTTGTTTCTTGATCATGAAGTTAAAAAGTCAAAAACAAAGGGCCATTTATTGAGTTGGACATGTGAAGGATTGATCTCTTGAAATGCTTCTGGTGAGGCATGATCTGAGAAATATGTTGCAGAATTATGCTGCTTGAGACTCCCAGTTTTGGTTGATTGGTCCCTAGTAAGCTTGTTATGTGATATCCCGTATGCATTACCAACACAATGTTTGGCAATGCTGTTAATTAGGCCACCTACATATTCTATGTTGCTTGTTGTGAAATTAATATATTTATTTAGGACCTAAAGCATTGTAAGATAATTTGTGTTTTTTCAGTGGCTGGTAATGTATTATCTAAAAGTAGAATGATGCTTGTGCAGTTCACAGCATAAAAGACAGCTATCCAAGAAAATATTTCCCAAAAGAGCTCCAATGAATTCAAACAACCAACCCAACAGTGATGATGAGATTGAATCGGAAAGCACTTCTTCAGACAGCACCTTAAATTCAAATCTCGAAATAATTTCGGATGAGGAAAATGACACGACTGTTCCTGTTGAGCATGTTGGTGGGAAAGATGCAAGCACCTTATCCGATTGGCCCAAACTTCTGGTATTTCTCTATCACTACAAATTTGTAATGGGACCAATCATCAATATTCTGTTCATTTTATTTATTTCTTTTAATACTATTACCTTTTGAAGTTCTCTCCTTATTGTTTTTTGAAACTTCTGGAGAATGTTCTGTGCTGAGTGGTGGAGACAGAAATCCATGGACACCAACTTGTGGGTTGCCATGTTTATGATATAATTCGCTGTTCCCTGTTGTCCAAAATGTTTCTGTTTGATATATTTATGTGCATAGTTAAGTACATGGTTGTTAGTGTCAGTGTTGTTCCCGTGATCGGCTGCATAGGTTCATAACTACATTTTAGTATGATTACCTACAACTGAAAGAATGAAAAGTATGTCATACATAATTGCTAATTTCTGACAAATAATTTGTCACATCTGTAGGGGATTCCTAATTGATAACTTCTTGTTAACCAAGAGAAAGACCAAGCTTTTATGGAAAAATGAAATGCCAAAAATTTGATGTCAAATTATTTTTATTTAACAGGACACAAATATGGAATTTTCACAGCAGCTGTCAAGTGTGCGACTTGAGGATTTAATTGCCATGATAAGAAATGCAGAGAAAAGTAACACCTCCTTGTAAACTGCTGAATGTTTATAAATATGATTTTTCTTTTTTGCTGGTTTCTCACCTTGAATATAATATTTGTTAGATATTATATTTCTCAACCAAGCCCGGGTGCGTGCACTTGAAGATCTTGAAAAGATTCTTTCTGAGAAGGAGGCTTTGCAAGGAGAAATAAATGTCTTGGAGATGAAACTTGCAGAAACAGATGCACGGATTAAACTTGCTGCTCAGGAAAAGATAAATGTGGAGCTTCTAGAGGACCAATTGGAGAAACTAAGGAAAGAACTATCGGAAAGGGGTGATGCTGATGGAAATTGTAGTCAGAAAAGAAACATTATTGAAGAAGCTTCTTTATCACATGGTGACAGTGCACCTACCCTTACTAAGGAGCTTGAATCATTGAGGACACAGAATTTATCTTTGAAGGATGATATAGAAAAGCTTAAGGGGGAGCTTAGCAAAGTTAAGAATACAGATGAGCGTGTCATAAGTCTAGAGAAAGAGCGGTTGTCTTTGGAATGTGCTTTGAAAGAGATGGAGCAAAAACTGGCACTTTCTCATGAGGATGTTTCAAAACTTTCATCTCTGAGAGTTGAATACAATGGCTTGTTGGAAAAGGTGGACAATTTGCAAGTGCTGCTTGACAAAGCAACCAGCCAGGCAGATCAAGCTATTCTAGTATTACAACAAAATCAGGAGCTTCGTAAGAAGGTTGATAGATTGGAGGAATCTCTCCAAGAAGCAAATTCGTACAAGTTATCATCAGAGAAATTGCAACAGTATAATGAATTGATGCAACAGAAGATAAAACTTATGGAAGAGAGGCTTCAAAGGTCTGATGAGGAAATACATACTCATGTTAAGCTGTACCAAGAATCTGTGAAGGAATTTCAAGATACACTCAATAAGTTGAAAGAAGACGGCAAGAGAAGGGCAAGGGATGAACCAGTCGATGATATGCCTTGGGAATTTTGGAGTCGATTATTGCTTTTCATAGATGGTTGTCTACTTGAGAAGAAAATATCTCCTGCAGATGCCAAGTTGTTAAGAGAAATGGTCTGGAAAAGAGATAGACGCATTTGTGATGCATATGCAACATGCAAGGAAAAGAGTGAGCGAGAAATTGTGGCTACGTTACTTAGGCTGACCTCATCACCAATTCGGTATTGTATATGTATATCCAATTTCTATCTGGACTAAATGTTTACTTTTCATGTGAAATTGTTGTCCGAGTAATGCTAGATATATAAATTTATGTCAATACAAACTATACAAACTCGTATTTGCATTTAGTATTTGGTCAGAATGCTGTGCTATGTACGATCACATTCTTTTCAATAACCAATGACCGAATGCCATGAGATTTATATGTATTGTATTGACTTTAGTTTGTAAATTTAACATTTTTCTTGTTGTGCATTGACATGTTTCTGCATGCGTGGCATGCATCCCTACCCTATATGACCCATTGCAGTTTTTGATCTGCAGATCAGCATTGCATATCATTCATATTGCAGCGGAGATGGCACCAGTTGCTAAGGTGAACCTGATTTGGCTAATTAGTTAGATTGATTTTTCTTTGCTTAACATCCAGTTTTTTGTATTTTATTGTGTGATTAATATCTTTCTTTTCATTTAGTGTAAATCTGTATTTTGGTTCATCTGGGGGGACATGAATAGCTCAGCTTTTGCATGTGTCGAAAGACTCAATTCTCTGGATCGTTGGCTAATGCCTTTGATCTTTAATGCTCTAGCTGAGATTCTTGTTTCTAATGTGGATGTAGCCACCTTTATAGAGTTTTTGGTAGTCCTGGGCAACCCACTTTGTTTCCTATGTTTAATATGCATGATTTTCTTTCTTCTTAAAAGGATTCACTCAATACACAAAGTGATCCCCGGCTTAGTATAGGGTAGGGGGAGAGTGGGCGTATATATACGTAACTTTCCCTTTGCATTTTTTGCAAAGAGGCCGTTTCACGTCTCGAACCTGTGACCTTAAGGTCACCAAAGGAACAACTTCATCATTGCGCCAAGGTTCACCCTCTTCTTGCGAAGAAAAAATACATACATATTTTGCACTTTTAAAAGGTGCAGATTCAAATGTTTTCAACTGCGAGCTCTTTCATGTGAATCCACATTCAGCTAATTTATATTTCTTTCTTTCATAGAAGATAGAAATCATTTGCTTAAAAATTTTGGGTTTTTACCTAGTTTCGCTAATCTGGCTTTTTAGCTGACCAGAATCTTGAATATAAGAACCGCAGAAGTGGGATCTGTGATGTCTGGCATCCCATATTTGAGAGAGTTTGTGTTCTTGTCACCACAAGCAGATGTCATATATTGACCTTTTTTGGCCATTAAAGAACTTTGTATTTTTTTTTTTTTGATAGGTGTTATTAATATTGGTGGGCCAATGGAGTGGCTATGAAGTTGCAAAACTATTGTGACAATATTGTGCTGTATTTATCCTGTCTGTTCTTAAGGGGAGTTTTTTCATAGACTCTTCACATAAAGCTTCTGTTTTAAATCATCCAATGGACAAACAAGGCAGATGGTTGGCGTTATAGCCAGCTTCCCTGTTAGATAATGTTCCTAATGTGATTACTTGCAATTGACAACAAAATTTCTTTGCTAACAAAAGTTCACATTTAGGAACCATAATCATATTTTTAATTTATTTATTTCTGAAAAGATTATGTGTTTCTTTAAAGGTTGGTGGCTTAGGAGATGTTGTCACTGGTCTTAGTAAGGCGCTTCAGAAGAAAGGACATTTGGTGGAAATTGTGCTTCCCAAATATGATTGCATGCAATATGATCGTATAAAAGACTTGAGGGTGAGCCTTTTATTCTTTTCTTCTTCTTCTTCTTCTTCTTTTTCTTCTTCTTTTTCTTCTTCATCTTTTCTTTTTGGGTGGGGGGATATATGACCATTTTATTGGAAATTCTCTGAGATCCTGAAAAAAAAATGTTCTCGTGGCTTTGAATTGTTTGTACAGGCCCTAAATGTGGCAGTAGAGTCATATTTTGACGGTCGGCTATTCAAAAACAAAATCTGGGCAGGCATTGTTGAAGGTTAAGTATGTTTTATTTTATAGCAATGAGTGTAGATATCACAATTACACAAGCTTTGGATTAGCCCATGTCATCACCTGACTATACTTTGCCCCATTTATAAACAACCAGAAGCTTACCGGAGCTTATGTCCCTCAAAATTTAATTCGTCTCTCTTAATTATTGCTGGTGACTAATGCTTGGTATTTCCATTCCAACATCAATCTTATTATCCAGGTCTTCCTGTCTATTTTATTGAGCCTTATCATCCCAGCAAGTTCTTTTGGAGAGGAAACTTCTATGGGGAGAATGACGATTTCAAGCGTTTTTCTTTTTTTAGCCGTGCAGCGCTTGAGCTGCTTCTTCAAGCTGGAAAAAAACCTGATATTATTCATTGTCATGATTGGCAGACTGCTTTTGTCGTAAGAAACACAATCGGATTTTGTTTCCTTCTCTAAATGTTTGATTTCTAAAAGAGGATGAAATATTCTTAATTTTAATTGCCAATTTTTTATTTCTCAATTTGGGATGTTGTTATTGTTTAGGCACCATTGTATTGGGATCTTTATGCACCCAAAGGACTGAATACGGCTAGAATATGTTTCACATGTCACAACTTTGAGTATCAAGGGACAGCTCCTGCTTCAGAATTGGCATCATGTGGTCTTGATGTGCACCAGTTGAATAGACCAGATAGAATGCAAGATAATTCCTCCCATGACTGGATCAATGCAGTGAAGGTTTGGGAATTTCTGAATCGTAAATTCAATGAACAAAAGACTTGTCTCACCTCTAACTGGATGTGCTCTTGCTTCTCAGGGTGGAGTAGTTTTCTCTAACATTGTCACCACTGTGTCACCCACCTATGCACAAGAAGTGCGAACCGCTGAGGTAAGATCAAGTACTATTTTCACACACACAAACGCGCGCACACACACACACATTGCCTTTTTCCTTCACACTGTGTTGGCCAGTCTACATTTCTTTCGGTGGTTTTATAATCTAATCAGTTTGATGTAGAGTCCACCTGGGGAATATTCCAGGTGTTCTCTCCCCTCCCCCTCCCCCTCCCTCTCTCTCTATCTAGGCTTCTTCACCATGACTGCAGTCAAACTTGATCCTGGATAAGTTCTCATGCATAGGAAAACATGTTAGTTTATATTTGTCATAGGAAAGAAAAGAAAAGGTCAATCTCCAGTTGTTGGGAAAATATTAGTTAAGATAGCTGTATTCAGTTGTCTGGAAAACTTTGGTTCCTTTGCTAATTGGTTGCAGTTGGTCATGGGAACCTCCCCCCTTCCCCTTGTTCCATCTGTTTGCATGGGCATACTAATAGAAGACATTTCACATGCTTGTTGGTCATCATTTTTTTCCCGTGACTGAACAATCATATCTAATATGCTTTTCTTGTACTGAAATGGAGATATCTGTAGTTTCCCTCGAATGCATTCTTTGCTCCACTTTAGCTATACTTCTGCAGTGGAATTTATTTAAGTAATTGTTCAACATTTTGTGCAACAGAAATAAGTTTCTCCAAGATTTTGGTTACAGCAAGTGATCCATTACACCTAATGCGAGATTTCATTTGGTCCATCCAAGCCCCATCCCACATATCACATCATCATTCTTTTTGGTCCATACATCAGATATAAATGAGGAAAGCAGTTTTATTCTTGCCTACTGATTTTTTTTTGGGTATTTTATTCTTGCCTATTTGCGGTAAGTTGACAGTCAGCGTAAAATCTTTGTCAAATGGAAAATGAGAGATAAACATTTACAAACTTTTGGGGCGTTTCCCCCTCAGCGACGCGTTATATCGGATCCTGGGTGTAGCAAATTAACAAGGGATCCTAGGGTGCGGTTAAATAAGTTAGTCTATGAAAATAGAATTTGTCTAGTCACTTAGAATATAGGATCTTTGACCGACAAGTTAGGAGAGATAGGAGAAACTATGAATAGACGAAGGATTCATATTATGTGTCTTCAAGAAACTAAGTGGGTGGGGGAGAAGGCTAAGGTAGTAGAACCTTATGGTCATAAGCTTTGGTATATAGGAATGGATAGAACTAAGAATGGGGTAGAAATAATAGTACATAAGAATCTACTAGAGAATGTAATAGAGATAAGAAGAAAGGGAGATAGAATTATACTTGTCAAGTTAGTAGATAGAGAAAACGTAGTTAATATGGTCAGTGTGTATGCACCTCAAATAGGTACGGATGCAATTAATAAAAGATTATTTTGAGAGAATTTAGATGAATTTATACAAATCATACCTAATAGAGAGAAGTTATTTATCGGAGGAGATTTAAATGGACATGTAGGAGAGATGAATGAAGGATTCGAAACCGTATATGGAAACTTTGGATTTGGTTGTAGGAATGAGGTAGAAGATACCATTTTAGAGTTTGCCACAACATTGGATCTGGTACTCGTAAACACCATCTTTAAGAAAAGAGAAGCGTACTTAGTTATATATAGAAGTGGATCTAATACTAGACAAATAGATTTCTTTCTCACTAGAAGAGCTGATAAAATAACCTGTAAGGATTGCAAAGTTATATCGGGAGAGAGTGTAGCAATTCAGCATAGACTTCTGGTCTTAGATATATGTGTGCCTAAAAGGCAAAAGAAGTGTTGTCCATCTGTGGAGCCAAGGATTGGATGGTGGAATTTAAAAGGAGCAAATGTGAACACCTTTAGAGATAAATTAATTCAAGTAGCAAATTGATCCACTAATGGTGATTCGGAAACAATATGGAAAGAGATATCTTCTAATATTAAGAATATAGGTAGGGATGTTCTTGGTGTATCTAAGGGTCAAGCCCCCATAGGCAAGGAATCATGGTGGTAGAATGAAAAAATACAAACTGCTATTCGAACCAAACGAAAGTGTTATAGGAAGCTTAAAGGTAATAATAATAGCGATATATATGAAAAATACAAAAGTGCAAAAAAAGAAGTGAAAAAGATTATCCAAGAAGCAAAGAGTAAGGTGTATAATGAAATATACAAGAGACTAGAGACTAAAGACGGAGAAAGAGAGATTTATAGAATTGTCAAATTAAGGGAGAAAAAGGGAAGATATCTAAATGGTGTTAGATGTATTAAGAGCGAAACTAATTGTATACTTGTAAAGAATGATGACATAAGAAAGCGTTAGAGGGATAATTTCCATCATTTCTTTAATGTTACAACAGATATAGAAAATATCGATATACCTGTAGAAGAGATTAATAGAGACTTTAAACGTAAGATTTGTCCCAATGAAGTTAAGGAGGCTTTAAAAAGAGTGAAAAGTAATAAAGTCATAGGACCAGATGGTATTCCCATAGAAATATGAAAATATTTAGGTGAATTTGGTATATTAATGCTAACGGATATTTTCAACAAAATTTGGCAAGCTAAGAGAATGCCCCAAATATGGAGGGAGAGTATAGTTGTACCACTATATAAGAATAAATTAGACATACAAGATTGCTCAAACCATCGAGAAATTAAAATTATGACCTATACAATGAATTTATGGGAGAGAGTGATAGAATATAGATTGAAATTGAAGATAGATGTGTTTCAAAATCAATTTGGATTTATATTGAGAAAATCCACCACAAAGGCAATTCACTTGTTAAGATTTTTTATGGAAACATATAGAGCACATAAGAGAGACACATATGGTATTCATTGATCTAGAAAAGACATTTGATAGGGTTTCTAGAGATATATTGTGGTGGGCGCTAATGAAGAAAGGGCTCTTCTTGGGATACATTAATTTCATTAAAGATATGTATGATGGAGTTGTAACCAATATAAGAACTTGCGGGGGGTATGAATGATAGTTTCCCCTTAACATTGGGTTCCATCAAGGTTCGACATTAAGTCCTATCCTTTTTGCAATAGTGATAGACGAAATCACGAAAAACATTCAAGATGAAATATCATGGTGTATGTTTTTTGCAGATGATATAGTGTTGGTTGATGAAACTAAAGAATGTATTGGTGCTAAATTAGAGTTACAAAGAGACACATTAGAATCCAGATGATTTAGATTGATTAGATCGAAAACTGAGTATATGAGATGTAGGTTTAGCAATGATGATCAGAACGACGAAAAAACGATTAGGTTAGATGGACAAGGTGTACAAAAAAGTGAATTTAGATATCTTGATTCCATCATTCAAAATGATGGCAATATAAATGGAAATGTGAATTATAGGATTCAAACGAATTGGATGAAATGGATAAAGACATTCGGAGTTCTTTGTGAACGTATAATACCACTACATTTGAAAGGAAAGTTCTATAGAAGCGCAGTAAGACTTGTACTATTATATAGTACTGAGTGTTGGCTATTAAACAACAACAAGAACAATTGCGGTAGCAAAAATGAGAATATTTAGGTGGATGTGTGGTAAAACTAGAAGAGATAGAATTAGAAATAAAGAGATTCGTAGAAAATTGGGAATTAGTTCAATTGTGGATAAAATATAATAGTGTCGGCTGAGATGATTTGGGTATGTGTAAAGAAGACCCGAAGACGCACCGGTTAAAAGAGTAGAAAACTAGAATATAGGAGATCTAGTAAAACGTAAAGGTAGACAGCTGAAAACTTGGATGCAAGTTATCTATAAAGATTTGATAGTTAAGGGTTTAGACAAGAGAATAACGTTGGATATGAATGGGTGGCGTAGAAGAATCCGCACAAATTAAACTTTTTATTTTTTATCTATTCATTTTATTATTATTATTATTAATTTTTTTCTTTTTTCTCTTCTATTTATTATTTTTATTTTTATTTTTTTTATTTTTTTGGAATTTTAAAACCCCATGCTTGTCGCTCAAATGGCCGATCCCAAATTATTGGGATCAAGGTTCAGGTTATTGTTGTTGCTGTATTTTATTCTTGCCTATGCGCAGCATGTTAGCTTTACAAGTGCTTTTCCATTTTGTCTTACTTATTATGGACATAGATAGATGATAAAGACTTGAATTCACAAAATATTTCTTACATATTGTGTAGGGAGGACGAGGCCTTCATCCCACCATTAACTCTCACTCGAAAAAGTTCATTGGAATTCTTAATGGGATCGATACTGATGTCTGGAACCCTCCAACTGATACTTTAATAAAAGTCCAATATACTGCAAATGATCTTCAAGGAAAAGCAGAAAATAAAGAAGCTTTGAGGAGGCATCTTGGGCTCTCTTCAACAGAAAACAGGCAACCATTGGTAAACTTTTTAGAATTTCTACTACCATCTTATTATCATGGCGCATTCTGCAATAGCAGGATTTTTGTTATATGTGCTACTGCTGCCAGTAGTTGTAGCTTGAGCCACAGCAAGCATATGCGCTTCCATATTATTGAAAAGGGTAAACATGTTAGGAAAGAACTTGTCAAATCTTGGAAATTTCTTGTATCTTTACTGTCCTCTTCTGTTTTTCCAATTTTTTTGCGCTGTCTTCCCTAAACAGGGATCACACAACAACATGTGGGCTATTTTCTTAAACTTTCTAATACTAGTTTTCTTTGTTAGATTTTTGCCATAGTTCATCATCTCATCCCAATCACTATGTACTCATGCGTAATTAGCTGTGTTTCGGGGGCTTTAAGATTGCAACCTCTGCCGGGCTATTTTCTGGAAGAGGTTGCATCAATGCTGAAATTTTATTTGTATTGTTACCATTTTACACTTGTTTATGAAGAAATTTTATTACTATTTTGAAAAGCCTCACGTTTCTGGGTAAAAAATTTATCCTGATTGAGACATATTACAAGTAGAAAATGGCAAAATATCTAATTTGTAGAGGCAATAAAGGGTATTTGAGGGCATTAGAGGTCACCAGATGCGCTTTAGAGGTTCTGAAATCGATCATTCATGAAATTCTACACATTACAGTATTAACACGCTAAAATATATGAAGGTTCACTAGATAACAGACATTAAGTTTTTGAACAGTTTTAGAGGCTCTTGCTTAGTTTAGTGTAGTGTCTCTAGTTGTCTCTTGTTTCTTATTTGCTAAGAAAAGCAGGGGAGGGTAAACTAGCACTACCTTCTCCTCTAGGCATGACGGATTACTCGATTGAGCCACATCTAGTCGACCCAAAGTGGACAAGCAGAGTGTTAGCGTTGTATTAGTGCCACAGAAGTGCATAGCTAGTTAAGGCCCATCCCCAGGACCATCTGGTTCATGATTAACTTATTTTCTTTGTGAGTTGATGTTACATGATTAGGATCATAATTATATCCATATCAGATCAATATATCATAATTATATATCCACACGGATCAAATTAGAAGCGCTGCTGGAGATAGTTGAAATGATGGGGAAAAAAGAGCTCTAGAGGATTTGGTCACAGTCAATGAGGGTCCAAATAGTTGTCTTAATTTGATTGTGCTAATATACTAGAGATGAAGCGACAAACCCATAAAATGTTGGACATTTTTCTTTTTTAACCTAGTTTGACATCTACTGGGCCAAGTATTAGGATACTTAATAATTATGACAGTAGGGCTGTTTTCTAATCATTTATGGATTGTTTTCTAGTCAAGATAAGAATAAGTGATATAGGAGACTCCGAACCAATTGAATTAATGTACTATTATTATTGTTATTATTTAAGTTTCTATGAATAGGTTTTTTTTTTTTTTTTTCCTCCCCGTCTCTTTTCTCCTATATTGGTTTTAAACTGACGACTCCAAAATTTAGAATTAAGACTCAATTTGTTGTTGTTGTTGTAAGGATTGTTTCCATTTCATTTTAGTTATATGTAAGGGCTATAGATGTGTGATCAAAAATTGGAAGTAATACTCTCTTCTAAAGCAGCAAAATATAAGAACATAAGGAGTGAGTGACCAAGAGAAAAGACAAATGTTAGTATTTGATTATGGACATCCTACATTCTTTGTCTTTGTAGGGTCAGCATCCATTACTATTGAACATTTTGTGATCTATGTGTAAAATGTTGTTAATTGCTACATGGATGTCTCTTAAATTTTGTAAAATAACTAATTACTCTGAAAGTTTAAGCTTGTAGCATGAGATATTTTTATTGATTTTCTATCATAACGCTTCCCCTCACATGTGAGTCATAACAACTTTTACTAAGGTGAACACACAAAGCGTAAGTCTAGTAGGATTTGAATTCATGCCCTCTCGCATTAATACCTTCTTGAATTTTGTGAAACGATCAACCACGGCAAAAGCTCAAGCTTGTAGAGGGAGGCTTTTTTTTAATTGATTTTATATCTTAACAATAGCAATCAGATACAAAGTGATTCTACAATGATTTTGATGTACTTTCTGGTTTGTGGCCCTGAATCTACTATAGATTTTACTTGTATATTACCTTTAGTATTTATTCTTTTGTTTTGTATTGTTCAATAATCAAGCTTCTTGGTCAGCATTAGATTGAAATCCTCCGGTCTGCTGTATCAGGTGGGTTGCATAACAAGATTGGTACCACAAAAGGGTGTTCATCTTATCAGACATGCTATTTTTAAGACATTGGAACTGGGAGGACAATTTGTGCTTCTTGGTTCCAGCCCAGTGCCTCATATCCAGGTAATGATCCATCTCATATCTGAACTCTGTAGACTTATTAAATGAAATTAAGTTGAGTTAACAGAACATTTCAATGGAAGGGGGATCCAGACACCAAGATGGTGATGCAGCATCGGTTTATGCGGAAAAGAGGAGGAAGGAGAGGAAGGAGGAGGAGGAGGAGGAGATAGAAAAGAAATATTGGGGACCAGAGCAATGGAATCTAACAAATTGGATCCCAAAAATATTAGGATATAATATTGAGTGACAAAATTCTGGGGACATTAAATCTTAATAAAATACTGATGCAATGTGAGGAAATTACGGAATGTGCACTTTAGGGTAAGCTCTCTCAAGTCCCTGTCATGTTATTGTTGAAGAGCGTCTCTTTGGCTATCAAGAAGCCCTTACTCAAAATCTCTTCATTGTCATTGTCTTCAACAATTCCCTTGGAGTCATAAACATGGACAAGAAAGAAAGGGCACAACCACCTATTCCGAAATCAGAAATTCACATGGGGAGGCTTGATGGTGCTTTAATAAGGGCACTAGTTGATAAGCAGAGCTAGCTCCCCCCCCCCCCCCCCCAAAAAAAAAAAGATGATCTTGGGCAGCCTATGGTAAGGGCAATTGTTCTATTGCGAAGAAAGAGAAAGTGTTTTTGGTCCGATAAGAAATGTCCTTAGTAGCGTTTCAAATTCTTTAGTAACTTTAGTAATCTAGAAATAAGTTGCTGAAATTCTTAGTATTTTAAAATTTTATTTCTTCACATCTCAATTTAGTTAGAACTTTCTAAATATTTTAGATTTTAGTCGGTATTAAGTTATTGTTCTTTTTTAGAGTTTTTAGAGTTTTGAAAGCTTTATACTGTAGTGAGTTTTGTGTCCCATTATATTTCTATATTGATTGAAGTTTCGTTTAGAAGGTTTAGGAGTGCCATTATGTTGTTCTAGCACTTGTAAGTCTGCCTTATTGATGTGGAACATGAATAGAGTGAATGAATTGAAGAATAAATTTAATGTTTAGTTATTTGTGTTGAGATCGTGCGAATCTAAGTTTGCATTTCAAGGTAAATAAATGTACAAAGGAAACAGTTTACATTTCAAGGGATATGAAACATGTTTGCATACATTGTGCTAAATTCTTTTCCCCACGTCTGCACTATGTTGAATTGTTAATGCAACCAAGCAAGCAGAAGGAGAAATGATAGAAAATCCAATTTATCATTTGAACCTTCTAATTTATGGAGATATTCTGCGGACTGAGCATATATATATTGAGTTGCATATAATTCAAGTTGTTAAATTATTGGTATCTTGTAGTTTAATCTTTCCCTTGTCTACAGCATCATTGATATTATTTGCAGTTCCATTGATGTGCTGTGTCCTTGTTTCAGAGAGAATTTGAGGGTATTGCTCACCAATTTCAGAGTCATGACAACATTCGGTTGATTTTGAAGTATGATGATGCTCTTTCTCATTCCATTTATGCTGCATCTGATATGTTCATTATACCATCTATATTCGAACCCTGCGGCCTTACTCAGGTACTGTTTACTTCAACTGGTTTTCTTCTTCTGTACACCTTCCCATTAGTTGGTATCTAAAGCCAATAACTCCATTCTCTTAGTTCATCCAAAGCCCAGTGCAGATTTAGAATTGAAAATTAAAATTGCCTTTGATTTTTGTTTGTTGCTAAGCATGTGGTTTTGAGGCCGACTCCTTCACATAATTATTTTCACAGATGATAGCAATGAGATATGGATCAGTGCCTATTGCAAGGAAAACTGGCGGTCTTAATGATAGGTATGCTGATCAGTGCAGAATTAGTATGTCATAAAACTTTATTTGCTAGTTATCTTGTCTATAGAGTTTAATCTGAACTTTGGTTCTTCTGCAGTGTTTTCGATGTCGATGATGATGCAATACCAGTTCAATTTAGAAATGGGTTTACATTTTTGACAGCTGATGAACAGGTAAAATTGGGACATAAACATGGGGACTTTGCACCAGCTAACAACCCATTCCCCCAAAGAGAGAGAGAGAGAGAGAGAGAGAGAGAGAGAGAGAATGCAATAGTATTCCAACTTCAACAAGCATAAAAGTATATTCTTGTTGTCCTTTTCTAGACCGGAATTTTGTGGTTATATGCATTATGTTCTCTTGGACCAAGACACGAGGCCAAAATTGAGCCATGTTAGAAACAGATTATTAAAGACATTTGTTATGAGCATCATTGTTTCATTTTGAATTTATCTATTCCCATCTTGCCATTCTTATGTTACCAAATGCCTCTAAAATCTCGCAGGGACTGAACAATGCTTTGGAACGCGCATTCAAGCGGTTTAGGAACAATAGAGTTTTCTGGGAAGAACTGGTCCAGAAAGACATGAATATAGATTTCAGTTGGGATTCCTCAGCTGCACAATACGAGGAGCTTTATCAGAAATCAGTGGCGAGAGCAAGGGCAGCGCGGCAAGTCTGAGCTTGTTCGGAAGCCCGACTCATCTTTTTCTTGCAGAGCCATTTTGACTGCACAAGCCTTGAAATGGTAAGTTTATAGAGATTGCTTTGACAGCCAGAGAGTTGAGGATGAATGTGTCCGCAAATGAGAAAACCTGTGCAACTTCTACAGCAATGGCGGGTGACAGGAAGGTCTGGAAACTAATACAACAAAATCATGACTTTAGTTGCACCAATTAGTGTTCATTTCATATTATTTACTTACACTATTCTTTTGTTCAGAAGTGCAGTCTTTTTTCTGCATTGGGATCTATACCATATCACAAGGCCACCTTAATTTTTCGTCCCTCTGGTCTTATGTAAAGCATGCATAACATTAACAGTCGATATATAAATATTTATGATAGAGAAGCTAATGACAATTCATTGTTATATGTTTGAGCCCTTCTCCTTGTATGGTAAACAAAATGTATTCCAACAGAGACCCAAGCATTTCTTCTAATCAACTTTTGACACCAGTGGCCCTTTATTTTATTTTCTTATTTTTGGTGTCTACCTCTACTTTCGCATCAAACGTGGTTACCTCTCTCTCTCTTTCTCTCATGAACAAAATCATCTCAAAACATAAAAAGACCATTCTCTCTCCTCACTTGCAAAATTTCTCCTCATCCTCGTGGACTCTCTCATCTTCACATCTCCACATATCCTCTTGCATAACAGACTCTTCGGTATGTCAAGGTCCGTTTGTCCACTTTTACTATTTCTTTTGCTACGATAACTTTACTATTTCCTCATGATTAAGATATTTATTCATTCTTTGCTTCAAACCATCAATTTTTGGTCTTTCTTATATATTAAGTTCCCAAACTTTTTCTCCTCTTCCCGATTGGCCTTTGTCTTAAGTACGATGATTGATTAAGAATATTAAAGGTTTTGGGTGCAAAATTATTATACTTTGTAACACATATTTATTTGGACTAACCTCTAATAAGTTCAATGATTAGATATTACTATTTCTTAAATAAAATTTTGAATTCAAATATGATGTATAACAAAAATAGATAAAAGAAAATTTAATCTATTAAAATTCTAACCCGACTCAGAGTAGAAATAACACAATCAATATATGGTAGAGATTATTTGTTGGGTTTATCCCTCATTTACTTTTTGGGCCATATGAAGGTTTAAAGTCAAGGGCTCGTAGGCACAGTATTCCATTGGAGAATTAAAGAATCCCAGGGGAAAGTTTATAGAAAAATGGTAAGAAGAAAAATCGGTAATAATTTTTAAATTTTGGATATAAAACTATTATCAGACAGATTCATTTCACAATTCATTATTACAAAATATTATTCCATCTTTTTTTTGTTCCTATGTTTAGGCCACCGCCCAATATTCGAAACTTTATCTCGACTAATCCGGATCGACCTGACTCTCAGATTCATTTAAGGGGAGGTCTTTCAACATTATTTTTTTCGTATTCAGGGAGAATTGAATTCTCGATCTGATTAAGAGACGAAGATACCTTTGTGAAGTATAAAACTTGTGAATTTTTATTAAGTTTTTATAATAAATGGCATTTTTCTTTGTAACTTTAGCATAGTCAATGGCACGAGATTTCCCTCACCATTTAGCCTCTTCTCCCCCCCTCCCCCCCCAAAAAAAAATAAGTAAATGACTGATATTGTGGCAAAAATTTTATTATATAGTTCAATAACTTAGACAAGTTTTAACATACCCTTTTGTATTTTGTATTAAAATAGCATTACTATATATACATTAAAGTCTATATTTTACGCACAACCAAACATAGTAATCTTTTATTTGAATAGGTTAAAATTTTAATAACTAAATTTATTCAGTAATTATATAGAGAGACTGATTCCTTATTTTATAATTTTAAATTCCAAAACTTTTTAATCAACAAAAAAAAAATCTTTTTTATGTTCAAATTGAAATTTTTTAGGCTGTGTAATTCTAGACATTCAAATAATAGGTCTTTAAAAGGTTTTGACCTTATGTGTATAGTTAAAAGAGTAAATTAGGTAAGGTTATGATCCTTGATATGGGCTGTCTACCCATCACTATTGGGGAATAAGGGATGATGAAGTAGGCATATCAATAAAGTTACCCACAAGCGTAAGGTATCCTAACCTTGAGATATTTTCCAAAATATTGTTAGTTTTGATCAAAATGATTTAAATAGTGTTATTTTTATTGTTTTCAAAAGTATCGATTTCGTACTCTGCAAAATCATGTTTTTATAATTTTCCTTTTTATTTTATAATCTGTCTTAAAAAAAAAATAATTTCGTACTCTGTGAGTGTAAAATCACTTCTTGCATTCTGTGAACGCGAAATCACTTACGCACTCATAGATTGCGAAATTGTTGGGATAAGAAGACTACGAAACTCATTTTACAGTCTTCCTCTGTGTTTTGACCTTTCTCTTTCCCCTTTGCGAATGAAGGATCTCTCCGTGTGCTAAACCCTAGCCTCAATCGATGCCTTCGCAGTTGCCTCAGTCACCGCCTCCGCCGTCACCTCAGCCACTACCACTATTGCCTTCGCCTATCTTCTCTCTTTTCATCCTGCGAATGTGTTCTCTTTCCTTAACATTTAAATAATTTGGTAAAAAGCCCCCTAACTTTCTTATACATGTGGAAAAATGCTAATACATAGTACGATGTTAGCAAGATTTCTATTAGTTATTGCATTAATAAAAAATTAAGAATAAAAAGGACTTTGATGGTAGAATTCTTCTTGTTAAACGGTCATGCCTATTACTTAATATATATATATATATAATACACAATCATATCTATTACTAAAAATATATATAATACTGCTCTGTTATGATTAGGGTGTTTATACTAATAATCTGTGGATCTAGCGGTCAGATATTAGATCTCATTAATCAAGAACTCGAATTCAAATCTTGAGAATGAAAAGATAGGCATTGAAAGATCTAACCCTTTAATAGATCCCATAGTACTCGATCGGATTAATTGGGTTAAACCTAAACACTGATTAGCAGTAAGTATCCTCTTACACAAATATATATATATGTATGTATGTATGCATGCATGGAAATACATACATATAGTGTGTGTGTGTGTTCTTGTGATAAACATCGGACAAATCATTGATGTCTATGTTTAATCCATAATCAAAATAGTAATTAGTATAAATTGGTTGTGCTAATGTTACAATCTCACAATTTTAAACAAAGGAAAAATTGTACATATAATTTTCTATAAATTGATCAATATGCTTCTAAAATAAAATAAAAATAAAAATAAAAACCTTACACCGTTCATTTTTTCAACAAGTTAATCGTTGTTATTAGCAATTTATTGTAATATTTTTAAATATTTTAGTATTTAACTTTTTTATGAATATTGTAGTATTTAAATTGTTACATTTAAATTTTAAAATTATAATATTTAATTGTTGCACTCTTTGAATAAAGGAAAAAGAAAAAAGGTATGCAAAACAATGCAGACGTTTCGATTTGGAAAATTAAAGTTATATCGATTGAATTGAGTTTGATAAATTTTTAATATAAAAAATTATTAATCATAATGATTTTATTTAAATTTAAATTTAATTTTTAATTGTAAAATTTTATATTTTTATACAAAACGAAGACTTGGTAGGGTTCAAGGGCAAATATTTATTACGTTCAGCCTAACTCAAAGTTAGGAGTGAGTTTAGTTTTGCTTCAATTGGAATAAGCTTGTTTTATATTTTTTTTTTTTTGGTTGCTTAATCGATCGATATCCAATTCTAATTATTTCTGTTCAAACTAACTGTCAGATTCGTTAAACGTTAAACTTTTCTGACACTTACTTTTTTTATTTTTAATTTTTGAATATGAAATTTTAATTAAGTTAAATACTTTTACTATTGGACTAATGATTATAAGCTTGTTTTATTTACTAGGACATGAATCTTTTTTTTTTTGTAATATAAGTATTCGAAACTGAAATCACTAGAGTAGAAAAAAAATAGTTGTAATTACTAAATTGTCCCCTTAAGAACCTAGGACATGAACTTTGCCTCTTTTTGCAATTAAGGACATGGAAGTATAATTTAGAACTTCCTTCAAAACTTTTTAACGATGCTTATGATATGCCACATGGAGTTGATATGGTGTTGAAATAGCGGGAAGAAAACCTTTGTGTTACATAAAATAATTAATAATTTTTTTTCTTTTTAGTTGTATTAAAATTTGAATATGAGATTATCAGATTGGGAAGGGGATTTTGTACCACTAGGGTATTCCATCGGGACAATAATTAATAATTTTAAAGAAAGAAAATGAGACAAAAAAAATGAAAACAAAACCCATCCTTTGGGCTTTGTTTGGGCCTTATCGACCTGGCCCACATAACGCCTCTGGGCTTGACAAGCTGCGGCATGAACAAAAAGCGGGCCGAGGTGGCCGCCTGCGATTTACCTATCTACCATTTTGAGACTGTTTATCGTCCTCGCACCGAACCAGGGAAATCCTTGTACAACAACAAAAAAAAAAAAAAAAAAAAAAAAAAAAAAAAAAATCATCCTCGCGCCAAAAGCCGTTACCTCCCTCCACATTTGGTTTGCGCTCTCTCTCTCCCTCTCTCTGTCTCTATCTCTCTCTCTTTCTCATGAGCAGAATCATCTCAAACATCAACAAGGCCATTCTTTCTCAACGCGTGCAAAATTTCTCCTCATAATCTTTTACTCTCCGATCTTCACATGTCCACATATCCAGTTGCATTTCGTTATTGCAATCATTGCCCATCACAGAAACATCACGAAAGGCAAACAGATTCATGGACTAGTGCTTGTAAGTGGATTTCTCACTTCACCATCTTCTGTAACAAGTTTAATCGACATGTACTCTTAAGTGTAACCAAATTGACAATGCTTTATTGGTGTTCGATTTTTGCACTGATCATAAAAATGTGCATTCATGAAATGCAATTGTTTCTGAGTTTGTCGTAAATGACCTTTTGGATGATGCGTTTGAGTTCTTTTGGAGCATGAGGTGTTTGGGTGGTGTTCTTCCTGATAAGTTTTCTTTCCCCTGCGTGATTAAGTGTTGTTGTGATATCCTAGATGCTAGGAAGATTCATGGGTTGGAGTTGGATTGTTTTGTTGGAAATGCTTTGGTGAATTCTTCCTTGAAATTTGGTTTCATGGATTTTGCACTTGCGTTGTTTGAGGAATTGTCTGTGAGGGATGTAGTTCTTTAGAACGCGGTAATTAATGGGTACGTTCAGATTGGGCAATTTGATACGGCTCTGGAGGTTTTTGAAGATATGGTGAAAGAGAGGGTTGTGCCAAGTAATTTTACAGTGACAGGTTCTCTCGGCTTTTGCGGTGAAGGGAGAGCTTAATAATGGGAGAGTGATTGATGTTTTTGTGATGAAAATGGAGCATGATCTGGGTGTTGCTATATTGAATTCCTTGATTGATATGTATGGGAATGTAAATGGATTGGAGACGCATTGAAGATTTTTTGGGCTATGGTTGAGGATGATATGTTGTCCTGGAATTCGATTATTTCTGTTCATGAGCAATCTGGTGATCATGATGGAACTTTTGAGGCTTTTTGATTAGATGTTGCATGTGGGGATTAGGCCAGATTTGGTAACGGTGACTGCTGTTCTTCCTGTTTGTGCACATTTGGCAGCATCGAGGCATGGTAGAGAGATTCATGGTTATATCATTGTAAATGGGGTGGCAAAGGATTTGGATGATGTGATGTTAAATGATGCTGTTATGGACATGTCTGCCAAGTGTGGGAGCATGACAGATGCTCACTTGGTCTTTAGTTCGCTAAGATATAAGGATGTAGCATCATGGAACATAATGATAATGGGTTATGGCGTGCATGGCTATGGCAATGAGGCACTGGAAATGTTCTTGTGCATGTGTGAGTCACAACTTAAGCCTGATGAGGTCACATTTGTTGGGATTTTATCAGCTTGCAACCATGCAGGACTCGTGAGTCAAGAACGAAAAATGGCATGATTCCAACGATTGAACATTATACATCTGTAATTGACATGCTTGGTGAAGCAGCGCAGCTTGAGGAGGCTTATTAACTTGCTGTCACGATGCCAATTGAGGCCAACCCAGTTTTGTGCAGAGCTTTTCTAGCAGCTTGTCGACTCCATGGCAATGCAGCTCTTGCGGAGGTTGCTGCACAAAGAGTGCTTGACTTGAACCAGAGCACCGTGGTAGTTATGTGCTAATGTCAAATGTTTATGGAGCTGCTGGTCGTTATGAAGAAGTTTCAGATGTAAGGCATATAATGAGGCAACAGAACGTTAAGAAGACACCTGGCTGTAGTTGGATTGAGCTTAAGAATGGCGTGCTTGTTTTTATCACTACTGATAAAACCCATCCTGAAACCAACTTGATTTATACTGGATTAAACTCATTGAATGCCTGTTTAAGTGAGTGTGGTTACATGGCATATGTCTAGCACATTGTACTCTGGAATGGCTGTGAACTAAGCAAATGGATGACTTTGTAAAGTGCCAGGTGCAAAGTTTGCTTTATGGTCAAGTCCTATCTTGTCTAACCCTGAAAGATTGCTAGAGCGGCCAAATAAATGCCCATTTGGATCAATTTTTCTATAGTAGGCAATCACTGGTTCAGAAAGACATGAATACAGGAAGCCGAAATTCTTCTGCTTTATACCATGGGAAGCTGTATGAGAAGTTAGGCCAGAGCAAGAGCAGCACAGAACTTGAGCTCGTTTGGACGGAATCTTCCAAAGCCATTCTTGTGGATGAGTATAGGGTCCCTAACAGTGTTTTAATCAGAAGGTAGAGAGATATGCCAGTAGATGTTAGGCTCCTGCTTGACCAATTTCTTGGAGTCGGGGGAAAATCCCTCTCATCTGATGACCCTGAACAAGGTGCTGCTCAGAGCAATGCATCTGCAATGGTGATGTAAGTCTAGACTATTCGTACATTGGGGATGGAGTTTCTAAAAGTTTGTAACGCAACAATCTCTTGAAACCTCAATATCTTTCACATCTTCCCAGTTTGTTATTTTAATATTCATTTAACCTATTCATTGATTGATGAGGATGGCCTGTATTTTGTGGCTTATGTGTATCATAACTAATTCTCATTTTTATCAAGCATATATTCAAATTTTGCTACTTAATCTGAAAACATTTTTCGTTCCAAAGGAGTCTGCAAAAGGCGTTTAACAAAGCTCTGTTCTCCAAGGTTCTGGCAGGAACTTCTAGGATTTGCCTGAGTAGAAGGTAAGTGTTCACCTAAACTTGTGATTTTGTATTCTTGACCTTGTATCTAGGCGAATCAATGCATTTTGAGTTCCTGATCTATAATTTGTTCATTGTTACCATATTTTATCATCATCATTCTGGTTAACAGCAGGTCAGGTCAAGAGCAAAGAGACTTGAAGAAAGCATATTCTAAATTTGGTACACAAAATTCACATTATATTCTCCATAAGTCTTCAACTAATGTACATTGGAACATTACATCTCACATCTCACATCTCTGGCTCATTTTCCGGGGACGAAGTTGGTGGCATATGCCCAGGCATTGTTGTTGACGGGGTCAGCAAGGTGATCGGCAAGGTTCTCCAATGGACCCTTTCCGGTGACAATAGCCTGAACAAAGAATCCGAACATGGAGAACATGGCAAGCCTGCCGTTCTTGATTTCCTTGACCTTGAGCTCAGCAAAGGCTTCCGGGTCATCAGCAAGGCCCAACGGGTCGAAGCTACCACCGGGGTAGAGTGGGTCAGTGACCTCACCGAGTGGCCCACCAGCAATGCGATAGCCCTCAACAGCTCCCATCAAGATAACTTGGCAAGCCCAGATGGCCAGAATGCTTTGGGCATGGATCAAGCTTGGGTTGCCCAGGTAGTCAAGGCCACCCGGGCTGAAGATTTGGGCTCCGGCCTTGAACCACACGGCCTCACCAAACTTGACACCGTTGCGTGCCAACAGCTCAGGGAAGACGCATCCGAGAGCTCCAAGCATGGCCCATCTGCAATGGATCACCTCGAGCTCACGGTTCTTGGCGAAGGTCTCTGGGTCAGCGGACAGCCCCGCAGTGTCCCACCCGTAGTCGCCGGGGAATTCACCAGTGAGGTAGCTTGGGGGCTCACCAGAGAACGGGCCCAAGTACTTGACCCGGTCTGGGCCGTACCACGGGCTGCCAGGGGTACCCGGCCTGGGGCCAGTTTTTCTCATGGAGACTCTCCCCGTTCCGAGGACCTCAGGAGCCAGCTTCACCACCTTTCCGGCGAATGATGGGGAGGAGAGAGCCATTGTAGAGGCTGCCATCTTTGGTGAGACTGTTTTCTTTCAGGTGATGAGTGTGTAGTATACCAAGTTGACAGAGGTGGAGATGAGGGAAGTTGGAGGTTGGTATTAATAGGACTTCAGTTCAAGGCCTCTCCTTATCTTGGGACATCATTATCTCTACTCTCATTGGAGATCCTAGATTTTTGGTTTGTTTTTCTCTCTCCACTTGGCATCTTCTAATCCACCAAGTTCTTAGATTTTTACACCCTGTATGTCATAGATATTCCCACCTAATTTTCCCACTTGAGATGCAAGGGAGCCTTTTAGACCACAAAAAAGTAGAAAACCCAAAAGAAAAAGGCATAGATGGAGGGAAGAATGGCTTGAAAAATAAATCCCATTGAGGAATGAAAAGATGAGATAGATTTAAATCACCAAAATCAATTTAAACTATATTTCTAATTTTATTTTTTCCTATGTGATATGCACAACTCAATAAGAGGAGTTAATTGCAAGCACTTTTCTTTTCGATCAATGGTAAGAAATACATTCATTTTTAAATAAAATTGAAAAAAAAAATTATTTCAAAAGAATTCTACATATTTATTAAATAGGTTCATATATATATATATATATATATATATATATAGTTTAGCCCATATCATGAATTCTAAGTATTATTGATTTTGAATTCTTATTATTAAAAATGAGAAAACCCTAACGCAAATTACCATTTACTCTCAACATTTTGTTCTTCTAACCTCTTATCCTCTCAACATTTTTGGTGGTGAAGAAATGCAACCTCAGTTGGGTTGTAGGAGGTCAAGATTCTTCGACCTTACTTCCGATCTTGGTTAAGAAGACCTAGTATTATCATAATTGTATCATGTCGTGATCAGACCACGGTTGGATAGTGATATGAAGAAAAAAACGAATCGGTTTGAATAAAATATCGTATAAATAATTAAACCATAGTTTTTTAATAAAACGCGAAATCCAATAGAATTTAGTTTATTAAATTTTAAATAAAAAGACATTGAAATCTTTTAGATTATAAGACATTAAAAAAATTTTTACAAATAAAAATCTCTAAAAATCTCTTCAAATGTATCAATTTCTCCTCTCCTTTCCTATCTCTTCCACGTGATCTCTCGATCTTTCAAATTAATTGATTAATTGAATTTATTATTTAATATAAATTTTAAAAGTGATCATTGATTTTATATTTATTAAAATTTTATTTTTAAATTTTTATATGACAATATCAAATTAATATACATTTATTTTAAAAAATAATTTTATATAATTTTTAATTATTATTAGAAAAACAACTGTTATCAATTGAATCATAATTTTAAAATTCACGAATTAATATATTATACCGTTCTAATAATGTTGGTTAGACAAAGGGTAAATGTAAGTTTTATATATTTTTATTTTGACATATTTTGACTAAGTCAAGAGAATGAACCTGTACTTCTGTAGAGACACCCAAAACAGTCGTGTGGAATATTGAATCATTTTGCTAGTAAATCAATCTATCCACGTTTTCTCTGTTAAGGATATCGGACCATCCGCTATAGCACGTGTCATCATATGAATGGCCAGGCAATGAGCATGGATCTTAGGGTTAAGATTTTTGGCAAGTGGAGGACTATCGTCTGAAATCAAGTGACCAAGTGGTTTACAGAATGACACGGAGGAAATCGTAGAAATTTCCAAACAATGTCAACAACCAATGAGGATGTAGATAGAGATCTTCTAAGATAAGGACCCTCTGCAATTTAAACTGAACCTTGACAAGGCCCAATAAGCCCAAACCACAAACTGAGAGTACCAACCAGCTCTTCTTTGAAACAACTTTTCCTAGGCTTGGTATTCGTTTGAGTTCAAACAATGGCAGCCTCTACAATGGCCCTCTCCTCCCCATCATTCGCCGGAAAGGTGGTGAAGCTGGCTCCTGAGGTGCTAAGCACCGGGAGAGTCTCCATGAGGAAAACTGGCCCCAGGCCAGGTCCCCCTGGCAGCCCGTGGTATGGGCCGGACCGAGTCAAGTACTTGGGCCCATTCTCTGGTGAGCCCCCAAGCTACCTCACTGGTGAATTCCCTGGCGACTACGGGTGGGACACTGCTGGGCTGTCCGCTGACCCAGAGACCTTCGCCAAGAACCGTGAGCTCGAGGTGATCCATTGCAGATGGGCCATGCTTGGAGCTCTTGGATGCGTCTTCCCTGAGCTCTTGGCACGCAACGGTGTCAAGTTTGGTGAGGCCGTGTGGTTCAAGGCCGGAGCCCAAATCTTCAGCCCGGGTGGCCTTGACTACCTGGGCAACCCAAGCTTGATCCATGCCCAAAGCATTCTTGCCATTTGGGCTTGCCAAGTTATCTTGATGGGTGCCGTTGAGGGCTACCGCATCGCTGGTGGGCCACTCGGTGAGGTCACTGACCCACTCTACCCCGGTGGTAGCTTCGACCCGTTGGGCCTTGCTGATGACCCGGAAGCCTTTGCTGAGCTCAAGGTCAAGGAAATCAAGAATGGCAGGCTTGCCATGTTCTCCATGTTCGGATTCTTTGTTCAGGCTATTGTCACCGGAAAGGGTCCATTGGAGAACCTTGCCGATCACCTTGCTGACCCCGTCAACAACAATGCCTGGGCATATGCTACCAACTTCGTCCCCGGAAAGTGAATGACCGTATGATAATCACAATTTTTCTCTCCCAACCCTAGTTGACATCTTGGGAATTGGGTTTTCCCTTTTAAATTATTGTGCTTGTGTGAGAAGAGAATGTGCGTGCGTTGAGGTGTTGTAAAATGGGTGCGCTGATCTAATATCAGAAATTGTGAATTATGTGTACTACCCTACTTATATTTGGATGGATGCTTAGGAATGAACCTGTGAGAATTTTGTCACGGCAATGTGTGTCCCCATTTTCCTTTCCATTTCAAGTTAGCGACTCTCTCTCTCTCTCTCTCTCTCTCTCTCTCTCTCTCTCTCTCTCTCTCTCTTTCTTGAGTATCCGAAATTTCATCAAATTAAAGCATAAGATACAATACGAGACGAGTAAAACTAGTTGACTTTACAATTTTGACTGAATTTGAAAAGTTCAAACTTCAATTTTAAATGTGAGTTTTGAGTTTCATACATTACGAACAGAATATTTTATTTTTTGAATAATAAACATTTTGCTTATGACAAAAAAAAACAAGGAAATGCAGACATGGCCTACCAACTTGGAGCTGGCATTTTCGCACTCCGATTATGAAACCGATTAGCATTTTGTTTGAATAGATGAAAAAAATATTGGCTTGTCCCGCCAGCTTGGAGGTATTTCGGAGCCAGTTTTGGGTTCCATAACTGAGAGCTCCGTTGTACACAACTTGCACCGTCGAAGTGATATATACAATAAATTTTAGTTCAAATGGTATCAATCCCCTTCCTCTTGTAATAGGTTTAGATTCGACTCTTATTATGAACAAAATATATATATATATATATATATATATATATTTTGTTTGTTTAATATAATTAACTATTATTTAAAATTATATTTTGATTAATGTAATTTGAATATTATTAAATTCAATTTAGAAAGAGTTACCTCAATATAATATTTTTCATTGGTTTCCAACATAATTGGAGTCGGCTCCTTTGACTAGGTAGTCTTTTGAAAATCTGGTTAGCCAATATTTGTTTTATTTTATCATAAACATTTTTTTAACTGAAATAAAAGTATTTAAATAAAAAATATAAAATTTTGTAGTGATGACAAATAAATTTTTTTCGGTAAAATGAATTTAAATTATTATTATATTAATAAATTTTTATAATTAAAAATTGCCTAATCTCAATAATTTACCAACCTCACTCGTCCAAACTTGAACTTCTTCAACAACATGACCGTGACGACCCCGTGAAGACAAGCAAGTCTACCTTAAACGAGTTGAGGTGCTTGAGGTAAAATGACACCCTATTCACCAACAAAAAAAAAGACACCCTGACTGAATTTGGGGCTCAGTTGAGGATCCCTAGACGCAGCCCAATCACCCTAACTGTTGAAGTAACACTAATCATATCCAAATGAAAACCAAATCTTTGTTTTTTTTTTTATTTTTTTTATTTTTTATTTTTTATTTTTTTTTTGCTAAAACCAAAGCTTTGTTGGTAAAATGGTAAAGATATTGAATTTGTTTAATCAAGTTCTTATATTCGAATTTTATGAATAAAAAAAAGAATACCGGGAAAGCTCATCCCCTTAATGGATCTGACATTTAGTTCAAATCGAATTATTTGGAATTAATAAATTGATTATCGGATATTGATTGGTCAAGAAAAAAAAATCATATTCAAATGAAAACTCCTATGTAGGGCATGATTAGAGGATGAATCTTTTGTACCAAGGAGTAAAGAGTGAATATGCCGATGAGTTTCAACTCAAGTGACATCAATTTTCTTCTTCTTATAATAGATTTGTGTTTGAGTCGAACAAAAAAAAAAAAAAAAAAAAAAAGGAGTGAATGTCCTCTCTCTGTTCCCTCCTACTCCACTATCAGTCCATGGCAAAGCCTCGTGCTCCCAGACGCACTCTTGAATCCTTCCACATCAAATCCATCAACAAAAAAAGGAGTGAATGTTTAAGGGGCCGGGCTAGAGCTATTGAACTGTATGGACCACGAGGGCCCATAATGAGTGCATATGTATTTCTGGGCATGGAATGGCAGCGACTTGGTAGGCCCAAAACTTCTCTCTAATGAATGTTAACCTCTTTTAGTCATCTCTTTTGACAGAGAACTACGGATGCAGCCATCTTCAATCCACTCAAATTTCTTCTCCTCCCTTGGACAGGTAATCTCTCTCTCTCTTTCGTAGGACTAAAGTTCAATTTTGTTTATTACATGTTTGACATATGAACAGGAGGAGAAGAGACTGAGCACCAAAGGAGGAGAAGAGACTGAAATTGGAAAACCCATTTCAAAACAACAATCTTTCTTTACCTCAACCACTTGGAGAGCAGCATCAAAAGCAATGCCAATCTGATAGCAATAGCATTTACACAGCAACCGAGTCTCTGGGCACTCCTCTCTATCTCAACATTGAAAATCAGAAAGCACCACAAACCCTGAACCGGAAGAAGACAGTGAAACCCCACAGGAATTTCTCTCAAATTCTATTGGTTTCCCAGAAACCCATCAACATCCACTTCCCAAAATCCTCCTGAAAGGGTAGAAAATGAGATTGATGACATCCAAATGCGGATTCAGCTTCTGGGTCTATCTGATTTCACTGAAGAAGAGCTAAAAAAGGCCTTTTTGGTTCCGAAATGTTGTGGTGGAAATAGAGATTGTTGTTGTGATGGTGAGTTTTATGAGAGGATTGTTGGGGTTAAGGGACCCAAGTGTACGAGAGAAGTGGAGAGAATGAACGGTTGGATAAAGCACTTTTGTGGTGATTGTGTAGAGGAGAGAAAAGAGCCTAGGAGATTGGCTCATTTGCTTTTGGGTAAAGCTACTTTTGTTTCTGAAAAAGTTGGTGATTTTGAGGGCGTTGAGTTTCCTTGTACAACATACGAGTTTCTGCATATTGATCCTCCCTTGCACTGAGTGAATTTTGCTTGTACTGTTCCTTGGAAATGCCAATTTTGTTGAAGGCCGACTGGTTTTCGTTTTTGAGAATTGATCTTGAGATGCGGTCACTGTCAAATTTGTAACACATTGAAGTTATTCAATATGTAGAAATCTAGCTTGAATGGATTCTATACAAATGTTTAATTGCAATCCTTGATGAAGTGCGAAATAGCAGACAGCAAAAATACCATGAAAGACCTTACATTAAACTCGCGATGGCCAATAGATAGAATAAGAGAAAATTAAGGTTTGTTTTTCTCTTTGCTGGTTGTAAAATTTAAGGTTTTCTCTTCATACAAATTGCAAACTATTCCCAGTTCCCAGGTATGAATTGCTTCTAGAGAATTTGAATATACTGACAACAAAGATATTTAAAAACTTGCAAATAGCTTGAGCACAATAAAATAAAGAGAACATGAAATCCCATTTGCCTCGACCTAAGGGAGGACTTGAAAATCCATTTCAATCTTTGCAAGCTAGATAAGAGGATCAGCTATTTCCGAAAATGCTAGTAATCTATTGACTACGTAAGAACATTAGATAGCATCATCACGTCTTCTCTGACTTGATATATTGCCTGGTTTTAGCTTCACAAGAGATGCCAACACCTCCTTCATGTCGGGTCTACCCTCAGGTGTTGGGCATGTGCAAGTCAAAGCTAGTTTTAGGAGTTTTTCGACTGTTTCCACCTGCTCTTTTGTGAGGCATGAAGCTAGAGAAGGATCAAGAATTTGGAGAAGCTCATCTTTTCCATTATCAATAGCTGTCTCTACAAGTTGAGGCAAAGTGATTGGTAACCCATTCTCCTCCACAACTCCTGTTGGCCTTCGCTTCGTTAAGAACTCCATCAGTATTACTCCGAAGCTGAACACATCTACTTTGGTTGTAACTTTCCTCATATACGCAAACTCTGCAGAAAATCAGAAATTTTCAAATATATATCGAGTTCTATTGCAGGATCTTAAGAGTTGGTGTGTAAGACTAATGGCAATAGAAAATGAAAGTGCCCAGAACATGAACAGGGAATACCCGGTGCCAAATAGCCTATGGTGCCCTCAAATGCTGAGGATGAAGAAAGACTGCTACCATCTTGAAGAACACCTAATATTCGGGCTGTTCCAAAATCACTCACATGAGCTTCCCAATCTCCATCCAAGAGAATGTTTGATGGCTTTAAGTCACAGTGAACGATGGGAGAGTCAAAGGACGAATGCAGATATACCAACCCATTTGCAATAGAAGTGCACAAATTAACTCTCTCCTGCAAAGTCCATCTAGACCGATCCCCTTCAGGATCATGTATAAATTTATCCAAGTTCCCATTTTCCATGAATTCCAGAACCAAAGCCTTAAACTTTCCACTCTCCCAAGCATATCCTATCACCTTCACAAGGTTTCTGTGCTTCAACTGGCTCAGTGACTTGATTTCCTTTTTAAAGCACTTATCACTCTCTGCTGCAAATTGGTGCAGATTCAATTTCTTCACGGCCACCATCCTTCCATCTTCAAGCTGGCCCTTGTAGACTGTGCTTAGATTGCTTGAACCTAAAATGTTATCTTGACTGAAAAGACCTGTGGCAATCTCTAACTCCTTCTGATCAAACCTTTTGAGAGCTGCTGTTGGAGAATACATTGGATCACGATCAACCTTTTCCTTGTTCTCATGCCTACAGACCACCAATAGGATTGCAAACACTAAAGCCAGAGAAACAACAACACATCCAAGTGCAACAAGAATAAACATGGTCTTCTTCCTTAACTTATCCTTCTTTTTGCAGGGTCCAAGAGAGTCGGTTCCACAAAGGCCAGGATTACCTTCCAAACTCAATGCATTTATATGTGCAAAGATACCAGTTGTTGGAACTAGCCCCTTCAGTTGATTATATGAAAGGTTTAAGTATTTCAGTTTGGAAAGATTGGCTAAGCTTTCAGGGATCTTGCCTCTGAACATGTTTTGAGAAAGGTCAAGAGAGTTTAATTGACTAAGATTAGCAAGACTCTCTGGAAGCACACCATCCAATTGATTCCTAGAAAGATTCAGGCTCGAGAGCATATTCATATGAGTGAACAGATCATCTGGAATTGAGTCAGACAGTTTGTTTGCCGACAAGTCTAGCTGAAACAAGTTTTCACATCCTTGAAGTGTCGAAGGGATACTTCCAGACAAATTGTTGCTTGAAAGATCAATTGCTTGCACCATGTCTAGCTTGCCCACTTCATCTGGAACTGAACCACTGAAGAGATTGTGTGAAAGATTTAGGTAGAATTGCAAACCTTTCATACTAGCGATGACTGAGGCAGGAATCACTCCTGTGAGGTAATTGTTGGAGAGGTCTAGGGCCAAAAGTCGGGTAAGGTTTGCCAAGCCTTTTGGAATTGGCCCGCTAAGCATATTGCCCTGGAGATTCAAATATGAAAGCAGCTCAAGCTTGGAGAGATCATTTGGTATTGGACCCGTTAAGTGATTATTATTCAGCTCAAAGTGGGTAAGCTGTTTGAGTTGAAAAAGTTGTTCAGGGATTAGACCTACGAGCTGATTTTCGTGCAAGAACAGGCCTTGGAGTGAAGATAGCTTCGATAATTCAGGTGGAATTGTGCCCGAAAATTTGTTGTAGTGAAGTTGCAAAGTCATCAATGACTTGCAATTGCCGATCTCTTTAGGGATGCTTCCTTCAAAGGAATTGACGTGGAGTTGAAAAATATGAAGATATGGAAGGTTGCCAATGTCGGGTTTTAGCACTCCACTGAGGTTATTTTTTGCAAGACCGAGAACAACAAGATTTATGCAATTGAAGAGATCATCTGGAATTTCACCAGACAGCTTATTTGATCCAAGTGATAGTAAAGTAAGATTAGGCAACCTCTCTAAGCCTCGAGGAATTTCTCCAGTTAAATTGTTACGGGTCAAGTCCATCACCACAAGAGCTGTGCAATTGACAATACTGGGAGGAATAGACCCTGTGAGAAGATTGTCATGCAATGACAGATTCCTCAAATGATGTAAGGCTCCGATACCAGATGGAATTTCTCCACTGATGAAATTGTTGCCCATGGTGATGTGTGTCAAGTTTGTCAAGTTGGTTATACATGAAGGAATATGACCTGTGAGCTTATTGACTTGCAAGATTAGTCCTTGTAAGTGCTTCAGGTTTCCAAGCTCATTGGGTATAGTTCCACTTAACTCATTCTCTGAGAGGTCTAAATGGGCCAATCTTTCCAATTTGAATAGGGAGACGGGTATGGTTGAATTCAACTTGTTCTTATACAACCTTAAGACCTCCAAGTCCACCAAATTTCCTAACTCTGAGGGGATTTTTCCACCGAAGTGGTTGTCATATATGTTCAAAACAACAAGACTACGACATTGACCAAGCTCGCTAGGGATTTCACCAACAAGGAAGTTTTGGAAGAGTTGAAGATATAGCAAATTCGATAAGTTTCCTAGCGAAGGAGGGATTGATCCCGACAATTGGTTCTCACTTAGGTCTAAATACTGCAAACCTTGTATCAGACCAAATGAGGCAGGTATGTTACCTTCCAACATGTTCAGGTAGGCTACAAAAAGTGTGAGATTACCTAAATTTCCGACGCATGATGGGATTTCGCCAGTGAAATTGTTAACACCAAATGCAACCTGCACTAAACCAGTGCAATTGCAAATGCTACTTGGAATGCTGCCTTTCAAAAAGTTGTTACTGAAGTCTAAGGACTGCAAATTTTTCAAGATACCAAATTCTTGTGGGATAGTGCCTGAAAGTGAATTAGAAAAGAGACCTAGAGTGTTGAGTTGTGAACAAAATGCTAGTTGTGGAGGAACATGTCCTGTGAAGGAATTCACACTCAGATCAAGAAGTTGGAGATGAGAAAGGTTTCCTATGAATGGAGAGATCTCACCTTGGAGCTCATAACCAATGAAAGAGATCGAAACAACACGATCTGTTGATGGATCACAAGCAATGCCTGACCAGTTGCAATGGTGAGTTGTGTCTGTCCAATTTGCAAGAGCTTGAAATGGGTCATTGGTGATTGCTTTTTTGAAGGTCTGTAAGGCCTCAATATCAACTTCAATGCCAAGATTTGCAGAAAGAACAATGAAAAAAGAAGAGAAGAAGAAGAAGCTGAAAACTAGAGCATTTTTTGACACCATTGCTAGAAGAGTAGAAGAACAAGAAATGGGAAAATCTGTGTTTCAAAATGTTTAAGTAAAAGGAATGTTACATAGAATTTGCTAAAGGCCCACAAAGCATATGTCATTAGAATAATGATAATCTTATTTGGTTCCATCGAATGTTGACTAAAAGTGTTTGATCAATGATCAAAACTTGGGGGCTCATTCGAGTGAAGGTAGCTAAGACCACGATATTGTGCACCGGAATTTCCTAAAACTTGCCCTGCCACCCACCAACCCCAATCCTGTGAAAGAGAGACTTAAGCCACTATGATTAATGTTGACCAAATAGAATAGACCCATGATTCGTTTTCAGTCATTCCATTGATTAAAAAACTAATTCACTCTTATGATGCTTTTCTGGAAGGAATGCGAAGGCACTGGTGTTCAAGAATTTAAATCATTATAAAATTATATTGAAATATCAGAGTTTATTATCTTAATTATAACCCATTTTATCATAAAATAAAATTATTAAAACACAACAGATATCTATTATTTTACTTATTTTAAAGGATGAACAAAATTACAAACGTATTTACACTCATATGCGTTATTACAAGGTTTACATATCGTCCCCAAAGAGATAATCTAGTGGTCATAATCCCCATCCTTGAAAACGCTCTTTACAAACGTAGTTTGTTTTATAATTTTATTAAAATAATAAAACTCAATATCTATATTTCAAAATATTTAATTCATGGATTACTAATCAAATCAGTTGAATTTTCAATCTCAATAAACAAAATTACTTGAGGATTATTTTCATTACACTAAATCGAGGGAAGCCATGTATAAAGGTTAAGTACAGTCTGAAGGCAATTATTTCTATAATATCCATCACTTAGAACACTCTTTACGGAGTGGAATAATTAGTTGTATTTTTTTTTTATTTATAATAAAATTTGAATTCTAATCTATTATAAGAACGAGGGGATTAGTGTTATTTTAGTTGAAATTTATCGACAATAATTAACTGTATTGGTAAATGAATTATAACGATATGATTTTTTTAATTTTATTTAAGTATCTCTCTCTGAAAAGAAAAATAGCCGATTGAAAAATTTTATTATAAAATTTCCACCGAACTCTGGTAGGACTTGGGGACAGAGTCACGAGAGTGAAAAGAATATACGAAGAAAATAAGAAATGAAGGTACCCAAAACCGTGTGTACTCTTGATTCCGCAAATTGGTGGTCAAGGATTTGGGCATGTGGTACACAAGAAAAGGATACTTTTAAGATATGGGAGAGACCGGACAAACGTTGGTTTTTTGTCCTTTTCTGTGTGCAAATTGCAAGTAAAGGTCAACGATTTGGGCATCTAGTATACTAGTACACAAGAAAAGGGATGCTTCTTAAGATAGGGGGAGACCGGCCGACGTGGGTTTTGTGTCCTCTTCTGGTTTTTGAAATGGCGGGCTCCATTGCTTTGACTATTGTTGTCTATCCAAAATGTGGTGGGATGGTATGGCTGTGGATGGAACCTCATCTAGATGAGAAATGGCGCCATCTTCTTCAGCGTCTTTGGTACCCAAACAGGACCATAAATGAAAAGAGAAAAACTGAAAAATGTAGGATTTGAAGCCACCTGTTTCGGACCAGAGCCTAAACCCAAATCTGGAACCTTGGACGACTCGGCCATTGCCCCTGTTAGATTACATTTATAAAATTAAGGTTTTTGAATCAAAAAGTCACTTTTATTATTATTTTTTTTTGGTTTACACAGGTAAAAATGTCACTTATTTTTACAAAATACTTTGTGATATCGGAATTTCATCCTTAAAGAATATATATATATACACACACATCCAATTTTTAACAAAATACTTTTAAATCTTGATGTATTATTTTATATATAAAACACATGAAAATCAATATTCGACAGGTTTAGTAACAGAATACTATACTCTTTTAATTAAAATTTTGAGTACTAGTCTTCAAAATAAGAAAAAAGGCACTAAAAGAGTTAACCCTCAAATTGAATCTCACAGTATTCGAACCAGATTAATCAGATAACTTGGATATCGGTTAGTCAACAAAAAAAATATAAAAAACACATGAAAATGGATCACAGCTAACTTATGAAATCGCATGTAACCCCCTCTTTGGTGCTTAAGTTTTTTTGGTTTTAGACTATTGGGTCTGTTTGTGTTCCTGTTATTGTCACGGTTTTACTCATCTTATTGATTTAAAATCGGAAAAAAGAACAAATCAATGCCAGTTCTTTTTATGAAATGCCTTCTCAATTTTGTGGGGGCTGTGGTGATTGCAAGTGTGCTCAAAAAATGGAGAGGTGCTACATGCTGAAGTCTTACTTGCATTTTTAATCTGTATACTGTATATCTAATATATATATATTATATATACGCACATATGTATGTTTATTGTGAGGGAAATGTTATAATATTTAGGTGCTTTCTTGAATCAGGTGTCACGTATTTCTTTTCTTTGAATTGTCATTATAAAAAAATATATATATATTATTATGAGGTTATTGGATCGATATACTTTCTTTTATTTATTTGCTTTGCTTTCTCTACGGAATGTGCTCTCACTGTTAGATTAGAAAAAAAAAAAAAAAAAGAGATCGAACATTTTGATAATTGCATAAATGTTAATGCAGTCTACCATAATTCAAGAGTGAAAGCAATTTTAGTCGATAACGAAGTAGTCACAGAATTGATGCTAATACAATGCACTATTTTCTTCCTCTATTATTGATCGAGCTCATAAGAGGTAATGATACCGGTATTTGTTGGCGTAGGTGGAAAGAATGCTTTCGTTCTTTAATCAGGTCGGAAGTTCGACTCCCACTAGGTACGGAGAAAATAATATTGAGAGACCGCCCTCTCAAATGAGATCCGACAGTTAGGTCGATTCCGGATTAGTCGGGACGAAACCCTAGATACTGAAATGTCAAACTACCAAAAAAAAAAAATCAGAGGTAATGATGTCCTTTTAATATTACAAGTTTTTTGAGTTTTTGCCTCTTGGGAATGAGATTGCTTCTTAGTTCTTATATTATACAAATTGTATGGCCGGATGTAATGTTAAATTTTTTTAATTAAAATATCAAATTTAAATATTAAGAATAAAAAGATAAGTATCGAGAGAATTAACTTTTTAATAAATCTCACAGTACTCAGTTAGATTAGTTGAATTAAATTCGGAGACCGAACGGTAACAAACATTTACTTACACTCAAAAAAAAAAAAATATTCAACTTGCCCATTATATTTGGTTGTTGTCGGCCCGTCCCAATTCCCAATCCTTAAAGGGCTTGGATACCTTAGATAGATACATCCTCTGGGCCACACTTGAGCTCCTCAAGCCTTCTGTGAGCCCAATAATACAAAGCTCAACCCCAGGTAATCTCGCCTAACACTGAGAGAGAGAGAAAAAAAAAAAAAAGAGAGGGATACCAAAAAAAGGAGAGAGAGAGAGAGAGAGAGAGATTTTAGTGTATTTCCCCCACGATAGTCTAGTTTTGGAGTTGGAAGAAGCCGAAAATGTTTGTACCAATTCTTTGCATGAACCATGTTTAACCCAATAAAGATTCTCCCGATATCTCCCGATAGTTTTTGTTTTTGTTATAAAAAATTTTGAATTTAAAATTATGGGATCGGGGAGAGGGATTTGTATCAATATCTCCCAATAGTATGAACCATTATGCTGTCAAAATTGCCCATCCTCTCCTGTAAAAACTGCACACTACCTTCCTCCCTTTGTATTGATTTCTCTCTCTTGCATATTACTTCTTCTAATCTCACACACCAATGGCTAATCCTTCTCCATTCCGTCATCTTATCCTCACTTCTCATTCTATTACACAATAAGCTTTCTGTTAATATCCAATATTTTCATAATTTTAACCCCTTATATTATCATTAGTAAAATTTAAACCGAGATAAAAAATATATATATATCGATAAAAATAAAAGAATGTATTAGCAATCGTTTGACATTAATTAGATTTCCTATTAAAGAAAGGTAAGGGGATTTTTTGAGTTAATGAACCAGTGCACCTACTTGGCATGGTGCATATTATGGTCTATCATACCAAAAATAAAAGAATAAGAACTATTGTAATAGTAATGTGTCTGCAATAGGAGAAAAAACAACACAAGGGTGGTGAATCACAAATAGTTCATTCTTTGTTATCCAGCCTCTTTAACATTTTTCGATCAAATTTCAATTATTGTGGATGTGAAATGAATTCTTTGAAATTAATTACAATGCTCTCCTTTTTTTTTAATTAATCAATTAATTTTGTGAATGGTTTCCTTTGATTAAATCCTGCCTTTTCTCCTAATCAAATAAACTACATAATCCATATGCATCAAACCACAGGAAAGAAAAAAAGGCTATGCGATCAATTATCCTAAATATCGTATGTTTGTGAAATGTAGAGAGAGAGAGAGAGAGAGAGAGAGAGAGAGAGAGATGTGTAAGATAGAAGATGAATATAGTTTCTTAGGCACTTGTAATAGCAAGCTATTAAAACCGCGTAAAAATAATTTAAGCCATCATTAATTTTTTTATATATAAAAGAACGAATATATCAAAAAAAAGAAAATATACACAGGTACCTGGATTTACCCTGAGATACCCGATAAAAAATCAGCAGACATTTATGTGAGAAGCATTGAATATTTAATGATTAAGAAGTCACATAAATTGTTCCAGTCCCATGAAATTGTTCATATATATAATATAGTAAGGGGACATTCGAGTTTCACAATAATGTAATTGCTGTTGCCCTTTGGGGACTTGGGTTTAAGCTCAATATGTGTTCTGTACCAACTCTCTTGGTTTTGCATTACCTTTAAGTTTCACTTTGCAAACATCCGAATATTCCTCCATTCCTCTATTAGTATGATCTCTTTGCCATCACAGCACCATCCTCTTCTATAAATACTGCTGTCTTTCCTCCCTCACATTCATCTCCCTCTCCTCTCTCTCTCGCACATACATTTCTCTTGTTTCAGTCGCAGCAATGGCTAAGATTGCTTTACCTCTCTCCATTTTGTTCTCACTTCTTTGGATCATGTTGCTCAACTCAGGTTTGTTTTAGAGTTCTATTGGTCTCTAATATTCACCATACATGTATATGTAGTCAAATTTTTATTATTCCACATTAAGCCAACTTCTCAAGAATTTGTTTCTACATTTTGTACGTATTTGGAATAAATCATGCACCTTCTGATTCCTTTATTTAATTTATGAAACATTTTGGCAGGTGGGAATTTCAAGTTTGCTCATGGACAGGTAAGAAAAGAAAAAGAGGAAAAAAAATAAAAAAAAAGTTAAATAACACTGCACACACATAACATGTACACAAAAAATATGTATACATGTATTTACATATATAAATATATATATAATATTTTCTTCTAATTATTTGCTTGGAATAATGTGATAAATCAATTAAACACAGAAAACTTGGTGCATCGCGAAGCATTCTTCTTCAGATGCAGTGCTTCAAGGCAACTTAGATGATGCCTGCGAGAATTTGAAAGATAAGTGTGCCATAATCCAACCGGGTCAACCCTGCCACGAGCCCAACACTCTCATAAACCATGCCTCTGTGGTCATGAATCTTTACTACCAAGCCAACGGCCAAAATCCCGAGAATTGCAACTTTAAGAACTCTGGACTCGTTTCTATATCTGACCCTAGTAAGCCTCTTCTTTGTTTCTTTCTTTATTTCTCTGGGTTTTTTTTTGGGGTGGGGGGGGGGGGTTGCATCAAGAATGTAGAATTTGCACAATTTGGAAAATTTTATATACTTAAACTTATTTTATTTTTTATTTGTGCAGGTTACGAGGGTTGCATATATGCGTAAGGGATGGTGTTGAAGTTGCCAAAATTTCGCCAGCAACTGTCATGTAATTCTATTGGGTTTATATAGGAACCCTCTATAATGTATTGGTGAAGAGAAATGCTATTAAGCTTTTCTCATATTCTCTAAATGTCAACTCTTATGATACTACCATGAATAAAACATAATTATTGTTTAAATTTTCACTTCTTGGGATTTTGGTTTTCCATGGTGCAACAATGGCAACATTTTTCTAATCTTGATTTCAAACGTATGAACATGCATGAATTATTCATTAATGTAAGATAAACAAAGAGTTAAAAGAAAATGCATTCATGCTCATTGAAAAATCCTCATTTCTTGCCTAATAAGTTGTGAGATGGGGTGCAGTTAAAGTTAAATTATTCTCTTTCTAATCAAAATTGGAAAGTGTCATATGGGTGAGAGATTGAACAACAAAGCTGTTCGCTCAGTGAGGTGCAAGAACTAAAATTCGACTTATGACTACTGAGCCTTAATCTCAAAAATCAACAGATAACTAAATACAAAAGTAGTGAATGTTTCTCTGTTGATATTTCATGGCCTTCATGCCTTCTAACAATGCCTTAAATTCACATTTTGGTTGGGCCATATGTTGTACCGATGTCAAGAGGCTAAGTAGAAATGTCCTTTATTCACTCTCTACTTCTACCTTTTACTGAGAGACATTTTTATCGACGTCTGATGACTCAATTAGTTCAGAAATTGACGCTCTTTAACCATGGTCGGAAGTTTGATCCCCATGGAAACGAAAAAATCAGTGTTAGGAGACCTATCTCCTCAATTGGCCTTGTAAGCGATCGATCCAAATTAGTCGGGACGAAATCTCGAATACTGAATTGGTGGCCTAGTCATGGTAAAAAAAAAAAAAAAATCAAAGATAGAGATAGTTTTTATCTTTTACCACAATCCAGCTTGCCATTCAAACCACCTTTATTAGACTCATGAACCCCCTCAAGGAACCAAGTGAGATACTTGAATTAAGAAGCAATGTTTCTCTTGACCTGTTCTTGTCAAAAGAAGAGATGTGCCTAATCATAAGAGAATTGAAAAGTTTACCTAAATATTAAAACATTTTATTAAATACATAATACTACAATATGTAAATAGTTTTCAATTTTTATTTATTAAGAATCACCTGACTTTAAATTTACCATCCGAAATTAATATCAAGGGAATTTTTGAGATGGAGAAGGAGAGACTGTCATTAACAAAAAAGCAAATTAAAAAATTTGAGCATAAAATGTCTAAAATAGAATAAGAAACTTAAAATCAATGGACAGTTGATTTAAAGAAAATAACGTTAAATCTCTTAATCAAAACTCAGATTTATTAACAAACTCAATTGATTTAGAAAAACTCTCTCTAAAGAGAATATGATAGCAGTTTAAGTCAAATTAATCGAAATATAATTTCAAATATCGGTTAATCCAAATTAAAAAAAAAAACTTAAAAAGTATGCAGTGAATCATAAATAGTGTTGAATTTAATGTTGTATGCTACATGAGTCCCACATTAACGAATGAATTACTTTCTCTATTGATGGATATTAATTAACATGATTATGGAATTTACTACTAATTATGTAATAGCTTAATTCATTCAATTTTATTTATCTTTTCTTTTTTTAGTAACCCATTTAATAATTCAATGTTTTTACCCAATTTGGTCATTGCGTTTCGAATTTTTCCTTCATCATAAGAAGGTCCCCCGATGAGACAAGGGGGCAGCAAGACCTCCACTGAAATTATATTCAAGCCCTTAACCTTATGGGGTAAGGCCATTTATGACATATACTAAAAGGTTCTTATGGAACATAAAAGGGTCATTAAGACGGATCATTTAGCCCCTCAGAAAGGTCAAATTTTGAAAGGCATCTGTATTTTTTTATAACTTAATACACCAGTGATAATACACCAGTGATAAGTACAATAAATGGATAAAATTTTACATACCCGAATGAATTGAATACCTCAAAATTTAGATTCATGACCTTGTACATCAGTGAATAGCTCAATTGGCACTATTTTTTTCTCTTTAGAGATCTTGATTTCGAATCTCATCTATATATTAAAAAAAAAACATGTATGATTAATCATCCTCAATATTGTGCGTCTGTGTGTGGGGGTGGGGGGTGAGAGAGAGAGAGAGAGTGAGAGAGAGGTACTGGTTTCAATTATAGTATAAAAACAAAACTAATAGCAAGCCATTAAGCATGGATTTTGTTATTTTGAAGCCATACGGAATGATATTAATGCATGAAAATAATTAATTAGAAGTCAGACAATTATTAGGACTTGGTTTTAGCTAATTAAGTTTTATGCCAACTGTACCCTTTCGCCCGTCACCTTTCACTTTCACTTTCCAAGCTGAAGATTCTTTTATCCCACCATTAGTATGAACTATTTGCCATCACAACGCCATCCTCTCCTATAAATACTACACTGTATTTCCTCTCTCACTTCACAGATTCACATCTCCCCCCCCCTCTCTCTCTGGTTTTACTTCTTTCAGTAGCAGCAATGGCCAAAATTGCACTGCCTCTCTCCTTTTTGTCCTCATTTCTTTTGATGCTGCTGCTCAACTCAGGTTCATTTTTTAGAATTTCATTTGGTTTCTAATATTTGTCATATTTAATGTTTCCAAATATTGTTGTTCTCAAATTCTTCAAAATCTACATTTGTTTTGTTCTTGTATCTTACATTAACCTGTTTCTACATTTTATCCAATTTGGATTAAATCTTGCGAAATTCAAATCCCCACTTTCTAGTTCCTTGATCTAATGTATGAAACATTTTTGCAGGTCGGAATTCCAAGTTTGCTCATGCACAGGTAAAAAAAATAGAATGTTCTTAAGTAATACTACAAACCATGTACACATTTCTATTGTTTTCTCCTAAGTATTTGCTTGGATGCGATCAATTTAGGCACCGGAGAACAAATGGTGTGTTGCAAAGCCATCTTCTTCAAATGCAGAGCTTCAAAACAACATAGACTACGCCTGTCAGCATGTGAATTGTGACATAACTGAACCAGGTCAACGCTGCTACTATCCTAACACTCCCCTCAACCATGCCTCTGTGATCATGAACCTTTACTACAAAACCAAGGGCCAAAAACCTGTTAACTGCGACTTCCGAAACTCTGCAATCATTGTTCAGACTGACCCTAGTAAGCCCCATTTCCTTTTCCTTTTTTGGTTTGCATTAAGAATGCCGAATTTGGACAACCCAGAAAATTTTATTTACTTACACTTATTTTATTTTTGATTTATGCAGGTTATGATGACTGCAAATATGCATAAGACAGTGTAATAATTTCTTTCTTAGTCTATTTGGGATCCTCTAATATATCTGCAAAGAGAAATACTATTAAGCTTTTCTGAATAATATCATTGTATGGATTTTACTATGAATAAAACACAATTATTGGCTAGTTATGTTCTTGGGATTTTGGCTTTCCATAGTGTTGCAATATCAACTTTTCGAATATGGATTTCAAATCCTATAAATACCTCAACGCATATTGAAGAATCCTGTTTTTCTTTGTCTCAGTTGTAATTATTCTTTTCATACAAAATTGAACTTTGACATAGGTAATGATATAGTTGTTTGCTATCAAAGTATTTCATTAAATATATGGGATTTTAAAGAGAGAGAGAGAGAGAGTATAATTAAAGCCAAAAACAGGTCTCCTCCCTTTGTTTTGGGGGGGGGGGGGGGATGCACCATGATCATAATTGATCTCTCCTTATACCATTCTTGGCCGCCATGGCAAAAGCGACTATATTCCTTCCTATTTTCTGCATTCTATTTCTTTGCCCAACGTTCTACTTTCTCCTTTTTAGACTTAAAGTCTACTTTTTGGTCTTTCATCTTTGAGAAACACTCTTAATACCTCTATCATTTACAAAAAAGAAATAATGGAAAAGGTAATATTGGTACCTCTATAAGTTTGACATTAATTCATCCTACGTGATTATTTCTATGGATGTAGACTTTCTAGGTAAAAATGATAGTGTGCATATCCACATCATTAAAAAAAAAAATAGTAAATTTTAATTTTTTTAAAAATAGTTTATTTATTAATTAAAAATCAAAATTATTTCATAATCATCTATTAATAAAATAATTGTTTCTTAATATTTAACCAAGAAATACTATTTATTGCCTAACTAAGTAAAAAAAAATATTTCTTAAATATTTATAAATAAAATAGTTTTTGCTTTTGAGTCTTGACCTAAAAATTATTTTTGTAACTAAAATATTAAAATTTATAAAATACTTATTTCTTGGAAAGATTACTTTCTTCTGAACAAACAAAACCCTTTTCTTCAATTAATTTCAGTTTGATGCAACTTATGCTATTAAAGTTGATTTAGATGACAAAATTTATTCATGGTAAAGAAATAAATTTACTTCCAAAAATAATTTGTTGATCTCAATTAAATTAATAAAAGAAAAAACATAGCAAATAGCAAATAAATCAGTGTAGCTTCTCCATTTTTAAAATTTGAGATTAGAAACATTTTCGCTTATTTATTAAACAAGCTTATATAAAAATAATAATTTAAATAAATGCTAACGGCTTATGTCCTTATTCGATACGTGCGATTACATGTTATCAAATGTAATAACACCGACATTTAATTAATTTAGTGGTTAGACACTGATTACTCTTAAATAAACTTTCGGATTCGAATCTTATATATATAAGAAAAATAGATACGGCGATTTAAACTAAATTTTAGACATCAATAATTTATAAAAATATATATATATATATATCGAATAGCTTTATTAATATCGATAAAAATAATAATAATCAAAATTCTCACCATTATTATAAAGTACTAAAATTATAAAATATGAAAGGGAAAAATAGAATAGAAGAAAAAGGAAACATCAAGCCCCCACCAAAACTTTAATTATGAACTTTGGCATCAATAATTCAAACACAATAATACGTAGCTTAGGTGTCTACCTTGTGATAAATAGCTAATCAATCTCTTCATTAGTTAATACATACACGAAACAAGAAATTTTTTTTTTCTTTTTTTTTTTTTAAAGAATTATTCTTTCTTTCCTTCTTTCTTTAATTTGACATCATTTTCAATTGAGTACAAAGTTGGGAAGAATCACTTGCAACAATCACTCGTGCTCTTGCACGCTTGAAAGCACCATTACGAGTACTTAAACTATGAACCCATCATATCAAAAGGAGCCCAAAGGAAAAACAATTCAATCAAATCAACCTTTTTTATTTTATGTGGTTTTTGGACTTTGGTCTAGGCATTTTTGGGTCATGTGGGTCCTTCCCTTGTCTTTGGTCCACATGTGATCAACTGAAATAGTAGTTTTATGGTATAATTTCTTTTTAAATAAAATTTTTTTACACTTATCGATATTTAAAGTTTATTCGATTAATTTGATTCGAATATTATTAGTACATAAAGGTTTAGTTCTCTAAATCTCATTTCTTTATTTCTACGATTCAAACCCAAAACTTATGACCCATTTTTTTAATATATAATTTTTTAATAGTTTCTCGTATATGTATATTTATATTGGTTAAAATAAAAGCAACTCTAATATCACCAAATAATTAATATAAACTTTTAAATATATATATAAATTGTCTTGATCATCTAGTATCATGATTACTCGACTAATTCAATTCAAATACTGTATGATCCAATTTAAAAGTTAACTCTCCTAATATCTAAAATATCAATGTATCATGTCATGTAGATATATATATTTATAATAAAACTTAAACCTAAAATTAATACGACAGAATAACCAAAATTTAAATACAATACAATATGATAAAATAAAAATAAAATAAAACTCGCCATAAACACAAGCTTACTCACAAAATAAGGAGTTACAAAGTTAAACGCGTCTTAGTCGTGGGAAAATATTAGGTTTTTAATATATATTTGCATAATATCAAGTTTACAATCAAAACATGACTTTGCCAAAAAGCCATTATTGTGTGGTACTTGAGAGAAGAAGGTTCTTTATTTTTCTCTTCTCCTTTCTAGTCACACGTAAATGTAAAATTTTATTTTATTCTATTCATACTATAAATTAATTTTTTTTTACAAAGTCAATAAAAATTGCATTTCAACTCGACCGTATCATTCGACATTTGCGGCCATATTAATTAATAATTAATTTTAGATGAACCCTAATTTTTTTATGGATTCATTATGTAGTTTGGTTTGATTGTTGTGTATGTGCGTGTGCATGAGAAGCTTAATAGTATGAATGTTTGAATTTGATGAATATGGATGTTATGTTATTTGGGGTTGACCTTGGTTTAGCTATTCCAAATTTAGTTCTTTGATGATATCTTAGGTCATTTCAGAACGACCCATGGTACAAAAATTAATGTAGAAAAATAGATTTTGTTTGAGATTTATTAAAAAATAATCATATGTTTATACTAAGAGTACTATATTAATAATATTATAAATAAAATAATTTAATTTAAAACAATATGAGGTGTCCAAATATGCCTTGTTTTCGGTTACTTCTTAACTTAAAAATAATAATTCACCTCATATATGCTTCAAGTCAGAATTTCACATGAAAGAGATTAACCGATAGTGAGAGAGGCCGACGGATGGTTAATCGAGTGAATAACAGTATTAGATTTCTTAATTATCGAAACTTAGAAATAGAAAAAATTACGTTAAGAGAATTCTAACTAAATTTGTTTCAACAACACTCGAATTGAATTAATCAGAATATAATTCTATATATTAATATCAAAGATGGTACAAAATATTATGGTATCATTTAATTATTGGACAAATTAATATAATAAATTCCGATTAATATAGTACTTTCTATCGTATAAAATTACACATTCAAAGGGGCATACAAGCTATCATCCATAAATAATCCATGATAGTTGCATTAGAACTAAAGGACTTTAGGTGGCACCATTACCTTGAGTTCACATTGTAATGAGAGCCGTTAGGGCTATTGACAAAATGCTCAGTTATTTGTATTTTCTCCTTTGAATTTAACACAATTATATAAATCAATATAAGTAAAATGTTTTTCTTCATTAATTCAAACTCTAGTACAGATGGGGTTTTGGAACCTTCTTTTTTTTTTTTTTTGTTTTTGTTTTTTAAGACAAAGGAACGCAGTAAAAGGATTAGAGGCAAGCAAAACTATATTGCTACCTGATCAAACCCTACACATCCCCTACCTGAAAGGCTTTTCTGGCCCGAAGGGGCCCTCAAAGGTCATGCTTAGGTTATAATTATGAGTCCTAGCAAGCTTCCTTGAACCATGGCTAACCATGCACTCTTAGTCTTGATTAAGCATCTCCTGGGATAAAGCTAGGTGTAAATGGAGGGGAAACTTGCTTCAGCAATAGGTTGGCGACAATGAAATCCATCTCAATTAGTAACTTTGAGGGTCCATGCCATGTTTAAACCATCCCAAAGCCCCCAAAGCTTTGCATTCAAAATGAGAAATTAATTTAACGAAAAGAATGATAGATTTTTTAATAAAAATTTGAATTCAAATTTTAAAAATGAAAAAAATTATATTAAAAGAATTTCTTTTTAAAGAGATTCCGATAATATTTTAAAATAAATTATCAGAGTATGATTTTAAATATCGATTTATATAAAAATAAAATAAAATAAAATAAAAGAAGTTTGACAACCAAGCTTCTCTTCAATTTTTTGCATCAACTCCTACGAGCTCCCCAATGATGGCAATCCCATTCCTTAGGAGCACCATCAACCGTCAGCTTGCACCAACCCAAGGGTGGAGACTACCAACCCCATCATCAACTCTTTCCCCAGACTGGGGACCTTGTAGACTAGCTCTCTAAAACGACCACGTTGGCTATCATTTTCTCCTTCTCCATTTTTTTCTCTCAAATTCAAGCTTGATAAAATGAATTTTACATCAATAACCCAACAAAACTTTAAAAAACAATACAAACTACAATCAATTATTAAATTTATTAATTAAATCTTGATTTTAAAATTTAAAAATAAAAATAAAAATATATTATGAGAAATTTTTTTAAATTAAATTTGATAACGTTTAAATTAAAAAAAAAAAAAAAAGAAAAACTTTGAAAATCAGTCTTCTAATAATTTCTCATTTATTTGGCTTTTCTGCTCACCAACTCCAATGATAACGTTCTAGAATGCTTCGCGACTCGGCACTCCCCCAAAAGGTTCCATCAATTTGGATGTTGGAAAAAATAAAGGCCAATATTTTTAATATAAGAATTAGTATTATAAATAATTTTAATCTATTTTTTAGAAAATTGATCTTTATTTATAAAATTATGTTCTTATCAATTTTATTAATTTAACTACTAAATATTACTTATTAATAAAATAATATAATAATTAATAAAAAAAGAATAAAATATGCATACGTCACGTTAATAGAGCAATATTATAGATTTCAATAATTAAAGCATCGAGAAGAAAAAGGTTCCCTTTTCTCCATTTAAACAAAATTTAAGCCTAAGCGATCATATCATTTAAATCTACTCAATATACAATTAATTTTTATTAGGAAGTTTATAAATTTATAATTATATAAGGGAGATAATCATTTTTTATATAATTATTAAATATATAAGAATTATTAAAATTAAAATTTAATTTGCCAAAAAATTAAAAAATACGAAATTATTAGAATTTATCTCCTTGATTTCGTTCCAACTTGAACTAAATGTTCTTTTATCTCAATAAACATCTCATTCATTTTGAAAGATTTGGTTAAATACCAAAGGAGACGTTTTGGAAATGTTCCATCTTGTTTATTCCAAAATAAAATTGTCATTTTAATAAAAGATAAGGGCAAATTTTTAATACACGATGTAAAGAATTTAATCCCTAATTTTTATGTTAATGAGAAAGATGGGCTCAAAGAAACTTTCAATTCACGTAGTATTGTTCCAAAAAGGGGTGAGTGTTCGGATAAACTATTATTGAAATAACTTATTTAATTCGACTATATAATTTTTATAATTATAATTTAATCAAATAAATTAATAATCGATAACTTGTTTGATCGAATTAGTTGATTAATTTAGTTTAGTTATTTAAAATTAATCGAATCATTAAAATATTTTATTATAAAAGATTTTTTAAGTAACGTTACTTTATATTAATGTCTATATAATTGTAACGGTAATATATATCATTCATATCAACATATGACTATAAAGTGTAATTTTAAAATTCAAAATTCATTTATAATTTTAGTTTACTAAATTTCATTTTGAAAATTTTAAATTTTAAATTTCAAATAAACTAAATTTTGAGAGTAGAAAATGAGTGATATAGGAGAAGGATAAGGAGAGGTGTAAGTAAGAGTCTTATGTTTGAAAGTGGAAGTGGTGTAAAACAGATTGAATATTGAAAATTTGAAACTAAAAAGATAGAAATTAAAACTTTTCATTAATTATACACTCTCTACCATATTAGTTTTAATTTTTGAATTTTTTTTCTTTTTTAGTTTTTAATTATAATATTATTATAAAATTTATATGAATAAAAATTATCCAAAAATATATATATCATATTTTTAATTAATTCGATTAATTTTATTCGACCGAAATAAAAATTATTAAAATCAATAACCATACAAATAAATCAAATTAAAGTTTGATTCTATTCAAAACCAAATCGAATACTTAATAAATCATCCAAAATGTAAATAAACAATTTGGTGAAAACAGTTTTTTTTTTTTATTTTAACCGAATAGAATTCATACTTAATTTCAAATATGAATTTATAAACTTCTCTTTGTTTGCATTGATCCTTTTGGAGGATGTTTGAAAGTTTAGAAATTAGAAACTCAATTATGATAAAACTCTCATATAGATTTAAAAATTTGATTCTCATCAAATTTATAGATTTTTTATATTTGATTAAATTTGACTCAAATCAAATTAAAATTTTAAAAGATAAGATTTTACTGATGAATGTTTTTATTTGATATAAAACTCAAAATCAAAATTTTATTTAAAAAATACTAATACTTCTTTACTATAACAATTAGGCTTCAATAAACATTGTAAGACTAGAAAAGCTTTGAGTCGACAATCCCACGTGGCTTCTGTAGTAGCCTAAGAAAAATTTCAACCGCAACAGCTATTTTGGGAGAACTAACTTTGAGTGACTATTAGAGCAAGTAGTGGATACCAGTTAGGTAGTTATTCAATGGCTGTTAGTTACCTTGAATGCAGAAGCCAATGTATGTTAGTTAGTATAACTAATAAGTATCCAAATAGCAGTTAGGTGGTTGAAGGAAGTTAGAACCACATTAAGTTTCAGTTCAACAATATATATAGATGCAAAGATGTGCAATAAAGAAGATAAGGATTCAGAAGTTAAGCATCATCCTCTTCTCTCTTTTCTCTCTCTCTTCTCTCTACCTTTCTCTCTAAACCTCTCTTTCTCTTCGTCCTTCTTCTCTCTTTTCTTCATTTTTGTCTGCTATAGACTTTACAGTAAAGTATAGTAGCAGACTTAACCTTTTGCATATGCCTCAAAAGACAAGAACTACAGCCACTGGGTTCCTCAAACTTCATTGAAGCAAAGGTCCTAGTTGAGGGTCTTAACAAAGTGGTATTAGAGTTGTACAATTCTTGGACATAAGAAGGAATTGATAGCAGAAGGAACTAAACAGAAAGTGACTGATGAACAATTCAGGAAAATTGAAATCAAAATGTTGGAAATGACAAATAAAGCTAGAGAGAATTGTCTCCAAGTCAATAAACAAATAGAAGACATCCGCCAAAATTTGAATGAACAAAACCAAAAATAGGAGGCAATCCTGAGCAATATAGATTCTCGAATCAATGCTCTCGCATTGAAGAATGGGAGGGATGAGGATCTTGAAGTAGAAAGACTGTTAAGGACACCAATCTTGCCTACTCCTAATGATGGAAGAAATAAAAGTGAAATGGGGTAAGCACCCCCAAGAAAGAAGTTTATCAGAAGGGATCTTGTTCCAGTAATCCTAAAATTGAACTTCCCATGTTTGCAGGAGATAATCGTCAAGCGTGGTTGAGAAAGTGCAATAAATTTTTTGTTATGTATCACATACCAACTCAGATGTGGGTGGAGACAGTGGAAATGTATTTAGATAGGAAGACAGAAGTTTGGTTTCAGAGCTTAAAAAGAGCCAAGATAGATATTGCTTGGGATGAATTTGCTAAGCTGCTTTGTTATAGATTTGAAGGGAAGGGAGTCAGAGTTTAATAAACTGCAGCAAGAAAGATCCTTAGGTAGGCAATATTACAGCTCATAGGAGTAATATGGCTAAAGGAAAAGAAGGAATTCTAGGAGTAGTACCAGAAGACAGAAACACTAAAATAACAGCTCAAGAATTGCAGTACAGGAGAGCCAATAACCTCTGTTATAGGTGTAGGAAGAAGTATGCACCAGGACATCACTGTAAATTCAGAAGTTTAAAACTGATCATAGCTGCAGAAGAAGGAAACAATGCTGAATTAGAAAATGTAGCAATCTATGAAGAACTAACAGGTGAAACTTATGATGTCTCCTTATGTTTTCTATCTATTTCTTTAAAAAGAAAAACAATAGCTCTACAAGGAACTTTACGAGGATTAATAATATCCATACTAGTGGATACGGGAAGCACAAATAGTTACATTAATCACAAATTAGTAGAAGAACTTAAGTTGAACAAAGAGGAAGGAGAAACACTGCATGCTGTATTAGCTGATGGTAGCAAAGTAAGTAATTATAACTAGGTTAAAGGGGTCAAATGGAGTATACAAGGATACAATTTCTCTTTTGATTTAAGAGTCATAAATTTGAAAAATTGGGATGTCATATTAGGAGTTGATTGGATATTTAATTACAGTCCTATTACATTTGATTTCAAACTACTGCATGTCAAACTAGCTAGTGAAGAAGGAGAAATAGTCTTAATGGGTATGGTGGAGAACTCTCGGATGAATCTGGTTAGAGGCAAAACAACAAAGAAATTCAGAACACAACAGCTGCAGTGTTGTGCCACAATCACTATCAGAGAGGGAGGGCAACAACAACTCCTACAACAGAAGGAAGTTGAGCTTTTGAAATAATTTGAAGATATGTTTTCAGTTCCTAATTCATTATCTCCCAAAAGGTCACATGACTATGCAATCCTCCTGAAACCTGAAGCTCAGCCTTTCAAGCTCCCTTCTTATAGATATCCATATTCACAAAAGGCTAAAATTGAAAGGCAGGTTTAGGAAATGATGAGCAGTGGCATAGTTAAGTACAGCAACAGTTCATTTACCTCTCCTGTGCTTTTGGTGAAGAAGAAGGACAATTCATGGCGATTATGTGTTGATTATAGACAGCTCAATAGCCTCACTGTGAAATACATGTATCTCATTCTTAATATTGATGAGTTGCGAGATGAACTTCATGGGTCTAAACTCTTTTCCAAGATTGACTTAAGATCAGGTTATTATCAAATTAGAGTTAAACCAAGGGATATGGAGAAAACTGCACTTCAGATACACCATAGGCATTTTGAATTTTTAGTTATACCATTTGGACCAACAAATACTCTGATTACATTCCATTCATTAATGAATCATATATTTCAACTCTATATCAGGAGATTTGTGTTAGTTTTCTTTGATGACATATTAATATATAGCTCAGATTTGTCAACCCATGTACAGAACCTTGAATGTGTTCTCTTAACCCTAAGAAAGCATCAATTGTATGTCAAATTGTCCAAATGTATGCTTGCTCAATTACAAGTGGAATATTTGGGGTATATAGTATCTGAAGGAGTTAAAATGGACCCACGAAATGTGGATTGTATTCTGAATTGGCCTGAACAAGCAGATGTCAGAGCATTAAGAAGTTTCCTTGGGTTGATTACTAAGCCTCTTAATGACTTACTCAAGAAAGAGGGATTTGAATGGAATGAAGAGGCTAGTCAAGCCTTCGAATATCTCAAAGTAGCAGTTAATTCAACTCCTATTATAAGACTTCCTAACTTCTCAAAACCATTCATTCTTAAGACAGATGCGTGTGCCAAAGGTTGGGGAGCTGCCTTGATGCAAGAAGACCAACATTTTGCATTCCTAAGCAAAGCATTAGGACAAAGAATCCAATCATTGTCCATCTATGAAAAAGAACTTATGGTTGTAGCTATGGCAGTAAAGAAATGGAGGCATTACTTGGTGGGTTATCATTTCATAATCAGAACTGATCATCAGAGCTTGAAATACCTTTTGGAGCAGAAGTTGACCAATATTTTGCAACATAAATGTTTTACTAAACTATTGGGGTTGAACTATGAAATACAATTCAAGAGAGGGTGGAAAATAAAGTATCCGATGCATTGTCAAGAAAAGAGTTCTTTGCAGAGGAGCAACAAGGAGAAATGTTGATAGCAGTCACAGTGGTGCATCCGCAGTGGATGGAAGAGGTCATTCAAAGCTACAATGAGGATGAGGAATGCCAAACAATCGTAGCACAGCTGCTATTGCAGCCTAAGACAACAGGTAATTATCAATTGCAGGATGGAATTCTGAGATACAAGAAGAGGGTTACTTAGGTAAGGGAGCTCAACTGAGAGCTAAGGTGATCCAACAGCTGCACAATTCTACTGTAGGAGGACATTCAGGTCAGAAAGGGACTTTACAAAGGGTTAAAGCTGTATTCTGTTGGCCCAACATGAAGGAATCTGTGATTAGGTTTGTTCAAGAATGTGAAGTGTGTCAGAAGAACAAGCATGAGAATCTTCCTTATCCAGGCTTATTGCAACCTTTTCCCACCCCTTCCCAAACTTGGTCCCAAATAAACATGGATTTTGTAGAGAGATTGTCAGAATTAGAAGACTATGACACCATAATGGTGCTTATCGATAGACTGACTAAGTTCACTCATTTTTTTGGCTCTGAAGCATCCTTATTCTATAATGAAGGTAGCCCAGTTGTTCATGGATTCTGTCTGTAAGCTGCATGGACTGCTAGACTCCATTGTCACAGATCGAGATAGAGTTTTTATTAGTCTGTTTTGGCAGGAGTTGTTTAAAATGGTAGGAACCCAGTTCAACATGAGTAATGCATACTATCCTCAAACTGATGGGCAGAGTGAAAGGTTTAACCAGTGTCTGGAGTGTTATCTAAGGTGTATGACTTCAGATAGACAAGCATTATGGCACAACTGGCTCAGATTGGCAGAATGGTTGTACAATTCTAGTTTCCACTCCAGTGTTAAGTTGTCTTCCTTTGAAGCACTTTATGGCTACAAGTCCAGATTTATACATGTTGGTCCTTATCTAAATAAAGCTCAGAATATGATGAAGATTTAGGTTGATCACAACAGAACAGAGAGGAAATTTGAGATAGGAGATCTGCTATATCTTAAACTGCAGCCTTATAGGCAACATTCAATGAAAGTAAGGAAGCGGTTGAAGTTCTCTTCAAAGTATTATGACCCTTTTTCAATGATAGCTATGGTAGGCAAGGTAGCTTATTGATCGCAGGTCCCTGCTGGATTCAAAATTTATCCAGTTTTCCATATTTCACTTCTTAAAAAAAAAGATTGGCCCCATGCAAACTACTATGTCTGCTCTGCCTTTGGTAGGAATGGATAAACAAATATTGGTGGAACTGGAAGCAATACTTAAAAGGAGAGTCATCATGAGAGACAGTAGACCAGTGACTCAATGGTTAATAAGGTGGGTGAACTTGAGCCCTGAAATGTCTACATGAGAGGATATGAATTTCATCAAATCACAATTTCCACAATTTTAACCTTGAGGGCAAGGTACTTCTCGAAAGGAAGGGAAAATTGTAGTAGCTTAAGAGAAATTTCAACTGTAACAGCTACTTTGGGACAACTAACTTCGGGTGACTGTTAAAGCAAGTTGTGGATACCTGTTAGATAGTTATTCAATGGTTGTTAGTTAGTTTGAATGTAGAAGCCAATGTATGTTAGTATAACCAATAAGTTTCTAAATAGCAGTTAGGTGGTTGAAGGAAGTTAGAACCACGTTGAGTTTTAGTTCAGTAATATAAATAGATGTAAAGATGGGGAATGAAGAGGATAAGGATTTAGAAGTTAAGCGTCATCCTCCCCTCTCGTTTCTCTCTCTTCTTTCTCTCTTCTCTTTACCTCTTTCTCTAAACCTCTCTTTCTTTTTGTCTTTCTTCTCTCTTCTCTTCATTTTTTTGTCTATCATAGACTTTATAGTAGAGTATAACAACAGGCTTAACCTTCTGCATATGCCTCAAAAGACAGGAACTACAATTTCTGGGTTCCTCAAACTTTATTGAAACAAAGGTCATAGTTGAGGGTCTTAACAGCTTCCTCCCCTTAAATGTATGTTATAGTGATATATTTTTTTGTCGTTCGGTCTACATTTTTTAGAGATTTTTTTAATAAATTTTTTTTTTTTCAGTTTTTCTTTCTATCGGTTCTATATTTTTTTGTAAAAAAAAAAAAAAAACCCTTATTGTACTAAATATTTGTATAAATTCATTAAATGTCTTAAATAGAGAAATTAAAGAGCTGAAATCCAAAATTGAGAAAGATATTTCTTTTTTTTTTTTTCATTATTTTATTTTAAAAATATTTTGCACTGACAGGGGCACGCTTTTGTCAAACCTCGTGGGGCCCGCTTTGTATCACGCGTGCTTCGAAAACATCTGACGGAGGAAATCCCATCCGCAATAGACGGAAAGCATTTCCGAGACCCAATCCAACGGCCACAATTCTCTGTGTTTGACTCTTTGTGTCTGCACTATCAGCACAGAAGCCAATAATCCCCCAATTAAATACCCCCTACACACCGTCTCTCTCCCACCGCTTCCCCATCTCTCTCTTGCCTCTCGCCTTCAGTTCTCTCTCTAGACGCCGATCTCTGAAATTCGTCCGATCAAAGTTGACTGCCTATCGCTGTTCATCTCACAAACCCCAGGTTTTCTTTCATTTCCCTATAGTCTTGTTAAATTTGTGCTTGTATTGGTCCTGATCTGTCAAAAATATTCATCTTCTGAGCTATCGTTTTTGTTAATTTGCTGTCGCGATGAAATTGTATTTGGGTTTTTGTTGATCTTTCATTTAGGCTATTCTGGATCTAAGCTCTTTTTCCCTTTTTTTTTGTTTGCAGTCGGAAAATTTGGGGAAATTGTAATCTTTGCGTGGTTATTTGGAATTGAAGTATTAAACATGCCGTGGATGTCTTCTTTTGCAAAGTACAGCTCGAAGATTGTTCGCTTGGTGGTGTTCTTTCGTGTGATTCTGTAATTTATTCGATTTGAGGGTGAGATCTCTCTCTCTCCTTCTCTCTCTGAAAATCAGTTTTTGTTTTTAACAGAATTGGGGTTTGCTTTTGTGTTTTTTATTTTTTATTTTTTTATTTATTTTTTATCTTTTTTAAGTTGCCTGCTTTTGGGTACATTTGGTATTGTTTCTCACTACTGCGGTCACAGTTTTGTCACAGTGCACACACATATATTTAGAAAAGAATCTTTGAGCTAATTGACAGATTTTTTTTTCAAATAATTTTTCCCATGCTAAGTAACTTTGAGCGAGGCTGAAATTATATCTTCGCAAACAGTACGATTGGATGGAAAAAAAATTTTCCGTTGCGTTTAAAAATGGTAAATATTAATGCAATAAGTGTATCTAGGGATTAAATCGAGGATTTTGGCTTCTGGGGCGCGCGGATATTAAGGAAAGATTCAAGTAAATTTTTATCTAATTTGTGTATTGGCATTGTTCAGAGTACAAGATCATGCTGTTCTTATTTGTTCTCTCTCTCTCTCTCTCTCTCTCTCTCTCTCTCTCCTTATTGTAGTTTGTTGTTTTGCCATTTTCACTAATTATTTCATGAAGAGTTTTGGGTTTGCTTTATTTTTGTAGGCGGACGTTTATAATTTTGAGAAAGAATTATTTTAGCTTTCCATATTTCTCTTGAGGTGGTTGGTGTGAGAATGTGCATTGGGGTAACACTGAAGAGATATCGAGCGGTGAAGGAAGTTGGCGAGATTAAAATGACTGTTGGGATTTTTGCTCATTACGAATTAATGCAAGTTTGCCAGGTAAACCTGCTCTTTTCCATGCAGCTTTATAATATTAACTGTACTATGGCCGTCTCTCTCTCTCTCTCTCTCTCTCTCTCTCTCTCTCTCTCTCTCTCTCTCTCTCTCTCTCTGTGTGTTTATGGTTGTATTAGTACAAGCAGTTTGTCTTATCTTGTTTCAAAGAGACTATGTTCATTGGATTTACTCTTAAATCATAAAACAATTACATGGTTAATTCAATTTGATTTGCTTTAGCTAACATTGTAAAATAAATGTTTTGGATTTATTTTGATCGGTGCATGGAAGAGGCCTAAAATTTCTAATTTATGTTGTTGTCATTTCAAGTGTCACTGCTTTAATAAAAAATTTGACCTACGTATCTAGATAATAAAATATGCAAGCATGAATTGATTGTCCTTGGAATAAATAGTAAAAGTATTGGCTGCCCTGTTGTTTCTTATACTCATGTAGCTATTCTAGACTTAGTGATAGGCCTTGTACCTCCATTAGATGTGGCTCTTTTCCTGAACCTTATATTATGCTAACACTTTGAAGGATGAAGTTATCTTATATTGCTCAGTGATAGGCCTTGAGTGTGTTGAGGCAAGAGATGGTTTTTGTATTGACGAATGTCTATTTTAGTGTGATCCAGCTAGTGATTCTCCCTTAATATGCTGATTCTCCCTTAATACCCTTTTGGAGAATGTGGTATCTGTACCTTAGTTGTGGTTGTCAAACTCTTATTTTCCTATTCCTGATGGCATTTTCTCCACACCTTACATCTATCTTTTGACCAAGATTTTTGTACTCATGTGCTCCTTTCTTTTTCTTTTTTCCCTCTTTGCAGGCAGAGTATTTCCGTCAGTTGCTGAAACCTGTGACGTAGTCTTCCATTACAAGTTTTTTGGGGGGATTAGGATAACTGCCATTTATATGTGTGATCATGTGTAAGATGGCAGTCAATGAGACAAAACACTTGATTTCACTAAGGGTTTGTTTGGGTTAGAGGGCTCTTTCTTCACGTCTAATGCCTTTGTAATAAATATAGTATTTAGTCTTGTCATCAGCCTAGAAACTTTGTCCGACAAAATCGAAGTTGCCAACTTAATAGCTGCAGATATATCTCTCTGGTGAGCTCGTCTTTTCAATAGTACTACACATGCAGACTGGCAAACAATTCTCCTCAAGAAACGGAGTGCTCCCAATTGCGAATCATGTGGCAAATGGTTACATGTATAATGCTACTGCTGCATCCAACTTTGATGCCATTCTACCTCCTCCTGTGAGGTACTCAGCTCCAGTCCCCGCACTGGAATTTCAACCATCAGAAGTTTGCCCAAGGAACTTTATTATCTTTGATCAGACTGAGAATAGGAGCCAGATTATGATCCACCCAGCAATTGCTCATAGATTTGATTCTCCTGGTTTAAATATTGTTGGGAATTATGTACACGATAATTTTGTTGGTAAGGATGACAAAAAAGATGATCGAGAAATCTCCTCTTCAGCACAAGAGGATTTGGAAGATATTGATGCTTTGTTGAGCCTGGAAGAGGAAGACCAAGAAGAGTATGATGAGGAGGAGGTTAGCACGGCAAGAACTCATGGTAACTACCTAAGCAGTTCTCCTGATAGTTGCTGCAACTATGCTTCCAAACCCAAGAAGAATAGGTTTTCTTCGTCGTCTGTACACAAATCTTCTAGCAGTGGCACTAGCTGCAACAGTGAGCAGAAGCGGCAGAAAATGAACAAGATGCTGAAGACTCTGAGAGGAATTGTACCTGGTGCTGACCAAATGAATACAGCTGCGGTTCTTGATGAAGCGGTTAGATATCTCAAGTCTCTCAAAGGGGAAGCACAAAAGCTTGGGGTAGGGAATCCGGTGAACTAGGCTCGACCATGGTAACAAAGTTGAACTCTCTTTGATTTAACCATGAAATTAGTATTCCATGATAAAACTGGACTCTCTCTGTCTCTGTCTCTCTCTCTCTCTCTCTCCAGGTTGGCTTCTGAAATATCTAGACAATGGTATCAGCTTATGCTGTTGCTTATAGTAGCTGTTTCTTACTGTTTCATAGGGTGTCTACCATAAATGCCCTCAAGCATCTGTGTTCTGGTTATGTTTTTCAATGAGCTGTGGGAGCTAGCTGTGTAATATGAATAACCTCTATTTTCTTATTATGGCACTTTATTGTTATCGTACTTTGCAGATTGCTAACTTTAAACACCATTGTCACAAACCTACTGTGATATATAAATCAGCCACTTTGTCCCGTCTTATATGTGCATTTCTGCATTTCTTCAGTATTTAGCATCAATTCAGAATGTATGTATATATTATATAGGGTTGGCTCTTTAAGGTATGGATAGGTCATTTGTTGAATGCCCAAGCTTTAGTGATCAACTTTATGTGAGCATTACTTGGGCTCAAAGCAGAAGGTGTATTCATTGTTTCCTACTCCTGTGCTAAGAAAGAGAGACAACGATCATGTTCTTACACCAATGGTGTTCATCCGGCCCCTCCCTTAGCATTGCCACAGTGCTAGGACGGGGTTTGTGGTATTGGAATTCAAGTCCCTGGATTATGCCATGGTATAGACTCACCTGATTACACTTTTCTTGATCAAAATTTACTAATTAGTGCATGATTATACAGGGTTTTGTATACCTGTCATTCTACTGTTGTCTACCGTGCTTCCAACGGTTGCCTTTTGGGGTCATGAACATGCATGGTGGTATTTACAGAGACCGGCAGATCCTGGAAATAAAATCAAGACTAGATTGCCAGTAGGCAGACATAGGAAAAGTATGAGAATCTTTCCTCCGTAAATGATAAAACTTGGAATGACAGGAATTAATTTTGTTCTGGTTGGAGCAAAGTTGTCACCGTCTAGTGGCTGAAGAAAGGCACAATCACGGATGTCATGGCCAGATTGCAATCGAGGGACTCATAACGTGACCTTTGTGCTAGGGCCTCTTGGAGCCCGTCCTGACTTGGCACATCCTCAACCGGATGTGTCTAGTAAAGACTTTGCTCTGTGAGAAGGTGGTGAGTCGTCTTCTAAGATAGCCTATCAGGATAACAATGGTAGATCCAATGCATGCTCCGCTTGCCTCGCAGCATTTTCCTCTACAAAGACGATATAAGATGGAAGGGGAAATTTTTGTAAGCAAAAATTTTAGTTGTATTAAATGAGAAATTTAATGCTCAATTGTGAGTACCAAATTGACACTCATCAATTTAATAATATATTTATAAAAAAATTTAGTACTCGATTCTCCCAGAGTGTATGAACATGAAATTTTCATCATGAATTAGTAATATTCCAAATTCATCCTTTACTTTTATTTTTGCTCAATTTTAAAAGTTCAATCAAACAGGGCACTTCATAAGAGGGGATAATAAAGTTAAAAGATGAGTATTAACACGTAATTTTATAGGACTGTAACTATAATTTCATCAAAATATAAGTAATCATAAGATTTTTGATAATTTAAATATATTTATATTAATTTTATAAATAAAATCTATAAATTAGATTTAAACTCTGAATTTCAAGAGTACCGAGATCTTGGTGGCATTGTATCTCGAACTAGTTTTATTGAAAGCATTCATTGTCCAACATTATCGGAGGTTTTTCGTAGCTTTATTTTGTTTGAAAATACGCAAGTGAAGCTATAATCACCTTCAACCCAAAAGTCAAAATTACCCTTCGCCCTGAGTCAAACCCCAGGGTTAAAAATAAAAAATAAAAAATAAAAAATAAAAATACCCCAACCCCCTCCCTCGCGCCATTAGAACAAGAACCAAGTGATTTTCGGGGAGAGAGAGATAGAGAGAGAGAGAAAGAGAGAGATGAGTTTCTGGAATTCAGTGCCATGGACAAGCATAATCAAAGATGCAGCTAAAAATTCATTCATTGTTGCGAAATTCCTCTGCTTCATCCACGTCACCGACCAATACCTCGTCTCCCCCGTTCTCGTAAACCCTGAACTCTTATTTCGCCCAATTTCTTCTACAATCCCTGATTTCACTAATTTCCTCTTCTTCTTTTTTGCAGGCAGTTGGTCCGAGTATGGTCCCCGCAATTGATCTTACTGGTAATCTTCTTTTTGTTGAGAGACTGTCAACTCGATTCGGAAAACTTGCTCCGGGAGACATTGTTATATTCCGGGATCCTCAAAACCCTAGACAGTTCCTCACCAAGCGTTTGACTGCGTTGGAGGGTGATGCTGTTACCTACTCTGTGGATCCCAACCACACTGAAAAATCTGAAACTGTTGTTGTATGAAATCATTCATCTTTGGCTTTTTTCACTTATCATTTCAATTTCCATTTTTTTGCTTTTGTGTGCGTGAGAGAGAGAGAGAGAGAGAGAGAGAGAGATGGAAACCTTAGGTGTTATCGCGCATGTGCAATATGAGGAGAATAATGCTATATGCGCTCAAAAGTCATTCGATTGAATTCTTTCGAATCAGTACAAATATTTTTCAAATCAACCAAAAGAATTTTAAGATATGTGAAGGTTTTGCTGACTCTCATTCTGTAATATTTTGAGAGTCCAACGTTTCAATATTGCTACATGTACTATTATACGCTTTTGGTTGATTTGAAAATTGAGAATCAAAATACTACAAAAATTCTGACTCTCATTTTACAAAATATTACATGTACTTACCATTTAGCAATATTTTGACCAATGATGTTATGCTGCCTTTCATGTTGTAAATTACGTGGTTGACTTATTCTGTATGTATCTCATTAGTGCACTAGGCAAGGACACTAGGTTATATTTGGGCTCAAAACCATTCCAAAGCAATTTCCCAGGTTTTAGCATTGAATTTTTCTTGGAGACATGTATTCTTTACTAGCTCGGATCAAGGTTATTTGATAAAATTTTTTTCGTATCAGTGGTAATGGGTTTTCTTCTGTCCTTGTTTTCTTGTAGGTACCGGAAGGCCATACTTGGGTACGAGGAGATAACAAATACAACTCTAGGGATTCGAGGGTCTTTGGTGCTATTCCTTATGGTCTTATTATAGGAAGAGCGATTTGGAGAGTGAGTATTCTAAATCTATCTTTAATGTAGAAAATGCTATTTGTGATCCCTCAAAGCGAAAATGTCATATATCATGATCCGTGTCATTTAATGACTTTTTCATTGATGTGGCAAGCAAGCACCAAAAGCAGGGGCTAGGAAGTTTTGCCCAATATATGTTTGTCATGTTAGTCATGAAAAAACTCCATGACTAATGTGCATCAGTATTCAAACTGGAGAAATTATCTTATTTTCTTGTTATATATATCTTTTATCTAGACGTATTCAAAAAGTCTTTTATTCTAAGCATTAAGTTGCTCATTTTGAACTTGGTAGCAGTAATAAAAAAGGATGTGTTGCATTTTCTTCCTGGATATTTGTTTTTGTTGTGAAAGCATATGCCAATTTAAAAGCAGGGGCTAGGAAGTTTTGTCCAATATATGTTTGTCATGTTAGTCATGAAAAAGCTCCATGATTAATGTGCATTAGTATTCAAACCGGAGAAATATCTTATTTTCTTGTTATATATATCTTTTATCTTGACGTATTCAAAAAGTCTTTTATTCTAAGCATTAAGTTGCCATTTTGAACTTGGTTGGTAGCAGTAATAAAAAAGGATGTGTTGCATTTTCTTCCTGGATATTTGTTTTTGTTGTGAAAGCATATGCCAATTTTCAATTATTGTTGTAAAAATTCTCATGTTACACGGCTGCTTCGCTTTGTCTGTACCTGTGTCAATTGGACACAACATGGGAAACAGGCACGAGTGTCAGACACTTCATCTCAGAGGAAATTTTGTCAAAATTTGGCATTTGGGTGCCAACACAAAACTGCACCAGACTCCTTTACCTGGTGCCATGAACATTGTATAAACCTAATTATTGCACATCATTCTTGGAGGACTGCTGGTCAATATCTTTTCAAGTTCACTAAAGTCGAAACTATAGATAAGCCCATTTTAATTCATTTTTTTTATCAGAATACAGTTTTGCACTGCTAATTTAGTTTCTAGTTAAGATTGCAATTCAAACCACATTGCTTACCCTTGGTTCCAGTTGCCTTGGAAATCATCCTATCCATTCCTTCTGTCATCAACCCCTCTCTTGTGGAGTAAATTGAAAAAGAAATCTTTTGAGCTTCCGGTTTGTTCAAGTCTAAGGACAGGTTCACTTACCACAACATTATCTGACTAGAAAATGAGAATCTGCGTCTACATGGTTTGCGGTTAAACAAAAGTGATTAGGAAATCCTACTGACACCAGTCTTCATGCTAGAAAAAAGTTAAGAGCAGCCCCCTGACTGCCGGTGCCCCAAAAACAAAGTTAAAATAAGAGGAAAAAAGAAAAAAAAAAATCTCCATTGGAATCCTCATTCTCTGATGTCTCTTTTCCCCTGTTCCCGCCTTAGAAAACTATGAGAATCCAAAGAAGATTTTTGTGGGGCGATGGGGGTCAGGGAAAACGCTAGATTTGCTTAATTAAATCATATAACTTAAGTCGGAAGTGATGAAGAAGCTTATGTACATGGTTGAGTTGAGTATTAGGTTACTTGTGGGATTCAATGATACCTTGTTAGGGCAGGGCCTTTGAAGATTTATGGTAGAAAGGGACCTTGCAGAGAGAAGTGGTTGAATGAGAAAAAGGTTTCTTGGCCTTATGATGCGGCGATATGGAAACCATTAAGAAAAAAAGTAACATGCCTTTGCCCAGGAAGTATGCTTCAAGGTTAGGGCTAGTGCTAGATTCTTCTGGAGTGATGTTTTGTGTGGGAGGACCCTTTTTAGGATTTATTTCAGACGGCTTGATACAAGGAGAAAGGGGTAAAATTTCTCCTGGAGTGAAATGGTGGGTCTAGGGTAGTGGAATGTTAAGTTTGTGAGGCATGCCAATGACTGGGAATTGGAAGGACATCTCAAATTCTTCAAGATTTTGTAATAGATTCAAATTGCTCAAGCTGAAGAGAACTGGGCAAGAGCACTTTGAGAAGGCAATAGAAGTGGGATGTCTGAACTCAAAGCTACTACTGGTTTGTTAGGAATGATAACTTCTCGGATTGTGTAGAGGCTTTCTATTGGAGAGCAATATAGAAGACTCCCACATGCCCAAAAGGTGGCTTTCTTTGTTAAGAATCTTCACCCAGGATAACCTTCAAAGACGATGGATCTCTTTGGTAAATAGGTGTGTTCTTTGCAAAAGGGATGTGGAGCTTGTTGATCACTTATTGCATCATTGTCTTGGGACATGACATCGGGGCACCTCCAAAGAATATGTGATCTAAACTGTGGGTTAGGAGTGCGCTGAAGGGTTGTGCAGCAAATAGGACTTTTATTTTGATCCCTCTGGTTATCTTTTAGCTTGTGTGGAGAAAGGATTTCTAGAATTCTTGAGGATTTTCCTCTTGTTCTTTTCTCAATGTTTGTGTAGATCCCTTCACATTTTGTCCTCTTCTAAGTCTTTTGGAATGGTAGCGGATGTGATCTTTTTTGTAGGTTTGTTTTCACTTATTTAGGTGTAAATGTTGCACCTCCTTGGTGCTTTAAATTCAGTAACCATCAATTGAAGAAATCCCCTTCTTTATCATTGCCTCTTCCATCATGTCAGCAGTCCTAAATCGGTCCACTCTATGCTTTTTAAGGATCAGTTCTCTCTGAAATGATCCATTTGATTGAGATTCTGTCAATGTTCATAGTTTTTCTTAAATAACTTGATTATGTTGACAAAAGATTTGACCCTGAATGACATTTGGTCCCATTTGATTCAGAATTTCGCTAATGGAAGTAGTGATGCCATTTCAACTAGACTTGTAGGAAACCGACTGATACAACCTCAATCAGAGCTGTTTCAAGTCATTATTGGCCAAGTTGATAAGATTTTTAATTTGTGGTTGGGGAGAGGTTGCTACTTTCATTTCCCATCCCGTTTGTGAAATTTTTTTTCTTGAAAATTTAATAATAAGTATATACTCTTTAATTTCTCTACTTTTTGGTTCCAACATTTCCTTTCACTCACTCAGTAGCCACTCAACACTCACAATGTTTCTAGACACATGCTGCAGCCTACCACAATTGCACTTTGTTGTCTGATTCTGTGGTATCCATCTATTACTGATGTGCAGTTGCTCACTCCTCTTTTTTCCATCATCATTATTGCTCCTTTTCTTCTATTCATCTTGGCAACTGCAGTGTGGCCATGCACTGCTTGAGACATACAAGTGTCATGCTGTTGGGATCTCTTTTTCTCCTTCTCTCATTATTTTTCACTTTCCATTGTTGTTGACCATTACCATTGCCATTTTCAACAGCATTAATTGCCAGCTTCAATCACTAAGAAGGTGCGAGTTAGCTTTCTCTATCTTCCCCTTTTCTATTTTTCTCCTTTCTTTTCTTTACTTTTCTGGGACAAACCCAACCTCCCCCATCCCCTGATTTTGCAACTTTTTATTGTTGTTCAGGTGAGATGTTAAGTGTGGGAATAGAGGGAATACATTACTCTCTAATTCTACTATGATTCTCTCCAGATTTGTATGTGGTTTATTTATTTATAGAAGTTGGAACTAATTGGTCACGAAAATACTGGCTCTACTAAAAAAACAAAGTAGAGATGAAGGGAAGGAGGCAGTGACAGGGTGGGTTGTGGCAGAGTGCAGGGATTTATGTTTGTACAACACTGGCCTGGATTTGTGGTTGTGGCAGGATTTATGTTTGTACAAGTATGACACTGGCCTGGATTAATTTCACCTCGACCTGACCAAGGCTGGGGCTAACGTATTAATCAAGATGAGGTAGGGGTGATAATATCCTGCCGCCACCTCTCCATTATGATCCCTAAACTAAAACACTAAAAGCAGGATTAATGTTCTTTTCTGCAATGGCAGGAAGTGATCCATGGGTAATTAGGTTAAAGGAAAGGTGGTTCTCAAGAGCCATTTCATCCATCGTCTCAACCTACTCAAGTGACTCTGTTCTCTACATGTGTGGCAAAGTATTTTAATAGATGTGGTTTTACGATTTCTTGTGTTAAGTCTTCGAAATTGGGCCAACAAAATATCATCGGGGTTAATGGCTTTTAATATCTTATAGGGTATACAAGGTTTTTGTAAGTGAATAAAGCTTCAGTTTATTAAGAAAATCTTATGGTTCATTTCTCATAGAATTTTGTATGAAAATAGAAGAATTCCAAGATCAAATGCTGGATTTTTTTATCTTTTATTATATTTTTAGTAATGCCCCTAGAAAACCATTGTGCAAATAATGTTCTTCTGCTGACTAGTTTAGATGAGTTGTCCGAAAAGAAAGAAGATTAAATTAGGAAATTGTTTATAATTTCTGCCAGGCAATGTTGCAGTTGAGTCTCCCACCAACATTGCCTTAAGATTAGATTGCCAAGGATTAGTAACCTTTGTCTGAGGTTGTTGAGAGTTTCTTCCTATTAAAATTTGCAGCATCGGGGGTGCAGGTCAGGGAATGATGGCCATGTGGAATATTTAGTAATGGACTGTAACAATTGGAATTGCCATTAAAAGAAAAACAAAAACTTTGACAATGGGAATAACTCTTTATGCAATATGAAAGATGAACCCATGACGACAGTTTGCGGATAAATTTAGAACTTCTAAAGTTTCTTCCCGTCGGTTCTCTCTTTGCAGGTATGGCCTCCTAAATGCTTTGGGCCCTTAAGTCAGAGGGAGATGTAGCTCTCAACTTATAAGGTATGTTTTTAGCGCATCTTCAGAATGCTTATTGTTTTTACATGGCCGTGTAAATTCTTAGGTTGTGAAAGTGGTCATACTTTAGGTTTCAGTCTTTAACTGTAATTTTATGTGAAATTGATAAAAATCTCTAAAATTAGTGGTTCTCGTCTTTTAACACTTTTAACTACAAAAATATCTAAAGCTGACATGTGCATACAATATATCACTGTAAGTTTTCTTTCTAATTTTTTGTTTAAAGCTCCATTTGTATTTCCTTAATCTTCATGCTTTGGCTGTATATGTAGCTTTATTATTCAATGTATATAATTTTTAAAACAGAAAAAAAAAAAAAAAAAAAAAAAACAGCTTCAATCAATGTATTTCTTGTTTGTTGACACTGAAAAGTAACCATCATGAGTACCCTTGTGGCACCATGGTAGTTTATTTGCAAACCTTAGTACGCATATATCGATATGTTAAGTTTGGCTTCACTAATATCTATTGTTATGATATTAATACACAAATTTTAGTATTTCAACTCTATAAATTTGAAATTTTTATATTTGAAATTCATTTGTAAATCCATATCCAAGTGGCCAAATGTAATCCTAATGAAAATTTTGTTGATTTTACAATGCAGGATAAAATACCTTATTAAATTTATCTTGGCTTGAATTTAGGAATTCCCCATCTCACTAAAGGAATCTGCTACAAGCCAAACAGAATGCGCTGAAGACTTTGGGGGTTGAGCAACCATTAATCAAGCATGCACGTACATGGTGATAACTCCCCGATTTTTAGGTCCAAGCTTTGAATGTATTAACCTTATTGTAAACCCAGGTATCCATGCTCAAGATGGATTTTCGAATGGCATTCCTCTGGAATGGAGGTTGTCTTTTGGTGGGATCCAGGTTTTATGCTATTGTTGTCACAGGATTTTTTGTTTCCCCTATTTTGGATCAAACTTGTGTATTTTCTGTTCTTAAGAATCCAGCACAAGATTATCTGGAATATTCGTATATTTTTTTTCTTCTTTTTGTGGTACGTTAACTGCCTGGAGATCACTTGTGTTAGCCCAATTGGGTTTCTCATTGTTGAGGAATTAGCAAAATCAGGTGTCAGGCACAAGTTGGAATTCTCAGCAGATGTGATGCAAGGTTAACCAAAATGACAAACTGCAGAAATCATTTCTCTACCAGGATGCTGTTCTTAAGCATCATGTGGAAAGGTAAGCACTACATGGGCTTGGGCGGGTCTGAGCCCAAGCTTCGCCTGCCCAAAAGGTTCGGCCTCGACAAGCTATCATGTGACTTTTTTTTTTTTTTGGGTGATACCATCATATGGGACTTTGTAGCTCAATGGCGTTGGAAGTTCAAGTCTTCCCTCACCACGTGTAAGGACAAAAAAATTTTCTTGCAAGCTATGGACAGAGCTATGACTATAAACTCACCCTAAGGGCAGTTACTGTCTCAAACCAAATTCCACGACTATGGAGGCCCCCATGGCAATGCTTAGGATGGTAATGTTGGTCGCTCCTTGCTTGATTTTACTTGGAAAAAAAAATTATAGAAAAGATATAAAATCAAAAGAAAAATTATTAAGAAAAGAATTAAAGGACTCGCCTCTGAAGGCAGTAATTGTCTCAAACCAAATTCCACAACTATTGAGACCCTCAGCAATATTTAGGATCCAGTATGGTAATACCAGTTGCTCTGCAACTCTTTTTGCTTGGAACAAATAAATTATCAAAAAAAAAAAAAGAATAGACTAGGAATATATTGCCAAAATATGAAAAGAAAAACTCATAACAAGTGATTGATCTTTGTTATTTCTCACCAAATCTAACAGTTTGGAAAGGCAGCGGTAATGTAACTGATATCATTTACACAGTACTTAATACACGAACAAAAGCCCCCCTTGAAAAGAGAAGCAGAAAAGAAAAGGGAATAGACTTTAAGGGAAAATATATTTATCTTTTAGCACCCTTTCTCTGTACATAGAGATGCAATGTCCGAAAAGAAGGCATGGCAACCTTACGGCCTTGACCTCGTCTGAAAATGTTGTTGGAGAGTTTCAATGACGTATTTGATGTTATATAGGGCTTGCTTTTGACATCTGCAGTTACAAAGCAACTGAGGGATCTCTCTCAACTCTTATTGTACCATCCGAGTAACAGTTGATAATGAAAACCACTTGGCATATGAAAGGAATACACAGGTTTTTGAATTGAATGAAAAACTTATTCAAAATTTAGAAGAATCTTTCATTTTTTAATTCAAAGTTTTCAGACATGAAGATTGATAATAAAATTATATGAACCTGATTTTGGGAGCTTGTGGCCATTGTCCAGCGCCGTGGATGATCTCCTGTCACAGCAATACTGGCAAAGAAAGTAATGGTTCTCAAGTCTTCTTGTGTGTTAGCTGCAACAGGTGGTAATTCTCTCATGACCCATAATAAAGAGGCTGAGGGTATAGATGAACCTGGAAAACATGAGGACAATCTGAATATTTTGTTGTTACCAATGGCCCGCATAGATAGAACAGAGAGAAGTGGAAGGGGGCATAGCCCCCTCAAAGGAATATTACTCAAGTCCATGCAAACAAACAATGGTTTTTTAACTAATCCACAACAAGCTGAGACGTTATCCAATTTACAAGAGCAGGACCTAAGGGACCCACAACCATGCAAGCCCCAATAACCCGCAGTGTGCTGAGAAGCCTTAAGACCACAAAGCCTCAACTCCGTCAGAGTCACATTTGAAGTTTCATACATATGATGATATTAATCACATCTTCACCAACTTTGATTATCTTTTCTTTCATCAAATACGATTAAAGACTCTAGGTGCATGATGTCATTCAATCTGAAGAACAGGATAAGAAGTCACTATCCAAAATTTAAATTCCCAAGGATGGACTCGCTAATCTTTCCAACATTTGGCTGGATTTGCTAAATCCACATTGGGAAAGAGAAGTCATCTCTCCTTCTCTTTACTTGAACAGAGGATTTTTGCATCCTTTTCCTGCAGCTATAATACCTTCTACAGTTGAACACATACCTAATGTTTCAGACAGATTCAACTTCAGCTCTTATATAACTTTGTTTTGACATAAGGCCGAAGTGACTTAAGACACGAGTGAGTTGGTCTTGGCATTGACCTTTTCTGATGGTTCTAGAGAGAATTAGTACATGGTTGTTCTAAGGAAAGAAAAAAGGGTATCAATCTAGATTGACAATTACTTCGGAGATAACCGATTATGAAGCTTGTGGATCCCGGTTAGATTGATCGAGATTGGGATGATCTCCACTAAGGTTTATAAGAGGAAGAAAAAAACGGGTAGAGAGAGTCTAAAAGGCCTGGCTTCATCATTAGAGTTATGGATCAAACGAGGGTGGCTACTATTGGTCCAGGAGGGCCATCTCTGTACATCGCAATGTAATAAAGATCCTCCTGGAGAGGACTGGGGTTCCTTTATGAGATGCAGTATGAGACATCTATAGCATGATTTATTTAAGTGAACTTAATGGAAGCATGACTACTTTAATTGGCATGCCCTTGCCACATCAGTTCTGTTTTGTAGAAAACTCTGACACCAAAGATGTATAGGGCCATACTACTTGTGAGGTGGAGATCAAGAAGAATGAATCGTTTATTTAGATTCTTGTGATGAATTGATTACCATTTCATCTTTAACAAAAAACTGAATAAAGAACAAAAATGGTTAAATCAGTACCTATAAAATAATATAGGGTGAGCAGTACAGCATCATAAACACCATCGGTTTGTTGAGGATCCCAATGGTAAAGCATCTGCAATCAAATTTGATATATTTCTCCTCAAGACGAGTATGAAATGTAAAACATGAACCATAGAAGAGTTAAGAGTAGAAGAATCAGATGCATACAGGAATATCAGTAAACAGAGCAATCAAAGCATTCAAAGTGAAGCAGAGAAGAGAGACAAATGCTAAACCAGCAACCTGGAAGACAACAAAACATTTAGATGTTTTAGAAGTTTAAAGGCATAAAAACATAAGAGGTGATGAATAAGTGTTGATTAGATTAACAGTGAAATTGCCTAGTAATCAAGTGAAATATCTTGCATCCTAAGTAGCAGAAAAACAGATTTATGACCAGTAAGTATAACTAAAAATTACAAATTAAATACCTTCCACCTTTCAGAAGAAGCTCGCTCAGATCTCACTTTGCTCATTTTTAAGAACAATATAAGCCCTGAAAGAAAAAATAAAATAAAATAAAATAAAGGAAAAAAAATTACACCTTAGGAGATAATTTGAGTAATTTTATAAGGTATATCTCAATCAAAACAAAAATTTAAGGACAAGACAAAAGATGAGCACGATGAATGCCAATATAAAGTTACAGGCGGCTCTATCATGTGCTGGACCACTCATTTGAGGAAAAAGATAAACTCGTTCGTCTCCATAGTCATATCCTCAGACGCATTTAACTTCGTCATTCAGTCACATCCAAAACTACATTTCATGATTTTGGTAACAGATACCTAGTACAAAAATGCTCATTCATGAAAGGTAAAAAGAGAGTCAATAAAACCTAAAAGAGGGAGTCCCATATCCTCGTTCAGATGATACCATCATTTTCTATGGTTCTGATGGTAATCTTACTATTAACATCAAGCATAACCAATTTATCTTTAAGATGATGGTAATCAAGGACGAAATAGGGTGACTAGGGTGGAGGTTAAAGGGGAGATATTTGCTGCCCACCTCCTTATTAGCAGGAGTCTGGCAAGGGTGACTTCTCACTTATTAGCAGGACCTCCCCCTTGGAGGCTAGACATAAGGACATATGGGTGTGGGATCCCACCATAAAAGAGACACAAGAGGAAGCTTGCCGGATGGAGAAAATGCCTCCAGAAGTGGAAGAAAATTGATATTTATAAAGTGTACTTCTGCAAATGTTTCAATTTATATGACCTCTCTGCTCCTAAATCGAAATCTGTGTTTAATAAGCTACAAGAGGAAAAAGTAGAAATTTCTTCAATGGCTAAGTAAAAACTGATTAATGTTTCCTACATAGGCAACTGTTATTAAAAATATTAATAAAGAAACTCTTCTCCATGTTATTCACAAATCTCTTCTAGCCCATCTACGAAGGTATGACCAGGAAGCTCAATATAGTAAGAAGTACGAACATTAAAGTGGTAATGGAAATGAGAGGAGGGATAGCATTCCAGATTGAATCGGTTACTGAAAAAGAATTACCAATTCTATTATCTACAACGAACTATAGAGCATCACTACGCAACCAATGCCAAGAGTAGGCAGGAGATTTTCCCACTTGTCTACACCCAATTCACAATCATTTTCCAGACTAATTTTTGTTAGAGTTGCCTAAGTTCTTAGTGTGCTCCTCCAAAACTAGCAAACCTAACAGGAAGTAGTTAATCTTGAGACAGCAAAATAAGGACAGCAAAGTTATCTTCTAATATATCATGTCACAAGTTTGGGCTAAGGTATTTTTCTTTTTAATTGTGGCATTATACTTCCACATGTAACAAAAAATAACTTGAAAACATATGCACTGCACTGCAATATTGAATGGCAAGATGCTAATTCAATGCAGCAAGAACTTCAGAAAGTTGAAGCAATTCTTACTAGCTTGAATTGGAATCCTTGTATAGAGGAAGGCATTGGCAGAGCAAACTGAAATGATCTTAATTTCTATGCCTTGTTTGGGAACTTGGATCCGGGCCCTATGTATTTGAATTTGGATCCATTGTCTGGGTCTCAATTTTAAAAGGGATTTGAAATTGGACAAAATCACTACCCAAAACCAAAACATCAAAATTTAGAGTATTTCAAGTGACACATCATTAGGTGTCATTCCTTAGGCTCTTCTAATTTTCAAATTCTAAAAATCACAAAATAAAATCATAATTATTATAATTGCAAATTATGAATAACTATCTCCCTTAAAAAATTCTCATTCATAATCTCTCTCTCTCTCTCCCCGCAAAAACTATTTATCTTTTCTATCGCTTTCGAGAAAAATATTCAAATTTTCAATTCTCCCTCTAAAAATATTCAGCTTCTTCAATTACTCTGTTTCTTTATATTGAAAATAATAAATTTTTTATATCTCTCTACCCCCTCCCCCCCCCCCCCCCCGAAATTCAACATTACTTAGTGTTGTTGTTTTAATTGTAAATAATAATTACTTGAAACACAATATAATTAGATTACAACAATTTCAGATCTCAATGTTAACATATAATGTATCCAAACATAATATTCAAATTCTATTATTTCAAATCAAAGTATTTAAGTTTCATATTCAAAATCTATATGTAAATCCAAATCGAAATTGCCAAATGCAACCTTATAGAATTTAGTTATAATCCTCAAAATTATCAATACAAATAAAGATCGTGAATATGTGCATAAAAACAGGGTTCTGTCACAAATAACTATTAAAGAAGACGCATTGGTAAACTGTAGGATGACAGCCACTGGTTAGAAAACCAAGTGTTTGTAGTTGCTCACCGTAGCATCCTAAAGCTCCTCCTAATAAAAGCACAGCTATGGCAAAAAGATCTACATATACCTGCGAAATAACAACATGATTAGCATCACGCTCTGGAATTTGTACATTGATAGCCACATTCCACACTTATGCTAGAGTATTCAGAATTCATTCTTTCAAGTGTAGGATATGATATGAAAATTTGTACATTTGTACATTCAGAGATTATTTGTACATATGACATGCATGGGTAGGAAATTATTTGCCAGCTCAGTCTTTCTGAAAGCATGGGCCTACAGTAAGCAGGTTTGAAGAAACAATGACTGACCAGAAATAGTTAAACATACAAATTATTTAGTTGGTGTAACAGCAACACATGATTATAAAACAATGTATTACACAACTCATATCCTAAGCATTGACATTGTTAGCCAGAGTCTGCCCAAAAAAAGGACTGCAAGTACATAAATATAGCTTCTTGTCTAGGCTGGATCATCCTTTCTTTTCTCTGTTCTATTTCCTCCTATACATGGTGTGCAGGATGAGGGCAACCTACCAAGCTTTTCTGTACTCAGCCAAAATAAATAGTACAAGAGTACAGCTGAAACAGCTGAAATCCATTATTTTGGAAACGCGAACACTTGATATAGATGGAAGCAATCAACAAAATCGAGAGATCACTTGGAACATTGCACTAAATGTTCATGAGACCTAACAATGAGAAGTTGTAAGTCAACCTTCAGAATTACTCTATCAGGAAAAGCCAAGTTATGGTCTAGGGCTTTATTGTTTTTCCAAATGGAACTGCTGCATTGCTGACAATGTAAAAGCCATTAAAGAATCGCCAGAACCTAAGTCAATCACCATGACTTCAGTTATTCACAGGCTAGCATCTTTCTACATGAGGTTCATGAGAGATTTCATAGCATTACAATTCTCCTCAAAATACATGTATGAAATATGAGAGTTTTCTTGGACCTTTTGCTGCATCCAGAGCCTTTACTGGCATCCAGGAAAATATGACAGGCACCTCGTTGAGACATCCTGATTTCTCTAAGGTCTTTAAGGTTGCCTCTGATGCATCAAGTATGGGGATTAAAGGAATTTGAATCAAGGACTACCCATTGTATACTTCACCAAAATACTCAAGGAGTCCAATAAGAAATATTTATTTACAAGGACACCCAATTGCGTCCGTAGATATTGTAGCTAATATTTCTCGCCACAAGGTTGTCCTTATTCTGATCAAGAGGATCTACACTATCTCCACTCTTAAAGTGTAGCATTTTCTGATGTTCATGAGCACAGATCAGATGTTAAAGAACAACAAAATCTATTGAGATTCATGTCATAACTCAAGGATCTTGAAAGGGTGAAGGATGAAAACACCGAATTCCAGCATCTTTTTGAGACATTAGTGATGGTCTCCAACATGAACACTTTACTTTTGCCATTCAAATGGTAATCGGTTTAAGGAAACTAGACTCTGGATTCCACACTACTCTTAGAGATTTTTATTGGGGAAATGCACATGGGTGTTGGCAGACAATTTCGCCAAGAAAAAGTCTATTGCCCTCATAGGAATAGTTTCTGTTGTCATCCCTTAACTGATATGTTGCCAAAATCATCTCACAGTGTCAAGCCTATAATCTTAACAAGGCCAAACAGAGATACGCAAGTCTGATACACCTCTGTTTCCGAAGTCTGTACACACCTCACAAAAGTACCTCACACAGCTGGCATGACTTAAGCATGGATTTTAACTTCGGACTGCCTAAGACCAATCAAGTAGTCAATTTTATTTTAGTTATGCTTGAAATACATTCCAAGATGGCAGATTTCATCCCATCTGCCAAGCCAATACTTCAGATATTGTAAGAACTTTTTTTCAAAGGATTAATTCAATAGCTAATTTTGGAAAACACTTTGAAACTTTTCTACAATAGCGTTAAGTTCTCCTTCAGCTTTTTTGCCCAAAACTGAACATTGGATTGAAGTGGTCAATCATAGCTATGCTTAGATACCTGGAAGGGACAAAGTAATAAGCTGGCAGATTCTATCTTCTCTTTCTTGTTGAAGTAACTTGCTGATGATTTTAGTTAGCTAAGGTTGAGTTGCCTACCAGAGTTCCAATGATTGACTAACAGGTAACACAGGAGATCTCTTTCCAGATTATTCTTGGTCATTCCCCTGCCAACGTATTTACCTTCTCCCCCTACATCCAAATGCTTGCCCATCTGAATCAGAATTTTGTAAATTACATGCCGAGATACGTCATAGGATTGCAAAAATTAATCACAAATATAAATTTGTTGGTCATGTTCCACATTTGCCATGAACAGTGCCCCCACAGATGCAACATAAATCCCCATGATCAGATTGAAGCCAGTTTGGGCCTTCCCATCCATTCAGCACCTTGGACATAATGCATATTTACTTTATCAAGGTATAGCTATATGTGGAAGGTATATTTTATCACCAAGTCAAATTGCAGAAATTCACGGCATGACTTCTATACCTCAACCATGCAGACAGAGGTACAACAGAAACCACCATTATTAGATTGAAGCTGTTTTCTATGATCAACTCATTACATTTGAGAAGCACCTCCTGTTGCTACCTTGATCATCTCATCTCCCCGAACGCTTACCACAGAAGATTAACTCTGATTCCAGAAACTGGACCTTTTGGAACACTATTACACCCTCCATGCTCCACTCTCCAGATGTGAGTGTTTCGCCACTAGGGAGAATTCATACTGAATCAAGTAGATATGGGCTAATGTACTTTACCGTAAATGCAAATAAATAATAAGTAGGAAAAAATTTTATTTCCAATTTGATTGTATTTTTGATAGACATTAAATATTTTTTTGAGTAGCATTTCTGCTATTTCCGCAACAAACTCATGCATTTTTTGGAGGTACATGTAACCCAAAAATGAAGATACCTGAAGCACAAAGTATCAGAACATGAACTCCCTCAACTGTGTGAACTGTGGCACTGGCCAGGGGAATGACCCCCCAACATAAGCAGTTCAATTGTTTATTAAAACATTCTAAATTCTCTAAAGTTCCTCTCTTTGTCCCTCTTTTTTCCCTTGTTTTCTCCTCCCTTCTCTTCCCTCCTTTCTTCTTCTAATTCTGACCCCACCTTTCTTCTTTTATGCAATAGCCCCCCCCCACTTCTTTTGCATTATAGATGGACTAGGACATTCTGTGAGTTGGGAGGCACCTGGATTAAAGGTGAATTACAGTTAAAAAGGAGTAAACTACTTTTCACGTAATAGATTAAATATTTTTCTTAGCCTCAAGCCATTTTAAACCACTTTTCTCGTAACAGATTAACTATTTTTCTTAGCCTCTAGCCATTTTCTGGATAGCAAATAAGTTATTTATGGTTGAGATAAGTTTCCAAGATTTTGATCTTTTAGATTCCATCACTTAAGGTCAAATTCTTTCTTATAAGAAGTGGCTTCCTCTCGGCACATTTTGGAGGTCGTTTCTTTACTGTCTTCATGGAGAAATAATGATGCAAATTGTTGTCCAAATGCTTTTAACCATTAGGGGCATTAGCTCTAAAGAAAATAAACAGTTTTGCAGGTGCTCTGTTGCAAAGGAATGAAAAAAAAAAAAAGAAACAAGAAAATCAGAGCAAGTACAGACCCATGCCACAACTTCTGAATCAACAAAATTCTTTCCCGTCCCAATCCAAATCAGGACAGCAGATACCACCATGAAGACAAAAGCTACAACAGTAACCTGGGTAAGGGAAACATCCAAGGGTTAATCATTAACGGAAAAGTAACCTAGAAAATTATGTTACTAACATACCAGAACAACAATTTTTTGGCGGCTTCCAAGAAGGATGGGTCGGCAAGGGCAACATCTTATATGACCATCTGTGCTTGACGAACTAGGTTTACTCCAGGTCTTTTGCAGCAAGGCTTCCTGAGAACTACATTCTTCGTCCTCCTCATCATCTTTTGCCTGGTGGCAAAGGTCGACCCTATAAAATGATTGGCCAGAAGACCACAAAGTGTAGCTCACACAACGACACCATTTTCTTAGCAAGTCATGATTTGACACCATATGACACTAAATAAGAGTTGCATATAATCTAATCTCAACTCATGCACAATATTATATCATCCATTTTTCATTTGAGAATATCTTTAAAGTCAAATAAATGCATGAGCTGCCAGACTCCACAAGCTGGTTTAGATCTATGCCCAGATTCCACAGATTGATTTTCCGGAGATCCATACAAGCTCGTAATAGAAAGGGTTATCAACCCTTGCTTTCAAGGGGAAAAGTTAAATAAATGGCTCATAAGGGAATGAAGACTCATTAATGAGTAGCTCCCTCAATTGCATTTTTCCCTGCTTAATAGACCACAACTTGGTCAATAGATACTCCCTCTATCCGATTTTAAGTGAGCATTTTTTTTTTCACTTTTCTTGTCCCAAAATCAGTGTTGATGGCTTATTTAGTCAAAATAAAAAGTATGTGATTTTACTATTTTCCCCCTAAAAAGTACAATGAACAACTTGACTAAGGGGTATTTTTTGGGGGGAAAAGGCATTTACCAAATAAGGTCAAGAAATTAATTTTTTTTCCCCATAACATGTGTATTTAGATAACTTTGTTTCTTAAAATGGGACCGAGAGAGTGATCAAAATAAGATGACAGATGTAAATCTTTTATTCTGCACCACCTATGCGGGAGTAGATCATGGGTATGCTGCTATCTATTCCTGGTCATGCGCAGATCTTTTCTACAGAGACCATTAAAATTGCAACTTTGTATAGGCAGAGATCAGAGCATTCCCCTTCCATTGCTTTGGAGGGAACTGAAAAGATGCATAATTAACTCAAAGAAGACAGTGTTCTGGATACTTCATAAAATATGCTTGCTTTTCTTCTTTTAGTTTGGATCTTTACTAAGACCTTGACTTTGTTGAATCATTGAAACAGTTGGTTGGTAAGTGTGTAGTGTATTTGCTTTCCTTTTTATTATTTATTTATTTTGCCTCCGTTTTCATCATGTCTTTCCTTTTTGCACCTCCTTGGCGTCTTCAATGAATTTTCCTTTCCTATTGATATCAAAACATAAAGCAAAAACAAGAAAAGGATGTTGGCTTTGAATAAGAAGAGAGGGGGTCACATACCAGAAAGATAAAAGTAGAAGGAACGCAGAAAGGAACAGAACATCAGGGAAGGCTGCAAAAGCAAAATATCAACAATTGTGAGACAGCCTCTGGAAAAAAGAAAAAAATAATAAAATAGTATAATGTGCGAGTAGATACCCATGAAAAAAAAGCCACAGGAATGTGACCAGCAAACCCAACCCTTACAGGTAGCAACAACAGTTACGACAAAATAAACTAAATAGCCTGCCACAATAAAGATCTGAGTTAACCAAAATAAATTTCGAATCATAAACCCAGAGGTAATGTAATTGATGACTCATGGTTCCAAGAGATCTAACACAAAATCTAAAACAAGACCTGTTTCTCCAAATTTGACCTTTTATATGTGATATTTTTGTCTAGGAATTGGGAAATAAAGACCGCATGATGTGGATATTACTTTAAAAGAAATGTCCAGCATTAGAAGTAATATTTTTTAAAAGTTAACAATTTACTTGAATCTGAATCATATCTAACATGCAAATACAGAAAATCAAATGCCACACTTAAATATATATATATATATATATATAGATGAAATGGAGAAAATTTATTGCAGAAGATACAATGGCAGCATCAGCCAAATCGTAACTGTAAGACATTACCATCCTTTAAAACAGGTGCTGAATTCATTGCCAAAATAAGAAGTAATTTAGACCTCACGTTCACGCAGAAGACACCACTCATTAGCTTAATCAACTGAGATTATCTGCTAAACCAAATGATGCTGGGATCTCAATGCCAATTTTTTTTTTTTAATACAAGAAAGCAGGATAGAAATGAAAGTCATGTCAGAATAAAGGTAAATATAAACAGAAAATAACATCATGAGCTCATGAAAGTTCCATATTCTCCGTAAGAACCTTAAACAAATGTTAGTTATGGCACGAACAAGTAGTTTTCTACAAAGAACTTCAATCTACACCTAAGTTAGCTCCAGACAAGTCATTGCAATTGGAATGTCCATCAGAGCTCATATGCACCAAATAAGAGAAAGATCTCACAAGTATACACGCACACCAGCTAATATGTTAAAAAAATCAAGAAAGATTGATAGCAAATAACCAAGCAAACAAAAGATACCTCAGTAATGAGGAAAGGCTTTCCATAATTATGGACAAGGAAATGGATAAAAACATCAAAATTAGCCAATTTTACATCAATAAATGTGTCAAAGGTCACACTGATGCAAAACAAGAAAAAATAGTAGTGTCATAATTGGAATATCTTACCAGTGTTAGAAACGCCAATAATGAGATGAAATACCTGCAATATAGCATTCAAAGTGTTTGCACCATATCATTTTACAATAAAGGTATACTACCAATAAGAACCATACAATCAAAATTGAACATGATAGCACTGCAACAAATGCATAATTAATAATTAACACACACACACACGAAGACTCAGAAACCGGTATTTGAACAGATGGGGCTCAATAATATATGGATATTACAAAGACACAGTTCCATCAAATCCAAAATAGCATCTTTAAAGCTAATAAATAGATGTTCAGACTCTTATGGAAATATTTTGCAATAGCCAAAATACAAGACAAATGCCTACAATGATAACTACATGTAATTGAGCTTGCAGAACAAGGTACCACCAACCACTTTATTTGCTAATTTGGAAAGTATATCCTCAAATCAACAAACTATTAGTTAATTTCAACTTGCTAGCCTTAGTTGATACTTAAGACCATATTAATAGTAAATTATAAAACTATTCATCTCATGTCGCACTGTGTTTCTGAGCTTTCCAAAGCCTTTCTCCAGATCACAAAAGGATCCTTAGACTTTGTGGCAATGCACAGTTGTGTATTTCATGGGAGAGAAATGCTGAAGAGAGCTTGGTATTATTACACCAAAGTGACCAAGCAACATTAAAATGTAGAAATAAGTGATCCACAGTCTCTTCAATTGCAGACACATACAACACAAATTTGGTGGAGAGAACTCCATGTGGTCTCCTAGCAAACAACAAGTCATGTTGAAAAGAAGGAAGATAATCAGGCTTGTTCATCTCAGGAAGACCACAAATATGCCTCCATTGCTCATTGCATCTCAACCCTTTTAACCTCTTTAAACCACATAATTAAAGTGCTGCAATACTCTGAGAAACCAGCTCGAGAAGAGAGGACAGAATCTGTCCAGAAAAACCATCTGAATTTTTGACCAAAAGTGGGTCGAATGAAAGCTCAGAACAATTGGCCCAAGAAGCAACATTCAAGTCCAGTTGGAAGCCTAAAAGTCCACTCAAAGAAGACCTAAAGATGCCTCATTCACGGCCCAAGTGGTAGCCCAAAAGTATGGAAAAAATCTAGGAAGGAAACCCAAACGACCAGGGGCAGTTTGCGTAGTACATATTTCAGCAGCTAGTTTTTCTAGCTGTTGGAAATATAGCTGTTGGGATTCCAACAGCTCTATGTCCTTTTCTCCCTCTTTCTACTGGCTAGTAAGCCTCCTTCCACAATAAATAAGTCCCTCATTTCCCTCGAGGCATGGAAGAACAATATCCTCTTCCTTTATTCTAAGCCAAAGCTCTCTTGTTCTCAATTTTCTTTGTGCTCTCTCTTAAATTTCTCAAGGGTAATCATCCCTACTTTGCTTGTAATGTCTTGATCATCAATAAAACAAGTATTCTTTCCTCATTATTCTCTCTCATACATCTCAAATATTCAACATGGTATCAGAGCATACAGAGATCCTCAAGTCTTCCTCGAGCTGAAATTGAGCAATGCACTTCTTTCTCAATCTCTTATCATCCTAAATACTTCTAATTACTTTCAATGGGCAGCGAGTGTCGAGAGTGCTCAATTCTCAAGATCTCTTGGATCATATTTTGGAAGCACCTCTTGATGAATCAGGGCCCGAATACAAAGTATGGAAGATCAGATATTTCTTCTAATCGCAAGCTCCATGGACCAAGTCCATAAAAATATGGTGACATGTGCTCCAAATTCCAAGGGATTATGGGATCAAATGTTCAGCCTCTATGGCCAGCAATCTGATCTTGGCCGAATCTTTGAAGTTAAAAGGCAAATTTCCAGCATGAGAAAAGAAGGCACACCACTATCTCAACTCTTTGAAGAATGCGAAGATCTATGGAACGAGCTGGAATCCTTGCATCCCATCACTACCGATCTTAAAACCATCCAACAACGGAGAGATAAGGACAGGTCATTCAGCTTGCTCCTCGACTCTCTTGGGGATGAATTTCTTGGTATTCGACGGGAAATGTTGAGGATGAAGGAATTTACTTTATATCAAGAAGTTCAATTCATGATCTAAAAAGCTGCCACAAGTAGGCTGGAAGAATCCAAGCAATCCAAGCTTGAAGCTCATGGGTTCTTGGTTGACGATGAAAAATTGCAGGCCAACAAAGTTCAAGAATTAAAGAAGCCTCGCCTAATTTGCGCCTACTGTAAGAAATCCGGTCACACCAAGGAAAAATGTTGGATTCTCCACCCTCATCTAAAGCCAAAAAGAGGACCTCCTCATGCTGGCCGAGATCCCTCTCCAAGCAAAGTTCAAGCTCACCAAGTAAATGTTGAGATGCAGCTTGAAGTGATCTCAAAAATGCTCCATCAAGTCTCCAAATCCCTTGGTGATCAAGGTACTAACTCAAACTCCTCTTTACATTCCGAAAAAAATATTAATTGATTATGATTGTGACCACCACATGATTAGGGATAAAATGAGAATCATAAGACTATACGATTACAAAATCCCAAAATGGTCAAAGCAGCTAATGGAAATCTCTTGAAAATTGAAAATGTAGGAGAGATAGAATTGCTTGGAAAAAGAACCGAACCATTATATACACCTCAATTTACCTCCGACCTCATGTCCATTAGCAAAGTAACTAAAGACCTAGATTGCAAGATTGTCTTTGATCCTAACACTGTTATTTTCCCAAGACCTCAAAACAAATCAGGAGATTGATAGAGGGTCAAAAAGAAATAATCTATATTTAGGCTTTTTTAGCATGTGTAGAAAACTCCTATGAACTATGGCATGCTAGACTAGATCATACAAATGAGCAAACTTTAAAAAACCTATTCCCATCAAAAGACTGTGCTAATAGGCATTGTAAAACATGTATCTTTGGAAAGGAAACCAGAAATGTATATCCTAGTCGGAATCAAAATATAAAAATCCCTTTGAGTTTATTTATTCTAACATTTGGACTTCTCTCATAGAATCTAGACAAGGATTCAAGTATTTTATCTCATTTATTGATCATAAAACAAGATATACTCGGGTCTACATGCTAACATCAAAATCTCAAGCCTATGAAGCATTGAAAAACTTCGTCTAATATGTCACTAAACAATTTGATGCTAAGCTCAATTCTAAGGACTGATGATGGAGGAAAATATATGATCCATGCCTTTGAAGAATACCTAGAAACAAGAGGGATAATTTATCAAACCACATGTCCTTATACACCACAACAAAATGGTGTAACCGAAAGGAAAAATAGGCATATTTTAGAAATAGCTAGAACAATTATGTTCCATGCATCTATGCCTACGATCTTCCGGAGTGATGCGATTAGCACAGCTACACACTTAATTAATCATCTTCCCTCTAAGGTTGTTCAAGGAAAATCACCCATGGAAATGGAGGGAGACGTGTATTCATTAGATATGCTTTTTTTCAAAAACGATATATATGTTATGATCCTATTACTAACCGGATATACACATAAAAGGATGTGATTTTTGTGTTGAAGATTTAAAGTAGCAAGCAATGAGAAGGAATAAAAAACTTCAAGAATTTTATTGATCTTTCAAGGGAAGTGTACAAGAATTGAAGACATTTTTCATACCGTCAAAGAACAATTAGAGCCTCCTTAAATAGAGAAAGAGGGAAGAGAGCAAAAGAGAGAGATAAAGAGGGAAAACAGAGAGGAGAGGGCACTGCCCTCTCCTCTTCTGGCCGTTGGGGCTGTCCCCAACGGCTAGTTTTACTAGCCGTTGGGACAGCTCCAATGGCTCTTTAAAAGAGCAGTTAAGGCCCCCTTTTGGGCCCCTTTGAGATAGGAAGACCTGGGCCCTAAAGGGCCCAGGAGATGCATACAGAGAGGGCTTATTTAGGGCCTGATTTGGGTCCCTAGATGGGCTGGGATGACTGAACAAAGACCGGAGAAAACTGTCCTTCTGTGATCTTACAAATGTGATTCCTAATTTGTCTTCATTTCAACACTCCCCCTCAAGTTGGGTGTATATATATCTATAACACTTAGCTTGTCCATATTTTTTAGGATGTGTTTTACGGTTCCCGGCTTGGTGAGAATATCAGCAACTTGATCATCACTCTTTGTAAAACTAGGAGTGATGAGCTTCTCTTCGATCTTTTGTCTAACAAAGTGACAATCGACTTCGATGTGCTTTGTTCTTTCATGGAAAACCGGGTTTGATGCTATGTGAATTGCCGATTGATTATCGCAATGAAGATGAATAGGGGTTGGGACGGAAAATCCAAGTTCTTCAATAAGATCCTTCAACCAAACTATTTCGCTTGTTGCGGCCGTCATAGCTCTATATTCCGCCTCAGCACTTGACCTTGAAACTACATGTTTTTTGCTCTTCCATGCTATTAGGTTTCCTCCAACAAATATGCAATACCCTGAGGTAGATCGCCTATCTTCCGAGTCTCCGGCCCAATCCGCATCACAGTAACCCATGATTTCTGAGCTACCGTTTTCCTTCATCCAAATTCCCATGCCTGGAGTGCCTTTTAGATAATGGAGAATCCTTTCCACAGCTCGCCAATGCTTTCTTTTTGGCTTGTGCATGTGTTGGCTTACTTGACTCACGGCAAATGAGATATCTAGTCTGGTTATCGTAAGATAGATCAAACTCCCTACAAGCCTTTGATATCTTTGCTCATCCTCATACTTTTCATCATCATCCTTGAGCCCGTAGGAAGAACTGATGGGACTACATGCGGGCTTAGCACCTAGCTTCCCTGGTTCCTGTAAAAGATCCAGCACATACTTTCTTTGTGATAAAACAAACCCATTTGGACAATAGGCAAGTTCTATCCCTAAGAAATACTTTAGTTTCCCTGAGTCTTTAATGTCAAACTTAGTTTGAAGAAACTTCCTAACTTGGTTGATTAAATTTAAATCATTTCCAGTTATAATTATGTCATCTACATAAACTAGCACTACTATGATTTTTCCATTTTGATTTTTAACAAAGAGAGATGTATCACTATTGCATTTCCTAAAATCATGGTTAAGAAGAATAGAGCTAAGTTTTGCATACCAAGTTTTCGGAGATTGTTTGAGGCCGTAGATTGCTTTCTTTAGTTTGCAAACTTTATTGCTATGATGAGCAAGCCCCGGAGGAATTTCCATATATACTTCTTCTTCTAGGTCCCCTTGGAGAAATGCGTTTGCTACATCCATTTGAAACATTGGCCAAGAGTGATTAATTGCAAGAGACAATAAGACCCGAATTGTGTTCATCTTGGCCACTGGTGCATAAGTCTCTTTGTAATCTACTCCATATGCTTGGGTGAAGCCCTTTGCCACTAATCTTGTCTTGTACTTATCAATACTTCCATCACTCTTATGTTTGATCTTATAGACCCATTTGCATCCCACAGCCCTTTTTCCTTTCGGAAGCAGAGATATTTCCCATGTCTCGTTCTTAGCCAAGGCATCTAGCTCATTCTTCATGGCTTGGACCCATTGAGGATGATTTTTGGCTTCTTCAAAGGTTCTAGGCTCTTGATGTTGGTCTATGTTTCTTATGAAGACTTGGTGGCTCAAGGAAACATGTGAGGTGGTATAATAATCACAAATTGGGTATCTTCGACTCATCCATTCTGATAGAGGAAGCCTAAGTCTAGTTGATCTTCGGAGAGAAGGAGAATCATTTTGTTCTTCTTGCCCGTGTTCCAAGTTGGCTTCCCCTTCCTCTTGGTATGTTTCATGATCCGTATGAGAAGAGACCAATTCTTCTTGGGATGGATGATCATCTTCCCTTTGAATTGGTTCGCCTTCTTCATGTATTTGAGGTAGATCTTTGATGGTAGGAAGTACTACATTCCAATGATCTTGGTCACCTTTTTCCCTTGAGTGTTCTTGATTCTTCATTTCTGCAAAATAAGATTCATTTTCCACAAATATCACATTCTTAGATATGTATAGTTTGTTAGTCAAAGAATCATAGCATTTATATCCTTTCTCAAATGTGGAATAGGCTAAAAAAACACATTTTCTTCCTTTTTCATCTAGCTTATTTCGAAGATGTGTTGGAACATGTACATAGCAAAAGCATCCAAAAACCTTTAAATGAGAAATATTAGGTTTCCTATTAAGAAGAAGCCCTAAGGGAGACTTTCCCCCTAAGATATTTGAGGGCATAAGGTTTATAAGGTGAGCTGCTGTTTTCATGGCTTCACTCCAATATTCTTTAGGGACGTTTGAATGGAACATCATGGCCCTAACCGTTTCTAGTAAGTATCTATTTTTTCTTTCGGCAACTCCATTTTGCTGTGGAGTATATACACATGATTTTTTATGGATGATTCTTTTCTCCTCTAAAAAATTCTCAAATGCATGACTAGTGAATTCTCCTCCATTATCTGATCTAAGAATTTTGATGTTGGCATCGAATTGCCTAGTTACATATCTATAATAACTCTTGAGCGCCTCAAAAACTTAAGATTTAGTCGTCAAAAGGTATACCCAAGTGTATCTAGTCTTATGATCAATAAATGTCACAAAGTATTTAAAACCATTATGGGAAACTATGGGTAAAGTCCACACATCAGAATGAATGAGCTCAAAAGCATTTTTATATATTGTGTTTGAAATTGGATAGTACATCCTAGTTTGTTTTCCAAGAACACAAACTTTGCAATGCCTATCTTCTATCTCTATGTTTGGAAATAGGCGTTTCAAAGCTAAGTCACCCAGATGTCCTAAACGAGCATGCCATATGGAAGGATCTTGACTCTGGACAGCAAAAACTTGATTTTCTCCATCCAAGTAATATAGGTTGTTCTTCCTAGACCCCTTGCCAATCAAGAGATTCGACTTGAGATCCTGAAATACAACTTGGTTAGGATCAAAAGTGGCTTTGCAATCTCGTTCTCTGGTTATTTTGCCAATGGACATGAGGTTGGAGTTGAACTTTGTCACATATAGTGCTTTAGTTTTCTTGCCAAGAAGTTCAACTTCACCTAAGTAATCAACTCTCAATTTTTGACCATTGGCAACTTTGACAATCTTATGGTCTGAAAGAGGAATAAGTTTCTTAAATTTGTTTCTATTTTTGACCATATGATTGTCACAACCGGAATCAATAAGCCATTTATCAAAATGAGAAGAGTTTAGATCATTACCAGAATTTGGAGCCATTTGATCGATGAGCCTTTTCATTTCTTTATGTATTTCTTCCATCTTAGATTCAAGGGCAGCCATTTGAGAGACTTGTTGAGCGTGTGCAGGAGAATCAGCCTCCCTTTTATTGTTCTTGAGCCTCAAGTGTGGATAGAGAAACCAGCACTTTTCCCTTTTGTGGCCTGGTTTTTTGCAGTTGGTGCACACATCTTTTTTCATGAAGTTCTGACTTTTGTTGGCCATGTGCTGTTCCTGGACAGATTTGAAGGCTTGGGCTTCGGATTTCAGCTTGTTGGATTCTTCTAGCCTCATGCTTGTTTCGGCCCTTTGTATCATAAATTGGACTTCTTGGAATGAAGGAAATATCTTCATTCTAAGAATTTCTTGACGAATTGAAGCATATTCTTCTCCAAGGCCCATAAGAAGACCAAAAGTCATATCTTCATCATTTCTTTGAAGAAGAGTTTTAAGATTGGAGGTAGGAGGCCTTAGAAGATTGAACTCATTCCATAGATCCCTATATTCCCCAAAGCATTCGGGTAGGGATTTACCTCCTTTTTGGATCTTAGAGATCTTCTTTTTCAACTCAAAAATTCTGCCGGTGTTTGTTTCTTGGCCATATAGAGCATGCATTTGATCCCACAAGATCTTTGCATTTGGAATGCAAGTGACCATTGCTTTGTGGGTCTTGTCAAGAGACATTTGTAGAAGCACCACCACTTGATCATCTCTTTTCTTCCATGCTTTGAATGATGGATCAGCATCATCAAGAGAATCTTCAAATATGTGATTTTCAAGATTGAAAAAGTTTAAAGATCTCTTAATGGTATCTTGCCAAGCATTGTAATTTGATGAATCCAAAAGAATGGAAGTGAACATGGAAGTGCTAATTTGTGGTGGTGGATCACCAAGGATGAAGGAAGAAGGAATTGAAGCCTGCTCTGATACCATGTTGAAGATTTAAAGTAGCAAGCAATAAGAAGGAATAAAAAACTTCAAGAATTTTATTGATCTTTTAAGGGAAGTGTACAAGAATTGAAGACATTTTTCATACCTTCAAAGAACAACTAGAGCCTCCTTAAATAGAGAAAGAGGGAAAAGAGCAAAAGAGAGAGATAAAGAGGGAAAACAGAGAGGAGAGGGCACTGCCCTCTCCTCTTCTGGCCGTTGGGACAGCTCCAACGGCTCTTTAAAAGAGCAGTTGGGGCCCCCTTTTGGGCCCCTTTGAGATAGGAAGACCTGGGCCCTAAGGGGCCCAGGAGATGCATACAGAGAGGGCTTATTTAGGGCCTGATTTGGGTCCCTAGATGGGCTGGGATGACTGAACAAAGACCGGAGAAAACTGTCCTTCTGTGATCTTACAAATGTGATTCCTAATTTGTCTTCATTTCAACAATTTGTAGAAAATGAGTTCTATTTTGCAAGAAAAGATGCAAAAGAACAAGAGTCCCATGATCTACATATATTTTTGCACACTCCTGTAAAATCAAGCACCTTGCCTCCTCAATCAAATAAAGAAAGCTGCCAAGAACCAGGAGAGGAGCTGCTGGTCTAGATTCAAATGAGAATGAGGAAGAGGAGGTCCCCGAGCCTAAAGAAGTAAGAGAGCAAGGGGGAGTTCAACCTCAAGAAACTATCTTGGAATTGGACCAAGATATTGGAAATGAAGCCCCTCCTTCTCCACCTCCTCTAAGAAGGTCCTCTAGGATAAGGCGGCTTCCTTCAAAATGGAAGTTTTTTTATAACCCTCTTTCTTCAACTCATCCAATTTCTGAATTTTATTTAACAACTAACGTCTCCCAAAGTCGCCAAGCTTTCTTGAGTGGCATAGATCAATTTCAGGAACCAAGAAACTTCAATGAAGCAAACGAGCATTTAGAATGGAGAAAAGAGATGAGGGAGGAGCTGGATGCACTAGAGAAAAATGGAACTTGGGAGATCACATCTTTGCCAAAAGTAAAATAAAAAAAAAAAAAAAAAAAAAAAAACCATAGGATGCAAATGGGTCCACAAAATGAAGCATAAAAGTGATGGATCCATTGAGCGCTTCAAGGCAAGGCTGGTTGCCAAGGGTTTCACCCAAACTCTAGGAATAAACTTCTATGAGACATTTGCCCTGATAGCAAAGATACGTACAATCAGAGTGCTTATGTCTCTTGCAACAAACCTCGAATGGCTAATGTTTCAAATGGACGTGACGAATGCTTTCCTTCAAGGTGAACTTGAAGAAGATGTGTAGATGCATATTCCTCAAGGTCTCATCAAATCAAGATGGTCAAGTATGCAAGCTAAAGAAAGCAATATATGGCCTCAAACAGTCTCCTAGAGCATGATATGCCAGACTCAGCTCTGTTCTTCTTGGTAATGGTTTTATAAAGTGCAATAGTGATTTGTCATTATTTACAAAAACACAAAGTGGAGGAATTACTATTGTACTCATTTATGTTGATCACATTATCATCATTGGGGAGGAAAAATGCAGGACTTTCCATGTTAAACAATTTTTTATGAGTAATTTTGAAGTTAAAGATTTAGGAGTACTAAAGTGTTTCTTAAAAATAGAACTTGCCTACTCTCACAATGGGTTTGTCCTATCCCAAAGGAAGTAGATTCTTGATCTTCTTGGTGAGATAGGTAAATTAGGAGCTAAGCCCGCTTGGAGCCCTATTTCCACCTCTCATGATAGTAAATCAGATGATCAAATATTTGAAGATGTTGAAAGGTATCAAAGATTAGTCGGGAAGCTCATGTACCTCATAATCACTCGTCCAGACATTGCCTTTGCGCTGCGTACAATAAACCAGCACATGCGTTCGCCCAAATTGAAGCATTGGAAGGCAGTTGATAGGATTCTAAGATACTTAAAGGCAAATCCAGGAGTGGCATATGTATGAAGAACAACCATAGCACAACCATCTCCGAATATTGCGATACAAATTTGGTAGGTGATTCCAAAGATAGAAGGTTTACAACAGGCTTATTGTATGTTTGTTGGAGGCAGCCTTGTATCTTGGAAGAGCAAGAAGCAAAATGTAATGTCAAGATCAAGTGCAGAAGTTAAGTATAGAGCCATGGCAACTGCGACAAGTGAGATTGTATGGTTGAAGGCTTTATTGGATGAGCTTGGTTTTCCTTCCCCATCTCCGATCCAACTTTATTGCGACAACCAATCAACAATCCATATTTCATCTAACCATGTCTTCCACAAGAGGACAAAACACAGAGAAGTCGACTGTCACTTTGTGCAACAAAAGGTGGAGGACAAGACTATAGTCACGTCTCACGTGAAGAGCAACGAGCAACTCGCTGATATCTTCACCAATGCAACTACGGTTAGTCATCTACAAAGCCTTCTCAGCAAGTTGGGTTTCATCTACATCTATTCACCCAACTCGAGGGAGAGTGTTGAAAAGAAGGAAGATAATCAGGCTTGTTCATCTCGTGAAGACCACAAATATGCCTCCATTGCTCATTACATCTCAACCCTTTTTAGCCTCTTTACACCACGTAATTAAAGTGCTGCAATACTTTAAGAAGCCAGCTCAAGAAGAGAGGACAGAATCTGTCCAGAAAACCCCCCTGAATTTTAGACCAAAAATGGGTACTGGCCCAAGGAGCAACATTCAAGTCCAGTTGGAAGCCTAAAAGTCCACTCAAAGAAGACCCAAAGATGCCCCATTCATGGCCCAAGTGGTAGCCCAAAATTATGGAAAAAATCCGGGAAGGAAACCCAAACTTCCAGGGCAGTTTGAGCAGTACATATTTCAACAGCTAGTTTTTCTAGCTGTTGGGATTTCAACAGCTATATATCCTTTTCTCCCTCTTTCTACTGGCTAGTAAGCCTCCTTCCACTATAAATAAGTCCCTCATTTCTCTCTTGAGGCATGGAAGAACAATCTCCTCTTCCTTTATTCTAAGCTCTCTTGTTCTCAATTTTCTTTGTGCTCTCTCTTAAATTTCTCAAGGGCAATCGTCCCTACTTTGCTTGTAATGTCATGATCATCAATAAAACAAGTATTTCTTTCCTCATTATTCTATCTCTCATACATCTCAAATATTCAACAAGTCATTAGTATCTATTCTATTATGCACAAAAGGCCAACAAAAAGGTCATAACCATAGTATCTTGACTCCTCCCGATCAGTTGATTAAATACACGGGTTGCACACAAGTTGGGTCAAAATAGTGAAAACGAACTTATACCAAAAAAGGAAAAAAAATAAACAGATTTATCTAGAGGCCAGACCCCCTTGTCATGACATTAGAAGATTAGAAAGCCTGAACATATGGATCATGTCAGAAGGAGAAATAAGCTTGGTGGTGTTTCCATCATTCAAATTACAATGAAAATGAAGATTCTAGGTAGGAATAACCAAAAAAAAAAAAAAGGAAAAGAAAAATAAACCTCTGAGACAGGAACACTAGGTACTGTTGACAAAGCAAAAGATCTTGGAAAAATGAAGATAAAGGAGCATCATTCAATCCAAATATCCTTACAAAACCAACTTGGGTTCCATTACCCACATTGGAAGTGCTTGATCAAGCATCCTCAATAGCACACAAAAATTTATTAATAGCAAACCATAAGTGTTATCCCCAAGAGATTAATTGGTAAATCCATCTGAAAAATCACCTCTTGCTTCCTTCCTTCTCAATTTGCCTTCTTTTTCCCTTTTTTTATGATTCACTGTGTATGGGGTACAAAAAAGGGTGGTCTACTCCCCATCAAGAAAAAGCAAAAGATAACAAGCTTAACAACCCCCCCCCCAATAAAAATAAAAAATAAAAATAAAAGGCCTCCAAGAGGAGCAATTCTCCCCTGAAAACTTTAACTTGAGATCCCAAAAGGAGATGCAACACCTTTTACTAGTTGAGCTACCAAAGGTTAGAATCCATACTTTTTCTTTTCATATTAAAGTAAAAGGGAAAGGTACACAATCAGAAGTCTAGGAAAGAGAAAATTTAAACGAGACAACTAAGCACTCTTACTTCTTTTATCAAAAATGAAAAGTATTTTACGAAACAAAGGTGGACAGTATCCTCCAAAGAATACATGAAAGGAAAGAAAACAAGTAAATGAACAAATAGGGAAGAAACTTAAAAGCTTAGACCCTGTTTTGCTTTATTCCAAGCCTTATGCATTGATTATTGGGTGTTCAATAAGGTAACCTAACCATCAAGGACAAGAATCCAATTTGATTCCAGACTATTAACAGCAAGCAAATGCAGAGTATGACATACCCTTACAATTGTAGTTGACAAATATTTCTAAGGCTTGACATGCTAATAAAGTGAATATCTATACTTACCATTACAAACAAAATAAACAATAGGGCAAAACATATAACTACAGTTTGTGTCATAACAATATCCAGGAGATACCCAGATGCAAAAACCACAAGTATATCATGCATTAGAATACTTGTGTGCATGTTCTTCAACATTCCAGTTCGAGTGACTTGCACAACTGAGAGTTCAGAAACTTCATCCCAGATATAACATGATTGAGCTTAAATGATGCAAGGTTGTGTCCCAAACCAATGTTACATGGGTCATGGTTTATTACTGTACAGAGTACAGGTTTCAAAATGAGGTAGGTTATCCGACAATGTATGCAAGTAGACTTTGAATGCCTGGACTGCTATTTCAGGGGCTATTTGCATCATTTCAGGAAGTTGATATGCTTTGGTGGGTTTGTTCATAAGTAGGGTATAGGTTTTGACCAAAAAAGAAAAGAGACATGAGCATTCAGAAGGATAATACTCTTTCAACTAAAATGTTTGCTTCTGTGCTTTATATTTTGTCAATTTCTTCAAACCTTACCAAATCTAGGCTGCACGTCTTAGTGAGATAGACTTCAAAAAAGCCAAATTTTAGATCACCTAAGTTGGGTTGAGTATCCTTTCAGAGAAGAGTGATCTCAATAACACTCCTAATCCAGCTAATCTATTTATAAGATTCTCTCTGGCATTGAGCTTGTACTAATTAGATATTAATCGCCTCGATTGCAGTTAAATAGCAACAACCTATATCCTCATCATCAATAGTCATCCTGAAATAAAGTTTTTATGTTTAAACTAAGAAAGGGAAAAGGTTTAGTCATGATTTATGAACCATGAAAAGAACACGACACCACAAGTCAAGGCCTAATGGTGTAGCTCTTTGGTGAATGCATCCCAGACAGACATACATTCTTCCTCTCTCAACAAGACATTCAATGATTCATGAGATTTGAAGTCGGGGATTTGAGACATCCTATGGTTTGTTGTTCATGTTTGTGGCGTAACCCTCATTCCAAATATTATGCGAGAAGTGGTGTTCCCATTGTCCTTGCCCTTGCCAAAAAAAGAAAAAGGGAAAAAGAAAATTTTGATTTTAGATAAGCCAAAAGTTCCGGCTTTCCATAGGATAATCCATTATTTAGACCATTGGAAATGAAAATGTGAATACTAATTATCCAGTATACAATGAAACCTGTGAGGAAAAAGCAGGCAACAGATACAAATGGCATGTGACGTGTCTACATTGTGGGACACCCATTCAAGTACCAAGGAATCCATATCAAATAACTGACTCACATGCACTTTGTTTAAAAAGGTTATGAAAAATTATGCCCTAGTGATAATTACTGAATATAGCTTGCCAGCTTTTACTCCTTCAGTCATTTCCGATGCCAGTGCCATTTATTCTAACTTTCTGAAGTGAAAAAGGAACCTTGTACTGGATAAGAATTTAAGAATGTCCACTTACTTTTTGGCGAGTCCATCCAACTTGTGAATTCCTGGAGTGAATCCTCAATAACTGGTAGAAAAGAGTTGAAGAGAATCAATAACCCATGAATTAAAATTCTCTTCAGTACTAGCAAGTGAAACACATTAAGTGCATAAACACAAAGTAGCAAGAGAACAAATGAAATCTCCTCATAAATTTGATGATTCTAGATATCATGTAATGACTTCGAAGGAACAACGTTACTTAAACAGCATACAAACTAACTCAATGAAATACATTTGAATCCAGAAAAATCAATCATTTTATAGCAACAAACACCCGACTGAAATTAAATCAAAACCATAATTCGATGTTATTAATGTCAATCAAATTTCACAATGCCCTTAGCAAAACCCTCAATTGACTCATACCCACATAGAAAAAATCAACACTAATTCATCAAAATTCAACATTTCATTTCATACCCATGTCACATTTTGAAGTTCCACAAAAACCCATTGATCAAACAAGCCTAAAAGCAGAAACCCAGACGCTAAAATTGAGAAAAATCGAAAGATGAGAATGAAAGCAAACCAACCTGAGAGAATGCAATGAAAGTGATAATTCCATCGACACAAGAAAGACAGATATCGATGATTATTAATAGCTGCAGGAAGCAAGAATCTACGTCACTCAATTCATCAAACCTCATCTGTGTCAAGAAGAAGAGAAGAGACTGATATATATATATATATATATATATATATATATATATATATATATTTTTTTTTTTTTTCTTTTTGCTTCCTTTGTTTTGAACCATGAATCGTACCATGCGAAGGTAGCTCGAGACATGTACCAAATTAACTTTTTTTAAAAAAATATATTTTTAAAACTACCGGTCATGGAAAATAATTCTAATTAATCCAAATATATCTAATTTTGAACACTTAATATATTTTAAAAAGTATAAATAGCACTCAATATATTTTAAAAAGTATAAATAGCACTCAATATATTTTAAAAAGTATAAATAGCATATGTCAAATTTTGAACACTCAACGTATTTCTGTCCCCCCAACACTTATATTATTTTCAATTTACATATTCATTTTCGAAATTATATCAATTCTCACACTCAAATTCCTCAACAATACATAACATCCGATTTTTTACCAATACAACAAATCTAACAAATAAACTAAGTTAAACATATCAAAATATACATGACAAAATCAACACATAATAGAATATAAATTTTATTAATATAAAAAAATATACAAAATACATAATACTAACGTCTTCTTCTTTTATTATACTGTTTAACACCTAAATTAGTTTTAACATATATACTATTATCGTGAGACTCTAAATTCAGATCATCTATCTGTGTGATTTGAGAGAATTCTATACCATCATGGTTGGATTTAGAAAAAACCGGAAAGAACACGTGATACACGAGTGATGCATCATCTCTCTCAAGCCATGTCAATCCCTCATCCATATAGTTATCGAGACGAGCTCTTCTCTATGGAGTCCTCGGAGAGAAAACATGAACGAAATCAAACACAGTGTGTAGAAAGATGAAAACTCTACATTCCTACTCGAAAGTCATGTCAATCCTTCATCCATATAGTTATCGAAACGAGCTTTTCTCTATGGAGTCCCCGAAGAGAAAATATGAGCGAAATCAAACACAAATGTGTAGAAAGATGAAAACTCTACATTCTTACTCGAAGGTCATGCGATGTCATGTGCATACTGAGATGGTGGCGGTGATGTATGATGTGGCAATAGTGGTAATCTCCTAGGATGTGCTCTTCCTCGTCATCGTTCACGTGCTCGATCTTCATCACCTCCCTCGTCACCACCTGTAACTGGTCGAGGTCTCAATAGGGATGTCAAGCCATCAGCTAAGATTACAATGGTTGAATCCGTCATCCCATGCACATCAACACCCTTAAAGTCTCGAATCTAATATAGTATATTAGACTACAAGAAAATATATATATGTTAATTAAACTAACAAATTTAAATTATTGATATAAATAAAAAAATATTAAGTCATACACTTACCACATATCCTAAACATATTTCTCGACAACTTATAAATCAGGAGAAGATAGTACAGTACCAGACGGTGTAGGCAGAATCAATGGTGAGTCCAAACAGCATGTCAAGTGGAGATAGATAGTTGTGTCGTCAAGTCCAAACATGGACATAACATGTATGCTCAATCGACAAATCAATCTCCTATGGACCTCTCGTAGAAGTATACCGAATCTCTCCATATTGACGATCACTCTATCAGACAAATGGTAGTGTACTATACTAAAACATATAAGTAATACGCGGGTGTGTTAAATATTCATCCCCTTATAATAATAGTCAAAGAGGGAAGGTAATACATTCTCAGTGTAGAGCACCTACATGACCTGATCTATTGTCTGCCTATCAAATACCTCCCTATACACTGTCACCACGTGTGTAGGGAGGGTTGTGACATCAAAATGTGCCTTTCACCACAAAACCAGTGGACTATCCTCCTCACTGTGCAGTGATCGCCTAATGAAAGTTATACAAGGGAAGCTCTCTTATGCCTAAATCTGTAAAAGAATAAGTGTCTCACCTATCTCATATAAATTTGCATGCATAACTTTACAAAACTATATGCAAAAGTAAGCCAAACATGTAGAATCATAACTACGATTATCAGAAGAAGTTAAATTCTCTAACAGTAATAAATACTGTAAGTTATAAAATATGTTGTTTTATCACAAAATAGCACTCCCTCTATTAGCAACAAAATATATGGTCGTGTCCACCTTATAATATATATATCATCTATACCATTGGGTAACTCAGCAAAAAACTTAGATAATCATAACATATTCAAAGTATAACCGCTAAACACTAATAACCTTTCACATATATCATCCCACGGGATACCCATCGACCTACCTATAGGGAAATCCTATTTATAGGTAAACCTAATAAGATTTCTACATCCTATAGTGTGATTGTAGGCTCACTGTGAGGCATATAAAATGTGTGTCTCCTGCCTTCATTTCTTTATTAGAGTAGTGATTAAATGTCAATATAACTGAATGAATCATAATCAAGCAACACCTAAAAACCCGACTATTCTAAGAGAGAAAAAACCCGCTCATCAATATGACCGTTCTCCCAATGCCATAGAACTACCTCATGTCGATGGCAAGTAAGGTGTTCTCTCCCTCCCAAACTCTTGAAGAATGATGACCTCGCTGCAAGTGTAGCATACTCTAATCAATAGGTTCAGGATCCATCTGTAACAAAATAAAAGAAAAAACATTAATACAAGAAGTAAAATAATAGTTATGATGTTCATTAAAAAATTCATTGATACAAGAAAGTCATAAAATATAATATATAATAATAGTTAAGATGTTCATTAAGAAAGTCATAAATCATATGAGTGATTATTTTAAGAAAACCATAAAATACAATAACAGTTACTGTTTGTTAAGAAATACATTAATATAAGATGATATCCGTCACATTAAGAAATATGAGAACTACATTTTAAATACATTAACAATCAATCGTTATTGGTTTAAGTCAAACAATGTTTTCAACTATACCCCTATCTGCCACAAAGTCCACATTTCATTTGCCTCATGCATCTTCTCCTATTGTAACCCTATGCACTATAACTCTTACATGATGTCCGCGAAGATGATTCTGGAAAACCCATCTCGTTGTGATATCAAAATAATCTAGGTCTTTATTTCTCACGTCGAAATGATACATCGGAAATAATAGTTGGGTACGAACCCACGGGCTAATCTGAATGGTTTCCCATTGGTAAGAAATGATGCTTATAAACCCTAAATTGGTATTTCCATGTCATCTATTTCCGATAATCATATGTACATCAATTATCGCCCATGTTAGTAGAACGACTACATAATAGTAAGGAATTATATACATTTGCCATTCCCGACATGTGCAATGTTTATTTCTCAAATCCACAATTTGTTTATTTCCTCATTTGTGGCCATGACATATTTATTTATAGCCTGTTTCCCATAGTCTGTTTATTTCTCACATATAGAGTATGTCGAGACTTAAAAACTTTACATATATTGTTCATTTATTTTTTTAAATATGTCGAGTTTTGAAAACTCGACAAATTTGGATTAGTTTTGGAATTATTTTCCACGTCGGGTTCTTTTAAGAATATTTTTAAAAAATAAGGTTAATTTCATACATGTCTCAAGATATCTTCCATGACAGGTCTTTGCTTATTCGACTAGCTTACAATTTGGAACTTTGTACAGAAATAACCTCTTTGATGACACTAAATGTGATAACCTAAAGCGGTGAATAAATTATTTAAAGATTTTGTCTATTTTGGATGTTTTAAAATAAAAACTTATTTGTAAAAAGACAAATCAAGAAGTAAAATCTAAAACAAAATTGGGATACACATTTTATAGTGGTTTCACCTCCTTGTATATATCAACTCCCAAATTTTATCTGAATTTTCGAATCCACTATTTTAACCAATAGTTTACAAACTAACTTTCCAAAATGCTAGTGAATCTTATAAGTATTTTTTTAAATACTTACACTTATTTTTCTTAGGAACAAGCAATACCCAATCTATTTACGTCAAAAATTCAGTATTAGAAAATTTTTATTTAATTTTTTTTTACAAATTACCGGAAGAAAATCAATTGTAGTCAATTTTAGCTTATTAATGAAAGCCTTGTAAAAATTTTTTGGACTTTTTATATAACACCAAATAAGTCCGATTATGGTGTCGATACTAAAATGCTTATTTGAAAATTTTATATTTGTAAAATGTTAGAGAATAAATTAATCTAAATTTACATGTGGAATTTTTTCTTTGAATTGCACAGGAGTTTTTTAGACTCTTGGTTGATAAATTTTTAATTTTTAAGTGTTTGGTTGCCAGAATACTCTGCACTTGGTAGATCTTGAGTTTTCATTAAGATTTTATCTTCTTGATAGAATTTAACTTTTCTGTGAGAAAATGATTTACTCGATAAAGTTTTAATGATTGGTGGACTGTTATTTCATCTCTCTCAGTGTACTGTGAAATTTGTACTATCTTAATATATTTTCATATTTAGTGTACTGTGAAATTTGTACTATCTTAATATATTTTCATATTTACCTTTCGATGCATCTTTCCATCTCTCAGTGCATTTAGTGTAACAATGCTTCTCAGTTTCCTTTCCCTAAATACGACCTCCTCGGTTAGAATCCCACATTTGTTCTTGGTGGACTTGTGTTATCCTTCTCGGTGGTGGATTTGACCGAGAGCCAACTTTTACCGAGAGCTCATTTGTATTATTGTCCACCTTCTCGGTTAGTGGTGTTGGAGCATTTACACTTACCTTTCGGTACTTGTATCATTGACTTACCGGTATATTTTCCAATTTCTCCACGATATATTTCTATTCGGTACTACAATGCACTTGCCTTAAACATTTTTTCTTCTCAGTACAATTCTTACTTGGTTTCTTAGTACTCTATACACCCCTTTTACATCACCTCTTGGTATTCCATTTCTCTCTCAGTGGTTAATACCCTTTGTAAATAGAAATCTAAAACTACCAAGCAATTGAACACCTCTTTGTCTTCTCATGAAACTTGGTGTGGGAACATTCACATTTATTTCTCGCTTGTAGCTTGGTATAGTTCTCACTTGGCTTCTCGGTACTACATGAACCTCTTTTACATCACATCTCAATATTCTATTTCTCTCTCAGTAGTGAATACCCCTTGCAAATAGAAATCTGAAACTATGGAGCACTTGCACACTTCTTTGTCTTCTTGTGAAACTTGGTGTGGGAACATTCACATTTACTTCTCGTTGCAGACAATAAGATTTTAACTTAAAACTTTCGAAACTCAAAAAAATTTCCGCCACTAAACCACTCAAACACTTTAATCACACTATACACAATTTATATTATATTTCTTATTCTTAAATATTCCAAAATTTTAATATCTCTAATCTATTTGCCATAAATTGTGCTTTCATTCCAACTTCTGGTGCTCATCACCGAATATATTTTCTTCAACAAATATAACTTCAAATACTTAAATTTATAAGGTTGACCTTCCCAATAATTCAAGAGAACAGATTAGAGACTTGTATAATTTAGAAGAAAAGGAGGACAACTAAGCAAAGAGTGAAAAGAGGTTGGGAGATAACAGTGGAATTCAAACTCCAAAACCTAAGGACCAAATTTACTTCATTTTCTAGACAATTCTTCTCTTTTCTCTCAAATCCAGTGTCAAGCTCTCTCTCTCTCCCCCCTCTAGAATTCATCGTAATCACATCCAAAATCAATTGTTGAAACTTCCAAATAGCCTAACATCAACTTTAAAACAAAATTCTAGTAGGAAATCTAAAAAATTTTAGAAAGAGAAAATCTAGGGTTTTGAAAAAATTAGGTCTTTGATGAGATTAGTGTCTTGAATCAAGCTTATAACCCATTCCCAATATATATTTGAGTTATTTATGGTTGTTTTGATAATCTATACAATTTTTGAGAATTTCTCTAGAGAAAAAAAAAATTAAGATTTGTTAAGACTCAATTTTAAAAACAAATTGGTGACTCTATTTGAGGTAAAACATCTTTCTCAACTTAAATCGGTGTTATTTCTGCAAGTATTTGAATTTTAGAATGAGAATGGAATGAAAGTCATGAATGTTACATGCTGGACAGTTTGAACTTACTGTATTTTTTCATTCATAAATTTTTTTGTATATTGGCAAACTGAGTAGAGTTTATTCATATTAAAACTAAACTTCCAAAACTTTAAATTGATATATTACAGTAAATATTTTGATAAAAATTGAATTTTTTGGTAATTTTTCAAAATAACATTTTATAGAAATCTCATATTTTTTGTACTGTTTTGGCTATGGGATTTGTTGCGATTTTTAAATTGTCTTCTAAATTGAATTAGGTCAAATTTTGAATATAAAAGTTGTAGATCCAAATCCAATCTTTAAATAAAAATTGTTGGAAATCAAGATTTGTGAAATATTGAAGAGAAATAAATTAACTAAATGTTGTTTTATAATGTAATGATTTATTTGGCACTCAATATTTTAGATTAAGGCATTCAAAATCCAGGGAGGGATTGGACTTTGTTTGAAGACTCGACATACACTATTCACATGTGTTTGAAGACTCAATATATATTGAGTTTTCAAAATTCGACATATATTTAAAACACATGTGAATAGTGTATGTCGAGTCTTCAAACAAAGTCCAATCCCTCCCTGGATTTTGAATGCCTTAATCTAAGATATTGAGTGCCAAATAAATCATTACATTATAAAACAACATTTAGTTAATTTATTTCTCTTCAATATTTCACAAATCTTGATTTCCAACAATTTTTATTTAAAGATTGGATTTGGATCTACAACTTTTATATTCAAAATTTGACCTAATTCAATTTAGAAGACAATTTAAAAATCGCAACAAATCCCATAGCCAAAACAGTACAAACATGGGAGGGATTGTTTTAAGAATTTTTCGTTCTAGCGTTATCCTTCAAATTTTCCGTTCTATGTAAATATCTAATACAATTACTAAGGTTAAAAGGAAGAGTTTCATCAAAACACAGAATTCGTCTCAATTTCAAACCGTCAATCTACCATTTCCAAAGCCACATGGCTTGAGGTTGACGTAAATGAGAACACAAGGCCCATGTACAATCAAGCTTGAGATTCAAGGTCCAAGTCTATCACTAAAGTCCAAGCCCAAATAAATTCAACTTGAATCGACCCAAACTCACCCTACTAAAGCTATGGGAGTCAATTGGTTTCTACCAAAAAATAAGGTGTCAATCAGTTACCAATCTAATCGATGCGATGCGATGGTAAGAAAAAACTATTAAATGATCTATCAACTTTCACATTTATTATAAGTAGCCCCCAAGTTTTTAATTTTTATAATATTCTTCCTTTAACTTCTAACTTGGGCAAAATTACTCATTGATCCTTTTAACTTAATCGCTTGTACTTGAAAGGATGAATCCAACCCTAGCAAATTGACATATTTGCCCCTATCATTTACTCTTGTTTTCCTTTCCTCCTCTTATCCATTCCATCGTTTAATTGAAAAACTAAACTTTACTATTACAAAAATAAGTATTACAAATTAATAATTTTTTCTGTCCCTTTGTAATAATAATAATAATAATAATAATATAATGAAGATTGAAAAATATGCTAATAATTTCTAAAACTCACTTAAGTATACTTTCTATATCTCATTTTAAGAGAGAAAAACTACAAAAAATTTATTGATTCTCTCTCTTCTCTCTCTCTCAATTTAATCTATCTTGTCTGATATCCAAGCCTATAGCACAAAAGTAAATCATTATTTTTTCGAGTAAAAAAACATTCAAAGTTTAATATGAGCACTTAAATTGAAACATGTCAACCTCAAATTCAAAGAATTTGCAGAAAAGGGTCAAGAAACTTCATATGGATTCTACCTTTTTTTTGTTACATTGGGAAAGGAAAGCCAACTAACCTCTAAATGAGGCCATACCTCTCATATCCCTTTTAAGGAAACAATAAAATTCACAATGGGGTAAGTAAAACCCATGGACCCTTGAGGGAGTCTATGACCAATTTTAGTAATTACATCAACACAATAATTTCCTTCATGGGGCACATGCTGAATCTCCCAAACCAACAGCTTCCAAATGAGCAATCGGCATCCCCTCAACAAATGTGAATAGGGGTGGGAAGTCAAACTATCATCTTTCAACGCCTCCGCTACTGAGGAAGAGTCCAACTCTATAATTAACAGAGAATACCGATAGTCCATTAGAATCTGAAGTCTTTCGTAAACTGCACGTAACTCTACAGCCTCTTGATATACAAATCCTAAATTGGCTATAAAGCCAAATACCCAGAAGCCATGAGTATTAACTTTAAAGCACCCTGATGGTGGGAGACTCCAACTGATCCATCTTCCCCTTTTATAAGTAGTAACTCGACTTAAGGACCCAGCAGTGAATGCATTTCTAGCAAAATTAATTGTATATTGAATAACCACCCTCGAAGTGAAGTCTTTCCTTTTGAAAATCACATTTCATCTCACCTTCCAAAGAGCCCAAAGCATAGAGCTAAAAAGAATATGCTAGGGACGACTCATATGGATAGCATGAGAATTGCAATTTATTTTCAACCATATAAGGATCTCTTTCATAGCAAAGACAACCGATGAATATAAGATTCTCAAAGTAAAGTTCCCAGGCATCCCAACTCCTACCACAATCTCTCAAAATATGATCCATCGTCTCCACCTCCGTAAGACATAGAGGGCATCGAGTATCCAAGGCCAACCCCTCCTGACTCGCTCATGATTAGTTATTACCCTTTTGTGAGCCGCTATCCATAAAAAGAATTTTACCCGTTCGAAACACTTTAACTTCCACACCCATCGCCAATCAAGGGAACCCTGCAATCCTTCCTCATCCACGCTCCTTGTTAACCTGTACGCTGACCTAACTGTAAAGGTGCCATTAGATCCCCTCCCCGATACATCTCATCTCTGACCGCAGGGTCTCGAGGGATGGCAACTCCACGGATCTCCTCCATATGAACCAAGGGGATAAGAATAGCTAACTTATCCAAATCCCACCACCTTTTTACTATGATGAAATGATTGACCTTTAACTCCTCATCAGTCTCTAATCCCATCACTCTACTATGAATCAAAAGCTAGGATCCCACCAGTGATCCGTCCAAAATCTTATCCCTGAACTATCCCCAACCTGCCATCTAAGTCCCTTAATAATGATGTCCTGGGCACGTAAAATACCTCTCCACAAGGCTAAACCGCCAGGATGCCAAGTATGATCAACAAATGACTATCTTGCAGATATTTACCAATCAACACTTGGCACCATAAAGTGGACCAAGCAGTTAACACTATCCAACCTAGCTTGGCAAAAAAAGCTCGATTGACGTCCTTGTTCTTACGAAGCCCCAAACCCCCCTAACGACGGGCGAGACACACTCTATCCCACCCACATTATGCACCTGTTTGGAAGATTCTAAATCACCCCATAGAAACCTGTGATTCCACATATCCAATTGATTACAAATGCAATCAAGGAGACAAGCTACCTGCATAACATATGATGGAATTGATGATAACACTGCCTGAATAAGGGTCCTCCTACCTGTCGTACGCAAGAGTTTCTTTTTCCAAATAGCCACTTTATTAATAATACGGTCAACCAGGAATTGGTAAGTGTTAGCTCTAACCCTATCATGTAAAATGGGAACTCTCAAATAGCATCCCAATCCTTCGTAAGCCGAAAATTACAAATTGTTGCCAACTGTCTTTTTACCAATCTAGGAACCCAAGAGGACACAAAAATCTTAGATTTGGTCGGGTTGACCTCAAGCCCACTAATCATAGGAAACTCCTGAAGACAATCCAAAATGGACTGAAGCATCTAGGCTTGACCTTCGCAAATAGCATGAGATCATTTGCAAAAAACAAATGAGAAATCCAAGAACCCGATCTAGACATGGTAATGGGTGCCCAACTCCTAGCTCACTCACTCTCTTGAATCCATTACCAGAAGGAACAAATAAGGAGACAATGGGTCCCCCTACCAAAGACCATTCCCTGGAAAGAAGAAAGGCAAAATCTATCCATTCCACAACAAAGCAAAGCTAGTCTTGGTGATCGTAAACATAATGAGATGCCTGAAAGATGAAGGAATTCCAAAATCCAACAAATTTTGCCTTAAAAACTCCCAAGATATACTATCATATACCCGTCTCATTATGTTCATCATCTCAATCTTTTCCTTCTCCTTCTTTGAGATGAGAGTGGTTTACCTAAAGAATGCCTGCTCTTGGGCAAACTACATGTTTGAAAAAACACATAGACAACTTACAATTGGAAAAGAAAAAAGCAATGGAAATTGATATCAAAAACCAAATCAATATCCACTGCAAAAAATATTTTAGATAAAATAGAAGAAATTGATTTTAGATTTGAATCTGAGGGGGAAAAACCTCTTAGGCGACTTCCTCGGCACGACGCTGATGCTAAGCGTGAGTCTACTCAGCGATCCACTTGCAGGGTTGGTTGGAATAAAAGAGAGGATGCCAGGACTTCTGGTTGAGGTAAGAATGGCTTCATGCGGTTCTAAACCTTAGTTTTGTAATCCGCCTCTCTCTTCTCAGTTGCCCTCTTATTCCATATATGTATTCCTCCTGTTCCTTCTTCTTCTTCTATCACTTCACCCCCAATATCTCCCTATCCCTCAACCTCTGAGCTCTGTGTGCCTTCCCTCTTTCTCAATTCTCAAAAAATGATTATTTAATCTAAAAATCAATCTAAATCTAAATCTAAATAAGTGTGCAACAAGCTAAATTGGAAACAGAAGTACAACTGTATGTGGTATAGCTTCCCGTTCTCCATTTTTTTGTCACAATTCAACTCGAGTGGTAAAAAGATAGAGTGACGGAAATTGAGGAGTGAAAGATAGAAAGAGAGATAGAGAGTGAAAGACTAGAGAAAAGGAGATAGAGAGGGAGAGAGAATACCAAGTGGGAGAAAGAAAAATTCCAATATCATTCCATTCAATATCCATTACATACCTTGAGATTACTATTTATATTATTTTTGTTAACTAATTTTTCTAATTTCTACTAACCATTAAACTATTTTTACTAATTACTAATCAATTTATTTACTACTAATTAATGTATTAACTACTAACTAATATTTCTAATTATAATTAATTACTAACTATAGTTGTTACAATACTTCCAACTTAAGATATTCTTGTTCTCAAGTATGAAAAATCAAAAATTAAGATTTTGAATCCATAAAACTTGTATTAAGGTTTACATTTGTGTTAAAAAATAAAATGATGAAAATGAATAATGGATTTGATTTGAGTTGTATGGAGTTAGTGAGAGGAAAATAGAGATGAGAGAATTTGAGAGAGAATTTTCTTAAACTTCTTCTTAGTTAAGGATTTTGCTCGACGAATACCGTAAATTCAATCTTTTGAGAATTTGGTAAAAGCTCACCATCAATAATTTTTTTATTTTTGACATCCAACACCCTTCTTCTACCCTCAACTTTTCTTCATTAAAAGTAGGTAGAATAGAAGATTCAGAAAGTGTTTCCATATATTATTCTTCATGCTTTTGTTTGCTAGGAATACATAAAATGAAAGACTTAGAAAGTATTTCAATATCTTGTTCTTCATTCTTTTTTTCGCTATTCAATTTTTTTTTATTTTCTTATTCTTTTTCTATCAAAATTTTGATATTCTCATTGACATTAAGTATTTTCAATAAAATGTTCAATTTGTCGTCAATGTTTGCCATAAAAGCATCCATTATTTTGTTATGTTCCTCCATTTCTTTCTTCCATACTTGCTTGCTATGTTCTTGTTCGTCAAACCAATTATCTTCTATGATTGATTATACCAAAAATCGTGAATTCTGATACTAATTTGTCATAATTCAACTCTAGAGAGTGGTAAAAAGACAAAAAGTAAGAGAAATTGGGGAGTGAAAGATAGAAAGAGAGAAAGAGAGATAGAGAGAGAAAGACCAGAAAGAAGGAGATAGAGAGGAAGGGAGAATACAACGAGAAAAAAAGAAGAATTTCAATATCATTCCATTCAATGTTCATTACATGTCTTGAAATTAATATATATACTATTTTTATTAACTAATTTTACTAATTTCTACTAATTACTATACCACTTTTAATAACTACTAATTAATTTATTAACTATTAATTAATATTTCTAATTATAATTAATTACTAAACATAATTGTAATATCTTTTTTTTCTGTCCTTTGGCCCCTCTTTCGTTTTGTTCGTTAATTAGGCCCAATTGTTGAGAGAAATTTACAAACCATGTCCAGTACTTGCACCGGATTTAATAAATATATTTTTAGGATAATTATATATTTTTTATTTTTAGTTTTAAATCTCGAGTAATTTGATTACACTTGATTTAGTTTTTAAAACTTTTTAACTTTTCAAACTTATTTCTATTAAATGCTAACGGATTGTTTGATTATAGTTTAGTTACATCCTCATTTAGTTTTAAATCTTTTGACTTCTCTTCTTTTTTTAAATACATATTTTTTATTAAATTTTAGACTTTTTAATTTTTAAAAAATTTTTACACCCTTAATTTATTTTTTCTACTGAATATATATATTTTTTGATTTAATTTTAAATTTTAAAATTTTTGATAATTTTCATTTTAATTAAAATTTTCCATAATTTAAAGACATCTGTGACATTAAATCTCCCCGGCCCCCCCCCCGCCCAAAAAAAAAGAGCTGATGGCTCGCCCTTTGGATCAATTGAATTGACTCATTTGTTTCACTTTATTTGAATAACAAAAATCGCTATGCCCTACCTAGGAGTGCGGGCAAGGCTCAGTCATAGGAGTTGAAAAATGGAGCAGCAGGTGGAAACGTTGTGGAAAGAGGTGAGGGAGCTAAGCCTGGGAACATCGGTGGAAGTGGAGCGATTAAACTCACCTCCGTCTTCACTCCGATTTCTGAGGGACTTTGTGTCGGCGAACAAACCCTGCATCATCTCCAACGCAACACTCCACTGGCCAGCAATCTCTCTATGGTCCGATGACGAGTACCTTCGTGGAGCCCTCTCCGGCTCTAGCGTCTCTGTCCACTTGACCCCCGACGGTCGAGCTGACGCCCTCGTTCCGCATCCAGAGGACTCTTCCCTCTGCTTCGCTTCCGCCCACGTCTGTCGGATGCCCTTCTCAGAGGCTCTGGACCTGATTTCCTCGGACAAGGGCAAGGGCAAGGGCAAGGGCGTAGTGGCCTATTGTCAGGAGCAGAATGACTGCTTCAGGAATGAGTATTCGGTGCTGGCAGGGGATTGCGACGCTCATATACCTTGGGCCACCGAAGCCCTTGGCTGCCTTCCCGAAGCCGTCAACCTATGGATTGGCAACTCCCACTCGCACACTTCCTTCCACAAGGACCATTATGAAAATCTCTATGTTGTTGTTTCTGGGCTTAAGCATTTCCTCCTCCTCCCTCCCACCGACGTCCACCGCCTCTACATCCACCATTACCCTGCTGCTTCCTACTCCTACTCTCCGGTTAGCCTTCTCACTCTCTCTCTCGGTCTCGATCGTTGTCTGTACCGTTCCTTATTATCTGCAACGTTCCTTGTGATAATTTTTAGGATACTCAAGAGTTAATCTTGGAACTTGAAAAACCACCAAGATACGTGCCTTGGTGCAGTGTGGATCCTTATCCTTCCCCAGACTCCGTACATCATGAAATCTCAAAGTTCCCTTTGTATTTTAACGGCCCCAAACCATTTGAGTGCACGCTCGGGCCTGGGGAGATTCTCTACTTGTAAGGTTTTTCTCCTTGGTTCCTTCATTCCCAATGAATGCTTTCTTCGTTAAGAATAGTGCATTGTGGAATATATTTATTTTTTATACAACAGCCAAATTCTGTTTTTTCCTTTGTATTTTGAATTGTGTCTATGAACTTCAATACGTTCGTTCTTTCTTTTTTATTTTATTTAATTAATTAACTAACTAATTAATTAACATTTTCCCTTCCAATGGTGAAAAGATTCTAGTTTAAGTAAGGAACTTTAGATGTTACATTCATTTGTGGTTTGCCAAAAAGCACTACGGAAGATTTAGATAATAATTGATAAGCCTTAAGGATTTAAAAGGCGGTTTCTTGATTATTCAAAAACAGCACAGCTAACAAAATTGAGTACTTTCTGGTCATCTTTCTTATTTTTCTGTACTTTAGCATTGACATATAAACAATTTAACATCTATTGAGTTTTCCCTCAATTTGTATTTGTGGTGGTGAGGATTCAGTTCATATTACAATTGGGTTTTACAGTCTATGGAGAGATTCGTGACTGCTGGGTATCTAATACTTGAAAATTACTTCAAATTTTCTGTCATGTGTTTATGACAGATAGAATTAGTTTACCATATGGATTGGTCCTTATGGGCTAGGGAAGCATTTTAGACTATCTCCTTATAATTGCACCATTTTAGTTTACAATGAATAGCTGCTTTGATTGCCTACTTCAAATAATGTGAAAATATCTATTCTGTTTCCATGTCCTGAACATCATCTAAAGTGGTCCAGAAATGCAATTTATCCTTATTTGTTGGAAATAGGTTCCTCTGTACTTCGTAACTTCTATCGATCAGGGAAAATTCCTATATTGGATTTGCATTGTTGAAATGGTTTATTCAGCAAAATCATTGTTTTCCACAGCTTGTTCTTTCTTCACCTTAGCTGCTTAGACATGCTCCCAGAACCAATGATACAGTAGGGGTGCCTTTTTTTTTTCCTCCAACCTAGGGTGTATTTGGGGAACATAATGCTGCTTTTTTTGTCTATACCCTATATTATTCTGCTATTTTTGATTTGGCATGCAATTCTAATTACACAAGTGAATTCACTGAGATAATATATAATTTTTTTTTTCTTTTTGGTTTTTAAGGGCACTAATTGGTGTATTCTTGTGTTATTTTTATATGTTGCAAGACCAGGTGTCATTGCAAACATATCCCATTTAACCTTATTCTGGCCACAACCATGTGTTGGATGCTCAGTCTTGTCTAAACCATTATGCGCGGATTTTAAGTAGTACATGCCACAAGTACTAGATGGGTGTATACCTACTTTAGTCTGGACTTGGAGATAACTTGCACTTTTTCCTAGTCTGAATAGTTATCTGATGCTGTTGCAAATGTTGGAGAACTGCCTCGATTTTCAATAGGAATGACTTCGTGGTTCCCTTTTGCGCTTCAAAAAATTTAACCAAGCTACTAGTTTGGACAAAAACTGTAGGAGAAAATAAGGATCTAAAAGACGAAAAAGAATTTACTCAACTTGGTATGCTATACTCTGATCTAACTCACAATGCTGGTTTACTGGGGATGATGCAGGCCTAGTATGTGGTTTCATTATGTCAGCCAAAGTCCAGATTGCAGAGGACGCACGGTTGCAGTAAATTATTGTAATCCCACCCTTAGCTTCTCTTAGTGTTTATTCTAATGCTTCTCTCACGCAACTTTAGATGTATCCTATCCAGACTTTGAAGTTCACATTTTTCTCTTGCAGGGTATGATATGCAGTTTGATATCAAATATGCTTACTTCAAATTTTTGCTTTCAATTCATCACCCACTGTATGGGCCAACATTGTCTCAATCAGAAGACAAGGATCCGCTCTCTGTTTTGTCCTGCAGTGCAAGAAATGACCGGAGTAATACTGCTTCTGCAGCATATGAAATAGAGGAAAAAGATTCTAAAGAAGCTTAAGAGCATTGGGAGAGGTGGAAGATAATTTTAACAAACATATATTGCACAAGTTGGTAAAAATTTCATCCTGACATGATCATGTACAATGATGTTGCAGTTTGCTGCAAGAAAATTATGGTGATTTAGTGGGTTCCCTTGAGCTACTTTATTCTCTTGTTTTTAGTCGAGACACTAAGATTTTGATGGGCGTCCTAGATAGAAGAGAATTGCCTTTCCGTGGGTCACTTAAGATTTTGGAAAAAAGGAGTGCACTGGATATTGCTTTTTTTGTCATTGTATACATGGTAAGAGTGGTTTTCTTGATAATTATTACCTCAAATTAGGCTAGTTTTATCACCAATGCATTCAGGTTTATAACCTCCGTTGCAAACTTGTATCCTGAGATTTGAGGTCTGCGGTGACAAGGTTGGGACAAGGAGGTATGGTAAATATATGGTAGATATGGTATATGACAAATAGAACTCATACTTATTAAAATTGCAGGCGCCTTCATTAACACTTTGGAGTACGGTGGTTGTTGCTTGTCATTCTACCTAGTATTGATCTTCATTGTCTTCCTTTTATGAAACAACTTGTGAGTGGTGACCTCTGATCCATGGTGTAATCTATCTTCCCTTTTTTCCTTTTTTCTTTTTTTCTTTTTTTCATTTTTACTTGCCTCTTTGCTGGTACAATACTTTAAAAGGTTAAAAACAGTTGTGGAGTTTACCACTTTGAGAGATGTGCCGAGAGATGTGCCGGTGGGTTCAATACATGAGATATGCCACCATCCCCATGTACACCATGCAAACGGCATGGCTCTCTAGAGATACTTGCAATAAACTAGATAGAATTAACAGGAGCTTTCTTTGGGGAAGTAAGGAGGGGGAAAGTAAAGTGCATCTAGTGAATTGGGATCAAGTTTGCAGAGCTAAGAAGTGGGAAAGCCTAGGTGTGAGGAAGATGAGGGGGAGCAACGTGGCAATGTTGGCCAAGCTGGGTTGGAGAGTCTTAAAAGGTGAGAATTCTCTATGCCGTCGAGTCCTCAGATCCAAGTATCTCAAGGACTGCCCCTCCAATATTATCAGTCCTGCTGCGGGTTTCGCTTTGTGGAGGGGTGTGGTTAAGTGCAGGGATTGTATTTCGAAGGGTCTCAAGTGGAGAGTGAGGAATGGAAAGGATATAAACTTTTGGAGGGATAAGTGGGTGGGAGATGAAACTCAAATTGATCAGGTGCAAATGTCTCAAAGGGATGCTTTGCCTCAAAGTTGCAGACTTCATTGAGAATGATGGGAGTTGGAAAGTTCAAGAGCTTCGAAATTGGGTGCCTCAGGAAAAAGTGGAAGAGATCTGTGGCATCATGTTACTCCGGAGGAGGGATGCTAATGACTCGATATTTTGAAAGCTGTCAGAAAATGGGGAGTTTTCAGTTCACAGTGCTTATGATGCCATGCAGATTAATAGCTCTCCTGTAGATAAGACTGATGAAGGGTGGAATTGGATTTGGGGAGCTAAGATCCCCGAGAGTGTCAAGTGCTTTTTATGGAGAACGGGGCTTGAGAAATGTCTAACAAACAAAGAGAGAAAGAAGAGAGGTTTCATTGAAAATGATTTATGTCAGTAGTGTGGAAGTTCGGTGGAAAGCCTCTTGCATCCCTTCGAGATTGTTATGAGTCTAAGAAAATCTAGGAGGGAGTGTGGAGGTACATGGAGGAGGATTGCTGGTTTTGGAGAGAGGAGTTAGGTATTTCGTTGAGAAGAGGCATGAAGGTTATGGTTGAGCCTTCAATCCCTGCAGTGGTCTGGTCCATATGGAAGAGGAGATGCAAATTGGTTATGGGAAACAAGAAACAGAATATTCAGACAACCATCATTGAGATTCATAGGATGAGCAAGAGTTGGATTGCGGCCTTCAAGTTAGATAGGGAAGCCGCTCCTAACGAAACTCTCTGGATTACATGGCACCCACCCAATGCAGGTAAGATAAAGCTTAATTCAGATGGGGCAGTTGTGTCTGCAATCTAGGAATGCTAGTGCGGGGGGTCTTCTGAGGAAGGAAGATGGAAGTTGGTTGAAAGGATACCTAATAAACATTGGGAAGGCAGATATCTTCACTATGGAGCTATGGGGGCTGAGGGAAGGTCTAAGGTTGGCCAAAAGTTTGAACATAAAGAATCTTCAGGTAGAAGTGGACGGTGCAACCATCGTTAAGTTCCTTGAAGATAATGGGGATCAGAATCATCCTCTTCATCTGATCAGGCTGGAATGTAAAACGCTTATGGTTGAGCTCAAAGTGAGTCATGTCTCACATGTGTTTCGTGAAGGAAATGGTTGTGCGCATGCTCTTGCTAAGATGAGTCTAAAAGCTTCCCCTGGTGTTACAGTCTTGGATGACCATCCTCAAGCTCTTTTGAAGGACCTGTCCGCAGATGCAACGGGGATGGGATTTCGTAGATTAAGCAGGCCAAAGCCCAATAGAGTTGCTGTCTTGGTCTCTTAGTCCTTGTAGGACTTTTGTTTTGTTTCTCTTTTTTACCCCAAAAAAAAAAAACATACTCCCTCGGGGAGATAAGAATGACACACGCATTATCTCATTCGTGGGAATCTTCTAGTCTCACTTGTGAATTATAACCCGACTTGGAGCTTGCGTCGTTTGCATGTGTGTGTGTTTTCAAGGGTAATTGCAACATCGTCATTGGTCATCGGTCATCGGGAATGGAGTTTGCATTCGTGGGAATCTTCGTTTGCATGTATGGATGTCAAAAGACTTGACCCAATATAATAGAGTTTCTTAATTGCAACATCGTCATTAGTCATCGGGAATAGCTTTTGAGCGCCGAAGACTATTTATGTATATGCAAGGAAGTGCCTGTCTTTTAGGGCCAGAATGGCACCAGAATGGACCTGGCGCTGCCGTCATGGTGTTGGGAGTACTTCTCACGGGCAGAAGTGTTTTTAAGGCTGAATGGAAGATAAGTAATGTAACCTTCACCGGAAAAGTTACGAGTAGTTCTGCGAACCAGTACTTATGAGTAGTTTTCTGATCTACGTACTTATGAGTAGTTTTGCAAACCAGTAAGTTCCCAAAGAGACATGTATGGATATAACCTTAAAAAAAAGAAATTTAAAATAATTTTCAAGGAAAAATTTTCTGTTTGTGATCTCTTATGTCACGGGTTAAACTCGCGATAGGTTATATTACAGGTTGAACCAGTGACATGGGCCATGTCGTGTTTTAAGACACGAACACGACATGGCCCATGACACCACGGGAGGGAGGGAGAGGGCTCCCATGGTGGTGGGCAGCAGTGGGGGAGAGAGGGAAAGGGAGGCTTCCACGGCTGTGGGAGAGGGAGGAAGAGGGAGGAGTGCCACGGAGGGAGAGAGAGAGAGAGAGAGGAGTGCCGCAGGGGGAGGGAGGGAGAGAGAGAGAGAGGCGTGCCGCGGTGGGGGAGAGAGAGAGTCGCAGAGGGAGGGAGGGAGAGAGGGAGTCAAGGGCAACGGAGGGAAGGGTCGTGGGCGGCGGGCAGGGGAGAGAGTGACACTTGCGTGGGAGGGAAAGAGAGACAGCCGTGGGCGGGGAGGGAGAGAGAGACAGTCACGGGCAGGGGAGGGAGAGATAGCCACGGGGGGAGGGAAGGAGAGAGAGCCACTGTCGGCGGGGGGAGAGAGAGAGCCGCGGGGGGAGGGAGGGAGAGAGAGAGTCGCGGGCGGGGGAGAGAGGGATGGAGGTGTGCCACGGGCGGCGGTGGAGGGAGAGAGAGCTGCGGGGGAGGGAGGAGAGAGAGAGCTGCGGGGGACGGAGGGGGAGAGGAGCAGCGTCGCGGGTGGAGGAGGGAGGGAAAGAGGAACGTCGTGGGCAGCTGAGGGAGGGGCCGTGGGAGTGCCGCGGGGGGCGGGGGGAGCCGGACTGTCGTGTCTTCAAGATGCGACAAGTTGTCTCATCTTGAAGATGTGACACATGGCCTTCACCAAATCAGGTACTGTCACGTGGTATTGCGAGTTTAATTCACAACAAAATAGAATTATTTTTAGAATATTTTAGTGTTGAGTTTGTTTAAATTTTTTTTTATATTTAATTTGGAACGTGACTCCGTTCCCAGATGCGATGACTTTCGGGTTTTGCAATATGTCCTGGATTTTTTTTTACCATCCTCATCGGTAGTCGTATCCATAAACTCAATCATACCTTTCAAGGACGGTTTAAAAAAAAAAAAAGAAAAATCCTAGTACCATCACATTTCTATTCAAAGAAAATAAGACAAAATCAAACAATTTGATTATACAATATCTTTCATTCCTGAGAGTCATGTGCATATGGGGTGATAAAACTCATTTGAGAAGTCCAGATCATCTTGGAGATTCTTTTCATTATCGGTTACGATTGTGAATTTTTTTTCCATTTACGTGAAGTTCTCCCATCTTTTTAGGGAAGTAAATATTATTTTAGCAGATTGAATAATCCATACAGGGTGCCAAGGAGGTCTACGGACCGATCAGTTGGCTATCGAGAAAAAGGAGCAGTCAGTAAGTACTGACAAGGTCTTCTTGACAAGCCGTGGGTCTGGCAGGTCTAGACCCCACGCGATTTGGGCTATGTACCATCACTTGTCCCCTACTCCTTATGTTGTTTCGATTAAGAGGTATAAGGAGTAAGCCAAAAGTTGATACTTGGAGAGTTACAATAGCATAAATACAATTAACTCATGAGTAAATGATTCCGAAATAAATGTTTCATGGGAAGTTGAAGAGATTGAGGCTCCTTATTCATTACACACGTTTCTTATTGGATCATTTCATCTGCTCAAGATCGTGAGGATCACATCTTCGTAGTTATAAATAAGGCTAGTATGACCCAGTGTCATCTCAGAGAGATTTTATATACTTTCATGAGCGATTCTGTGAGTCTCTACTACTAAAAGTTTGCATCTTTGAGAGATAACTTGACTATGGGTTTTGAGCCACAAAACCTTATAATTTAAGAAACTTCTGCTAATGCGAGATTCCATCAAGATAGAGCTGCTGATGCGAGATTCTGTCATGTTGTTCGATGTTTGCTCATCATGGTGGTGCCCGCTAGGGCTCATTTGGAATTAGCTTTGTGGAGGGAGAGGTCCTCGCTTCGTGGAGGAAGCTCTCTTCTCAAGGTCAAATTCATTGTTTGTCCACTCGGTGTAGCAGAGGTTGTCTGGGATTTCTCTTAGTGCTTCGTCAAGTCAGGCAATGAGATGAGTTGGGAGACGGTGGAGTCTGGGCATGCCAGAGGGTTTGAAACTTGATATGTCCTTTCAATCTCATTTTGGCCAACTACTACATTCTCAAAATCCTTTCCTACTTATGCTAGAAAGGCTTCATAGTTTTTACCCTCTTTAACTCCACCACTTGATGGTGGTTTGGGAGATTCAGATGTTTCTGTGGACTTCTGGTCTCGATCGTGTAATGCTGATGGGTCATGGAACTTGCATTTAGTTAGCTTTCTACTATGGATTCCTCATATATTTTCTTCGATATAACTCGGTCCGACTTAGGGACTTATAGATTCTCTTTGCATTGTGTACGACTGTATACCATGATATGTACTCATTATATTGAAATGAAAGGAAAGTTTTTGTTACTTGTCGATCATTCTTTTGATTAATCATCTTGTCATTGATAGTATACTGATGTGAATGACGATCATTGGAACATTGATGATCGATAGGAGGCTTCATGGTCGGCTGGCTTTCTTGATGTCGTTCTTTCGTCCTTCATGTAACCTCTAGTTCGAGAGACTCATTCCTTAATACATTCGTTCATTAGGCAAGATGTTACTTGTGCATCCAGGGAGATAGATCCCAATGATAGACTCCATTCGAGAGACTGTGTGATGTTTGCTTATTCAGGACGATAGATCCTAACGATAAGCTCTTTTTAAGAGAACGGAGTAATACTTGCCCATTTAGGAATATAGATCCCAACGATAGGCTCCGTCTTGGAGGACGAGATGATGCTTGTCCATTCGGGGAGATAAGATCCCATCGATAATCTCCGTTCTGGAGGACGGGGCAATATTTGCCCATTCGAGGAGATAGATCCCAACAATAGACTCCGTTTGGGAGGACAGGGCGATACTTGCCTGTTCAGGAAAATAAATCCTAACGATAGATTTTGTTCAAAAGGACGGGGCAATGTTTGCTCAGTTAGGGAGATAGATTCCAATAATAGGCTCCGTTCGGGAGCACGGGGCAATATTTATCGTTTGGGGAGATGGATCCCTTACTGTCCGTACGCCCTGGGAAGTAGAAGAGCAGATCTATAGGACCAATATATGTTGGTGTAGGTGAGAAGGACACTTTCGTCCCTTAACCAGGTCGAGAGTTTAACTTCCATTGGATGCGGAAAAAATATTGTTGGGAGATAGAAGACCCTAGGGGTTTTACCTAATCGCTTAACTACGTGCAGGTGTGCTCATTCAATAGAGTATTGATCCTTATTGATAATAGTGCGCAGCTTCTCGAAATTCTATGTTTTGGGATACGGTCAAGCTATCTAGATGGTCGAGATGATAAGTGTATGGATGAACTTCTAAGTGTATCCTGTAAAAGCCTTCCCAATTGGACGCTACCTTGCCCCTAGTTGGGGTTATCGATAGCTTCCACCTTTCTGATATCAAGTTGCTCGGTTTAAATGTTCTTGTTCTGACCCTTCGGTTGTAATACCTTGTTGTCTACTATTGATAAGCGGCCATCCAAATGGTTGTGGTTTCCTTTAGTTCAGGAAGTAGGTCTAGACATTTACATAGCACACATTTGTTCTGCTCTCCTTCGTATTAGTCTACCCTTGTGAATCTCAATTTCGACTGGTATCACCGTCTCGCACTCGTATATAAGGTTGAATAGTGTCTCCCTTGTTGTCTTTCGGGGCATTATTCGATAGACTCAGAGAATATTATAGAGTTTGTCTACTCATCGATCTTTGACTTTAGTGTGGCCTTCCACCTCTCCCCCCCCCCCCTCTCTCTCTCTCTCTCTCTCTCTCTCTCTCTCTCAGGAGCAGAAGTGGACTGCCACAAAGAAGCAAGGTGACACATCATAAAACGAAGTATCCGAAATGATGAGTTTGAAGAATATAAGATCAGATGAGGCAGTTCTCTATGTTATCCAGGCTAAAGAGTACTATAACACCATCATTGATACAATGTGCAGGTCATTAGGAATCAAACATAAAATGAAAAGACAACATAAATTCATTCAGTCAAAATGAGGTTGTTAAAGTGGATTAGAGTAGCTTTTTCCACTGCCATAAAGAGGCACGGAATGGTGTGTGTTTGTGTGAACAATACAGATGGCGTGTGTTTGCATGAACATAAATACATATATACATTGTCATGTACATAGAGAAGGGGTGGATCCTTGTGCTTCGAAGCCATGTCACAATTTTATTTTGTGATAATTGTCCTCCTATAACTAACAAAAAATTTCGGGTTTTAGTTTTTAGTTGACTTATAACTTCTTAGTTGACTTATAACTTGTGTTGATAACTCCTACTTCTTTGTTTTTTTGATACCATAGCTAGGTCACAAATCCAGTATCCGGAGTTTCGCTCTGACTAATCTGAATCGATCGCTTGCAGGGTCCAATTGAGGGAACAGCTCTCCCGGTGCTGATTTTTTCATTCCTATGGAGGATCAAACTCCCGACCATGATTAAGGGACGTCAGTTCCCGAACCAACTAAGTCATCAGACATTAGTATACCTCCTACTTCCAACGAATTTCAGAAATAAAATTAACTTCTATTCAAACCTTCTACTCCCAGTAAATTTCAACAGGAAAAATTTAATCAAAATTAGATACATGCTCATATCTAATACAACTCCTCATGGAAACAAAGGCAGGACACTTTTCCGGGGACAACAACAATAATTTAAATCTTAATCCCAACAATTAAGATCTACCATTTGGGAGACAAATATAAAGATTATAAAAAAAATAAAAAAATAAAAATTTTTTATGCTAATACTAAAAAAATAAAATTTCAATTTCAATTTCAATTTCAATTTCAATTTATATTTATAAAGAGTGTATGCCTTTAGCGTGATTTATAATTTGTACACAGGAAGATTCGTTATTACTAACCCATAAGCACTCGACCTTAGCGTTTCTCCTAAAAACTTTCTTTAAACAGCCTCTATCACATACAAAGTGGCAATTATGATGCCAGTAATGATAATAATAACCACAATTTCCTAATCACAGTCATATAGATTTGGCTTAGCTTCTGAGCAATGTCATGTTTTAGAACAGTGGATACTTGCCATGAAATTTATTGCAGCAGGAGGTATATATATATATTCCTTTTCTTTTGCACACCTTTTCTTTGCGAAAGAAGATCTGCATATCATGAACCCCACACCGTCTCATCTCATGCAAAGACTTCACAATGGGATTTTCGTCATATTTCGCATTCCAAACCCTCTTCTAATCTCAACCACAAAAAAGTGATCTGTAAATTACACACCAACAACAACATCGAGAGTGCTACAGAATAATTAACTTCGCCACAATGAGCCTTCTGGCCTTGTTATCGCAATATCCCAAGCACTCAGTCCACTTGGTTCAAGTCCCTCCCCTCTAACTTGGGTTAAAAAAAAAAGACAAAAAAATTCAGCTAATATGAGCAAAGACCTTTTAATATATTCTTCCTAATCTGTTAAACTAAGTCAACTTTATGTGATGGTCAAAATCAATTAAAAAATTTAATGACACTTAATGTAAACTGGTCCTTCACCTGAATAGCAAGATAGCCTGCCATGCACATAGAGTTCCCAATTAAGCATATAACACCAAGGTGCCACAAGTCAAATCCCAACTCCTAGACACTAGATATCAGCCACCCAGCCGGCTCTGACCCTTAGCACTTATTTCATCACTTACCCCAAAATCAGACTCCTTATATCCAATTAAAACTGGGCCCCAAAATAGAACCATTAGAATGGCACTGCAGACACATACTAAGGTGCCTCCAACCTTCATCTGACCTTCGGTTCTTAGCAAATTCACCGATTCTGTGCTGCAGAGCAGAAACAAGACTTTTATGTGATCACCAATAGGAAAGAATACATAAAATACAGGGTACTGCACGTCCATCCAAAATACATAACTGAGGAGAAAGAGGCTACAACTGGCCCCATTAATGCAGCCAATAGAAATATAAAGACCGGAATCGAAGGTTTGATGGCAGCAGCATAGGTTGGATTTGTGTAACTCAGGCCAATTGGAAACAGGAGCTGGTTGCCAAAAATTCTGTTCAACTTTTTGAAGTTTATAAGCAAGCATAAAAAATAAATATATAAATGAACAAAAGTATAATGCAGCATCAGTTATGACCATCACAAAAGAAGAATAACACTAACAAGAAGCTCAAGACAAAACCATTATGGATGTTCAAGCATACACCGTTAATCCAAGAAAGAAGAATGTCATGAGGAGGCGGCTTGTCATTGGTAGTCGAATCCTTGTGGAAATATGGAATAAGCATTATTAGACAGAAGTAAAATCATGCAGTAATAACTAAGTCACAAACCACAGTAACACACGTCAAAATGAAGTTCATTGCGATTGGCACACGGAGATTGTTCTGGGAGGGGAGAATAGTAATCTCATCAATTTTGCAGGTGCAATGGATTGATCTGTTCAGTTCTAACACATGCACTACAATACAGGAAAAAGCCACAAACAACACAGAGAGAGAGAGAGAGAGTACTTCTCACAGGCATACGCAACTGGGGTGAAGATAGAAAGAGCAAGTAGGTCACGGAAGACGCAGAATACGACTTGGTTCATGCCAACATTAAGAGCCACTTTGGTGATGACGTGGTATCCCCCGTTGAATAGCTGCACCAAAGCCATCGCCCCGTGAGCTTTCCAAGCTTCTCCTCCTCCAGCACCTGCAGCGAACATCTTGTGGTTGGCAATGTCACTTGCAAAGGATGATAGAACCGAGATGAATCGACCCAAATTAATGGGATACGGATGATTTGGGACTGAATCCTATGAGGATTTGGGGGAAAATCGCTGGGAGCGAAGCCTAGGTAATGCCTAGAGTCAATAAGTCATCAAATTAGGAGAAGCAAGTATGTGACAAGGTCTATCACCTCTTAAGTTTAGAGATCCTTCGCTTCTACGACAACGCAATGGACATTCAACCCGAAAAAGAAACAGTCCACTAATGGTCAAAGAAACAGTCCACCACAGGCATTTTCTGGAACACCTTTCCTCCGAGAAAAAGTGTATCAATTTTACAAACAAACTCCACACAAACTCAAACTCCAGCCAACAACCCAAACGGATGCACAGAAGTTGAATCCTTTCTTGCTATTAAATCACAACTCAAACTCCATGCTAATCTATTTCACAACTATTGGAACGAGATATATTTACAAGGGCATTAGCGCACGCATCACCAAGGATGCCAAAATCCAGGTTTTGGAACAAGTTGTCAATGTAAAGTAATTCCTGAAATTGAGAGAATTCTAAATCAGAAGAATGAGAGGCCAAGTTGCAAAGAACCACTATCCCAGACAAAGGTTACAATTGGTATCCATCTAAGAGTTTCATCAGAAATATATACCATAAACAGCACATCCACAACTTTCCCAACTAAATGTCATACATGACGACAGTTCCAATCTAAAATCAGTTTCCCTCCAGAGCTAGATTTTACACTCAAGCTCACAACTATGTAGATGGACTAGTTGCATATCTTGACTAACTTTTTAGTTGAGATACATGCTAAAATGAAGCATGAGACTTCGATGCAGAAATGGTTCTATCATTCCTATATTTTCATTTCAATAGAAATGAATATATACCACACATATATATACTTCTCCTTCAGCAAGCACAAGAAGTCCTGTTTTCAAGATCATTGACACATTATGTATTTTAACAGGATTATCATTAGCCAGGATCATATGTAGAACCACCAAAAAGACAACAGTAATAGCACCAGTTGATCCACCACCTGGATAAGCATTAAACAAAAATCAGGATTTCACAGCCAATCTTCACACATCAATAATGCCATAGCACAAGGTTCTATCTAGCCATAAAAGCGACATTGTTAGTTCAAAGTGAAAGAACGAAAAAGATACAAATTCAATGACGCATACAAAAGAACCCAGGTAAGATGCTAAGTATTTGAAAGAGCCAAGGAAAAGCATCAGGTAGGTTTCACAAAATGTTGAGAGAGCAATCTTGCAACCTCCAGGAAACCAACAGTGTCTTTTCCATCAAATATGGTTTTCAACTTCTCATCACAACGAATCTCCTTTTTGTTTGCTGGATTCTGCAAAGCATTATAACAAAGTTATCAGAACATGGGGGAAGCTGCACTCAACCCAAAAAGGGGGAACAACATCCTACCATAAGATTAACCATGGTATGTGGGGTGGCTAATCTTCCTCTACTCTCTGGCTATTATTAATCCATTTTACTTCTTTGTAAAGTTTTCTCACTAATGAATTCTTCCTTCATATAAAAGGAATAGAACCCCTCCCCCCCCCCAAAAAAAAAAGAGAAAAAGGCCGACCCAAAAAAGAAGACAAAAGCACAAATTAAAGGAAAAAGAAAAGAATAACCAGAGGCTGCACATGACAAGACAGATTAATCATGCCTATCCAATGAAATAAGTAAACAGAAATCCAAAAGCACAAGAATATCCTACAACAAAGATTACCACATCCGGCAAATTAATGACTCCTTTGCAAGCAGCCTGGTTGTTAACATAAACCACAGATATTAACTTAAGGCCAACGCCTCTGGCCACCTTTTTCTTTTCTTTTCTTTTCTTTTTGGAAAGGGGAGGGAGGAAAGCATACCGAGGCTATTTTAAAGTATACATGTGCACTTGAGAATAAAACTTAGGCATCAATATCCAGTCCCAGATATAAATTTCATTCAATATCATTAATAATATGTTGAATTTGTTATTTACAAGCTTACAAAAAGAACACCTCTTTGTAATTTTGGAAGCTCCGCCCCTTACACTAGTTTAGCCAAAACTACCACCACAGTAAATACCATCGATATCAAACATTATAAACTGTTTTGTCCTACAAATGTAGAGAAAAGGATCATTTAATTTAACCCCCTCACATCTGTCTTATAAGTATTCGCAACCAACATATAATGATTATCTTATAATGTAAGTATAAGCAGCCTACGTGTACAGATGTAAGGTTTGTCTTCAACCTCTCAGATTCCAAGTTAACTACCCTCAAATTACATATCAGTACAACAAAATCCCACTTCTCCTCCCACCACCGCACAGTCACCTCCCCCCCCCCCCTCCTTTTGCTCTCGTAGTTCATCCCCCACTCTAAACTAAAACATTTGGTTTGTATTTCGTAAGTGAAAAGTAGCGTGTAATTAGAGTAGAAAGAAATGAATTTATCACTTAATCGAGCAAGAGAGAGATAAGAAGAATACCTGGAGATTGTGTAGTTTGATGTACTCCCAGACTTTCTTAACAGCACCGGTGCGAGAAGCTTCGTCAGCACCCAAGAACTTGGCCAGAGCAGGCGATATAGGAATCTCCTTCAAAATGCCATTAGGACGAGCTTTGCTCAACGTCCCCGTCGCTTTTGCTGCTGCAGCAGCCCCCGCCGTTGGTGCCTTCGCTTTGGCTTTAGCGGCTGCCATCAGAATCCTAGTCCCTCCTAAAACCCTAGATGCCATTCCTCCAGCACCGCACCGACTAGTCTATTGGCGTTTGAGAATGATACTCTCTTTCTTACACACGGATACTAGACACAGCTTTGATTAGTGTCAAGAAGAAGTTGTGGTCGTAGCCCTAAATTCGGAGGCCCGGGGGAGCGACCTCTTTATTTCCTTTCCGGCCGAATGTCATTAGGGCCAAATTACGTTTACGGTCCCTGAACTGTGGGCCATATTTTAATTAATATTTTAAACATTAATTTTAAACGTTTATTTTTTGAAATGAAAAACGTTAGAAGACCGAATGAAAATCGCCGATGTTAGATGTCCTCGTGAGCACGGGAATCGCCATTTCCCTTGCCAAGTCATTCCATCCTCTCTCGTCCTCTCCCAAACTTCTCTCTCTTATTTTATTTTATTTTATTTTTTTTTATTACAACAAAATTTTAACACCAAATCATAAAATTAAAATAAAGAAAATGTGATCACTAAACTATCATTTTAAAAACTCTCTCTTTCTCTCTCCCTCCCAATATTCCTCTTCACTCTCTCTCTCTCTCTCTCTCTCTCTCTCTCTCTCTCGTTTGGCCGCTGCCACCATCCAAGGGTGAAATGAGGCAAATGTTAGAGATCGCCTCACCTATAATTCATCAGTTTCTTCTCTCCTTTGGTGAAATTTTAGTTATTGATGCCACAGGAAAAGTAATTTCAATTTAAGATGGAAAAAATTTAATCCCTATCATCAAAAGAAATCCGATGACACACGGATTCAGTTACTCCATTGAAGTATTTGACAAGCAAATTGTGGTTCACGATCCAAATTTTGAATTTAAATTCAAAAAATTTGGTGCTGATTTCGTTATTATCATAGGTTAACGTTATCAATTAAAACCGTTGAATTTTGCCCCCAATTTGTAAAGTGGGGCTGTTAAATTCATCATTCAAATCTAAATCCTAGTTTTACAATTGGGACTCGAATTTTTTGAAAAATATCCCAATCTCTTCCTCAAAAACAATAACCGGAACAACTTCCACAACTTATTGACGGCCCCGCTAACCCCCAACAATTTCAATGATCGCATACATGCATCCTCCACCCAATCGAGAAACTTGTAATTCAGAAATTTGATATCAACAACAATAACAAGATCTTAGCCCATAAACTCTAATCAATTTTGTCTAACCATGCCCAACTTTTAACCGACAAATAACTCGTCAAAATAATCAAGAAAGTTAGCACTAGCGGTTATGATTTTATCGATCTTGATGAGTTCGTCGAACTAACACCGTAAGTGTCAATTCCTTCAAGATTTTGAACGATTTGATAATGCATTCTCAGTGTTTGATATTAACAGAAATAGTTATCTCGGTGGAGGAAATACAGAATGTGATGAATAGTTTGAAAGAGGACTGTACGATCGGGGCTATTCAGGGAAGGCCGGAGAACCAGTGACGGCGGTGGCCAGAAGGGAGACAGAGAGAGTAGTGTTTTAGGAAAAGGGTTGGGTGGAAAATGATCAGGCATTTGGGAAGAGAGAAAAATCACGTCCCGTGACACATAAGATGTCAACAATTTTTGTCCAAATTTCTAACATTTGTATCCTTTCATCATTATAAATTTTAAAATTAAATGATCTTTGATGATTGAAATTGATTAGTTTAGACAGTAATTTGGTCCTACGGTCTTTACCATGTCTAGCCTAGTCACCTTGCCAAAAGTTCATTGAAATTTTTACTCATGGGATACACAAGGTCTTTTTTTTTTTTTTTTAATTTAACTTTGCATGGGAGATTTTCCATCATACTTTTGTCTTATTTCACCCATATTTACGGAATTTTTAAATCAAAATAAAAAAAATAATATAAAGAATTTTTTAAAAAATCATAATTTTTTTTTTAGATTATATGCCAAATTTCTGCCTTTTTTAGATCCAAAAGGGACAAACACTATTTCTTTTTGGTAGAAGCATTGATTAGTGATAAGGTTGAGCCTATTTCCTAAGAGTACTTTCTATGGAAAATACCTCAAATATATTATTCAAGAAAATAAAATTCTTTTCAAGATTTCTTACATTTTTTTTTTTTTGGAAAAGCTTCTTTATTATTATCCAAATTGGAACCTTTTCCTTTTGTTTTTGGGCATGAGAGTTTATTGGATATTTTTTTGAAAACATTTTTTTGAAAAAATTTCAAAGACAAACAAACAATCAAAATTATTTTTATGAATTTCTTTTTAAGATTATTCTAAACGCTGATGTCGATGAATATATATTAATTTTGAAATCTGTATATTTTGTATTGGTTGCATTGTTTTGAAAAAAATAAAAAATTTCTTATATGAAATTTGAAGTGCTATGCTATTATCATTTAATATTCATATTCTAACTTTATCAAACAAATTTAGTTGATAGTTAATCCAAATTTTTATAGTCAATCTCTAAATTGATTATCTTTCCCGGAAGGAAAGAATAACAAAGTTCAATATTCAATCGACAAAATTTTGAAAATAAAGTTGAGGGTAAGGTCACAAAAAAGAGAATTATTAAAAGATTAATAAATTTTTATGTTCACACTAAGTGCCCGTTTGATAGTTTTTTTTTTCTCTTCTTTTTATAAGATAAAACTCTATCGAACAATATTTTTTAGAAACTTTTAAAAGAAAAGAAAATTTTTTTATGAAGAAAAATTTTAAAAATAGTTTTTAAGAAAAAACACTTTTTCCTTTTTTTTTTCAATGTTCCGGTTTTTAGTAGAAATATATATTTTTTCATTTTATTTATATTCTTGTATAATTTTTTTATTCCATTAATATCTTTATTTAAATAATATAAAATTTTAAATATAGTTATTAATTTTTAATTTTATTTCAAAAGAAAATGAAGGGAAGCATGAAAAACTTTTCAATTTCAAAAGTGCTGTTAAAAATAGAAACCGTGACAAGTTTCTAAATAATTGAAATACTTTCGGCTTAGGGTGAAAGGATCATTGTTAAAATGCGTACAATGGGGTCTAGCACACAAGAACAGAAGGAATACAATAGAACATACGAAAAGATCTCGTCTCATTTAAACTGATGGACTGGAGCGATGGCGGTGGCGTTCACGGCAAGGAGTTTTAACATGCTGCCCACCTTTATGGAACTATCAGGCTCAGAATTGTTTGGCAACCTCAAATGAGATCGTTTACATCTTCTTTTCTGATGGTAATCAGAGTCTGATTGGCCAGATGGACTTGAGTAATGGGACTTTGGTCTTCTTTCGGTGTGCCTATCAGAGCAACATAATAAAGGGTTTAAAGGGCGTCATACTATTGGCAATCTTACACCCGTTAAGCTTCTCCGATGGGAATCTAACAACATAAAAACCCTCACAAATTTTTTTTTTTTCCCATAAAAATCTATACATACAAACCCAATACACCCATGTTATACATTAGAGAGAAACAAAAAAAAAAAAAATCCTTTCTTCATCATCCGGGTTTCCTCCTAGTTTGTGCCACCTTGATTAGCTCAGCAACTTGGGAAAACAAAAAATAAAGATTGAGAAGATCACCGAGAAAAACAAATTGGTGATCACATTCAAGCGTAGACAAGGTTTAATGAGCAAGGCATCTGTGGATTAAGTCCGCTTTCGGGTGCCCAAATCGCCCTCATTGTCATCTCTCCGGGCAACAAGTTCTGCACGTACGCTTATCCCTCTGTTGACTGCCTTATCAATCGCTTTCTCGGAGCCGAGGACACTGTGAAGGAGTACAAGGATGTTTCTGCTAAAGATGAGACTCAGAGGAAGGAAATTGAGGTTCTTGAAAGGTTGTTGCGAGTTGAGAAGGCGAAAGAGGAGAAACGATGTTCTTTCGGTGATGGGTATTTGTGGGTCCTTGATGTTGATGATGCGCCGGTCGAGGGTTTGGAGTTGGATGAACCGGTGAATTACAAGAATGAATTGAAGAAGATGAAAAACAGTGCGGAGAAGTGGGGTTTTGAGGTTGAGCAGGAGATGATTTCTGAAATAACCAATTTTGATTTTTAAATTGTTGGGGTGCTGATGATTGGGATTCACCGTTTTTGTTAATTTGTTTGTTGTGAGAAGCGGATTTTCTTAGAACAACCAAAATACTTGTGTAATGAAATCCAAAATAGTGGAAATATTGAAATTTTGATTTTTTTTTTTTCTGATTTCATGATTATATTTAGGGTTTTTGTAAAATTTTTAGGAGGTTTTTATGATCTTGACGTGAGTATACCATTTTCCTTTGAATTTTTAGGAGGTTTTAATTTCTACTGTCTTCCTCTGTTACTTTGAGATACTCGTCTTTCTGAACTTCTATATTCCAGAGACTGGTCCATCTTCAATAGAAAGGGGCAGAGAGCAAAATGGTAAAAAAGAAGAGAATGCGACTCCGCTGGGGATCGAACCCAGAGTCTCTGGTTCCGTAGACCAGCGCCTTATCCATTGGGCCACGGAGTCGTCGTTGCTCTCTTGAAAAAGAAATACATTTTAGACCAAAAATAGAATCTCTCCAGCGGATGAAAAACCATGGTGGGTGTTATTCACTAGTAGCTTACGAATGAATGTTAAAGGGCCACACACACACACACACACACACACACGATTATAAGCTGGTGTGAGCGAGCATGCACACCGACCTGTAGCTGCACCAATAGGTTGGCACCCTAAAGCTTCTTAGGGATACCCATCCCCCCCCCCCCGGGAAAAAAAAAGGAAATTTCCCATTTTTATGTTCTAAATAGGGATATTTAAAAGTCCATGTTAATTTTCCAAACACATGTTACGTGGGATATCTATTAATTTGGGTAGAAGGATTTACTAAATCCTAATAACGTGTTTGGAGGCATTGAAAACATTGTGAAAACTATGTGCTCTTTTATGCTTTCCACCCATTTTCCTTCAAAATAAAGAAAACCTGAATGCTTTAATAATTTTTTTTTGGTGCCGTAGACTTGGTCCACCGCCTAGCATTTAGAGATTCATTTCGACTTATTTGCATCAAGTTGTGATCAGATCTCCATCGAAACAAAGTTCTCCTAACGTATTTTTTTTTTTATTTTCAAATTTTGAAACCGAATTCTTTATTAAGAAATCCAACTGTCCTTTTCACAAAACCTATTATCCATTGGTATACTTTAACATTATACGTATTCACTACAGTAGTTAATGTGGAAAGCGACAAAAGTTGAAATACGTATATATTGACCGGGAGACAAACAATAAAAATGAATTTTCATCACAAACTTTAATATCTGTCTCATATTAATTTTTGAATCGCAAATTTTTAAATAGGTAAATTTCAAATTTTAAGGTAAAATTGTGACCTATGGGTATATTGTACTTTAATTAGTGGGGGTATGTATATCAAGTTCCCACCTCTCCTATGAAATATAGATTTCAATCTCTTCCTATACCTAGTATAAAAAAATGAAGTTATATATATTTAATAATACTTAATATCTCATGAATAAAAATTTGAGATTAGGATTAGCAGGGTGGTAACCTGGGCTACGATCTTACAAATACTATTATCTATATAGTATCACTGTGATACTTATTCCATCGTAAAATGGAAGGATTGATAAGAAATTTTTTTTTCATCATTAATATTTAAAATTTATCTAATTAATCTGATTCGATACACTTTTTCTTTTTCCTCCGGCACATCCACTTTGACTTCTGCCCCTTCCTCTCCCTCCCTGGACAATATTTCTGTGTTGTTGTTACTAGACGATAGACAAGTTTATTGTTCCCAATTACGTGTTCCCGTTGATTGGCGAGAACTGCTTATGATGACAAAGATGGGAGCAACAAGGCCATGTCATAGATATTGTAATAAAGAGATTTAATTTTAAATTTTAGAATCGATCATATAATATAATGAATATTACTTAACAAAATTAGGAAGATAAACTTTCAAGATTTTTGAGTGTTTGAAATTGAAATTGATGAATATAATTTACTTTTTTTGTCGATTTTTAAAATTATTTTGATATTTGGCGGTATTTATTTAAATATCTTAAGACAAAGTTTAATCTTGTTGATCTTCGTATGTTATACATTTTATCTTATAATATTTTTTTATTACACAAAAATTCAAATCCTGGATCTCAGAATTGAAAGAGGGAGATTGTAACCATCAGACTGTCCCTTAAAAATACTTTACCTTACATCTATATCTATACTATATATAAAATTGTGCATATGGCAGAATCATTTTATAGCAATATTTCGGTCATCAAAAAATAAGTTTCCTATATTACCTTTATATATTTTTAATTAAACTTCTCTTCTTTTGTTATATATCTCCCTTTTGTTTATTTAGACTCATGACTCTTGACATTACCTAGTTTTTTTTTTCCTCACAAACCCTCTTTTTAAATACTTTAATATTTATTGATTCCAATATTATAAACTTTGACTTCGAAACTAGTATAATATGTGTCTACATGTGTGTGTATTTTTGTAGTTATAGGCTCACCATCCTTGATGTACTTGAAAAAAGTGGTGTGAATGGAGGGATGCTCCCTGGGATTTTGAAGCTATAGAGCTTGAAAGTCTTTCATTCCCAACAGGAGAATGTAGTTATTTCAAAAAATTAATTAAACTTCTATCGAATGGTCTGATCAATTTTCATGGAATGAGAATTTCTATATTTTGGATTACCGGAGAGTTGGCGGGAGAGTTGGCGGGATGGGAATGGCGTTAAATTTTTTCATCGATAGTCGGATTTGAATTTTAAGAATAGAAAAAACTATATTGAAAAAACTCCTTCTTAAAAAGAGGTCTGATCACTATTTGAATCGAATTAATTAGAATGTAATTTTGAATATCAATTGATAGGAAAATATTCGAAGGCAAAATAAAAAAAAAAAAAAAGGAATTACTATATTTTGGGGCCACCCGTACAAGGAGGCCAACAGATAATGATATATTTTTTTTTTGGTACCTGGATCTTTTGGTATCTGAGATTTCGTCCCAACTAATCCGAAATCGATCTGACTATCGGACCTCATTTTGAGGGGAAGGTCTCCCAATATTGTTTTTTTTTGTATCTAATAGGAGTCAAACTCTCAATCTGTTTAAAAAACAAAAGTATTCTTTTCACCTACGCTAACAAATATCGGACAACAGATAACGATACGACACTGTTGGAAACGTCCTAAAACCTATACAAAGCCCATATCCATTGTGACTTCAGGTCTGGTAGAATGCTTGAGCAGCTTTACTGACCTCAGCCACATCAATGGACAAATGTTCCTTGCACACTGTAATACCATAGGGTTAAATTGTTTCCTAGTGAATTCAATATCACATACTAGTTTGACTAAACATTACCACAACATCTGAGCATCCAAAGTTCCAGGTAACATCGTTAATTCTTTTAAACTAAAACTTACCGCAAGAGATTAGTCTTCTCTATAATCTCGTATCTGCAAGGTACCAAAATTGAAATCTCAGATTTACCAAAAACATGCATGGTCAACTAACTGAGGTGATATTTTAATAGCGATGGCAACACTTTGAACTCAAATGGGTGCGCGTGAATGAAAAAAATTATAAGAAAAAGATACTATCATCAAAAAGAAATTTTAAGTCTATAAAAAACTTTTCAATATTAACAAATGTAATAAGAACAAAACAAAAATGGAGATTAATAACAGAGACTATGCCTACTAGACGCTATCTAAACATAGCCATACTAAGCTTTCTTGTCTATACAAACACGTATCAGCTTGGAGAACAAGAACATTATGGTGTTATGCTTTGAACTGTTTTTGCGGTGTCATGTTAGTGACCAGCCCATCACTATGCTCATAATATGAGCAGTTTTGGGAAATTTTCAAGAGGAAAGGTAAAGAGTGTACGGCGTGGAACCAACAGTATCATGAACCGGGACAAACAAAGGGTTAGTATAGAAAACAATTTTCTCATTAAAGGGACATCCAACATTCCTATTTCTCTTCTCCATAAAATAAAACCTAAACATATATTTTAGTAAATAAAATCAATTTAAGAATTATGTTTTATAATTTTAATGGAGCATTTTATATTTAAAAAATAGTGTTATTCATACACCAATAAAAGATTAAAAAATATAAATATATGTATGGAGGGACTCTTGGCTCTCTCTGTCTTCACCCCTGATTGAATGTGCTTGTGACAAGAAACAGGAGTCGATGAAAGTGAGTCATTTTCTCCAACTTGATGTTAGAACTACATATTTAAGTCATTTTTTTCAAAATTACTGACATTGTTTTACATATATAGATTATTGTACAAGGTAAATATGAGGCCTCTTTGAGATTGTAAAATTGCTAAACCATGCTCAATTTCATCTCTGTTTTCAGTTCCCACAGAGAGAGAGACAGATCAAAAGTTGCAGAATAATCATTATAAATAACGAGGGATGATAGTTCCAATGAAATCCTAATTCCACTTGAATTACAAGAAGGATAAACGGGTTCAAGGATTACAACAAACCTGAATTGAAGGCCAATCATAATTCCCAAAAAGATAAAAAAAAAATACACACAGCTACAAGTTGGTTTCATGAACTGCAGCATTACAGCCAGTATAGAATTCAATGGACTTGCATTTCTGTCTTAATTATGTCCTGGTATGAACTACATCACAACCTCATTGCTTCGACAAATCAAAGCTGCTCCTGAAATTACTCACCTTCAAACAAAACGTATATGTAAATTTTTTACCAAATCGTATGTGTAAATTTGGATTGATAAACATGGAGAAGGAGAAGAAAAAAAGACTCACTTGAGCTAAAAACAGCATTCCAACGCTTCACATCCTATAGACCGTATTATCAACTATCATCACTCTGTTATCCGTTTGCAGTCTCTGCAAATGTAAGAAGAATCCCTTGTTAGTGGCTCTTCATATGTTTGCTAATCTCGGATTTTGAAAAAATAGCACAATGGACATAAATTGCTCATGATGGATTTTGCAATGTGATAAAGCAAATTTAAGATACCTCTAGTAGGAACATTATTTCTGTCCTTGAGTAAGGTATGGCGGCCCCCAAGTTTACAGCCGTCTCAATATCTGCAACAGTTGTTTGATCCACATGGTGCATATGCTGACTGAATGCAGAGTCAAATGCCGCAATTCTGCATCCGAAAAATTAATTGAATAGTTGTATCAGAAAGTGATCACCAGCACACCAATGGACCTTGGAGAGTAGGATATCGATTTCCAATCTATGTATGTTACCTCTCTGGAGTAATATTGGAACCAGACTGGGCAGCAGGAGGCTCGTCTACTTCCATGGCTTCCGCTGTGTCACTAGGGAAAAAAGAGAATTGGGCAACAAGAAAGTCATTTAATACAACAATTGCATATAGTTTGAATCAATGTAAGAGCTAAACATGGACATGCAAATTTTTCTACAATCTATATAATCTTGTGTGATAGGAGAGAAAAACTTCTGGTGCAAATGACTCATTGGTTAAAATGTACTATGTTCAACTCTTACAGGAGAATGTAGTCACGACAGAGTGATGGCCAAAAGGTGAAAGTCAGAAACTTCAACTCTAATAGTACTTATTATTTTTTGAGTTGGTGCCTAAAGAGTAGAGGCCATTGGGATTCTGACAGAGAAAATACCGGAGCCCAATGCAACTGATAAATAGTAAAAAGAAGAACAAGTTTGAAAAGAGCCACTTAATATCTGAATGACTTGAGAAATTTCCTCGAGGCAAAGGCAAAAAATGTTTTCACACCCAAAAGTTCCATTTAGTTATCTCAGTGGCATAACTTACAAGAGGTGTCAGAAAACATTTTTCATTGAGGCAGAAAAGAAGATAGCATGACACCAATTTCCAGTTCCAAGATCAATATTTGTAGAAAACATTTGCAAAAATAACTCCACCATGGCTGGTCCCAAACCCACGTAAAGGAGGAGGGTTGTATTAGCTAATCAGCCAGCATAAAACTAATACAAAAATTTATATATGGATCCTTTAAAAAATGAGTACAACACCGTAAAAGGATCCATATAGCCATACCGACTTAATGAAATAAAGGCTTGGTTGTTGTTGTATATTTGCAAAAATGAGAAAACCAAGTGCCTCATATAGACAGTGCTATAATATATATAAGTACACCACTTGCCATACTCACCCTCCAGCAGCAGAAGTGCGTTGAGCAGCTCTATTATTGTTGCCACCACCATGATCAGCCCTTCGTTTTTTCTCCAATTCTCTACCCCTTTCTTGCTCACGTTCCTCCATCTCAGTCAACTCTTTATGATATATGGCAAAATTCAGAACCTTGAGTGCAGCTTCAACATCAGACTTCAGAACCTGCCAACACAGAGCAATAATCTACAACTAAGCCCAAAGAAAGACACAAAAATCTTCTTCAGGGACAGGTAAAGCTACACCCATTAGTAAAGCCAAACATGTGCACAAGAGCATCCACAAACCAGTTGCCAATGTTAGATGTGGGAAAGACCCATATATTGCTACTTGCCTTCCAGAAGATTTCATTTTTTCAAAAAGATCAAACTTTTGAGGAAGAATACATGTTTTTGACAAATTCAAATAACTGATAGAAGTGAGGCTCATGTTTTGGACAAATACAAATCAGACATATCCCACAATTAGATGGGCTCTTTAATAAATATCATATAATTTGAGAAACAACAGCATGGGATGTTTATACACACAAGTACCTCTGCGTTCAACTTCAGTTTAGCATGAGCAGTAGACAAACGAATCATTGTTTCCAGGGTTCTTGCAGTGATTGGAAGTGTTCCTCCACCACTCTAGAAAGGTAAAGAATCATCTCAAGCAGCTGAAGGATAAGAAAACAAGATAAAGTGAAGATATATAAGGCTGCAAGACAAACCTTTGCATCTGAGCTCGCATTTCGGAGCTCTGCATATGCTGTGGCAATATGTTCTGATGCCTATTATGACAACAGACAAATCAGCACAGAGAATCAAGATTTTAACTTAACGTGCAGATTATATGCTATTGATGGGATGCAAAACCCTGCAGATGATGATATGAAGAAGGCAAAAGACTTGGAAGAGAACCAGGAAAAAATATATAAAGGCATTTTCACCTCATCACTCAGCTTAGGCTGAATCCTATGCTTTGCATAATGGATATACTTCTTGAGAAACTTGATGGTGAGTGTCTCTTGCTTCTGACCCCTTCCAGTTCTCTTCCCATGCAGCATCCGGTTATACTTGACAAATACTGATGTCCCTGTATCGGCTTCATCTTCGTTTCCATATCTTGTACTTCCATCAAGTCCTCTCTCACCTAAAATAAAGTTGCTTGAGGTAACATCTTCATTAATGTGAACAAAGTGGCCTTTTCAATTCCAAAAGAGACATACCACCATCCGTTGTGGATCGATAACGATGCATACGCAGTACATGCTCTGAGATGTGTCTGTCAATATCAGCGTCCATTTGATCCAATACAATAAATAATAAATCAAAACGAGAAAGCAATGAATCTGGAAGCCCAATGTTTTTTGTTGGTGTCAATGAACGATCATACTGAAGACATCCAGTAAAAAAGGCCAAATAATCAGGTCAAGGAAAGAATATAAAGAAGCAACCTCTCAAAATCTTGGTGTTACTGGGAACAACAGGTTAAAAACTTACAGATCCATATATAGGGTTGGCAGCTGCAACCACACTGCACCGAGCATTTAAAGAAGCATGAATTCCAGCTTTGGCTATTGTTACGGTCTGCTGCTCCATAACTTCATGTATGGCAACCCGATCTTGGTCATTCATCTTGTCAAACTCATCAATACATACTACACCTCTGTCAGCAAGAACCATTGCACCAGCTTCCAGGCGTCTTTCTCCTAATCTCATCGATAACCAGCATCATCCTTGACATAAGCTCTCAATACTGAATTTAATTATAAAGAAAACAGAAGTAATACCTGTTTCTTGGTCAGAAGTAACAGCAGCTGTCAAACCAACACCAGAAGAACCACGACCTGTTGTCGATATGGCCAAGGGAGCAATGTTCATGATTGCCCTTAGCAACTGAGACTTGGCAACTGATGGATCACCAACCATCATCATATTTATATCACTAAAGACATAGGAGAAATTTCTTTATTAAAAATAAAGGATACAAGATTCTGTCAAGAAGAAATTTTCAGCAGAAAGATCACAGTGTTGCTCACCCTCTCAAGTGTGTTCCATTCTTTAAGTTCTTTTCAACTCCACCTAGCATCAACAGTATCACTGCTTTCTTTATCCAAGAATGTCCATATATAGATGGTGCAAGCGAATTACCAAGCAGGTCAAATGTATCCCGTCTCGCAGCTATAGCTTTTATCTCCCTTATATCTTCAGTTGTGTAGATTGGGGTACTTGCATCTTTGTTGAGTAGAGAAATATTGTTAGCAATAAGAACCGTCCTACAAAAGAAGTTTGGGACAGGCTTTCAGAACATGAACTAATAAGAATAATCAGATCTGGAAAAAGACAAAGTTCAAAAATGCCAAATCTAGTGGGGTACATATTCATAGGTCACTAGAAAGCAAGTCACAATAAGTGACAATATTTCAAGCAATAAAACTATGCCACATCTCATTAGGTTATTTGCTCTTTAACCTTTTTTAGGCACATATAACATTTCCTCAAGGTAAATATGATGAAAGCAACAGTTTAACACAGCAGGAGAAAAAGGCACCTGAAGACCCCGTTAACACTGCCCTTGCTTTTCCCTGGAAGAGCTTTATAAATTCCAACAATAGCAACACGATCTCCAGGCTTGCATGAATCAACCAGGTCATCCTCAACTATGACATCGACAGTTCTTGGAAGCTGACCGGGGGCTGAATTCTCAGGCACCTCTTGCATTGATATAGTCTGGTGATCTTTATATTTGCACATCCCATACTCAGTGACCAGTAAGTTGCCATTTTCATCCTGAACAACACTTCAGCTCTTAAAAAAACCACTCTGGTTCTTAATTACCATCTGAACGATAATAACAGGAAGTGTCAGGAAATTACCCTGGTTGGGTAGACAGACCCTGTAGGCAAGCCCATATTGGATGTAATATCTCGATACTCACGGCTAAGAAAATTTCCAGTCGTAGGACAGAAGTGAACACTTTTTACAACCTTTGGCCTTACAAGGGAACCTGAAGATCCGAAGTAGCAACAGATACACAAATAGGCACATCGGGCTTATTAGACACTTATTTTGGCATGCCAACTGGTGTCATGCAACAAAGAATAATAGGATCCAGATTTGAGAATAAAACTGAAACTACAAAAATAAATAAATAAATAAAATAACAAAATGACCACAATCGTCATGGAGTTTGAGTACCTAAGCTAAAACTTCGATTTTTGATCAAGGAATAGGTTTTACATAGAGCAAAACAAATCTTCCTGTAATAGGCATAAAGACTTAACACTTGTGGCCAGTAACTACCATAAATGAAATCATGATTGTAGTGATATTCTTGGAAATCCTAAAGTTGGTGCTTAAATTGGTACTCATCTCCATGTGAAGTGTGAAACACATAAGTAGAAGTAAAAACTGAAGAAAGAAAATTTGTTTTCTTCCACATTGTGTTAAACAAAGTGCATGAGTGCATGGGAGAAAGAGAATAGAACAATAACCTCCTTTCTTGTTGTGAATGAAAGGGCATGATAAACATAATCAAATCTCAGAAGTGCATCCAACTTTCCTCATGATGCTCAATCAGTATCACGGTTCCAATCATCATAAACTCAAATTTAACTTTCTAAACTAACTCAGACGGGATTTATTTCTTCATTTCTTGCTATAGCTCTTCATGAGCCCCAACACCATGATATTTGCCACAGCCTCATTTTGAACGTGTTATCTTTCTTTATTGATTTATAGAAACGCCCATAGTGTCAACACCAAAAGGATCAGTTTGCTTTGTAATGCCTAAAATTTCTGTAGATCTTATGTCATATATAACTGCATAACACCAAAAAAGCATTTCCCAAATTTATCCATTTCTTGAATTGAAGCTTCCTTAGTTTATTTTTCTTTTTCCTTTTTCTCTGCAGGCTTAGTTTTGATAACATTTTGAATAATTGATGGACTAAAGTTGATCCTAGGAATCATTTGCAGTAAACCAATAACGTAAAAAGGTGCCAAAAACCACATAAATTTCATTTACTCCCATTAAACAAAACAAATTATCAAATTGCAAATTTACAAATATCTCCACTGCTAACCCAACCCTCATAACAACAGAGTTATAATATGCCACAGCCACAACCTTTTCCTTGGTGTCTTTGAATTACTAATATTATCATGTAAGATTAATTTTACCTAGAGCTTCAAGCAAAACATCATCATACACCCTTGATGAGTGGAAAGTGAAGGTTATTCCTGAGTCCCCAAAACAGAAACTAGAATGGTGACCTTTGTAAAAATTTACAAAGCCTTTCTGACATGATCTTAACATGAAGTTGTCTCCGGTTAGAAAGCTCTAGTGTGGCTTCTTTACTTGCTTTTTGTAACTGAGACCTCTATTACAAAGCTTTTCAGATAGCATAGCAGGCCAAAAATCTAGAGGGTTAATTGGTGCATTTTGTACACCACTTGTCATCTTTTTGACATGTCACCACTGTTCATCCTCCCTACCAAGCATTGTCGTTACAACATCATATCTTGTGTAATCTTTGTGTTGCGGTATTGACATGCTTATTCTTTCTAAAAACCATAAGAAGCAGCTGTTTACATCCTTTGTTTTTTTTCCCCCTTCAACAATACCAATTACATCTCCAGTGGCATTCCTTGTTTGTCACCCTTCAATCCATACATTGTCTGCCCAAAACTGTGGACAAATGAATTGTGTTGCCGCAGATGGGCAGATTACCTCAAAGTGTACAGGAACACAAATAGTTAAAATTAACAAATCAAGGCCATTCGTTGACAACAAATTAGTTATTCAGTGAATTACACGAAAACATGGCTGTGGTTTCATAGGTCTACAATGTGCCACTGCTGCTCAATCGCTCACAGTAAAGCGAATGAAAAACAAGTGGCATCAAGTGGCATGACCATAACAGAAATCAATTTCGTTCTACTACGCCAAAAACCAAGAATCACATTCACTTTGAGGGTTTTGCTTAGCAGTTGATAAATAAGAGAAGATGGAGTTGGAGAAGCAACTTCAATCGTTTCCTGATAACAGAATTTAGGTTTCTCAAAAGGGTTTGATAATAAATCCTAATTTGGAATTTTGCTTAAATACTGGAATTTCTTTCGAATGACCTCCATCCTCCATCATCAATTAACTTAGGGATTAATCATACGTTGACCCATAACGAATTACAATTTATAACTAAAAAAGTGGAGAGAGAGAGAGAGAGAGAGAGAGAGAGAGAGAGAGAAGCATACATTTAGTAACAATGCCTTCGACGCAAACCATGGAACCAATAAAGGAAGAGAGGAGATCTCTGGGAGTAACCCTACGAGACACAAAAGGACCTTCAAATCCAACAAGCACTTGCTCCCCTTCCTTCAAATACTTCGGATCGATGTTCCGAGCCACTTCTGTAACCGCATCGGAAAACGGTTGCATATATTCACTCGGACTCCGAAGAACCCTAATCACATCAAAACACACAAAAGTCAGGTCAAATTGGGGAGAGAGAGAGAGAGAAGTAGGAGAGTGAGAGAGAGATTACCGTGAAGTCAAGTCGGTGGAGTAGTCGTGGAGATCGGAGATGTTGATGATAAGACGAGGACGGCGCTTCTCGTGTGCCATTTTCCTGATTGTATCTCCGTAAACGCCCTAATTGAGTTGAATAATTCATGATTGTTAGAGAGAGAAATAAAAAAATTGATTTCTAGAGAGAGAAAGAGAGAGTATTACATCTTGATCGAGGAAGTCGAGGAGAGTTCGCTTGTGAGCCGCTCTTTGTTCTTCGCTGATGTCCATTGTCGCAGAACGAGAGAGAGAGAGAGAGAGAGAGAGAGAGGGAGGGGAGGGAGGGAGAGAGAACTGATCCCCTTTTTCGACCTAAGAACTGGCCGTGGCGGGAATTTCAGAAGGGGCACTTCGTTTTGGCGGGAAGCCCATTTTGTTAGGGTAGACGATTGGATGATCTAAGGATTACGCAAGCTGTTTCGTTATTGGGCCGGCCCTATTTATTTTGCTATGCCTTATCTTTTTCTTTCTTTCTTTTTTTTTTTTTTATAAATTATTGTATCTGAAATCACTTTAAATCCGGGTTGAAAAACAAAACTCTCCTAACATATATCTATTTCCTTTATACACAAAATTCATACGTGAGATTTTATTTAAAGAGTGACAGTGCCACCAGGCCAACTAGGAGTTGGTATCATTTTTGTTGACAGTTTAGAAGACTAGTCATCCCCACCCCCCCACAATGCGCATATTACCCACAATATGTGAATTGTATTTTTTTACTATATAAATATTTATTAGATTTATAATTAATTTAATATCTAAATTAAATTATTGTTCAAAATAATAAAAAATACAATGTATCTCAACGACAGGAAAAAAATAGTTTAATTATTGGAGTTTTAAAAAAGATCAACAAATAAGGTAAAAAAAAAGATAATAAGTAGTAAAAAGATAATATAAATAAATGGATGATTATTTGTTAGGCTTAAAAAAGAGGGAAAAATTTATATTAAAAAAAGCCAAAGGACTCGAGAGGAAAAGAAGGGGTAAAAAAAAAGGACTCGAACGGAAAAAAATAAAAAACTATAATTTAAAAATAAATGGACAACTATCTGTAAGGCAAAAAAAGAGAAAAAAAAAACTTATGTTTAAAAGAGATGGACTAAAAGCGAAAAAAAAAATTTGGGTCAGAAAAGAGATCTGAATGGACAGATGGGGCAAAAAAATAGAGCAAGAACTTGAATGAAAAAAAAAATTATGGTCTAAAAATAAAGAAACGATATTCATGAGAGCAAAAAAAATAAAAGGGAAAAAACTTATATCCTAAAAATGCGAAAGATTTAAACGAAAAAAATTGTTAAAAAAAGTGAAAAAATCTGAATGAAAAAAAAAAGTGTGATCTTATAAAAACAAAAGACTCAATTGAAAAAAAAATGATAAAAAAGGCACAAGAACTAGAATGAAACTAAAAAAATAAAGTATCGTCCCAAACTGACGAAGAATCTATGCGAAAAAAACTGAGTCAAAACGAAAAAGTACAAGAATTTATGAAAAAAGTGGGGTCCAAAAAAAAAAAGTACTGTTCCAAAAGAATGAATGATTCAAGTGAAAAAAAAAAAATCAGATCAAAATGAAAAAATATAAGAACTTGAATAAAAGTACAAGAATGAATTAAAAAAAAAAATTGGTTAAAAAAGTGCAGGGAATTAAATGAAAAAAAAAAAAAAAGAAGTGTGGTTCCAAAGAGTTGAAAGGCCCAAGCAAAAAAAAGACCGAGTCAAAAATGGGTCCAAAAAAAGTGCAAGCAAAAAAAAACGAAGGACCCAAGCTGGAAAAAAAAAAAAAAAGAAAACGGGGTCCCAAAAAATGGTTCAAGGAGGTGATAGGGAAAATAAAAAACATAGTGAGGTCAAAAAAAGACGAAAGACTAAAACAAAAAATGGGAGTAAAAAAAGTGTAAGGACCCTATTTGAAAAAAAAAAATAGTAGACAACCATCGAGGGACGTTCGAAAAGAAAGGAATAGTGGCGGGGGAACAATAAGCGCCTTCGGTGCTTTTATACACACGGAATGAATATGGGAAAGTTCGGTCAACTCCCTTAAATTTGATTTTTTTTAAAATAAAAACCATTGGTATAATAATAAATTAAATATTTTATAAAAATTTAACTATCATATATTTTTGTTAATCTTTTTTTTGTTTCGATTGAACCATATTATATCTATAATTAGCCAAAATATATATATTGAGATAAGTTGAATTCAGGTAATTTTTCATCAAATACGTAATTAATTTGGTGGCTTAAAACTCTAATGGCACGTTTGGGAGTTTTGAAGAGAAAAGAAAAGAAAAGAAAAGAAAATTTATCTCCATATTATTTGAGAGTTTTATAAAAGAAAAGAGAAAAAATCAGACTCATTAATAATAAAAAATTTTATTTTTAGTTTTTAAAAAGCAATTTTAAAAATTTTCTCCCCGTTTCTTTTCATTTTTTATAGAGAAAAAATTTTAAATTTTGAGAGATTTTAACTCTATCGAAATCTCCCATTTTCTCCCGTATCCAAACTCTCATAGAAGAAGAGTAAAGTCATAACTTTCTTTTCTAATTCTTTTTTCTCTTTTATAATATTTCCATCCAAATAAAATATAAAGGCATCCTGGTACTACAAATGTCGTTAAAATCATTCAAGTGAAGCTGGCTCGCTAACAAATTAAAAAAATAAAAACAAACAAACAAAACAAAAAAACTAAATAATGATGGTGTTAGAATTTCAAAAATATTTTTAATTTTCAACGTCACTCTGATTGACTTAAAAAATAAAGTAAGCCACCCAGGATTAACCAAATAACTCACCCTCCCATTTACAAGTTATAATTTTAATCCGGTAGGAGGCATGTGGGATTAAGGTTCCAGAATGAGAGTTAAACCTATTAAACCAAAGGAAGTTATCGGCATCAACGAACAAACGGACTAATAAATAAGAATATTAAATTTTTTAATCAAATATCGGATTTGAAATTTAAGAATAAAAAATATTATATTAAGAAAATTTTTCTAAAATTGAGTTCGATAACGTTAAAATCAAATTAATCAAAATATGATCAGAGAGATTACGGCCGGTTCAATAAAAAGCTATTGGCGAGCAATCCTGATTGCACATTTACAGGTCATAACTACTACATGAGAAATGGTGTTCCGGTTCCAAGTTCCAATATAAATCAATCCTCGGTTAAGCATCGATTCCTCTTTTATCCTTAGTTTTGTTCAATTCCTTGCGAGCCCATTTTCTCAAGTTTATAAATTAGATAAATAAATACTTAAATCCGGCATTTGCCAAATAATTACGTTGAGGAGGAAAAACATTCTCCATTTGTCAAGCCACTTCAAAATAACAAAAGATAATTAGAGAGAGAGCCCATTTGGACCTAGAGCAAAACAACCCAGAGAATTTGAGAGGGATGCAAGAAACTCATCCTTCTTCAATTTGTTCAATCCATCAAATAATACAAAACTGAACAAAATCTCATGCCCCCTTGACAATGAACAGCCTGCAGGCCATGATCATCCTACCGAAAATTTGGCTCGAGGTCCTACAGCTACATTTCCAACCATTTATTACTATATGAATAACACTGAATGGCGCACTAAAATGGCATTTGCAGCAAGTTCACTCCAGAAGAAAAGGCAGTAATGGGGAAAGAAGCCCTGTGCAGTTAATCAGATCTCTCTCTAACTAGGCACTGCTTTTCTGGCAGATTTTGTAAACTCCTCTAATGATCTTGATCAAGGCTTAAATCCAGAAAAGACAACCACAGAGTTGTGTCCACCGAATCCAAATGAATTAGAGATAGCTGCAAATCATGATAAAATCGAATACACAATTTAGGAGACGCTACAGTCTCTATTCCATATGCTGCAATTAAAAACATATGACCCTTTTTGGTTTTTGTTTTTTCTTTTTTGATGTGAGTTTAGTTTCTAGAAACTTACCAACATTCACTTCGTACTGCTGCTTCTTATTTGCAACTGTATCAAACTCCACAGATGGCTCTGGATTCTACATCAGGAAGAGAGAAAATGAATCAAAAACTTGAACATTCATGCAAATGGTTACTGCATTCCTACTAATTAGTAAATACTAGCAGCATTTACACGCATAACAGCATTTTTCTTCACGCAAGTTTAACAAGCATAAGAACTTACAAATTGATTAATCGTTGGATGTAGCCACCCTGTAGTAATTGCCTTCACTGTTGCAATGGCTTCCAAACCGCCAGAAGCACCAAGGCAGTGGCCAATCATGGACTGAAAGAAAGCATCCAAACATAAGAGAATAGAACATGTAGATTGATGACAAGAGCACATAATTCGTAAAAGCCTGCTCAAGAGAGTCAAAACTAACAAAAGCAGACGCATGAATATGGGCAAGAGCACCTGTACATCATACAGAGGGAGAGAAGGCAGTCACCTTGGTTGCATTTATCTTGATTCCAGAAGTGTTCTTGAACACCTTCTTAATGGCATTCACCTCAGCCAGGTCACCAGCAAGAGTAGAAGTTGCATGTGCATTGATATAGTTTACCTAAAAAGAGTATATTAGCTTGATCAGTCCACATGTTCATCAGAGTGCAGCAAGATATGACACCAGCAAATAATCATAACATATAGGACATAAAAATTAAGCCATCATATTTAATTTTTTTTTTTACACGAGATTTGAATCCCGGATCATGAGGTTGGGGGAGGGAGGTTGTGATCACTACGCTGTCCCCCTGGGAACAAGCCATCATATTTAATGCAAGATGATCCGGATGTCACATTTCTAGGTTTTTTCTTTCAATAATGGTGGGAACCTCAGCCACGACATTTTACTTGTGCACCAATTAACCTACTGAGCATGCACAATAGCCCACAAACCATGCGTACTGGGCAAGAACACGGAGCAAACCTTGTGTTTAGTGCAATTTCAAGGATAAAACCGTGGGCCTTACCAAGCAACTCGTTACTAACTTCAAAGAGTGCCAGTGCATTTTCCTGAACCTCACGGTAACTGGATAAATTCAAAATATTTTATTGATTTTACATGATGTTACTGAGATTCAACATTTGAAAGTAAACTAAACCCAGCTGTTTCAACGCACCAAAAATGAAAAGAAATGGCTTCCACCAAGACCAAACTTGACCAAAAGTGATATGAAACCAAAAGAGAAAGAAAGAAAAGAAAAGAAAAAAAACGTTAAACATGCGTGGCTGCTGGGGATGGTTAGGAAGAAAATTCACTTGCAACACTAGAAATCATCTGCACTACTCAATAGCTTTCACAGATTCAGTTCAAAACCAGTTTTCAGAGGAAAAGTAAAAGCAGCCAGGAAGAGTTTTGCTTCAACATGTGCAGACTTAAAACAGAACTAGAAAATTAATCCCGAGAACCATAAGATGTGTATATTTACACAACTAAACAAATTTGACCATATATTGATTAAGAATTCATCATATTATTTGATCAAACATTATAGCAAGCATAAAAGACCGTTTTCCTTTATAAAGTCCATGACAGTATGCCACTCTATGCTCGTACTAATAAAATAACAAATAAAACACAGAATACTCTTCCATTGACTTACTTTCAAAAAGATTAAAAGGTTCAACAATAAAGAAGAGGGTGGAGGTTGTCAAGATATTACAAGATTTACTCAAGTAAAACAAGAGATTTACCTCCTCCGGTGAGACACCAGCATCCTCAAGGCTTCTTTCAATGCATGATGAAACACCAAGTCCATCAGCTCTAGGATCAGTCATATGATAAGCATCACAGTTAACGGCACCTCCTAAATACTCGGCAATAATGGGTGCACCACGTTTCATTGCATGTTCCAAGCTCTCCATAACCTACAAAGCCATCAACATTCTTTAAGAAATGCAGATACAAAAATATCTTCATAGAAAACTTGTCTTCAGTAAACATGAATTGGTACAACGAAGAATGAACCTCTATATCAAAGAACATCACAAGGGCAGCAAATCAAAAAGACAAAAATAAGTAGTAAACAGCTAACTGAAGAACCACAGTCTGAGTCACAAGAAAATAGACAGAAATGGTAAATGCCCACTTCTGCTCAAAAAATGCATAGTAGAGGAAGACAGAAGCATTATCCAAACAGTGTCAAAATATCCATCCCTGAAGACTTTTCCCCTTTAATTTAGTGAAGCCTATTCCACCTCCTATTAAATCACTCTTTTATAGCATGACACATCTCATTATATATCTATTTAAGTCCTGACCATGATCTGTACCTCATAATTCGATCGTTGCAAAATAACTGTCTGATAAAATTATAGTTCAATCGAGGGCGTAACAGAAATTTATTTTAATAAGGGAAAAATACAGCATGTCGCAGGTAATCAGGGCAGATATTATAATTTTTTGGAAATAAACAATATTATAAAGGATTTTAATGGCATTTTTAAAACAATTAGCGGGAATTTTATAATTTTAATAGCATTTCTAAAACTTTTAGTAGCATTTTTTTAATGTCCGTTAAAAATATACACATAAAAATTTTTCACAGAATTTCAATGGGGGCAGCTAAAATGCTTGACATTAAAATCCTATTCAACCCTCCCCCACATTTCTCCTCCTTCACTCCCCCCATCCCCTAGGGGCCAATACCCTTAAATACATACTTGACCCACTTAGGTACACAGTTATTGGGAAACATAACAAGAGTCACCATTCATAGGTGTGATCAACCTACTCATTGGTGGTTTGCTCGTTAAGCTAATAAGAATAAATGAACTAAAACCACATTTAGAAAATGCTGGTACCCCAGACTATATTAGGCTCTACACCGCAAAGCCACAAAGTAATGGCAGCACTAGTAATGGTAATTTGTAAACCTGCCCAATCAATAGAAAGACCAGATCTTAAAACTTCTAACTGAAACATAATGAACACTTTATCTTTTAGAACATTTCAAATGAGTGCAGAAAAAAAAAAAGAGTAAAATGGGCTATAATATACGAGCAGCAATCAACTTACCAAAACTCCAGCTCCTTCACCCATAACAAAGCCATCACGGTCTTTGTCCCAGGGCCTTGACGCAGTCTTTGGATCATCATTTCTCTGTGATAAAGCTCTACATGCAACAAAACCACCAAGGCCAATAGGAATGATGGCAGCTTCCGTACCACCAGCAATCATCAAATCAGCCTCACCTCGGCGAATGTGATTGGCAGCAGCATAGAAGCAGTAATTGGACGTAGCACAAGCAGTCGAAATAGAATAGTTTGGACCCATGAAGCCAAGATCAATGGCAAGCAATGCAGATCCCATGTTTGTAATGGCATACGGAATAAAAAATGGCGTTATTTTCCTGGGGCCTCTTTCTATTAGAGCTTGAACGCCATCTGAAAAGACAGTAAGCCCACCCATTCCTGTTCCGACAAGCACACCAGATCGCTCCTTGTCGATCTGCCAAGAGGAAAAGAAACAATGGATTTAGCACTCCATTTGTGTAGGTCCACAAACTGTTCACAAGAAAGCCTACCCACAAACAATAGAGACTTCACAAGACATATCCAATGCACAAGCAACAAAATATATACAAATTACAGATTAAATCCTAAAGAAACAGCTGCATCTTGATCTGAAACAATAGCGAACAGCTAAATAATCATTTCCTGATTCGCCATGAAATTCCAAAAATGTTTCCCAATGCTTCTTGGTTACACAGAGAAAGATCTCACATTACAAACCTTAACATGGGATGCTGTAGCATACAAAGAGGGATGGTTCACAGAATAACACATCATATGATGCAAATAATGAGCATGAAAGTTGCATATGGTTCCTATTGTAGTGACTCCCTGTTCTATATTCTCAGACTTCAGCGTTACTTAGATGGCAGAAAACCAAGGCAGACATTTTGTTCATCTGGAACTTGAATTAGATATGAACATGGCTGAACATAAACACATTCGAGCAGTTCCCTTTTACTGTGATAATAACTACATCCTGCAAGCATTTGCATCTTCCCTAAAAAATTTTCCATGTAGAGGAGGCAAGGTAGTTGGAGTCAGTGGCACTCTATTATTTCTCGTTTCAAAGGCATGCTTCTGTGGAATCAATCAACCAAAAATATAAACAGGGAAAAATATGATAGGTGAAACTTCCTCACACAAAGATCCAAAATTTTATAGCATTAGTCCAAAACGGAAATATGCATAATAACCGTAAATCTCTGGCAAACACTTCACACACATTTCCAACAACCCTACCAAATTCCAGCCATCCAGTACAGAGAATTAAAAAGCTTAAAAACTATCCAATTTCTTCCTTCTTATGTACTAAATGCCGTTGAAGGCGATATCACACAAAACACATGCAAAAACGTGGTCACACATGCTAACAGTCAAAATTGGATCACTTTCGAATGCATACAATTTCTGTTTCTGCAAACTCCCCACCTGCACAACACTGTTAAAGGGCATATCACTCAAAACAGATACATGCACACATGCTCGTTTGCACACAGAAAAACAAGCACATAATGAAAAATGAATCATCTTCTATCCCATGAACAAGCCATACTCGCGAACATCAAAAGAAAAAATTAGAACCTGTTTTTCACTCCATCTTTTCTTCATCTCTGTACGGTATAAATTAGATATCACATAAAACACACAGAGGCACACACAATCAAAATTGAATCACTTTTGAATACATGCACATCCCAAAAACCAAACTCAGAATAATTACCATTTTAAAGTGTTTGAATTATACAATAAAGCCTGGATCTCACCTACCTATAAATCCCAACCCTGGTACCCCCAAGATTTGATCCAAATACTCTATACCACTTCAAGGTCTTTACCAGCTGAACCAGTCACCAACCGCCTTGTTGGTCCAGGGGACTAGATTTCCTTAACCAAATTTTCAGTTTTGTCTTGGAAATGGAAATGGAAATGGAAAATACAGGCATTGGGAGAGCTCGCCCCTTAATGGGTCGCCAGGTAGCACGTCGTAAGCAATAAATTGATTAAATTGTTTACTGGATAGTGGTGGGTCAAGAAAAAGAAAAGAAATGAAAAAACAAAAAAAAAAGAAAAAAAGAAAACAGCTGAACCAGCCAACCAGTAGATCACAAAAATAAATAAGTAAATCATTATTTTTCGACCCCTTAACTTTCTTCATCTATCTACCAATGCCATCAAAAGAAGATATCACACAGAACTCACGCGACATAACACAAGTACAGAACCAAAATTGTAACATTTGCTAATGCATGCAAAACCCATTTCTCAGAACATCCAATGAAGAAATAAAACCAAACCAAATTTTCAGCATCTATGTACTAGATCACACAAAACACACAGAAGGAGAGTCAAAATTAAATCATTTCCCACAGAACAAATGATCCCAAAAAAGATTCAATTCTCATTTTCCAATGCATGCAAATCAAATCCATGACAATCACTCCGAAGAAAAACCCCAGATCCACATTTCGATCCAAAACGACTAACCCACCAAAATCAAACAGAAAACCTATCAAATTGACCCCCAAAAAAACCTTAAAATTATCACCTTCTTCAAATTTTCCCCACCAAGAGCCGCATCTTCAAGCGCCTTTTTACCGGCTACAATGCAATACCTCAAGCAATCATCGAGCCTCCTATCGTTCTTCCCGTCAATATAGCCTTCAGAAGAAAACCCTCGGATCTGCCCTCCGAATCGAGTCGGAAATTTCGAGGCATCAAACCGATCGATCAAATCAATTCCACTCTCCCCAGAAAGAAGTCGATTGTAGTAAGTATCGACATCATTACCAAAAACCGAGACGAGTCCCATTCCGGTGATTACAACCCTCTTCTTCGGGTCGGTTTCTCTCTTCGGTACAGACGAAGCAGTGATGAGAGAGATTCGGTTTTTAGAGAGAGAGATTTGTCGGGCTGCATTGTTCAGGTGCGGTGAAGACTTGCGCAGTGGGTCGATTGGTGAGGGTCGGAGTGAAGTGGAGTTGAGGGCTTGCATTGTTGAAGAAAGAGAGAAAGCGAAGAAGAATGGATAAGAAAATAGGGAGGAAAGGGGATAAAGAAGTAGAGAGAGAGACAGAGGGAGAGAGCAAGCGAGCGAGCTGAGGAAGACGGACTAGCTATGTGAGAATGGGAAAGGCTAGCGGAGAACTCGGGGTGATGACATGAGGGGCTTGTGTTTGGTTTTGGTGCGGTTTGGGTTCTGTACGGTTTTTGGAAGTTCCTCTGCTTCTCACGCCTTGTGTTCAATCTGCATGCTAGCAAAGTTTTATCTCAATTTTTTTATTTTTTATTTTTATTTTTTTATCTCGGTTTCAAATTGCTTCAGGCCAAGAAACCAAATAAATTAAAATTAAATTTATAAAATTATACCCAATAATCTTCTCAGCTTGTTTTTAAAATCTTTTTATTTAATTTGAAAAAGTATTTTATCCAAATTTTAATTTTTTAATATCACTTATAATTTAATATTTAGAATATTAAATTTTTAACTCATTTAATTCATAATTATTATAATATCACTCATGATTATAATAGGTTTATAATAGTATAATAGCAAAAGTAAATTATTATAAAATAGTTTGCTGGTTATATGTTCGGCAGTAGTTTTGAATTTCAATTTATTTAATAATTATATAAAAAATTAATTATATTTAATTAATGAATAAAAAGGGTAAAGGTTGATTGTTAATTGGCATGCTTAACAATTTAAGTATCGGCAAAATATTTAAATAGTAAAAAACTCTTTATTAAATATCTTTTTTAAATTTTGGTATTCGAAGAGAAAACTACTATTCTTATGTCTTAAGGAGCAATTTTCCATTTTCACCCTACAAATTCAATAATGAAGTTCCTATTTAAAGGGAAAATATTTATTTTTCTCTACAATGGTGGCTCAGTTAATTATTTTTTTTTATAATTATCGATATCTGATAATCACGTTAACTCTGATCAAATTTGATTTAATTCAGATTAAATTGTTAAGAAATAAAACATTTTTAATACCTGATTTTGTTATACATAAAATTTAAATTTGAAATTTTATTTGAAAAATATCAGTACTTAACAATAGGATCAATCAAACGATATTTTAGTAACTATGTGTTGATATGACCTAGAGATGGAGAAATACCCTTTCCTTTTCTTTTTATTTTTTAATTAGGAAGACACTCGCTTTATCATCCGAACGATAAAAATGAATCTGCTTATACTACTAAATTAAGAGAACCATGATGATATAAAATTATCTTTTGATGTTAGAGTTCAACTCATAGTTGTTATAAATTTAGTATTATTGGTAATATTTTCAATAATTAGTATAAAAGGTTTTAACAAAAAAAATACATAAAATTCCAAAAAAAATAAAAAATTTCCCTAAATATTCTTAAAATTGCCATTGTTTTAACAATTATTAAATATAAAATGATTTGTTATTTAGAAACTTATGTTTGTACTGTTGACCTTGTAAAAAAAATAACTTTAGGAGAAAAATAATTTACTTCTAGAATTTCTCTTATGCTTATTCGCTTTATCCTCATACAATAAGTGCATATTGGAATTTTTTTTTTAACAATTTATATAGTTTTTTTTTAAATAAAGAGTTATTCAAACAAGAATTATAAAAATATTTTCAATTATTAAAATCCGTCCTATTTGTGAATTCGTTTTTCATTGCATTTGTGATGATACTGATAACCTTTTTTTTTTTTTTTTTTAATTATCAATATTTGTTAATTATATTAAATTCGAATAAATTCAGTTCGAGTCAAATTGGCTCTTAAAAGATAAAATCCTTTTAGTATTTATTTTTTCATACATAATACTCGAATTTAAAATATTATTTAAAATAAATCAATGTTCAACTATTAGACTAATTAGACGTTAGTATAATACTGATAATCATGATAAATTTTTTTTCTTTGATGACTATTAATGAGTCTGACATTTAAAATTCCTTAGTTTTAGTGAATAAAGGACGTCATAAATTTGTGATTTTGTTCTTGCTAAACTTTTTATATTAAAAGCATAATAGAGTAATATTGGGAAAACTAAATAAATTGAAAACAAAATTTATGAATCGTATATAACAATCAGTATCGATGGATTTTTAAAATTTTAAAGATATCTTAACCATTTAAATGTAATAAAATCAATCAAAATATAAAATCGGTGTATGAATTCTTAAAACAAGTTTATGTGTATTTCTTAATATGTTATATTAAAAAAAAATGGAATTTGAGGGGTTAATACATATTACCCATATATGGCAAAACAAAATTGACCATAGGTGGGTGCTATATTGCTATATAAGTTGGAATTCAAATTCTCAAACTTAAGCCACAGAGCTGACGTTGACGGTGGAAATGTTGTTTGGGAACACAAGCCATGAGGATACGTAATTGATTAGTTCAAGTGCTAATATGGTATTAATCTTAATTGATTCAAATCATAAGTTCAAACTCGATAGGGTCGCGGCTCAAAAACATACCAACAACGATTTTATTGGGTGTTACTTATTTATAATTATTAGTACATTCGAAATAATATCTTTTTTTTAGATTAACAAAAAAGAAAAAAAATCAGAATCAGATTGATCGTGATTAAGTTTATTTTATCTTGTCATTTAATTAATTAAAAATTTGCAAGAAAATTTACACCTAATCATGATAACTCAGTTATGAAAATCATATTTATGAATTTATTTTAAATTTTAATTTATTTATGAAAATGTAGAAAATACATTTTTTTTTTTCCTTTTCAAACTCTTTCGATGACTAAAAATTAAAAATAGCCGATGGCAATGACTTTAAGGTACCAAACTATGACCCTTTTTTTTTTTTTTTTGATATCTTGGTTTGCTATCACCTAATATTTAGAGTTTCATTCTGATTAATCTGAACCGACTGTTATAGGACTTGAAGGAAACAGGCCTCCCAATACTATCTTTTCTATATCCGTGGAGGGTCAAAACTTTAACCATAATTAAAGGGTATCAATCTCACAGCCAACTGAGCCACCAGTGGAGTATGGCTGCGCATCACAAGCCTATAGTCTCCTCACAATTCCAGGTTTCAAGGTACATTACTTCAATTATTTTGACCATTAGACAAAAATATTGTATTTAGTCATAAATCTATTTATCTTATTTTATTTATAATATTTTTAATAAAAATATATTTTTTTACAACAAACATAACATTTTACGCATAGAGAACAAATTATTACATAAAAATTTAAAATTATTACCGTATTAATAATTTTTTATATTTAAAATTCTATATGATTACTGTTTTCTCCGAAGAGGCATATATGAAAGAAAGAAAAAATTATGGCCTTAAAAACTAAATTATGATTTTTTCTCATAAATGAGACTTATAATATAAGTCTCTGGTGTGAGAATTCCAAAACAATTAAAACTTAAAATTGTTATTTGACAATTTTTTAATATACAGTTTGACATGATAGACCTAATTTTTCTATAATTCCAAAAAAAAAGAGTTGACCAAAATAAATATATTTATGAGATTTTGCCAATCTAATAATGAATCGGATATTTTTTAAATTATAGATAAATCATGAAAATCATAAAAATATATATATTTATAAAATTCAAAGTGGAATGGCCGTCATTTAATGTGATTTATGTGAATTATTCTTTTTGTTCCTTGGGTCATATATGGAATGAGTCATGGTTAAGATGCGCTGGGTGTTGGACTCCAAATTTATCACTACCAAACAATATGTTCTCATTGATGGGCCTCAGATTTTGGTAGGATGTAAGGAAATAATTTATGTGGAGCTCCATAGATTTAATGAAAGTTGACCTCCTCATTTTAATGGCAATTTTGAACCCCACAAAATTCGAAACTTTTTAATTTGAAAAATAAGATAATTTTTGTTTTAATTTGAGATTTAATCTATCGTGACAGTATCGAAATATAACACTGAAAATAGATTTTTAAAAGTATAGCATCAAAAGTATTATGACGAAGAATTTGTATTTTAAAGATAGATATGAAAAAACATATTTGCTCAATTTTCACAATTGATATGAGCAAAATAACAATACAAACTCTCCATTTTTCTTGTTTAACTTTTGTTTGTTAAGCTAGAGATTGTGATCGCAAACAAAAGAGTCCAAGAACCCAGGAGCCTATGGGAGGCAAACCCCCATAGCACAACAAGAGCTCATTAACTTAGTAACAGTAAAGGGATTCTATCTCAACGCCTAAGAAAGAATTTTACGTATTACAAGCATCACCTTCTTTCTTTTTCTAAAAATTTCGAATTTAGATCTATCTGAAATACAGAAAAAATAAAAAGAATAGGAGGTTCCGTTCATATTTGTAAGTTTCCTTTAATGAGTTCCTAATGTGAAAGCCTAATGGTATAAATCTCTTTCCTTCAATCTGGTGATTTCAAGTTCATATCCTTGTAAAAGAAAAAAAAAAATTTCCTTTGGTGAGGAAAGGAGATAGGGTTGATTAATTAACATCCAGTCCCCTTTCCTGCTTTTCAAAAACCCCCTCCATTTAATTTGGGGATTTGAGGAGATAAATTTAAACACTAATGAAATTTTGAAAATACTAAATATATTTTTGGGTAAATTTTGAAAACCCAGGATTTGACAAATTTCTAAATTGCCTTTTACGATTTTAAAATTATTTATGAAATCGACACTTTAGTGATTTATCTTTTGCCATTAGCATTTTATCGTATGATTTTCTCATCGCCTTGTTAAGAAATATATACATATACATGAAAATTTATTATATATATCAAAATAAAACAAACTTAAAAACTAAAATTCTCTTTAACTTAAATGGAGAAAAGAAAAACTTTGTAATTTAACTTCAGGAAAATGAAAACAATTTTCCCTTTTGAGGTTAAAAAATAATTTCCCTAAAATAAACACTCTATTTTTCTCTTCAATTTTCAAGCACCCCTCCCCCAATTCTCTGACTATAAAAGAAAAAAAAGAACCATCATATGATTGATTCAGTGATCAGATATTGATATCTTTTAAATAATTTTTACGTTTGATTCTTATTTATAATAAAAATAGATATTGATGGTATTTAGTGATTACTTTACATTATACTAAATTTGATTCGAATCGAATTAAATTTTAAAGAATCTGAATTCTTTGCTCGTTAAAAATCTAATTCGATTAATAATCGTATGATTGATTCAGTGATCTGACATTGATGGTATCTAATTTATTAAAAATCTAATTCGATTTGAACCGAATTTAGTTTAATGTAAAGTGGTCACTAAATACCGATATTTATAAAAAATAAAAAAGGAAAATGAAGAGAGAATAACAATATCCCGATGAGACAATTTAGTGATAATCTATTTCTTTTAATCCCATGAACTGGAATTCGAATTTATCGTATAAAAAAAGAAAAAAAGAGGAGCCAATTTTTTTGGTCCAGGGAAAGAGGAGCCCATTACCCACTCTTTTCGACTAAATTCATTAATTTGGGCTAGGCCCACATTTTAAGCCCTAAGAGAATTGGGCCACTGGGCCCTACCACGCCTATCAGATAAAAATAGATAAAAACAAAGAGATTTTTTTTTTAATATATTTTGTTTCCTGCGAAAACCCGGTAAACCCCAAATCTTCTCCGTCAATTCCAAAACTCTGCAACAAAGCAATCATGGCAAAACAGGCTCCCAAGCCAAAGAATTCAGCTCCTACGTCTGCTTCCGCTTCCGCTCCCGAGTCCTCTGATAAACAGTAAAAATAAAGCCCGACATTCCTTTTTCTTTAAAATTTCTGCTGAGGTTTTAAAATATTTCATGCTGTATTTTTTGCTGTTGTTAGGAAGATGGTTTTGAGGATAAGAAGAACAAAAGAGAAGAGCAAAGAGGAGACAATAGAGAGACCCGTTTCAGCGAAGAGGCAGAAGAAGACGCCCAAGAAGAAAAATTCGAAGGTTGATGCCAAAATGCCCAAGAAACCGCCCACTGCTTTCTTCTACTTCTTGTATGTCCCTTCTATCTCCCCATTTTCGCTTCAACACGTGTCTGTAGTAATCCGGCATTGTTAAGGTTTATCTTTTGTGGGAAATGTTTATGCCTTGCTATTTTCCCTTTCTCATTATCTAGATATTTGGGTCGCGTTTTGTGGGTAATTAATGGAATATTTTATCGGTTTTTTTTGGGGGGTGGGAGGGGGTTTTGAGATGTGAGTTTTATCTTCTTTATTTATTTCCTTTGCTTGGTAATAGGGGTTTAGCTGAGAACAGATGTGCCTGTTCGAATTTTTTAGCAGTTGGAGGTGGTGGTGGTAAGTGTTTTCACCTCACTGATGAGTCCGCAGTGCTAATGTTTGCTACAAAGCTACCTGCCCATTGGGTCGTTTCCTGATTTGATTGAGCTTATTGTAGCACGTATAATTTCAAAGTGGGGACTAGGATATTGCTTGTAAATTTTGAACGATTGCCACTATCCATGTTATCCTTACTTGCATTGATTGCTTCTGCCTGTCTGATAGTGCCATTCATGGTCATCGATAAAGTATACGATCATGGATAAGCACCATTGGGTAATTCAGAAGCAATCTGATAATAAACAGGCCCTTAGTCTTCTATTTAGTGTTATGGAAAACTAGGATCCACAGATGAGATCTTATGTATGGGAACGGCCTATATATTTGATTGCAATGGGACAATTTTATCTTTGCTGCCTAATAATTGAGAAACTAGGATTCGCTGATGATTAGCTCCATCGATCGGAGACACGAGTGTTCTTTCTTTTTGGGGGGGTGGTGGTAAGATTTTTAGCGATTATGGAACCTGAGGATTTGGAAGTGTATTTTGTTTCTTGCTGCTCTTGAATCATTTTATTTTCCTTTGACACCCCTAGAAAAGGAAAAGGTGAGCTTTTTCTGCTGATTGGCTTTGTGTTGGAGGTGCCTTAGTATTTAGGAAACCAATCAAATTGTGGGTCAAAACGATAATACTATCAGACATGAAGGTTATTACATGATAAAGATGGCCCATCGCAAAATGATGGGCCTTTTGAGTTGGTGGGGATGTTGCGTTGGCGTTGAGCTGGTCTCATGGCAGCCAGATATGGAGGTGACTACAACCTCTATCAGTTCCTTGAATTATTATAAGTTACAGAATTCTATGTTATCAGTTCATTGAATTATTATAAGTTACAGAATTCTATGTTATCAGTTCATTGAATTATTATAAGTTACAGAATTCTATGTTACGTGTTGGCTCTATTTGCCCTACATTAGCTTACTTGAAATTTTCTTCCTATGATCTGAAAAAAATGTAATTATTGTGCAATTTTGGGCATTTGATGCCAAATTATTGGAGATAGTGGATGCTTTTTGTGGTTATTTCTACTTAGAAAACCATTATATTTGATGGATGGTGCAATGGCTGCCAACATGGACTTGGGATCCTTGTTCATTGAAAGATAAAAATTCTTTTGGCCCATAATAGTTTTACAGACAAGAAATTATAAGGCATCATGAGTGTTGCAAGACGTAATGTTGACTATAATGCTTTTGACCTGAGTTCTTATATGCTGCAAATGTGCCAACTATGTCTTCCTTATCCATTAATTTGCTGAACTGTAATTAAGAAATAGTTTTACCTTTATGTTGAATAGAAGGATTTCCTTTTAGACCAAAATTGATTTTTATTAATTTTTTTTAAGCTTTCATTGCATTCAAGATGACTGTAAGATGCTATGGACATAATTTCACTTAGTTTTTATATAAATGTAGAAAGTTTGATATCGAAGACTTTCCCACTTTATTGGCAGAAACCATTCTTTAAGTGGTAACTTCGTTTACAATGTGCCACCTCTTTCTTTCTTTCTTTCTTTCTTTCATTTCTGTTTACATCTGAAGAAAATAAAATATAATTCTGTACACAACACAACATTGTGCATTACATTAGAGTATTGATTATGACTCTGTGTTTGGTCAAATCTGTTGCTTTTATGTTCAATCTGTGTTGTAATTTTGGCTGTTTGATGCTGGATGGTATGAACGAACATCAACACACATAAAGTAATAGGTTTCAGACATTTAATCTATAAAATATATATTTTTTACTAATTATATTTTCTAGCTAGTTGCCTATCATACCTACTCTTTCAGCTCTTTGTGTGTGTGGGTGTGTATTTGTTGGTCATAAAGAGGCTATTATCATCCTGTAGGCTGTTATCATCCTGTATCTTGTACCTATGCCATAGTTTCCCTCTTCTTAGACCAGCGAGAATTTGTGTATAGGTCTTTTCACTTAGATTGTTTCTGGTTTGATTTATTCTCTGTAATGGTCAGTATATTTTGAAGTCTGGCATCAAGCAGAATTATAGAGCCATCAGTCCAATTGGATTCACTTCACTTAACTCTTTATTTTTCTCAATTAAGGGAGGATTTTCGGAAGGAATATCAAGAGCAGAACCCCAGTGTGAAGTCAATGCGTGATGTATGTGCCTTACACTTTTACTTTATCTAGTTTATATTTCTTTTAGATCTTTGATGTTAATTTTTTCTTTCGTTTTCTAATATTTTTCTTTCGGAATCTTACTTAACTGCTGAATTTCAGATTGGCAAGGCATGTGGAGAGAAATGGAAGATAATGACATATGAGGTTAGTTTGCTATACTTTTGGGTTCCTTAGATAATTTCATGTTCTCAATGAAGTTCTAATTTTGTTTTTCATTGGCATTTCGATGACTTGCATCCTTATGATCTCATATGTGGGACTAAAAGAAAGACTAGATTAAACCTGTTTGAATTTTATTTTTTAAACCTGTTTGATGATTTTATTTTTTAAGTCCCCCCTTTCGTATATATAGGGCATGTATTTGTTGCAGAGTCCCCCATTTGTCAGATCTTTTGAGTCAGAATCCTTCATTGAGTTACTGATAAAGCATGAAAAAAAAAAAAGTACGCAACCTTTGAGGGCATGATGGACATCCAGATCCACCCTCTGTGGAGATAAATCCCTTCCATTTCTTCTATGAATTGAGTTATATAAACCCTCAGTATGACATTTCTGTGGTTGAAACACCTACAGATGATCGTATAGTCTCTCTTAACTTTGCTTCATATAAAGCCTCAGAGGAGTGCTAAATTCTCTAGGTTCGAGCATGCTGTTGATATCCTCTCCAAAGACATCAAATTAAGGGTGTGGGGGCGGGGGTGGGTGGCAGGGAGCTCTTTCCTATTTCTGTCATTGGCATAAGAATTCTTTCAAAGGATTCATTCAGCCAAAAGAAAACCTGATGACACACTCCTACATTAAAAGTCTCTCGAAGAAATAATTCCTGCCTAACCTTCCTAATTTCCACCCACAATTGAACAGCAAATGCCCTTTGTAAATCTTGGACATGCACTCATCATAAATTATGCCAAACCTAAGTGCAAAACCTTACTCCTTCAGGTGGCTGTGCTCAATCATGAATCCTTAGAGCATGTAATAAATTAAACAATAATTTGATACCTAAGAATCCTTCTTAGAAATCTTCTATGAACATATAGAAGTCTCTTAGTTAGGCGGTCAAGTGTCTCATGAGAAGAAAAGACTAGAAATATACTGGTTAATTAGAGTGAGTGCACTGTAAAGTGCTCAATCATATCGTAATTTGCTAGGAATGGTCAAAGTTTCATCAACAATGCTGCATGGTCGTCCAACTTTTCAGAATTAAACAGCTAAATATCCTCTCACATTGTGAGGTTAAAACTATTTAATCTGATTTAGAATTGTTTGGAGCATCATTGTTCAGTTGAATGGTCTTATCCTATAGTCGTTCAGTTAGCAACTCAGCACTCCCATGTACTCGTTTGCTGGTTTAGGCCAGCTTTCTAGATGTGGTAAATCTCCAAGTTTCCTACACATGTTCTGGGTTCAGTGGCCGTAGGTATGAGGTTATGTATCCAGACTATTGTCCTCCAATGGATCAGGGTCCCCAAGTGATGGAAATTCCAATTGCCAGGTTTGTCTCATTTCCATGATTGGTGGTGCAAGCCCTGTGCACGCTTTGGGGACCCCTGCCTGAAGGCTGCAGACCGATGATAAGCTGGAATTAGGAGTGTTGCCAGATCCACAAATATAGGGAGGGCAATTAACATTCAGACTTTAGCCAACTTGGAGCTAATTATGGGAGCATCTTTGGGATGCAATCCTTGAAGAGCCTATTCATCATTTTATAGGTCTTCTTCTAGCTGATACTTTTTGTGTTTCTTAGTTGTGATTAGTTAGCTTTAGTCCTGGTCTATCATTTCTTGTAACACAAAAGGGGTTACTTGTCCAGCTATTCTCTGGTTCTACTTATTTCATATTTTATATCACATTCTCTAGTTATAATCTCAGTTTACTTGCCTTTTCGGGGCATTAAAGCTCTCTGTGTTCTTCATCTCGTATTATGGTCTCTTGTCTTGGAGGAATTCTTGTAGGCCATTAAAACCTTCCCTTAATTTTTCTTCTTGTGACAGGAAAAAGTACAATACTATGATATAGCCACAGAAAAACGAGCCGAGTTTGATAAAGCCATGGCAGAATATATTAAGAGAAAGGTAGAAACTCGTCCATCTTCACATATGTTTTTTCTGTTCTATTGTTTGTTAGGTAATGTTCAATAAAAAGTGCAAATTATCTTTGCTAAAAATCAACTACCATTGCAGGAAAGCAGTGAGGATCAAGAATCCGAGGATGAATCTGAGTATGAATAGGGCTGTAGAAACATTGGCAGGGGAAAGGGACACTGGAATACGCAAATTGTATATTTTGTCTACTGTTGGCTGTTAAATTGTGTATCTGAATTATACAGTGTAAAAATATTAGCTAGGAAGTTGTTTTTTTATCTAATGGCAACCCATATAAGCAGTCTGATTGCTATAGACGTCTCTTTTAGACACTCATTTCTATTTATTGCGGGAGCTTATGCTCTTGCATGCCCATGACTCCCTTGATCAGATACCTGACTAAACTAGGTAGGTTCCGTGACTGCTTCGACCTCCTTGGAATGTATCAGCTGCAATCACTGAGCTGCTTTACTTTTCTGTGGCTCTTTTGATCTCAAGATTGGCTTTTTGTCAAGGTGTGAGTTTTACTCCGATCGTGTCTCACTTTGATTTATTGTGCCAGTTAGAGCAAGGGCCATATTATTGCCTATTGCCTTGTGAAATCAGACATGAAGCAGAGGGTAGAATTTTTCTGTTTATTATAATTTTTCCCATCATGTATGGGACGCATGAGGTACCGACGAAGTGTTTTTAGGGCAGCCATCGGGGTCAATTAGACCGGAACAGATTGGAGTAAAGCCAATTACTTATGATCATCTCATCAAGTTCTCCCTCACCACTTCATTTCTCCCTCATACTGTAGGAGTTTTCCTTCCAACTTGCATTTTTGGACCTCAAGCTGTACAAACAAGACCCTTTCCCTAATATGTGCTTGTCCCCAAGGAGATAACACGGTGATTACAATTTTTTTTTATGATCTCATATTTAAATCCCTGTATAATAATAAAAAAAAATGATACATGTGCTTATGTGATTGGGTTCTTTTTTTCATTTTTTATTCTTTTTTTTTCCCCACGCGTTTGATTTTATCACTCTTCAACCTTTTGATTCAATAAATGGTTTTCTTAGCAAAGATGTGGTACAAGTTCGAAAACCGCATGGGGAAAATGCATTAGTTTGCTGACACCACATTGTTGATTTTTATCGAAGGAATTAATGTGCGGGTCATCTCTTCATATTTAGAAAATAAAAATTTCTCACTTTTCATATTTACAAATGGTAACCGATAAAATTTGAATTCCTACCATATGAGGTGACGGAGGTATATGAAAATTAGGACAAACCCTAGGGAACATCACTATTACACAAAAAATTGGGTAGAGGCACAATTGAGAGGAGAAAATTCTGTGTAGAGAATTTGTCACCGGATTTTGATTGCGGTGCTGCGATGCTGCGGTAATATCTCGAATTTCGTGATTATCATCCCGATGGCGAGATCGCTTGATCGAGATTCGTGGTTCCCCGGATTTTTGTAATCTACTCTTTGAGATATGTCCAAAAACCCGAACCTTTTATGATTCCGAAAATTTCGGATGTTTCCGCATGTGTATGTACATATAAATCCAACATTGATATCAGAGCGTAGGGTTGGATTTATTAGATAATTTTCGAAATATTTTCGGGTATAAAAAATATAGGGTTGCAAAAATGGGTTTCGAATCACGGATGAGTTTCGTGAATCCGAATATACCGTGATATTACCCATGTCACGTACATCTTAAATATATTTTTTTTCTAAATTTTTGGAATATGTTTTAGTCGTGAAAATTGAAGTTAAAGTTTTCGACTCTAAGGGTATCCAAAACTTAAAAACTTAGATTTATCCGTGTAGAGAGATTTTTGATCTAAATAAATGGCATATTTGTGTTCCATGTGCATTGATTTACGATTTGATATGCATTTTGCATTGAATGGTTGCCAGAAACTGGGTTTTCTAGCGAGGTCGTGGAGAGCCAAAACTTGGATATATGATTTGCCGTGTTTGGCGCTTGAATCTTTCAAAAAAAAGAGTTTGAAATATTTTTGGGAAGTTCAAATATATTTTCCTGCAGAAATCACCGTAAAAAATAAGACGAAAATGGGTTTTCGAAAAACCGGGTCGAAAAACCCGGTTGCAGACCCGTCGGGTAAGGAAGAAGAGATCCAGACCCGCGGGCATGTGTAGGACACGCATGCAGAAGCGCGTCCAGTAGGCGCGTGAGCAGGTTTGCAACCGGATCGGGTCGGAGCGGGTCAAGATCCGACCCACGACCTGACACGTGTCGGGTCGGACCCGACCCCGGTTACCGCAAGTCGGGTCAAACCTGACCCGTTGATCGACCCGACTAACTCGGCTCCGCACGTGAGAGCGCGCCGAGACAGGGCGTGCGTGAGCTGAGCCGCGCCAGGAGCGTGGCAGTGAGTGAGATACGTGCGCGCGCGCGAGCCTAGCCGAGCCGCTCCAGGCGCGTGGCATCGCGTGAGATACATGTTGCGACTAGGCGTGCGTGAGCCGAGCCGCGCCAGGCGCGTGGTAGGGCGTGAATGGTGCACTGCGCGTCTGGCGCGTGACCCAGGCTCCTGCTGGTGCGTGGAGGAGCGTGGCAGGGCCTGCAGACGCGCCGCAGGTGTGCGGCGGCGCGTGGGGACCCCGGTGGCGCATCAGGTCGTCCAAAAATTGATTTTTTCAATTTTTTTGGGTCCTATGTGCATATTTATGACTATTTGTGAGATTTTGTGTGTCGAATTAAAGTCCGGATGGTGAGATAAGATCCCGGATTGTGGTGTATGGTGTCCGTTGACTCATATGCTCACTTTGGGGTCAATACTTGATTCATTTTGGATTGTTAATTCGTAGGGTGCACGAAATTATGAGAATAAGCATTATTAGTCACTAACGTCTCTTTCTTTTTGTGTGACAGAGACAATGGCTGCGATAAAAAGTATCGTACTTGATCTCATTAAGGGAGACAAGTTGAATGGTGACAATTATGAGATTTGACACCGTAAAGTTCAATTTGTCTTCGAGGAGCAAGACCTAGCGGAGGTTCTACTATATGAGATGACAGACCCCGGGGTGGGTGATACGCCTCAGGCGAAACTGGATGAGGAGGCGTATCGTGCATGGAAGAAGAAGGATGGCCAAGCTAGGGTCATCCTCCTTAGCAGCATGCACGATGATCTGATTCCAGTGTACGAGCAGTATCCTACTGTGATGTCGGTTTGGAGTGCTCTGAGAGAGCACTTTGGCTCCCGGTCAGCTCCTAAGCTGAGGATGCTGACCTATAGGTTCATTACCTATAAGAAGAGATCTGATCATATCATGAAACAGTATTTGATACATATGTCAAGATGATCGTTTCTCTAAAGAACATGGGGGAGCCAATGTCCAATGTCCGATGAGTTTCAGGTAATCCAATCCTCGTCTGATTCCTGGGATGTGGTGAAAACCTATCTCATGTACACTGAGAGTATTCGTACTTTCATGGATGTGCGTAGGCATTGTGAGCTCGAGGAGGAGCGCCAGGAGGTGGCTAGGTCGGTTTCTGGTCATGCCTATGTGACAGAGTCGAGTAAGGGCTCCAAAGGCATCGAGCGTAAATGGCGCAAGCATGACAAGAAACCTAGCCAGGCTAAGAGGAAACCATCAGCGAAGACTGGTAACAGAGGGCAGAAATGTAAGAAGAAGGAACTCGATAAGAGTAGAGTCCGATACTACGTTTGTGGCAAATCTGGGCATTTCGCTCTCGAATGTGGCGAGCGAAAGGTATGTCATTTTTCTTTACATGGTATGAGTTATGTTTCATCCACTATGATGCTTACTAACTCTTCTTCTTTATGGATTGTAAACTCAGGAGCCACCGACCATATAGCTCGAGATAGAAGCGCATATGTAGAGTTTCGTCGATTGAGTCCCCAAGCGAGGAGGTTGTATATGGGGAGCGGAGTATTTGTGGTTGTGAAGGGGATTGGTACATGCAAGTTGATGCTGCCAAGTAGACATGTAACTGGGCCGGGCCCGGTCCGGTTCAAGGGCGGTTCCAGGAACCGCGGGCCGGGCTGGCTGCGGTTCCTAGGTCAGTCCGGGCCGGGCCGGGCCGGTTCCAAAATTTTTTTGCTTGAACCGGCCCGGCCCGCTGAACCGGAACCGGCGGGCCGGTTCACACCGGGCCGGGCCGGTTTGGCCAAACAAGGGGGGGGGGGAAAATTTTTAAAAAAATTAAAAAAAAAAGGGTCAAAGAGCCGTTGGAACCGGCCGGGCCGGGCCGGTTCACGGTTCCAAAAACCCTTGAACCGGCCCGGCCCGCTACAGTACCCGGTTCGGTCCTGTTCGGGTTACTGTAGCACCGGGCCGGTTCACGAGTCGGGCTTTTTCAGGGCCGGCCGGGCCGGTTTTCGGGCCCAAACCGGCCCGGGCTCTTCTCTACTGCCAAGTAACCAAGTCCTATATCTGCATGATGTGCTGTATGCTCCCGAGATTCGACAGAATCTCATATCGGTCATTTCTTTAAATCGTTTAGGATATTCTGTCATTTTCAGAAATTTAAATGTTTATGTCATCTACGATAACTCTATTTTATGTACTGGTTTAGTTCATGATAGACTTTATGCGTTGGATTTGGTTTCCTTTAATAAAATTTATGATTTGTCTTCTATTGCGTATACATCTGATAGCGTAGTTGATGATATTTCTATTTAGCATAGTAGATTTGGCCACATAGGGTAAGAGAAAATGAACCGGTTAGTTACGAGGGCTTGTTGGGCCCGCTAACCCGGATCGAGTTGCCCTTATGTGAGTTTTGCTTAGCCGGCAAAGCGACGAAAAAATCATTTGGAAAAACAATGAGGGCTAGAACCCCATTGCAATTGATCCACTCCAATATTTATGGACCTATGAATGTGAGAGCCCGAAATGAAGCCACGTATTTTATTATGTTCATAGATGATTATATGCGTTTTGGTTATGTCTACCTAATCTCGTACAAGTCTGAGGCATTAGATTGCTTCACGAGGTTTATCAGCAAGGTAGAAAACCAGTTAGACTTGAGAGTTAAAACTCTCAAAACCGATCGATGACGCGAGTATTTGTCTGAGGAGTTTAAAGAGCTCTGTTTCGAGAAAGATATTACGAGACAGTTGACTGTTCCTACTACTCCCCAGTAAAACGGGGTAGTCGAGAGAAAGAATATGACTCTGTTGGAGATAGTGAAATCGATGATGGCGCAGACCAATTTGGCTATCTCCCACTGGGGAGATACATTATTGACTGTTGCCTACGTTTTTAACCGTGTTCCAACCAAATCCGTAGTCAGTACCCCATACGAGCTTTGGGCTTTAGACAGGAAAGCAGTCTGACCTTAGTCATTTGAGACCATAGGGTTCTGCCGCATACGTTCACGATTTCTCGCATCCACACGGCAAGTTAGGCCCGCGATGAAAGAAATGTATATTTGTAAGGTACTCCGAACATTTTAAGGGACATGTGTTCCTAGGTGAACGTACGGATGACATGGTCTCCGAGATCAAATCTCGTAATGCTACGTTCCTGGAAAATGATTTCCCTAAGAAAGGCGAAATCGATCAGGATTTCAATTCTTATGAGATGGGTGAGCTTGACGGCTCAATTGAGCCCAGGGGTGGGACCCAAGAGCTTAAAAAGGATCTTGGTTTTAGTGGGAGTGACCTATTTTGAGGTGAGGAGGCTCTTCCTCCTCGTAGGAGTAGTCGGGGACATGTACCCCGACGTCATTTTCCGATAGAGGATGAGATCCTCATCGTTGAGGATGATGAGGAATCTCAAACCTTTGAGAAGGCTCTCCAGAGTCCTATGAAGGACCAATGGCTAGAGGCCATGAAAGAGGAGATGGAATCAATGAGGGTCAACGGGGTCTGGGATCTAGTTGACCTACCTGAGGATAGAAGGGCCATAGGGAATAAGTGGGTTCTCAAAATCAAAAGAAAGACCGACGGATCGGTGGAAAGATACAAAATCCGTCTAGTAGCCAAGGGTTACACACAGACAAAGGGCATTGATTACGAGAATACTTTTTTCCCCGTAGTCAAATTTACATCGATCCGTCTACTTTTGGCGATTGTCGCGAGCATGGATTTAGAGTTGCATCAGATGGATGTAAAGACCACTTTCCTTAACGGAAACCTGGATGAGGAGATCTACATGGAGTAGCCCTCTGGGTTCGTTCTAGTAGGTCATAAGGACAAACTCTGTCGACTTCGGAAGTCGATATATGGCCTAAAGTAATCATCCAGACGGTGGTACCTAAAATTTCACGAGGAGGTGATATCTTATGATTTTACAATGATCGAGGAGGATCATTGTGTTTATTTGATACGATCTGATAACTCTTTTGTGATTCTGTCCCTATATGTGGACGATATAATGTTGGCTGAAAACAACATTCAGTATCTGATGACGATTAAGGTATGGTTGTCATTGAGCTTCGACATGATAGACATGGGTGAAGCTGAGTTCATCTTTGGAGTTAAGATCCAGAGAGATCGATCGAGAAGAATGTTGGCTATTTCACAAGAGACCTATATTAAGAAAATTCTCGAACGCTTTGAAATGAGTGATTGTAAACCCATTGATACTCTAATCGCCAAGTGTGATGGACTAAGTCTTGAGATGTGTCCGAAAACTCAGGAAGATATAAAGGAGATGTGTAAAATCCCTTATTCCAACGTAGTGGGAAGTCTAATATATGCGATATTGTGTACACGACCAGACATATGTTACGCAATCGGTCTGATGAGTAGATATCAATCAAATCCTGAAAAGGGTCACTGGAGAGTAGTGAAAAGGATTTTTATATATCTCAAGAGAACTGCGAGCTACTCCTTGTGTTATGGGAGAGGTGATTTGCGCCTCATAGGATATTCAGACGCCGATTGGGGCGGTGATCTGGATAAACGCAAATCGACATTAGGTTTTGCCTTCTTGCTCAATGGTGGTGCCATTTCTTAGAGCAGCAAGAAGCAGACCCGTGTAACTTTATTTACGATGGAGGCTGAGTTCGTGGCTTATTCAGTCGCAGTTCAGGAGAGTGTTTGGGTTCAGAGACTATTAGATGACTTAGGAATTGTGGCTGATAGTGGGAGACCAGTGATAATCTACTGTGATAATCAGGCTGCTATAGCCTACACTCGAGATCTTAAGTATCATAGTAGAACCAAACACATCGACATCAGATATAATTTTGTTAGAGACATCATCGAGAAGGGTGAATTGACTGTCAAGTATATCTCGACACATAACATGGTGGTTGATCCTTTCACCAAACCCATCACTAGAGACTCATTTATAGCACATAGAGAGTCATTGAGTTTGAGAATATTTTGACTTTTCTCATTGTACTAAACTGACGATGTGATACTTATTATATTTATATATGATTTTGTACATTATTTAGTCACATTTAGAATTATATTTCCTTAAATAATGCACTTATTTATATTATATATATTTTTGATGTGATAAAATATGTCAGGCAGGCGAGATCGACTCTCTCACACGAGCGACCACCTCCAGCTCTGAGTGAGCTGAAATGAGACGATTTCTAGTTGTAAGAGGCATTGAGAGTGACCCAACTAGAACAAAAGTCACCCTGATACATGTTCAGGATGAGGTCATTTGAGATATGACCGACATGGAAATACCCACATCCATGTTGTTTGTGAATAGCCGGATTTGAGATCTCGGATATCACCTGTGATAGTGATATTGTCTTTGAGACACTCTCTCTGAGATCTCTGGATAGAGTCTTATGTGTAGACTGAGTCCCGTATCTGCATAGTGTTAAAGAAATCTGACATATACCTTTTTGAGAAATAAGGGATTAATATTGTGACACGCGTTTCATACCGCGTGTGATAGACGACTAGAGATAGTGAGAGCAATTACATGAGACGATGATCTAGTCATGATCTCCGTTCCCACTGTGTAAGATCCGAGATCCATTGAGCGGGATCTCTAGTATCCTTATTTTACTTTCGATTGTCTCTAGAAGTCTTAATTCAGTACTTGTTACTTTAGTCTGTTTACGTATAGCCCGGAAGATAAATTGAGGTTTAAAAGACAGATTTAGGAAAACAATTAAATTGAGACCGATGGATTCGAGTTTGGGAAAGGAAAACCAATGTACATTACATCGTTGTGTTGTATTCATCGACCGATCTGTTACGTATATCCACGTTGGGATACGAACGTAATAGTGAACACACATTCGAGTATATATTGGGGATCACTTTCGATGAGGAAAGTGGCTCGAAAGATGTAAATGTGTTGAGTCTGGGATACAGTGAGATATTTTTTTTTTATTATCAATGGCGACTTCTCGAACATCCTAATAGGTGTATTGAGAAGTCTTTATTAGCATGTGTACTCGCCAGTCGCACGACACCCAATCTAGTATGAAAATCCAGAAGGGTGATATAGGAGATCGCATGAGTTGTGATCTCGTGACGAATGAAAATGCTCTCGTGTGCAAGAGGGAGATGAAGGAATTAATGCCCACGTGAGGCATCTTTCCATATTTGAAAAATGAAAATTTCTCACTTTCCATATTCACAAATGATAACTGATGGGATTTGAATTCCTATCATATGTGGTGACGGAGGTATATGGAAACTAGGGCAAATCCTAGGGAACATCACTATTGCAAAAAAAATTGGGTAGAAGAACAATTGAGAGAGGGAGAAAATTCTGTAAAGAGAATTTATGTCACCGGATTTCGATTGCGGTGTTGTGGTACTGCGATGATAGCTTGAGTTTCGTGGTTATCATCCCCACGGCGAGGTCGCTTGATCGAGGTTCGTGATTCTCCAGATTTTTGCAATCTATTCTTTGAAATATGCCCGAAAACCTTAATCTTTTATGATTCCAAAAATTTCGCACGCTTCCACATGTGTACGTGCATATAAATCCAACATTTATTAATTCTCTGATCCATTGTTCTAAGACAAGCATAGGCTAAGATGGTACATGCAAGCTACACTGTGTGAGGAGCTTGCTTTTTAGAGATGGCGTATTCATGGGCAGACAGTCCTAATGAGTCTGCAATACTTCGGACTTCAGCTATCATTGCAACCACATTGTTAAGCTTGTTAATCGCGGAACCAACACCCTGTGTTCAGAAATACCACCAACATTACCAACGGCACAACATAACAAATTAGCAGTAAAAGCTGCAATCCAGAAGGAACATAAAGGCTGGAATAACTCACCACACCAGCAGCACCGGCTGTGATGGCCATTGGCGCTGTGACTGCACTAATACCAGAGGAGCACAAAACGGGGATCTTAACTGCCCGTGAAATAGAATATGCTGCTGCTAGGGTAGGAGTTGCCTAAATAGAGGGAAGTGATCCATAATCAGAGGCTTCACATTCACAGTAATAGGATCCCAGGGCATCAAATGAAACACTCTATATATGTTGTACTTACACTTCGAAAAGTTACCGTGCTCACATTGGCCATAACTTTTAAATTCGATATAATACGACAATTTGTAAGTTATATTAGTGTGGAACTTTGAGAAATTTTTCGTGACAGAGTACGTGTGGTGTGGTGTCACATGCTCATATTTGTGCTTCATTAATCACCCATATGGATTCTGATGAAACAATATGGATTAATTACTAGTGGGATCACTTTGATCAGTCCCTTGATGCCCACCTTCTCAATCAGACCTGGAATACCAGGTTTTGAAGGATTCGTACATTTCCCTCCTTCAGTTTGTATAATGTCAGCGCCTTCTTGCTCCAACTGTTCGGCAAGCTTGACCTGTTAACATGAAGATGGGAATTCTATGTTGTGATATATATGCAACCAATGTTTTATATTATACACAATTATGTTTTCGAGTGCTGCTATTACCTGATCAGGATGACCCAAGGTATGAGGCACAGTGACAGATAGGATCACGGATGGAAGAATCCTTTTGGTTTCTCTTGTTAAATTCAATATCTGAAATAATATTGCAATACATATTATTATTGAATGAGAAGCTTTAAAAAGCTCAAGCAAAGTAATAAAATCCTACTAAACTAGAATGTGTCTTGTGGGATATAAAAGGCAACTCCAGCAGCACACAGACAATCAAAAATATTTTGCAGGACAATGCTATTTATCACAGCTAAGATTTCACTGTTTTGTTACACTTAATATGGAAGGGAATTTGGAGACTCCGGTTGAGAAAGAAAAGAGATCAGATCCTTTTTGGTATATAGTAATTGTAAAAGGACATCTTTATGGTAACATATATTGTCCATGTGGGCATGGTACTGTGATGTACTTTACATTTTTTTCCCTCTCTAACCATGCTGAAGTTCTCTTAAGAAATGTTTAGGCAATTTGAATCACATGCAATAAACATGGAAGTTCAACAGAAAATTGCCTATCTTGGCTTTTGCCTGGTAAAGAATCCGGTTACCTGCTCTGGAGAGAAGAAAATGTCTTTGTCATAAAATGAATCATAATTCCCAATCTCCACCTGCAAAGACCAGTGCCATTGTTATTGACAGAGAAAGACAACGATCCCAAAAAGGCAACAAGCACTTCCAGATTCTCATTTATGCAAATCGCTAGCTAAAAGTATGCCAGAACGTTCAAGTTGGACTATGAAGGGTTTTGCAGCTACTTGGCCACTTGATGGAGCTGTGGGGTAATACTGGGTCACCCAAAGAACATTAGTTACAGTTCAAATTGGATATTTCACAATATATGGAGGCTTTCATAGTGATACCTAGAGAAGTTAAGAATTCCTCTTCACGGCCTTTTTGCCAAGCAAAATATACAAAAAAAAAGCACTTTCACATTTCAAATGATGCAAAGTAACTAAAAACAGATGAATTTCTCTAACCATTGATGCTCCTGCTTCAACAGCAGCTTGAAATGCAGCCGGATCCACAGAAGAAACACAGACCTGCAACAGAAAGTGGTGCAAAGATTATGCAAAGTGGCAACAAAGATGAAATGGTGTCTATGTGCAGGAAGAGGAAACCAATGAGAGAGAGAGAGAGAGAGAGAGAGAGAGAGAGAGAGAGAGAGAGAGTCACCGGAAGAGAAGTTAGGCTAATTGCAAGTTTCACCAACTCTGGATCACAGGCTATATCCACATGAGTAGCTCCACCCTGTGTATATACATATGATTGTTTTAGAGTGCCAATTTTCCACTGCTAAGCTCCACGAAGCATACGCAAAATATGAATTAACTTGTTTAGTTGAGAAGATTAATTTGTTTCTTTAAACTTTACCCATATCCTTTATTGCATTTCCACTAAATCTAATAATTGTATTTATTAATTGATATCTACAAATCTTATCTTTATCACATCTATTTATTTTTCTCTCTCATCTTTATTTCTAGATTAGATTAATGGAGAGAGATACTTTAATGGCAGTGAAACTAAAAAAAAAATAAAATTGATGCATGTATGTTAATTGTTATTATTATTATTATTAGTTTAATCCTCTATTGATAGTTTATTTTTATTTATTTTTCATTTTTTTTAATTTTATCTTGTCTATTTTTGCTTTTAAATTCTAATTTTATGTTATGTTATGTTATATTATGTTACTTTATTTTCTTTCTCCTCTTTCTTATATTGGTTGGTCTTTCAAATGGTTGATACCAAAATTTAGGAGTAAAACTCAAACAACAAATTGTGTCTTTATCCCAACGTTTTGGGGTCGGCCGTTAGAGAGACAAATTTGGAGGTATTTAAAAAATAAATAAAAAAGACTCAGTTTGTTGTTGTTATACAAAAATAGCGGAGTGGGAAAAACTATTAATTAAGATAAAAGGTAAATTTTCAACACATGACTTTTCATGTTTATACACTAAAAACATATCTATTGACAAACAACTGATTCATAAGTCAGTCTATATCAAGATCACTTTCTGCGGTGACAAAAATAACATGTTCCTAAAATTGCTTGAGAGAATTAAAAGTGGCCAAGTGAAGAAGCATTATCTTGGTCAACAATGTCTGTGTCTCTCTCTCTTGCTACAAAGTTGGAGAAAAATAATTTTTAATTACTTTTTATTATTTCATAGTTCTCTGCAAGAGTATCAAAATTAGTCTTTTATGCTTAATATGGAATTAGGGAACCAACCTTGTCTGCAGCAGTGACAACAGAAGCAACATTTTCTCTATCAAAATTCAACAAGCCTGATATAATCTGCCAAGAGAAAAAGGATGATCCTATTTTACAAAAATGTGAAGTAATTCTTTTAATGTAACATAATTTAGAAACTAAAATCACCCACCCACGTCACTCACAACAATTTACCTTCTAATGCTCTGTATACCATGATAGATTACATTTAGACTTCTGTTATATATAAGCTAAGCAGATAGACAAAAACAAAGTAGTCATAAAATTGCAACTTTTCAGAGGAATTTAAAATCAACCTTTTTGAAGCAAAAATGGCATAAATCAGAGAAAATGTGAAGTGGGTATGTTAAAAAAGTGTACCTTGAGAGCTCTTCTTTCATGGAAATGCCTGAAAACTGAATCTTTGGTGGTGGAAGAAAGTAATGCTCTCGTTGTAGTACTAGTAAAACCAACTCTTCTTCTAACAGTTGAAACAATTGCTTTTGTGACTAATGGCTCACCCAGAAGAGTGTTTTGATTGCTTTTCAAAGGTAATGGGGAGGTTGGGATGAAGATTGAGGATGCCATTCCCGTCTCCGTTCAATGTTGGAGGGAAGAGAAGAGATAAGAGAAACAGGACAGCTCTTATTTAACTTTTTTTCAGAAGAGATATTTTTGGGATGGTAACCACATATGCAGATAACGTGGCATACAGTGGAAAGTGGAACCTATTAACTTGTACAGGATGGATTGCTCATCCTAACACCCAAAGAAATATAAAAATAAAAAAAATAAAAAAGTAAAACAATAAAAATAATGGGCCAGACCAGTTGAAATTATTGGGTCTTAGACTTAGGATGGTTGGAGTTCTCACTCTTAGCCCATCATTTGAGTGGGCTTAGGCTGGGTTTGGGGCCTGAAGCTTGTTTTTTTTTTTTTTTTTTTTTTTTTTTTTTTTTTAATTCAAATTTGAATCTATCATATAAGGGAGGGGAAGATGCCACTTGAACCAAAACTCTTTGACGTCTCAAGCTTGTTAAGGGAGCATTCATGTGCCCTCTTTCACAAATTTCTTACGTTATATTTTATTTTATTTAAATTAAGAAATATTACAAGCTGAATAAAACAAAATACTAGAAATCGAGTAACCTTTATGTCCGCCTTAGGGACGGCCGAAATTGAGCTAATGATATTAGAACGGGGATCAAATAAATGCATAGAAAAAAATAAATTAAAAAAATAAATATCAACGGTTAGTTAGTTTGATGAGATATATCCTAGATCACTTAACTAAGATCTCAAATTCGACTTGCGATTTAGATATGGAACATACTACATTAAAAGGGTAGCTTCTAAGTGAACCACTGTAAGTTCTGGACCCGATTAGTTAGAATATGGTTTCGGATACACATTAGTATAATATAAAAAAATAAAAAAAAATAAATTAAAAAATTGAGAAAATATTTTAGGTACCCAACAATTTTAATTTATTTTGCATGATAAAATAATTAATGCGTTTTAGGTAAATATATTGGGTTGAAATGAAATCATAATTAATTTATTTCAATCTTGTTGTGTAAGTTTGGATTCCTCATCCTCTCCTTGTTCTTTAATATCCTTCTCAGTCTAATATGCAAGAGCATCGACTGAGGAGATATTAGAAGAAAAATAGAAGTATTGAGAAGAAGCACGAGGGAGGAAGAGAGAGAGGGGATATGCTCAAGATAGTCAAGAGTATGTTGTTATAAAGAGTGAACATATGGTTTAATATTTCTGTCTCGTGAATTTTCGGCGGTCGGGGTGTTGAAGATGGTTTAACTTCCAAAACAAACATATGCCCACTCACAAAGTTTAAAAAATTCAATAATCCTTTGAATAAAATAACTAGTTCGAGTATGGGCACATTATTTTTTAGAACATGAGTTGGGTCACCTTTGTTGGTGGGAATGATCTATTTTTTCTTTGTCTTTTTCTTTTTCTTTTTTACAAAGTATTTGGTTATTTTTTTTTTAAAATAAGATTTTATTTATCTTTCTATATAAATTCAAATTTGCTTAACAATATGATTGAATTGATAATGGGATTATTTATAACTTTTTATAAATTATCTTTTGTATTGACAAGTCCCTAATCTAGTTTTGAATCGTCCTTATTCTTATATTTATAAACAAGAACTAATTTTGGTTAGAGATTTTTTATTTTATTTTTCCTACGTGCATTAATTTGAAATTTTGGGACTTTTTCATGAATTTCAGTGTTCACACCGATTAAAATGTTATTCAGATTGTTCATTCAAATGAAAGGGGAGAGTGGAGGTGCTTGGCGGGAAGAGGGATGCATATTTTGAGAGAGAGAGAGAGAGAGAGAGAGAGAGAGAGAGAGAGAGAGAGAGAGAGAGAGAGAGAGAGAGAGAGAGAGAGAAGACGTTAAATAGGAATTATTAACTTATGTACCCTTTGATTAGAATTCCAATTTGGCTAATAAGAAATAATAAAAGCCATATGTTAATGTAACTTTTATTTCTCATCCTCTCCCCTTCCTCCTATTTTCTTTTGGATACTTGTGCGAGAAGTAGCCTACAATTTGAGAGCCGCTTCACAAGACTTCAGGGTACCAGCCTCTGCTGCCATTATCGTAAGTTCGTATATGTATTTTTTTTTTTGTTTTTACCGTTGAGTTTTACCTGATTAATTTAGTTTGAGTATTGTGAGACTTATTTTAGAAATTGACTCTTTTAAATCTTTTTTTTTCTATTCTCAGAGCTTAAACTCGAAATTTTTGATTAAATGAGTAGAGTGTCCGACTACTCAATCCAAAAGAGTTTGATAATTCATATATATATATATATACACACACACGTTTGTATGTATGTATTAAATGTTTTAGCATAATCTCTTTTGAACCACATTAATAAATAATACCTTTTATATATTACGTGATATTTACCAAAAATGTATAATAACAAAAATATAATTATATTTAATTAATTAATTAATTGATCAATTGGGGGAATATGCAAATCAATCATTAAGTTCGTCATCTTTCCACCTTCGGTGGAAATAGCAAATTAAAAACCAGTTAGACAAACAGTATATTATATAACCTATTAATGATTTTTTCTATTTTTGCGGAATCTATTATAGCTGGAGGTGACTTTTTGAATTAAAAATTTGGATCATTACAATGTTTTAACAAACAGCATCGTCTTTATTCTCAAAAAAACAGTCTAATAATCATAACTTCTCTTATAATCTGATAATTTTAGATTTGAATTTCTGTATAACAAAAAAAAAAAAAAACAAAAAGGCTACATCTTTGCTAATTCAAGAAGAATTTTTTTGTTTTTACTTTTTTATGAATATGAATAAGTAAACTAAACAATTTTTAATAACAACAACAGTTTAAGATATTTCAACCTCATACTCCATCGTCCACAGCGCTAGGGTTGGGATTCCATCTTCTTGGGCATACCAAGACATCTACAAAAGACCAACAAGATCAATTATTTTATGGGAAGCCAGAAAATCAGTTTCAACATTTCTTCCGTATAAAACTAAATGAACCTGTTGGAGGTAGGTTTGCTCTACGGATAAATTATTCTATCGACTTGAACAGGGAATCAATGTTGGTGTATCGCTAGATCTTCGTGTAAAGAAAGATATGCAAAAGTACCTGTCGGAAGTAGTTCAGTGAAGAAAGTTTCAACGTTCAAGTCAGAAAAGGTAATAACAAAGAAAAAATAGATTGAGAAGAGTCTTAATTTTTTGTCCTGTATTGCCTCTATATCATGTGTGTATCGAATGTTGAATATCCCATTTGTGTGATAAGAGGAGCAAAATGAAATCTAATTATTATAATTTTTTGGGTGAAATATTTTATGAACTTTAAGCATTGCAATGGAATACATCTACTCTCAATTATTTTATTACTTTATATAAATATTTGCATATTTCATTATAAAAACAACAATAAAAAACTTTTGAAAATTGTCGCGTTCTTTTCCTAACGGTTAGTTTTAACGTTGAAGTTCGTAACAATTGACAAAATGCGCTCTTAACACATGGATTATTATTATTATTATTTTTTGATAAAGATAAAATTTGAGACCCCGGAGTTTATAAAAATATTCGATAGATTAACTAAGCTTTTATGCATTGAATATAAGAAAAAATTGCATATAAATAACGACTAATTTCAAAAAAAACTAAAAATGCATCATTTTCCAGGTACATTGTAACTCGATTTCGCCGAATCTCAGAGCATACAATACATCATGTAAATACAGGACTTGATTACATCGCAGCATTAGCTTGCATGTACAAATTCCCTTTACTGCCGCAAATGCTCCATTTCCCACATATAGCCTCCTCGCATGGGAACTCAATAGGCGGAACTCCACATATGCGCTTCTGTTGCGAGTTACTTGGTCGGTGGCTTCTGAGTCTATAATCCACAAAGGAGAGGAGTCAGTGAGTATCACAGTGGTTGAAATATAACTCAAACCATGTAAAGAAAAATGACTTACCTTCCGCTCGCCACACTCGTGAGCGAAATGTACAAACTTGCCACAAATATAGCACTTCACTTTGCTTTTATTGAGCTCCTTCTTCCTGCGCTTCTATCATTTGTTGTCGGTCCTTGTTGATGGCTTCTTCTTACCCTGGCTTTTGGTCTGTTGTTTGCGCCACTTGTGCTTATAGCACTAGGAGCTCTTACTCGACTCCGCCACATAGGCATGACCTGAAACAGACCTAGCCACCTCCTGGCGCTCCTCCTCGAGCTCACAATGCCTACTCATGTCTATGAAAGTACGAATACTCTCAGTGTGTGTGAGATAGGTCTTAACCACATCCCAGAAATCAGGTAAAGACTGGATTACACCAGTATCTGTAGCTCATCAGACATTGGCCCCTTATATTCTTTAGAGAAGCGATCATACTCGACATATGTATCAGATGCTGCTTCATAATATGATCATGCTTCTTCTTATAGGTAATGAACCTATAGGTTAGCATCCTCAGCTTAGGAGCTGACCGGGAGCCAAGGTGCTCTCTTAGAGCAACCCAAACCGATACGCAGTAGAATACTGCTCATACACTGGGATCATGTCGTCGTACATACTGCTTAGGAGGATTGCTCTAACTTGACCATCCTTCCTTTTCTATGCACGATATGCCTCTTGATCCCGTCTAGCCTGAGGCGTAGTACCTTTCCCGGGGTCTGACATCTCGTGCTTTAAAACCTCCGCTAGGTCCTGTTCCTCGAAAACAAACTAAACCTTCCGGTGCCAAATCTCATAATTGTTACCGTTCAGCTTGTCTTCCTTCACGAGATTTAGTCCGATACTCTTCGTTGCAGTCATAGTCTCTGTTACACAGAAAAAGAGATATTAGTGACTAATAATACTTATTATCTCACAATTTCGCGTACTCTACGAATAATCAAATCCAAAATAATTCGAGTATTGACCCCAAAGCCAGTGTATGGGTCAACGGACACCATACACCACAATCCGGGATCTCAACTCACCATCTGTACTTGGATTCGGCGCACAAAAACCCACAAATAATCACAAAAAAAGATATAGGACCCTTAAAAATTGAAAAAATTCAATTTCAGATAGCCTGACGCGCCGTTGGGGTCCCCACGCGCTGGCAGGGTCGGCGGCGCATCTGCCGGCCCTACCACACGCCTCCACGCACCTGGTAGTAGCCTGGCTCACACGCCAGATGCGCGGTGCGCCTCACACATGCCGCCACGCGCTTGGCGTAGCTCTGCTCATGCGCACCTACTCACGGCTCGCGTCACGCGCCTATCGGTCAACGATCAGGGTTGACCCGACCGGGTCGTTCATGGGTTGGTCATGGGTCGGTCAAACAGGTCAGGGTTGACCCGACCGGGTCGGTCTCGGATCGGTCAATGGGGTTTGTTCGACCCCGCCACGTGTCGGTTTTGGGTCGGAGCAGTCAGGCCCCTACCCGATCGGGTTGACGACTGCCTCACGCGCCTTGCCCCCTACGTGAGTGGCACGTGCCTACGTGTTCCCCTCTGACGTGCCTCTCAACGTGTGTCTGCCACGTGCTTGCAGGTCTGGATCCTTTCGTCCACGCCCGATGAGTCTGCAACCGGATTTTCCGACCCGATTTCTGAAAAACCCGTTTTCGGCCTATTTGTCACGGCGATTCCAATCGGAAAATAATTTTGAACATCCCAAAAATATCCTAAACTTGATTTTTGGGTTATTTGCACCCTAATCTCGGTAAAATAAATATCCAAAATTTTGGCCCTCTGTTGTCTCGCCGGAAAACCTAGTTTTCGGCAACGGCAAGTCACAATATTTTTGTCAAAATGTAGATCATCATACATGGAACACAATCATGCCATTTTTATAGATCAACCATCCCTCTATATGGACAGATATAGGTTTTTAGTTCCGGGCACTCTTAGGGCCAAAAACTTTTGCTTCAATTTTAATGGCTAAAACATACTCCAAAAATTACAAAAAGAATATTTTTGTGATCTACGTAACATGGGTAATATTATTGTATAATCGGATTCACGAAACTCATCCGTGATCCCCCAAATTTTTAACCCCATATTTTTTATACCGAAAAATTCTGAAAATTATTTTAATAATACCAACAGAATGCTCTGATACCAATGTTAGAATATTTTAATACACATATACGCAACAAAAATACAATGAAATTTTTTCGGAATAATAAAATATAACAAAATACGGAGTGTACCTTGGTAATTAAACGCAGTTGTTTTGGGAATCGTGAAACTTTCTTTGAAACTCTCGTAATCGGGATGATAACCACGTTATACAGACTATAACCGCAATCTCACGACGTCTCAACCCTTTAATCTAATGACAACAGTCATACGATAATTCTCTTCTTGGAATTTTCGTTTGCCTTTAATTTTTTCCTTGCCTCTGAGTGATGAATTACAGTGTTCTCTCTAAAAAAAACAAGAGAATGGAAGAGTAAAAAGAAACAAAACCTTTTCACGTAGGTTTTTTCTTGAGGACCAATAAGAGAGCTTTGTGGGATTTGGGATAACGGGGTTTAACGGTCCATTATCCCCCAAAGTAAAATTTATAAAATTTTTATTATTGATGGTTTAATGCCCCAACGTGGGCACCCCATCAATCAATATGTATAAATTTTCTAAACTCTTAATTTCATTCGATAGATGATATAGAGTTTAAAAATTTAGATTCAGGGACCTAATATATTAGGAAGAGATTTATATAGACTTTCAATTATAAAAAAATTATTAAAACTCTATAATTATTATTCAAAATTATTATTGAAGTTATGAAAATTCAATTAAATATTCAAAACAGAAAAATAAAATTAATTGTGTAGAGATTTAAATAGGATATTAAAATCCAGTTAAATGCATCACAATTCAAATTCCTTCATTTTTATTATATTTAATTTTTTTCAATTATATTTTTTTCATTAATTTCATTTTAAATACATTAACTCATAGAATTTGAATTTTAAAAAACAATTCCTAACATGGAAATGTGTAGGATTTGCACATGAACCCTCCCTAAACGTTTGTCTATCTGATTCACATATGAGTCACTCTCTTTCTCACTTGTACGATGCACCCACCATCCTTTCTGCTCAAACTCTGTCATCACACCTCTCGACTGCTTCTCTTTCCCTTTCTCACCTGAAATCTACCAGAAAATGTAGAGAAGAACCAAATCCTCCATCTCTGTCAATTTTATGCCCAGTGAGGTTAGAAAATGATAACCTGATAGAGGCCGGAAAATGAACCGTAGAGAGTCCTATTTGTATGTAATTTCATGTCCAACAGTTTAGTGATACCGGTGGCCTTTTAGAAAAACCATGATAAGAGGAGCAAAATGAAATCTAATTATTATGATTTTTTGGGTGAAATATTTTATGAACTTTAAGCATTGCAATGGAATACATCTACTCTCAATTATTTTTATTAGTTTATATAAATATTTGCATATTTCATTATAAAAACAACAATAAAAAACTTTTGAAAATTGTCGCGTTCTTTTCCTAACGGTTAGTTTTAACGTTGAAGTTCGTAACAATTGACAAAATGCGCTCTTAACACATGGATTATTATTATTATTATTTTTTGATAAAGATAAAATTTGAGACCCCGGAGTTTATAAAAATATTCGATAGATTAACTAAGCTTTTATGCATTGAATATAAGAAAAAATTGCATATAAATAACGACTAATTTAAAAAAAAACTAAAAATGCATCATTTTCCAGGTACATTGTAGTAATATGATTATATAGTTATATAGAAATAATAGAATACAAAGATAACCTAAAACTAATCATCGTTGTTTTGCTATATGCTCGTATCTTTAATCGGCCTTCTGCGTATATTCCAAAATATATAGTATTGTTAAAAATCTTCCATTACAAGCCCACATTCATAAAGTTAATTTTAATTAGTTAATATGGCTGAATGGCTTACATACATGGAGAAATGTATGATACAATGGCCTATATACGTATATGTTTCATATACATTTATTAATTAACTCACTGTTACATGTATTATTCATGTTGCTTACATGCATATCATGATGTATGTACATAATTGATGACTGTATATATTTGTATATGGGATGATACATGTATTAATTAATTTATACTTACATGTATCTTTATGGTTTGCACATGTATATTATGCGGCATACATGTATCAAATATAAATTTAAATATATGTAAATATAATATGTATGTATGACAAATTAGGACCTTAATTAATTTTATATTTTGGTACATGAGAGAATATAATTTTAATATGTGTACCAAATATCAAATATTCAAGAAGTTGATGGAAGAGAGTTTGGATGAAAAAGGGATAAGTCCAGAATTTCAAGAACTCTAATACGCAGTTTCAAGAATATTTTTTTCTCTCTGCATTCTCCCAATTTGCAACTTCTTTCTTCTTTCTTTTTTATTTTCTTTTACTTCTCTCACTAAAATGTATATTTTCTAATTTTACGTAGTTGAACCGGCCAGAAGGAGACCCAACAATAACCAAAAAAATATTACTCAGCAAAAAAATATTAATGTTTGCATCATTGAAGATTCAACTTAAGTCTTTATCTCAAGCCTTGTCATGGCAAAATTTTATTAAACTTTCCATAATGCATCAATGAATAATCCAAGAGACCCAAGAAAGAGCATAACATTTCACCAATATTGAATTATTTAATATAATCGTGATAGTCGTATTTAATACTCCCTTTCTATAATGCATTATTATATATCAAGAAACCACGAAAAAGAGTATATATATATATATATAATGATATTTCATAAAAATGCATGATAACAAAAATATAATCGTATTTTATACTCACCTCTATATCTCTCGATCACCTTGTCGACTCATTCAATCTCCTTCTTTACTTCATCCCCATCATACTCACATATGTTAAGATATTAACATAAATAAGAGTATGATGAGGACGAGGTAAAGTAAGAGAAGATGAGGAAACAACAATGCTATTCAAATATAAGAATAATTTACAAATCCTCTTGTGTATATATACGCTCCTTTATTTTTTGTTGAAGAGGATTTCAATTTCTTGATGTTAAACTTCAAATAGAGTTCTATTAAACTTAGACATAACAATAATTTAAAATACTTAACTCTAATTAGGATTCTTTATCACCAATACACATACTTGATTTCCAATTTTACCCATATTTGTACACACCTCTATTAATAAAACTCAGGTTAAAACAATAAAACAAAGGAAAAATTAAAATGCCCACCATGTCACTTTTACATATTCATTATTTTTTTCAGTGAAATAAGGGGACTTTTATAAATTCAAAAAACTTTTTAAAATTATTTTTTTTTGAAAAATACATTGATATCTTTTCATATAAATAATACTAAAAATTTCAACATATTAATTATAGTATAAACAGACAATTTCATCTCCCTCATATATTTCTTATTCTTTTTCTTGATGAGAGGTTTTGAGATTAGTTGGATTGAGGAAAAGAAGCAAGAAAGTGGGAGTAGGATGAGGAGGAAAGCTGTGCCTATACTTATGGGGTAGTATTTATTTCTAATGATAGGAAATGATCTCATTCTCAATCGGAAACCAACATTAAGGTACGTTTTCCCGACTACTCCTACGAGGAGAATGAGCTTCTTTATCTCTAGATGAGCCACTCTCACTAAGATCAAGATCCATTATAGGTTCTTAAATCCTACCGTTGGGCTCAATTGGGCCGTTAGATTTACCCATCTCATAAAAAGTGAAATCCTGATTGATTTCACCTCTCTTAGGGAAATCATTTTTCAGGAACGTAGTATCACGAGATTCGATTTCAGAGACCGTGTCATCCATACCTTCACCCAGGAACACATGTCCCTTGGAATGTTCAGAGTATTTTATAAAGATATATTTCTTTTCTCGCGGGCCTAACTTGCCATGTGGGTACGAGAAATCGTGAACATATGCGGCACAATCCCATGGTCTTAAATGGCTAAGGTCAGACTGTCTCCCTATTCAAAACTCGTATGAGGTACTGATTACGAATTTAGTTGGAACACGGTTAAGAACGTAGGCAGCAGTCAATAATATATCTCCCCAGAGAGAGATGGCCAAATTGGTTTGCACCATCATCGATCTCACCATCTCCAACAGAGTTCTGTTCCTTCTCTCAGCTACTCCATTCTGCTGTGGAGTAGCAAGAATAGTCAATTGTCTCATACTGTCTTTCTCGAAACAGAGTTCTTTAAACTGCTCAAACAGATACTTGCGCTCTCGATCGGTTCTCAAAGTTTTAACTCTTAAGTCTAATTGATTTTCCACCTCACTGATAAATCTCCTGAAACAATCTAATGTCTCAAACTTGTGCGAGATCAGATAAACGTAACCAAAATGCGTATAATCGTCTATAAACGTAATGAAATATATAGCTCCGTTTCGGGCTCTTACATTCATAGGCCCACAAATATCAGAGTGAATTAATTACAATGGAGTCCCATCTCTCATTGCCTTTCCAAATGGTTTCCTCGTCGCTTTGCCGGATAGGCAAAACTTAAACATAGGCAACTCGACCCGAGTTAGAGGGCTGAACAAGCCACTCGCTGCCAACCAGTTCATCGTCTCTTACCCTATGTGACCAAATCTACTATGGGGAAAACTTTGGCTTCAATTTTAATGGATAAAACATACTCCAAAAATTACGAAAAAAATATTTCTATGATCTACGTAACATGGGTAATATCATGGTATAATCGGATTCACGAAACTTATCCGTGATCCCCAAATTTTTAACCCCATATTTTTTATACCGAAAAATTCCGAAAATTATTTTAATAATACCAATAGAATGCTCTGATACCAATGTTAGAATATTTTAATACACATATACGCAAAAAAAACACAATGGAATTTTTTTGGAATAATAAAATATAACAAAATACAGAATGTACCTCGGTAAGTAATTCAATGCAGTTGTCTTGGGAATCATGAAACTTTCTTCGAAACTCTCACAATCGGGATGATAACCACATTATATGGACTATAACCGCAATCTCACGACGTCTTAACCTTTTAATTTTTAATCTGATAACAACAATCATATGATAATTCCCTTTTTGGAATTTTCGTTTGCCTTTAATTTTTTCCTTGCCTCTGAGTGATGAATTACAGTGTGCTCTCTCAAAAAAAATAAAAAGAATGGAAGAGTAAAAAGAAACAAAACCTTTTCACGTAGGTTTTTTCTTGAGGACCAATAGGAGAGCTTTGTGGGATTTGGGATAACGGGTTTAACCACCCATTATCTCCAAAGTAAAATTTATAAAATTTTTATTATTGATGGTATAATGCCCCAACGTGGGCACCCCATCAATCAATATGTATGAATTTTTTAAACTCTTAATTTCATTGGATAGATAATGTAGAGTTTAAAAATTTGGATCCAGGGACCTAATATACTAGGAAAGAATTTATATAGACTTTCAATTATAAAAAATTTATTAAAACTCTATAATTGTTATTCAAAATTATTACTGGAGTTATGAAAATTCAATTAAATATTCAAAACAGAAAAATAAGATTAATTGTGTAGATATTTGAATAGGATACCAAAATCAAGTTAAATGCATCACAATTCAAATTCCTTCCTTTTTATTACATTTATTTTTTGTCAGTTATGTTTTTTTTCATTAACTTCATTTTGAATGCGTTAACTTATAGAATTTGAATTTTAAAAAAAATTCCAAACATGGAAATGTGTAGGATTTGCACATGAACCCTCCCTAAACGTTTGTTTATCTGATTCACATATGAGTCACTCTCTTCCTCACTTGTACGATTCACCCACCATCCTTTCTGCTCAAACTCTGTCATCACACCTCTCGACTGCTTCTCTTTCCTTTTCTCACCTGAAATCTACCAGAAAATGTAGAGAAGAACCAAATCCTCCATCTCTCTCAATTTTTATGCCTAGTGAGGTTAGAAAATGATAACCTGATAGAGGCCGGAAAATGAACCGTAGAGAGTCCTATTTGTATGTAATTTCATGTCCAACAGCATAGTGATACCGGTGGCCTTTTAGAAAAACCATGATAAGAGGAGCCAAATGAAATCTAATTATTATGATTTTTTGGGTGAAATATTTTATGAACTTTAAGCATTGCAATGGAATACATCTACTCTCAATTATTTTTATTACTTTATATAAATATTTGCATATTTCATTATAAAAACAATAATAAAAAATTTTTAAAAATTGTCGCGTTCTTTTCCTAACGGCTAGTTTTAACGTTGAAGTTCATAACAATCGACAAAATGCGCTCTTAACACGTGGATTATTATTATTATTATTTTTTGATAAAGATAAAATTTGAGACCCCGGAGTTTATAAAAATATTCGATAGGTTAACTAAGTTTTTATGCATTGAATATAAGAAAAAATTGCATATAAATAATGACTAATTCCGAAAAAAACTAAAAATGCATCATTTTCTAGGTAAATTGTAGTAATATGATTATATAGTTAAATAGAAATAATAGAGTACAAAGATAACCTAAAACTATAGTATTGTTAAAATATATAGTATTGTTAAAAATCTTCCGTTATAAGCCCAGATTCATATAAAGTTAATTCCAATTAGTTAATATGGCTGAATTGGCTTATGTACATGGAGAAATGTATGATACAATGGCCTGTATGCATAAATGTTTCATATACATTTATTAATTAACTCACTGTTACATGTAATATTCATGTTGCTTACATGCATATCATGATGTATGTACATAATTGATGATTGTATATATTTATATATGGGATGATACATGTATTAATTAATTTATACTTACATGTATCTTTATGGTTTGCACATGTATATTATGCGGCATACATGTATCAAATATAAATTTAAGTATATGTAAATATAATATGTATGTATGACAAATTTGGACCTTAATTAATTTTATATTTTGGTACGTGAGAGAATATAATTTTAATATGTGTATCAAATATCAAATATTCAAGAAGTTGATGGAAGAGAGTTTGGATGAAAAAGGGATAAGTCCAGAATTTCAAGAACTCTAATACGCAGTTTCAAGAATTTTTTTTTCTCTCTTCATTCTCCCAAGAACTCTAATTTTATGTAGTTGAACAATAACCAAAAAAATATTACTCAGCAAAGAAATATTAATGTTTGCATCATTGATGATTCAACTTAAGTCTTTAACTCAAGCCTTGTCAAGGCAAAATTTTATTAAACTTTCCATAATGCATCAATGAATAATCCAAGAAACCCAAGAAAGAGCATAATATTTCACCAATATTGAATTATTTAATATAATCATGGTAGTCGTATTTAATACTCCCTTTCTATAATGCATTATATACCAAGAAACCTCGAAAAAGAGTATATATATATATAGTGATATTTCGTAAAAATGCATGATAACAAAAATATAATCGTATTTTATACTCACCTCTATATCTCTCGATCACCTTGTCGACTCATTCAATCTCCTTCTTTACTTCATCCCCATCATACTCACATATGCTAAGATATTAACATAAATCAGAGTATGATGAGGACGAGGTAAAGTAAGAGAAGATGAGGAAACGACAATGCTATTCAAATATAAGAATAATTTGCAAATCCTCTTGTATTTATAGGCCCCCTTATTTTTTGTTGAAGAGGTTTTCAATTTCTTGATGTTAAACTTCAAAAAGAGTTCTATTAAACTTAGACTTAACAATAATTTAAAATACTTAACTCTAATTAGGATTCTTTATCACCATTACACATACTTGATTTCCAATTTTACCCATATTTGTACACACACCTCTATTAATAAAACTCAGGTTAAAACAACGAAACAAAGGAAAAATTAAAATGCCCACCAAGTCACTTTTACATATTCATTATTTTTTTCAGTAAAATAAGGGGACTTTTATAAATTCAAAAAACTTTTAAATTTTTTTTTTTTTGAAAAATACATTGATATCTTTTCATGTAAATAATACTAAAAATTTCAACATATTAATCATAGTATAAACAGACAATTTCATCTCCCTCATATATTTCTTGTTTTTTTTTTCTTGACGAGAGGTTTTGAGATTACTCAGATTGAGGAAAAGAAGCAAGAAAGTGGGAGTAGGATGAGGAGGAAAGCTGTGCCTATACTTATGGGGTAGTATTTATTTCTAATGATAGGAAATGATTCCTCAATCGGAAAACGTACCTATCGGAAAACGACATTGAGGTATGTTTTCCCGACTACTCCTACGAGAAGAATGAGCTTCTTTATCTCGAGATGAGCCACTCCTACTAAGACCAAAATCCATTACAGGATCTTGAGTCCCACCGTTGGACTTAATTGGGCCGTTAGGCTCACCCATCTCATAAAAAGTGAAATCCTGATTGATTTCACCTCTCTTAGGAAATCATTTTTCAGGAACGTAGTATTACGAGATTCGATTTCAGAAACCGTGTCATCTGTACATTCACTCGGGAACACATGTCCTTTGGAATGTTCAGAGTATTTTATAAAGATACACTTCTTTTCTCACGGGTCTAACTTACCAAGTGGTGCGAGGAATCGTGAACGTATACGGCACAACGTCATGACCTCAAATGGCTAAGGTAAGGCTGTCTCCCTATCCAATACTCGTATGAGGTACTGACTACGGATTTAGTTGGAATACGGTTAAAAACGTAGGTAGCAGTGAATAATACATCTCCCCAGTGAGAGATGGCCAAATTGGCTTGCGCTATTATCGATCTCACCATCTCCAACAGAGTCATGTTCCTTCTCTCAGCTACTCCATTCTACTGGGGAGTAGCAAGAATAGTCAATTGTTTCGTAATGCCTTTCTCGAAACAGAGTTCTTTAAACTGCTCAGATAGATACTCGCGCCCTCGATCGATTCTCAGAGTTTTAATTCGTCTAACTGATTTTCCATCTCACTGATAAATCTCCTGAAACAATCTAATACCTCAAACTTGTGTGAGATCAAATAAACGTAACCGAAATGCGTGAAATCATCTATAAACGTAATGAAGTATGTGGCTCCGTTTCGGGCTCTCATATTCATAGGCTCACAAATATCAGAGTGAATTAATTACAATGGAGTCCCAACTCTCATGGCCATTCCAAATGGTTTCCTCGTCGCTTTGCCGGATAGGCAAAACTCACACATAGGTAACTCGACCCGAGTTAGAGGGCCCAACAGGCCACTCGCTGCCAACCGGTTCATCCTCTCTTGCCCTATGTGACCAAATCTACTATGCCAAACAGAAATATCATCAACTACACTATCAGATGTATAGGCAATAGAAGAAAAATCATAATTATTATTATAAGAAACCATATCCAACGCATAAAGTCCGTCATGGAGTAAAGCAGTACATAATAGAATATCATCGTACGAAACAGAAACACTCGAGTTTCTAAAAATATCAGAATATCCTAAGCGATTTAAACAAAAAACAGATATTAGATTTCGCCGAATCTCAGAGCATACAATACATCATGTAAATACAGGACTTGATTACATCGCAGCATTAGCTTGCATGTACAAATTCCCTTTACTGCCGCAAATGCTCCATTTCCCACATATAGCCTCCTCGCATGGGAACTCAATAGGCGGAACTCCACATATGCGCTTCTGTTGCGAGTTACTTGGTCGGTGGCTTCTGAGTCTATAATCCACAAAGGAGAGGAGTCAGTGAGTATCACAGTGGTTGAAATATAACTCAAACCATGTAAAGAAAAATGACTTACCTTCCGCTCGCCACACTCGTGAGCGAAATGTACAAACTTGCCACAAATATAGCACTTCACTTTGCTTTTATTGAGCTCCTTCTTCCTGCGCTTCTATCATTTGTTGTCGGTCCTTGTTGATGGCTTCTTCTTACCCTGGCTTTTGGTCTGTTGTTTGCGCCACTTGTGCTTATAGCACTAGGAGCTCTTACTCGACTCCGCCACATAGGCATGACCTGAAACAGACCTAGCCACCTCCTGGCGCTCCTCCTCGAGCTCACAATGCCTACTCATGTCTATGAAAGTACGAATACTCTCAGTGTGTGTGAGATAGGTCTTAACCACATCCCAGAAATCAGGTAAAGACTGGATTACACCAGTATCTGTAGCTCATCAGACATTGGCCCCTTATATTCTTTAGAGAAGCGATCATACTCGACATATGTATCAGATGCTGCTTCATAATATGATCATGCTTCTTCTTATAGGTAATGAACCTATAGGTTAGCATCCTCAGCTTAGGAGCTGACCGGGAGCCAAGGTGCTCTCTTAGAGCAACCCAAACCGATACGCAGTAGAATACTGCTCATACACTGGGATCATGTCGTCGTACATACTGCTTAGGAGGATTGCTCTAACTTGGCCATCCTTCCTTTTCTATGCACGATATGCCTCTTGATCCCGTCTAGCCTGAGGCGTAGTACCTTTCCCGGGGTCTGACATCTCGTGCTTTAAAACCTCCGCTAGGTCCTGTTCCTCGAAAACAAACTAAACCTTCCGGTGCCAAATCTCATAATTGTTACCGTTCAGCTTGTCTTCCTTCACGAGATTTAGTCCGATACTCTTCGTTGCAGTCATAGTCTCTGTTACACAGAAAAAGAGATATTAGTGACTAATAATACTTATTATCTCACAATTTCGCGTACTCTACGAATAATCAAATCCAAAATAATTCGAGTATTGACCCCAAAGCCAGTGTATGGGTCAACGGATACCATACACCACAATCCGGGATCTCAACTCACCATCTGTACTTGGATTCGGCGCACAAAAACCCACAAATAATCACAAAAAAAGATATAGGACCCTTAAAAATTGAAAAAATTCAATTTCAGATAGCCTGACGCGCCGTTGGGGTCCCCACGCGCTGGCAGGGTCGGCGGCGCATCTGCCGGCCCTACCACACGCCTCCACGCACCTGGTAGTAGCCTGGCTCACACGCCAGATGCGCGGTGCGCCTCACACATGCCGCCACGCGCTTGGCGTAGCTCTGCTCATGCGCACCTACTCACGGCTCGCGTCACGCGCCTATCGGTCAACGATCAGGGTTGACCCGACCGGGTCGTTCATGGGTTGGTCATGGGTCGGTCAAACAGGTCAGGGTTGACCCGACCGGGTCGGTCTCGGATCGGTCAATGGGGTTTGTTCGACCCCGCCACGTGTCGGTTTTGGGTCGGAGCAGTCAGGCCCCTACCCGATCGGGTTGACGACTGCCTCACGCGCCTTGCCCCCTACGTGAGTGGCACGTGCCTACGTGTTCCCCTCTGACGTGCCTCTCAACGTGTGTCTGCCACGTGCCTGCAGGTCTGGATCCTTTCGTCCACGCCCGATGAGTCTGCAACCGGATTTTCCGACCCGATTTCTGAAAAACCCGTTTTCGGCCTATTTGTCACGGCGATTCCAATCGGAAAATAATTTTGAACATCCCAAAAATATCCTAAACTTGATTTTTGGGTTATTTGCACCCTAATCTCGGTAAAATAAATATCCAAAATTTTGGCCCTCTGTTGTCTCGCCGGAAAACCTAGTTTTCGGCAACGGCAAGTCACAATATTTTTGTCAAAATGTAGATCATCATACATGGAACACAATCATGCCATTTTTATAGATCAACCATCCCTCTATATGGACAGATATAGGTTTTTAGTTCCGGGCACTCTTAGGGCCAAAAACTTTTGCTTCAATTTTAATGGCTAAAACATACTCCAAAAATTACAAAAAGAATATTTTTGTGATCTACGTAACATGGGTAATATTATTGTATAATCGGATTCACGAAACTCATCCGTGATCCCCCAAATTTTTAACCCCATATTTTTTATACCGAAAAATTCTGAAAATTATTTTAATAATACCAACAGAATGCTCTGATACCAATGTTAGAATATTTTAATACACATATACGCAACAAAAATACAATGAAATTTTTTCGGAATAATAAAATATAACAAAATACGGAGTGTACCTTGGTAATTAAACGCAGTTGTTTTGGGAATCGTGAAACTTTCTTTGAAACTCTCGTAATCGGGATGATAACCACGTTATACAGACTATAACCGCAATCTCACGACGTCTCAACCCTTTAATCTAATGACAACAGTCATACGATAATTCTCTTCTTGGAATTTTCGTTTGCCTTTAATTTTTTCCTTGCCTCTGAGTGATGAATTACAGTGTTCTCTCTAAAAAAAACAAGAGAATGGAAGAGTAAAAAGAAACAAAACCTTTTCACGTAGGTTTTTTCTTGAGGACCAATAAGAGAGCTTTGTGGGATTTGGGATAACGGGGTTTAACGGTCCATTATCCCCCAAAGTAAAATTTATAAAATTTTTATTATTGATGGTTTAATGCCCCAACGTGGGCACCCCATCAATCAATATGTATAAATTTTCTAAACTCTTAATTTCATTCGATAGATGATATAGAGTTTAAAAATTTAGATTCAGGGACCTAATATATTAGGAAGAGATTTATATAGACTTTCAATTATAAAAAAATTATTAAAACTCTATAATTATTATTCAAAATTATTATTGAAGTTATGAAAATTCAATTAAATATTCAAAACAGAAAAATAAAATTAATTGTGTAGAGATTTAAATAGGATATTAAAATCCAGTTAAATGCATCACAATTCAAATTCCTTCATTTTTATTATATTTAATTTTTTTCAATTATATTTTTTTCATTAATTTCATTTTAAATACATTAACTCATAGAATTTGAATTTTAAAAAACAATTCCTAACATGGAAATGTGTAGGATTTGCACACGAACCCTCCCTAAACGTTTGTCTATCTGATTCACATATGAGTCACTCTCTTTCTCACTTGTACGATGCACCCACCATCCTTTCTGCTCAAACTCTGTCATCACACCTCTCGACTGCTTCTCTTTCCCTTTCTCACCTGAAATCTACCAGAAAATGTAGAGAAGAACCAAATCCTCCATCTCTGTCAATTTTATGCCCAGTGAGGTTAGAAAATGATAACCTGATAGAGGCCGGAAAATGAACCGTAGAGAGTCCTATTTGTATGTAATTTCATGTCCAACAGTTTAGTGATACCGGTGGCCTTTTAGAAAAACCATGATAAGAGGAGCAAAATGAAATCTAATTATTATGATTTTTTGGGTGAAATATTTTATGAACTTTAAGCATTGCAATGGAATACATCTACTCTCAATTATTTTTATTAGTTTATATAAATATTTGCATATTTCATTATAAAAACAACAATAAAAAACTTTTGAAAATTGTCGCGTTCTTTTCCTAACGGTTAGTTTTAACGTTGAAGTTCGTAACAATTGACAAAATGCGCTCTTAACACATGGATTATTATTATTATTATTTTTTGATAAAGATAAAATTTGAGACCCCGGAGTTTATAAAAATATTCGATAGATTAACTAAGCTTTTATGCATTGAATATAAGAAAAAATTGCATATAAATAACGACTAATTTAAAAAAAAACTAAAAATGCATCATTTTCCAGGTACATTGTAGTAATATGATTATATAGTTATATAGAAATAATAGAATACAAAGATAACCTAAAACTAATCATCGTTGTTTTGCTATATGCTCGTATCTTTAATCGGCCTTCTGCGTATATTCCAAAATATATAGTATTGTTAAAAATCTTCCATTACAAGCCCACATTCATAAAGTTAATTTTAATTAGTTAATATGGCTGAATGGCTTACATACATGGAGAAATGTATGATACAATGGCCTATATACGTATATGTTTCATATACATTTATTAATTAACTCACTGTTACATGTATTATTCATGTTGCTTACATGCATATCATGATGTATGTACATAATTGATGACTGTATATATTTGTATATGGGATGATACATGTATTAATTAATTTATACTTACATGTATCTTTATGGTTTGCACATGTATATTATGCGGCATACATGTATCAAATATAAATTTAAATATATGTAAATATAATATGTATGTATGACAAATTAGGACCTTAATTAATTTTATATTTTGGTACATGAGAGAATATAATTTTAATATGTGTACCAAATATCAAATATTCAAGAAGTTGATGGAAGAGAGTTTGGATGAAAAAGGGATAAGTCCAGAATTTCAAGAACTCTAATACGCAGTTTCAAGAATATTTTTTTCTCTCTGCATTCTCCCAATTTGCAACTTCTTTCTTCTTTCTTTTTTATTTTCTTTTACTTCTCTCACTAAAATGTATATTTTCTAATTTTACGTAGTTGAACCGGCCAGAAGGAGACCCAACAATAACCAAAAAAATATTACTCAGCAAAGAAATATTAATGTTTGCATCTTGAAGATTCAACTTAAGTCTTTAACTCAAGCCTTGTCATGGCAAAATTTTATTAAACTTTCCATAATGCATTAATGAATAAATAATCCAAGAAACCCAAGAAAGAGCATAATATTTCACCAATATTGAATTATTTAATATAATCATGGTAGTCGTATTTAATACTCCCTTTCTATAATGCATTATATACCAAGAAACCTCGAAAAAGAGTATATATATATATAGTGATATTTCGTAAAAATGCATGATAACAAAAATATAATCGTATTTTATACTTACCTCTATATCTCTCGATCACTTTGTGGACTCATTCAATCTCCTTCTTTGCTTCATCCCCATCATACTCACATATGCTAAGATATTAACATAAATCAGAGTATGATGAGGACGAGGTAAAGTAAGAGAAGATGAGGAAACAACAATGCTATTCAAATATAAGAATAATTTGCAAATCCTCTTGTATTTATAGGCCCCCTTATTTTTTGTTGAAGAGGTTTTCAATTTCTTGATGTTAAACTTCAAAAAGAGTTATATTAAACTTAGACTTAACAATAATTTAAAATACTTAACTCTAATTAGGATTCTTTATCACCATTACACATACTTGATTTCCAATTCTACCCATATTTGTACACACACCTCTATTAATAAAACTCAGGTTAAGACAACGAAACAAAGGAAAAATTAAAATGCCCACCAAGTCACTTTTACATATTCATTATTTTTTTCAGTAAAATAAGGGTACTTTTATAAATTCAAAAAACTTTCAAATTTTGTTTTTTTTTGAAAAATACATTGATATCTTTTCATTTAAATAATACTAAAAATTTCAACATATTAATCATAGTATAAATAGACAATTTCATCTCCCTCGTATATTTCTTGTTTTTTTTTCTTGACGAGAGGTTTTGAGATTACTCAAATTGAGGAAAAGAAGCAAGGAAGTGGGAGTAGGATGAGGAGGAAAGCTGTGCCTATACTTGTGGGGTAGTATTTATTTTTAATGATAGAAAATGATTTCATCCTCAATCGGAAAACGACGTTGAGGTATGTTTTCCCAACTACTCCTACGAGAAGAATGAGCTTCTCTATCTCGAGATGAGCCACTCCTACTAAGACCAAAATCCATTACAGGATCTTGAGTCCCACCGTTGGACTTAATTGGGCCGTTAGGCTCACCCATCTCATAAAAAGTTAAATGCTGATTGATTTCACCTCTCTTAGGAAATCATTTTTCAGAAACGTAGTATTACGAGATTCGATTTCAAAAACCGTGTCATCCGTACATTCACCCGGGAACACATGTCTCTTGGAATGTTCAGAGTATTTTATAAAGATACACTTCTTTTCTCACGGGTCTAACTTACCATGTGGGTGCGAGGAATCGTGAACGTATGCGGCACAACGTCATGACCTCAAATGGCTAAGGTCAGGCTGTCTCCCTATCCAATACTCGTATGAGGTACTGACTACGGATTTGGTTGGAATATGGTTAAAAACGTAGGTAGCAGTGAATAATATATCTCCCCAATGAGAGATGGCCAAATTGGCTTGCGCTATTATCGATCTCACCATCTCTAACAGAGTCATGTTCCTTCTCTCAGCTACTCCATTCTACTGGGGAGTAGCAAGAATAGTCAATTGTTTCGTAATGCCTTTCTCGAAATAGAGTTCTTTAAACTGCTCAGATAGATATTCGCGCCCTCGATCGGTTCTCAGAATTTTAATTCGTCTAACTGATTTTCCACCTTACTGATAAATCTCCTGAAACAATCTAATACCTCAAACTTGTGTGAGATCAAATAAACGTAACCGAAATACGTGTAATCATCTATAAACGTAATGAAGTATGTGGCTCCGTTTCGGGCTCTCATATTTATAGGCCCACAAATATCAGAGTGAATCAATTACAATGGAGTCCCAACTCTCATGGCCTTTCCAAATGGTTTCCTCGTCACTTTGCCGGATAGGCAAAACTCACACATAGGCAACTCGACCCGAGTTAGAGGGCCCAACAGGCCACTCGCTGCCAACCGATTCATCCTCTCTTACCCTATGTGACCAAATCTACTAGGCCAAACAGAAATATCATCAACTACACTATCAGATGTATATGCAATAGAAGAAAAATCATAATTATTATTATAAGAAACCATATCCAACACATAAAGTCCGTCATGGACTAAAGCAGTACATAATAGAATATCATCATACGAAACATAAACACTCGAGTTTCTAAAAATATCAGAATATCCTAAGCGATTTAAACAAAAAACAGATATTAGATTTCGCCGAATCTCGGAGCATACAATACATCATGTAAATACAGGACTTGATTACATCGCAGCATTAGGTTGCATGTACAAATTCCCTTTACTGCCGCAAATACTCCATTTCCCACATATAGCCTCCTCGCATGGGAACTCAATCGGCGGAACTCCACATATGCGCTTTTGTCGCGAGTTACTTGGTCGGTGGCTTCTGAGTCTATAATCCACAAAGGATAGGAGTCAGTGAGTATCACAGTGGTTGAAATATAACTCAAACCATGTAAAGAAAAATGACTTACCTTCCGCTCGCCACACTCTTGAGCGAAATGCCCAAACTTGCCACAAATATAGCACTTCACTTTGCTTTTATTGAGCTCCTTCTTCCTGCGCTTCTATCATTTGTTGTCGGTCCTTGTTGATGGCTTCTTCTTACCCTGGCTTTTCGTCTGTTGTTTGTGCCACTTGTGCTTATAGCACTAGGAGCCCTTACTCGACTCCGCCACATAGGCATGACCTGAAACAGATCTAGCCACCTCCTGGCACTCCTCCTCAAGCTCACAATGCCTACTCATGTCCATGAAAGTACGAATACTCTCAGTGTGTGTGAGATAAGTCTTAACCACATCCCAGAAATCAGGTAAAGACTGAATTACACTAGTATCTGTAGCTCATCAGACATTGGCCCCCTATATTCTTTAGAGAAACGATCATACTCGACATATGCATCAGATGCTGTTTCATAATATGATCATGCTTCTTCTTATAGGTAATGAACCTATAGGTTAGCATCCTCAGCTTAGGAGCTGACCGGGAGCAAAGGTGCTCTCTTAGAGCAACCCAAACCGATACGCAGTAGAATACTGCTCATACACTGAGATCATGTCGTCGTACATACTGTTTAGGAGGATTGCTCTAACTTGGCCATCCTTCCTTTTCTATGCACGATATGTCTCTTGATCCCGTCTAGCCTGAGGCGTAGTACCTTTCCCGGGGTCTGACATCTCGTGCTTTAAAACCTCCGCTAGGTCCTGTTCCTCGAAAACAAACTGAACCTTCCGGTGCCAAATCTCATAATTGTTACCGTTCAGCTTATCTTCCTTCACGAGATCTAGTACGATACTCTTCGTTGCAGTCATAATCTCTGTTACACAGAAAAAGAGATATTAGTGACTAATAATACTTATTATCACACAATTTCGCGTACTCTACGAGTAATCAAATCCAAAATAATTTGAGTATTGACCCCAAAGCCAGTGTATGGGTCAACGGACACCATACACCACAATCCGGGATCTCAACTCACCATCTGTACTTGGATTCGGCGCACAAAAACCTACAAATAATCACAAAAAAAGATATAGGACCCTTAAAAATTTGAAAAAATTCAATTTCAGACAGCTTGACGCGCCGTTGGGGTCCCCACGCGCTGGCAGGGTCGGCGGCGCATCTGTCGGCCCTACCACACGCCTCCACGCGCCTGGTAGTAGCCTGGCTCACACGCCAGATGCGTGGTGCGCCTCACACATGCCGCCACGCGCTTGGCGTAGCTCTGCTCATGCGCACCTACTCGCGGCTCGCGTCACGCGCCTATCGGTCAACGATCAGGGTTGACCCGATCGGGTCGGTCATGGGTTGGTCATGGGTCGGTCAAACAGGTCAGGGTTGACCCCGACCGGGTCGGTCTCGGATCGGTCAATGGGGTCTGTCCGACCCCGCCACGTGTCGGTTTCGGGTCGGAGCAGTCAGGCCCCGACCGATCGGGTTAATGACTGCCTCACGCGCCTTGCCCCTGCATGAGTGGCACGTGCCTACGTGTTCCCCTCTGACGTGCCTCTCAACGTGTGTCTGCCACGTGTCCGCAGGTCTGGATCGTTTCGTCCACGCCCGATGAGTCTGCAACCGGATTTTCTGACCCGATTTCTGAAAAACCCATTTTCGGCCTATTTGTCACGGCGATTCCAACCGGAAAATAATTTTGGACATCCCAAAAATTTCCTAAACTTGATTTTTGGGAATATCCAAAATTTTGGCCCTCTGCTGTCTCGCCGGAAAACCTAGTTTTCGGCAACGGCAAGTCACAATATTTATGTCAAAATGTAGATCATCATACATGGAACACAATCATGCCATTTTTATAGATCATCCATCCCTCTATATGGACAGATCTAGGTTTTTAGTTCTGGGCACTCTTAGGGCCAAAAACTTTTGCTTCAATTTTAATGGCTAAAACATACTCCAAAAATTACGAAAAGAATATTTTTGTGATCTACGTAACATGGGTAATATTATGATATAATCGGATTCACGAAACTCATCCGTGATCCCTCAAATTTTTAACCCCATATTTTTTATACCGAAAAATTCTAAAATTTTTTTTAATAATATCAACAGAATGCTTTGATACCAATGTTAGAATATTTTAATACACATATATGCAACAAAAATACAATGGAATTTTTTTGGAATAATAAAATATAACAAAACACAGAGTGTACCTTGGTAATTAAACGCGGTTGTTTTGGGAATCGTGAAACTTTCTTCGAAACTCTCACAATCGGGATGATAACCACGTTATACAGACTATAACCGCAATCTCACGACGTCTCAACCCTTTAATCTAATGACAACAGTCATAGATAATTCTCTTCTTAGAATTTTCGTTTGCCTTTAATTTTTTCCTTGCCTCTGAGTGATGAATTATGGTGTGCTCTCTAAAAAAAACAAGAGAATGGAAGGGTAAAAGAAACAAAACCTTTTCACGTAGGTTTTTTCTTGAGGACCAATAAGAGAGCTTTGTGGGATTTGGGATAACGGGGTTTAACGGTCCATTATCCCCCAAAGTAAAATTTATAAAATTTTTATTATTGATGGTTTAATGCCCCAACATGGGCACCCATCAATCAATATGTATAAATTTTCTAAACTCTTAATTTCATTCGATAGATGATATAGAGTTTAAAAATTTAGATTCAGGGGCCTAATATATTAAGAAGGGATTTATATAAACTTTCAATTATAAAAAAATTATTAAAACTCTATAATTATTATTCAAAATTATTACTGAAGTTATGAAAATTCAATTAAATATTCAAAACAGAAAAATAAGATTAATTGTGTAGAGATTTAAATAGGATATTAAAATCCAGTTAAATGCATCACAATTCAAATTCCTTCATTTTTATTATATTTAATTTTTTTCAATTATATTTTTTTCATTAATTTCATTTTAAATACATTAACTCATAGAATTTGAATTTTAAAAAACAATTCCTAACATGGAAATGTGTAGGATTTGCACACGAACCCTCCCTAAACGTTTGTCTATCTGATTCACATATGAGTCACTCTCTTTCTCACTTGTACGATGCACCCACCATCCTTTCTGCTCAAACTCTGTCATCACACCTCTCGACTGCTTCTCTTTCCCTTTCTCACCTGAAATCTACCAGAAAATGTAGAGAAGAACCAAATCCTCCATCTCTGTCAATTTTTATGCCCAGTGATGTTAGAAAATGATAACCTGATAGAGGCCGGAAAATGAACCGTAGAGAGTCCTATTTGTATGTAATTTCATGTCCAACAGTTTAGTGATACCGGTGGCCTTTTAGAAAAACCATGATAAGAGGAGCCAAATGAAATCTAATTATTATGATTTTTTGGGTGAAATATTTTATGAACTTTAAGCATTGCAATGGAATACATCTACTCTCAATAATTTTTATTAGTTTATATAAATATTTGCATATTTCATTATAAAAACAACAAATTTTTTTTTTTTGAAAATAGTCGCATTCTTTTCCTAACGGTTAGTTTTAAAGATGATGTTCATAACAATCGACAAAATGCGCTCTTAACACATGGATTATTATTATTATTATTTTTTGATAAAGATAAAATTTGAGACCCCAAAGTTTATAAAAATATTCGATAGGTTAACTAAGCTTTTATGCATTGAATATAAGAAAAGATTGCATATAAATAATGACCAATTCCGAAAAAAACTAAAAATGCATCATTTTCCAAGGTAAATTGTAGTAATATGATTATATAGTTAAATAGAAATAATAGAGTACAAAGATAACCTAAAACTATAGTATTGTTAAAATATATTGAATTGTTAAAAATCTTCCATTATAAGCCCAGATTCATATAAAGTTAATTCCAATTAGTTAATATGGCTGAATTGGCTTATGTACATGGAGAAATGTATGATACAGTGGCCTATATGCGTAAATGTTTCATATACATTTATTAATTAACTCACTGTTACATGTAATATTCATGTTGCTTACATGCATATCATGATGTATGTACATAATTGATGATTGTATATATTTATATATGGGATGATCCATGTATTAATTAATTTATACTTACATGTATCTTGATGGTTTGCACATGTATATTATGCGGCATACATGTATCAAATATAAATTTAAGTATATGTAAATATAATATGTATGTATGACAAATTTGGACCTTAATTTTATATTTTGGTACGTGAGAGAATATAATTTTAATATGTGTATCAAATATCAAATATTCAAGAATTTTTTTTTTTTGCGCTATACTAATCGCTATCCGGAGTCATATTCTGATTACTCCGGTTCAGGACTTGCAGTGGTCAATCAAGGGGGTTATCCTCCCAATATATTTTTTTTATATCAAAGTCATGAATCGAATTCAAGAGTTTGATTAAAAAATTTAACGTCACATCTCATTAGATTAAAAAAGTTGATGGTAGAGAGTTCGGATGAAAAGGGAGAAGTCCAGAATTTCAAGAACTCTGATACGCAGTTTCAAGAATATTTTTTTTTCATGCTTTCTAATATATTTTTTTTCTCTGCATTCTCCGAATTTGCAACTTCTTTCTTCTTTCTTTTTTATTTTCTTTTACTTCTCTCACTAAAATGTATATTTTCTAATTTTACGTAGTTGAACCGGCCGGAAGGAGACCCAACAATAACCAAAAAAATATTACTCTACAAAAAAATATTAACGTTTGCATCATTGAAGATTCAACTTAAGTCTTTATCTCAAGCCTTGTCATGGCAAAATTTTATTAAACTTTCCATAATGCATTAATGAATAAATAATCCAAGAAACCCAAGAAAGAGCATAATATTTCACCAATATTGAATTATTTAATATAATCATGGTAGTCGTATTTAATACTCCCTTTCTATAATGCATTATATACCAAGAAACCTCGAAAAAGAGTATATATATATATAGTGATATTTCGTAAAAATGCATGATAACAAAAATATAATCGTATTTTATACTCACCTCTATATCTCTCGATCACCTTGTCGACTCATTCAATCTCCTTCTTTACTTCATCCCCATCATACTCACATATGTTAAGATATTAACATAAATAAGAGTATGATGAGGACGAGGTAAAGTAAGAGAAGATGAGGAAACAACAATGCTATTCAAATATAAGAATAATTTACAAATCCTCTTGTGTATATATATATGCCCTAATTTTTTGTTGAAGAGGATTTCAATTTCTTGATGTTAAACTTCAAACAGAGTTCTATTAAACTTAGACTTAACAATAATTTAAAATACTTAACTCTAATTAGGGTTCTTTATCACCATTACACATACTTGATTTCCAATTTTACCCATATTTGTACACACACCTCTATTAATAAAACTCAGGTTAAAACAACGAAACAAAGGAAAAATTAAAATGCCCACCAAGTCACTTTTACATATTCATTATTTTTTTCAGTAAAATAAGGGGACTTTTATAAATTCAAAAAACTTTTTAAAATTATTTTTTTTAAAAAAAATACATTGATATCTTTTCATATAAATAATACTAAAAATTTCAACATATTAATCATCGTAGAAACAGAAAATTTCATCTCCCTCATATATTTCTTGTTCTTTTTCTTGATGAGAGGTTTTGAGATTAGTCAGATTGAGGAAAAGAAGCAAGAAAGTGGGAGTAGCGAAGCCCCACATACCGGAAGATCCAGGTATCAAAAAAAAAAAAAAGGATGAGGAGGAAAGCTGTGCCTATACTTGTGGGATAGTATTTATTTCTAATGATAAGAAATGATTTTATTTTCAACATGAAAATACCATTTCTTTCTGAAATAATTCTAATGTCAAAATAATTTTTTTCTTAAATTACGGTGATTAAATAGTTTAACATTTTTTTTATTAAATGAAATTATAATTAAGTTTGTGTTGTTTAGAGATACGACGAGAGTTAAAACATGTATTTTACGAGAAAATTCAAGTCATGTTCAAATTACTCTTATTAATTTTATAATCCGAGATAAATAACTTAAATCCACTAGGCAAAGAACTCAAATAATTAACTTAACTGCACATTGATTGAAGTTATGTAATTGTGCCTAGTCAAAGTAAAACCTAGCTAACCATCTTGATTCTTATTTATTTATTTTTCGGTATTGATTCTTAACTTAGTATTTAATACTTCAACATAACGAGGGATAAGTTTATCGCATACATTATTATTAGTATTCGAATATAATCTATCAAAAAATTACCAAAGACACTAATTATCGACTATGTTTGCTTATAAACCAAAAGCAATTATTGTACTAATCTCTGGTAATGCTAATGAAATCGTAAAGTAATTGGTCATTTTTGTAACTAAATGAAACAAAATTCTTATTCTAACTAGTAATTGGGTGATTAATTTTCGTTCTTCCCTTGTATAGAGATCAAAAATGAAAAATTAAAAAAATTGAAACAATACAAGGAAAAAAATTATTAAGGATTTGCATCAATGAGAAGACTATCATTACAAGTGCGTAAGTATTCTTTATTTTTCGAATACCATTAGATTCAAATCATAATTTCCAAGTGCTATGTGTACCCTCATGCTTATATTTTAATCTTTATAATGCCACAATTAGGTTGAAATAAACACTTGTTTCAAAGAAATCTTTGGTGCCATTAGATCAAACCGAAATTTGAATAGAAACCTTTAATGTGTGTGTATGTATGTATATATCAAGTACTCTAACACAACCTCTTTTAACCCATATTAGTAAATATTACTTTTTTTTATATATTTTGTGATATTTAATAAAAATATTTTACAACAAAAACATAAGTTATATTTAATTACCACCTCTCTCTCCCTCTCTCTCTATCTCCCTCTCAATTTGTGCAGTGATTCCATCTTTTTTCTTCAACCTCGCCATCATCACATTTACCAAGTTACTGTTGGAGTTATAGCAAAATCCATTTGTTCAGCCCCATTTACTTTCTATGCCTACCGGTATACGTCTCTCGGTGTTTGTCTCTCGGTGTATGCTCCTTTCAACCTCCCAATCGAGGTGGACAGTCTCCCCTTGATCAAGTTGATGGAGGACATGAAGGAAGTTGATCATCCTCTTTATTTAATTTGCCTTGAGCGTAAGAAGATGATGGTTGATCTGAGAGTTAACCAAGTCTGCCATGTCTTTAGAGAATCAAACAGAAGTGCAGACTGTCTTGCTAAGATGGGGTTTAGTGCTGCTCCTGGTGTCACAGTCCTTGATCATCCTCCTTAGGAGCTGAGCCATTTTCTGTTTGCAGGAGGAGATGACTGACAAGTGAAGGTTTCTTGTTTTATGGAGAAAGCAAGGGTAAGAGATAAGCTTATAAGACAATTGCATTATCTCTGGATTAATCGGTGAGTTTTCAAAGAGATACAATGTAATCTTCTCATTTGTTGTGAATGTTAGATTTTGTGGGAAATTTAACTTTATATATCAGCTTATTTCTCAAAGTGGATTTTTAATTTGACTTGTCCCGTGATTTTTTTCTCTACACCGAAGGGTTTTTCACGTAAGTCTGATATTCTCTGTTTTCTTTATTTTCTTACGATATTTGTTTTGTTGGCGGATAGTGGGTGTTTCACTGTACCAGTGTCGTTATCCCAACAGTTACTGCCATCCATTTTGTTTTTTGGCCGGATGGTGATTAAACCACGCAATGAAAGTAATTTTTTTTTTTTTTTTTAATTTGTAAACTACTCAAATCTTGATATTAGTGGGATTTGAAAAGAAAAATAAATTAAATCATTTTAAAAATATATCGAAGAAATTTCCCAGACAATCCCCGCAAATCAGTTGACCTCGGCCTGCTAAGAAATAAAAAGATGAGATAAGCTTTTCATCAAAATTGACAAATTCCAATGACTATCAACAAAACATTCTACCTTAATGTGCTACTTCGTATCTGTTTTCCTGCACTGGAATGCATCTTTGCCACTTGAGGCTTAGGCAATTCTATAATAAATTTCTTGGATTTTGTCTAAATTAGGCACCTAATGTCTAATGACCATTAGGCACCTTAAGTTGGTGACACTGTGATCTGGCATTGATTGCTCAAACAATAGTTATAATTCAAACTAAATATTAATTTTGCAGTAATATTTGAAAGGATTTGGTCTTAACAGCATTTTCACTCAAAAAAAGGAAATTACTCAAGAAATTTTCTCCTCAGTTGAGATTATATTTTCTTTAATTTAATTCCTTTTCAAGTAAGTTCCTGACATCTGTTGGCGTCGGTGGAATGGACACTTTAGTTTCTTAATCAGGTCGGGAGTTCGACTCCTCCTAGACACGGAAAAAATAATGTTGGGAGATCGGTCTCCAAAATGGATACTGCAATGGTCGATCCAGATTAATCGGGACAAAACTTCAGATATCGGGTGGTGGCCAAGTCAAGGTACCAAAAAAAAAGAAGTAAGTTCTTGACCAAGTGAGACATTGTTTTTCATTTTCTTTGAACTGTGATTTTTCACAATTCTATATAACACTCACCCATTAACAATTCATACAAATCAATCCGTAAATAAATTTTTATTCTCAACTATGAGCAAGAAAAAAAGTACAAATATTTTATGCAATGAGTTTAGTTTAGACCAAGTCCAGTCTTAATGATGAGGTTATGGAGTTAGTTCAGTCAAATTTCGTGAATTTTGATTAAGGGAATTTAAATTTTGAATCTAGATCGACCGGATTCAATGGAGTCTCTTACAAATATTTGAATGAATGTCTATACTCCAACCTCAATGTGGTCATGATTCCAGAATTGTGAAATTTTGGCTCTTAATTTATAGGAAATGAAACCGAATCTTAAGGGGTGGATATGGTTCTATCTGGAATCAACTATTTCGGTTTCAGTTCTTATTCTAAATGGTTTCGATTTCAATTTTAAAGAGTTTTGGTTCATATTTTAAAATCAAAATCGTAAAATAAATAAATAAATAATAAATAATAAAAAAAGAAGGAAAAAAGAGTTTAAACTCAATTTTTGTTTCCCATGAATTTTCCCAAGAATTAAACTACGCATGCATTCTCATCGGGTGTAGAGAAATCAAAATCCATATAATTTGCTTGCACCCCTTTACCTTATAATGGCTCCATTGTTGTCTTTGCCTCCCGCAGTATTACAACGTAATTCACTTTAAACCATTAACCACGGTTCAATTCATTCTGATTCCATAGGTTGATTCGAACCGTGATGATATCTACTTTAGAGTTGTCTTTATTTTTGTTTCTTGACGATGTCACACAATGACTAGTTGCTAAATAATTCTTTGGATAGTTACCCATTGCTCGGTTGATGATGGACCTAATTTTTCCCACCGGTTAAAAGGACAATGCTATGGTGACAAGATTTGAGGAAGATGGCTTTCGTAAGGATGGATAAAGGCTACAATCTCATTGAGTAATGAATATATTCCTTAAAAAATACCCACAAACTCTAATATTTATTGGTAAAATAGTTGTGATTTTATTCATGCAGAGATGATTTTAAGAATCACAAAATTTTTAGATCAAACGGATCTCGGATTTAGTGGTCACAATCCCCTCTCCCAATTTTATAATCCGAGATTCAAATGTCATGTAGTCAAAAAAAATCTCAGATCAAGATGAAAAACTTCAGTTTGATTTAATTTGTCTTTATCATCCATAAAAAATATTTAATAGTGATTTTAATTAAAAAACTTTTTTTTAATAATAATAAGTTTTTAATTCAAAAACTTCAAGTAATCTTATCGTCCATAATAAGTTTTTTATCATCCATAATAATAAGTTTTTAATTTGTCTCTATCATCCATAATAATAAGTTTTTAATTCAAAAACTTCAAGTAATCTTAACTAACTTTTTTTTTTTTTTTTTTTTAGTCTCGACTTTCTCAAAAAATCCCATAAATCCCATTATATTCTATAAAATTCGAGATAATCGATAAAGATGACATTCTTAAAAATTATTGAATAAGAAATATATAGAACGATATAATACACAAACAAAGAACTCTTGTATTTATGTTCTCAAGGAGACAATTTAGTGGTACAAATCTCTTTTTCCCAATCTGGTGATCTCATGTTCAAATCTTTATATAATAAAAAAGAACTCTTGTATTTATGGTGAATTGCTTGTTATAAGTTAAAGATGACCTTGTTCGAAATTATCATTGTTATAAGTTACAATCCACTTTGTACTAATCCTCTCCTAAATGAAATTTCTCTTCATTTGCCAGAGATTTTTTCTTATTTAGGATTCTCCCATAAGATTTGTGTGCCGTGTGGATAGTTGCTAATAGTGCTCATCTCTTCCTCTTGCTTAGATCTCCAATAACTATAATTTTAATTTTTTTAACAAATTTTATTTTTATTTTTTATTTAAAAATTTTATTAGCAATCTTGAAGATTAGATTCTTTTGGGCACTGACTTGTTTTATATGAAAAGAAGTTGGGTACACCCATGATGAAGTGGAGAGGAGATTTCTTTCTTTGGGGGCAAAGGCATTACCTATTCAAATAGCGTGCGGCGGGTGTGCGAATATTTGGTATCTGTAGTAATTCACTTGCATCAGCCCATTGAAAGTTAGTTCAATTCTCTCGTGGACATTTCAAACGATGCCAATTGTCTCGTGGACATTTCAAACGATGCCAACGTAATTGAACGTAAGTTTAAGTATCTTTAAATATGACCGAGTTTTAATTTTTATTAGAAATATTGAGTTCTCATATATATAAAGCGTTCTATTTTGAGAAACATATCCTCCAAAAGAAACCATTGTAGCGGTCGATTCGGATTAGTCAAGAAAAAACTCTAGATATCAGATGATGTCTAAGATATAGTACCTAAAAATAGACAATTCAAACGATAAATATATGGTGTGATATTCTAACTAATTCAAATGAATCAACGGATAATTGATATAGTAAAATATGAAACTAAATATCTTAATTAAGTTTTTAAGTTTGACTCTCGATTTAAATATGAAAAAAATTATTTTGGGAAGATAACCCTCTTAATGGACTACTGTAAATCTAGAAGTGAATTAATTCGAATATGATTTCGGATATCGATCGGTATAACACAAACAAATGAGACGATTCAAACGATGAAAATTTTTCTTTTTATATTTCTCTGTTTGTTTTTATTTGATTATAAATTTTTATTAAAAAAACCGTCAAAAAGGTAAATTCATTATATATAAATATAATTTTTTATTATTATAAGTATAGGACGCCACGTCTACTCTTTCCTGACCTTTTTTTTAAATCCCTGGCACGACCCTAATAAAATGGGTACTGAAAAGACAAAATTAGACACTTTGGGAAAGGTGCCATGAGATATGTTGGGTACGTTTCTTGAAAAATTTTAATTTACTTTGATTTTATTTTATTTATAATATTCTTAATTAAAATGATTATTTTTAAAAATATGGAACTCTGTGAATAAAAATTAATTTTATTTTTAAAACGATTAAAAGTATTATTTATTAATAGTTTATTTAACTGAAAGTTTTATCTAAGTCGGCCTTCTTGGATGCTTCGGGGCATCTTCAAAGAAATGTGAAAGCGTTTTTAAAAAATTAGAAGTCGGGGCAAAGGATATCACACTCTCTCACTCCCACCCCCCCTCCCCGCCCCCGCGGCCGATAGGGAATTTGTGCGATAGGCATAAGCATCACCACCACCCTTTTTTTTTTTTAAAGAAAATTAAATTCTATGAGCTATAAAAGGGGCATTTTTTTTCATCTGCTATTAATTTTTTTTTTTATGTAAAGAGATTTGAATTCAAGATTTTTAAAAGGAAAAAAAAAACGATGTTAGTTAAATATCACTTATTAGTTTTTTCTTCTGAGATTTAATCTAATGAACCATCTTGTGACGGTGGGACCGAGTCAAATTTAGGTAGATCAACAAGATAACGATAATAAATTAAATTAATAAATTATAATTTAATTGATATCATCTCCTTCTTCTTTTAATATCTTGAATTCGATTCTCCACCCAAAAAAGAATAATAAATTGATGGAGTGAACAATTAGAGTGGGGACTGGGGCGGCAAAGCATAAAATTTTATTTATAATGTTTCTTATATATTTTGGATCAAAGAAACGAAGGACCATTAATATCCAGTATTGCAATTAAAATTAGCCTTCACGGTTCGTACACTTGATAGTCCAGAAGGTCTCATGGTTCGAGATTGATCATCTTAGTTGTTTATGAAAAAATTCCAATTTTACGCGGCTTGAATGCATAACGAACTATTATTTACTAAAAAATGAAAAATTTTCATTTTTTATACATAAAATGTTAAATTTTATTTATTTAATTAATATTGAAGTCTAAGTAGATGTAACAAATAAATACCCTCTCTTGGACAATTTTGATTGTACAGTTTTGTACGAGGACTCTCACAAATGGCTGACTAAAATGTTGAGATTAAGTTTCAGATTGTTATCGTTGGTTTTAGTTTTGTATGAGAACTCTGAAACCATATACTGTGGTGTGATACATTAACTTCCATGGGAACAAAAATGGGGAAAAAAATATAAATCGATTCAAAAAATGATACTTTGCAAGCACGCAACAGAAATATGAACAAATATATAAATATAAAAAATATAATTATTTTTATATAAATATTAATTATTTTATAAAAATAATAGAATAATTTTATCTTAATAAAAATATGAAATTATCAAATATATAATTATTAATTATAAGATAAATAATATAAAATTACAATTATAACTAAATAAACATCTTTTTTATGTTATTTCTTTCCCCATTATAAACGGACATGCCAACAATTAGCCTATTTTGTAAATTAATTTTCCAATATGAATGATGTAAATTAATTTGTAATTTCGAATTTATAGTCAATAATATATTTGTTAACACAAAATTCAGTAGTGAGAAGAAAGAACTATAGACCAACAGAATAAATATTTATTACAGTTTCACCAAGACGTTAATAAGTGGTAAATTAAAACCTTATTTAATTCAAATATTTTAAACGTATTTTCTATTAATTAAATTTAAATATGAAATATATGCCATGGCGATCTGTACTAATAATAAATTTGACATCAACACGGTTCTCTCGATGTAACCAAAAATAATAATAATAATAAAAAAAAACTCGGAAATGAATCGTGTCATGCCCGGTGTGTGACTTCCTCAATCGCCACCACCTACCTCTCTCTCTCTCTCTCTCTCTCTCTCTCTCGCGTCAGCACCACCCTAAACCCTACCTCTCTCTCTCTCTCTCTCTCTCTCTCTCTCGCGTCAGCACCACCAAAGTTTTATGTATGACCAAGAAAAATATGAACTTTGTAATATGTAAATGTCTGGTTTATTAAGGAAAGAATTGGGATTGTACAATCTAAAATCAGTTTGGCAAAGATTACGATTATTTAGGTATTTCTACAAATACATACACCTACACAATTCAAGGGAGACAAAATGAAACTGCAGTTAGAATCGCTTGAAAACTTCTACACATTAAAAATCTCTGAACCCTCAGCACAAACAAGAAAAAACTTCTAGAGAGAGACAGAGAGAGAGAGAGAGATTTGTCAAATTACAGAATTGTCATTGACCCAGATGACAATCCGTGATGACCTTCAGATGTGGCATCCACAGCAAAGAAAGAAGAAGCAGAGAATAGAGAGAAGCACAATGGCTTCAAGGACAGAGACAATCTTGAACAGGACATCGTCTAGGAAACACAACTGAATGTTAAGTCTTTTCCATCGGAAAGCTGAGATTGCAAACTTCAATCTCCACTGCTTGCCCAGTCTTCTCAATAGCCCTTTTTTGATCTTGATCATCACTCTCTCTCTCTCTCTCTCTCTCTCTCTCTCTCTCTCTCTCTCTCTGGAAATTCTTTTCTTTCGCCGTTTCAGGTGTGGGGTGAGAATTTTGAGCCGTGCGCTCTTATAACACAGCCCTTCGGTTTCTCCACCCACACGATTTTCTTAATGGCGGAGATTCTGTAAGGGTACTTTAGTCATTTCGAGCTCATACGAGTAGTCGCAGGTCATAAGTGTATGGGAGACGTGGGAGGGTGTGTCTGGTCTAGAAGTGCAAAACTGAAAAGGACGCTACTTCCCCACCCACCCTGCCTGCTGTTTTGTCTTTTGAACGTATATCTTTTTTTTGTCAATTTTTTTAATCAATATATAAAATAAGATTTTACGAGTGCCATGTTGCTTACGATATTACCATAAAATATGAATAAGTTTTTAAAAAATGGTAAGACCAATCAATTCAACCAGTCGGCCTGCCTTTATCGATTTTGAGATCGATTCTGATATTTAAGTCAAATGCTTTTAGAATAGAAAATAAATTAAAGTAATTAAACTAATCCTTTATCATAAATCTCTCACGTAATTTTAGTTTGAGTTTTCTTTTTATTTTTTATCATTAATATATAAAATTTACTTAATTAATTCGATTTAAGTACAGTGAGATTTATTTTTTGAATTGACTCTTCCAAATCCTTTTTTATCAGAACTTCAATTCGAGATTTTTGATTAAAGGATAAAATGATTGACCATTCAATCTAAAAAAATTTCATGAGTTTTCTATATCATCAAAAAATCTTTACCCTAAACGTCGCGGTGGCATTCTTAAATTGGTTATTTCACAAATTTTGTGAGTGAAATTAAAGAGAGAAGATTCTGTTTTTTATATTTTTTTTAAATAAGATTTTCCTTTTTCTTTTTTTGCGGGTAGATGATAATGACATTAATATAATTTTGTTCTGGTGTGGATGTGGCCGCCATAGAAGTTGCTTGGTCCAACTTCTCCATGTAGAGTTCTTTTGAATTTTTCTATTTAATGAATAATGTGGTATTATTTTATGGGCCAATTTTAGGTTTCAATATGTCTTAATTTAGTTATATTTTTATATTATGTTAATTATTTCTGATTTTTTTAATTAAATTTTTGTAAGAAATTTTTTTCCTCATAAAAATAATTTCTTTCTCACACATTTTAATGTGATATAAATTCCGGGTATAATTCAATTTAATCTATTTTGCACTTGTATTTTTTTTTATTTGGGGAGATGACAAGAGATCAGGATAATAACTATGTCTAGTTGCTCTTGAATACGGATACTTTTAAATAAAATTTTAAATTTAAATTTTATATATGATAAAAGAGAGAGGGGGGGGGGTTTTACGTTGGAGTGGCTCTAAAGACAAATAAAATACCGAAAGAACAATGTTCCAGGGTGTTTGAAGCGGTCCAGTTTATCAAGTATGATGAGTTGGTCACGTCTTTTGTCAACAGTCCCCAGAAATTGCTCCTATCAGACATTCCATGCCACCCCACGCCCACAAAGCATTATTCACTCGAATGTCTTTCCCTCCGACCCTTTTTCATAATCTATTCTACTCCAAACAGTTGGCTTTGCCTTAAGGCTCTCATAGAAAAGTGTCCCAAAAAACACAATCATTCTTCCTAAATTTTTGAAATATTCATGAGTTGGAAGGTTTGCCAAAGGCTTGCTTTTAGACAATTCTCACATTTGGCAGCCTAATGATCGGTTCCATCTCATCCTCTCTCCTTTTTGGTCCAACTTGTCTCCTAACTGTCTACCATTTGGAGAAATTCCCTCTCCCCTACTACATGGACTTTGTCTTAAAGAAGCAAAGTGATACATATGTCCAATTTATGTTATTTTATTTTATTTTTTGTTATATAAAAATTTATAAAAATCATGAAAATATATGCGTTGATAAAATTTTAAATATTAGATTTTAGAGAAAATATTTGAACAAGAGTTTTTTACCACCCTGAAAAGACATATACGCACAATTTATTGTTATTTCTTTTCTATTAATAACTCTTTCTCGTTATATTTGAGATTAAGTATAAAATAACTTACGGGTGAATTTGTACATTTAATTTTTAATAACTTTGTAAATTAATAAAACTATACGAATCAAATCAACTGCAAGACATTATGTGAGCTTAACATATTGTTACTTGGTTGGTACAATAAGCAATAGTAATCCCACATAGAGGAGGATTGATTAGCTTTTTCTTTGTATTTTTTTCGCACTACCATCTTTTATATATATATGCATTTAATTATAGACATTTTTTAATTATCAAAAGGTCCGTGAGTTTACAGCTATGCAATGGGATAACATTCTTTATCGATCATTAAATAAATCAAAATTATTATTAAAATTTGAACATTTTCTATGAAAAAGAAGTTTCTCAATAAACAATTTTCAAATATGCCTACTAGTGCCTAACTCACAAATATTAATAAAATTTTCTTGATATCTATTTTCTTCATACATAATATTTGACATTAAGGCTTTATTTAAGGATAGTGATGCCGAAACTGGATCAATCAGGTTGGCTAGCCATTGCTTTTAAAATCTATAAATATCAATGGACTAATTAAAAACATCAATCCTTTCTAACAAATGTATTTTTCCTCCTACCAAATACATAACCTCTCGAGATTTTCATACCGTGTTGCTTTTCATGTTAACGGATGTAAATGAGAACCAGAGATGTCACCCTTATCATTCGAGAAGGTTTTCTAAAATTTGGGATCTTCCTCTTGTATACAGTTCTAAGTTGAGTCATGCTTTTATTCTTTTTTGGCGTTCTTGTGAGATGTTTGGCATTAACACTAATTTGGAGGCATTTGTAGGGTTGGGGCATTTACTTTCCTCTCTATGGACTCCTAAGGAAACCCTTATAGGATTGGTAGGACACAAATTTAAGGTTCTAGAGTTTCTTGTGGGAGAAAATTCAAAGTTCTAGGTATTTACATAAACTACTCCATCTAAGATGCCTTTATAAATAACTAAAGTTTGACCTAATCATTTCTCCTCTCCCTTCCCCTTTAGCCATCTCTCTCTCTCTTTCTCTCTTTCTCTCTCTCTCTCTCCCCCCCAATAGCATTCTCTCCCTCCCTATATAACCTCTTTCCCCATTGATAGGACTTAAATGACTATATTATTTGTAATTGAATTTGTATTATTTTTGAATAAATATTACACTTATATTTATATTTTGTGACATTTGATTTAGCAGGAAACTTATTATGGAAAAAGAAAAAAAATAAGTTAAATTGGAGTAATTTTACAAAGTATGAAAAATTGGACAACAATGATCTTTCATTAGCACGTGGGTATATGGATCTCAAGAGACAAGCAAAAAATTTTGAAGATTTACTACAGTAAAATTTCTTTTTTCTAATTGTACATTCAAGAGAAAATTGGAGTGAAATTGAAAATATTAAAAATTTTGAAAAATTTTATTCCATTTCTAATATTTAGAAAAAAAAATTTTTGAAAATGTAAATATCTTAAAATATTATTTTTAGGAAAGTTACTTTTAATTTTTATATTTAGTAGTAGTCTAGGGTTATACTTCTATATATATAGGAGTATTTCATATTATTAAGAGACAACTTTGGGGAGGCAGCAGCCGTGCAGCCCAAGGGGGCAACGGCCCACTCGTCCATAACAGCAGCCACCATTCACGTCCACAGTAGCCGACAGCTTGAGGAGGAGTTTTTCCTTGCTTTTAGACATGAAAAGGGAACATAGCTTGAGGAGGAACAACAGTAGCTAGGAATGAGCCATTTTTCTCCTGTAGTGGTACATTCTTTTGGAGTAATAAATCATTTTTTTATAAGTTTTCTTTTTATGATTTATTTTTAATTTACTTTTCTAATCGAAAGATTATTGAATTTTTGATTTTCAAAAATTGTGAAATCTAATTGAACATATTAATTTAATATATCATAGGTATTTATTTAATTGTTACGTTTCATGGATCATGATTTTCTAGAATTTATTAAATAATGACCAATATTTAATAGATCTAGAATAATCTATAAGTAAAATGGCAAATCCGTAATAAAGTGGTAATAAAATGGTAATTGACGTTCGTGTCATGAAAATGACATTCGTGTTATGGGATTAAATGATCTAATTTAAATGAATCCGATGTGTGTTTGTTAATTAGAATTAGATCTTTTTAAATCTTAATACTGTTGAGACCTTCAATTCTAAGAGTTTCTTTAGAATTGACTCTCTATTAGGGAAATAATTAATAAATTTCTCTTAATTATCGACGAAATAATGAGAGATTGGTCGTTGGACGTTTGTCCACGACTATAACCAATTTATTTATAATTATTGAAATCTTTAGATACATCGATAATAAATCGTATGAAATTAAGGTAGAAATAATTTCTTTGACTAGAATTTATTTTCATTGATATTTTCTCTTTTAAGTAATAATATTTAATTTTATTATTTTAGTTAACTTTATTTGTTTTGTTAGTTTTAAATAATTTCTTAAACCCCCTGTATTTTTATTTTTTTTCTTAAAAGAGATAAATCTGTCATTCCATGTGGATTCGACCCTATTCACCATAAACTTGTCTTTAGTGAAGTAGGTATTTTATTTTTGGTTGTTTGACAACACACCAAATTTTGGCGCCATTGTTGGGAAACAGAGTTAAGTGATTTATTTTTTTTTTAATTTTTTTCCCTTGTTTTCAAGACTAACCCTTTTTCGGGAAATTGTCGAAAGTTGTCAAGAGTTTAAAAGAGAAGGACATTAACCACGAGGATATGACCACACAAAAGACTTTAAGGGAGTTGTTATTTCCTGATTATAATGAGCACACCTTTTGTAGTGATTTTCCTAATATTGAGATTTTCCGACAATTTGGAATATGACAAGATGTTCCAAAAACGGTCAATGAGATAAGTGATTTTTCCCTTCGTCAAGAATTGAAAGAACTAACGTCTCTTATGCATAATTTTATTGTAAGAAAAACACAACCGGTACAAACTTGTGGAATTTGTTTAGAATTGAATCATCCAACCGATAAGTGTTTCATTATTTATGGTGACCCATATTCGAACATCTACAACCAAGGATGGTGGGATCAACCAAACTTCAGTTATGGAAATTGACAACAAGAGTTCCCACAACAACTACAATGCCGACCACAATTTCAATCTTAGCAACCTCTTTGAATCAAGGTACGTTTCTAGAAGAGATTGTTAAAAGTTTTGCTAACAGCACTTTGTTAATTCAACAGGAAAGCCAACGATTTCAACAGAAGACAAGAGCCAGCATCCAAAATTTGAAAAATCAAATGTCACAATTAATGACAACAGTAAATCGATTAGAAAAATCATCAAAAGAAGTGGAAGACAATTCATCAAAAGCCAAAGAAGATATGAAAATCGAACAAATAAAGAAATCATCAACAGTGAATGAATCCATCAAGGAGGTAAGTAACGAGTCCGACACCTTCAAGACAAAAATTTGATTTTACCACCTTTTCCAAGCAGGTTGGTACAACCGAAAGAGGAGGAAGAGAAAGAGATTTTAGAAACTTCTTTAAAAAAAGAAACCAACATTCCTCTCTTAGAAGTAATAAAACAAGTGCAAGAGCCATTCATGAAAACAGTTAAGACAAAAATAGACGTAAATTTGGATATTTTAACTCTTGAGTTTAATGGTAAAGTTATTACTTTTAATATTTTTGATATCATAAAATATCCAACTGATTTAAATCTATTTTTCATGATAGTATGGTGGATTTCATTGTTTATGATAATTTTGAGTAAGATGAATTTGATTTTGAGTTTAAGGTAAATGTGACAAATAAGGTTGTACAATTGGACAAATTTCTTGATGACAAACTCCGACATTGGAAACAATCATTGGTAGGTCATAAAGTCCTTCACTTCAATTCAAAATTGAAGTTTATGCTAGATAAGTTGAAGTCAAAATAGACCGAACCGGTTTTTGAACGAGAATGAAACGAGTAGCTAATGTCGAGCCAAAGACATTAAACAAATGCGTTTGTTAGGAGACAACCTAATATTTTATTTAATTAATTTAATTTAATTTAATTTAATATTTATTTGATTTGATTTAGCTTTGATTTTGATTTTTTTAGGTGAATAAAAGCTGAAAAATTTTGATGACCAGAAGTGCTCTGCCATTAAGGCATGCCCACGCCTTAACAAGCCTTCATTGCTGCCAAGTTTTGCTAATGTTTTCAAGTGACCAGAATTACACATGAGTTAGGGCGTGCCCACGTCCTAAAAAGGGGTCCATTGCTGCCACCATAATTTTGCTTCAAGATTTGTTGGATTTAATCCTCCATTCTCCGCTCCACCCTAGGGGAGTATTATTCTTACATTTCTCTTTTATTTCTTTGTTCTTTTCTCTTTTATTTTGTTTGATTTATTTATGTATTTTTTTTCTTTCTCTCAACTTGAGCATACATCGGGAATAATGCATGATTTAGGTGTGTGGGGATATTAGATATTTTCTTATTTATTTTTTTTATTTATTTTTTTGACACTATATTTATTTTCTTTACTATATTATTTAGATTTTGTTTATTCAAAAATAAAAAAAATTAAAAAATTAAAAAAAATTAAAAAAATTAAAAAAAATTGAGTTTTCTTGGTTGATGTGTACTATTTGGTTAGTTGGAAATGTATGAAAAATTGCTTGTATCAATGAATTTTGTACTTGAAATGGCTTCCCATTTCTTTAATAGTTTTTTTTGAATGATGAACATACAAGATTTGACACAAACTCTATTTAAAAAGTGAGGTTTTGAGTCATAAATGAGTAAATTCATTCTTTGTGCTCGAAATTTCTTTTCTTCTTGAGTGATTATCATACTTGGATTGAACATTCTAGAATTTACAATGCTATGCATTTCGAGTTCACATCCAGGGTTTCATGTATCGAAATGATAAAGACACCTAGGTTTGACCCCATTTTGACTTTCATAAAAATCCCCGTCTTGATTTATTATCCCCTTAATGAGCTAATTTGAGTCTGAGACCTTTTATTTCTTCAAAACCCTTCAATACAACACTATAACCCTGTTTTGGCTGGCGTTTCAACCTTTGTACCAAGGATATATGTAGTTAATTGCATGATATTAGTTATATGATTGCCTCATAGGATATGCATTGATTAGAGTTTTGATGATGATATTTGCTACATATGAAAAAGGAAAGAAAAGGCTTTATTTTGTTCATCTTTGTGTTGAAATGTACTTCTTAAAAAAAAGAAGAAGAAGACAGAAAAAAAAGGAGCAGCGAAAAAAAAAAAAAAGAATGCTGCATTTTTTAGAATTTCAAATCAATCATGGATTGTAGAGAAAAAGGTTGACATTTTTTTATGTGATTTGAAATGTTGGCTATATTGAGCACATGTGGGTGATAAGATCATGAATTTTTGGTGTGCTACTTGTGCGGGGCAAATGTGTTATCGCAGAAAGAATTGTGTAGTTAGTTGGATATTTTCTTTGATACATTTTAACCCTTGATATTCCCTTTTACCCTACTCTTAACTCTATCCATATTACAACCAAATGAAAGACCTTTAAATTGATGCATGAAATTCTAATTTTTAAGTGGTGCAAATTTAATATATTTGCAAGCATATGAACCCGATGTTAGGGTTAAGGGTAGGATAAAAGGGAATATTAAGGGTTAAAATGTACCAAAAAAAATATTCAACTAATCACACGATTCTTTTTGTGATAATACCTTTGCCCCGCACAAGTAGCACACCAAAAATTCATGATCTTGTCACCCACATGTGCTCAACATAGCCAACATTCGAAATCACATAAAAAAAATGTCAACATTTTTCTCTACAATCCATGATTGAATTGAAATTCTAAAAAATGCAGCATTCGTTTTTTTTTTTTTTGCTACTGCTTTTTTTTTCTGTTTTTTTTAGAAGTACATTTAGACACAAAAATGAAAAAAATCAAACCTTTTCTTTCCTTGTTTATATGTAGCAAATATCATCATCAAAATTCTAATCAATACATATCTCACGAGATAATCATATAACTAATATTATACAATTAACTATATATATCCTTGATACAAGGGTTGAAACGCCAGCCAAAATAGAGTTATAGTGTTGTATTGAAGGGTTTTGAAGAAAGAAAAGGTCTCAAGCTCAAATTGGTTCACTAAGGGGATTATAAATCAAGGTAGGGATTTTTACGAAAGTCCAAATGGGGTCAAACCTAGGTGCCTTTATCATTTCAATGAATGAAACCCTGGATGTGAACTCGAAATATATAACATTGTAAGTTCTAGAATATTCAATCCAACTGTGATAATCACTCAAGAAGAAAAGAAATTTCGAGCACAAAAAATGAATTTGCTCGTTTATAACTCAAAACCATACTTTTTAAGTAGAGTTTGTGTCAAATTTTGTATGTTTATCATTCAAAGAAAACTATTAAAGAAATGAGAAGTCATTTCAAGCACAAAAGCCATTGATACAAGCCATTTTTCATAAATTTCCAGTTAACCAAATAGTATACAACAACTAAAAAAGCTCAATTTTTTTATTTTTTTTAATTTTTTAATTTTTGAATAAACAAAATCTAAACTATTATAGTAAAGAAAATAAATAAAGTGTCAAAAAAATAAATAAAAAAATAAAGAAGGAAACACCTAACATCCCCACACACCTAAATCATACATTGTTCCCAATATATACTCAAGTTGAGAGAAAGAAAAAAAAAATATATAAATAAATCAAACAAAATAAAAGAGAAAAGAACAAAGAAATAAAAGAGGAATGTGAGAACAATACTCCCCTAGGGAGGAGTGGAGAATGGAGGATTAAATCCAACAAGTCTTGAAGTAAAATTATGGTGGTAGCAATGGACCCCTTTTTAGGGCGTGTGCACGCCCTAACTCATGTGTAATTCTGGTTACTTGAAAACAATAGCAAAACTGGGTAGTAATGAAGGCTTGTTAAGGCGTGGGCATGCCTAAATGGCAGAGCACTTCTGGTCATCAAAATTTTTCAGTTTTTATTCACCTAAAAAAAAATCAAAATCGAAGCTAAATCAAATCAAATAAATATAAAATAAAATAAAATAAAATAAAATATTGGGTTGCCTCCGAACAAGCACCTTTGTTTAATGTTTTTGGCTCGACATTAGCTCCTCGTTTCAACCTCTTTCAAAGACCAGTCTGATCTTCAACTTACCTGGCATGAACTTCAATTTTGAATTGAAGTGAAGGAGTTTATGACCTACCAATGATTGTTTCCAATGTGGGAATTTGTCATAAAGAAATTTGACCCATTGTGCAACCTTATTTGTCACATTTTTCTTAAACACAAAATCCAATTCATCTTGCACAAAATTATCATGAACAATGAAATCCACCATACTATCATGAAAAATAGAATTAAAATCATTTGGATATTTTATGATATCAAAAATATTAAAAGTAATAATTTTATCATTAAACTCAAGAGTTAAAATACCCAAATCTACGTCTATTTTTGTCTTGACAGTTTTCATGAATGGCTCTTGCACTTGTTTTATCACTTCTAAGAGAGGAATATTGGTTCCTTTTTTTAAAGAAGTTTCTAAAATCTCTTTCTCTTCCTCCTCTTTCGGTTGTGCCAACCTGCTAGGAAAATGTAGTAAAATCAAAATTTTTGTCTTGAAAGTGTCAAATTCGTTACTTACCTCCTTGATGGATTCATTCGCTGTTGATGATTTCTCTATTTGTTCGATTTTCATATCTTCTTCGGCTTTTGGTAAATTGTCTTCCACTTCTTTTGATGATTTTTTTAATCGATTCACTGTTGCCATCAATTGTGACATTTGATTTTCCAAATTTTGGATGTTGGCTCTTGTCTCCTGTTGAATTCGTTGGCTTTCCTATTGAATTAACAAAGTGCTGTTGGCTAAACTTTTAACAATCTCTTCTAGAGATATACCTTGATTCAAAGAGGATTGCTGAGATTGAAATTGTGGTCAGTATTGTAGTTGTTGTGGGAATTCTTGTTGCCAATTTCCATAATTGAAGTTTGGTTGATCCCACCATCCTTGATTGTAGATGTTCGAATATGGGTCACCATAAAAAATGAGACACTTATCGGTTGGATGATTCATCTTTGAACAAATTCCACAAATTTGTACCAGTTGTATTTTTCCTACAATAAAATTACTCATAAGGGATATTAGTTCTTTCAATTCTTGACGAAAGGAAAAATTACTTACCTCATTGACCGTTTTTGGAACATCTTGCCATATTTCAAATTGTCTGGAAATCTCAATATTAGAAAAATCACTGCAAAATGTGTGTTCATTATAATCAGGAAATAACAACTCTCTTAAAGTCTTTTGTGTGACCATATTTTCGTGGTTGATGTCCTTCTCTTTTAAGCCATTGACAACTTTCGGCAAGTTCCCTATAAAGGGTTAGTCTTGAAAATAAGGAAAAAAAATAAAAAAAAAATAAATCACTTAATACCGTTTTCCAGCAACGGCGCCAAATTTGGTGTGTCGTCAAACAATCAAAAATAAAATATTTACTTCACTAAAGATAAGTCTAGGGTGAGCAAGGTAAAATACATAGGAAACGACAGATTTATCTCTTTTAAGAAATAAAAATAAAAATACGAGGGGTTTGAGAAATTATTTAAAATTAACAAAACAAATAAAATTAACTAAAATAAGAAAAATAAATACTATCAATTAAAAGAGAAAATATTAATGAAAAGAAATTCTACCCAAAGGAATTATTTCTATCTTGATTTCATACGATTTATCATCGATCTATCTAAAATTTTAATAACCATAAATAAATTAGTTATAGTCGTTGACAAATGTCCAACGACCAATCTCTCTTTACTTCGTCGATAATTAAGAGAAACTCATTAATTATTTCCCTAATAGAGAGTCAACCCTAGAGAAACTCTTAGAATTGAAGGTATCAACAGCATTAAGATTTAGAGAGATCCAATTCTAATTAACAAACACACATCAGGTTCATTTAAATTAGATCATTTAATCTCATTATACGAATGTCATTCCCATGACACGAATGCCAATTTCCACTTTATTAAAACCAACAAACAATTTTGAATTTACCGTTTTAATTAAATGTAGATTATTCTAAATTTATTAAATATTGGTTACTATTCAATAAATTCTAAAAAATCATGATCCATGAAGCGTAGGAATTAAATAAATACCTATGATATATTGAATTAATATTTCAAATTAGATCTCACAATATTTGAAAATCAATAATTTAATAATCTTTCGATTAGAAAATTAAATTAAAAATAAACCATAAAAAGAAAACTCATAAAAAAATGATTTATTACTCCAAAAGAATGTAGCACTACAGGAAAAAAATGACTCCTTCCCGGCTGCTGTTGTTCCTCCCAAAGATATGTTCCCTTTTCATGTCCAAAAGCAAGGAAAAACTCCTCCTCAAGTTGCCGGCTACTGTGGACGTGGATGGTGGCTACTGTTATAGACGAGAGGGCTGTTGCCCCCTTGGGTTGCACGGCTGCTGCCTCCCCAAAGTTGTCTCTCAATAATATGAAGCACTCCTATATATATATAGGAGTGTAACCCTAAACTACAAGTAAATAGATAAAAATAAAAAGTAACTTTCCTAAAAATAATATTTTAAGATATTTACATTTTCAAAAATTTTTTTTTCTAAATATTAGGAATAAAATAAAATTTTTCAAAATCTTCAATATCTCTAGTTCCACTCCAATTTCTTCTTGAATGTGCAATTAGAAAAAGAAAATTTTACTGTAGTAAATCTTCAAAATTTCTTGTTTGCCTCTTGAAATCCATATGTCCACGTGCTAATGAAAAAGTATTACTGTCCAATTTTTCATGTTTTGTAAAATTGCTCCAATTTAGCTTATTTTTCTTCTTTTTCCATAATAAGTCTCCTCCTAAATTAAATGTCACAAAACATAAATATTAGTGTAATATTTATTCAAAAATAATACAAATTCTATTATAAATATTACACTCATTTAAACCCTATCAAATTTCCCTACATCTAGATGATGCTTGTCCTCAAGCATCCATAACTAAAATAAAATTAAAATTAACCAACCCATTTTTTTTCTTCCAAACTTCCAAGTCAACAATTATTATAAGAATCAAACTGAAAACACAATCGAAACAACAAGTATTTCATAGCGATCTGCACTAAAACAACTACTATATATCCCAACTGCCTCTTATGAAATCCAAATAGTAAGATTTGACAATCCTCTCCAAGAGTTCACTCTAATGCACTCGAAAAGGGCTAAAAATATATATATCTCTCAAATCAACAATATAGAATGACACTACCATATGCTTGCAAATATATCAAATCTCCACCACTTAAAAATTAGAATTTTATGCATCAATCTAAAGGTTTTTCATTTGGTTGTAACATGACTAGGGTTAAGGGTAGGATAAAAAGGAATATCAAGGGTTAAAATATATCAAAGAAAATATGCAACTACCCATATCTAGGGATAACCGGAGATCCCTCTTTCCCTCTCTCCCAAGTTGGTCATGATCTTCTGGTTCAGTTTTATTGTTGTATTGGTGATTGCTTAGATTTAGAGATTCTATCAAAGATCCGTCATCCTTGCTCACGAATGCTGCCTAGGTATACTCCTCTTTCATTACTTGATTTGGACCTTTTTTTATGTATAATCTTCATGCTCTTTCGTGTTTTACATCTTGTTTAACCTGTTCTCGTGTTCATCAAAATTTAGAGTAGTCCTAGGGTTGAGATGTTAGTATTTGTTAGGACTATAAGACATAAAAGATCGAGTTTGTATTTCCTACCATACTTATCACAATTATAACTTTATCATGACTACAACGAGGCTTACTGCTCGGGTACAAGCTCGTATTGTGACCACCATACTGTGTGCAGGTCGACTTAAGTAATTACCTTAAACATAGGATAAAGAAGTCAACCTGCATATTACACAAGTTGACTTATCCATGTTCCGAGTTGACCTAACCTTAATACCAAGTTGACCTATAATTTGAATTTTTGAAAAATGATTAAGTATGGAATAACATGAGTCAACCTGAAACGATAGACAAGTCAAGTTGATGAAGCAAGGTCACAGAAGTTAGTTTTTGTAATTTTACAAGTCGATCTACATAGGTGATCAAGTCGTCTTGAGGTATATAAGTGTAAGAAATCCAAATTTGCACAATTCACAAGTCAACTTGTTAGAAGTACAAGTCAACCTAAACCTAGGACTATATAACTACAAGTCAACCTATCATATAGAGGAGTCAACCTGATCAAATCTAATTTCAGAAACACTAAGTCTGAAATATATCAAGTCGACCTGAGAGACTAGAGGAGTCGACTAGACAAAGTCCAACCTCAAAACTCAAACTCTATAAAGCTAATGAGTCGACCTACTTAGTTTACAAGTCGACTTAGTAAGATTTCTACGGCAACATCGAAATCGACCTATGTATAGCCAAGTTGACCCAACAAGAAGACAAGTCGACCTGAAACATAAACCAAAACAATATAAGTCGATCTAGGGTAGTCATAAGTCGATCTGGACCAACATGCTCTCACAAATCTAAATCTACAACATAATTGAGTCGATCTAAGAATCTACAAATTGACTTATTAAGATTTGTAAGACGATCTAGTATTGACCAATGAACTAGATAAGTCAACTTGACCAGTAGGCAAGTCGACCTAACCTAAATGTTAAAACATATTAAGTTGATATGGTCAAATCACAAATCGACCTGGACCTACATGCTTTAAAAAACTTGATTTTTGAAAACATATTAAGTTGATTTAAGATAGACATGAGTCAACTTACTAACATTTGTAAGCCAACGTAGGGTAAAGTCAAGTCGACCCAGGTAGAAATTTCAAATATGTATGTCGACCTAATAAGATTTTTAAAGTGACCTATATATGTACAAGTCGACTTATTAAGTATATATGTCGACCTATGTAGAAAATCCAAATTTTCTAAATAATTTATTTACCTGTCTTCTAAATTATCACATATAATGCCTACACTGTAATCACAGTCACGATAGGGTACACATTATATCCCACGTCTCATCGTGATTACGATGACCTATCATAATCATAACAAACCTTGTATGGTTATGCTTGCATTATCTTGACTAAAATAAAGCAAGCATACTTACAATGACCTTCTATACCGAAAACCCTAAATCATAACCTTTTGGAACTCATGTGATTTGGTTTGACCTAGTTTGGTTTGATGAGATTTGGTTTGACTCAAGTTGACCTATCTTGATAAGAGCTGAACAATTTGAACTTATTTGACCCTGGTAGACCCAGTTTGCCCCACTTAACCTAGTTTGGCCCATTTTGTCCTGGTAGAGCTTGTGTTGGACCGAGTCATAACTACCTTGTTATTATTCTCTTTGTTGATTCGAGTATACTATGTGGTAATGACATAGGATGTATGTTCTATGTTGTGGATGTATTGTAATCATGCTTCTTCTTTGATTCGTAAGGGACAGACAATACGTACAACCAAGTTTGGCGTGCGATCTAATTTTACCCTCCTTGACACTATATTATGACTATGCTATATACTTAGAATTGGGACATGTGATATAATCTCTTTAGCATATGATATTTTTCTTATATCAGTCGTATTTGTTTATATTCTTGTTAGAGCGCTCTTGGTTGGGTCTGGGGTGACCTGTAGTCACTGGGTTTAGGGGATTTACAGCTAGACACTATTAGTTGATGTTTTATATTTATGTTAGGAATTGACTGATGAATATTTGGTTTATGTGATAATTTTGATAAATATTCCTATTTTATGTTCACAATCACACAACTATATTAAAATAATTTTCAATTTATCATTTCATATCATATGTTCATCATATTCTTTATCCCTTGTTTTGTTTTTATTAGCTAATTCTTTTTTTTTTTTTACCGTTTCTTGGATTGCAATGTTCGAGGCGTGGGTAGAGGAGAAGACATGTAGTGATACTTCATTGTTTGTGGATCTTTTGGCATGATGTAGTGATTAGCTTTTTACTAAGCCCCACACTCTCGGATGGAGTTGTAATATCTTAATTTGAAATTTTATTTTGTGATTGTTAAGATTCAAATATTTTTTGAAACACATGCCTTTAGTATATGCCACTTGATTAGTCAGTCCGTTACAAAATGACTCAGGGGTGCAAAATATGAATTGAATAAAAAACATGGGCTCATATATTTTAATTGTCACGACAATATAAACTAACTCTACAACAATCAACAACAATTTAGTATATTTCGCTTAGTTTTTCCTTATACCCCTATTGATTTGGTCTAACATTGATCTAGAATAGGACAAGGACTCCGTGACCCAATGATAAGACACTGATTTACAGAACTAGAGATTTTGAGTTCGATGCTTAACAAAATTATAATCTCTTTTCAACACACAAAGTTAGTGTTACCTTCCCAAATAGCTTATAACAAACCCTAACTAATTAAAAATAATTTTTTCCTATATATGGAATTTGGTTCCTATCTTTGATAGTTAAGTTGTTCAACTATTTGTAATCCACACAAAACCACCAAAATTATCATTACTAAACTTATACATCCCATCCACTCTCAAGATTGTGTCCCACCTTTCCAAAATTATCACTCTTAAATCAAAAGAGAGGATGTACCCTTGCACAACCCATTTCACGTTACTAACTTTAGTAAAACTACTGATTTTACTATCATATATAATCTCTACTTGTAGGGGATCTGCAAGTTCAGTCAACATTTTTAATTATTCAACTACCTTTTGATGCAAAAAACTATTAGAACTTCCTGTGTTAACTATAATAGTCACCAACATCCCATATAATGATCCTTGTAATGCAATAGTTTTCCTATTTAGGGAGCTAGAGAGTGCAAACAAGGAAACTTCAACTATCTTTTCAGAAGTAGTATTATTTTCATTTTTCTCCTCCTCCCCATCTAGTGACTCTAATTCACCCCTTTCTTCAGCTACTAGGATAAAGTTTAAATGTCTGAACTTATATTTGTATTCGGGGGGTAAATTTTTCTCCACACTTGAAGCAGATACTATTGTTTCTTCTATCTTGGATTTCTTATGGTGAAACTTTTGCATATTACTCCTAACAACAGTCCCTGCTTGAAAAACTTCTGCTTATTCTTGCAGCATTATGGATAGCTAAAATGGGTGCTTTAGAATTATTTACCCCATTATTTGCTTCCCTAATATTCCGGTTTCTATTTATACTAGCTCTTCCTTTCTTAGCTAGTTCTAATGATTGTTCTGGCAGTGCTGCAATCTCAAAGGCTTGAAGCAAGGTTGTTGACTTCAACATTCTTAACATAGATTTAATATCTTTCTTCACTCCACTAAAGAAGTTGAAAATGAAGTAAGATTTAGTAAGCCTAGGTTCCTGTGGAGTATGATCGACCATAGTTCCTCAAGCCTTTCTTGGTACTCAATCAAAGAACCATTTTGTTGAAACTTATTAAATTCTTCCACCTCATCCGGTAGTCCCTTGGTTTCAAACCTCTAATGAAGTAATTTGTAAAACTCTTCTCAATCCACTTCTTTCTTTACCAATTTCAAGCCTTGATACCAAATCTCCGGTCTTCACTCCAAATACATTTCTATTGTATCAACCCACTAGTTACTTGGTATATGATATATAGCAAAAAATTTGTTATATTTCTTTAGCCGCATACGAGGATATTCCCCCGTGAATATTAAAGTTCAATCTTTGAATGGTTGGGTAAGAAACCATGGACAGTGAAGTCTTTCATAAATGAGAATCTCCATCCACCCTCAATCTTCTATCACTTGGGGTGGGTAAAAGAGGAGATTTATGAATTCTTTCAATACTTTTTTTTTTTTCATTCTTGTCTCGATATATCATTTTCAACAAGATGCCACATGTTACACCTATATTGGCCATAAACGTTTCTATCTTTCGGGTTCGCTCATTAAATTTTTGTTTTGACCGGAGGTAAACTTGTTTTATTTCAATTTCCATTTCTTATATTCTTACTTCATGTTTCTTAACTTATTCTTCGATAGCCTTGTATTGGGTTCTCTCGGCCATTTACTCACTATTTGCTAAGAATTGAAAGCTCTGGTACCAATAACACTACAAGAAAACAGAATATCGGTAACGAAAATTAGCAACGGAAGAAGATCCATCAGAAATAGCAAAAAATCTGTGACGGATTAATGTTAAACGTTACAAAATAAATAAAGTAACTATTACCGACAGATTAGCGACGGATTAGTAACGAAAATTAACGACGAAAATTTTTCATCGCTGATTTCAGATACTGAAATTATCAGCGACAGATTAGCGATAGAATTTTAGTGACGGAAATTTTTCGTTGTTAATCTGTCACTAATTTCATAGACTAAAACTGTCAGCGATGCATTAGACATTACTAATATCAGAAACTAAAACTATCAGTGATAGATTATTGATAGAAATTTTTTATCACTAATCTGTCACTAATTTCAGAAACTAAAACTATCAGTGACGGATTAGCGACGTAAATTTTTATCGCTAATTATAGCGATGAAACTTTTTACAATAAAAAATTTTTGTCACTAATCCGTCGCTAATAGCATTTGTTCCTAAAACTGTCAACACACGGACTCAAACGCGAGCACATCTACCCGCGCCTGCGCCCTGCACACCACTATGTCACAATATCATTTGTGATCTTCTTTTTTCTTTATTTGTTATCTATTATTTTATTATAAAATAAAATAAAATAGTCAATTGTTTTATTATAAAATAAAATAAAATAAAATAATATGATAAATAATAGTTGGTTGTTTTATTTTATTTTATTATATTATTTTATAATATTTTTCTAATATGATTTTATATTTATTATTTTATAATATTTTAAATTAGCATTTTATTTTTTAAAGAATAATATTATTTTATTTTTTAAATATTTTATTAATTTATTTTAAGTTAACATTTGATTATTTAATTATTTTATAACTAATTAGTATTTTATATTATTTTATTATTCTTAAAAAAAATGTGAGAATAAGATAATAAAAAAAAAAAAAAGATCACAAATGGTATTGTCGCGTCGGTCGAAACTACAGGGAGTTGGAGGTCGGATGTGATTCCCTCGTTGTAGTCATGGTGGTAAACGAGGGAGTGGGCAAAAATCATTCTTGGAGAAATATCGTGTTGGATTGCAGAGTTATAATGTTAGATTTAAACATCTCTAAGATCCGCCATGGTTTCAGAGAGGCTAACAAAAGTGCAGATAAGCTAGTGGAGTTGGGGAAAAGTGTCGTACTTGATATTGTTAAATCTTGCAGCCCTCCCCCGGTTGTGGAGCCTCTGCTGGTGCTGGATGCTGCTGGAGTTGCCTGGACTAGGCGAAGGAAAAAATCTTCTTCAGCCTCTGTCTAGGGTTTTGCAGTCTCTGTTCGTGGTGTGTTCTTTCGTGTTTCGCCTCTTTCGGCCTCGTAGTGTTTTGGTGTTTCTTTTGCGTTTCTTTGTTTTCCCTGTACCAAAAAAAAAAATAGTGGTGTGGGGGCGCACACACAGGCGGGTGTGCGCGGATTTGAGTCCGTGTGATGACAGTTTTCGGAATCAGAAAAAAAAGAAGGCAGGGCGAGGGCGCTTGTGCGGACGCCAATTGATTATATAAAGCTATCAGTGACGAAATTTTTAGCGACGAAAAATTTTCATCGTTGATAATTTTATATATTGTTTGAAATCGGCGATAGAATATTTAGCAATGAAAAATTTCCGTCACTAATTCGTTGCTAAATTTAGCAATCGATGGTCTTCCGTCGTTATTATTTAACGATGAATTTTTTAGCGATGGAATTAGTGACGAAAAATTTTTGCCGTTACCGAGTGGTCTTACCTATGTTGGAGGGAGGCACAAAGTTTATTTATTTATTTATCTATTTTTCTAATGTCCTGGTTGAAAAAACCTTTAATTGTTAGGGTTTTGCTTGGAATGGGTCTGTTGAAAGCGAGGGGAAGCACAAGTGATTTGATTCAAATTCTTGTCTATGATAAAAGTTCTAAAATTCAAGGTAACTCCTTTCGTATTACCCTATAAAATGGCAGATTTGCTTTTGAGATCCTAATTAGGGGTGAGTACTATTAAGCTAAAACTGAAAAAATTATTTTTGTTGAACAATTTATTTACATTTTCAATAGTTTATTAGATATTTGGTTTGGTTTTAGGTAAAACGAAACTTTAATTTAGTTTATTTAGATGGTTATTGGTTTTAACGATTTTTATTTTGATTAAACTAAATTAATTAAAATAATTAAAATATTATATATATATATATATATATATATATAGTTAGATAGTTTTTATTCATATCAATAATATTATAATATTATAATTAAAAATTGAAAGAGAAAAAAATCTAAAAATTAAAACTAATACAGTGGAGATTGCGCAATCAAGATTCCACCTTTTTAGTTCCAAATTTTCAATATAAAGTCTTTTTTACGATTCTTCTACTCCCAAACTTGAGATTCCCACTCACGTTTCTCCATTTTCTTTTCCTATTTCATTGCTTTTCCATTTCTAAAATTTAGTTTATTTAAAATTTGAAATTTAAAATTACAATTTATAGTTTTGATATGAATGATATATATACTTATATCAACGTGAATAAAAAGTAGCATTACTTAAAAGTTGAATTTTAATAATTTGATTAATTTAGATAATCAAATCGAATTAACCACCTAATTCGTGCAAATGAATTATCCGTTTTTACTTTATTTGGTTAAATTATAATTATAAAAATTATATAACCAAATTAAATCAATTATTTCAATTTTTATAATTTTGATTATGATTTATGCACACCCTAATCCTAATTTGATTATTCTTAAAATGTAATCTCAGTAACTTTTCACTAAAAACTAAACCCCTCTCTCTCTCTCTCTCTCTCGCACAAAAGGTGCGAAGAACCTGTTTACCTCGCCCCAAGAATAAGATACACATCTTAAATTTTTCATACTTAAATAACATCTTAAGGATAGGAATATAATTTCAAGACCATAATTAGCAGATGACAAATGTAAACCTGAATTATCCCAAGTCTAAATGAGATAATCTCGTCTCTGCGACCAAAACTGCTTCTTTCAAGTGTTATGCACTAGAAACAATACCAAATATTCGTTATGGATACGGAAAAATTATGATATTTTGACATCATCCATCTTAATCACCAACATCCTGAGACCAGGGGCAATTGGAAGTTGCAATTAGAATCATATTTGTATAACCATGGCCACCTTAACACGTAACCAAACTTCCTAATTGCGAAAAAAAAAAAAAAAAAAAAAAAAAAAAAAAAAAAAGCACTCTTCAAAATTTTCTCAGCCTCCGTAAAATCTATTTTATGCTTCCCTTCTCTCCCCTGTATCAATGCATGAAAGCCTTTCTCCCGAACATGGCTGTCATCCACCCTCCTGAACATTTCCTGGATTGATGCTGAATTGCCAATGAATGTTGACGCCATCTTTAAACCAGTGGGGGGGGGGGGATTGCAGACAGAGTGGACTTCAGAGTATCGGGAATCCACTCAACAAAGTGTGAAGAGTTATTGTTCTGCACATTAAGCATCTGCTGATCTACGTCCTTGGTGCTTATTTTACCACAGCGCATCGCTGAGGCTGCCAACTGACGACTATGTTGAGTGTCAGCAGCACAGATCATGTTTTTAGTATCCTACCTTTGTTGGGTCAACTCCAGAAATGTCAGCATACTGCCACAATCCACACGAGATGAGAGGACCAAAACCCACCATGACAAAGTGAAGACAAGGGAAAGAAATGAGGTTCAAAGTCAATTTGCGGAGACCGAATTAAGCTGACCTGGGAATGGGAGGCAGCCAGTAACTCCAGACAGAGTTGCAGATATTAAGTGGTCCAAATCACCAAAACTAGTTGTAAGCTTGAGAGTACGGGAGAAGATGCCATGAAGAGCTTCTTTGTCAAGAACCATGTACTCATCTGCATTTACAACAAGTTGAAGAAACAGACAGTTGCATTATCAGACTCAACAACCGTATCAGACACCCTGGGTGAGAGAAACACAGATAGTCAATATCGTTCTATCCGGGCACTCTTCCCTGATCTTTGAGATCAGGTGCGTAAACCACTCCAGATCCAGTTCCTCCACCCAAAGAATGGCAAACTTAAAACCTTGCATGAAGTCACAGTTTTCAGCCTCTTCCCTTGCAACATCAAGAACTGAGTCAATCACCAGTTGTTTCTGGCACCGGAGCACCGGACTGACTGGAGACGAAGTTATTATGCCTAAAGATGTGACCATACCGCCCAGATTTCGCACCTGATCTAACCAAGGAAATAATGCAGAAAATTAGAATATAGGGCACGAATTTTCAAGCTAATGCAGAAAATTGTGACTAAAGATGCCATCCATGGTTCTTGGAATTATGCCTAGAGGTGCCGATATTAGGTTCAAGCTCCAAATCCATTGCATGGTGGTTTCTCATTAGGCACTTTTGATCTCACCATGAAAATAATGCAGAAATTTGAATATATGGCAAAAGTTTTCAAGAAAGGAGTGAGAAACTAATATAGTATAAAAGACTAAAGAGAGTTGTCAATCACCTACAAGAAGCACATGCCTACTAAATGAGGTTGTAGAATCATATACAAGAACAACATGCCTATTAAGTGAATTCATAAACATTCTCAAATCTAAAACCCTTATCTCATGGAAGCATCATAAATTAATCTCGAAACATTATCTCCTTCTAGACACACTCCCTGCCCCTAAATGGATCATTTATATCATCACCAGTTCCACATTCCAAATGAAGTTCTAAAAAATCCAAAATCCCTTGCAAATGCTCTTCACACAAACAATAAGTTTGAATCAAACTAGATATCTATATCACATTCTCTGTCTTGGTTGGTTCAGACATGAATTGAAAATGAGATGACTTTACAAAGCTCATGTCCACAACAAAGTATGATTTGTCGCTTGATATTGCTGAAGTATCAATGAAGCTTAGAAAAAGTTTCACCAAACAAAGACATGAATTTCAGACAGAAAATACACACTTCCCTACAGCGACAAGAGCCAGGAGAAAGGCGGTCGGCGAATTTTTTCACACGTGTGAAAGACAATCATCCACAGGTTGTTCGGGAAAGAAAGCCTAGCAAGGATTTTTTTTAAAAAAAATTTTTTCTTTTTTTTGCACACGTTGGTATAGATGAGGTGTTGCTTATGCAGATCTGTTAAAAAAAAGCGCCATAAACTACAAATTCATGTACAACCCGAAGCTGCTTACATGAGGAGCTGAATCGAACACAATGCACAACATGTGGTCTGGTTAATTCAACATCACCCATCTTACAAAATCCCAATATTCCAGCAGTGCAGTGCCGAGGTACAAGAAATTATGTTAAACCTAGGGAAAAAAAAAGAAGAAAAAAAAAACTACAGATATTGAATTTAGCACAGGATTGAATATTTTAGCTGAGCTACAACAAATTGACCTTGTCTAAATCTTTTTTTTTTTTTTTTTTTTTGACAACTTTAAAATCGACAGAATTGAACATCATATACCAAGTTCATTGGTCCTAAATAATTGCTTCATGAATTACTGGTAAGCAACAAAATACCAGAATTGCAGTCAGATGTTGTTTCGGTGTGTTTCAAGTAAGGGATTCTTAAATTCAATGGAAAGAGTTAATCCGAAATAAAAATGCCATGGCCTTCGCAATTGGGAGATTCCATTGGATTTTAGGTTTCGAACAGCAAAGATTCTACCAATTCCCTAATACCAACTAATTAAAATTCAAACAAGCACAAGGAATCGAATGGTAGGGATTTCGCGATCGTTACCTGCAATGCAAGGTTTGATCTCGACTCGATGAGGTTGAATTGACGGAGCGAGAAAGATTAAGGTACAAATATAAACATAAATTAGGTTTTTTGATTGATTGCTGCCATCATGTTACCACTGATCTTGCCTGCATTATTCCCTTCACGATAGGTATTGATTAGACATAGAGTGCACAAGGACTCCGTGGCCCAATGGATAAGGCGCTGGTCTACGGAACCAGAGATTCTGGGTTCGATCCCCAGCGGAGTCGCCATACGCTTCATTTTCCTTTAAGCCATTTTGCTCGCTCGCTTAACCTTCAAGCCCCCGGTTTCGGTTTTTGGCTGATAATTAATCATATTTTATTAAATTTAGTTGTTTTTTTTTTTATCATAGATATTTGATATTATATTTCGAGTTTACGAAAATATTATTTAGAGACGACTCTTCTAATATAATATTTTTTATCTCTAATAATTATGATTTCAATAACATTATATAATTATGAGTTAATTATTTAAAAAGATTCAAAAATATCAAAAAGTCTTTTACTTGTGCTTTTGATGTCCATACCCTCAAAGGCATTAAACAAATATAATCAATCAAAGAAATAATAAAAACACCCCCATCAAGAACATAGAAACCTGTTCAAATTTTTTCATAAACCCTAAAATCCAATGATCAAGCACAATTAAAAAAAAAAAAACATTAAATTTCAAAATTCCTATTATTTAGACTTCATTACACAAAATATGTTGGTTTTGAAGAGTACCCACTTCTTACAACAAACAAATTAACAAAAACGGAGAATCCAAATTACCAGCATCCAAAAAGTTTAAAAATCAAAATTGATGACTTCAGAAATTATTTCCTTCTCAACATCAAAAACCCTGTTCTCCTCACTGTTCTTCAACTCCTCGGATGCATTCTTGTAATTCACTGGTTCACCAACTCCAAACCAAACCCTCGACCGCAACATCATCAACATCAAGGACCCATGAAATGAATGCCCATCGTCACAATAGCATCATTTTCGCTCTCTCCTTCTCAACCTCCAACGAACTCTCAAAAACCTCAATTTTCTTACCCTAAGCCTTGTCTTTAATAAAAAACATCCTCGTACTCCTTCACATGCAATTGATGACACGGTCAGCGGAGGTATGGCCGTATGTGAAGAACTTGTGGCCTAGGGAGATTGCAATGAGGGAGATCTGGGCACCCAAAAGCTAACTTAATTGAGTAGCCTTATTAAATCTTGTCTACGCTTGGAGAATTTGACCATCAATTTGCTTTTCTCGTTGATCTTCTTAATTTCTATTTTGCATTTCCCCATGTTGTTGAGTTGATCAAGGTATCTGAGAGGGAGAGAAAAACGTTAGAGAATGAAAGAGAGAAGAAGAAAGCTTTGATGTCTAACAAAATGGGTCTATGGGGTTTGTCATAGTTTTGCAAAAACCCCAAAAAAAAAAAAAAAAAAAAAAAAAAAAAAAGAAAACTTAGAAACTAGAAAATTTTGGAAACTTGGAGAAATCGAAATATAGCTTTTGTTTCGAAAATATCATTCCAATTGATTTACGTTAAAATTCAGCCATTTTTCTATTAACCTACAAACATAAAATTATGATATTATCAATTTTGATAATGAGCTTATTTATAAGCTACATCTATGTCTTTTTTAGTTACATAAAAATTCAAACTTAAAATTATTGTGTTAAAGAAATAGGTTATGACCATTAGACTGTCCTTTGAAAAGGCAGGTGCATCTTTCAAATTAGTCTTACCATAGTCCAGTCCAATAGATACTATTTATGTCTAACCTTAATTTATGCCCAAAAACTTAAAATTTTGCCCAATTTTATCTCATGGCTAATAAAAAATTTATATATATATAGACACACGCACACACATCACATATATATTTATTGGCATCAACACTTGTTGACGTAGATAGGAAAGACACTTTCGTTCCTTCATCAAGTCGGGAGTTCGACTCCCACTAGGTACAGAGAATACAATGTTGGGAGATCTCTCCTTCAAATGAGACTTAACAGTCAGATTCATTCCAGATTAATTGGAACGAAACCCCAAATGATCCGAGTACCAAAAAATATATATATATTTATTGGCTCGCTTGGGCCCGTTGGCATTCAAGCCTGGCCGCAAGGTTCTACAAAAAATTAGGGCTGGCTTATAAACATTTTCCCAAGTCCAGGCAGCCATTAGAAATTCTTTTATTATTTTTTTTAATTTAATTGACCATAGGCATCCCACACCAAACACCTGCTTTTACGTTTTCAAAACTTAAATTCAAAATTTTGATTATAAAAAAAATCTAATCTAACATCCAACCACTAAATTCACAAATCCTCGTTAAAGCCGTTAGAAAATTTCAAACCTTGCCAAATGGGGTCATCCACTCAGCGATTGTTTTGCCAACACTGAATTTCATAAACTGAAAACACCAAATCATTATTCTTAGCATAACACCACACACCAAAAAATAAAAAAAATAAAAAAAGATTTGTTTTCGGGGACAATTAGATTCCTGGATGGCCAGATTGAAGACCAACCGGAAGATTTGTTTCCGATGGCTACTTAACGGTACATTAAGAACTAAGAAAAGCACAAAAAAAAGGGAAAACAAATTACAAATGCTGAAGGAGAAAAATGTTGAGGCCCAGCTGCTGAAATGTCCCCTCCCAGATTTGTTTTCGGAGATAATTAGATTCCTGGATGACCAGATTGAAGAACAGCCAGAAGATTTGTTGAAGAAGGGAAGCAAATTACAAACGCTGGAGGAGAAAAATGTTAAGGCCAAGCTGCTGAAATGTTCCCTCTCAGATAACTTCATACTGAATAGAATTACAATTGATGAGCAAAATTGGTCAAATTGGAAAGCTGTACAAATTAGAGAAGTTGGTCATCAGTGCAGTGCACCCTTTTGAATCATGTTTGTTCTGTTTTTGATGAAGCCTTTAGCTTTTCAAGCTGTTTCTTTAGGTATGCCTGCTTTAGTTTTTCCCGTCGAGCTGTTGCCTGTTCTTGTCTTCGTAATTTGAGCTCAGATGCCTTTTCTCGTGCTTGACTAACTTCTTCATGAACTTCCCTGTAAGCAACCAAAATCAACATTAGCAACCCCACCAATCACATAATGTAACCAAAGCATGGTGCAGAGAACAGATTTTGAAGAAACAAAGTAACCAAGTAAGTTTGATACCCTTGCATTAATACCAAGTCCAGCACTACCTTCCCAAACAGCTCTTGCTATGGCACCCACATAACAAACTCTAACTGATTAATATAAAATTGTAATTTTCTTTTTCTCTCTATCTTTAATTTTCTTTTAATGATTTTTCATAGTCTTACCTAGAATGGGAAAAACAATGCATCAAGTAACACCACAAATGGGTGAAGAAAACATGCCCAACAATGAATAATAAGACATAAAAAATTGAACCAAACAAAATGCCTCAACAACTAATCTAAATCCCGTCCCCTGCTACCACAATGACATCCACCACCACCCCATGGGTCCGCAATAGTCCCCTCCCTTTGAAAGCTTGGCCTGACCTTATTCCTAGTTCAAGAAGCCTGGCTTGACCCAGTCACAGGACGGGTTTGCATATAAATCTAGGACCAATCTATGGGTTGCATGGCGTGCTCAGAATTTCTGGGTGCTTCCCTAATCCTTGTCCAAACAAACCCAGCCCAGAATGCCATTGAATTACTGCAGCAATCTCATCTGTGATGATATCGAAATTCCTCAGATTTTCTACACCAAATGTTAAGATAAGGAACGAGTAGTTAATTATCAGACCAGACACTAAAGAATATCACACATACATAGGTCATCCCCACAGTAACAGACAGGTTGGCCAGCAACTGTACCCTGGATAACTTGGTGCATAAAGCAGAGTAATGATCATCACCAACACTTAATTTGATGTCTGGCAAGGTAAGCAAGCATGCAGCAGAAGTATTGTGCAAAGGGCTTTTTGCATTACGTGACAATGCCCGTATATGATCTTTCTTTCTTATACAAGTCAAATTTTGAAACAAGCTTGCTAGAACGAGGATCATAGAATCATGTTGGGATTCAACAAAACTTATACATCAAAAAGGATATAGAATTAACTATGCTTCTAAACAATGCACATCAATTCAGAACCAATATGGAGGATGCATCATTAGGCATCAAAAGACTGTACTCATATCCACTTTCACAGGTGATGGCAATAATTGTGTTTAAAATTTGTTAACATGGACATTTTTTCTCATTGGCTAGAATGAACTTATAATGCCACATGGCACAATGAGCACAACACTTAATACTGCTGAGCTTTTGCTATATAAAAAACATGCTTATTTGTGTGCAGACATGCATCCACTATTAACTAAGAATTTCACAGGAAAAGTTAAAAGTAGCATACCTTACAAGACGCTTGTGTTCTACATAATCTGCTGGACTGCCTGTCCGATCAGGCCCAGCAGTTTTGGTGCTAACTGACAAAAAAGCATCATTCTCACTGTTTTCACTCTCTGACAGTATACTGGCTGAGGTATCTTGAGCTTGGGGTTGTTGAGATTCATCCAGCTCAAGACCCTTACGGAAAAAATCCACACAGTACTTCTCCTGATCTTCCTCATCAGATAGCTCTCCCCTTACAAGCTTCTCATATAACTCAGCTTTCCTTTCTAATGCTGCATAGCTAGCAGACCCATCCTTAATGGCTTTCAGCTCAAGCTTGTCCCTAAATTTACATTAGACACAATGCATCAAAAACTCAAAGTAAATTATTTTGACTTTTATAAAAATTCATCATAACCATATGCTTCACCTTACTGTGATAGAGATGGTAGATGTGACTAGACAAACTATAAGATACTACAAAGATATTTAGCCCATTATAGACCATAATGAACTTTTATTTTGTTCTCCATTATAGGCATCATTAGGATATTGACAAGGAATAAGCTTTTAGCATTTACTAAGTGATGTTCTGCAAGCCTTTTATTCTAGAAGTTATGACTATGACATTATTAGCCACAGGGCTCATCACCACCAAAAAGAAAATGGCGAAACATTGTTTTAGAAATGATTAATAACATGAATGATTTTAGAAAGTCACTTCGTAGAATTTGATGGGGTCAAAAAATTGAGTTAGGGCATATTAACAAAAAAGGAACCCTGGGATGATCCCAGCTTTCCAATTGCGCAATGTTAACTTGTAATTGCAAATGCAATGATAAGGAAAATAAAGCATACACAAAAAGTAATACTTAAAAATTAAAAAAAAAAAAAGAAAAAACACAAGGTTCATGCGCACGAGATTGCAATAAAAGATGGTGGTGTTTTTCTATTAGCAAGGTTTCATCTCTCAAACTACTTATGTTTCATCTCTTTGTCTCTCTCCCCATGTGTGTGTGTATATTCAAGGATGGGTCTTTGCCACACCAATACAGTAGCTTCATAGTAACCTGCAGTTTATAAATTCAAGTCCCATTAATAGGCTCTCTACATGCAGAGGCAAAGCTGTGCACATATGGATCTCCACTTAGTTATATCTTTGAGGGTGGATCTTAGTTTACCAATATGGTTGTTCATTTTAACCTGGAGGCTCATAGGTTACCTTAATGTCAGCATACGTGTTTCCATCTGTGTGTACATGTGCACACTCCCAGGGATTGTTTGCCTAGAAGAATGAGAGAGGTGCCTTTTCTATTACTTCATTTGATCTCAACTATTCAGAGATACAAGTTAGATTTATTTAATATAATTTTAAGTCAGTGTTCATGCAAAGGACAAAACTGAAAAATAAATATTCTATTTTGATTTTGATCAACTATAAAGTATTTATTTGTGCTGCTTGATGACATGAGTTTTTACCCTTAGCTTTTAATTTATTTCACTATTTCTGCTTTTTCTTTTTTGTTTTCTCATTCAATTTTTTTTTTTTATAACTGCCTTTCACCAAAGATGAAGAGCTAGTATTTCACTATTTTATTCAACTTGTTCCAATTTTCTTTGATGTCAATTCCTCCTTCACCTCTTTTTTATTTTTTTTTTAACATGAATATCATGCAATATATGTTGAATATACCATGTTACTAATTAATTTAACAAAATATACTCATAGTTCAAAACTTTGCCATGTTTGTTATTTTTTTATCCTAGCAACATGGAGGGGGACAAGACTCGATCCCTAGACATTTATCAAGGCAAGAATTTGATGTAATTCTGATCCACTGGCAACTTTTTAACCCCAATTTACAACTTCCAGGTAATGGTGATTTTGGACAACCATTCGTGATTAAAACATCCAAACTGGTAACTATTATAAGGATTATTGTCAAACTCAAAACAATGACATCAGCAAAATAAACCATAACTGTGATAATCTAACTCCACAAAATCTAGATTAAGTACAATCCACCATCGAACAGGTTTGCAACTTCACTAATTCTTTAGAGGGAATTTGCATTTCATTCATGTAACATTCAAATTTTCTAAGCGGAATTGACATGCACGACGAATTCAACAATCAGAAAAATCCTAACATAACATGATCAAATTCAAATAATGTAAATCCTCAGGAATCCCAAAATTAACAAATTCAGACTTAAAGCACAAAACCCATCATTCAATGACAACAATATTCAGTGAACCCTAAATCACATATTCACCGATAAAGTAGGAACACAATCAATCTGAAAAATAGACATTAAAAAGATAGAATCCATCAAACGATCACGGAAAAGAACCCCAATTTTCAAATTCACAAAATCAAAACAACTATCAAACTGAAACGATGAAAAACCTAAAGAAACCCTAAATTGGACATAATCACGCCCAAAAGAGAAAATCAGACAGAAAGTACAGACGTTCAAATTCAACGAACCCTAAATTATTAATTGGCAAAAAAAAAATCAAAACCCTAAATGAGGAAATACGTACTTGTGAGCGCGAGCTTCAACGCCGGAATTCTTGGCGGAGAAGGAGTCGCGAAGCGTAATCTTCTTCTTGGCACGGTGATATTCGAGGCCAGAACCGGAAAGTTGTCTGGATTGCTTCGCATCTTCTTGGGATTTGTAGAGCTGAGCTTTGAGTTCGAGAATGGAAGAAGCTCCAACCCCTTCAATTGCTTTCTGCTTTTTCGGCATTATTGTTGACTCTGTTAGCCATCCTAGTGATTCTACTACCACCCTCTTGGTCTTCTTCTCTTCTTCTCCCATCTCTCTCTCTCTCTCTCTCTCTCTCTCTCTCTCTCTCTCTCTCGCCCTCTCTGGGTTTTTGCTATGGAGATGTTTACATGTTGCAGGATGGGAGTCTGGGACTTGTATGGGATATTGAGGAAAGTTACATTGCAGATGGGAAACAAAATATAAGGCCCGCGTGGGTTGGTCCGGGCTTTAAAGGTAAAGTCAGGCCGACCAATCTTGGCCAATTTACTGGCCTGCAAATGAGTAGACCCAAGTGGCCCAGAAAGCGGACTCAATTGGTAAAAGAGGGTCTATTTTTTTTTTTCACCATCAGTATTCAGGTTTTATCCGACTAATCTGATTCAAATATTATAAAATCAATTTTAGAAGTTAACTCTCTCAAATCCTTTTTCCTCATTCTCAGGATTCAAACTTAAAACGTCTAATTAAGAAAATAGACCATCAGACCACACAAGAGCTTTGATTAGGGGTTGGTTTTGCTCAACGTCTTAATTTAATGACTATATAAAAACCTAATTGTGACGGACTATATTTAGGAAAGAAAAAGGAAAAAAACTCAATCCCTGCATAGCAAGTGCTCCAAGTGAAGTCACATAAGTCATGCAAATTATTGTTGCACTATTGACATCGATTACCAATCATGTGATGTGAATTTAATGATAAAATATTAAATTTTATTAATTAAGATTTTGAATTCAAATTTTGAAAATAAAAAAATAGACATAAGAAGAATCAATCACTTTATTGGGCCTCTAACGACTTGAACCGGATTTGTTAGATTTTCAAATATGGAGGATAAGATTAAAAAAAAAATTCCATTATCATAATTTTGTATGGGCATATTATTGAGAACCAATTTCTTAGTTTAAGCACCAAAAACGCCTGTGGCAACCAGTTCGGAAGAGGTTGATTCAGGAATAAAAACGAGTTAATTATATTTAACAAATATAAGTTTAAGCACCAACCAGTTTAGTTTAGTTATTATATAAGTTCTACATAAAAAATAAAATTATAAATTTCTTAACAAATATATTTAAACTCGACTAATTTTACGCTTTAATCAAATCAAAAAAGAAAAATCCAACTTAATCAAAACTTAAGTTGAGTGAATATTCAAATCAGAAGATTATCCCAACTTTTTAAAGTTAATTATTCAGCAATTTCCACCCACAAAGCTAAGAGATCTTTTGCTTTCCCAAAAGAAGCAAAAGAACGAGTTTAATCTTAGTTCAAGTTCGGCTAATATATATGCAGGGTTCAAAACTTGGATGAAGCTCGGCCAAAGACTGTTTGGTTAGTCTTAATTGAGTCACATCGGATCATTTGGAATCTGACTTTATTCTTAAGTAGCCCATAAGTTTGATCAAAATTTCTATCAAATGGAACATGCTCTCTCTCCAAATGCCAAACGTAACCATCGATCACAGCCCGAACGTAAATGTAACTAGTCACAGCCAGACGGGCAGTCCTTGTGATGTCTTAGTAGTCTGACTTGTGAACTTGTGGTTGAACATGCATGTATGGTAGTTGGTAATGTGAATGTGCATCATGGATGTAGAATCACACCTCCACTGCTTACAATGATACCATCTTTCGCGCTGTCAAGGATCATTTACCTCCCCATTTGCATCTTTTATTTCTTCTCTTCGAATACAATTTTGGCATGCCAACCTTGTTCAGAGAGATGTGGTGAGCATCCTACCACCATCTTGGTTGCAACACTACGTTGTGCTTACTGTTGATGAACGTAAGTTACCATCCCAACAAAAAAGTGCCATTTTCAAGTCTAACAAGAAGATGAGAGCGAAGTGTCGAGACCTTACCCTTCATGCATGAGCCGTGTCATTTGATGACCACTTCTATAGCCCCTATAGCTGCAGAAAACATCATCAACTTCGGTAAAATGTATCCCATGGCTTGTGATGTTCCAAACAAAATGACCATGACCTGTGTTGGATTTATATGCACATACACATCCGGAAACATGACAAAATTTTCAAAATCATAAAATTTTAGGTTTTTTGAGCATATCTCCATGAGCAGATCATAGAAAATCTGAGAAACCATGAGTCTTGATGGAACGACCTCACCGTCATGATGATAGTCACGAAAATTGAACTATCACTATAGCACCACGATACTGCAATCGAAATCCGATGACGAAGACTGCAAGAATTCTCTATGCAAAATTTTTTCTCTAACCCTCACTCTTAAGGAGATATTTTTTCCTCTTTTGTGCTGTCACCCACAATGGTGTGTTTTCTAGGGTTTTTGTCCTAGTTTCTTTATTCCTTTGTAACCACAAAAGAAAGGAAATTCAAATTATTTCGATTACCTTTTTTTTTTATATGGAAAATGGGATTATTTTCATTCTCTATACATGGAAAAATGCCCCACGTGGGCATTAATTCCATCATCTCTCATTTATACACGAGAGCATTTTTGTCCGTTACGAGATCACAGTTAATGCGATCTCCTACATCACCCTACTAGATTTTCATATAGGATTGGGTGTCGTTCGACTGGCAAATACACCTGCAAGTAAAGAGTTCTTGATACACCTGTTCGGATGATTGAGAAATCACTGTTAGTATGAAAAAGTCTCGTTATACCCCAAATTCAACATAATTACATCCATCAAGCCATTTTTCTCATAAAAAATGATTCCCAATATTTGCTCGAAAGTGTATTCACTATTATGCTAGTATCCCAACGTGGACAAATATAACAAACCGGTCGATTAATACAATACAATAATATAATGTAGATTGGTCTTCCTTTCCCAAACCAGAATTCATCGACTTCAACTTAGCTGCTTTTCTGGATCTATCTCTTAGATCTCAATTTATCTTTCGGGTCATAGGTAAACAAACTAAAGTAACAAACACTGAATCGAGACTTCTAGATACAGCCAAAAGTAAAATAAGGGTATCAGAAATCCCACCCAATGGATCTCGGGTCTCACATAGTGGGAACGAGAACCATGATTAGATCTTCGTCTCATATAATAGCTCACACTATCTCTAATCGTCTATCATATGCGATATGAAACGCATGCTACAGTGTTAATCCCTCAATTCTCAAAAGGGCATATGTCAGATTTTTTTAATATTGTATAGATACGAAATTCAGTCTACACATAAAATTCTACCCAGAAATCTCAGAAAGAGTATCTTAAAGACAATATCACTATCATAGGTGATATCCGAGATCTCAAATCCGGTTACTCATAGACAACATGGATGTAGGAATTTTCATGTTGGTCATATCCCAGATGATCTCATCCTGAACACATATCAGAACGACTTATATTTTAATAGGGTCACTCTTAATACCTCTTATAATTAGAAACCGTCTCATCTCCGCTCACTCAGAGTTGGAGGTGGTCACTCGTATGAAAGAATCGATGTCGCCTGTCTGACATGTCTTTTATCACATCAAAGCATATATGATCTAAAAACATGTGCATTATTTAAGAAATAAAATAATAACGCAAGTGTGACTAAATAATGTACAAAATCATATATAAATGTAATAAATATCACATCGTCAATTCAATACAAGATGAGAAATATCAAAATATTCTCAAATACAATGACTTTCTATGTGCTACAAATGAGTCCTAACGATGGATTTGGTGAAGGGGTCAGCCACCATACTGTGTCGAGATATACTTAACGGTCATTTCATCATTTTCGATGATGTCTCTAACAAAATTATATCTAATGTCGATATGTTTGGTTCTATTATGATACTTAGAGTCTTGAGTATAGGCGATGGCGGACTGATTATCACAGTAGGTTATCACCGGCCTCTCACTATCAGCCACAACTCCTAAGTCATCTAATAGTCTCCAGAACCAAACACTCTCCTGAACTGTGACTGAACAAGCCACGAACTCAACCTCCATCGTAGATAGAGCTACGCAGCTATGCTTTTTGTTGGTCCAAGAAATGACACCACAATTGAGTAAGAAGAGAAAACCTGACGTCGATTTGCGCTTATCCATATCACCGCTCCAATCGGCATCTGAATATCCCACAAGGCTCAAATCACCTCCCCCATAGCACAAGGAGTAGCTCACAGTTCCCTTGAAATATCTAAAAATCATTTTCACTACTCTCCAGTGACCCCTTCCAGGATTTGATTGATATCTACTCACCAAACTGATTGCATAATATATGTCCAGTCGTGTACACAATATCGCGTACATCAGACTTCCCACCATGCTGGAATAAAAGATTTTACTCATCTCCCTTATTTTTTCTTGAGTTTTCAGGCACATCTCAAGACTTAGACCATCATACTTGACAATTAGAGTATCTATGGGATTACAATCACTCATCCCAAATCGCTCGAGAATCTTCCTAATGTAGATCTCTTGTGAAATAACCAATATTCGCCTCGAGCGATCCCTCTGGATCTTAAATGTAAGGATGAACTCAGATTCACCCATATTTTTCATGTCGAAACTCGATGACAACCATGCCTTGATTATCACCAGATACTCAATTTTGTCCCCAGCCAACATTATATCATCCATATATAATGATAGGATCACAAAAGAGTTATCATATCATATCAGATAGATACAATAATCCTCATCGATCATTATAAAACTATAAAATATCACATCATCGTGAAATCTTAAGTACCACCGCCTGGATGATTGTTTTAGACCATATATCCACTTCCGAAATCGACAGAGCTTATCCTTAGACCCATTAAAACGAACCTTGAGGGTTGTTCCATGTTGATCTCTTTATCCAGATTTCCGTTAAGGAAAGCAGTCTTTACATCTATCTGATATAACTCTAAATCCATACTTACAACAATCGTCAAGAGTAAACGGATCGATATAAATTTGACTACGAGGGAGAAAGTGTTCTCGTAGTCAATGCCCTTTGTCTATGTTTAACCCTTGGATATAGACGTGCCTTGTATCTCTCCAATGATCCGTCAGCCTTTCTTTTGAATTTGAGAACCCACTTGTTCCCAATAGTCTTTCTATCCTCAGGTAGGTCAACTAGGTCCCAGACCTCATTGACTTTCATGGATTTCATCTCCTCCTTCACGGCCTCTAGTCATTGGTCCTTTATAGGACTCTCGAGAATCTCCTAAAAGGTCCGAGATTCTTCATCATTCTCGAGAGTCACGATAAGATTCTCATCCTTAATCGGAAAATGACGTCGGGGTATATTTCTTCGACTACTCCTATGAGTAGAAGGAACCTCCTCACCTCTAGATGGGTCACTCCTACTAAGAACAAGATCTGTTACAGGCTCTTGGGTTCCACTACTGGGCTCATTTGGGCCGTTAGGTTCACCCATCTCATAAAAGGTGAAATACTGGTCGATTTCATCTTTTTTAGGGAAATCATTTTCCAGAAACATAGTAGTACGAGATTCGATTTTAGAAACCGTGTCATCCGTACATTTATCTAGGAACACATGTCCCTTAAAATGTTCGAAATACCTTATAAAGATACATTTCTTTTTTCACGGGTCTAACTTACCATTTGGGTGCGAGGAATCATGAACATACGCGGCACAACCCCATGACCTCAAATGGTTAAAGTCAAGTTGTCTCAAATCATCGCTAAGTTAGCGACAGATTTGGCCTTCTATCGCTAAATTTAATTTTTTTAAATTAACATTTTATATTTAATTTTATTTTGTTTTTTTATTATTTAATTCATTTATATTACCTAATCATATTTATTATTTTATAATATTTTAAATTAGTATTTTATTCTATTATTTTATATTTTTACTTTTTAAATATTAATATTATTTTATTTTTTAAATATTTTATTATTTAACGATGAATTAAAAATCTGTCGCTAAGTTAGCGATGGATGCCGCCATCCGTCACTAAGTTAGCGTCGGATTCGGCCATCCGTCGCTAAATTTAATTTTTTTTAATTAATATTTTATATTTCATTTTATTTTGTTATTTTATTATTTAATTCATTTATATTATCTAATCATATTTATTATTTTATAATTTTTTAAATTAGCATTTTATTCTATTATTTTATATTTTTATATTTTTAAGAATAATATTATTTTATTTTTTAAAATATTTTATTATTTAACGACGAATTAAAAATTTATCGCTAAGTTAGTGTCGGATTCGGCCACCCGTCACTAAACTTAAGTTTTTTTTAAATTAACATTTTATTGTTTTATTTTATTTTATGTTAAGCAATATTTTATAATATTTTATTATTTTTTTAAATCTTTTAATTCATTTATTATTTTATTTTAAGTTAACATTTTATTTTTTTATTTTATAAAAAATTATTTTATTTTTTTAAAGAGTAATATTATTTTATTGTTTAATTCATTTATTATTTTATTTTAAGTTAACAACTTGTTATTTGATAAAAAATTACTATTTTTTTATCTAATATGTTATATTTTATTTTTGTTTTATCTTTTTTAAAAAATAATATTATTTCATTTTTTAAAATCTTTTATTCTTTTGTTTTAAACTAACATTTTTTTATTTTATAAAAATTATAATTTTATATAATTTTATTATTTTTAGAATAATATTAGAATAAGATAATAATTAAAAAAAAAAAAAAGAAGAGTAATAATAGAAATGTCATTTAGTTTGGTGGTTGTGTACTCTAACATTTTATATGCATACGCAGGTTTGAGGCGGAGGAAAGGCAAACGGAGGCAGGAATTTTTGAGGGATTTTTCGCAAGTGCTCGGGCAGTGCGACGCGGGCTAGAGGCAGCGGTTGTGGTGTGGGCAGGCTCGAACTCGGGTGGGGGAGCATGTCGGGTGAGAGAGGCAGCGGGTGCAGTGCGTGCGGGCAGGCGGGCGGGCTCGGACTCTGGTGGGGCCGCAGGTCAGGCGAGGGTGAAGTGCTTGTGGCGTGTATAGCTTCCATGTTTAGCGACGGATCTCGATCTATCACTAAATTTAATAAATAATTAAATAAAATATATTATTAATATAATAATTAAATAAAACATAAAATATAAATTTAGCGACGAAAATTAAATATCCGTCGCTAATAATTAAATATAATATAAATATATTATAATAAATTAGTGACGGATTAGAAATCCGTCACTAAATTTAATATATAATTAAATAAATTATATTATTAATATAATAATTAAATAAATTATAAATTATAAATTTAGCGACAAATATTCCAGATCCGTCGCTAAATTTAGTGACGAATATTAAGTATCCGTCGCTAAATTTAGCGATGGATCAGGGATTTTCCTCGCTAATTTTAGTAATGAAAAATTTTTCGTCGCTAAATCTGTCACCATTTTAATGACGAATTTCTAGTTTTCGTCGTTAAATATTTGTGACGTGTCATTATTCGTCGCTAATGTTTTTAGTGACGAATTTTTATAAAATTTTCGTCGCTAAATCCGTCGCTAAAACCGTATTTTTTTGTAGTATGTGTCTATGTGTTTGCGGTTGCCAAATCACTTGGAGTTAAAACTAAGGAGGTAACAACTTGCAATTCTCCATGTTGATACTTCATACTAAAAGTGCCAACCCTTACCATTGTTTCTGGTTCGGTGATACCTTCTGAATAACATGACAGGAGCTACAAGAGTTGTGAAAAGCTAATTTTTATCGCTGTGAAATCAAATATTTTCTTCACTGGAACATGAATTTTGATAACTATGTTGACAAGTGGTTATGAGAGTCTTGTAATTGATATATGGAAGTGAAAACTTTTCTACACCAATTAAAGCCTCCCACATGAAATCTGGAGGGGGGGGGGGCAAAAATACGCACACACGTCTATAAAGTTGTTACAAACTGTGGGTGCGGGTGTCGCATATAGAAAACTAATTAATGTCCATTTCCGTTGAAAACATACATGCAGAAAGCACTATTTGCAGTTCACTCTTTGAGAAACACTCTCTCTTGGTCACTGCACAAGGGGCCAACGAGTGAAGTACAAATAAGTCTGTCCAAATCAAGAATAATATAAAACACAAAAAATATCCCCATTTTAGTTTCTAAAATATATATTTACTATAGAAATTAAAAAAAAAAAAAAAAAAAAAAAAAAAAAAAAAAAACCAATTGTCACAAAGTGAACTATATGGGCTACATGCTTTTATTCTTTTCTTTTTTGTTTCCCCTGCTTAAGCGTGTAGCTCATATTGTGAAGGACTAGGATCATCATTTAGGAAATAGTTCTTCAATGCATTTCTTTTGGTACATGGTATAGGCACCAACTCATTCTTGGTGTCCAACTGCAGTGGAGGGATCGCTTGATTCGCGGGTGCGATTGTCTCATTGTTGCCTACAATCACTCCTTGCTTTTGCATATACTCCCATTTGTCTTGAAAGAGGTAGAAGAAGGCCATGAAATTGATCTCTGCTGTAAAAAGTATAGTCCAATGAGTCACACTTTTTAGTGTTCTTTCATGATATGCTTGCAAACCTGTGTAGATGTTGATTGTTCCCATCAAAGAGATAAATATTCCAAGCATCCAGTGTATAAAGTACCATTTGCCTCTTCCTTTAGCTCCCCTACAGAACAAGAAAGTCAAATTCCTTGTCCACAATTTTGGAAGAAAGGAAAATTTCAATGATAGCTATTTTATTGCATGAGTGATATATTTCAAAATATTTTTTTTTAAAAAAAAAAAAAGCACATTTACACAAAACAAATAGGGTGGCTCAAAGTTGGCTCATTATATGATCTCATTTGGACCCATAAAATTGCCAAATTTGAGCTCACTTTAGAGCTTCTTAATTAAATGAGTTAAACCCTAATATGCATTTTGCGTAAATCAAACTAATTACTAAAACTGATTCGTTTGTTAAAAGAGCTAAATTCAACCTTGACGTAATGATAATAAGAGTTGAATTGAGCCATTTAATACTTAGCTCAATTCAACATGTTTATACCCTCCTCAAGTAATTTGATAGTCACTAGGAGGATTAAAAGGATAGGGCAGTACCTTTTAGGCCTGAAAAATCCAACGAATGCCTGCACCCAAATGGCGCCATAGAGTGCTAGGCCTAACCTTTGGTGGCTATTATGAAATGTGTTCTCAAATGAGTTGATGGACATTACTGCTCCAGCTGTAGCCAGAAGCACTGATAGAATCTGTTCATCCAAAAAAACAAAAAAAGAACATTTAAGCAAAGTCTATTAGAGGGATACCATGATGAACAAAAAAATGATTATATCCTATATTTAAATAAATAAATAAATAAACAAAAGGAAAAGAACTTGAGGAAGAAAAAAAATTATGGGTTATGCTTGGTTTGGCTAGATATGAAGATAATGATCCTGACATAAAGGCTCTTAACATGAAATGCAGGCAAAATATGATCATTAAGCCTACTACACATGATCACACCCTTTTTCTTGATATCAAAGTTTTCATGATAAAAATGGTTAAAGTGGTTTAACTTCTCTTGTTTATGAAGGCTAAATCTCTTTGAACAGTATATATGTGGACCCTTGAAGAGATAATTTAGTTATATGTTTCATCATTATAAAGCTAAAGAGGGTTATGATTATAGACCAAAACAAAGGGTCCAAGGTTACATGATCACGTTGGTGACTCTGTCCTTTCACAGACATGTTAAAAGAGGAATAACTTGTAATTATTTATAGAATAATGTCTAGAGAAAAGATGTTATAGGACTGTATGAAGAAAAATCTAATGGATTATCAAAATTACTACAAACGTATGAAGAAAAATCTAATAAAAGCCAACCACAAAAACGATAAATGGCATTTGACATATTTCCAAGCAACTCAATAACAACATTTAATGTTTTTTATTCTCTTTTTTTAAAGAAAAATCATCAATGGTTTTGCAGAGACAAAAAATTTACCTGTAAAATAATGTGGAAATAGAAAAGAATCTTGACTTTTCTCCTACTATACTCTTTGTTGGAAATTCGGATTATAAGAATCCCAATTGGAGTCAAGAACCCCATGGAAGCCCATAGTAGAAGCCCATGAAGTGTAATATCAAACAACATTTTAGCACTCAACTGCAAAATTTTATGGGAAAGAAAATCAAGCCGACGCATATACCCCGAACAAAGAACTGAGAGAGAAAGAGAGATGAAAAGAGAAAGAACACCTTGTGAATGTTGTGGTTGACGCTCTTATGACCTTTGGCTTGGTTAGTCTCTTCAAGAGCCGAAGACCTCGTAAAAGGTAGAAAAAGAAAAACCAAACTTGCCACAAGGGGAAGTGAAGCAGTTTCCTGTTTAATTTCCATTCTTCAACCTTTGTAGTCTTTAGAGATTTTGAATCAACAAGTGATTGATCAATGTGATGTGATTGTGAAATGATCTTATAAATGCAATTCCTCCCTCCCTCTCTCTCTCTCTCTCTCTCTCTCTCTCTCTCTCTCTCTCTCTCTCTCTAAGCTTGACAGTACCTCTTACAAACAAATGGCATAGAGACGGTGAACAGGAGCATTTGAGATGGGCTGCAGAAAATTCATCACAGTTTTGAGAAAAGTGATAGTGCGCAAGAAAAAAGAGCAAAAACTTTGTGATGGACTTAAAAGGGTATGTGGGTGTTCAATGGTGTCTTTTGGTAAAGATGAAGACGAGAGACTTTGAATAAGAAAAAGTGGACTTTGTCATTTCCAAAACCGTAACTTTAAATTATATACTTACTCTGTTTTTTTCTTTTTTAAACGATCGATATCTAAAATTATATTTTAATTAATATAATTCAAGATTTATAGTAACTTATTTTAAAAACTATCCTCTAAATATAATCTTTTTTCAATCCCAAAACTCAAATTAGAGAATTTGATTAAGAAATTTAATATTATATTCTACTAAATCGATTACCTTTAATATAAATATACATATACTAAAAACATAGAGCATTTTCAATGGTAATTGTAGGATCCATTTCCTTACACACGCATCTTTGCGTTTTTCAAACACAAACTATCTCTCTTTTATGACCAGCTATTATCTAGAATCACAATTCGAACGTTATCGGATTCGAACGATATCTATTTTAATATATATATATTTTTATTTTTAAGTTTTGAATCCGATATTTTAATAACAAAATTTAATACTTTTACCCGTTAACTAATTATCATATAATCTCTCCCAAAATTTGAAAGTTTTATTTACCCTCTTTTTTAACTTTTCCAATATCCTTCTTTCTTAATTTTTTTTCACCACCCCCCTCTCCCTACAAAATGGAAATTTTTATTTAATTTATTTTAATTTTTGGAATATCGATCTTTCTTAAGTTTTTGAAGCATATATTATTGAATATTTTTTCTTTCTCATAAATGTACTTTCCCCGATCAATATATTAGTTAAATTATATCAAGTATATATAAGTGAAAGAATTCCATTTCTACGGTTCATATGAATATTAATGAGTGTTTCACAATATATATATTTACGGCTCATTAACCATATAGATATAAGCGTGAACGACCTCCTGTCATTTCGGATTTCGTCGTCCTCCAATTGACAGTAGGTAATTTGTCGTTATTGAGTTGGACGTGTGATGTGTCATTTTTTATTTTTTTTGTGTGTGTGTTGGAGTAAGATGATCTTTCTCTATCTTTCTTTATTACAAAGACTATAAAATTGAGGATTTATATATCTCTCTGAGTAGGTAAATGAACATGTAATTTCAGTGTGTCATACAGATGAGTTGAGAAGAGTGGTTGAGGAGAATGGTGTGCTATAATCTTGATGATCATGGTATATGTAAGCCATTCCTATATGCTCCTTATATATATATATATATATATCTCTAAGTAGGGCAAATGGAGATAGTTAGGGCTTATTAGGGAAGCCATTCTTTTGTTATGCATGTTATGAAAGTTTGTGTTTGTCTTTCCTACTTTAAAACATTTGTTTTGTTTGAAATTTGTTCTGCTACTCTTCATATTTATTGCTAATTTCAAAATTGCTTTTTTCGATTCTGGTTGAGTAGAGTGATCTGTCTAATGATAATTATGGTGTATGGAGGCGATTGCTCTTTATGAAAGTATGTGTTTCTAAAGATTTGCTTTATTTTGCTTGACGTTTGTTTTGTTGCTCTTCATGTTTATTACTGATTCCAAAAAGTTTTTTTTTTTTGTTCCAGTTTCTATTGAGAAGAGTAGTGTGGCTAATGATGATCGTGGTGTATGGAAGTCATTCCTATGTTATAAAAAATTGTGTTGAATTTTTTGCTTCTAGGTAAGTGAAATCGGAAAACTCTGGCTTAGGTGTTGACTCTAAAGAATCATTTAAAATTTTTGTATTTTGTAAAATATATAAGAATAATTAATTTAAATATGAATATAGATTTTGTTATTTGGACTGTATGGTAATTTTTTGTAATCTCGGTCGATAGACTCCCAATTTAAGTCATCGGTTACTGAATTTCTCATTAAATGAAGTGTTTGGCATTATGTGGAATTTGGTTTCTCTATGACAATTTATTAACTCGATTGAGTTTTTAGCATTTGGTGATTGTTTTTTTAATTTTGATTGCAAGTATTTGTTTTTCATTTATTTGGTATATTTCTCCATTTACTTTTCAATACACTACCTTGAATTATTTAATAAAAGATTCTTTAACTATGATTCACATGACTAGTATAGAATCTATTGAAGTTAGTATTGAACAAACGCACATTAGAAAGAACTAGAAACATTATATTCTGAAGCATAATGTTCAGCATAATGATGTGTTTTACAGCTCCTCAATAATCAAAAAAGCAGGACGCGACGCCAATAATAATATCTAGTTCTACATGACTACAAAAACTCCTTGATTATTAGAAAAGGCTTACAAAATAACCGAACAAACTCTCGTAACCAAACAGTCAAACAGGTAGTTGGTAATTAAACAACTGAACAGGTACTCAATAATCAAATAGCTACTTGGTAACCGAATAGCAGAACAAACACTCGTAACCAAATTGTCGAAAAGGGGCTGGTGTTTCTCGAACTACAGATAACCGAATAGCCACTTGGTAACCGAACCATGATTCACACAACTCCTTTACTTTGGTTGGAATTGAAGCGATTTATTACTTCGCTTTGACAGCAAACACTACAAAAAAACATGGTTTTAGTAATAGAAAAAATCCATCACTATTTTACGACGGATTTAGTGACGAAAAATTTTTCCGTTACTATTTTGTAACGAAATTTACGATGAAAACTTATTTGTGACTAAATTAGCAACGAATAAATTATTTATGGCTAAGTCATGATCAATTGGCGACGAAAAATTTTTCATAACTAAATTCTTTGTTACAAAATTCATTGCAAATTAGCAACGAATTCTAAAATTCGTCACTAAATTTTAAATATAATTAAATAAAATATAATATTAAAATAATTAATAAAAAAATTAATTTATTGACAAATTCGGGAATTCATCGCTAAATTTTAAATATGATTAAATAAAATAAAATATAAATATAAATATTAAATAATAAATTAATTTAATGACGAATTTGAGTTTTTTATCACTAAATTTAGCGACGAATTATGAAATTCGTTACTAAATTTTAAATATAATTAAATATAATATAATATTAATATAATTATTAAAAAATAAATTAATTTAGCGACGAATTCGGGATTTTCATCACTAAATTTAGCAACGAATTCCCAAATTTATCGCTAAATTTTTAATATAATTAAATAAAATAAAATATTAATATAATTATTAAATAAAAAATTAATTTAGTTACGAATTTTGAAATTCGTCGCTAAATTTGAAATATAAATAAATATAATATAATATTAATATAATTATTAAATAAAAATTTAATTTAACGACAAATTTGAGATTTTCGTAACTAAATTAATTTAATATTATCTTTTTTATATTTTATCTTTTTAAAGAATTTATTTTATTTTTTAAAATTTTTTATTATTTTATTTTACATTAGTATTTTATTATTTAAAAAAAAACATATTAACAAACCATATTTTAATAAAAAAATATTTTTCTATTATTTTATTATTTTATATTAACAATTCATATTTATTATTAAATAATATTTTAAAATAGCAATTTATGTTAATAATATTGTTTTATTTTTTATTTTAAGTTAGCTTTTTATTATTTTATTATTTTATAAAGAATTATCATTTCTTTTTTTAATTAAAGTGTTATATTTTACTTTTATTTTATTTTTTAAAGAATAATATTTTTTATTTTAAAAAATCTTTTTTATTATTTTATTTTAATTTAGCATTTTTATTATTTTCTTATTTGATAAAGAATTATCATTTCTTTTTTTAATTAATATGTTATATTTTATTTTTATTTTATTTTTTTTAAAAGAATAATATTATCTTATTTTTTAATCTTTTATTATTTTATTTTAAGTAAACATTTTATTATTTTATAACAAATTATCATTTTATATTATTTTATTATTATTAATAAATGTGATAGTAAGATATATGATTAGATAAGTTATTTGGTTTGATTGTTGTGAGTTCTGATGTTTTTTTCGAATCCAACTGGATGCATTTTTTGCAATTAAAGAAGGAATTCAGCAGAGGGGTGCGAGGCTAGGGTGGAGGCAGCAGGGCTGCCGCGCGTGCGGTAGTGTGAGCGGGAGCCAGCAGGGTTGGGCACGTGCACACGTGCAGGGGCTTGAGCGGGAGCCAGTTGTGCGCACGTGCAGGTGCCAGTGGGGTTCGGGCATACTCGTGCATTCGGTCGCTAATTTAGCAACAGATCTAAGAATCCGTCGCTAATTAAATAAAATATAATATTGGTATAATAATTAAATAAAATATATATAAATTATTAAATATAAATTAGCAATGGATTATAGGATCCGTCGTTATAGCGACGGAAATCCTTAATCCGTCGCTAATTAAATATATAATTAAATAAAATATATATAAATATAATAATTAAATAAAATATAAATTATAAATTTAGCAACACAAATTTCAAATTTATCGCTAAATTTAGTGACGAAAATGAAGAATCTTTCGTTAAATTTAGCAATGGATACTGGATTTTCATCGCTAATCTTAGTAAGAAAAATTTTTCGTTGCTAATTTTAGTGATGAAAAAAATTTTCATCACTAATTTTTAGCGATGATTTTTGTTTAAAATTTTTATTGTTAAATCTATCGTTAAAATCATATTTTTTTGTAGTGGAGGTTCATTTATGTATTCAATGTTAACTTTCTTTCTTTAAAAAAAAAATTGGGGAACACTGTGCGCTGCTTTTACTGAAAGCTTTGGTATATATTATGATGAATTTATTGAATTTTTAAAGGTAAAGGAGTTTAGCGACGAATTTTTTTAAAATTTTCATCGCTAAAAGTATGTTTTTTTGTAGTAGATGTTCATTTATGTATTCAATGTTAACTTTCTTTCTTAAAAAAAAAAAAACAAAACAAAAATTGAGAACACTGAGTGCTGCTTTTACTGAAGGCTCAGGCATATATTATGACAAATTTATTGAATCTTTAAAGGCAAAAGAGCATGCTGAAAGCCATTGGTGGATTCATACCCTTCATACATTCCATTTGATTATAATAAATTACTTAGCCAATGATCATGGTGACGATGAAGTAATTAAGTAATTATTTATATATGAACCGGGTTTTATATGAGATATTTATGGGTTGCTTAATTGTATAGCAATGTGTAGAACTACATATTATCTTTCTTGGATGTTGTGTGAACCGCAGAACTATTATCATCTTTTATAATTTTGTTATGAAACATAATCTTCAGCATAATGATATACTTTACAACTCCTCGATTATCAAAATAGCAGGATGCGACACCATCAATAATATGTAGTTCTGCATGACTACAAGAACTTCTCAATTATTAGAAAAGGCTTACGAAACAACCAAACAGGCTCTTGTAACTGAGCAATCGAACAAGCACTCGGGAAACGAACAGCTGATTAGGTACTCGATAACCAAATAACCAGTTACTAATCGAATAGTGGAATAGGCACTCGTAACTAAATCGCCGAAAAGGGGCTGGTGTTTCCCAAATTGCCGATAACCAAATAATCACTAGGTGACCGAACCGTGATTGACACAATTGCTTCACTTTGGCTGGAATTGAAGCAATTTGTTACTTCATTTTGACAGCGAGGTTCATTTATGTATTTAATGTAAACTTTCTTTCTTTAAAAAAAATGGGGAGCACCCGAGAACTGGTGTTGCTGAAAGCTTAGGCATATATTATGATGAATTTATTGAATCTTTAAAGGCAAAGGAGCATGCTGAAAAGCCATTGGTGGATTCATAGCCTTCATGTATTCCACTCAAATAGAATAAATTGCTTAACCAATGATCACGGTGACAATAAAATAATTAAGAAATTATTTATATTTGAACCAGGTTTTATAAATTATAGAGTAATGTGCAGAACTACGTATTAGTCATCCTTCTTGGATGCTGTGTGAACTGTAGAATTATTCTCTTCTTTTATAATTTATATATTTAGGGATTGAAGTATTATTTTCCACCATATTGAAAAAGGTTTTATTTGTAAGGAAACATGTTTGCAATGCCTCTTGGAACTACAATAAACTGGGAAATAGGAAACATGTAACATTTTGCTAGAAAATAGGATTGAACAGACCCTTGTAACTGAACAACAAAATAGACATTCAGTAATGGAATAGCCGAATAGGTACTCAATAACCAAACAATCACTTGGTAACTGAATAACTGAATAGACACTCATAACCGAACTACCGAAAAGTTACTCAATAACCGAACACCGAAAAGCCGAACATGATTAAGCTTTATTAAGACCTTGTGGTCTTAGAATTTAGGATTGAGTCTCTGTAATCGAACAACCAAACAGGCACTCACAGTCAAATAGTCAAATAGGCACTCATAACCGAGCAGTCGAACAACTGAATGGCCAAACAATCCAAGGGTTGGAGGTGGAACTCGTATCCCGATAACAAGGAGCTTGATCGGAAGCTTGATGGATCCCATGTACTTCTCCTAATAATTTTATAATTTTATAATAATAATAATATAGTATTGTATCAGTGTAAAAATATTATAATATTGTAATATGACTATTGGGTATTAAAAAATATTTTTAAAAAAAAATTATGTTAAAAAAGTAACAGACCCTTTGGTCGATGAAGATTAGGCCTTTAGTCGACGAAAGTTTAAATGGTAAAGTCTCCCGCTTCCATCCTTCCTTTCTAATTCCCCGAACATGCGGTAATTAATTACTACAATTTACAACAGTATACGGTGAAATGTTGAAAATACTTCGTCCGTAAAATATTCTTCTTTTTGTTTTGGGAGCATAATCAAAATACATTAATGGCAGTACGGTCCAAACAAGGGAAAGAGAGAGGCACAGAACTGCAAATTAATGATCCGTCAAAATGTACAAGATCAAAATATAAATAGCATCGGAGAAGACAAAGAAGGTTTCAAAAATCTCAAGTAAACGCTCAATAGAGAGGATTGCTTTGTCCCGCCACCCATGGAACTCAAATAATACCAAGAGAGTTCAAATTCATTCACCAATGGACAGTTATCTAGAATATGATATTAAATTATTTAATTAAGTTCTTGAATTTGATTCATGATTTGACATAAAAAAAATTATGTTATGAGGGTAACTCCTTAAATGAGTCACTGTAAATTCTGAACCAAATTATTCAAAATATGATTCTAAAAACCAATCGGTATAGTACCAAATTCATTCTACTGAGCCCATGCTCCAAGATCCTCGGTTCACAGAATTTGCTAAATGGATATAAATGGATACAGAATGTCGAAATGCCCCTTGCAAGTGGTCTGAATTGTTTTTTTTTTTTTTTATCACTATCGGTATTTGAATTTTTTTTTACTAATTCGATTCGAGTATTATAGGATCTATTTTAGGAGTTGATTTTTTAAATACTTTTTCATCATTCTCAAGATTTGAATTCGAGATATCTGATTAAGGAAATAGAGTGTCTAACCACTTAACTCAAAAAAAATTAATAACGATCTGAATTGTGTCGTTCAATGACTGTTGATATCTCTTGATATCTCTTGAAAGTGATTGATATCTCTTGATATCTCTTGAAAGTGATAGCATTAGCAATGACCGTAGATGATTGTTGATGTCATGGTACTGATCTCACATGCATTGTATTATGGCACTAATCCACTCCTTTGTCGACCAAAGCCCCGAACTTCGTGGACCAACGGCCAACCCTTCTCGAGAAAAAGCTCCGTCACTTTTTTAATATAAAAATATTTTTTTAATACCCAATAAAAGGCTTCGACACATTATAAAAAAATTATCAAATTACAATATTATAATATTATAGTATTTTTAGATTATTATAATAAAATTATAGAATTATTAGGAGGATACAATATTATATTATTTTTACACATGCTACTATATTATTTTTACAATATTATATTATTAAAAAATAAAAAATGATACACTACCTCTAGACATTGAAAGTTTCTTCCTCGGTACTGACATTGGTATCTCTTTTTTTATTTCCTTTGGTCGACGAAGGCTGGGCCATCCGAGAAAGTTCACCTTCATGTCTCTTTTATGTCCTTACTGAACTGCATTCCTCCAGCGTCATAACAAAATCTCTCCTTGCAGAATTACATTCCTCTACTACCATAACAATCGCCTTATTGCCATATTTAGAGCTTAACGATAAATTTTTGTCATGTGGTTCCTAGTCACCTTCCTCAACGGGCTTATGGGTTGCTTGTGAAGATGTGTGAAATTTATTTTGTCTTGTAATTGTTTCTCAGTTACTCCCATTTACTTCTCCCTTGTTTCTTCCATCCGAAGAAAGCTCACCTTCATCTCCCTCACCGAACTACATTCCTCTGCTACCAAACCAATCGCTCTGTTGGTATATTTACAGTTTAGCAATAAATTTTGTCATTTGGGTTCCTCTACTACCATAAAACTTTTCTTCCATGTGACAAGGATAATCTTGTTTCAATCATGTTAACAAAATATTACCAAACTTTTATTATACAAAATGTAGCATCTTTCCACTATAACAAAAAAAAAAAAAAAAAATTCTAAAGAAAAAACATTGCGTTAAAAACATTACCACTATGATAATACTAAGTATTAATTTATTTCGTAAGTGATAAATTGAAAATAAAATAAAATTGCAAAATTATCGATTAGAAAACAAAGGAAAAATTTTTCATCAAATCAACACTTATATTTTGAGTATGATATACACATATATTATATTTTTACAGATTTAATATTTTTGGTGTAATCTAGGTTAATGAAACTCAAAATTAATTTTGATATCCAAAACATTTTTGTATAATATAATATCAAGGCCAACCCTTCGGTTCACCCTAAGCCAAGGCCCAGTCTTGGTCGACCGAAGGCACTGCTCTCGTCGACCAAATTCGCAATCTTGGTCAACAAAATGACAGTCTTGGTCGACCAAAATCGCAGCTTGGTCGACGAAGCGCCACCCTTAGTCATCTATACGTTGTGCAAACAAAGTATTTGTAGTCTAAAATATTGTCCAATGAACAAGTCACACATTCTCCAACGTGCGACTATAAATGGAGGAACCCCTTTGTACCCTTAAACTTTGGACCGTTCTTAATGAAGGCAATTTTTAATTGCTCGACATTTTTGTTAAGATTCAACGACTGGGAATTGAACAAAAGATTTTATAAATGATAAAATTATATTATAATTACAATTTTGTCTTTCTCCTTTGTTCATGTGTATTATTATAGGTAGCTGGAGGAAAACAATTGGAAATGTTAAAATTTAAAATTAAAACATATTATTTATAATAATGAAATTGATTCTAGATTTTCCCCTAAACAAAAAATAACCCGTTTAGTTTATTATATTTTTGTAATATCTTTAGAAGTTTATTCATAGGTCATTCAACTATTTATTATTGCAGTAAATTGTCACCATCCTGTCCGTTTTCAGTCAGCAGTAATTGAACATATCAAAATATATCAGGGTTAATCATACGACAGGGATTCAATAAGACCCGGTATATATCTTGCCCTTATTTTGAGCCAATGACTAATCAATCTCGGTTCCTTTCAGTAATTAAGCAACAATATATTTTGTAAATCATTATAATATGATCTCATTATGTCCATAAATCAGTGAAAAATACACATACAGAGAGGGTTCAACCAGCTTTGTACCCCAAAAAAAGGTCAAAAAAGAAAAAGAAGAATTCAAGTACTGCAGCCCAAACCAAGGCTGTTGGGAGGAACAATTCACATCTTATCCTAACCACACCAAAATCCTAGTTGTACTATAACCAAGTAGGGCAGCACCCATGGTGGGCAACCATTCTACAATGAGTTAATGGCAAATCCATAATACCAAGCACGCATTCATTATGCAGCTTCAACTTTCACAAAGCCACAACTTCCAGAACCAAAATAATGTGGATTTCAAAAACCCAAAATGATCCCTCTTACTGTCAGATATATTAAGATCAAGCATATCAAGGAAATAAGTTCAACCACGTTTCTACCACAAAAATGAAAAGAACAAAATTCCATCATAGGATCCATGTTTTACCTCTCCTTATAACTCCCCAAAAAAGTAATCAAGAATTACACAAAGAGGTTGGGCTTAGATGCCTTGTAAGTTGTCTTAAGTTTCCTGTTTGGTGGCCTGACCTTCTTGAACACCAAGGGGAACTTGATCTTGGAGTTGTGGAACTGCTTTGTACTTTCCCTCTTGCAAAGCTTTGCAGGAATGGTGGCGGTCTTAATGATCTGAATGCAAGGGAACCTGACTCTATGACGGGAAGCCATCTCGTTGTACATTTGCTCAACTGCACCATTCAGAGTAGTGTCTCTGTACTCCTTGTACATGTTGTGGTAGCCGGTTCTGCTCTGATAACGCAACCAGATACCATAGTTCTTGATCTTTGTAGGATTCTTCTCAAAGATCTGTAGAATAAAAAGCAAGATAAAACACTAGTTATGGAAAAGAAATATATAATAGCATGAAAATGTACAACTCTGTCTAGAAAGGGTTTCTCCTAATTTCTGTTGAACATAACATACTAGGAATTAATGTGTACTTGCCACAGATCAATGTATTTGCCATATCACAGAGTAATAAAGAAGTTGACAAATACAGTTTAGCTCCATTGTATAGAATTCAAAACCATCTTTATGGAAAACAAAAACCTAAAGGACCTGAACAACATGCAATACAAAACCAACAGGTAGAGGCTGACAGGTCAAGTTTAGCATCCAAAATAACTCAAGGCATGTGTCAATGCCTCATACCATCACGGAATAGGAGGCAGGGTTTAAAAATCTCAAGTTCAAACTCACAAATTTGATAACAAGTTGCTTGGAAGTAGAAAGAACTCGCATTCATCCATCCCAACATTATTTCCCACCTTTTAAAAATATTCAAGTGAAACGAAATTGACCTAAGAATAACACATTAGATATCAAGTCCCTAGAGCATATGAGCTCTATAAAAATTGCTACAGCATCACCTATCATTGCGGGTGTATGCTTATTCAACCAATACAAGCTCTTAAGTTGGCAACAAAAAATCATTGGAACATATCTTCTTTAATTGTTGGGGAGAAAGGGGATTATGTGATGGGTAGCGGGAGAATTACTTTGTATTGTGGCTCACTAGCCTTTGGACCAAAAATAATCTCCAAGGGGATTATGGGGGACAATTACTTTGTATTGCGACTCACTAGCCTTTGGACCAAAAATATTCTCCACATTAAGTGAGACAAAATAATAAGTGCTCGAACCAACTTAAAAAAGTGAGAAAACAAACAAAAGATTCCAGTGAATGAGAAGTAAATATGGCATTCGTGGAAGAAAACCAAAATATTAAACCATCCCTACAGAATTCAGCATTTCCAAAGAGATACTAAATGTTTACCCAACTTGAAAAGATATTTGTAAAAGTTTTCTACCATCGATACAGATACATATTCCTCATAATTTCCATCAGAAACACCCTTTCACATAATTAAATAAATGTTTAAATCCTGTGCTTTCATGACACTAAAATCAAACCATTCATTCATAGAATCCTAACAAATTAAATCATAAATACTCATTCACATATGTTAACCTCTACCAATTCAAAACTCCTCCGTCAAATGATTCATTCACAAGAACAAACTAAGTCGAATAAAGCTAGCATCAACATGTAACTGATGTTATTTCATTATTTTACATTCAAAACAAGACCAACAACACCTTTTAGCTCATTCTAGTATAAGAAAGTTAGACTCACAAGAAGAAAATGAACATCCGATTCTCATAGAGATCCAATACAAAGGTAATAGCATAGACAAAATATTCAAAAAGGTACAGACCTCATTGATAGCAAGGACTTGCCCATTGCTCTTCTTGACCTTCTTAAGCTTCCTCAAGAAGTACCTGAAAATCAACACCACCAACACTAAATCTCCATATTCTTGAAATAAACAAATAAAAGAAAAGAGATCGAAGAAGAACGCACCAGAACTTGGACTTGGCACGAACCTCGTTGGTAGCCCAGAGCTTCATGCGGTAAATCTTAGGATGCTCATCGGACTCCGTCGGAAGAGCTCTCCCAACGACCTGGTATTGATGAAACTGCCATCGAAAAAGACAACGTAAGAATCCCAAATGAACAACCCCAGTCGGCGAAATCAAAACATAGAGATCTGGAAACTTAGAATTGAAATGAAAAATAAAATCTCGTTAGGTCTTACTCTGAAAGTCACCATTTCTCCACCCTCTTCTTCTCTCTCCTCTCTCTCTCTCTCTCTCAGAGCGGGGGAGGTGCGAGGGTTAGAACTAGGGTTTTTTTACGCTTAAATAGGCGGCAGCTCAGAAAACCCTAGCTCCTTGTTACGGTATTACCCTTAGTTGTTTTCTCTAATGTCGGTTTACCACCTTTCTTTGACCCGAGGACACGTTGGTCATTTTGAGTTCAGGCCGCACCAAGAGTTGGGCCTAATTAATGGGAGCGGAAACATTTTGCCCGGTTCGTCTTTGTTTCTCGAGCCGGACTGAGCTCGTGGGTTTTTAGTTTGTGATTTTGGGTTTTGAAAAGTAAACAACGTTCTCTTAACATATTTCCACAACATTCCTATGCCACGCGGGCCTTATTACTTATTGGCCTAGGTTGGGCCGGGCCGGGTCGGGCTGACCTAAATAGTTCTAAATGTACATTTTCGCTAATTTCTCTTTCCAACCTAACTACAGTGAGACCTGAGTAGGAGTATTATAACACTTGAATCGAGTCAGATAGTGTCAATATCCGAGCTCAACTCAAGCGTTGGTTAGGTGAGCTCGAACTCGGTTTGAAGTGTCATCGAGTAGCTCGAGCTCGAATGTCGTTAGGGTAATGAAATGTGAAAAATATGAGAAATGTGGAGAAAAAATAAAATTATAATATAAAATGACATTTTTCATATTTAATTTTTAAAACTTAAGAATTATTATTTATAATATATTCAAAAGAGTATATCCATAAATATAATTTTATATATAAAAATTATTTTAACAAATATATATAATTATATCGACTAATTCGACGAACGTTCAATCTCAATACAGTATGAGATTGAGCTTGAACTCAAGTTCAATGCCGAACTACACGAGAATCTCATAACACCCCTAGATCTGAGTATAGATCTACCGGTGCCACCATGTCAGCCCAGCCATATGTTAGGACAGACCTTGAAAGCCAAGTTGTCCGGACTTGGTTAGAGTAATTTATAGGCTTAACCTTACTTTTCTCCGTTTATTTCCTTTAAATGCCGGTTAAAAAAAAGTGTGGCCCGAGTATGCTCACGTCAAGCAACAACACATTTTATCTGTCCATCAAGTTTAGTAAAAAAAAAATATTTGAAAATATATATTTGTTTATGGTTATTTGTTATCTTTTAATGAGATAATGAGGAAATAAATTAATAATTTTCGTTGTTTGTTTTATGGACAAGAGGTATCAATATTTAGTCGGCACAAGTTGATCTAATAGTAAAATGTTTTAGAGTGCTCTTGTGACATCACAAATTTAAATAGCTTTTATTAGGTTTAGGATCGATGCAGTATGTCTACATTCTCACATTTCATATTCATAACTAAAATAATATCATATTTAATCCTAAATAGAAGTCAAATTGGGTTTGAACTAATACTGATATTTTTTAAATACAAAACGATATAATACAAGTTATACGTTTTTGTATCGAATATAATTTATTAATCTTTTCGATTCCTTTCTCAATACTATCAATATGTCATCATAGACATTACCAAGTGTATTCCATTTTGTTTAGATTTTAGTTTGTGATTTGATAGATATATAACATTCACTAGAAAAAGAGAAGAACCATTTTAGGTTTAGTTTTTCATATGTATGGTGGGATCTCTCCAAACACAAGGTGGTACCGGGGCGAGTTTAAAGTTGTGTAATATGTAATCTATTTATGTTGTTAATGAAACACTTTAGTGAACATAATTCTTCTCCTTCAATCTCGTGATTTAATATTTAAATCTCATATAAACAAAAATATATATATATATATATATATGTAATCTATAATTTTTCTTTTTCGAAAGTGTCAATGGCTTCTTAGAACAATTAAAAAAAGAAAAAAATCTTTGATTTTGTCTCTATTTGCCTATTATGATATGATGATTAAAAAAACTGAAAAAGAAAAAAAAAAGAAGTTAATTTATAGATGTTTGTCATAAAGTAATAAAAAATAAAACATCTTTTATTTATAAAATTTACTCTTGATGTTTGAGTTAAGAAAAAGAACTCAGTTGGATTTTGTTAGTTCTGAGAAATATAAATTATTATTTTATATATTATGTTGAATTTACGATTGATCACTAAAATTTGCAAGAACTTGAGGTTAATGTATTACAATCACTTTTTCTTTTCTTTTCTTTTCTTTCTTTCCCCCCTCTTTGCTGAATAAATCCATTTTCTGGGAAAAAATTTACTTAACTTTTGAATCAAAGAATCTTAACTAAAATTATTTTATAATTTTAATATAAGCAATATAAATTTTGAACAATAATCATATTCAATCTCATTAAACCACAACGCAAGAAAAGGGGGGTGTAACATAATTACACCCCACCCACGAAATATTTATCAAAATATTATAAGTTTAAAATAAAAAATTATTTAAATATAATAATTTTTTTCATTCTCAAAATGTTTATTTCGTACTCTGAGAGTACAAAATTAATATTTTTTAAAATTTTAATTTTTTTGTTTTAAAAAACCAGTTCAGTACAAAACCGGTTTGAATAGAACCAATTTTGCATTTTAAGAGTGTAAAACCGGTTTCATACTCTCAAAATGAGAAATTGATTTCTCACTCAAACCTAACTTTTTTTTTGTTCTCAAACTAGAGATTATAAAACATTGAAATGATAACCACCGGACAACAACACGTTGTTTGGTAGTTGTTGTTGTTTTTTTTTTTTTAATTTTTGAATAACTCAATATATTAAAATAATTTATATTTTCATAAAAAATTTTTTATATTTTATATTACATATTTTCTCACATTTGATAAATTATTTTCTTATTTGGTCATAATTTTATTTTTTATATTATTCATTTTATAATTAAACAACTCAATATATTAAAATAATTAATATTTATAAAAAAATTCTTTTATATTTTATATTACATATTTATTTTCTTATTTGAGTATAATTTTATTTTTTATATAATTTATTTATAATTAAACAAGTCAATATATTAAAATAATTAAAATTACATATATAAAAATTCTTTTATGTTTTATATTACATATTTTCACACATTTGATAAATTATTTTCTTATTTGATCATAATTTTATTTTTTATATTATTTATTATATAATTATTTATTTAATAAATATATAATTATTAATTATAAAATAAATAATGCAAAAAATAAAATTATAATCGAGTAAAAAATTAATTTATCAAATAAGAAAATATGTAATATAAAATATAAATGAATTTTTATATAAATATTAATTTTTTTAATATATTGAGTTGTTTAATTGTAAAACAAATAATATAAAAAATATAATTATGATGAAATAAGAAAATAATTTATCAAATGTGAGAAAATATATAATATAAAATATAAAAAAAATTTTATATAAATATTAATTATTTTAATATATTGAGTTGTTTAATTATAAAACAAATAATGTAAAAAATATAATTATGATCAAATAAAAAAATAATTTTTTAAATGTGAGAAAATCTGTAATAAAAATATAAAAAAAATTTTATAAAAATATTAATTATTTTAATATATTGAGATGTTTAAAAATTAAAAAATAAAAGGAAAGAAAAACAACAATAACCACACATGTTGTGCTCCGGTGATTATTATTCCGATGATTATTATTTCAATGTCTCATAGTCTCAAGTTTGAGATTTGAATCTATATACTCGTATTTTTTGAAACAAAAAAAAAAGAAAAACCGGTTTGGTTTTGAAACTGGTTCCACTTGAACTTGTTTCGCACTGAACCGATTTTTTAAAACAAAAAAATAAAAAAATAAAAAATACTGATTTGACACTCTCAAAGAGCGAAATCAATATTTTGGGGAAAAAAAAAAAACACCATATTTAAATAATTTTTTTTTAAATTTACAATATTTTGGTACCCCGGGGCGGCCATATTCGCCCCTGCAGCTATGGAAAATTAGCAAACAAACCTCACATAAACAGATAAATTTCGACCAGAAATGACGCACCAAAGATTTCACGAGAAGTTTTCAACAACTGATCACAGATGATGCCAATCCACACACCAACAAGATTATGATCCACATCTAATATACCAACTTCCTGAGAAATAATGAATATAGATCGCTATAAAAAATTTCAACATCATATTTACCCATTTACCCACCCGTGTTAAGATCATCTCATCACACATTATTCATATCTTTTTGTTTTTTTCTTTTTGTTTTTTTTTTTTTTTTTGGGTATATACACACATTTTTGCAGTTTTCTTCATTGTCACCACATATGCGTCCCCCTCGTCACACCAAGAGTAACGGCAATCACAACAAGAACAGACTGCACATGGAAACAGAAACCCCAATTGAGCATAGTCCAGATGTAAGAAAGCAAACCAAGCAAGCAACAAGATTAAGAGAAAAAGGGATTCATTCCTGAACTAGAACATAGCATTATTCCCAGATAGAATTTTGATTTTGTGAGGGAGAAAAAACACAGCTAAAATATGATGTATGCATATAGCATCCAAAGTTAATTTGCAATCAGTACGCCTTTCCAAATCAAAAGACATCCAAAAGACTTCTTGAAAGTAACTCCTGATCTAAATATGTGAAGTAGAACCAAGGGCAAATGTTCATATAACTGGCTCCAAAAACCAGAGCGCAATGATCAGTGAGTAAAGACAGCAACTACATGCAAGCAAAAAAAATTCATCCAATCATTTTGCATGGGATTTCTGATTTTTATATAATTCCAGTCATTGAAAAGCGTCATCATTTCCAATGTCTCAATATACCTGGAATGAAAGTACCAAGGAGGAAAACATTCAGCAGGAGTAGAAAAAATTGCCACCCCTTATCAAGAGCCCGAAGGTTGTTAACACAGTGACCAATAAAATTATAACACTAGTTAAAATATTAGGCGACTCTGACTTATTCAAAACATACATATGCATGCACACTAGAGACTAGGCTGCTGTTAACACTTGCTTTCTTGAATTGATTCTCAAGTTCAATCTACAACAGCCTAAGGATGATAATCCTATAACTTCAAGAAGTTAAACCCAAAGTAGTATTGCTTCTCAGTTATTCATCAGAATCTCAGTAGATTCGTCCTAAAGATTATTTCTTTGTTAAATATTCATCATGCGATCCCGATTTTAATCACTGGTCACAATTGTGGCAAGCTTTTCCTCTCACTACTATCTCAGTTGAGTCACTTGTATTATATGTCTCATTCTGGTTTTTATTGTTTACTCCTAGGAAAGGAGGCTTAAAGCATCATTTTCTGAACTGCAGCTCAACAGAAGCATTAACCCAAAGCTAAGGTTTCTTCTCCTATGAAAGAAATAAGCTAAGGCTCCCTTTTGTAGTTGGACTCATTTTCTTTCTTATGTATCATACTAAAAATGATTTTCCTCTTCTTCACGCTTGACTGGCCTTTCTTGTAAGAGCCTGAAGATTATAAACTAAGCATTAGATTACATATTCATAGCATTAACAAGTTATCATTTTTGAAACATTTGAATTTTGTTTTTTTGGTTAAAAGAGTTTTTTGCACATTACCTTTACCAACATGATCTCATCCAGTGTATAGGGCAACAGCATCAAAGGCTCTACATGATCTAAAAACAGTGGACAGCAGTACACAGACAGGGTAATCTCTTTCACATGAAATTACACACATGATATACTATATCAAAAAAAGTGATGGAATTTAAACAACAACTCGAACTCAGAATTTCCAAACTTCACAAGACTTAACCTCCAACAAAATATAGTAATTTAGTCTAGATGCAAGAACCAAATATTTCATTTCAACACCAATATCATAGTACTGAACAATAAACATGAAAATGCACAGACATGCAAAAAGTCATTTGGATGAATTTTTTTAGGTACAATTCAAGGAAAACAAAAGGAGCAAGTACAAGATGAATACTCACAGCAATCGTGCATGCTATAAGTCCAGGTTTCTCTCTATAATCCACTCGGGCACACATCAGCATAAATGCTCCAATATACCATGGGATGGCACCAAAAACGAAACCAATTAAAAACCTGGAAAATAATTTAAAAAAAAAATTCATCAAAGTCAAATTTAAATGGAAAAGCCATAAAATGATTCAACTTCGATTAAAGACTGCAAATCATATCCTCAATTCCCAGTTTTTTTTTTTTGGGGGGGGGGGGGCAGGGTTAGGTTGGTGGTGGAAAAAATCTGAGTTTAATCCTCTTTCATTGAAGTTCTTCTATAAATACATTTTCCTTTGTTCCTTATCAACAAACTAAAAAGTTTCAAAATTTCAGTCATGTAAATGGTAAAGAACACATCAACAATGGCCGGTCATGAGTGGACTGAACAAACAGACCTGTCTATTAATCATGTCACCCACATGTTTATTGAGCAGGTTATACAACAACGCACAAAAGGCGCCTCACTTTGTTGAGGGTGAGGTCACATTTATATACCCGAATCTCTTTGGGACTAGTCATATTGGATTGAAGCACTCACCCTTTATCTAATCAAATGGAACTCAGGCATCTCACTTTATAACAATGTGGGGATCAACCGTGCTATATGCTACAAGCATGCTTGATCACACATCTGTTGTGAAGTGGGATGGTTCAGTTCCAACTCAGTTATAACAGTGAAGGTGGGTGCTTAGAGAGATCCTTGGTATATCACAGATAACAACCGAAGACCTAGAGTGTATATCATATTTAAATAGGTTAAGAGGTTAACCTGAATATGGACACATTTATCATCGTATAAACACAAATTTGACACGAAACCTATTTAGTTTAACCCTGACCTCATTTAACTTTGTGTTGTATGAACAGGGCATGTCCAAAAATTGCTAGGTCTATAAAATACACTGCAAAAGTTCGTCCATTTGCATGAATTTGGCCCAGAGGAATATCAGCCCCTAAAGCAACCAGATAATCCAGCACCAAAAGATGTGATCGGACATTTTCTTATAGGGTTAGAAATGATCTTAGAAAAACAACAACAATAATAATAAGGATAAAAATATTAGTACCGTAGACAGGCAATTAACTATTGTGTAACATGAGTCTTACATCGTATTATATTGAAGGTCCTTGTAAGAAACCTCAACCTACACAGCGCAAAAAGGAGAATATGCAAACTTACAAAAACCATCCAATCCCAAGCCCACAGCAAGGAAGGCGGCGTTCTCTTACAGGAGTCCCATCAGCAACGGCATAACCTTGAACACAAGAAGAAATTAGTTTGAATGAGGAAGATCAGCATAACATAATCTCAATGATAGGTGGAATCACATATAGCGTGTTTACTTTTTCATGTTTGGATCCATTCACATACATATTATTATGTACATATTGATGAGCAATACCAATCACTATAATCTTCTTTTTTAGTTAGAATAACCACACAGTAAAAGAAAAATAATATAAATCTTTCTTTATATGATAAATAGACCTGCACCGATATTCATGAACACCACAATGCATAACTCTTAAAGTCACAAGCAAGGGCAAAGGCTAGTGAGAACGAATGTCCAAACCCATTGGTCATATATTTGACCATATGCACACTAATTGTTAGAGAAAAAAGAAATGTTTGTACAAATCATCATAGCAGCCATGATTGATATTCATTTACTCGAGCAAATCGTCTCTTCCTGTCCTACTAATTCAGGTGTTGAAAGCAATTAGACTAGTTGCCTGCAAGCTATTCTCCTTCTTTCAACTGCTCTATTTTTCAATCTAACTTGCAAATCACATTTTTCAAAGCCTTCTTCATGCTTTTGTGGCTGCCTTCTATTTGATCTTCTTCTTACTACCACTCCTATGCTTCAGACAAAGTAACTCCGAAAACAATTAATTTCAATGCCACAACAAATAATTTTCTCTCATTAGAAACTAAAGATTAGTCCTCTGTAAACGAGAATTACTATAAAACTCAGAACATGTAAAGTCAAGCTCAGGCAAACTAGTCAAACATAAATGATGGAAAATCCATCTTGTAAAAGGACGTTTGTCAGTTAAAATTTTGTTTTGGGTTCAAGAAGCTAACAACACAACAAAAAAATCGGCTGCATGTTTTGGTGTGTAACTATGAGTGCCTGTAATTTTTACATTATATTCCTAATCCCAATTCCTTTGCCCTAAATTTTGCAAATGTCCACATAGCCACAGGTTGCAAAGCAAAACCCATCAGCAGATGAGCTTTATTAGTACATAAGAGTGAAACTGTACTATAATCATGGAACTAATCAATTTTTAAGAGGAGAGATAACATATGAGAGAGAGAATTCAGAGGAAAGAGAGGGAAGGAGAATAGAAAAAGAATAGACACTGAGAAAACTCCACAAAAAGGATATTCGATTGATCAAACAATTATCCAAATACAATAATCACAGTCTGCCTATCATCTGGGTCATAAGTATCAGCCCTAGCAGGTAAAAAACTGATTCTTCATCTTCTAAATTCAACTAACCTGGGAATCACATTCAATTAACCTATTAAATACCTCAAAATTAGCAAAATATCAAAATACATTGAAAATACTAAGTTTCACAAGTATTGCCTACTTGTCCTACATCACCTACATTCAAACATAATGCAAACTCTCTCTCTCCCACTCTCTCCCCCATCCCAAAGAGAGAGAGAACAAAAAAAAAACAAGAACCATATACACACATTAATCATAAGATCAATTTTATTCCTTTATCATGCCGTTTAGCCCCACTTGCAGAAATTCCTAGTCCTAGCTCTGCCTGTACCGTGAATTGAAGTCACATGGAAAGAATTTATTCACTTTTAACCTTAAAGTAGATATGGTTTTTCACTATACAATGGACCTAGTTTTGAAAGTTGTGATTACCTCACCTAATATTAGGTATAACTTTTCAATTCAAAAAATTATTAATGTAATAATAATTCAAATATATCTTTTGCAGGAAAATTTAACCTCTATTTACAATATCATACCTTTCTTATTCAAAATTTTTCACAATAGTTGAAAAATATTACATGTAGAATAAGACAAAATAGAGATAAGTTGAAACATGTTTAGTTCAGGTTCTCCCAACACCACCCATGCAGAATTTTATTAACTTATAATTTGTCTCATAGCATCCAATTCTCCATTAGTGACATATGATGTCAATGTATAATCTTGGTCCGATCCAACCAATTAACAAAGAATAAGAACCCAAAATCAGGTACCAATGAGAAATCCATTTAAAGAAGATAGAAAACCTTGTACCTCCCTCATAACCTAGCTAAAAGAAATGAATTCCATCCATCAATAGCAAACACCTACAAGCTTCTTATGCAAAGGTCACCTGAAAGGGGTGAAACTCCAGAAACAGGGAAGCTGGAATCAAACTAAAGGAGATGGGAGAAAGTAAGGCCCTCCTTCAATTGATCTGAACATTTAAACCAATCTATCCTATGCTCCCAACAAACATAATGACATCAATATCAATCCTTTATCAACAAAATTTTCTATAGAATTTGCAAGATTTTTGCCACCCACACCCCATCACCCTCTGTGACCATAGATTTGATCACAAAAAAAAAAAAAAAAAACCCAAAAAACTAAATACACCACCAAACTTCATAATCCAAAGCCTGAAATTTCATCCAATTCCCCTAATTCCTGTTAACCAAACCAAATATCCTCCACAAACACTTTTTTGAGTATCAAGATTAATCAAGATAGCGAAGCCTGTTAATCCAAGAATCCAATCATTAATCCGTACCAGCAAATTTGACCCAAACTACCCTTTAAGTTCCACCAACCACTCAAAACCGCAAAGGACCCATTTCACCTAACTCAACATTATACAGGCATAGCGGAGGATAAATTCACTCCTTAACACAATAGTCTCCCAATAGGCGAAATCCTGCAATTTGATCCAAAACGCCCTCTAGGTCTTATCAACCAGGCCTAGAACCACACAAAATAAATTTCAAGACACCGAATTTCCACATATTATGCAAAACAAACCCCCAACAAAAAAACAAGGGGAAAATCAACGAGCGAACTTCACAATCCCCACAATCTTCAGTTTGATCCTTAACACCGTATATTTACAAGTCAAACCCATAAACCAAAAATCTTCATAATCACAATTTTGTCCCTTGAATTGATAAGTGAACCATAATTATTAAAACCCAGAAATTAATTAATACTAGAGAGAGAAAAGTAAAGAAGGGTTTTTGTTCCGGTACCGTGAACGGTTGGGTAGCCATGAGAATAGTAAGGAGCACCAGGAGGCGGCGCCGGTTGAGGGAAACCGACAGCCGGCGGTGGTTGATGCTGAGATGTCGGTGGCGGAGGGTAATAGTTGGCTACGCCTTGGAAGGTTCCATAGTGGTGTTGCTGGGGTTCTCCGTAGGGGATTCCTCCTCCAGCTCCCCGGTTCTTCTCTTCTTCGCTGCTCATCCTTGGGTATTGAAAATTACGATGAAGATCAGACGCGCCCTCTCTCTCTCTTTAGGGGAGAAGACGAATTTTAACAGAGGAAGGTTCTGGTTTTCTGGGTGGTGATCATTGAATCGCAGGAAGTTGTTTTGTTTGTATTGCCATTAAGAGGCTTGATCGGGACCCCACTCATTTTGGCCATTTTTAGGATTCATTTATATTAATTATTTATTTATTTCTATAGTATATTTATTGCATTCACAAGAATACATTATTATTATTATTATACCGATATTTATCGGCGTAAGTGAAAATGACACTTTCGTTCCTTAATTAGATCAGGAATTTGATTCCCATTGAGCACGGAGAAAATAATGTCGGGAGACCTCTCCCTCAAAATGAGGTCAAATCGGTTTCAGATTAATCGAAACAAAATCTCAGACACCGAAAAATTCATATTAAAAAAAAAAAGAATACATCATTGTCGCTGCTTGTGATTTTATCTTCATTATCCCAGGGCCTTTCGAAAAAAAAAAAAAAAAAAGAATTGTAGTAAAGTCTTTTAAAAAGTTGAGGCTATGTGGTAAGGTCTTTTTCTTTATTTCTAACGTGGATGAGAGAGTGAGAGTGACAGAACCCTTCTCACATTAAGTGATGCAAAAATCCAAATTAATTTTATCGGGTGTATGCATCTTAAACTTATTAATACCGCTCTAGAGAGAATGATATCAAAATTTAGTTATGATTATTTTTATATAATTACTATAATCTGTATTTATATTTATAAAATTTTTAAAAATAATTATAAATAACATAATATTTACTCAAAATTTTGAATTATGTATGTTTTCTATTCCAAGAGTACATGAGTCCATTTTTTTTTTATTTTCATAATCGGTATTCGAATTTTACTCAATTAATCTGATTTAAATACTGATAAATTTTTTTTATCATTTTTAAGAATTTAATTCAAAATCTCTAATTAAAGGGTGAAACATCCAATCACTTAATACAAAAACTTTTGGTTGCATTAGCCCGCCTTTTGTACGTTTTCATCTTCTTTGACCGAAAACGCCATAATCCTCTTTTAATTTCCTCACATCAAAAATCCAGTTTTTATCATCAATTTTGAACCCTCCACTAGAATCCGCCATTATAGACCGTACCAAAGCATCCTCCGCCATTGATGAGCTTATTTTCTTCAAATTAGTGATAGAATTTATCTTATTTCTTCATTTTGACGGTGATTAAAACCTCATAACACATTTTTGACCCACAATTTCTTTCAACTCGTAATCACCGCCAATGCTTCTCCCTCTATAGTTAACTCCAATTTCATTGGGGGAGCACCTTCCTTGTTCATAAAAGAACAATTCTCTCATCATCAAACATGCACCTTCCTTGTGGGAGAAGCAACCAATCATTTTCAGTAAAATCATAGCATATTCCGTCGTTGTCAAGTATTAACGGCACTTTTTAACATTTCTAGTTTGTAACGTTAATTTTTTTTTCAAGACTGAAATTTAAGATTTGTTTGATTAATTTGGTTTAAATATTATGAATCTATTTTTAGGAGTTGATTCATTCAAATTCAAAATTTTTAATTAAACAGATAGAATGTCTATCCACTTAAATTATAAGAGTTTGATTTTGTAACATTAATTACCGACCTTTCCGGAATTACTCCTTTTTCCTCTGCGCATTTCTCTTAGCATGAACTCGTGCTCAGTCCCGCAACAAGACGAAATGTGGTAAACATGTGTATTATCACAGTAGTAGAATGTTTATGGTGGTGATTTTCATTATTTTTTGCAAACTGACAAAAATCATATGAAACTCTATTTTTTTTTTTTTTTGGTCCCTAGATTTGGTTTACCATCGAATTTTTGAAGTTTTACTTCAACTAATCTCGCCCGAGCTACTGTCGAGTTCCAATCGGAAGAAAATTCTTCTAACATTATTTTTTGTCACTATTAAAACTTGAATCCCGTTCTGGATGTGGGATGGTAATGCATTTCCCATTAGACTAATGCAACATTGGTATTCTCTTTGAAAACCAAATCACAATTCATTATGATTATTTTGAAAATCCTAAAATTCTGTTCTTTTTCTTCATTGGTGTTGCTATCATCGGCATTAAAGTCCTCTCCATCACCATAACTCTTCCAGATTTGAACAGGAGACTCATATACATAAGCAGAAAACAAGTTTCTAATATCAGTAGCCACTGAAATCAATAACAAACACAAACCAAATTTAAAGACTAACGCACAAATCAAACACGAGGGTCTAGCAAATTTTAACCAAATTTCACTAAAAAATTAGACAGAAGTTCCCCATCACTTCTTTGTAAACCTCATTCTTTTTATCCCTCAGCTCTACGATCATCATTTATCTTTTTTTTTTTTCCTTGTGATTTAAACTTACCATCATGGCCACAACGCCTTTAATATCAGACAATTGCTACCAATTTCATCATTATTGCTGGAATCTGTCATAGTTGCTCTCTGCAGGGTTGATGGCGGTGGTTGAGGTTTGTGGTGCAGAGGGGAAAAATGGAGACGGGGATTTAAAATTAAGTATATATAGAAATCATTGAACTTAAATAAAGCTCTAGTTATATTTGATGTGTTAAAAATAATCGGAATCAAGATTTAATTGGAACATCAAAAAGCTTATAGTCGACAACAATTGGAGGGTGTTGAGGTGGTATATTCAGCTAGAAATTAACGATCAAAATGAAAATTTGATGATATAGAGCTTATGTTGAGGGTTTAATCATAGGAAAAAACTTTTTAAAAAAAATCAAGAAATTTCAAAAGAGGGACGGCTGCAAAAGAAAGAAAGAAAGAAAGAAAGAAAGAAAGAAAGAAAAGAAGGAGAAGAAGAAGAGTTTCACAGGGTTTAAAACCCCAATAATTTCATGCGTACTTGTTTTGGTGGATGCTAACACTTTGGGTAACTTCCATCATAGTTTGTGTACTTCTCTCTTCCTTGTTTAATTAAAGATTCCATTGCAAATGATCTGTCATGTAATTGATAGGACCAAATATACAATCAAACAAAGAATGTTAGAAAAAAAGAGAAGAATACGCTGATGGCATAGGTTAAATAAAACTCTGATGTCACTTATGCAACTAAGTTTCTTTTTATTGTTTTCTACGTTTGCGAATGAAAAAACGGGTATCAGATACAGACCTTATCATATTTGAATTAAATTAATTTACTAATTCCTACATTTGCATTTGGGTTGATACTAATGAATGGTCACCACATGGAGGATGTTCAACCATTTGTAGTCAATGCACTTGAATCATTACATTGCCACGGCATTCTTATGGATACGGATTAAGGCAGCCTGATGGGGCTTAAGGCTTCTCCTTTTTCTTTCTTTCTTTTTTTTTTTTTTTTGGTCCCATGGACTTAATCCATCACTTGAGTATATGAACTTTGTTCTGACTAATCTCAGTTAAGCTGCTGTCGGATCCCAATCAGGAGGGTATCCTCTCAATATCATTTTTATCACTTTCAAAACTCAAATCCCGATTCTTGATGTGAGGTGTTAATGTCCTTCCTATTAAACCAACGAAATTTAAGACTTCCACTAGACCAACGAAACTTAAGGCTTCTCTTCACACAATATGTATCACATCCAGCAACCCCATTAAATATTCTTTTAAACTTTCTCTTGTTTTCAACATAATTCTAGTAAAATGTACAACACATATTACCCTTTTTCAAGCTCAATTACTATATTTTTCCAATTCAATAAAAACATAATATTTTTAAAATTATGGTCATTATAAAAAATTAAACAAGACATAATTTATATATTATATAAAACTATAGACATGATAAATATACAATGCATTCCTCATATTTCTCAAACATAGTAAAATAGTTATTTTATGGACTAAGACAAATAAAATTACTAAATAATTTTCTAACCGGTAAGAAAATTAATAACGATATTAAAATTTTATTCATAGGTTTACCGGTGTCAGGTCTGAGTTTGTTCAATGGTGCGAAAATCTTTGGTAAAGAAAATTGGCAAATTAAAGAAAAATATGAAAGTTTATTAAAATTTGTCATCATGTTTCATCCATATGAAAAAACTCTTCACTTTTGCAAGAAACTTTACAGCAATATTAAATTTCATAGAACTAAAAAAATAAAATAAAATTCTGCCAAAAAAAGAAAATAGAGTCAAATTACAGACAAAAATAATCAAGAAAATACCTTTGCAATGTACTATGTTAACCACCATGAGCTATAAGCAAAATATAATAGTAAAACTCAAAGCCAAATGTTTCAAAATATAAGTAATATTCACCGTAAAATTCAAAATACAACTGAATTAAAAAAATAAAAATAAACAAATTGATTAATAGACTTTTATATAAAAATCGTAGATTTCAAGGAATTTATAGATAAATTTTAGAATGAAACTCTGAATATTTCATGGGAAGCTTTCAAACAACGGATAATCAAACAGTAACTTTTAAACATGCACACTATCAACCTCAGAGCTACACACTCCAAAATTAAGGATATGTAGAGATCATAATCTGCGTATAATATACCTTCTTCATGAGAAATAATGAATATTGATTGCTATAAAAAATTTTCAACATCACATTTACCTTACCCACTAATGTCAAGATCATCTCATCACTCACCATTCATATATGACTTTTTTTGGGGTAAGTTGATGCAGATATGTACATACATTTTTGCAATCTTCTCTGACCTCACCACACACGAGTCTCCCTCATCAGACCAAGAGTAACGGCAATCACAACAACACCGGACTGCAGATGGAAACAAAGACCCCAGTTGAGCATTGTCAAGAAGTAAGAAGGCAAACCAACTAAGAAATGATTAAGTGAAAAGGGATACATATGAACTAGAGCATGACATTCTTCTTGGTTACACTTTTGTTTTTATGAGGGACAAAAAACTAAGATACAGGCATATGGCATCCAAAGTTAATTTGCAATTAGTACACCTTGCAAAACCGAAAGACATCCAAAAAGACTTCTTGAAAGGAACCCAATGATCTTATGAGGAAACATAGCAGCACCAAGGGCAAAATATTGTAGAACAGGCCCCGAACTACAGTGCAGTGACCAATGAGTTAAAGACAGCAATTATGCAACTAGAAACATGCATCCCATCTTTTGCAATGGATTCCTGATTTTTATATGAATCCACTAACTGAAAAATGTTATACCTCTTGATATACCCGAAATAAAAATCTCGAGGAAATAAAAATTGCAGCCAGTCTAGAAAATTTGTCACCCTGATCCATGTACTATATACTGCAACGGAATCAAGAGCCTGAAGTTGTAACACATAGCCAACTATAAAATCATGGTACCAGCTAAAATACTTGGTCACTCAGATTTATTCACAACATACACGTGCAGACACTAGGATGCTGCTAGCACTTGCTTTCTCTAATTGAATCTCAAATTCAATCCATATCTGGCTCAAGGAGAAATTCCCTACATCTTCAAGTGATTACCCTCAGTATTATTTCTTGTCATATATACACCAGAGTCTCAGTAGACTCATCAGAAAGATCATCACTATACATTTATTATATATTTGTCACACTGTCCCCAATTTTAATGGTTAATTACCATGGAAAACTTTTCCACTCACTGGGATTTCAGTTCAGTCATTTGTATTATATGTCTCGTTCTGGTTTCTATTGTTTAACCCCAGGAAGGGAGGCTTTAAAGCATCACTTTCTGATCTGCAGCTCAAGAGAAGCATTACATCCAAGCTAATGTTTCTTTCCCTAAGAAAGAAATAAGCTAAGGTTTCTTATTCATCATAATAAAAATGTGAGTTTCCTCTTCTTTATGTTTAAATAGCCTTGTTTGCAAAAGCTTAAAAGGTTATTAACCTAAGCATTAGATTACATCATTCATAGCATCGACAAGCTAATATTTCTAAAATGTTTGATTCTCATTTTCGGCTTGATAAGCATTTTGTTCATAACCTTTATCAATATGATCCCATTCAATGATAGGTGAAAAATGTGGTCCCCAGTTCACAGATGGGGTAATCTCTTTTACATGAAATTATATGCAGGACAATGTATATCAACAACAGTGATGGAATTTAAACAGTGACTCCAACTCAACATTTCTAAACTTCACAAGATTTAACCTTCAAGAAAATATTGAGGTTCAGTTTAAATGCAAAAGACAAATAGTACTTTTCAACACTTATATCATCATACTGAACAACAAACATGAAAACGCACACATGCAAAAAGTCAATTGGATGAATTTTTAAGATACCATCAAAAGGGGCAAGTACAAGAAGAACACTCACGGCAATTGTGCAAGCTATAAGTCCAGGTTTCTCCCTGTTATCCACTCGGGCACACACTAGCATGAATGCTCCAATATACCAGGGGATTGCACCAAAAATGAAACCAATTAAAAACCTGGCAAATAATTAAGCATAAGTACTCATTAATGTTAATTTTATATGGAAAAGCCATAAATGGTTCAACTGGGATTAAAGACCACAAATTATGCCCTTCTCCGGGCAATTAACTATTGAATAATATGTGTATTGACATTGTAGTTTCATTGAGGTCCTTGTAACCAACGTCAACCTACAAGTAGAAAAAATGAGAACAACTAAGTGAACTTACAGAAACCATCCAATCCCAAGCCCACAGCAAGGAAGGTGGCGTTCTCTTACCGGAGTCCCTTCAGCAACAGCATAACCTTGACCACAAGAAGAAACTATTGTGAATGAGGGAGATCAACCAAATGTAATCTCATTGATAGGTATATATCCATATCATACATAATTCAAACAGGAATATACATATATTTGATAAGCAACACCAATCACTATAATTTTATTTTATTTTATTTTAATTTAAATCACCATACATTTTGAGACAAAAAAGAAAAATATTTTTTTGTGTGCCAAAAAGAATGGCACCAAGATTTGTGAACACTATGATGCATAACTCTCAAAGTCACAAGCAAAGGCAAAAGCTAGTCAGAAAGGTATCCTAACCCATTACTCATAATTGACTATATCCATAAAAATTGTAAAAGAAAAAAAGCAAAGTTTTTGCAAATGATCATAGTAGCCATGATATATATTCATTTACTCAAACAAAACATCTCTTCCTGTTTTAAATCAATTCAAGTGTTGAAAGCAATTGGACTAGTTGCCCGCAATTTATTCATCTTCTTACAACTGCTCCATGTTTTTGAAACTAACTTGCAAATCACATTTTTCAAAGCCCCTCTTCAAGATTTTGAGGTTGCCTTCAATTTGATCATCTTCTTACTTTGGCTCCTATGCTTCAGAAAGAGTAACTCCAAAATAATTATTTCACAGCCACTCTAAATACTTTTCTTATTTTATTAACTAAAAGTTAGGCCTCCATAGATGAGAACTCCCATAAAACTGACAATACGTAAAGTCAAGCTGAGCCAAGTTAGTCATATTTACATGGCGGAAATTCATCTTGTAAAACAACCATTTATCAATTTTTGTTTCGGGTTCAAGAAGCTAACAAAACAACAAAAAAAGATTGGCTGCATGTTTTGGTGTTTAATGGTGAGTAACTGTAATTTTAACAATATATGCCTACTCCCAAAACCTCTGCACTCTAAATTTTGCACCTGTCCTAATAGCCATCAGCAGAGGTGAGTTTAATTATTACACAAGAATGAACCTGTACCATAATCATGGAACTAATGAATTTTGAAGAAGGGAGATGAGTCAGAGGAAACTGAGAGGAGGAGAATAGAGAGAGAATCCAGAGAGACAGGGAACACCTCAAAGGGGAAAATTTCAATTGATTAAAATGATTATCTAAATACAATAGCTATCGCCTTGCTATCATTTGGGTTCGAAATATCGACCCTAATAAGTAAAACATAACTTTTCATCTTCTAAGTTCAACTAATTTTTGAGTATCACATCCAGTCAACTTATTAAATACCTCAAAATTAGCAAAGTGTCAAAATGTAATAAAATTATTAATTTCCACATTTATTGTCTTCTTGTCCTATATTCAATCATAATGTAAACTCCCTCCCTAAGGGGGGAGGGGAAGCTGCATTCCTCATAAGTTCAATTTTATTCATTAATCATATCATGTAGTCTCATTTGTAGAAATTCCTAACTTTGCCTATCGGTAATTGAAGTGACTTAAAAAGAATTTATTTACTTTCAACGTTAAAGCAACTAAAATTTTTCACTATCGTAAATGCTGTAAAAATCCAAATTCCAAGCCAAATAAATAATTATAAAATTGAGCTAGGATTAAAATTATTAATATAACAATAATAGTTTATATCTCTTTTACAGGAATTCTACTTGCAAAATCATACATTTAATATTTTTTTTTTCTTTTTTACTTTAGTTGGAAAAAATATAACAATTAGAATAAAACAAAAATAATGATAGCTGAGGCACATTGAGCTAAGCTGAGATTTTCTTCAAACATGATTTAGACTTATTTACCTGCAACTTGCCTCATAGCAGCTAGTTCTTCATTAGTGATATATCATGTTAATGGACAATCTTGTTTTCATACAGCCATATTACAAATAATAATGACCCAAAATTGGGTGTCAAGGAGAAAGTAATTTAAAGAAGATAGCACGTCTTGTACATTCCCCACAAACTAGCTACAAGGAATGAACACCCCACAAACTAGCTACAAGGAATGAACACCATCATGCTGGATCTTAAACCAACATTGGAATAATATACTAAAGTTTTGGTTAACTTTAGACTCTAGAGAATCTGGTAGGGTGTAGAATTTGTAAATATGCAGAAACTTTATCTTTGTGATGGGTTAATATAAGGATATCAAAAGATAACACAGTTACCTTTAAAAACGGGTTGTAGAATTTGTAAATGTGCAGAAACTCTATCTTTGTGATGGGTTAATATAAAGATATCAAAAGATAACACAGTTATCTTTAAAAATAGATTGTGATCCACATATCGGTATACTCTTCCATCCCTAACATCCCATCGGTTAGAAATTCTTTAGGAAGAACACAAAAATCTGGAAGACTGCTCCAACTCAAAATTCTTGAAGGCTTGCAATCAGTACCAGTTAGAAATCATCAAAGAAGATCCAAAAAGTATGGATTTAGGTATGTTTTTCTTCAGTTGCTATATTCAGTTATTTGCAATTTCTTAATAATTTGATATGTGGATCTAGAGCTATTTAGTTTACATATTGATGATGGATTTCATCAAATCAGTCTCAACACATCCATTATGAACAAAGTTTCTTAAATAAAGGTCACCTGAAAGGGGGCAAAACTCCACAAATAGGGAAACTGGGATTAAAATATAGGACATGGACATATTACGACACTCCTTAATTACTTTAAAAATTTAAATCAAGCTGTCCAATGCTCCCAATATACATAATGGCATCTGTTTCACAATGAAAGTTTCACAACTTAACACACGTACTTTATCTCTTCAAAGAAACCCTTATCAACAAAATTTTTTACAGCACTTGTAAGACCATTGCAGACCTCCATTCCTTTACAAAACCCATGAGCCTCCGTATATAAAAAATTTGATCAAGCAAGAAAACTCCCAAAAAAGATATCTACCTATCTTCATAATCCAGAACTTGAAGTTTCATCCAATTTCCCTAATTCCTGTTAACCGACCAAAATATCCTCCACAATCTCATTTTTAAATAGCAAGATTAATCAAGATAACAGAAAGGTACAATCCAAGAATCCAATCATTATGCAGAAAATCCCCAATGCCGGCAATTTGATCCAAACTACCCTTGAGTTCCATCAACTACCAAAAGTGCAAAGTACCCCATTTCACCTAAATCAACACTATACAGGCATAGGGGATACAAATCCACTCCCTAACCTAATGATCTCTGAAACAGCCAAAAACCTGCAATTTGATCCAAAACGCCTTCTAACTTCTATCAAACAGACCAAAAACAACAAAAAATATGATGCAAAACGCCCCCCCTCCAAAAAAAAAGGGAAAAAAAATCCACAAGCCAGCTTCACAATCCCCACAATCTCCAGTTTGATCCGTAAAGCCCTCTAATTACAAGTCAAACCCACAAACCAAAAATATCCGTAATCACAATTTTGCACATAGAATTGATAAATGGTGCATAATTACTAAAACCCAGAAATTAAGCAATACAGAAAAAAAAAATGAAATGATAAAAACAAGAGAAAATAGAGAGAAAATTGAAGAAGGGTTTTTTTTCTCCTGTACCGTGAACGTTTTGGTAGCCATGAGAATAGTAAGGTGCGCCGGGAGGCGGCGCCGGTTGAGGGAAACCGACAGCAGGCGGAGGCCGATGCTGAGACGTCGGTGGCGGAGGGTGATAGTTGGCTACGCCTTGGAAGGTTCCGTAGTGGTATTGCTGGGGTTCTCCGTAGGAGATTCCTCCTACTCCTCTGTTCTTCTCTTCTTCCCTGCTCATCCTCAGATATTGAAAAGTATGCAGAAGGTCAGAAGCGCTCTCTCTGTTGAGGGAAGGAGATGAATTTTGACCGTTTAGAAAGAGATATAGCAAGGTGGTCGATTGTCGTATTGAAGGAAGTTTTGTTTGTATTGTAATTAAATTCTAAACGACGAAATCGAAGAGGCTTGTCTGGGACCCACTAATTCCACTTACGAGGTTGTCTGGCGCATGATCCATTGAGCTCAAATAAAATTTATTTTAATTCTGCTATAAAAAATTATTAATAAATTAAAATAAAGCAAATTATGTGAGTCAGTGGCTTAAAAATATAATAAGAGTAGACACTGTGATTGGTTCAGTAAGAAAGACCAAAAAAGCGTAATTGGACCCATCAAACTTTTTTCTTGTTATACCTCAGCTTGCTTACCTTTCCATTTCTTTAGCCAATATGAGATTGTAGTTTGAACAATTTTTTTTTTTCAAAGAAGACGAATATATTTTCATACATGCAAATTAGTGCAGTGAAATCATAATTCTCGACTATAGTATGAAAGAATGCTTTGGATTAAGATTTAAAATTTAAAATTCAAATATCGTGTCTTATGTAGTAATTAAATTTATATTTTATATATATCTTAAGTTTATATTTTTATTTTCAAGATATGTTATTATGTGGTTAAAATGAACATATATTTTTAAATAAATCCTTGGTGGTAATAAATTATATTGAAAAATTAAGTTATTGATAGGAGATTGAATACTGATACTTTTAAATAAGATATAGTATATTAAAAATAGACGTTAATAAAGTTTTAATTTTAAAAAATCTAAATCAGCAGATGATCGAGGTCAATGGAGTCTGGCGGCGGTTCATGTGTCCACAGACGACATGTTGCAGAAGCTACCTTCTGGCTTTATTGTGGAAGATTTGCGCAATGGCTTCCGGAAGGTGAAAATTCAATTTTTCAAGTTTATTTTTGGTAGACATTCCCTCTTGTATTTTATATAAATTGTACTTCTCTTTTTTATAGAGTGAATTTTACATGATTTGATTTGTTTATTTTTTTTATGGGTTATAATTGTTTTTGTTTTGACAATTACAAATCATGTAGATAATTGATCCGAACTAAACACAACCATTTTGTTGTATTTTGTCAACTGATTTTAATTTTGAAAGGAAGAAAATTACAGATGATAGTTTTTTTTTTTTTTTTTTCAAAACTTCTATAGTTCTGAGAGGTCATTTTAGGATACCAATGGTTATTTTTTAACAAAGTACCTAAGACCCCATTGGCTGCCTTTATTTAGACTTTCTGGATACTATGAATATTACAAAAATCCAGTTATGGTCCTATGCGGCGCAAACATCGTGACAATAATGTGATGCTAGAAAGAGACTTTGTCCTCTACTTTCTTCATTTCTAGACTTGATGAGTAGATGTATCAGCGTGATGCATATGGTTGTGGCTGCAAATTTTCCCATTCATAAACAAAGGGCAGTAGATGCCTTATTTTTTTTTGGGGGGGGGGGGTGGTGAAGGGCACTAGATGCTTTGTCTCTTGGGAGTTCGAACATTGCCCCAGAGCCTCAATAGGCCTGCTCATGGTGTTGCTGAATGGGGTGTTTATTCTGATTCTAATGACACTTGTCCTCATCTGCCTTTCCCGATCATCCTCCTCAATGTTTTTTCATTTGGCTATGTTTTCTTTCTTTCTTTCTTTCTTTCTTGCTTTCTTTCTTGTATTGCCTTAGGGAAAAAAGGGCAGAAGATTAGTAGCCAATGAACTTATGATAATTATTGTATCAAAAGTTGGTACACTAATTAAAGTCATCTTTTTAAGAATTGAAATCAGTTTCTTTTGTGAAGTTGGTGCACTATGGTCTTGTGAACTGACTCTCAAATGTTGTAATATTGGACAATTACTTTGAATTGTCCATTCTTTTTGATAAACTTGTGTTTGTCTTGTTGAATTTGTGTATATTTTTATATTAGTTGCAATTGCCTTGTTTTTTGGAATTGCAAATTCTTTAGTAAAAGGTGAAAGAATAATTTGCTTTGCATTCATCACACACGACTACGTTGAATTGTAAATTCTGTAATAAATGATTTGTCACTTTATTATATTTTGTCTTTTAGTTTTAATTTTAAATAGAGAAAATCGTAAATATTTGTATTTTTCTACGACATCTGAATTTTTTAAGGGCCATTTTAGGGTACCAAAATGGTTATTTTTTTAACAAGGTACCCAAGACCCTTGGGTTACCTTTTTGTAGGCTTTTTGGGCACTATGGGTATCAAACCTATTGGTACCCTAGAAAAATCCAGTTATGAGCATCATATATGATTATTTTTCAATAATTTCTTATTAAAAAAATTATTTAATGATTGGAGAAAAAGTACTCGTCTGGTGAAACCAAAAACACCCCAATAATGTGGTGTCGGCGTCAATATGGTTTCTTCTCTGAGATTCAAATCTTGGTGAAGGACTTTGAGTCGTTCCTTTATTATCCGCACCAATTCTTACATGTGGAATACACATCTATGGCAGCGCAGCGAGTGGTCATGCTCTTCACATTATTTGCATGAGATTGGCTTGGAGGAAAAAAAATAAAAAAAAAAAAGGCTTGAATTTGGACATCAATCGAGGGCAAAGGTAAGACGGTAAATTCTTGGCCCAACAAATTCCGAAAGATTGTAAGGTTGAAGCCCAATCAAGTAAAGGGTCGGGGTCTATTCCCTCTTAAGTCAAAGATCATTGAGTGTAGTGTGAAGCGTAGATGTAGCAGTTGGGTGTAAAAACTTTTAATTAAAATTTTGAATTTAAATTTTAAAAATAAAAGAACAGATATTAAGAGAGTTGATCTCTTAATAGATCTTATAGTATTTGGTCAAATTAGTCGTATTAAATTCGAATACTGATTGATGATAAATATCTACTAAAAAAAAAAAAGGACCATTAAGTTTTTAATTTTGTTGGATCCAATGGTACCAAGTATCTTCAGAGACCACTAAGATCCGCCAAATAGAGGTTAACTATGTTCATGTACCATATCTTTAAAATCGAGTTAATCTATGTGGATTGTAAGGCATATAATATTTGAATATTGATACATGGTTATTGATCAAATTTTCAACGATGGAAAAGAGTATGTGCATAATCTACTAGGTCATGTTGATAGTTTCTATTCTTAAGGCAAAAAGATTGATTTATTTAGTTTTGCAGAAAGAAAGAATTTTTTTTTTTAAATTACTGTTCCAATCCGTATTTGAAATGTTTGTATAAAAAGATGTCAAAATGTTTGTTTGCCAAGTAAGGGTGGAATTGGAAGGGACCCAACGTTGTCCTCCTATGGATTCTATGATTTTTTGACTAAGGGAGGCTAGAGAACCTATGGAATGGGTAGAGTACCTTGTTGCACGGCACCTATATCTTATGCACAAGGAATGGCTAGCTAATGGAAGTAAAAAGGAATGAAAAAGAGACTAGGAAACTAAGGAAAAGATAGGAAATAATGGTAGAATATTTTTGGTATTTTTGAATGAGGAAAAATTTAGAAAAGTAAAGGGATATGACTCACAATCATTGGGAGAGTACTTGTCCTGCACCACAGGGATCTCTTGGACAAAAGACTGCTCTTCAATGGTTGAAAGCCTTGCCACACTGCACCGCAGGGATCACTTGTATGGCCTTACAACTCTGCACATAAGGATCACTGGAGTTGTGTCGAACAAAGGAAGGTGGCGTCAAAGACAGCGGCTTAACTCTTGAATCCTATGCTCTAATTCTCACATTCTCTCAAGGAGACATAAAGGGACGAAAATGGTTGATAACCTCTATATCTGGATGTTGATTGAATTCCCAAAATGAGTACAAGGCCTGCCTATTTATAGGCAAGAGCTAGGGAGGCAAAATGCCTCATTACATATGTCCTTTCATGCTAAAGGACTCTATAATCTTAATAACTATAAGGTAGTTATTTGCCTTTATTACAACACTCAAAAGGCATAATAAAATATATGGAATTAATTCATAAAAGTAGTTATTGAATGGAGGGATTCATGGCCCTTGGACTGCCTGTGCAGTGCATGTGCACTGCCTGTGCGCTGCCTGTGCCCTGCATGGGCGCTGCATGCTTGCTGGTGCACTGCTGTGCACCCATCAGGCCATGGCTCTATTGGCTTGAGCAATAGTCTTGTTTTCTCATGCATTATGACTCCTAGTTGAGTCTCTTCACTTGCTGGACCAATTGCACATGTTCGCTCGGTCGCTCGCTCATGCTCCCGGTGCACTAAGGCAAGGTAGTGCATTGCCTTGTCTTCTTCGAGCCTACGCTCTTTCGGTTGCCGTATGGACTGCACCTCTTCACGAATAGGTGTCTCTTGGCATGGGCTGTATGTTGTCTCTTCGTGCATTGCTTTGTATGTGCGCATAGGAAGGTGGCTCGTGGCATGTCTCATAGGCATGTGTGGGTTGCTCATGCGATGGTGCCTCCTCGCATGGTGTCCTTTGGAGCGATAATCTTCTTGCTTGCTCTTTTCCTTAAGCAACAGCCTCTTTAATGTCCATGGAGTTAATTGCTTGATGATTGCTTGGACTTGTATGAAAGGTTGTGACCTTTGCTCGAAGGGTAGCGTCCTTTGTTGCGCGGTTGCTCGGGCTGCGCATGCTACTACTTGTGCGCTACTCGCCCTCGCTTGTGCTGGTTCATTTGCATCCTTTTGTTCGTGGCCTTTCGTTCGCACATTTTGCTTGTGTCCTTTCGTGCGAACTTCTCGTGCGCTGCTCATGGCTATTGGCGGTTCCGTTACAGGAATACCTTGGTCATATTGTGTTTGGAAAAGGAGTTGACATGGATGCAGTTAAAGTAGAATGTTTGTTGAGTTGAACTATTACTTCAGATGTGAAGTCTCTTAGGTGATTTCTGCGGTTGACAAGGTACTACATGAGATTCGTTAAAGGTTATGGAGTGATTTGTAGGCTTTTAACTGATCTCTTTAAGAAAGATGGATTTATGTGGACTGATTAGGATACTCAAGCCTTTGAGACCCTTAAAAGGTCATTGAGTACAACTCCTATGCTAAGTATGCGTGATTTCTTTAAGATTTATATTATGAAAACAGATGACTGCAATAAAGGAATTGGGGAGCTATTAATGCAAGAAGGACACCCGATAGCATACATGAATAAGGCACTTAGTACTAAGAATATGGATTTATCAATATATGAGAAAGAGTTGCTTGCAGTGGTAATGGCTGTAACGAAATAGAAACACTATTTAGTAGGGCATTATTTCATTATAAGGACGGATCACCGAAGCTTAAAGTTTCTATTGGAGCAAAAGTTGACGACTTGATTGCTGCACAAATGCCTTGCCAAGCTACTAGAGTTGGATTATGAGATTCAGTATAGGAAAGGATTGGAGAATGCAGTAGTAGATGCTCTTTCTAGAAGGGAAGTTGGAGGAGAATTTGGGAATAAAGGGCCTAGATTACTCCATGTTCTAACTTGTACAAAACTTCAGTGGATAATGGATGTGGCACTTAGCTATGAACAATATGAGGAATGTCAGCAATTGATTGCTCAAAAGCTATTAACTCCTGATAGTTTACTAGATCATGACTATCAAGATGGTATCCTTAAGTATAAAGGAAAAATCTATGAGCAAAGTAATCATGATCTCAAGCATAAGATTGTGGAATCGTTACATTTCTCAGCTATGGGGCTCATTCAGGTCAGTTGGCTTGTTTTCAGAGATTACAGATTGCATGTTATCCACTAGGCATGAGAAGGCAAGTGGTGCAATATATAAGGAAATGTAATGCATGCCAGAGAAGTAAATCAGAATATGTCTTATCCAGGATTATTGCAACCTTTTCCAATTCCTGCACAAGCTTGGTCTCAAATCAATATGGATTTTATTGAATTCTTACCACTTTCTGAAAATTGTGATACTATTCTTGTGGTAGTAGATAGGTTGACCAAGTTTACGCATTTTATGAGTCTTAAGCACCCTTTTACAACCATTATAATAGCCAAAATATTATTGGATCAGGTGTCCAGACTTCATGGATTACCAGAAGCTATTATAGCTGATAGAGATAAGAGCTTTATTAGTCTGCTTTGGTAGGAACTTTTCATATTAGTCGGAGTTCAGTTGAATTATAGCTCTTCTTACTATCCTCAAATAGATGGTCAACGTGAAAGAGTGAACCAACGTTTAGAAGAGACTTATTTGAGATGCGTGATTAGTGAGAGACCTCAACAATGGTGTCCCTAGCTTCCAATGGCAAAATGGTGGTATAATACTAACCATCATACCAGCATTAACATGACTCCACTTAAGGCATTATATGGCTACAAACTAATGCAGTATCCTCTGGGATTACTTGTGGAGTCTATAACACCAGTTGTAAATAATTTGGTAAGAAGCAAACAAGGCATACTACAAACTCTACAATAGCAACTGATCCAGGCTCAATAGCAGATGAAGTATTTTGCTGATAAGCATCGCTCTATGAGGGTGTTGGAAATTGGGGATTCGGTTTATCTCAAGTTGCAACCTTATAAATAGCAATCTATAGAACTGAGGAAGAGCCTAAAACTATCTTCTAAACATTATGGATCATTTCCGGTGATAGGTAAAGTGGGAAAAGTGATCTACAGATTGCAATTACTTCTGGTTCTCGGATTCATCTTATTTTCCATGGTCTATGTTGAAAAAATTAGGACAAGGTCAGTCTGCCATGCCTACACTTCCATTAGTAGGTCTTGATGATCAAATTCAAATAACACATGAGGTTATATTGAAAAGAAGAGCTATCATGAGGAATCACCAAATTTTATCTCAAGTGTTGATTAAATGGATCAATTTGATACCAGAAGAAGCAACTAGGGAAGACTTGAACTTTATTAGAGTATAATTTTCGGAATTCCAACTTTTTTCCCATTCTTGAGAACAAGGATGTTGTGGGAAGAAGGCTATTGTCATGATAAAACTCATTAGATGGTACACTGTTAGAAATTCTTTTGTAATTGTTAATACGATAGTTATTAAGTAGTTAAGCTTGCTGTTAAGTAGTTAGAATTAATTCAGTTAGTTGGTTAAGCAACTAGCTAAGGCAACTAGTATTAAGGGATGATTGGCATCATGTTGCTGTAAGAACTCATATGGAAATAAACTCTTTCTTTCTAATCTATTTATCTCTCTCCTTCTCTCTTCTTTTCACTTCTCTGCTAATTCTCAATTTTCACTACTATTGTTTCTTTTTCTTCATAATTCCTTCTTCAATCTCTAATAGAATGATGAAGAAAATTCATTGGTGAAAGAGAAAAATATGTATTTCTTTAATAAAGAGTTAAGTTACATCGCAAAGGTCTCTTGAGGTATAAAATAAATGAATAACTAACATGGCTTTTATTATTTTATATAGCAAAATTTTGCATAATTTAGAAGCATAGTATGGTATGTGAAACTCCTTGTCCTAAAAGGTCCAAATTTAATGGAACCATGTTTATTATAGAGGAATCTCATTAAAATAATAATAATAATCATAATCATGATAAGGGAATTCAAATTCTCACCAAGTAGTTTGAAACCTCAATTATAAGATCTCAATTCCTCCGTAAAAGTTTGTTTCTTTTCTGAATCAATTAGTATTTAGAATCATATTTCAACTAATTTGATTCGAATATTATTGGATTCAATTTAGAGAAAAACTCTTTCAATATAATGTTTTTTATTCTTAAGTTTCGAAACCAATATTTAATAAAAAATTAATATTTTTATTCATTAAACTGACCATCGTTCGTGAAAATTGTCTATCTATACAGTCATATATACAGTGGATCCAAACTGGTCATATAATATTCCAGATTTCAACTTCAACTTGGTTTGTGTCATTAATGCCATAATTATGATATGTTTTTTTTGGTTTAGTAGTTCTGATCGGTAAATAAACAACAGTAGCATCTTTTCCCTCATTTCCTGCTTTGTGGTAGTGTCTGGTTTTTTGTGGGTGGGGCTCGGGTGTGTTTCCTGCTGGGTAGTCCTCCTTTAGGCTTCTCTTTGGGCCCTTGCATGTTGGGTGGTCTTGTTCTAGGTTTTGGGCTTTTGTCCTGATGCTCCTTTCTTTTTTTTTTTTTAACATAAAATGATTTAAACTCAAAATTTTTATATGAGAAAAAAAATAGTGATATTAATTAAGTTATAACTCATTATTTTAATATACTTGTCCTCTATTTTAAAGATTTTCTTTTCTCTTTATCAACCAAAAGGGAAAACAAAAAGGGGCAATCACTGGGCAATGAGTTTGTATTAATTAAACAAACTCGTCATATATATATATATATATATATATATATATATATATATATTATCATCAGTATCTAGATTTTATCTGATTAATCTGATTTAAGTATTATGATACCTATTTTAGGGGTTGATACTTCTAAATCTTTTTTCGTAATTTATAGGGTTTGAACTCAAGATCTCTGGTTAAGAAAATAGAGTATCCGATCATTCAATCCAAATGAATTTGGTATCTCATTTGGTATATGGTATATAAATGTAAATAGAAATTTGATTTTGAGCGGCTGTAAAGGTGTTTACCTAGCTTGCTTCTTTCTCCACATGGCCTTAATTGCTGATACAAATTTTTAAAGCAAGCATAGTGTGAGAGAAAGATTATAAAGTGTATCTTCCATTTTATTTTATTTTATTTTATTTGTAAAATTTTTAATTTAAAACATTATTTAAGAAATAATTATTATATCTATAATTCTAGGCTCAATGGCAGCATCATAGAGATGTATATCATATGGTTCTGAATTCCTATCTCAATTATGTGTGATATGCACTTTGTATGAATCATTGACAAATAAGTAAATAAAGGCATAATCTGTGGTTTTTGGTTGCCATTCTAACTTTAATTTGATCGGGTTGATTAAACTGATCATACAAGTTGATTTGATGTTAAATGAATTAATTTTGTTTTCAAAAATCGCGTGTACTTGACAATCACATTGAATTCGATTAAATTCAATTCAAATCGAATTAAACTTTTAATGAATAAAATTTTTTTGATATTTATTTTTTTCATATATCAAATTCAAATTTGAACCGCAAAATCAAATCCCATCAAATAAGCATTATATAAGATGGGCCATCCGTATTAATGTGGTATTTTAAAGTAATATAGTAATTGTTTAGGTAATGTCGTACCAGGTTAAAGGTTTTGAGCATATTTGGTGAGTTAAACTGCTCGCATTAACCTCAAAGGGTCCGACCACAATCTCGTAGTCGCAGCGCATACACTGTTTCTTTGCTTTCTTATCAATCGAAATGCTTGAGGTTAAGTTTAGTTGGAAAGTAAAAAGAAAGAAAAACAAAATAAATATGGAGTGAAAAGTAAATATGAAATAAAATATAAGATTTATTTCATTTGATTCGTATTAAAAATAAGGGGTTAAAGTAAAAGAGGAGTGAAATAATGTCTATTCGTATTATATAAAAAAAAAAAATTTGATTCGTGGATGAATTAGAATTGTAATAAAAATTTATAAACAAAATTATGATTTTTTTTATTTTTACGACATTTATGATTTAAAAAAGTAATATCTTTTTCTTTTTTTTTTTAACTCTAATTAAATAAGAAAGAGTAATACACAAAGTAAATCGCCCCCTTTCTTTAACCAAACTGACCCTAGTTAATGCAACACAACTTCACTTTTCCCACAAAATGATCCCTTTCTGCACAACACCCACCATTCATTTCAACACAACTAATCCAAGTCAATGCCAACTTGCATCTTTTCAGGAAGAGAGAGAGAGAGAGAGAGAGAGAGAGAGAGAGAGAGAGGAATTTTCCCTAGTTTAATTGAAAAGGAATTTCCATTTTGAAACTACTGCATCCAAGTTGCTCTCAAACCATCAAGAAATTTTATTAGAGATTAATCCCAATTTTGAATTTTCCACCACATCAAACAAAATTCGAATTGACCTAAACTATCCACACGTACACATTCCAAAGAATACTGACCCTCCAATGGCATACACCCACTGTTCACAACCACACCTCACCACACCGATATATATATAAAAATTTCAAATTTCAAATTTCAAATTTCAAATCTAAATTTTCTTTTTCCTTTTTTTTTCCTTTTTTTTTTTTTTTTACAATTCCACATGGTCCGGGGGTCTCTTCGACGAATCAGCAGACATTTTGACACGTGTGTGTCGGCATACCCGCCGCTTATTTTCTTAGAGACAAGGATAGCGTGCGCACCGCAGAGACAGAAAGACTCTACAGTCATCTTTCGGACAAATAGTTGGCACGTAAGTGATATCATCACAACCGTCCGTTCTATCCCGCTTGAAGTCAATCAACGTCGTAAACATTGCGATGAAAAGAATTAGATGGTTGAGAGCGTAGCGTTGACCAATACACTGGTGGGCCCCAGCACCGAACGCCAAGAAATTCCTCTTATAAATCCGGTCCTCTTGCCGGTCTTCCAAAAACCGGTCCGGATGAAACCGTTCCGGTTCGGGAAATCCCTGAAAGGAAGACTCAAAAACAGAGGGGAAGACGATCGTCCCCTTAGGAATAACATAAGATTCCGTCAACGGAAAATCCTCTCCGGCAATGTGAGGTACGAGAGTCGCCGGAGCTCGAAATCGAACAACCTCACGCGCCACCGCCTCCGTATACTTCATCTCCCGCAATTGCTCTGCTGTAATAAGCTCATCTTTCTCAGCATCCCAAAGCTTGGAGACTTCTTCTCTCACCTTCTTCAAAACCTCAGGGTGAGAATCGAGAAGAGTCACGGCCCAGAGAAGAGAAGAGGTCGAAGCATCTTGCGCGGCAAAGAGGAAGTCAAAGAGATGTCCTCCGATCTCGATGTTGCTCGAGTGCGGCGGCGGAGGAGACCCAGATGCGGCGGCTTCGGATATTTCCCGGAAAGTGTCCTGCACCCAAAAATCGATCAAACACTTTGACTCTCCGCAGGAATTCTGCTCTTTCCTGCTCTTCTCTGCGCAAACAGAGAGGGTTTCGACTAGTCTGCTGACGGCTAGTCTGGCATTTCGAAACGCGGAACCTGGGAGATCAATCGGGAGTTTCATGAGTCCAACATTGAATAGGTTGTAATCGGCATTGAACCTTTTTCTGTCTTCTTCTTCCAGATAAGGACCTACGAAAACTGTTTGAGAGGTTTCGAGGTTCATGTCTCGACATACGAGTCGAAGAGGGATTGAGGAATGATAGTCGGAGCACATTTGAACCCATTTCTTCAAATGTTGCAGAATGATTTTCTGCTGTAGAGCAGTGTAAGTTGACAGTGCCTTGGGAGTGAAATTAGGAGCAATCCGACGGCGGAGATCTTTGTGATCTTGACCCATCATGTATATGAGGTTGTGCTCCCCGAATAGTTTTTTCCCAAAAGGGTGTCCGATGAGATGAAAAGCATCGGGTCGGACATTGGAGAAGATCTTGTGAGAGAGCTCTGTGCTTCGGATGAAGACTATGAATTTTCCAACGATGTAATTAGCGGAGATTCCGAGTTCCGATGACTTCGCGTAGTCGGCTTGGAGATCCCAGAACCCTGTTGGGTTTCTAACTAACGGAATCGCATTGCCAATGAAGGGTAACACTAAAGAGGGACCTGGTAGAAACCTTTTTTTCTTCAAATATTTGATTTGTTCCACAAAGAGAATGAAAAGAAGTAGAAAGAGGAAATAACTCAAAATTGAGTAGTCCATGTTTGAAAAGAGAGCGACGAGAAAGAGATTGGATGTGCAAATGAAAGGCTTATACGGGGGAGTGAGAGTCTTAAAATCGGGGAGGCGAGAGAGAGAACAGAGAGAAAGAGATGGTGGTCAAAAAAACCGAGGGAAAGAGAAGTCAGGTACTTTGGGAAACGAGGGAGACCAAAACAGAAAAAGAGCAGCTGTTGTTTTGAGGTTTGATTTCAAAAAATAGGTGGAGGTACAGGGCCAGATACAGGTACAGGTACTAAAAACTGACCAATCGGAGGAGATAGATAGAGAAGGATTTTTTTGGGAAGCGAGCTTAGCTTCAGCTGGGGGAGAGAGAGAGAGAGAGAGAGAGAAGGCGGGGGGAGGGGGGGCCGGGGTGAGGGTGGGTGAGTTGTGAAGAGGGGCTCACAGCCAGCAGGGTGAAGGAGGAAGATGATGTGGCCGATTCAGTACGTTCGCAAAGGGACAAAAGGATATGGTTTTGAGTTCGGGTTAAATACTTATTAAAATCTTAAATTAGGAATTTGGGTTATGGTTTCGAAATTGCAAAGAAGATGATCGAGGTGGTGTTGAATGATCAACTGGGAAAGAAGTTGAGGGCAGACGCCGCAATTTGCGATATGAAGAAGCTGAATATTGAATATTTGATGCCTAAGATGTGAAAGACATTTTGTAATATTGAATATTTGATGAATTGGAAGAATTTGATCATGTTATTCCTAAACTTTAACCGTGTTTTTCAATTAATATGACATGTTTACGAAGGCTAACTTGAATTATCAGGTCTAATGTAGACTTGTCAACGGGCATCCTGGCCGTGAACCGAATCGCATATCCCTATGGCTTCCAAATTTGGAATGGACCAGCTTTTATGGTTTCAGTCTGATTCTCCATTTGAACCAAGAATCGTCAATTCAATCTGTTGGCCTCGTCTAAGCGATTTGAGTACATTAAACATAGGTCTTAGGACGAAATTATTGATGCTCCCACATTGCTGAACTGTGCTATACTATGTTGAAAGTGCAAGTAATTACCTTCTAAGCTTATGCTTAGGAAGGGTAATTATAATAGGGTAATGATCTAATCTGGTCACATGTGATAATTGTTAAAAAAGTTCAAACTCATTTTGTTAAACCTTCTTATTCTAACAGTGATCTATAGATTACTCTAAAAGCCTTTCAATCTAACAATTTGCTTTCCAAGTTATTTTGGAATGAAGGGTATGCTTACCTTATTACAAGCATAAATGAAACTACAAAAACCATACACCATATTTTTAAACTTCTCAAATCATATTAACAAATAATTCTTTAGTCTTTTCCTTTTAGGGCCATTCTATCCTATCTCTGTAGCACCAACACCTTGCTCATCCCAATGATATCACACCATTGACATAAAAATATATTCAAATCTGGACACAAACTAGCTGTCCAAAAGAGAGACTTTACAAGTTCTCGAATTGAAAGAGAAAGGATATCAGAAAACACCAATTGATAATTATTTTTCTTAGGAGATGGCAATTCACAAGACACAGGAAATTATCCACCAAAATGTAATCAACCAAACCAGTAACCCATATCCTGCCAAATCAATCAAAAATAAATCCAAAACTAAGCGTGCAAGAATGAAGCAAATTTTCAATAATCAATTGGTTTATCCTGCCTTCATAATCAATTATAGGAATTTAATCTCAGCAATATGTAGGGTATATAGCATAAAGGGAAATCAGCACACTGAGAGAATCCTTTCCAGAAAAAGCAGAGACTGGTCCCAAACCATTTTGGGTTTTCATTGATCTCCCGGCGCTATTAAAAAAAGGGATTTTCTTGATTCAAAAGTAACAAAAGAATCTCCACTTGACATATTATAAGGAAATACATACAAAGAAGAAAATAAGCAAACCAAAATTGGATTACTGAAGTCATAGCATGTAAGTACCCTTGAAATGAAGTCAGCGATGAGGGTGAAGAAAGCCAAGAATTTTTTTTTTTTTTTTTTTTTTTTTTTTTTGCAGGATATATTGGCACAATTCGAACGTGAAACCTGAGTTCCTGGGGTTAGCCAGCAATGAGCTTACACGAGGAGAACAGCATTAATACAGCCATCGTTCTCTGGGTTATTTGTCACTTGAGCATATTTTCCTGCAACAACCAAATCATTAAGAAGGGCAAAGTTGAAAAGTAGTAAACAATTGCAAGAAGGGAACAACATAAATTCTCTACAAGTACAAAATACAATATTATTACCCCAAACAACTTTTCCAGCAGGAGTCACCAGGCCCAATTCGCTGACGTTAACCTATGGATCCATGAAGATTACATCAGAAGCAATATAATCACAATGAGAATGCTTCCACTAAAGTCAAGGCCAAACAAAACGTTACCTCAATAATGGTTCCTTTTGTAATAACTCCTAGAGAAGTATATGTTGGGCCATTAGGATTCTTCTTTACACCAATTATCTCAAGATTGAAAGTGCACTTCAGCTCAGGGTGTGTAACATGAGCTTTGGTGAATCGCAACCCAGATGGACGAATGAAGCGCTCATACTTAGGAGGCTTTCTGGTGAAACTTGGCCCAACAAATGTTACTTTCGTTACCATTCTCTTCCACTGTTTGGCTGGAAAATGGAACAGCAAAAGGAATATTATAGGAATTCCTAGAGCAATAGAAAAGATACAGTTCCTTCATGCTTTACAAACTTAGCCTACTTATTTATTTATTTTTATGCTAAGGACTTCAAGATAATCACACATGAAGTTCTAGGACAAATTGAATTTCAATGAAGAGAAGCACCATCCCAGAAATCTAATCACTGAGAATCTGCTTTCTTTCGAGGAGGAAAAACAAGGAATGCGCATCTCAAATAGATCAACTGAGATGGAGTAAATTGATAAAAAAGGATGGCACCAAAAAATGATGATTATGATGCCTTAAATCTACTTGATATAAAACGAGCATAAGCAAAGGGGGGAATCTTTTTAATTACTCAAAGAACCACTTAATACAAGATTGATCCGTATGTGAAATGCACAAATGCAGTTAAATACAATGTGAATGATAAACCATCTAAACAAACAGTTCTTCATTATTCAGCCTGCAAATGCTTCAAACAAAGTGGAACTTTTCCTTTGCACAACAGTGAATATTAAACAGCAGTTAACAAGGCCTGTATTAGGTAGAAGTAATTTCAGAAAAACTCAAAGAAGGATTACAATAATCACTGGTATGAATATATCCAACCACATCACAAAGAATTCAGAAAATTCAATACCAAGGAAAGAGAAACGAAAGACTTAAGAACGTGGTAGTTTAACAATACTCAATATATCCAACCATCACAGAGTTCAGAAAATTCAAGGAAAGGAAAACAAAAGACAGCATGGTAGTTTAACAATACTCACTTTTCCTTTTACCAGATCTGAGCACTTTGAACATCTCATCTTCAGCCACCGGCCTCACCTGTACATCAAAACATATATCAAAGAAACGATCTCTGATATACAGTAGATTAATATGTTGACACACAAAGGAAAGATATGCATGTTCTCTGGTCATAAATTTGGGTCATAGGCACATAGTAAAACTTATGATATGTAGAAAGAGGTGTATTGTTCTTGTGTGTGTTATCTGTGTGCTTGTGGATTGAGAGGAAGGGAGAGGATTCAAGACACGTATAGAAATATAAGTTGGATAGAATCACCATAGAAATATAAGTTGGATAGAATCACCTTGGGTAGAGGAACATCCCATTTTCCAGCCTTCTCCTTCCGCTTTTGTTTGACAGTGTTGCTTAGAACCTACATAACATAGGATATTAATGTCCCACAAGAATAAAAACATTAGGAAATGATTGTTTGATTTGCCTTCTTAGAATTTCGTTTTCAGCCTCAAATCGAAGAAACTACACTATGTCAGCAGCCAGCAAATTGAATTGAAGAAAAAATTCTGTGCACCAGCACATTCATAGAACGATACCTTTGCCCTAGTAGTAGCTTCACGATCCAGAAGATAGGCCGGGACCGCTCCTTCATGAGCCTCATCTTCCACCTTGCGCCGGGTAGATGATTCCTCATGCATAGCCAATCTGTTCATTTAAATATCCCATAACCAATATTTAGTTAGAAAAAAGTCTCTCGTATATTCAATGATGGCTAAGTTGAAGACAAGCCACCGATTAGGCTTCAATTTCATCACGAAGAATTAATATCCTCCTTAAATTGACAACATATACCCTTCATCTGGGCAAACATAAGACCTCAGGGTCCAAATTTGGCAAAATCTCCAAGATAATCCAAGACTCCAAAATTATGGCTTCTAGCAAAGCTAAAGGACTACCATTTCCCAGTTGGCATGAACACCTTATTAGCAACATGCAGTGTGCCTGCCCACTTTTGTTTAGCCGGACCAATAATTTCTCATGTTTCTGAGCCAGTGTTACTAGAATTTCTCTACCAGGAGGTCTGTGAATTCGAATCATAAGATCTATGAATGTGGTTTTCTTATGATTTGGATCACTAAAAAGTGGCATCCAGCCTAAGCAACGGTTTACTCAATAAATGAAGGACCTCAATATGAAAAACACTTTGAGCGATAAATTCTCTCTAAAGAACCATCTTTTCTACTCCATATTGAATGCTTACCATTTTAGATGTGTATATATTATGATTCATGGCACCATTAAGTAAAACAGTTAAAATTATTTAACTAACTTTTTTCTTTTGTTCTTCAAGGGTTTTATCTTTTATTTGAGTTGACGATCTGGATTACTTTGATCCAAGGGCTAAGGATTGTTGTGCTAGGTTTCCACACTTAGGCATCATTGTGATTAGGGATCTAATCATCCCTCTTAGACTTGAGACAATTAGTTGATTATGATTTGTAAGGCATTGGGTTGAAGGCGTGTTTCCTAGAATAGAACACTCAATTCTTCGTCCTTATTAGCTATCATATCTATTTCTGTATGCTACAAATATCCATTTTGTGCTTGTATGTCTGTCAAATGTGGTTTTCTTGTGATTAGAATCACTAGAAAGTGGTATCCATCTTAAGCTTAGGTTTAGCCAATAAAATTTTCATGCTCAGTTGAGGAGTAAAACGTACGGTGTAAGAACTAGAATTTAGTCAATAATGTACGGACTCAAATTCTCCTAGAATCTTAACCCCGATCTTACCCTGGAATTAGTTTGGTAGGGAAGGACCAATTCTAGCAAAAGAAAACTCTAAACCACCCCCCCCCCCCAAAAAAAATCATGGCAAATAATGTTTCAACAGAAAATTAAGCTAACAAAAACCCAAAAAAATAAAAAACAAATACTCACGTTTTCTTCATAAGGGCCTTTTCAGCATAACGTTTCTTAGCAAACATCTTGCCCTTAATACCCAAAGCCTGCAATTTTTTTCCCAATTTCAACCAAAATTCCGTAAGACAAAAACCCTAATACACAAATCACGAAACCGAGCAGAAGGTAGAGAGGGAGAACAGGGACCTTTTGTGCCATAGCAGAGCGCTTGTGAACTTCACGAGCATCTCTCTTGCGCTTTCGCTCATGGTGGTCAAACCTATACCCATGTCTCTTCCTGTGCAACTCTATATAATCTCCTTGCGGCTGATACACAACAAATCCAACACAAATTTCATGCTACAGCTCAAAAACCCTAAACCCTAATGAAATAAGAAAACTAAGATTTTGAGGTGTGTTCTAGAGAGAGCGATACGATCTTCTAGGAACGTCGTCGTATCCATAAATACGATGACGAAACGCTAAGCAAAATGAATTTAGAGAGAAAGAGAGAGAGAGAAATCTGAATAAGCCCTAACAAAGTTGCAATTGCTTGAAGAAAAAGAGAAAAAGTAGGAGAAGCCTTTGTCTACCAACCGTGCTCTTTGCTTTCCGGGGGGGGAGAGAGAGAGGGAGAGAGAGAGAGAGAGAGAGGGAGAGAGAGAGAGAGTACCATGGTGAGATTTTCTGCGAGATGCGATTTCTACTTGGAACCGCCGCGAACCGTGTTCGGTGGAGAGAGGGAGAGGGAGAGAGAGAGAGAGAGGAGTAGGGTTTTTTGGGGGCTTTGAATCGCTCGCTTCTGAAAATCGTTTGTGAAAAATTTTCAGAAGCGACCCAGAGAAGGGAGGGAGCGTTGTGTTTCAACACCGTTATATCGAGGTCCATAACAGGAGGATTATTGGGCGGAGCCCAGAAGTGTAGCCATAACACGTATTGGGCTCGTTTAGCTCAGCAGACCCGAACAATCCAACAATTTTTTTTAATATAATTAATTGATATCAAAACCTATACTCTAATTAATCCGATTCGAATATTATTAAATTCAGTTTTAGAGTATCTTTCCCAGTTTTATTTTTTTCATTCTTAAGTTTTGAATCCGAAATTTGATTAAAAGATTTAACACCCTTCGTCACTAGATTGACTGTATGTTGGTACAATTTCTTTCTTTTTTTTTTTTTTACTTCACCACTGATATCTAAAATCTTACTTATTCGATTTGAACAGCTATGAAACCGAATTTAAGAATTGATTCTCCGTGTATTTGTTTTTTTATTCTCAAAACTCAAAATTCAGAGTTTAATTAAGAAAGTTTAGTATTCTATTACTAAACCCACAAGCCTCCTGTGAACAATCTTATATTTTAGAAAAAAAAAACTGATGTTAGATTTAGTTCATATGAAGTTATATAAAGTTTTTAATTAAAAATAGTAATAATTGATTTTTTGTGAAAACAAAAATTTACTTATTTATTATATCAAAAAATTACTTATTTATAAAATTTTATTTTTTTGAAGAAATTTATTTTAATTAAGAAAATATTATAAATAAAATAAAATAAAACTAATTAAAAAAATGCACCAACTCAAAATTTTGCAAAGGATTAGAGATTAGAGCAGCGTCATGGAAGCGTGATGCACTGAAATCCTCATGTCCTATGGTCATGGCTTGAAACCTATTTTCTACGCACTCTACTTTTTCACTCACCAAAGAAGTTAAAAAAAAAATCCACCTATAAAATGTCACCATTTTACATTAATTAAATACAAATAATTCAAACATTCCCAAAAAAGATTACATCATAATTTATATATATATAGATTTTTTTTAAAAAAAAATTATTCTCATATTCCATGTTATAAACCAAATCAACCAAACTCGTTTAAAATCTCTTGAATACAAATATATTTATTATACCTTGAAGAGGGGTTATTTATCAAATTATAGTTAATTTAAAATAAAATTATTTAAATATGGTGATTTTTTTCTTCCCAAAATACTAATTTTGTACTATGAAAGTGCGAAATTGATTTCACACTCTGGAGTGCGAAACAATAGGGCTAAATGCCCACTCCCAGAACGCGAAGTCATTTTCTTCTCCCCTCGGTCCCTCTGGTTCTTTGCAAGCAACGACGACCTCTCTGCGAATCTCGGACTACAAGTAAGGAAGGGCAAGCTATCTCTTTCTTTGACAGCGTGAAGATCATCTGTCAAAGGTAAATCACTGTCCTTGTACCTCGTTTGGTTGGTTTTGTTACCCGAGTAGATGATGAGCAAGCGAAATTAGGGTTTCCAGATTTGTGCATTTTCTTCTTTGAATTGTTTATGTTTTAGGGTTTGATTTAATTTATGTGTATGCATTCATGTCTCCTGAAATTATGGTATTGGGTTAGAGTTAGGGTTTTGAAATTGAAAATAGAGTTTTGAAATTAGAGTTTTAAATTTGAAATTAGGGTTTAGAAATTGAAATTAGGATTTTGAAATTATGAGTTTAAAATTAGGGTTTTAAAATTGAATTTAGGGTTTTAAAATTGAAATTAACGTTTTAAGAATGAAATTACGGTTTTGAAAATGAAATTAGGGTTTTGAAATTAGGGGTTTAAAATTAGGGTTTTAAAATTAAAATTAGGGTTTTTAAAAATGAAATTAGGGTTTTGAAATTGAAATTAGAGATTTAAAATTAGGATTTTAAAATTAAAATTAGAGTTTTAAAATTGAAATTAGGATTTTTGAAATTGAAATTAGAATTTTGAAATTAGGGTTTTAAATTTGAAATTAAGGTTTTTAAAATTGAAATTACGTTTTTAAAATTGAAATTAGAGTTTTGAAAATTGAAATTAGGGTTTTAAAATTGGAATTAAAATTTTTGAAATTGAAATTAAGTTTTGAAATTGAAAATAGGGTTTTGAAAATAGGGTTTTAAAATTACGGTTTTAAAATTGAAATTAGAGTTTTAAAAATTGAAATTAGGGTTTTCGAAATTGAAATTAGGGTTTTGAAATTAGAGTTTTAAAATTGAAATTAGCGTTTTTAAAATTGAAATTAAGGTTTTAAAATTGAAATTAAGATTTTGAAATTAAAATTAGGGTTTTAAAATTGAAATTAAGATTTTTAAAATTGAAATTAGGGTTTTAAAATTGGAATTAGGGTTTTAAAATTGAAATTGGGGTTTTTGAAATTGAAATTTGATTTTTTGAAATTGAAATTAGGGTTTTAAAATTGAAATTAGAATTTTATAATTGTTGGGTCTTATTTTTGTACTATTTGAAAAAGTTCTTCGATTTTATCCATCTAATATCATTCAACATACTATTATCATTTAATGATACTTTGTTATTGTTGATGTAGATAGAAAAAGAAAACATGGGTGATGACCATGTGAGATTGGTACTTTATTTGGGTGATGTAATTGGTGGGGTTGAAAATGAGTATCAATATAATATTGGTTTGAAAATGGGTGTTGTGGTTGATAGTACAATTAGATAGCATGAGTTTATTAAAATTTTGTATCGTAAAAGTGGGTTTGATTATAGGCAATTCAAATTGAACGTTGCATGTAGATATTCTCTCTGATCTGGCCAATCCATCTCTTATTGTGTATTACTTGTGGAGAACGATAAATTTTTACTGGAGGTATTGTCACTTCCGAAATATATCAAGAGTTTGACGGTTTTTAGAGCCAAAAGCAATTGTGTAGACCTGTTGACCAACCCATGGTAGGTTGCATAAGTTGGGGCAGAGAAAATGTGGAAGACATTCCGGGTAGTTTTGGAGCGATTGAAAATAGTCCTGACGTGATGGGTGATGTTGGTGGTGGGAGAAATTTTGGTTATTATACAAAACTATTGAGAAATAGGAATATTGGAATTGATTAGTTACAATATAGTATATTTATTTCAGATAATGTTGTTTTGGAGGCTAGAATGAGTAGATCCTATGAGGGGCAGGAGATAGATACGATAGATGCATTTGTTGTTAAGGAATCATATGGTGAAAGTGATGATGAGATAATGTTGTTAATGAAGAAGATGAAGTTATCGAAGAAAAAGAAAACCAGGTTGTTCAAGAGGAAGAGGAAATACCATACCTACAAACTATGGATGAAGGTGCCATGATGGTTGATGAGTATAATGACTATGATCGTCCAACATAAGAAAATGATCAGATATCGAAGTTAAAAGTTGGGATGGTCTTTGCTTCGAAAGAGTAAGTTCAACATGCTGTTAAGTGCTAGTCGATGTGAAAACATAAATACTTTAACATGTATGAAAGTTCTTCAAACATATGGTTTGTGAGGTGTTCTTTGTACCATGAGAATAATTATTTGGTATATTCGGACTAAACTTAAAAAGAGTCATCAGTTTTGAAAAATTATGAGGTTCAAAACCAAGCACACGAGTTTCCGACAATTGCTTTTGGAGAATTATCCGAATGTAGACTCGAATATGGTAGGTCGTATGATTAGAAGTCACATAAAAGAGAATATCGATTACAAAGTGTGTGACGTGGTTGAGGATATGAGAATATATGAGCTAAATGTATCTTACAAAAAGGTTTGGATGAGATGTTGAAAATCTATTGAAATGGTATATGGTAATTGGGAGACTTCTTATACATTGTTGTTCTAGTTTCTGGATGTTGTACAGATAAGTATTCTTAGAACAATTGTTGATCGGAGGTTTAATGAGTTATCGACAGTTAATAAGAGAGTATTTCATTCGGTTTTCTGGGCGTTCAAACCATGTATCGAAACATTTAGATATTGCAAGCCTGTGATTAGTATTGACGGCATGATATAGGGAGAAAATTTTAATTGCTGTTAGAACCAATGCAGCTAACAATATTTTTCTTTTGTGTTTTGTATTGCCAATGAGAAGACAATTGTTAATTGAGATTGGTTTTTGGAGAATTTAAGAGTGCACTTTATTGGTAATCGGCATGGAGTGTATTTGATATTAGATAGGGTAATCTCCAACCACCACTTATATATCATAAACTTTGCTTGCATCATGTGGAGGCTAATTTTAGCCAGCGATTCAAGAACAAACCATTAACAGAGTTGATGCACAAGTTGCGGCCAAGCAAAGACAAATTAGAAAATTTTATGCCGTGATGATCAAGATGAAAAACCTTAGCAAGCTAGCTAATAGGTGGTTGATGAAAATTCCACTTGACAAATGGATTTTGTGTTACGATGGGGGCATAGATGGAGCAACATGAAAACCAATCGATCAGAATCATTCAATGGTGTGCTCAGAGGTGCAAGGAAACTGCCAATAACTACATATTGCGGGCGACATTGTACCGCATGGTTCAATTCTTTAATAAGTATCGAGAACAAACATCTAACAATATAAGGGAATGTAATATATGGCTAATAAGTGTTATGGAAAAATTGGTTAGAATTGAGCATAAAGTCAAATTCCATCACGTCATTGCATTTGTTAGGTACAGGGGTGAGTATGAGGTCATAATAGGATTTCATGATGGAAGGGGCGAAAAGAACCACACCATACCGTTAGATGCCCCATCATGTATATGTGAAAAATATATTATATTTAAATTTTCTTACTCACATATATGGAGAGTTTGTGGGGATATGGGTCATAAGTTTAGAACTTTTGTAGATAGTCTTTGTAGTTGTCAATCTATAGAGTTTACATATGATGAGAGATTTCATCCTCCTTTATATAAGAACTATTGGCCCCATGCTTCTTTCTGTTTGTTACACAATGTTTCACGGTTTAATAACCAACTAGGTAGATCTCGAAATACGCGGATACACAACAAAATAGATAAAAAAAGAACTCAGCGTTACAAAGCATATGGACAGTATGGTCATAATCGTCATCATTACCCAAATATGACTCGTTTACAAGCGAGAACGAGACTAAACTGAGAATTTTGTCATCAACACCTTATTGTTTCATATTGTGTAATCGATATAATCAATTACTATGGGTGTTAAACATTTTCATAACTTATTATTTAACGTATTCATTTGTTACTTGTTTTGACTATTTAGAAATTATATTTTTTATTTAATTTTATTGTCATTATAGTTATAAACTATATTGGTTTGGACTTTACTCCAAACCCTCGGGACCCTAGTGTCTTAATCTTACAGACCACACACCGATTTTAATCTATATGGAAGACCGGCAGTGATACCCCACTAGAGATGTATCGTTCGAATCGTGGGTTTTGGGCTGCTCGACCACTTGATATTAGGGTATAGAAGATTTTGTTGCGGGTTGGGTTCTATGCTTTGTATAAGTGTGGCCACATTCAACATATTCATGCTCTTATTTTTGCGTTTGTAAAGCGGTGGAGACAGGAGATCCATACTTTTCATTTACCTGTTGGGGAAGCCACGATTACATTATAGGATATTTCGATTCTAGTCGGGTTGCCTATCGATGGAGATACAGTTATTGGAGTAGGTTACTCTCGTTCTATTGCTGAGTGGCATGACATTTGTTGTGCTCTGTTGGATTTCTATCCTGCATCAGAGGATATTTTTGATAACCATTTTAAGATACGAGTTATCATGGATTTTCTTGTTTCACATCCTCTGGAGCCGAACTCAGATGCGACATTAGTGGAGTTCCACGCACGCGGTTGAATTATGTAATTGCTGGGTACTCTTTTCGGTGACTAGTCGAGATCTATGATAAAACGTTGTTATTTGGAGATTCTACGAGATTTAAAGTACGCGGGACAGTATAGATGAGGTAGTGCTATCTTGATGATACTTTACAGAGTCATGTGTCGGGCTTGTGTGCATGGTGTTAGACAGATCTGTGATTCGATTTTACTTATACAGGTATTTTATCTCCATTTCATTTTTGAATTTTTGTTTAACAATACTTTATATAAATAATAGTTCATTTATTCAATATATTTTGTTTTATCAGCTATGTGCATGGGAGAAAGTGCCCATATTTACCATGATCATGTGTCACCATATTGATCTGATACTTTCTGCTCCACACCTACCCGTAAATCCTAGAGAATTACTGTATGTAATTTTCGTTTAATTTGTTTGTATTTTATCTGTATTCTCTTCATTTTGTTATATTTAATGTTAACGTTGTCTTATTTATAAATAGTTGGGATATTTTTCGTAACTATGTACATATAAGGCAATTTGTTCTTAGAATGTATAGGGACCAGTAGGCTCATATGGGAGATATAGGGTAAGTATAATTTATTTATTTACACCATCTTCAATTTCTTTGGTTTTTACTAACAAATTATTTTTTTTTCAGATCATTTGGATGCCATATTCGCATGCTGACTTGAGGGCGTTGCCCTTCTAGTACCTCGTCGGCAATGAGATATGGCGGGCCGACTTTCCATTGATTTGTTTTGAGGTCATCAAATATCATTACCTTCGGAGGGTAATGAGATAGTTCGGGCTCCTGCAACTTGTTCCTTTACCTATATCTACGGATCAGGAGTTGCATCGGATTGATTGATGTGGGAGGCAAGGCAGCGATTAGGCGATGACACATGCCGTACCCTTGCAAGTGTAGGAGAACAGTACATACCATATTGTACAGGGTGATGACACTTTCGGTGAGCCGAGAAACGCACTTGACTATATGTGATGGTATTGTCAGATCACCCGTTTATATATTGCGTGTTCTGCCCATCGTTATCAGCAAGGATGCCGACCTATAGTGACACAAATGGAGTATCTCGTAAGTCAATATATGTTTACTATTTATTAAGGTTTTATAGTTTATGTAATATTTATTTTCCTTCGTCTTTTATAGTGCTATGAGTAGGAAAACATGCACTTACTGGCATCGGATGTACTTGCTGAAAAAGGAGTGGATCTGAGATTTGGAGAGTTCAGAGTTGCGTCATGGCGTGCCCTTCAGTTTGTCGGGCATATGCCATTTGACGAGAACCATCATTCTATATCCGCACATAGACCTACTGCACGGATGGATATACCTTCGATCTCGAATGCTGCAGATGATTATGATGAAGCGACGGAGCTAGTTCTATCATCTTCCTATTCGACTCCAACTCTAACTCCGGTATGTAAGGATGATAACGATGAGTTTTCACGATTTGGTGTTTATGAGCGGAGACATAGTCATCCTCAACATTCAGTTGATGTTCCTCCTCCAATTGCATTTCCCGAGATTGATGAGAGTACACTTTTATATGATATACCTCCACCTTCACCTGATAGACCAGCTTGTATTCCCAAGAGACGTCAGTCGCGATGCCATCCTGGACAACCTCTTTGCGGCACTTAGATTACATTTCTCATTTCATATGTATTATATTGAAATTTTGTAAATATTTATTTCATTTTTTATAAAGTCATTTTCGTTATTATCTTGTTATTATCTTCTCCTTCTCGTATCTTTCTTATATTAATTCAACATTAATAATTCTTGTACTTATTTTAATTTCTTATCACTTTTTTGATTGTCCTATATTTTGATTTACATTAGTTTTGGTCATGGTTGAATTGCTTGTATTATTAGTTGGTGGTGTTTTTGTTCACTGCATTTGGTTCTATTTGGTTGTGTTTCTCTACTACTATGGAGTATGTATGATTGTATTTACAGTACCAATTTGGTGGTATTTCGAGATGGTTTTACTAGTTTCGGTATGAAATACAGTGATCATATTTGGAGTATTGTGGTGAGTGTATTTGGTATTTTGTTTGTCATGAAAATTGAGTAGAAACTGCTGGTGTTGGAGTGGATGTATTATGTTTCCCATCATAATGAGTAATGCAGGGGTGGAGCGCAAAGGTCATGTGTGTTGTGGCATGGGACGCAGTGCTTGCGCCATGCACGTGCACTACGACAGCACGCTGCGCGCCGCTAACAGGTTATACGTGTTGTGGCATGGCACCCCACGCGCTACGCACAAGGCATGCACGCGCATTGCATAGGCACCGCTTGTGACTCGCATAGGACATACGTGCTATGACATGGGCATGCGCAGGTTGGAATTAAAGTTTAGGGTATTTTCATACTCTCAGAATACGAAACTGATTTTTTCAAAAAAAAAATAAAAAACTTAAAAATTGTGATTTCGCACTCTCAGAGTGCGAAATCAATATTTTGAGAATAAAAAAATTATCATATTTAAATAATTTTATTTTAAATTAAATATAATTTGGTAAATAATCCCTTTGAATCGGGTGGAGAGAGAGAGAGAGATTTTGTGATAATTTGTACTTGCTTGCCCAAGAGATATAAGAACATAAGTTCAAATGGATTTTTCAATTGAATTGATTAGTAAATGATGAAATTGTGGAGTTCAATTGATTGGGAAACTCCTGCTTTAAATTGGAAGACTCAGTTCAGACTTTTTATATACAATTTAAGATGAATTTGATTTATATTTCATTGCTCTCCTTTGCAGATTTCTAAACCAAATGCTACAAAATTTTTGAAAAATGAATACGAAGCAAAGAATACAAGAAAGTGAACCGTGCAAAAAAGAAGTTGATCATTTAAAAATGAAAGTAATTGTACAAAATTAGGGAGGGCAGATTCCTATGTATAAATCATCTAATCTAGGAGGTATTCGAGTTAGGCTGAAATAAGACCAATGTATCCAGCAAGCACACACAAAAAACTTGTCACGATGTAAGCACCGGCGACTATGAATGGCTCTCTGATGCCACTTAGCTCAAGGTGGTGATGAAAGGGCGCCATCCGTAACAAGCGGCGGCTTGCCCATTGCAAGTGTTTTGTGGCCTTTGAGTAGGATATCTGTCAAAATGTTCAAATAGAATCAAAATCAAAATCATGTTGTAAATAATGTTGTTTGAGAAGGAAACATTCCCCACACTTGCAAAAGGAAGATGCAAGGTCACGAGAGAGAGAGAGAGAGAGAGAGAGAGAGAGAGAGAGAGAGAGAGAGAGAGAGAGAGAGAGAGGGAAAGGAGGAATTTTTCACCCAATTCCAGGGGTGCATTTATAATGAATCAGTTGCAATCTCTTAACAGCCATAAACCAGCTGTTCTTTAAACCAACAAAAGATCTTTGTACTCTGCGGATGCTGTATCATGCATAAATATGGAAATCACGGCAACTGATAGCATGACAAGACTAAAAATAAGAACAAGCATTATTAAATACAAACTTGAAACAACAGTATCAAATTCTCACTCATCTGTCTTTTTTCTCTTTGGTGAAACAAAGTGATTTTGACATGAAAAAGAAATAAAGCCAATAGCATGAAAGTTTATGTACCTGCATTATAACTGATAGCACCTCTAGGACAAAAATCCCCGATGCAACAAATAGTGGGAAAAACATTCCGGTACAAGAGGCCATGGCCGCTAATGCTCCACCCAATGCCAAGGATCCCGTGTCACCCATAAATACAGATGCCCTGTACCGGTTATGTAGAAGGAAACCAACACAAGCTCCTGCCATCGAGGCTCCAAACACGGCAAGGTCTATTGAAGACAGCAATATTAGTCCAGAAAAAAAAAAGCATCGAAATGGTAGATCTATATGGCTAAGACTAACAAACTTCTTTGATAAATTAATCTACTTGACAGACCACAGAAAATGAAATCAACAAAAAATTTTCCATTTTCAATCTAAAAAACAAAACAAGAGATTTGGCACTGTATCACAAAAGAACAGGAGAATGCATGCTAATGGAGTTTGTCAACCATGAAAGTGTCAAGGAGAGGTACTTAATGCAAACAATGTAAAGTAGATGTTAGGCAGTTAGATTATAACTATGTAAAAAAAAGTCTCTATTAACTGTATATGAAAAAGCAAAAGACATCTTCATAGGTCTTGGAGGACTAGTGAATAACAAAAAGTGTTACTACATACCCAACAAAAAATTGTAGCTTTATTTTACCACAATTACAGTTCTGCATGGAAAACTAAGAAGTGCAAGGAATTTAAGTTCAAAAGGGGGTACAGAATTTCAAAAATTCTTTCAAAACCTATGGTGTAATTTTTTTGGACCCCTAGCGATATAAATATTTGAACACCAGTTAGGTGGAAAGCTTCGCATTTTATAACTTTTTTTTTATTATTTTTTCCCCTTCTTTGCAGTTTAGGCAGTAGTTCCAAGTCTTCAATTATGTGATTTAAACAACCAGCCTAGTGTTCCTTCATTTCAAGCCATTTCTTTGGCAAAAAAGTAAATTGAAGATCTGATGACAAATCATGGGCGTAAATTTAACTCAATGATCTATTTTCCACAATCCAATGAGATTCCACATCCTGAGTTGGGAGATGCATTATCCAATCAAGAAAGCCCAATCTTAATGAAACTTATAAATCCATCTCCACAGGAAAAAACAACCTTTAACTGAACAAGGACCATGATCTCAACACAACTATCATCATGTTATCTCGATATATGCTAGGCCCTGCTAAGGGCATATATGATGTCATTCCAAAACCTCACATAGTCTTCCTTAGGTTTCAATATTATAGAATAGATTACTAACTTCAGCATTTGAGTCTCTTCCATGGCTAAAATTACTATCATCCTTAAATTTTTCTGTTTAGCAGGCATCCCAAAACTGCAGTCTTTAAGTGCATAAACTTTTGGGCGTCAGAAGCAACCATTACCAGTGGGGATGCCACCAGAAAAGAGTTCCAAAATTCTAAGAACAGTAAAAAAACCATTATTTTTTGACTCAAACAGAACTTTAGTCACAGAAAAAATTATATTATTCTGATGGCATAAACATAACAAAATCAATTGACAATCCTCTGAATAATTTGCTGATCAACCCATGTCTATAATAGGCAAATGGCATACATATTCCATACACACCTGGGCAAAGTGGAAGCACAGCAACTGACATTCCAATAAATGCCAATGCAGAAGTCCCTCCAGCAAGGCCATCAAGACCGTCTGTCAGGTTAACACCATTTCCCATCGAAACAAAACAGAATGAGGTCAGGAGTAAATAACATTTCCCCAAGAAGACCAGGCCCAGAGGTGCAGGCAGAGGAACTAACATTTTCCTGCAGAATGAAAAACTAGAACCATGAGTAATAGGCTTCATAAGGTTAAGATTACAATACAGTTATCGTGCAGGAAGGAAAAAGTCCAAGGTACATCAGTCTGCAGATTTGACATCATTCTGCAGTTCAGTTTAAGACTGCTATATTCCATGATAGAACGACCATTTTCCATCCTAAAAAAGAAGTAATAAATATCTGGGCAGTAATGTAATCTTATTGATTCAAGCATCTTCCTTGTAGTGGTTCAGGGGAAATAAGCATTTTCTTAGCATTTAACAAGTTGTATTTGCCACAGATTTTTGTAATTGCTTAGAATAATTTTAGGGCTCTTCTTAAGGGATGAGGTGGAACACATAAACATATGGAAATTACTTTTTCTGAATAATTGTTACTTTTCCAAACTAAAATCCAATCCAAAACCCTAGATTTCTTCCAAATCCAGAGGTCCTCTAAAAGCACCACCATTTTAAAACTACTAGCCATTAAAAAAAAAAGGTTAAGACTCACATCTGTAAATAATTTAGCCACCAATTTTTTCATTATCAGGAACTTTCATTGCCTTTCAAGCAAAGAAAATATCAAATCAACTTGAAATTATCTTTTCGGTGAAAATGCAGCTAAAGAATATCTAGACAAACACACCTGAGCTGTAACCCAAAACATTCTTCATGAAAATATCCAAAGTCCTATAAAGGAAGGAAATTTGTAAATCATAACTAGTATACTACTGAGATGGGATAGTGCATGAGAAAGATATGAGCAACTGTCAATGCGTATGATTCTCTAGTCAAGGAACTTCTTATTGTTCTTATTTAGATATCATACATTCATAAACAAGTTTTTGACCACATCAGTTTTCCTCCGCTTAGCTGTTAGCGGTGTTTTATTTATTTATTTATTTTTGGTTTCCGGGGGTTGTTTAGTAAAGTAAGGCCATCTCTTCATTATTTAAGCATGTTAAAAATATACACAGAAACTACTATTCTCTTGAAGTTTGTCATCAAGAGAATAGATATGTGAGTTACCATCATACTAACGCTGATCAAAATAACTACAAGAAGGTATACATGCTGTAGGGTAATGATAAACTTGTTGCATCCAACCAAAATGAAAACCACGTCCCAACAGCTACCTGTGCACAATGAAAGAAGTAAAAATTATGCACAAGGTTGACAAAAGCAACTCTTGCAATAAGGAAAGAAATAAAAGGATTTACGGAAACATATATTATGATAGGAACATGAATAAACTTATCCCAGCTTGTAGTATACAAATATAAGTGAAATAGAGAAAAAGAGCAAGGAAAAAAGATGATATACCTCTAGAAAAATTTTAATCCATCCAGATAAACCATGATTATGATTCTTGACTAGGCTTAACACATCATCAAGGAGTCCAATCGCAGCAAATCCCAGAGTAACAGCTGATGCTCCAGAAACTTCAATGGAAGAATAACCAACTGTGGTTCTTGCAACAGTGATACCAACTGGTATGAAAAACAAACCGCCCATCGTGGGAGTTCCCTTTTTAGAAGAGTGCTTAGCAGGACCTGTTTTCCTTAAGACTTGATGCATCTTGAAAACATTAAGCAATGGGACACAGATGTAGCCAGCACAAGATGCTAAAGCTGCAGATATAAAGAAGGGACGCATCAAATAAAATGGTTCTAGGGGTAGTCTGACAATCCTCCAGGCACACAAATCCACAAGTAAAAGAAGCACTGTCAAGAAGGCTATCAGTCCCACATTGTTTAAAATTCCATATTTTATCCTGCGATCACAGTTTTGAACGAATCAGGACGTGAACTTCATGAAGAGCGATGTTTGAAACAATTTTAACTATGAAGCAAAAAGAAATCACTGATACTTGAATTAAGATCTAGGCCCCAGAATTTTATTTATTTATTTATTTTCTTTTTTTTGGGGGGTTGGATGGGGATGGCATTAGCTCTTTTAGATCTCTCTCTCTCTCTTAACCATTTTCCAAAACTACGCCCATAGAAGCATTCATCTCCTTCAGGACACATCCAAAAGGTTTCCATGAAATTATGACCACAGCAAATTAGCAGAAATTATGACGGCACAGCAAATTAGCAGAGGTCTTCATGTTAGCTTGCAACAACCTTACTCTACACAAACTCAACGTATCTTATCCTTGATCTACAAATTAAGACACTAATGAGTCAACTCTTATTAGCAATAACATATTATCATATCTGGTTATAGATTAGAAACATGTACTAGTATCTTGTACATAAGAATTCTTTGTTGTACCTAGTAATCTGCCATGCAACATTTTTCCAGATTGGTCATCTGAACATTACCAAAATTCACTGCTTTCACAATGTTTTCCTTACACACTAGGCAAGCATTCTCCAAAAGCCCAATGACCCATCACCTCTCATCTTCAGAAAGAGGGTTTTGATGCCAATAAATAAATAAATAAATAAAATTTACTCAGTCACAGGCTCCCTAAAATTGGAACCCAGCAAATGTCAAATGGAAAGCCTACACTCGCAGCTCCTCCCTGAATAGACTGAAAAAGACCTTGTCTACTGCAGTCTGAAATAATTCAAGGAACACATCTTGCAGTGTTGCCACCACAGGCCTAAGATGATTCTGACCTTTTGTTCTCTCCCAATTAATCATCATGAACCCGAGCAAAGCCTCACATTTATCCCACTTTTTTTATAATCCTCCAAATTTACACTCATGAGACACATTAATATACTAGGCATTCAAAGTACTCTCTGCATTTTACCTAGTTACCCTCCTGCACAACCTACCCTCTATTGCACACGTATCTAGGCAACAAGACCTGCATCTCATAAATTCAACTTTTATACCCTAACCATACAATAATCAAAGTGAAATAGATATAAAAGAACAGAAAATGACAATAGAAAATGAAGCAAATAGGATTTTCACATCAGATCAACAACAGAAAAAGATGAATTTTCTCTCCGTTTGAGATCCCCTTTGTCCACCAGAAGACCCTATGTGCATTATCCTTGTCCGCAGTGGGCAAAGCAAATGGGTTTTTCTCATCAGATCAACAACAGAAAACAACATCAACATTCTCTTTGGTCAAGATCCCATTTGACAATAAGAAGACCCCATTCTACATTATCCTTGTCGACAGCAGATAAAGCAAATCGGTTTTTCTCACCAGATTGACAATAGAAAATGACATCAATGTCTCTCCGATCAGATCCATTTGCCACTGGAGGACTATGTTCTATGTTATCCCAGGACACTGAATCCATCCACTGCTTAAGTTGACTTCCGCATGATGTTGGAGGTAGATAAAGCCAGAAAGAGTTACATGTACAAAGTAAAGTCAACAAAAATGAAAAACTAAAACCTTAAGGATGGATAAGGAAACTGATAATTACTCTTACTTCCCCCTGAGGTCGGAGGTACCATGTGACTTGTTGAGATCCAAAATGTAGTCCCCTTTAAAGTAAAAGATAAGTAAAGAAAATGTGTAAAAAAAATGACAAGATCAAAAAGCAATGATAGCTCCCTTTCTTGGAGTAGGTTGAATATCTTAATCTCGCAGACATACTTTTTGTACTAGATATTTGGCTACTTAAGCAAGCGACGTGTTCAAACTAATTAATTTCCTTCCATTTTACTTTTTCAGTTCTGATTGTTTATTTATTTATATGCATGTATATATGTTCAATTAATAATATTATAGATTAGATTACACTCTCACATTCACAATTCATATTTAATGCATTTTCAACTGTTTTATGTGTTGTCGCATGCCTTGTATGCCTCAAAAGGGGGGTTTACTCAATTGATAGGTGGTTGACCTTTTCTTTTGATACATCAGGTACGTTTGGAGTTGAGCAAGAACATTCTAGTAGTCGTAGAGGACTTCAGGTTTAGGGATCCTGTTTCCCTTGCTCTATTTTAATTTTGACCATTTGGTATTGATTTTTCTGAATTAGTTTGTCTACAGTGTTGTCTTTGGTTAAATATATATGTAAGTGAACTTTATGTTTCTTGGTTGGTTTTGAGTTGTGCTGGTCTTGTCAATGTTTATAAAGTTTGAAAGGACACATGAAACAGGTTAAAATTAATGAGTTTGGTGTCGCGAGGTTTGTCACTTTTATATTTATGCATGTTGGGCTACGTTAGTGGCAAATATGATTAATGATTAAAAGTTAGTTATGGCTGAATTATTTATTTTGTGTGATTTGTTACTGGACAGGTCAAGAGGACCATTAAGGCCAGTTGTTAATGAGATATTGAAATTTAAGTTGCCTTAATGACCTCAGTGGTTGGTTTTATCTAATATACAACTCTTTCCGATTTTTTTTAAAATAGTAGTAAAGTAAAATTTTAAATTTTTCTACTTTTTCCCTTTCGTCTTTTTACACACGTGGATTATGATCCATAAACAGGGTGTTACATATTTTGTAATGATTTAATTTCATTTTTGCATATATTTTTGCTCCTTTGTTAGGGGATACAACACTCAAATAGCGGGCCGTCCCAATTGGTATCACAACCCAAGATTTTGAGAATTCTGCATCCAATAGGGATTATGATGCATTTTAGGCGGTGGTTTTTACTTTTGAGCGAGATTGTTTGCCACGATCATGCATTAGATATCAGATTCCCCTTTAGAATAGTCAAAGTTTAATGCCCAATTTTAGGTTTTGAGTGCAGTTCTACTCGATGGGATTAGTCTAAATCTAGAATTGACATATGTGCAAGTTGCTCTAATATTAATAACAAATTTCGCTATGTAGGACTTCCATCTTCATTTTCTCTCTCTCTTTTTTTTTCTTTTACCTTTTTTTTTTTAGTATTTTGGTGTGGCAAAGGGGAGGTGGACAAAGCAATATATAAACCGAACTTTGTTTTCCTTCTCTTCGCTATAATGTGTGCCTTGATTTGATTTTATTTTATTTTATTTTTGGTTTGTATCATAGTGTCTTTGCCTTTTCCATGATCCCTAATGTTCTACATCATGCAATACTCTTTATTACATTTCTTAGGTTTAGCTTTCATATCTCTTTTCTCACCCTTGGCGCTCTTAAGAAGCATGGACACAGGTATGAGAGCTTGCCTTGCAGAAAACTGGGGTGGTCCATCACTAGGGAGACACTTGAGTATTTGTCCCTCGGAAAACAAGTGGAAACCAGGGAAATTTGTGCAGGATAGAATGCAAAAATACTCTTGTGAACTAATGAAGACCTCATTGTTAATAGAGAAAATGGTGGTTCTTCGTTACCCCTTAGGGGTTCTCAAATGAAAACAAAATGGTGACCGGCTGGTGGCGTAGTACCATTACTAGAATATTCAAATCAGAACCTGCAGGAATGGAAGGAAGCAAAGTGTTAAGAAGCACCTTGCCTGAGTTTCTGAAACTGGACTCTTAGAAAGCCCATACCAATTATGGACTCCAAGGCAACACAAGACTTGAAGAATTGGTGTAACAAAGGACAAGTAAATGTCTTTGAAAAAAAAAAAAAAGGATTGGCCTTTGAGTTGGCTTATAGGCTGTTCTTGAGTTTTGAAGAGCCAAGTTTGTGGCCACTATATCCAAACCGTTCGACTACATCAGTAGCCACTATAGCCAAGTTTGAGACAACTTTAAATCGAGCTATAACTTCAATGCACACTTTGAATCGATTCAAAGTTCTGTCAGGAAGATCTATCAATACAGCAAAGAATCCTTCACTAATATAGTCGAACGATTTGGATATAGTGGCCACAAACTCACTCAAAAATAGCCTACAAACCAACTCACAAGCAAATTTTTATGTTTATTTAAAGACATTCAGTTGTCCTTTGTTTAACAAGTTTTTCTTAAAGTGTTGTTTTAACAAGGAGTCCATGACCTGTCTGGACTTTCTAAGAGGTTCCATTTTTTGGAAACTCAAGTAGGACGCCTCTTAACTGTTTGCATTGTACCTATAGGTTCTGATTTGAATATTCTTGTAATGATATGAGGCCATTAGCCAATTACCATTTGTTTTCATTTGGGAACAAAAATTTATTCCGTAAAGGGCTACAAAGAATCAACATTTTTTCTGTTAACAATGAGGTCTTGAATATTTCACGAGAGTATTTTGCTCAAATTTCTCCGGTTTCCCATGTTTTCCAAGGGACAAATACTCAACAAACTGAGTTTTATCTGAATTTCGCACTCCTTCAAATTATCTCTTGCAATTCTTCTTTTGTGTGAATTTATTAAGGTTAACTTTTCTAATAACCTTTAAGAAACTTGGGAATAATCTATTTGTTTAAAAAGTCACATGCTCACTCAAAAACAGGCAAATAAATTGTGAGCATTGCAAAGATATAAGAACAAAGATAATAATTTAAGCTAAGAAGGTGATCCTACTTTCTTTTCTTGCGCCTTTTTGCAAGCATTGCAAACCGATGAGCTGTCACCGCCAAGGAGTCATAAGATGGAGCATGTCGGTCATTGGTGCTGGGCAATTCGATATCACTAATTGGATTTAGCAAAACATCCCCATCACTTTCTTCACCATCACTGGATGAGAACATGTAACCAGATGTCCCTTCATTATCACCCCAATCATCAAGCAAAGGCGCACCATCAAAATCCTACAACAGAATGTCACGCTTAAAAATTGTGAACAACAATTAAAGTATCCAAATGAACTAGTCATTAACAATAAACAACAAAGTTATTCATCAAAAGCTGGTAGTCAAGGGGACAACTTGATGCTCCTACTAGATTGGTGAACCATATTAATCTTTTTTTTTTCCCCATCCCATTTAACAGGTCAAAATCACCGTGATCTTGCAGATTTACTTGCTTCCTTACCACTACTTTTATTTTGTTTTCTCATGACCATTTCCAGTAAGATACACTTGATCTACCTACTTATTAGTGCGTTCAAATTAATTTTATGCAAAGGACCAATTTTCTTGGACTCCCTTTCCTCATCCTATAATCAAGTGAAACTACATTTCTCCGAGCACATTCATCAATCATCTTAGTCCTTCCAGCCTTTAAGGTCATCAATCATCATCTGAGGTCTTCTTTTTTTTGGGGGGTGTTTTCCACAAAGATCTTTTATACAATCAAGATTAAGTGGTTTCATATCTTTCTAGCATTGGGTCACCATAAAATATGCACATTATTTCCCTTTTTTAAGGATGTCTTGTTTTACCATTGTCCTTCTGTTTGAATTGGTAAACCTTCTCATTGTTTTGGTTTCTTTCAAAATGAGAGGTATTTACAATGAAAGAGGATAAAAGGAAAGATGTAAAGAAAATCAACATGATAGCAAATTTCTACTCTCTCTTTGCTATATACAATGAAAATTCTTGAAACTTCCAGCAACTATAGCTTATAAAAATGCCAGTATGAAATTTTATCATAGAAAATGGGAAAATGAAAAAGACTATGGTTATTAAGAATCCAAGCATGCATTTTTAACCCAAATACACCATAGAACCACACATTAACCATAGCCAGAAGAATATAAGCATATTGTAAACTACCAAAATTTTCAAACTCATCTCTATAAAGTCAATTCAAAATTCTGAAAAGAACTCAGCATTCATGAAAAACTCTAAAACCGTGACATTGGATAGGTCCCCCCCCCCCCAAAAAAAAAGTGATCACCATATTCATTATTGTATGAGCACAGCATGCACAAATTCAGAAATTCAGGGAAAAGACTAACACGTCACTCGCGAAATTCATATTAATCTTAACATGGAATCAATGCTACTTGAAGAAAAAAGTGACTACCTAAACCATATAAAACCCAATTTCTAGTAATAAAGAGTTTTCATACCAGAAATAAAAACTTTATTAAGAGTGACTGCCTAAACCATATATAATCCAGTAGTTTTCCTCTACCCATATATAATCCATTAACTATTTTATTTAATTCAGTCAAAGGAACCTTTTATGATCATTTTACTAGTAATAAAAACTCTTCAAATCCCCTATCTCCCGTTCCATCTAGTAATCAGACATCAGCATAAGCCTCTCCGATGAATACATTCACACCAATCCCCTCTCTCATTGAAGGGTAATTTCGTCTTTAGCAGTATCATTTCTCAATCTCAATCAGGGTTTCAGATTCCTCGATGGCGGGGAGGGAGAGAGAGAGAGAGAGAGAGAGAGAGAGAGAGAGTGGATGGATAAAAACAAAGAAATCAATGTTGAAAGGCAGAACAGCTCGTTAAATGCCACAAACAGAACAAAAGTTGAATACAAAATCAAAGGGAAGGAATTAATTAAAAATACCTCATCCAAAGCCGTGATTTGAAAACACCTATGCCGCAATCCACTTCCATTCTTTTCATTGTCCACCCCACGAAACTGCACCCCCCTCCCCCAAAAAAAAATAAAGGGAAGAAAGATCACATACATACACGAAAAGAGAGAGAGAGAGAGAGAGAGAGAGAGAGTATAAGAAAAAATTAAAAAAAAAAATCAAATAGGGAGCTAGTAAAAGGATAAAAAATGATAGTACCTTGAGAAGCGAATTGAATTGAGGACGGCGAAAATGGGAGTGGGATCGAAACTGGAAACGAGTACGATATAGATTCAATGAAGACGAAGAATAAGATGCCATGATTTTGATGGAGGGAAATTATAATGCCTCTTCTGATGCTATCGAGGCTTTTGAGAGAGAGAGAGAGAAGTATATTCGAGCCGGGAAAGTTTCTTCTCTCAGTCTCTTCTTGTGAATGAGTTAAAAAATAAAAATAAAAATAATAAATAATTAATTTGGGGTAAACAGGGCAACATAGCTGACTGGACGACGCTCAAATTGCAAATATTTATACTTTCAGAAATGGATGTTTTGGATCAACTTAGCGTCAGATCAGATTTTCCTCACACATTAAACTAGTGATAAAAAGAGGTTCACAATTTTAAATCCTACGATTAGAACATTCTTATTAAAAATTTCTCACTCTAATTAATAATATAACAATAAAATCTCACCGGTCGACCATCCTTAGAGAGAGAGAGAGAGAGGAGAGAAAAGAGAGAAGTCACGTAACATTGACTTTTTCATCAGTCGTTCGTAATTAATTTTTTTAGAGTTCTAGCTTAAGAAGAACAAAGAAGATATCGTGGCGAACTTTATTAGGTAAGTTGATTGGCATGCAGCAGCAGTTGGAGGCACCTGATAGCAACACCTTTGACCTTGAACGAGGAAACAAGGAGCGACGTTGGTGTTCTCTTTAGAAACAAACAAATTAATCTGAAAAACATTATTTCCCCTTGTAAAAAAAAGATTTCAAGGCCCGACCAATACCTAAAACCCCTTCAAAGGTTTCGTTGTACCCACCGCAGATACCTCTTTTGTTTTCTTTTGTTTTTTTTTCACAATCAATATTTCAAAATTTCCCTAACTAATTTGATTTAAAATTTATGAAACTTATTTTAAAAATTAATTCTCACAAATCCTTTTTTGTTATTTTCAGAACTCGAACTTAAATTCCAAACCTCTGATTAAGGAGATAGAATATCTAACCATTTAATTTAAAAAAATTTGATCACCCCAAATACCTTTCACAGAAAGCAAAGGATCCAACCAGCATGAGTTGACTCAACTCGATGTGAAGTTGAATACCTTTAAGCATAAATAAAGTTCGACTCCCACTGAGAGTATCGAACTCTCATATGCATGAAACGTTCTCCGTTGGAGACTCACCCTTCGAAAGGAACCACTGCCGCGATTGATTTGGATTAGTCGGGACGAAACCTGAATACCGGACGGTGTCCACGTGATACCAAAAAAAAAAAATAAATAAATAAAAATAAGAAGCAAGGGGTCCAAATCTCAGCTCCATACAAAACAAAGAGCCATTGACCCATGAGGGCAAAGAAAGAGGGCCCGCAATAGCTAGCAAACAGATTCAAAATACGTTGAGCAATTATAACAATAGAAAATGATCTCTTCACACAGTTTAACAAAAAGGGATAACCGGCCAACCTGGGTCTTTGACACCAAGTTCTTGTAGATCTGCCATCTGTTACAAACTGAGAGCTTGCGCCCAAGTAAAATCAACTCTTAAGTGGTAAATGCACAGCAGCATACAAACGTTGCAAGATATCGGGTTTGGCCATTTACGAAGATTGGCATCACAGAGAATAGCAATTCACCTAATTTGACACCCCAAATTTAGTTCACCCACAAAATGACAACCAAATGTTAATTTGGACTTGGTGCAACTGGGCGGCCTCGGCCCATTGTAAATCCTCTGGTTCCATCAGGTATTCTTGGGCCAGGAGGTGGCTTCATATGTTCGGTGCCAAGACTGGAGCTAAGAGTTCCATGGCCTAAATGTACAGAAATAGATATTTAGAACAATTTTTTTTCCAGACTAGGAATAGGAAGTTATAAATAGCAAGATCAGCTGTTGGACCAAGTACCATGGCCGTTAGCGGCATGAGATGTTTGTCCTCTTAATCTTCCATGGTTCCGATTTCTCCGTCCATTTTTCTCCTTCGGTTTCTCCTTTGGCAAGTGCTTCCCATCCTGAAGTTGAAAGGAAAGAAGTCAATATTAATCTCTTCCGCAACAAGGCAGTTACCAACTACTATGTTGCAAATGTTAACTGCTACAAATCGAAAGGTAATAACTTCATATTCATTTGAAGGGCTATAACCCATGAATCCCCAAATAAATGGAATAAATATGAGGACCGCAATGGTATCTGTTGACGACTGATATTTAATATTTCCCACATGATCATGGAGGATAATGGAATCAAATAATAGGGATAATTCACGTTCCTTTATAAGAAGAGGGTGCAAACAATCCGCACAGAAGAGTGAATATTCTAAAGTTCAAAAAAGAACATCTGAGAGAAAATGCCAAAACTCACCCCATCATCAGCTGTCTCGTGATGATTGCCAGGATTGTGGCTTCCCCCATCTCCCGCTGCCTCAGATGTATGGACCTTGCTATTCTTCTTAGATTTCGCTCTTCCATGTTCCTTGTCCAAACCTCTACTCTGGAGAAGTATCTCAGAAATTAGGACCGCATAAATCTTTCTAAATGCAAATACATGAAAGAAAGCATGTTTACCAATCGACTCCTAAGTAACACAACACGCATGCCATTTCTCCAGTCTTCTTTGTCATTTAAAGTTGCCACCTGACCAAATTATGAGAAAAGCAGTGCACCTAGTTCACAAGGTTATCAATCCAATGATCAACTGCATACACTGAAATGATAACAGAAAAGATCACTCACAGCCTTCTCAGCTGCATCCACAGAATCATATTCCACAAGAGTATGTACCTGGATGGGCACCAGTAACAATTTCCCTAGTGAATATCATGAAATAATTAAAGTTCCTATTAACAAATATCAAGTCACATCATTCTTCATACAAGGTGGATCAGGCACTTTATTTAACCTTGCCTCCAGAAGATAGAAAACAAACATTAGTTTACTATAGTACTTCTGCCAAATTAAGGAGTTGGAAGCATGTCACCCAAAGGAATATTGTGCCATGGCAAAACATGCTTTCCTGTCTTACATGGTTCAGAATTAAAACCCTATTGGATTTGGGTTTACCTTGTCTAGTATTGGGCCCTATTTACTGAATTCAGCAAATAGAATTCCGCTTTTCAGCCCAAGACAGTAAACAACACTCATTGGTCTACTATCCACAATATATCAGAATATACATACTACCAATAATTGCACTTAACCCCCCCCCCCAAAAAAAATGATTGATTGATTCTCAAGAAACTGCTCTATTCCTGTTCAGCAGATCCAGAACCAGGCAATAATGAAATTCTTAAAAACAGAATTCTAATCATTGGCCCAAAAGTAAGCAATGCTCATGGTCTAGTATATCAGAGAATTGAATACCTTTCCACTTATGGGCCTCCCAGCTTTGACAACTTTAGTTGATTCTTCAATACTATCATGTATGGAAATGCACTTTATACTGTACATAGAAAAAGCATTGTGAACATGTTAAAACACAAGGAAAATTTGGAAAGCATGCAAAAATGCAAAGGTTTAAATTACAGGGTAGAAGAAAGGTAAAACTTACTTTCCTGCTTGACCGAAGATCTTCTGAATGTTCTCTTTTGAATGATCACCTGGCAGATTCTCCACCAAAACAGTGCAGAACTGGGGCCCAGACATTGGTTCCTGAATTGCTAACAATTTAATGGAAAAGCACATCATGCTGCAGAATTAAGTAAAAAATGAAATACCTTTGGCTCCTTAGGTGAGAAAGATAGAGGATGGAGACTCTTCACCATTGTCCCCTCGGGGTTTAAGGCCTGCAGTTACCCAATAATTAAATTAAAAAAAAAAACCTACAGTTAAGTTAAACATGGACAAGGAAAAGCAAATAAAAGCGAAAGATATGGGAACACATTCAAGACAGTGGAGGGAATAAAAGCTTTGTGCAAATTTGGTTTCTATTTTAAAAATTATGCAGTATCCAGAACTTTCATTTTCGGTGTCACAGCACAGGTGCACATAGAGAAACAAGAGTTAGATGGGCCCAAAAAGAGGCTGAGAAGGGGCATGTTGCCCACTACATCCATGCCCATGCATTAGTGTTATTATGTTGGCAATTTGCTTCAACATGATCAACAAGAAGCCACACAACATGATTACTGACTCACCAGTAACTTGCCAAAATGGCCAAGTTCCATTACCGAACCAAGTAGTTATAGAATATAACAGATGATTTTCCACAAAACACAATTACATTATTTCATTTTTGAATGCATTATTGTATCTTGCAATTTTTTAATCATGTTATAACAGCCTAGATAATATACAGCTACAAGCCACTAACATCAGCAAATGAAATTTTATTGGCTTAAAATGCAATATACAGCCACAAAATACTCAAGTTTCTCAAAGTAACACCTTACAAATGTAAAATGACATTTCACTGATTATCTCAAATACAAAACTTTGATGGCAGGAATAACTCCAGAAATTTATTCAGTGTCATGCATATATTTCATCCAGAAATCAGAAGTTTCATCTATCAATTGAAATCATTCACAAGTGTGCTTCTTCTAATATTTTTTTATTTCACCTGAAGAAATCTTAAATATCATTCACCACATACAATAATGACGTTGACATTCAGTTCTATGATCAATTATCTAAAGCAAAGTCCCAATTACTTATTGATGTGTTACTAAGCACTACACATGGTCGTAATGTTCAATTGTCAGACCACAACCTGAAATTTTTGTCCAATAAATATCGGAATTAAGAGACATTCATATGATTATAAACTTGTTCTAAAGCCAATATAGATGCAGATGTTCAGCCTCAAACACCAAGTAGATCCTACAGAGGGCTGCAATATCAATAAATTTTCTTTTGTATTTGAGAAGTTTGATGCATATCTTGTATTGTAGAGAGAGCTCCTAGTTGGAAGAAAGTATGGCTCCAACAGAAACCAAAAAACAAGTATAATCTAGACTTCTGTCTTTCTCTGTCTCGCCCATCACTAATTCAGAACTCTACAAGTCCTTTACAAGTAGAGGAGGAGATGGTAATAAAGAAGCTCACAAGCAAAGAAGACTTCCTCAGTGCATTTGTTATAAACGGGATGTCCCGAGTAAGCTTTTTCATCTTCCTAAAAGAAGCAATGGCTTCAATAGGAACTGCAAAAGGAAAAGGAGCAAAAACATTTATTCATGATGTATAAACAAATTAGAAACAGGATCTGCCATCTATGCAACAAGAAAACAATGAGCCAACAATAGCAACAACTACACAAATAGGAAAATAATCTAATCAGCTAACTATTTGATGTTTCCTTGATAGCAGCCTAACTCATGCTTAAGATATGCACATGCAAAACACTTCTTTATATTACATAACCCCCTTGATAGTATATTCCGAAAACATAATATACAAAAAAAGAACTTAGGCCCACAATTATAAGAATATAAGGCTAGCCAAGCAGCACAAACACCAAAAAAAAAAAAAAAAAAAAGAAAAAGAAAGAAAGAAGAAAGCAGTCTAAGCAGCCTTCAGTACTCTTATAGAATATCAACCTTACTTTGCAAGCTCCCCCCTCCCCCCCCCCAAAAAAAAACCTGGTGTTCCACCAGATTCATATTCAATTTGATAAGAACTATATTGTTATTCCATATACATGTTGTACCATGTTCACCTTTTTCTTTGTATTCATGCTTCATGAATGTCTAGGAAGTGAAACACAATCAAAAAACAGTTCCACTCCTGACCTTGGTTTGGAATTCTTCTTTAGTGTGTCTTGGTGTCTTTTCCTTGTCTTTTCTTTTTTTTTTTGACCCGGGGGGGGGGGGGGGACTGAACTGTCCTGCCCTCCAGTAAACTCCATTGAAATCACTCAATGACAAAGGATCAAACTGGCACAACTTAAACACCTATGCCTGAAACTATGCCTGCAGAATTCCACCATAATAGCTCAGTAGAATAATTATACACACATTCCATTCACCAAATCCTTGCAAAATTGTTGTTTCAATCTATTTGGTTACTGTCATGCACATTTTTTATTCTCTTCTCGAGATGATTAGTAAACATGTAACCTAATAGTAAAGCTGCTTGCATCTTTTACAAGTCACAATCCAATTCCTCAACAAGCCTTTTACCGTATGCATATAGCTTACCCCAGAAGCCAAATGTTTAGGGATGCTCTAAGCAGCTGACGACAACTTTCTCCAGATGGTTGAAATATGCTCAGTCACATAATCACACCTTAGCCAGCAACCAAAATCAACATATGGAGATCTCAATAAAATCATATAATGGATATTACTTGTTCAAAATTGAAATAGAACCTTCATGAATAATCAGTTTGCTTGCATTATTTTTTCTTACATATTTACGGCAATCGGGATAGAAGCAAATCTTGGGTCCAGCTGTTCCTTATGTTTTGGTTATGCTCTTTAAATCAACACATCAAATATATCAGACATCGAAAAATGGAACACATATGCTCTGTCTCATTTAGTACATCCATACTTCTGCTAACTTAAACTGCCAAGCAGATGGTTAAGTAAGAGGTTCAACATATCGGGTAGACCATTCAGAATACTTGATCCAAGATAAGCAGGAACAGAGAAGGAATCAGCAGCTACATGGTCACTCAGATTAACCCATGGGGCTCGGCACAACAAAAATTTGCTGCACCAGGAGACACCCAGGTCAAGCAACTATCAGAAGTACCTGTTTTACTTCATCATTTTCATCTTCTCTGTTCTTAAACTAATAGTTCAAAAAATTGACGCTAAAAGATCTATTAAATTGGTAGGTCCAAACTATAAATCATGCAAGCAAGTAGCATCCCAGGATCAAACTGTCCCTCAAGCTTTATTTTGCTTATGAATCAACAAATCAAACATATGAGACACCAAAGGGGGAACACAGCAAGCAAGAATAGAGAAGGAATCAGCAGGGCAACTCAGATTAACACATGAGGCTCAGCACAACAAAAATTTGCAGCACTGGGAGACACCCAGGTCAAGCAACTATCAGAAGTACCAGTTTTACCTCATCACTTTCTTATTCTCTGTTATTACGCTGAGAGTTGAAACAATTTACATTAAAAGATCTATCAAACCGAAAGGTCCAAACAATAAATCATGCAAGCAAGTAGCATGCCAGGATCAAGCTTTTCAATCATCCTGCTTACACAGCTACCTACCACATGGCCTCATCCCAGAAGTAGTTCAAATCTAAAATACTGCCTTACAAGCTCCATAACCTTGTCATTCCTCAGGTGGAAAATGTGTCTTTCTCGCAAACATTACATCTCTCTCACTGCCTTGGAAATCGCATAAAAGAAAAGCAAAAGAAAAGGCAATCACCACATGGAACTTCAGAGGTCATGATACAATTGGCCAAGGGTTGCCTTAAAGCACAAATTTGTCACTGTAATCTCAGTTTGCAACAGTTTATTTCAAGATTCCAGGTAATTAGGTAGGGTTAAAAGTTATGGGGGGCTCTGAGAGGTCAGACACTAATATTTTCTACTTACAAAGAAGTAAGCCAAGAGCTTAAGCTACATAAGTCATGTTTTTCCTTGACCATGGAGCATAAAGTTCCACAAATCCCAGAGTATTCAAACACTTGCAATACCAAAAGTTTTGGTTAAATCAACATGTTCAACCAAAAAACGGGTGAGTTTTGAGTTTGAAATCGAAAAGCTATGATAAGCCACAGCTATTGAAAAGTCAAACCATGATGGTAAACACTCACCAAATCCTTCTTTGTTTCTCTTCACATATTTTTTGTAGAAGTTCTCAGCCAACACATTTTCTTCACTGAAGTAATATTCTACCTGCAGAATACAGATAATCCATTAGACACTGGCCATAAAGCCCAACACAGACTTAAATTAATGATACAACCAAGGAAACTCAATAGCTTCTACAGTAACCCACCTAATAAAAGGAAATCATAAACATCAAAATTATGCAGATGCTTTAAGAAACACTATAGCATCATTGGTCTATTTTTCTAACCAAAGCAGAATACTGCAGGTCCTCCAGCCTCACATTTTAGCTAACTTCTCACAATGTGAAAGGATACCAAAACTACTTATGTGTCCAACTTAACAAGTGTTAAGTGTAGACCATTCAGTAGTATTCATAATGAGTCATAACCACCTCGGCTCTGACCCCGAAATAGAGACCCACCCAGAGTACAAACCACTGGTTTTGGCCATAGAAAGTCAATTATCAAACTACAGAATTTAGAAGGATTGAAAGCAGCACACCACTTGCTGAAAGAGGGTCAGAGATTAAGGTCACGACATCAATGCTATGTTTCATTTCCCAAAAAGAAAACCAATTGAAATCATCAAGTCAAAAACCCAGGTATACATTTTCATTAATATTCGGGTTAAACATCCAAGCCTTACAGCTCAAAAGCCATGAAAAGGTCCTACAATAGCTTATTCTTTATACTTCACCATTTGAAAAGGGCAGAATTTTTCAGTGGCACGGAACATTGATAAATGAATCCTAACCACTTCTTCTCCAAACAACTGGTTTTAGTCAAATAATGTCATTTTTGAACTACAGAAGTTGGAATCACATGGACCACCAAAGCATTGGCTACAATGGGGTTAGAGAGGACATGCCAATACCTTTTCATGTCATCAACTAAAATGAAGACTAATCAAAATCATCTCATGAAAGTTATGTTGCACTAACACTTCAAAAAATGACAATCTCCCAATTGGGCATGGTTCTTAGATACAACTTGTTGTAACTTATTTTAGTGTAAATTTATTTATAACTTTGGTGTGTCACTACTAACTGGTCTTTTTAGGCTTATCTATTTGTCTTTTAGTTGATTTGATGGACCACATAAGGTTTTTGACTATATCGGTGCCCATGTTGTAGAATGTCCCACGTCCATTCAATGAAGCAGTAATAAAGCACTGAATTTGGCAAGAATAAGTTCATTCATATCATACAATTAAAAAAAAAAATCTACATTAAACAAATGCATTAAAGTTATCAAACTGAAAGCAGCACGATTAAGCATACAATATGTTGCATTACTCGAAAAGGAAGTTCACTTAAAATTACCCCAATGCTGTTTGTTCACCAGATTTGGCAAAAGAGTGGGTTCAACAGTATATTAAAACATTCATTATCGGGCATCAATTTACAAAGTGGTTAACAGCATTCTACTTGAAACCAAATGAAGTAAAAACAAATGCAGAAGCCAATTATCCAGAAAAAAATTATATAAAAAAAAATCATTTCTAAAAGTGTTCAAACAACATACTAAATTACATCAGACTCACTGGGAAAAAAGTTCTAGAATCGGAAGAATTCTCAGAGACTGATTCTAGCAGAGGAATACCAACTTATATGCAAATCCAACGCATTTAATTGTATTTAATCATTTCAAATTTAAATAGTACTGCATTGAAACCCACCGTCAAGTCAACTATTGATTCAATAAACCTATCTCAGCAGCCAACAGCACAAGATTTAGGGTTTTAAAGTACAGCTGTCCAACATGGAATCGACAAACGAGAGAGAGAGAGAGAGAGAGTGGAAACCTGCTTGATGATTTTGTCTTCCAGATCAATGGAGCTAGAAACAGCGACAATATCAGGATGACTATCATCGTGATCGTCAGAGGGTAAAGATTCAACTTCATCAGCAGAATCATCAATCAGCGGAGATGACGAAAGATTGACCACCGTCTCCTCCACTACGGCTTCGACTTGGTGGACTTCGTCTTCCATTAGGGCGGGGAGAGAGAGAGAACGGGGTGGAGAAAAAAAGCAGAAAACCCCCCTCGGCTAGTCTTCCCTTCTCTCCCTACCCATTCTCTCTCCGGACCACCCTTTTATAGAGAAGGGGCGGGCGTCGAAAGTTCGCAGCGGTTCCCCAGGCACCGGGGTTTATTTTGGTCAACCATGTCGAGAAACTTTTCAAAGTTTGCGGGAAGCAGTTGGGCCAGGGCCTTGTAGAGAATTTGGGCTGACATAATTGGGTAGAAGAGACTCAGATATTAGGCCCTAGTGGTTCACTATTTTCAGGCTCTATACCCATGGACACCAAAACCAGCCCCGGTTCCAAACTCGCCCAAATGAGGCTGATTCTGTCAGCACCGAGCCTCATTTTTTTTTCTTTTTCTCTTTCTCTCTTCTGATCTGTATTCGAAAATCTAATCAATCCGATTCAAACAGTTCTAAAACCCAATTTAGAGACCCTCACTTCCAGCACCTACATTTTCAATCCCAAAACTCAAAATAAAAAACTTAATTAAGAAAATTTAGTGCTCTTTCGTTAGAATCATAAAATATTGATTTCCTTATTATCTTTTTCAAGAATTGAGATTAAGTTCAAGACAAAATCAACCTATCCCGAGTTGAGTAATAGGCTATTTAAACTCGGCTTGTCAGAATAGGAGTAGACTTAAATTTAAATTAAGTTTGAACAAATCCTTTTAATTGGTTTAATTTATTAATAAAAATCAAGTACAACTTAAGTAGCGTAATATTATTTGTCTTATTTAATTAATTATACTAAAATTAAACTCGAAATCAACTTATTTAGTGTTACAAAATAAACTCGATCAAATTTTGAAAAATGGAGTCTTCAAAAATTAAGTAATTACATTACAACTTTTCACGGCTCTCTTTCTATTATCGAAAATGATTTCACAAAAACAAGGAAAGAAATTTTCTGTTTCCATGTTCGTCTGTTGAAAATTAGTGAAAAGTCCTCAAACATCCTTATAATAGGCTCACGAAAAGAGTTGCAATCCTAGGGGGGGAAATAATAAAATAAAATTTAGGCCTACCCGAGTTAAGTCTGCATTTTCTTTTTCCCCCTTTTGCCAAGACTTGCATTTAGATTTTTCAAAGTTCCTTCAACAAGGTCATTCTCAATAGGTCACTTGCTCAACTTACATCATTACATGACGTCTACTCGTTCAGGATTACTCATATTCATATTGCGTTTGATTTAAAGTAATTTAAATGGATAAGCGTATACTATTCTCAGAAATCTGGACTAAAATGAAAAAAAAAAAAAAAAAAAACTTGCATTCCTTAATAGAAGCAAAAACTTACATTTCTACTGATAAATTTCCTTACACTTCCATCTTATATATATATATATATATATATATCAAGGGGAAACCCTATACCCCGCAACACAAATGACATAATTAAACTTTAGGGGGGTATAATACCGTTTGGTGACAACCCCATGCCCGGAAAGAAAATAGAAAAGAACTCCTCCAAAGATTAAACAGAACTTTACCACTCACACCTTACCTAGACCAGAAACAAGGCAAGAAGGCCAAATCCAAACCCTAAAGCCAGAACCTTGAAAGCAACCCTATTACCTCCAGACTTTCCCCAAACCCTAACATCATCAACTACCGGTCCACAAAGAGAGCTCATGTCATCACTCCTCGTATTATAGTAAATACTATAGAATGCAATGCGGGTCCTTTCGGCTTTAGCAGTGAAATTCAACCCAACACCCTGAAAGGTCGAGTTTGCATCAGGGGTATAATGGAAGTTCTCCGCTTGATCACCTGCAAATGCCATGACTGCTAAGGGTTGCTTGCAGGAGTCGCCAGCTAGACCTAATGAAAATGTCAGGGTGTAGTCTTTTTGTGGTGTGGTTTCCACCATTTGAGATATAATGCCTTCCTTGCCCGAGAGTAACTCCACTGCCCTTTTGCCTCCGGGCACCGTGAAATGGTTGGAGTCTATGTAGCGGACTGCCCGGTTTGACTCGACAATCCAACCGGGCAATGAGGATGTCTCCTCATCTAGGTTGGTGGGGAGGAGTACTCCAAGCGACGCATTTCTGAACATCCATGGACCTTCTTCATAGTCACCATTTACCACTGCATTGTCTGCCAAAGAATTTACCAAATATGAAAGATTAGAGCATAGGAGTTGGAATCTTAATGTCACAATAACATTCTTCATTATTTCACCATAGAAAAGGGAATGGCACAAGACTTTTGTCATGTGACATTTGCTGGACCTAAGGTGACATAGATTACAATCATGGGTTCCCTCAGAAATTTATATGAAGCATAAAATTTACCATATATTTAGGTTATAATTTCAAAAAATAAGGATTATAAATTAGGGAGCAATCGATTGAGATTATAATTTTTAAGATTATATTTAAAAAAAATTCTTAAAACTTCCACCCCTCCTACTTTTGTCTTTGTTCCTTAATAATAATAATAATAATGAAATGATACATCTCTATCTAGATAATATTATTAAAAAAGAAATTAAAAAAAAAAAACAAGAATAAAAATCCTAGAGTAGTAGTGCAGAAGCATTGATACACAAAATTGAAGTGTGGGGGGAAGCCGAAATCCGGAAATTGGGTTCCCACAAATGTAAGAAACACGTGAGCCCGCTGAACTCAGTACTATCTTTTTTCACCAAAAATCTTTTGCAACATTGGCAATAGAATCTGCCCCTGATAAAGACAGGAGCCTGCTTAAGTCTGAAAAGGTAGTAATATATTTTTTTTTCTATGAAACAGTCTAAAAGATTAATAATAAGAAAACCAACGGTAATTTGATCTTTTGGAGAATTATACTATATCGCTTAATCAAATCTCATATTCAAGTTGAAAATAAAAAAAAACTACATTAACACAGTTGTCCTCTAAAATGGTTCCAACAAATATTTAAATCAGATTAATTAAAAAATGACTCCGAAAATCTATAGAATCACACACAAAAAAAAAATAATAATAAAAAAATTAATAAATAAAACAAGATATTTTCGAAATAATTACTTTTTTTTTTTGTATATATAAATCATTAAAAAATGAAGAAGTGTATTATACCTTTGGGTCTATCGGGCGTGAAGAGCTTTTTAACAGCAATATCATCGATAATGGGCCCACAAGTGGGGTCATCCTCCATACCCGGATTCTTAAAACCTACCGTGACAGTTTCCTCCTCAGCCAGAAAGGCCCACGCGTACGAATCCCAACCCTGCACCGTATACACGGTTTGCAAATCAATGGTCTGTGAGGCGGGGGGGACGGAGACGTTGAGTGACTCTAGCTGGGCGCACGTGCGAGCAGCGGAGAACGTGATAGAGTAGAGAGACCCTTTCTCGACGGTGATCTGCTGGGTGATTTCGGCGTCGTTGCCTAGTCGGACGGCGTGTGTCCCTTCGGGTACGATTAGGATCATGCCTCCTTGTTTTTGACCCGACTCGACTAGCTCCACTGTTCCGGTAGTTTTCCAGCCTGGGATTGAAGGGTTCGACCCGAGTCCGGAACTTGAGAACCCGGTTGGCGGAGGGGTCTCGAAGTCACCATTGGCTACTAGACCTGAAAAGCCGACAAAATGATTAGCTTTGCGGGCAACCAGATCCGAAACCTTAACCTCATCATTAAAAACAAGAAACACCACCGACTTAAAAGCATTTATTACCGAATCAAAAAATTAAAAAAAAAATTATTTATTAATTCATTTTAATAAAAAATTGTCCTATAAGACTTTTTAACTAAATTAAAATTTAATATAATAAGCTATTCAAATAGTTTAACACTTTCTAAAGGTTTAGATTATTAATAATTTATTAATCCCCGTAAGCATCGGATACCACATAGCGCCACGTTTGCGAATACATATCAATCTTGTTCAGTTTAAGGTCTCAAAATCCATGTCAAGGTTTTCTCACGTGAACAAAGCTCCACATCACATCAAATGCTCTGATCAATGGCCGTACGCTCTCTCGCTCTCGGATTCTTTTTTACCAAACGACGCAACTTTTCTTCGCTGTGTCCTCCCGAATCCCGAAACCCAAAGAAAAAAGAATACCGCCGAATGACAAAGAGAGACCAAAGTCCTAAAGCGCACTACCATTATTGTTTAAGAAATTAAAAATGATGACGTTGGTAACAACAACCGAAGAAAATCAGCAAAGCGAAATCGTGGGATTGTGAGTCCAAAGCATGGGAGCCCAAGCTGGATGGCATGGCCACAGTGACAGCAGTGTTTGGCGGGAAGCGGCGAGATGTTGGGCCATTTATGGGCCCGATTTTGGGTTATCGGAGTGGGGCCAACTCACCAACCTGGGATTTTCTTTTTTTTTTTTTTAATACTAATCATCCGTATGTGATGATCAGACTGATTCGATTCAAAACTGATTATTACAATTCTGTTTTTTCAACTCAAACATAGATTTTGATTAATAAAATTAAACTGCTTAAGGTTAAACCAAAACATGTAGGGAAGGGTTCCCTGATATGAGAATCTTCCATGATGTTAAATATGCGTAGAATTTGTATATTTTTTCTTTCAAATACTTGTTTCAATATATGGTCAAGGCCTAAAAATAAGGATGGGCATGATTATACTTGGAAAAATGAAAAAAAAAAACTAGGGTTTCAAAAAATGAATTAGAAAAAGGAGAAAAAAATTTATAAATAAATTTCCTTATGGGGGTTAATGTTAAGACAATTTATTAACTCCATTATTTGGCAGGATAGTGCTACAAGGAAGAAATATCTAATTTAATTTAAATTGGAGCCCAAGTTTTTTTAAATTTATACATATATACAATAATATTTATATATTTTACAACAAGAAAATAACACTGAATTTTGATTTTATTCATATTTGATTATTTGAGCCTAAATTCATAGTTCTAAATAAAAATACATATAGTCTGCTAGCCTCTCAAATCTTTTACCCAAAACAGAAACCTTCAAATCAACAAAAAATTATATACAACAATGGTCATTCAAAAGCTAACCCCAGAACGTTACTTAGATCGGACTAGTCGACTCAACAAATCAACACAGACAGGTGAAAACAAAGGAAAAAAAAAAGGCTAAACCATATGGGTAATGAGTTCTAAAACTTTACATTTCCTTAAAGATAAGAATTTCCGAAAAAGACAACTTCAAAATCTCAACCATGACTAACCTCACTAAAAAGGTGTTGAAGAAAAAATTTCACATTGGGGACACAATAAGAAAATAGAAAGATTGGAGTAAACCCCCCCCCCCCCAAAAAAAAAAAAGAACCTGAAATAGTATGATAGCTTTGACAGGAAAAATGGGACCACAAGAAAGAAAAATAATAAAGTCCTCATAAAGGGAATGTCTATTTCAGCAGGAAAATCAACTACTCAGAGCATTTACCATTTTCACCAGAAACAAAGTGGGCTAAAATGAATGGGGAACTTGTTGTCCTAAGAAAATGGGGGAGAATCATGTGACCCAATTTGAAGACCATCTTTATGATCATAACCCACTTCAGAGAAGTGATCAGGAACTGAATAAAATATGAATTTGGTCACTGAAATGGAGGACCTCAAGTGTTAATTGCAGTCAAGTTACATTGGTTATTAGCCTATACCTTTGCAATAACTCAACTTCCACTGTATCTCGAGTTGGAGCCTATACCTTCTTTTGGGGCGGGGGGAGGGAATCTAAAGCTAGACCTAAAGTTAGGGAATGAAGGTCCAATACATGAAAAGTGCATCTTTAATAAGCAAAACATCACTAGAAATATGTCCAGATTTTTGGGTAAATAATTAATTTTCAGATATTTTTTCACTAAATTAGTTAAGATTCACTTCTTCACTAGCATCTACAAAAAAAAAAAAAAAAAAAAACCCACAAGCACATACAGATCCCAGTGCAATCTAAAACCTCAGCAAACAATAAGCACGAACAGCAAGGAAACAATGCGAAAAAGCTGAAACTGAAGTGACATTTAGATGTGGTTGGGAGCATCAAAGCACATATGATTACAGAGAGAGAGGGAGAGAGAGAGAGAGAGAGAGAGAGAGAGAGAGAGAGAGCATACCATCTTCTACAGCTAATACTTCTGCCAGATGAGCTAGAAAGAGAATACACAATGAAACCCATTTAGTGTTTCTTGAGCTTTTCACCATTTTCGTCCTTAGAAACTCTCTCTCCCCCTCTATCCCTCTATTAGTGTCTGAACAGCGTGAAGAAAGGAGCTGGGGGAGAAAGACAATTGGGGCGGGGGGGGAGGGAGGGACGGAGGTGTCCTTTTATCCAAGATTCCGGTACAGGGAAATCTTTACTCTCTTTCCCATTTTTTTTTTGTTGGTATTAAATTAAATATTGCTATTGAATTTATTTTTTCATTTTTGCCCAAAGGGGTTTGCTACTTTTATTATTATTTTTTTTTTGTGGAAGCCCAACGTGGTTTTCAATATTTGTGTATATGCTGCCGACCCACTTGAGGGAACCCAAGGCCTTTTATTCTCGTTCTTACTATTTAATTCCCTTTTTTTTCTTTTTTTTTTCACTGTCAATATCTGAATTTTATCTGATTAATCCAGTTCAACTATTATGGAATTCATTTAGGGGTTAGCTCTTTTAATTTTTTTTTTATCATTTTTAGAGTTTGAAGTCAAAATCTATAATTAAGAAAATAAAATACCCGATTATTTAACACAAAAAAATTTGATACTTCCTCCTTTTTTTTTTTCCCTTAATTTTAGGGACGTGTGGTTCGTTCGTTCCCAAGGAGCAGTGAGCACAAGCTCCAAGTGTAGAATCTTTATTTATTTATTGGTTTAGGCTTGGGTCTGGGCCTAATAAAGAGCAAACAATTGGGTCGACATGGTTCAGGTTGAAGTGATTTGGGTTGGTTACGGGAGACCCATTTAATTTGTTTTTTTTTTCTTTTACAATAAATCAACGTAATTATGTCGGTCCAATTAAATTCGATTTGAATAAAATTGAGTTCTTGAAAAATATAACTCTCCAACATCTCTTTATACATAAAATTCAAAATCAAAATTTTATTTAAAAAATAATAACATTTAGTTAATGAAACAATTAAAAATTGACAAACCAAAAAATTATACCTTCTATAAAATTTATCTCTAGTTCAGTTTTCACAATTTAATCAATTACAAGCAAGCTACCTTCGCAAATGCCACCATTAGCTACTTATATTTATAATATTATACTTTTTTGTAAAAAAAAAAGGTAAAAGGATAAATATCTAAGAAAATTACAAACATTTTTTAAAAAATATCCATAGCCATCAATAACTTCTCTTTTCAATTTTTTTAAGGGATAAATATCTAATAAAATTTTCCTCTTAATTTAGTTTTTATTAAATTCATTTAATAGAAAACAAACCAGATGGTCAGGCTGGTGTTGTGGGGCCTTAGAATATTATTAGGTTGAAAGCATAAATTAATATTGCATTTGAGGTTTATATTGAAAATTTTGAAGAAAAAGAGGTTTTTAAAATGGTTTTTCATTGGATATAATTGATTCTTCCCCATATGGCCACCTCAAATACTTTTGCTTCCATTTCATTGGATATAATATTGCATTTTAAGCAATCTTGTTTGGGATATTTTTTCAGATTCACATAAATTTTGGACCTCTTTATTTCGGGCTAAGTACCTCTTCCCAGGTGATTTACTTATTCATGTTCTGCAGGTGTGGGATGGGAAACACACTTTCTTGACCTTGTTTGAGTTAGTTGATAGATACTATTCATGGGTCCAATGAGCATTTTTGAGTGGTTGATCTCATATCTATAAGGGAAACCTCAGAGGTTGATGTCTTGATATTGGCTACTCGAATACCTCAGACACCCTGTAGAAATAAGAGATTTTGGGGGAACTCCTACTCCTGAATTTATTCATCCAAGTTTTGATACACTTGGATTCTTAATTCCTCCAAAATGTCTGGATCTTCTTCTGCTTTACATTTGGAGCTCAATTGGGTGTAGAGGCTGTGTATCCCAGAGAAAATGAAGTATTTCTTGCGGGTAAATTTCCAGAACAGGATCACTTGTGATGCGTTAAGGCATAGATGGGGATTTACAGAACCCTATATTTGTAAGAGATGTAATTTGGTCCCCGTTATCTTCATATGCAATGTCGAAAAGCTAGATGGGTTTGAGATTTTTTTCTTGCCTTCTAAAGATCCCTAGTTTCTTTCTTAACGTTTGCAGGATTGGCTAATATTTTACAGCTCCCAAAAGGAATATGGTCAGTTGTTTGTAGGTGTTAGGATACATAGGATCAAAGGTTAATCAGCGTAGTGGAAAGGGTTCTGTGTCTCTTGGATTCGAATTTCTTTAGGAACGAAAAATACTATTTTGGGAGATTTTTTTCTCTATAAAAGATCTGACAGTCAGGTCGATCCGAATTAATCAAAGTAAAATTCTGGATATCGGGGGATAAAGGGAAAAAAAAAAGGATATATAGGAATGAGGAAGTTATCAACACGAAAGAAGTTAATTTTGTGCAAGAAGTTCATTTCATGCCTTCTAAAGAAGTTGACATTGATGGAAATTCTGTTGCTAATTCAAGGAGGGCTGAATTTTGGGGTTTGATGAGAGATTTTCGGGTATCTTAAATCGAGATTCTTTTGTACATACTCATTCTGTATTTTTTCAGTTGGATTTTTTGGGGGCTATTAATCTCATTTGAAATTCGAATAACATTACTATTGACCAGATGTGAATGAATAATATTAGACCATTAGTTGGTTAACCCCGCCTGTGTTTGATTTTAAAATATAAAAATCTTTTTAACGCAATCGGTTCCAAAACTGGATAAAGGAGGAGGGCTGTGATAGTTTCACAGTCAACAAAAAAATTTTAGAAATTCAATGGAGACATTCTCTTCTCAACGAGACATCGCATCAGATTCTGGGTATGGGTACAGTAAAAGATTGATAAAGGCTACTAGGACATCGTCCAGAAGCGACTCACCATATATCGCTATAGGAATGTGGTGACAATTAGGCAACGGTTCCCTATTTATATGGACATATATGGATAAAAAAGTTAATCTACGATGATAAGATTTATCTAATCATTTGAAATATTAGATCTCTAACCCAAAGTTAGGAAAGTTGAGAAAAATAATGATTAGAAAAATGATTAATGTTATGTGTCTTTAAAAAATTAAATAGGTGAGGGAGAATGTTACAGAAGTAGAGTTATGATAATAAGTTTTGATATATAGGTATAGATAAAACTAAAACTATGGTGGTAATAATTGTTTATAAAGACTTAAGAGCGAATGTAGTGGATATTAAAAAAAAAAACAGAGAAAGAGAGAAATAGAATCTTGTTTGTTAAACTAGTAAGTAGAGAAAACGTAATTAATATAATCAGTATTTATACTCCTCAAATATGTATAAATATAATGAGTAAACAACAATTTTGGAAAGATTTAAATGAATTTATACAAATCATATATAATAGAAATAATATATTTATTAGTGAAAATCTAAATGGACATATATCTGATAATAATGTCAGATTTGAAACCAAATATAAAAATTTTGCTTAGGCAGAATAGTTTTTTAGAGTTTATTACAACATTTTATATTTGATATTCATAAATACTTTTTTGTGAAAAGAGAATTGTACATAGTCACATACAGGAGTAGGTTGAATATCAGTAAAATAGACTTTTTCTTTACCGGGAGGGTTAATAGAATGATTTGTATGGATTGCATGTTTATACCATATAAGAGTGTAGCAATTCAATATAAATTTTTACTTTTAGATATATGTGTGTCTGAAAGGCAAAAAAAAAAAAAATTGATTGACAATTTATGAAGTCAACAATTAGCATGAAGTAAAGAGGTCCATAAATGTCTGAAAATTACAAGATTAAAAAAAAATAAAAAGTGAAAAAGAGTATTCACGAATTAAGGATAGAGAAAATGACTTTTATAAAATTGTTAAACTAAAAGATACGAAAGAAAAAGAGTTAAATATTGTTAGGTACATTAATAGTGAAATCAATAGTATTATCGTAAGGAATGAGTACACAAAAAAGCATTAGAGTGACTAATTTGATAATTTCTTTAATTTTGAGAGTACAAAAAAGTCTTTGATATTTCAATACATATAAAGGAGATCAATAAGGATTTAATGCAAATTTCGTTCTCATGAAGGGATATTTTAAAGAAAATGAAGAATAATAAGATTTTAGGATCCGATAATATCCCTATTAAGGTGTAAAAATGTTTAGATAAAATGACGATAAGAATGTTGATAGATTTTTTTAATAAAATTGGACAAATCAAGAAAATATCCTAAGTATAGAGAGAGAATACTATTGTACTACTTAATAAGAATAAATGTGACATATAAGATTGTTCTAAATACAGACGAATTAAACTTATTAGTCATATTATGAAGTTGTGGGAGAGAGTGATGGGGTATAGATTAAGATTGGAGCTGAATGTGTTTCAAAATCAATTTGAATTCATATAAAAAAAATCCATCACCAAAATTATTTACTTGTTTGGAGACGTTTAGAGAACGGAACAAAAATTTGAATATGGTATTCGCTGACATAAAAAAAGTATACAATAGAGATTTTAGACACATACTGTGATAAACATCGACAAAGAAGGAGATCCTATTGAAATATATTGATTCTATCAAAGATATATACGAGAAAGTTATTACTCATATAAAAACCTGCAGGGGTTTAAGCTATAGCTTTCCGATCAATATTGGATTTCACTAAGATTCAAAATTAAGTTTCCTATTTTTTATAATAGTGATAATTGAAATAACAAAAAACATTCAATATGAAGTACCATAATATATGTGTTTTTTATTGATAATATAGTACTGGTCAATAAAATTGAAGAGAGAATGAATATTAAATTGGAGTTATGAAAGAATACATTAAAATTCAGAAAATTTATATTGAATCGATCAAAACTGAGTATATGAGATATATGTTAGGTGATAATTATCATGATAATAAAAAATGATTAAATTAAGCGGACAAGATATACTAAAAATTGAACATTTTAAATACCTTAAGTCTATCATTCAAAATAATAACAATAAAGATAAACATGCGAATCATAAGATTTAAGCAAATTTGATGAAATAAAGAAGTATATTTAAAGTTCTCTGCAATCAATAGATATCATTGTAATTAAGGGAAAAGTTTTATAAAATCACAATAAAACCGACATTATTATATGAAACCTAATATTGGGCTATTAAATAACAACAAAAGTATAAAATAGTTGTAACTAAAAAATAATAATTTTTAAATGAATGTGTGGTAAAATTAAAAAAAAAATGAGATTAAAAATAAAGAGATATGTATTTAATTTTGAGTGAATTAAATTGTAGATAATATGAAACAATATCACCTAATGTGATTTGGATATATACAATGAAAATCCAAAAACAAAGTAATTAAGAGGAGTGAGATCTTAAATATAAGATATTTAGTGAAATATAAAGATATATCGTTGAAAATATAGATACAAGTTAATTATAAAAATATGTGCATCAAGAGTTCAGTTGACGAGATTACTGTAGATAGGAATAAATGACGTAATAAAACCTGAATCAGTATCAATGGATAGTTTATTTTAAATTCTTTTTTCCTCTCTCTTATATTGATTTCAAACGATCGACCTCAAATTTTTGAATTATGGATAAATTTGTTATAATTAGTTGATCACAATTGGACATATGGAGGTAGATCATGTATCTAGAGGGGGAAAAAAAAACTTAATTCCAATAATGAAAACTTAGTGTTATTTGGTGACTCCTACCCCTAGAGTGAAGAATGCCTTCCTTGCATATTGTATGGGCATTTTTAAGTTTGGGGAGTACACCTTTATTATCTCTCTTTGTACCCCCAAAAGGAAATGGTTCGTCCTCGAATATAATTGTTTTTATTTGTATAATCACCATTGCTGAATATAATTACTTTCAGGAGTTAGCCATTGTGGTGGATGGACCGAAGACAATAAAAAGAAAAGAAAAAAGAAAATAAAATGTGGAAAAAATATGCATACATATATATTATATCCGACTTGAAAAATCAAAATGGGAAATGAAAAGACACACCCAACAAAAAATTAGGGTAATTTCTTAACAATTAAATTGAAATTAAAAAAAGCAAATATATTCTTACGCTGAAAAATTAAAGGATGAAAATTTAAATATCTTTATAAACTACTAATATTTTTTTAAGAATAAATTATCGAGTCAGTTTTTCATAATCACTCATAACTTCCTTTTTACATTTTTTGTCATATTTAATTTTTCAGAAATATGATTTTTTCTCTTTCTTTCTATTAATTTTTTCTGTTTAATTTTTGGACGCATTGTGCATATAAATTCTTGTTATTAAAAAAAAAAAACCTTTGTAGTGATTTAAAATGTAGTAGTATTTTTCTTTAGTTTCTTTAGATATTGAAATCTTATTTTTAGTGAAAAATAAAATTTAAATATCTAAATAATGGTGTTTTATGCTCAAAAAAATATCTCTTACCTTTACATGTGTTAAAATATGAGCAAAGCATATGATATAAAGGGAATACTATGTGTGCGAACTCAAAAATATTTATGTATTAACCCAAATTCTTTTGAGTTGAGTAGTTAAGAGCACTTTACCTCCTTAATCAGATTTTTCGAATTCAAATTCTGAAAATAACGAAAAAAGATTTGGGAGAGCCAACTCTTAAAAATGAGTTATAATTTTTTTTTTCTTTGTGTGTATTATAATTATTGAAAATTTATGTAGATATATTATTAATAGAAGTGATTGAAAAATATATAATTAAAAAGAAATACATGAAAATGAAATAGATAAAGTTCATTGACATGCAATATTAGATATATAAAAGTTTGGAAATAACTATTAAAAGTTTTGGTTCTTCATACTCATAAACTATGAAAAGTAGATGAATTTATTCGGTAGCGGTATCTTCATTGCGAATTGCTTTAAAGTTGTTGAACCATATGATATTTTCAAGATTGGTCCATACAAAAAAATATTGATAGTTAGATGCTCAAATATGGTAGGAGTTTAGAATTTGCAGGAGGGTTGTAGTAGAAAGACAGAGATAGTTTTAATATGATCTTGTTAGTTTGCATCCTTCAGTTGGAGAATAGTGAAGGATGCTAATTTTTTGGCTTCAGCATCTTGACCTCCACGTTCCCATAAATGTCTAAAGTAAAACCTTAAAGAAGTTACCACAACAAATATGAACACAATGCTTGCAGAAAGCAGAAGCCCATGAGACAATTAATAAGAATAAAAGTGACAGATGTGTGACTTAGAAAGTCTCTTGCCTTCACTGAAATTTCTAACAAAAGCCAATGGCCAAATCCAGAATATGATAATAAGAAGTTAGAGAGAAAGAACAATACTAAGTCGCAAGAGGAACTGTAGGACACGGCACGGTTATACAAAAGTAGTAGTAGTTTTAATAATAACTTGATTATACAAAATACCATTATGTTTCACATTCATTTCCCAACGTCTACTTGATATGAACCCGTTAGGTATAAAAATCTTAAAACCCACGAACAAGTTAATTTAACCCAAAAATCATCCCAACGAATTATTTGAACCGGTGGAATTAATGATCACAACCGTTGCCCTAAAGGAGGAAGAACCTAAGATATATGATCTTAGACCAGTTTCTCACTAGATCAAAAAGTTTGGTATAAAGATGGAATGAATGGCGTCACAATCTAAATGGTTCGAAACCTAGATTAATAACTCAAAAAACTAAACAAGACTCTTATCTTAAATAAGTTCAAAGTTCTCAAAAAAACAAAATCTGTGTGAAGAATCCTTACAATTTTATTAATTCTCTCCAAAGTGTTGTTTTTTACACAATGTATAATGACCTATTTATAACATAAATGTCAAAACTTAATTTGTAACTAAAAATTTAGTAACTCCCTAAATAATAAAAAATCAGGAAACTAAAATATAAATTACAAAAAAATAAAAATTAGGAAACTAAATAAATTAAACTATTTTGACCAAGTCTTACTGCTATTTTTCTTTATTTTCGTCCTCCCTTGGTCTTGGATAGTTTTGGACCTTTTATTCTTCCAACTGGGCTTGCATGAGCATAAGTGAGGCCCCTTTTAGTTTTTCATTCATTTGGTCTCCAATTTCTTATCGTAAAACTCTCTGAATTAAGTTATTCAGTACTTTTTTGAACCTTTTAACTCGAACTTTTGTTACTGACTCAACTGAAACTTGAGTTGAATCTTATAAATTTCTTGTAGTCTTGATGATCACATCACTACTGTAGCATTTTTCTTTATGCCTCGGTTACATTTGGCTAATTACAATGCATATTATGGTTCATTAAATACCAGACCAGTTAGTCAGGGACATAATGGACCATAATATGGCATCAAAATATATATAGTTTATGCATAAGAGGTAGAGGTTGGTTTAACAAAAGTATTTGCCAAACTGAGTTGCGCTCAGTTCTGTTTAGCTTTAGTGTGGATCTTTTTGCGGGTGCTTGCTCCAGATGTCTTTTCAAGATTTTCTTCAAAGTGACCAAATTCTGATCCATGTGAGGGATTTTGATGTGGATTTGTCTGCAGTTTTTCGACAGTGAAATTCAATGAACTTTTAACACCAGGAGATGATGATGATGCAGCTGGAGTTCCTGTGATGCCCTTTTGCAATTTCTTCTATCACTGAACTGGTGGTTGGAGTGAAGAATTGGTCTGTACTTTGTTCATTCGAAGGCGAATTAGAAGGAGTAACAATTGTAGTGATCTCAATGGTGGCTTCATTTATTGTAGGAAGGAGTGGATATTGTTCTGCTTCCTCCTTTGGGTATACTTTTACAATGCAATATTTTGTTGTAGCCTGTCCCTGGAAGAAGGACTCATATGATCTTACAAAGTAGATGATTTCATGCTTTGCAATTGAGTTAGCCACATCGCAGTGCATATCTGCATCTTGCTGTTCATTTGGATAGAGTTAGGCACGAAAGTTATATAAGATTGTTTAGAGTTTTGCATATCTTGTTTAATTTTTTAAGCATAGTCTGTATAAAAGCAATAAACGAGAGATTAATAGGTATTAGGTTTAATAGATCATGATACAAAAAGAGCAAGATTTTGACTCGTTCATGTTTCAAAAAGGAACAGTGTACTATAGTAGTAATGGTGATTAAATTATTTGCGAGGTTTGTTATTTTTTTTGTTTTTTTTTAAATGAGAATATTCATAACTTAATTGGAAGATTTAAAAAAGATGGATTTTGAAAAATAATTACATAGTCAAAAGGGAATCATGATGTGAGAAGAAAGTGAATAATGAAATCTGAAGCAAAGAGGAAAGTAAATGATTATTTGTGCTTACATGTTCATCCGCATGCTTGAGCTGAGATGGAGTGTGTGGGATAAGCTTCTCAACATCTGGTGTGAAGATGGAGGCATTGACACTGCCACTTCCATCAGTTACTATGACACCTATCCTTGATCTATGATTAAACTTTTGAATTAATGACTAGGATAAATTTTTTTATATTCATTCAGTATCAGTTTAATTAGTTTTTACCTCACTTCTACTTCAACTTGCTCATTACAACCAGTACATGTGACAATCCAGTCTTGCTCAGCATCAAGAGCCTTTTGGGAATTGGTATAAGCTGTATACCAATACTTTGATTGTCTTGGGATAAGGCTTGTTTTCCCTTTAATCCAAGAAGTTTTTATCTATGCAAAGGAGTTATGCATGTAAATATTATTTCTGCAAATTATTGTAAATAGGCAAAACATAAGAAGAATAATTACTGATTTTGTGTTCACTGTTTCTTGAATGGAGCGAAAATCCTCTTCTGCTGGAGGTGGAAGCAATTTGTAGAGTCTTTATAAGCTCTTTGTTCCACAAGATGATCAAGTTCATTCTTGTTGGCTTTGTACCTGGAAATAAATAAAGTACTAACATGTAATCATTTTGAATAAACCTGAAGTAATGATTATCTAATATGATCACGAAGTGGTGTACAAAGGTAAAATGTGCGTGTTTTCAAAAGCTCCGAGTATACCAATTTTTCATATGCATGTCTTCTGGTAGAGGAGGATTTATAAGAATTGATGAATTCAATCTTGTAGTGAGTGATAATGCTGCACGGAAAATACAAGTTATATAAATGAACTAATATTTTTTTTTTCTTTTTTGTTTAAGAAAGCAAGTAGTTTTGGACAACCAAGTAGTTTGCTTTACCATGAAAGGTGGTGACTTTGACTCGCATAACAATTATCAACGGGCAAGTGTCGATAGCATCTGCAATAGTTGCACCCTCAGTTTGTTCAAATTTATTCCACATCGTCATAAGTATTGGCCCTTTTCTTTTAAGACAAAACAAAAAGAATATAAGTTGATAAGAAAACAAATAACCTCTATGACCATAGAAAAAAAGTATCACGTCTTACTCCTCATCAATGAGGACAAAATTTCTGGAGGTTTTGTTTGGAACAAGTTGCTTGGAAGAGAAAGCATGGATAACCAATACTTTGATATCTGTGAATTGTAAAAAGGTGTGCGTTATTTGGATTTATAGTATAGTAATAATGAAAAAGGTTGGATAACAGGTAAAAAATAATAATAGTTTTAGTTTCTTACTCTGTAAATTTTCTTAGTCCACATGCTTATAAAGTTCATTTAATTTAGTAGTTGAAAAGTGCAAGGGAGACTTAGTGGCATTGTTTCGGTGTATTCCTCAACCAATATTTTGTTCTTAATTATCCGTGAGAATTGATACTTGCTTACTCTAAAAGCTTCATCTGTCTTTGTAAGAATGGCATTCAAGATATAGTATCTCTTAAATGGCCAAAAGAGGTTGTGGTGGAATCGGATATCAATGCCATATAGCAAAACAGTTACTTTAGTGCTCTATTTTTTAAGACAAACAATGTACAATGTGTAAGGAAACGGTTAGTGCTTACAAATAAATTTATATATTCAAACTTATAAAAACTTACCTGGGCATCAGTTAGCAACAAACGTCTTAGCCTTGTTGGAGGAGCACTTTTGGTCAGTTGGGCATGGTTTCATTCAACAACTTGAACAAGAACTGTCCATCCTTTAGTTTGTTCATTAACTTCAAGCACTGAAAGCATATGTCTTGGCATTGTTATCTGTGATTTCAAAAGAAGAAAATTTTTATTACAAACAAATTGAACAAGAGTTATAAATATATAAATCAAGACAAATTAGTAATAAATAAAACTAATAGCATATGTACTTTGGCTTTGGTTTTGAATATTGAAGGACTCTCTGTAGACTACATTTTTCGTTGAATGAGCATTTCGGCAAAAATAAATGGGGTCTGATAACTAATTTGACTGTTGAAGAGGTTTTAGCACGAGAAAGGGCGACATAAAGTTGGCCATGTGAGAAACAAGCTCTTTTAAATAAATGCCAACAAAATCAAGTGTTTGACTTTGAGATTTGTTTATTGTCATTGCGAAACACAAGCGAATAGGAAATTGAATTCTTTTAAAAGCAACGGGATATTGCTCATCAGTTGGAGGCTGAAGTGGAATTCTATGAATGAATACTTGCTTGCCAGCAAAGTCACCAATTGCAATTTCACCATGTATGACATTTTTGTTTAGTGTTTTACATATTAATCTAGTTCCATTACAACTGTAGGGTTTAAATTTCTCAACAAAATGATTGAAGAATTTGGTTTCAGAAAGAGTCTATGCGGGGGCAAATTGTTGGGTGCAAGAGAATTTATAAAATCTTCAAAGTGTGCCTGATCATTTGGGGTTTAGTGTTTTATCATAACTTGTATATTCTGTTATTATTTCAGGAAATTTGTGGATCAAAATATTATTTATTTCATCTACAAATTCATTTTTTGTGGTTAAAATAGCTCTATTAAATGGTAAAAAAGTTAGCATGTCTAACTCATATTGTAATTCAGAGTACACTGTATTTATCAATTTATGTAATGCATCATCAGTGTCATTTATTTCAAATAAAATAGAAGTTGGCATTTTGATGTTTTCATGGTCATCTGCTGGCACCTACTTTGAGAAGGAATTCTGTAAACTCAGGATCCAGTCTAGCTCTCATGTTTCTGTTAAGGAAAGCTTTTCAAGGAGTGGCCATAGAGGAGAATTTATCAAGCAAGCATTCAATGTTTCAGATTTAGTCCCTTTATGAATAACCGGCAAAGTTTGCCTAAAATCGTCACAAAAAACAATGATTTTTCCACCAAATAGCTCTTTAGAATCCATGAGATCTTGCAACAGATCATTTAGTCCTTCTATTGCAACCCTTTTTACCATCGGTGCCTTATCCCAAATGATCAATTGACATTCTCTGATTAAATACGCCAAGGAACTCTGTTTGCTTACTCGGCAAGTTGATCCATCTGAGATATTGATTGGGATTTTAAAACAGGAGTATACAGTTTTGCTGCATGGTAAAATAGATGTTGCTATTCTTGAAATAGCAGTTGTTAATGCTATTTAGCCTTTTGATCGAATGGTGGGTAAAAGTGCTCTATATAAGAAAGTTTTTCTTGTTCCACCTGGTTCATCAATGAAAAAAGCACCACTTTGGTTGCTAAATATTCTATCATACATAATAGTGAATGCCTGTTTTTGTTTAAAGTTGAGCATGTAAATCAACATCAGAAACTTTCACATCTTTCTTAGCTTTTAACTCTCTAATCAAGTTTATATTATCTGATAAATTCAGATCCTAAAAGATAAGCCCATAATCGCAAGAAGTGATCTATTTGTTGCAAGACTCTTTTTTTAACTTCCATGGGTGGTATCAATCCAGATCTCATAAATCTTCAGACATTGCATCCTCAAACTTGAGCCACATTTTTTTGGGATCATTTGGACAATAATAAATTAAAAGGGTAGCATACAATCTTCTTATTTCATATGGCATATGAAATTATGAAACTTCTTGCATACAAAGTTCCTGCATCTTGAAAAGTATCTACTTGGACTCCATTGAAAGTTTTCAAATCTTGAAAAGATCTTGGACCTTTGACTTTTAATAAGAGAAGTCTCAAGTAGTATCGTTCTCCCTCTGATGGATGAGCATTCTCCAGAGTGTCCTACAAAGTGTCCTCTATCTCTAAGTTTCCATCTTTTTTGATCAACTTCCAAACAAAATAATTAGGAAATTGAACATAAGTATACTTCAAATTTTTAGCATCTATGTCTATTCTATTCATGGAAAAAAAACTCAGTAAGCATAGTTTTCCTGTGCAGTGGATTGTTCAGGACATTTCTTAGTTGGTCACGCTTCTTAAAACTCACAAACTGATAATTCTCCAAATGAAGTTGAAGATGGATAAGGTTTAATTTGATTCAAGGGAAAATGGAAAATTCTCCATGTTGCCTCAGGAGGTGAGACCCATCTAGCGGATTGGTATTCATATATCTCATTTATTTGTGTAGCTCCACATTCACCAGCAACATAAAAGCTTGTTTGATTATGACCTTTACAGATGTATTTGTATATATATTTAACTGATTTTATAGTTGAGCATATTTTTATGTTAATATGGCAATCAAATTTAGCCAACAAGTAAGCGTTACACGACATTACCCATCTATTATCTAAGTATTGTCCTCTCACTTTGACTTTGATACCATCGTTTCTTCTTCTATAAGTTGGATATGCATATGAGTTTTGGACTATTTTCTCACAAAATTGTTTAGGATATGAATTTCTACAAGTCCCATTTTTCCTCATACAAACATTTTTGTGAATTAATGTACCACAAGGTCCATGTAACATGTGTTTCACAACCATTCGATACAAATGAGGATATTTACTTATTTCTGGAATCTCAGCCCAAACGATTTAGTCATACTCTTCAGGGTGAAAAAGTTTATATTGAGCTTTCAAGATCAACAGAAAATGAGTATGTGGCTCCTCTTTTGAAATTCCATGACATACGTGTATGCTGCAAGTTTACCAAAAATATTCTTTTTAAATAGTTCTTCTTTTAGTTTTTCAAGCTTAGCATGAAAGATTATAACAATTAAATCTAGCCTATTTTGGGCTTTTTTATTAGGTCCTTTTTTTTAATTTCTGGCCAATTTGGGTTGCATGTAATGTTCAAGAAAAGATCTGGTTTACCATTGTACCAATGTCATTGCATCTGTATACTTTCGTCTCATATTTCTTGGGCCTCCTATGAAGCTTGTTGGTAGGATAATTCTTTGGCCAACCTTTGATCCTTCAGTTTCACCAACTGTTACAGCATCTACAATCCCTTAGAGAAATTCTTTTCTAACCTCTTCCTGTTGTGATCAATAATAATTTAGTCTTTGTATTTCTAATTTAATATACATGTCTACCACATATTGTTGTAAAGTTTGAGCAAATTGTAATAAAAAAATTGGTCATCATCTCTTTTTTGAAGCCTATAAGTATAATATTCTCTCATTGAGACAAAATATGGGTTTTCCTCGATGTTTGCCATAATTGTTAATAGAATAAACAAGCCAAATTAGTATCTAAAAGTAAGTATTATATTATATAAAGTGAGGAATTTTTTTTTGGGATAATAATACATCAATATTTACCATCTTCCTAGTTTTGTAATAATTCATCCACATTCTGATAATTATTTGGAGATATTAATTCGTGGGTATTTTTTTTCATTTTCCTTCTTGTTCTTTCCATTGCCAATCCTTGTTTGTTAATCCCTTGATGCCAGCCAAGCTCACCATGAGGAAAAAGTAAAGAATATTGAAATGGATTATAACAGTCATAATAATATTCAATTTTCTTTGAATAACCACTATTTGTATAAACTCTAATATTTGGTCGGTTAGTTTCTGCATTTTGCTCACCCTCAACTCACAATGCAACTACCTCTGAAACAGAAGGCTTGTTATATACTCTTTGGTCAAGTCCAAGAATGCCTCTTAATGCATTTTGGTATTTATCTAACTTTGCAAGATGGCGCAAACTCCTAAAGAGCTGGACGTATGGATTTTGTTCTAGGACATAAATGAGTTTAATCACAATACTCTCAAGTAACTTTGGGCTTCCAGCTAATCTATTCTCTACATCATTCTCAGTATCATAGAAAAATAGTTGCATATTCTTTGGTGGCCCTTCGGATGGAATTAAATCATATAATACACTTTGCCATGAACTCTGAATGTGTATATGCCTCTATTGTTCTTTATCAAATTTTTATCCCACTTAACTCCAAAAGAAGTAAAAGCAAACAAATTATTGTAGGTTTTTACATATGTCCTAAACGATTCAGCTTCCTCAGATGATGATGTTAGCAGTTCTATCAATGGTTGTGACAATCTATTTTGAGCTAAAACTATATCTCCAGCTTGGCAGCAGAAATTTATTGTTTCAAAGTAAAATTTCCTAGCATTACAGAATAGACAATCTTTCTATTTTGGTAAAATATCAGATTTTTTATAAATCAAACTCAATAATCCTCTTCCTTTTTTATAGGTTTTTTTAGATTGATGATTTATGTTTAGCCGACAACGCTTTGTTATTTTAATATTTTGCCATTATTGATACTTTCTGGTGACAGGATCTTCAAACACAACATTGTTATTATCATTTTCACATATATTTATTTGTAAACACCAGATGGGAAGACGATTATACAAAATGACTATACACAGACGCTTTAATTTCCATCTGGCAATTACATCTTGTCTATATCTCTTTCTAGGACTGATATTCATTTCCACATTTTGTGCGGCCTTAGATATAATTTGCCTAAAATGTGGTTGCTTGTTTGAATGTCTTTTCAATGACTCTTGGTGTATGGTATCAGATTGCGTAGCATTACATTTGTCACGAAACAAACTATCTAACACATCCATATCCATTTTGTAGAATACTTTTGTGGTTCTTCCTACACACATATACAAAAGGCTTAAGTAATTAATCTTGGGAAACCAAAGGTTACAATAAATAATTAATAACATGTATTAGATTCGGGAAACAATGCAAGTTGATATCATAACTTTCCATAATGCACAAGCCAACTAAAACATTTATATTATTAACACGTTCAGGTTTTTGACAAACTAATAGAAGCATTCAAATCATTCAAGTTTTTAAGTTTACTCAAATTTAAACATTGACAAAAAAAGAGGGTAACATAAAACAGAAGTATTAGTATTTGACAATGGCATATACTTTTTTCAAAGAGAGATATATCTAGCAGAGCAAACCATAGCTATACATATATTTATCATCCAGTGACTGAATAACCATCATAGCAAAACCATAGCAGCACATGAATAGCAAAGCCATAGTTATAGTTATACACATATATTTATTATTATTCAGAAACTAATCTTTTGATGATTGCCATATGAATAAGTGTTTGTTTAAGAGCATATCTTATCCGAAATAATGTTCAATCAAGAACAATTTAATAAATCCCATGCACAACCTGAGCCAAAATTAAAATGATGAGAGAGTTGTAAGCATCCACACATATATTTATTATTATTTAGAAACTAATCTTTTGATGATCACCAATGAATAAGTGATTGTTTAAGAGCATACCTTATCCGGAATAATGTTCAACCAAGAACAACTTAACACGTCTCATGCACAACCTGAGCCAAATTAAAATCATGAGAGAGTTGTAAGCATCCGAAATATATTCGCAAACATAAAATATTTAATAGAAATAGAAAAAAAAAAGTTGGCAAATGTGCATGCCAAATTTCAAAACTAACACAATAAACAAATTTTGAATGGAATAATATCCTGTAATTATCAGAAATTAAAGTAAGATTCAAGGAAGCATAAATCTAGAAATTCAAAGGCAATGCACAACTAAAAGGACAGAAAACAAAGGAAGAGTCGAGAGCAAAATAAATGGAAAAACTACAACTCACCAAGAGAAATGAGAGTGTACCAAAACTGACCAACAATTTGTTGGATCATTAATCCAACGTTGGGCTTATATGTTAAAATAATTATATATTGCATACTGTCAAGCCCATAAGATAAGTCCATATGAAAGTGATCTGGTAAATTTGGAAAATTCAGTAATTTGGGTTTAAGTATCTCAAAGGATATGGAAATAAATAAATGTGTAGATACCAATGGACATTTACTATTTATGATGGGTTAAATAGGAAATGTCTAAGGGTGACTTAAGAATAGCATGAAAGTTACCTAAATTCATGTGAATCAGGTAAGGTAACTTGAATAAGCTAAATAGGCAAATTCCAATTATGAATTTGAAAGTAAAGTCATCCCTACAACTATAAATAAGGGTTATGGTCCCTAGATCATTGAATTACTCTTCTCCCTAATACTCCCATCATATAGAGAGATTTTGTGAGAATACATTTGACCTGGAAGGCAGTGGCCGGGATTCTGTCCAGACGAAGGTCGAATCAAGTTTGTATTCTATTCAGTTTCCGGCTATGGAGTCAGGTACACTTCCATCCAACTTAAATTTCAGTTTTAGTTCTTGAGTTTTGATTCCAATGATTTAATACGATATTTGGCATATTTTGCATCAAGTAATTTTCCCAACAAGTGGTATCAGAGCCTCTCGTGTTTGAATCATCGGGATTTTTTTTGTATATTTAAGATTTCCTATGATTTTAATATTTTATGAATTCTTTTGATATTCTGCTTTTCGACAAAAATATATATATACATATATATATATATATTCAAGTTTCTTTTTTTGTGGATTTCAATAAAGGAAAATGTTATGAAAATTTTTTTATGTAAAGTCGACCTTCAGTTCTTATTAAGAGTCGACATCTAGTGTTTCCAAAAAAAAAAATAAGGGATAAATTGTACTCTCGAGATTGCAAGAGCATGGCAAGTACTTTTGGCATATATATATATATATATTTATATATTTTAAGGAAGTTAATTTTTCTTTTAAGAAAAGTTACCTTTTTCTTTTACAAAAAAATCTTTAATATCTATCATTTCCTTGTGCAAATATTTTTTTTTAAGGAAGTTGACATTTTTTTTGGGTCATATTCACTTAAAATATATATATATATTTAAGGAAACTTTTGTTTTGGGAAATAAAAAAAAAAGGAAATCTTCCGATTTTAGTTTCCTTTTTTTTTTTTAAGAATGATATCCCAATTTCAGAATAAAACTTTCAGATTCTAACACTATCAAACTTTTCTTTTATTGCAATTCCACGTCACATAAGAATTAAGGTATGGGCCATTTTGGACCCAAACAGAACCAACCTTGGGTATAACAAGTTTTGGAACTCATTGGACTCAATTGAACACATTTTTTATTCTTATCATTCTTCACTGTCTCTTTTATATTTGAAACTGGTCATTCTTTTAGTATGCGATGGCATGACATGTCTAGGAAAGTTCTGTCAATAAGACGAGGATAAGTCTAAGGTTGGCTGGTTCTTAAGCAGTTCTACACGAACTCACCACCTACCTGAGAACTTTCCTGGTGTCCTCTGCTACAGAATGGGGATTGGCCAAGTTTTGGACCAGTTGTCGGCAAAAGGTTAAAAACTTTGGTTTTATGCTGACAACGAAGGTATAGGGATAGAAAAGAAAGATGATGGAAACAGATTTAATAAAATTGGGTTTTCATTTTCGAGTCCAATTTAAAGTTTATAAGATTGGGTTTTAAATGGCCCAATTCTCAAGATATTGAGTCCATCAGGATAAAATTGAATTTTTTTTTTCAATTACGGATATTATTCAAATATGAGTATGGTTTTGTATATATATTTCGAGATACATTAATTGAAGCAATATGTCACCAGAGTGATCTCTTTTGTGGAAATTAATTTATTTTTGAGATATAAAAGGTTGTGTGTATGCAATTCATGTGGATACCGATCGGCCCAAAGGAAGGTCCGTATTTGACGGAATTGCATGTGTACATTGTGGTAATAAATGCGTGACAAATATTCATTTTTTTTATGTGATCAATTCATCGGCCCAAAGGAAGATAGTTGATTGACATACTCTTTTTGTCAGTGTTTGATTACTACATTCAGATGCCATTTACAAATTAATTATTTTATCCAAAGATAAAATATTAATGGAATTATCGGTATCTGATGATGGGAATTTCTCATATTTGAATTTATTTGCTTTTAAAGTTCCATTTGAGTATATATATTGATCACCATTCTCTATTTTGACAGTTAACACTATTTCCACCAATATCAATGCCCAACTCAACTCTATTCCCATGTTGAATGGCTCAAATTTCAAATCATGGCGAGAAAATCTTTTGATTGTTCTCGGGGTTATGGATATGGACTTTGCGTTACGGACCGACTGTCCTCCACCAATTACTGATAAGAGTACCTCTGATGACAAGAGGGAGTTTGAAAGGTGGGAGAGGTCGAACCTCATTAGTCTCATGATCATGAAGAAGGCCATCCCAGAAAGTTTTCGGGGCACTATATCTGATGCTATTGCTATAGCTAAGGACTTCCTTGCTGATATTGAGAAAAGGTTTGCCAAGAATGAAAAGTCAGAAATATGTACGCTCTTGGCAAGTCTTGTGTCAATGAAGTATAAAGGTCAAGGCAATATTAAGGAGTACATCATGGAGATGTCTCATATCGCTTCAAAGTTAAGAGCGCCTTGTTCATTTGGTTTTAATATCTCTTCCAGGACAGTTTAATCAGTTTAAAGTGAGCTATAATTGTCAGAAAGAGACCTGGTCTCTTAATGAGCTTATCTCTCACTGTGTCCAAGAAGAGGAAAGGTTGAAGCGAGATCGGACAGAAAGTGCTCACCTAGTCTTGACCAAAGGCAAGAAAAGGAAGCCCGCTAAGGATCTGCAAGTACGACACCTCAGAAGAAGCAACAAAAGGTACCGGGTGAACCGGAAAAGAAGGGATGCTTCTTTTGTGGTGGTGAGGGACATAGAAAGAAGGAGTGTACCAATTATCACGCTTGGCGTGCAAAGAAAGGTATGCTTCTGTTTTTAGTTTGTTCTGAGGTTAATTTAATTTCAGTACCAGGACACACTTGGTGGCTAGATTCCGCTGCAACCACTCACATCAGTGTGTCCATGCAGGGTTGCCTAAATTACCGACTGCCAAATGATGGTGAAAGATACATCTACGTAGGTGACGGCAATAAGGTTCCAGTTGAAGCCATAGGAAGGTTTAGATTATTGTTAAGGACCGGATTCTTTTTGGATCTGCATGAAACATTTATTGTACCGTCTTTTAGACGGAATTTGATTTCTATTTCTGTATTGGACAAATTTGGTTTTATTTGTTCTTTCGGAAATGAGAAAGTTAGTTTGTTTCTTGATTCAAATTTAGTTGGTTCCGGTTCTTTATTAGGATCCGATAATCTTTATTTACTTGATACTGTGACTTGTTTTAATGAATCTCTGCATACTGGTACTCGAAATGTAAGACGCAAATTAACCAATGAGAATTCCTCCTCGTTGTGGCACAAAAGATTGGGTCATATCTCCAGACGGAGAGTAGAGAGAATTGTGTCAGAAGGTATTCTTAATTCCCTTGATTTCACAGACTTTGACGTTTGTGTAAATTGTATAAAAGGAAAACAAACTAATAAAAGGAATTATGAGGCCAAAAGGACTTCAGACGTCTTAGAATTGATTCATACGAATATCTGTGGACCATTCCCTTCGGCTTCTTGGAATGGTCAACGATATTTTATCACGTTCATAGACGATTATTCAAGATATGGCTACATTTATCTCCTTACAGAAAAGTCCCAATCTCTGGATATGTTCAAAATTTATAAAGCTGAAGTTGAAAACCAACTCGGCAAACGAATTAAGAAAGTCAGATCTGATCGTGGTGGAGAATACTACGGCAGAAATGATGGTTCAGGTGAACAGCGTCCAGGACCGTTTGCTCACTTCCTAGAGGAATGCGGTATCGTCCCACAGTATACCATGCCTGGCTCACCCGCCATGAATGGTATTGCTGCAAGACAAAACAGAACTCTTCAGGATATGATAAGAAGCATGATTGCTCATTCTGCCTTACCTGAGTCACTCTGGGGAGAGGCACTCAAGACTGCCGCATACCTTGTCAACAGGGTTCCTACTAAGGCAACTACCAAAACCCGTACAAACTTTGGACCGGCAGACGTCCTAGTGTGAAGCATCTGCGCGTTTGGGGTTGTCCAGCTGAGGCTAGGCCTTTTAAGCCCAATGAAAGGAAACTGGATGCTAAGACAGTTAGTTGCTATTTTATAGGATACTCTGAAAAATCTAAGGGGTACAAATTTTATGATCCCACAAATAAGGTCATTTTTGAGTCGGGAAATGCCTGGTTTTTTGAGGATGTTGAGTTTGCGGGGGGGGGGGGAGGGGGGATATGGTTAGAAACATTGTCTTTCAAGAGGAATATATTGATATTCCTACAGGTGTTATTGGACTTGACCAGGTTTCTATCCCTGATCCTGTTCAAAACACAATAGAGTTAGACAATGTTAGAGAACCCTCCAATTCCGAAGAACAAACTCCACCACCTCAAGAACCTATGTCATTAAGAAAATCCACTAGAGAAAGAAGAAATGTAATTCCGGATGACTATGTTGTATTTCTTCAAGAACATGATGTTGACATTGGAGTGATGGAAGATGATCCGATCAACTTCCATCAAGCCATTGAATGTTGTAACTCTCAAAAGTGGATCGATGCCATGAATGAGGAGATGAAGTCCATGAAGGACAATGACGTTTGGGATCTCGTCCCATTGCCTGAAGGAGCAAAACCCATTGGTTGTAAATGGATATTTAAAACCAAAAGGGATTCGAAAGGTAATGTGGAGAGATATAAAGCTCATCTTGTCGCAAAAGGTTTCACACAGAAAGAAGGCATTGATTATAAAGAGACTTTCTCTCCAGTTTCTTCGAAAGACTCTTTTAGGATTAAAATGGCGTTAGTGGCACATTTTGATCTTGAGTTACACCAAATGGATGTAAAGACGGCATTTCTCAATGGTAATATTGATGAAACGATATATATGTTGCAACCAGAAAACTTTGTGTCGGGAGATCCAAAGAATATGGTTTGCAAACTTAAAAAATCCATCTATGGACTTAAGTAAGCATCTCGACAATGGTATTTTAAATTTCATCAAATAATCATCTCCTTTGGTTTTGAAATGAATTTAGTTGATGAATGTATATACCATAAGTTCTGTGGGAGTAAATATTTTTTTCTGGTTTTATATGTCGATGACATATTGCTTGCCAGTAACGATAAAAACCTATTATATGAAACAAGATCTTTCTTACAAAGAAATTTGAGATGAAAGATCTTGGAGAAAGTTCTTTCGTATTGGGCATTCAGATACACCGAGATCGTTTTCAAGGTATTCTGCAATTGTCCCAAAAGGGATATATTGAAAAGGTTTTAACGAGATATGGCATGCAAAATTGTAAACCTGGTGATACCCCTGTATCTAAAGGAGACAAATTTAGTCTCAAACAGTGCCCCCAAAATGATATTGAGAAACGGGAAATACAGAAGATTCCTTATGCGTCAGCAGTAGGAAGTCTGATGTATGCTCAGGTATGTACGCGTCCAGATATTGCGTACATTATAGGAATGTTGGGCAGATACTTAAGTAATCCTGGAATGGACCATTGGAAAGCTGTCAAACGAGTCTTGCGGTATCTACAAAGAACGAAGGAATATATGCTCACATATCGGAGGTCGGAACGGCTTGAGATCACTGGGTATATTGACTCCGACTTTGGGGGATGTCAAGATAGCATGAAGTCTACAACAGGCTATATCTACATGCTAGCAGGAGGAGCCATTTCTTGGAAGAGTGCTAAACAGTCTCTTATAGCATCTTCCACAATGGCGGCAGAATTCATAGCGTGTCATGAAGCATCCAACCATGGAATATGGCTGCAAAATTTTGTCACGGGACTGCGGATAGTGGATAGCATTGATAAACCACTCAAATTATTTTGTGACAATAAATCGGCAGTCCTTTATTCCAATAACAACAGGAGTTCGACAAAGTCCAAACACATAGATATCAAGTTCTTGGTTGTTAAAGAAAGAGTACAGAGTGGTCAGTTGTCTATAGAACATATAGGAACAAACTCCATGATTGCGGATCCACTTACAAAGGGTTTGCCACCCAAAGTATTCCTTGAGCATGTTGCTCGTATGAGCGTAATGCCACTTGAGGATATACAATTTTAGTGGGAGTTTGTAAATCATGAATGCTCTATTGATATAAATATTGAGTTACTACAGTTAAATTCTGCAGAAATAAAGATTCAGTCTTTTTTATTCACTCTGATTTGGTATGATCTCACTAAAGAGGACCAGTTAGAAATAGATATGTTAAAGATCACATTGCATGACATTTCCACGCTACGCATCCATATCATAATCCATGTCATTTGGTTATATTAATTTACGTGACCATTGAAGGTTGAGTTGCGAAATTACAACAAAAGCCGCCTTGATCCTAAGTTGATATGATTAATGGACGGGATTGGTTGTAAATACATTTTAGTATTGACAGAGAAGTTGAGCTCATTCGGTTATTTAGCAATTATATAATTATAAAGTCTCACATATAGCCCAAGTGGGAGATTGTTGGATCATTAATCCAACGTTGGGCTTATATGTTAAAATAATTATGTATTGCATACTGTCAAACCCATAAGATAAGCCCATATGAAAGTGATCTGGTAAATTTGGAAAATTCAGTAATTTGGGTTTAAGTATCTCAAAGGATATGGAAATAAATAAATGTGTAGATACCAATGGACATTTACTATTTATGATGGGTTAAATAGGGAATGTCTAAGGGTGACTTAAGAATAGCATGAAAGTTACCTAAATTCATGTGACTCAGGTAAGGTAACTTGAATAAGCTAAATAGGTAAATTCCAATTATGAATTTGGAAGTAAAGTCATCCCTACAACTATAAATAAGAGTTATGGTCCCTAGGTCATTGAATTACTCTTCTCCCTAATACTCCCATCATATAGAGAGATTTTATGAGAATACATTTGACCTGGAAAGCCGTGGCCAGGATTCTGTCCAGACGAAGGTCGAATCAAGTTTGTATTCTATTCAGTTTCCGGCTATGGAGTCAGGTACACTTCCATCCAACTTGAATTTCAGTTTTAGTTCTTGAGTTTTGATTCTGATGATTTAACACGATATTTGGCATATTTTGCATCAAGTAATTTTCCCAACACAATTATGTTTGTTTCTTTTTTCATCGCCCTTTCATACAATACCACAAATTAGCCAGACAAACCTCAACATCATCTTAGCCTGAATTTTAGGGATATTGGTTGGAATGACATAGATTGTAGGCAAGGTAAAAGTAGGAAATGGGCTGCACGACAAAAAAATAGAAAGAGCAAATTCTTGCACAACCTTAACATCATATCAAGCCGAATCTTAGGGATATTATTTGAATTCACATAGGTTACAGACAAGGTACAAAAAAGAAGAAACCACAAAGAAAGTAAAAAAAAAACCCCGAAAAAGGGAAAAAAAAAGAGGGAACAGTAGCCAACTGTTCCCACCCGAAACTACACTTCCTCCCACTCCACCCTCCTCCAGAAAATTTAAAGGCAATGCACAACTAAAAGGACAGAAAAACCAAGGAAGAATTAGGAGCAAAACAAATGAAAAACTACAACTCACCAAGAGAAATAAGAGGTTGCAGGCAAGGTAGAAACAGGAAACCCATCGGACGTGGAGGGAATAGAGAAATCTCTTAAGGATATTATCTTATCTTTTATACCATTATAGAAAGAAAACCCCAAAGAAAGTAAAAAGGGGAAAAAATGAGGGAACAGAGAAAGAAACCCCAAAAAAGAGATAAAAAAATGGAGGGAATAGCGAGCTACTATTTCCATCGGACGTGGCACGCCCTCCCATACCCCTCCCCCACTTGTTTCTTAGAAGAAAGAACAGAGAAAAGATGTCTTATTCTTATCTTGGAAGAAAGAAAGAAAGAAACCCAAAAAAAGGAAAAAATAAAGGGAATAGTGAACTAGTGTTCCCATCATGGCACACCTCCCCACAACTCCTCCCCCTCCTATTATTTTTTAGAAGGAAGGAAGAAAAGATATCTTAGAAGAAGAAAGAAAGAAACCTTGAAAAATAAGAAAAAAAAAAAGGGAGGAAACTGTGCTACTGTTTCCATATGACATGGCGGGCCCTCCCACACTTCCCTTCCCACTTGTTTCTTTTTATTACAGTAAGATAAGAAAAAAAATCTGAGGACCCCATAAAAGAATCCTATAGTGAGACAATAAAAAATCAATAAAAAATGTTTTAGAAATTCTCTCTCTATTTCTACTATCAGTATCTAGAACCATATTTCGGCTCTAATATCTATGGGGATTTTATTATTGGGGATGACTTTTCTAACGTAATTTTGTCTATTTCCAAGTTTCAAATATGAGATTTAATTAAAAAATTTAATATTCTATCCCACTAAGGTTGACTGTTCGTTGGTTCTCTTTTTTCCAATCATGAATTCTGTAATTCCAAAAGTTTAGCTAAAGCAAGTTACCAATTTGTTCAAGAAACTGTATATACGTTAAACCGTCATCCACCTTTGTTTACTCCTATACTCATTTTTTTTTAATGAAATGATGAAACAAGGAAAAGCAACAAAGAAAGGCACCAAAATACAAAATTAGGGATGAGATTGCCAAGGACAACAAACCTATCTCATGATAGTTACTTAGCCCCTAGTTCTCTCTAAGCCAACTTTGTCTTCCCCAATTAAAAGAAGAATCGAATGGGGAGGCTTGAATAATTCAGTCTCCCCAATAATGCTAACTTACCTCAAAGAGGCTAGGTGGTATGACCAACCTTACATTCAAAAGTCCATAATCTCCTTGCATTCCTCAAGGATATGGTACAATGAGTGGTTAACATCGAGCAGTTCCTCTAGTAATCTCACCAACACAGCATAATCTGATTCAACCTCTAGGTTTATAATCCCTCTTCTCTTAGCCATATCAAGACCTTCTCTCAGCCTCCATAATTCAGCCATTAGAACCTGCACCTTCCCTATGGTCAACACGAAACTCACAATCCAATCTTCAGCACTGTTCTTGACTACATCTCCAGTTCTTGTCTGACTTGTGCTTTGGGAGACTACATCATTTGTGTTTAGTTTCATCCTCCTTTTCTGTGGGTGCAGCCGTTTAATCTTCCTCTCCTTTGTACTTTTCTCGCTAGCTTTGTCTTCCCATGCAAGGTGAGCTTCTTTGGATAGCCTCAAAGCCACTTAAGCCATTTTTTAGGGAGACTTATGGACCCTCAAAGCCACTTAAGCCATTTCTAAGGGAGACTTTTGGACCCTCTGAAACACCACCATGCATCTACACTTTCAGATTGTCTAAACAATATTTGTGAACACAGAGCTCAGTAGGAGATGCTCTATCATGTCCTTCTAAATTACCCCTACTCGACTCATTTAGATAGATTATCTCTGTAGAATATCTAATTGTCTGGTCTGCCTAACATTGCTATAATCTCTAAGGGCATAGATCACTCTCTCTTCAGAGTAGTTGTATACATGGTGTATAGTTTCGTTGCAAAATCTTCTTTCTTTCCTTTCCACATTTGTCATAAACTTTTTCAAACAAACAACTAGGGGAAGATTCTAATTCTTTCTAGACACTTGGCTTTTCAAATCCAGTTCCAATAATTGTTTTTTTGCCTTATCTGGAGGGGGACAAAACCTTCCATCATTAGCTTTTAAGCAAAAGCTACTGAGAAGGAGCCATTATCGGTCTTCTTTCGAATCATAGAATCTATTGCTTTCTTATTTTGAGGCACCATAATTTCCTATTCCTTCTCTTCTTGGAAGTAACAAACTGAGTTTCTCAACTTTCTACCTCCTTTTTGTAATTATAAAATTGTTAACTCCTTCCTCATGAGAGTAGGTTTTGCAAATTAGTGGCACTTTCCAATAAACAATTGTTTTCCACCTGTTTATCTCTCTAAAACCTTAATCTTTAGAGTCTCCTATTCTCCAATTCATACATCCTTTTATGCATTCCTTATCCTTTAATATCCCCCTCCATAATTTAGAACCTCATGCTTTCTTATTATACCCTAGGAAATTGCTCCCCTTTAACTACTTGCTTTTTATCACCTCACATCAAAATACTTTATCTCCCTTTTCTAACTTTCGTCTTAACTTAGCCAACATAGCTATGTTACTTTCTCTCATTTTCCTTAATCCCATACCTCCTTTCTTCTTTATCATGTAGACCTTAGCCCAACTAACTAAATAGACTCTTCCACCTTCATCAGATTTACCCTAGAGGAACTGTCTATTTAATTTATCAAATTTACAACAGAAAGTCCCTCGAGATCTAAGTAGATGGCATGTTGTAGACAAGAATGGCAGAGGTCACTATTTGAATGAGTGTTCTTTTGCCAACCGTGCTTAATAATTTGACTTTTCAATCACTAAACTACCTCTGCACTCTCTCTTTATGGCTGATGGTTACCCCAAGGTATGTTCTTATATTTCCAATTAGGGGAAACTTACTAGCAGTTGTTAGGTTCAAGGAGCTCTAGAGGAGACCTATAATCTCGACTTAGAAGAGTTTATGTCGAGGTCACTCTGTAGAAAACTCCTTTAGACAACTAAGGATTGCACTCAGGTTAAGATGCTTAGCTTCAGTAAACAAGATCATGTCATCTGCAAATAATAGATGAGAAAATGTTGGATCTCCTTTAAAGATTTTCATAGTATTCTAAACCCCTTTATACATCTTTTTTTAGATCATAAACGCTAAACTCTCTATGATCAGGGTGAACACAAAAGGGGATAGGGGTTTAATTTCTTGTATCATATAGCCAGCCCGTTTTCTCTCATTTTCTTTCTGTTCTTGATCGACTAATATCCGATAATAAATCTTTAGTCCCGACTAATTCAGTTTGAGTTAATTGTTAGATCCATTTAAGGGGTAAGTTCTCCCGTTACCTATTTTTTCATTTCTAAAACTCAAAACCAAAATCTTTATTAAAATAATATAGTACTTTTGTCACTATACTTACAAAACATTAGTTTCCTCACATTTTCTTGTATTTGAATTGTTCCCCTATTATTTTTTTATTATACAAAAATTTGAATTTAGAATCATCAGATTGAGAGATGGAGTTTGTACCACTAAACTGTCCTCTTGGGGACATTGTTCCCCTATTATGCGCTCTCTTTTATCATAATATTGTTAGGGTAACAACGTTGGTTGATTTAACTGGATGTTGGGTTGAGTACCCTTAAACATGATCGAGATTCGACTCCCGCTTGTAGTATCGAGCTCTCATGTGTATGGAACGTTCCCTATTAGGAGACCTACCCTCCAAAAAAAGTTATTGCAGCGATCGATCCGGATTAGTCGGGGTAAAACCCCAAATACTAGACAGTGCCCAAAACATGGTACCAAATAAAAAAAAATTGTTGTTAGGGTGGCCCAGGGAAGCATGGAATTGGAGAATTACCTCCTTAAATTTTTTGAAAAAAAATTAATATATACATTTTTAGCAATATACTTGAAAAATCACTCACATAAAAATCTTTTGAAATACTATTTATTTTTATTTAAAAATAAAATTTTGATTTTACTCGAGTTGATTTTTGTTGGGGCCAGCCACTCATTGATGCGGCCCGGTCAAGCCCAGACATGCCATAGCCGGCCCATGCTACTTAACAGTGAGAATGCATTATTAGCTTCGGATGGGGTTTGGACTTGGCGAGGAGGTAGACACAATGACCATGGCGATCTCAGCAGCTTTGCGAGAGCTTCAGCGCGAGTTCGAGACTAAAGCCAACGATCTCAGCAAGCTCCAAAAAGGCAAATTTCCAGCAAAACCCTAACCCTGGAATTCTCACTTCTCCGTCTTCTTATTCGTCCTAATCAAATCACTCTGGTTTCTTATGTTACTCCAGAAATTGCAAAGAACCATCAAGTTCGAAAGAAGTACACTATTCAATTGGGCGAGAACGAACTCGTCCTCAAGGTCTCTGTCTCTGTCTCTGTCTCTGTCTCTGTCTCTGTCTCTCTCCATTACTCGCGAAGTGTTGGTTTTAATCTGTGTTTGTGTGTTGGTGTGTAGGAGTTGGATTTGTTGAAAGAGGACGCAAATGTGTACAAGTTGATAGGACCAGTTCTGGTGAAGCAAGATTTGGCTGAGGCTAATGCGAATGTGCGCAAGAGAATCGATTACATCTCTGCTGAACTGTATGTCCCGTCCTGGTTTTTTTTTCCCCTAATTTGTTTCCTTTTGGTGATCGCATTCAAGTTGCTTGTAATATGAATAATTATGTTTAACAAATTTGATTCCTACGCATGTTCCTAGGTACTTCGGGTACAGGATGACAGACATTTAGGGTTTTGTTCATATGAGATTAGTGAACTGATTCTTGTTGAGGTTGCTAAGGAGAGTCACTTGGTATCTTGTTAATTGGAGGAAATTTATTCGTTTAGCTGACTCCAAATGGTTTGGGACTAGAGCTTTATTAATTTGCATATAATATCTTTCCTTTTTTGATAAATGGTGGGAACCTCAGCCACTAGCTGTCTTTGGATATGCACCGGTAATCCTATCAGGCACATGCAATAGTCCATAAATCACGTCCAGGAGAAACACACAATTTTTAACCTATGCGTGGGTTGCCCAATAAATGGGGCAGAAATCCTCTTGCATTAAGTTGTGTGCAATGTCTATGAGATGACCGTACTTCTTTTACCTATGTTATTTATCTTGTATAATTCGGGGTCATTTATTCTTAAGGTGTTGTTATTTTATCACTAATGAACTTATAATTACAAAAATTCAGTTTGAGCAGTAACATTTATCTGGCTCCTCTTGTGGGTTATGTGATCTTTGGTGTCTCTGTGTGTTGTGGCCGGAGGTTTCAAATTCCTCTTAGTACTTGTGATCCATAGGTGGAATGAAATGTGTAATTTGTCTTTCTATGTATCTTCATTGATCGAATCAATACTCTTTTTGAGTTACAGGAAGCGTTTGGATGGAACTCTTAAAGATTTGGAGGCCAAGCAAGAAAGCAAAAGAAACATGGTGTGTATATTTCAACTCCATTTGTACTTTTTGTTCACTCTTCCTTTTGTCTTTCTTACCCTGTTCAAGTTGTTTGAGAAAATATAGTTTTACTTTAGCTGAGACCTCTATACAAGCATTGGGCAGGTTTATGGAGGTGTCTTGTACTCCCTCTTTGAATCTTTCAGGTTTCTTATATTCTTTCTTGGTTCTCTTTGTGTATCTTATTTTTCTCTATTAGTTACTCATCCCTGTACATCTCTTCTTTTTATCTTTGAACAAAATCCAGTCCCCATTTTTCTACACCTACAAACATTCTCAGTGTTGTAGACAGGAACGCTTCTAGCCATTTCTAGCTGCCCAACATCTACAAGCCATCCCATTGACAGACAGCCTACTTCTCACTGCAAACCAGTAGTCCTCCAATTGGCATAGCCAGTACACCCTTTTGACCTCAATCTCTACATTGTAGAAAGATAAAACTGCTGATTATCTCAAAACTAAATTTCTTGTGTTAAGATTTTGTAGCATTTTGCTGATATACAAGTCCTTCTAATTCAATTGGCAATAATGTAACATCAGGTAGATAAGATAAACACAATCTTTAGAGGAAATAGCAAACATTTTTTTGCCAAAATAATGCATGCTATAAATCTTTGACGAAATAAATTATTCGAAAATCTTATGTTCCTTTTTCACAAATGACATATTGCGGATAGGACATTGCTTGGCCGATGCCTGGTACACCATCAAGAGCCGTCTCCTTCTCTTATGGTTGTTAGTTTTGGCACCTGAATCATGTGCTCATATATATATATATATATATATATATAAATATGTATATATATATTTTATATGTGTGAGTGTGTGTGAGTGTTTATATCACATTCTAGGCATTTCCCAGTCCTATTAATGCAATTTAATGTGATTAATCATGCATATTAGGTGCCCAAGAGCAATTTTAAAATCTTGTACGTCAAGTAAAAGAGGTTCTACCTCCTAAATGAGATGTTGGCTTTTCTGTTGGATGTATGTCACTGATATTAGTTGCTTACACCTTATTTTTGTTTTATTATCAAATTGTCCTTCCATTTTTATCATGTTATTATCTTTTGTTTGCATATAAAAGGCTAATTAAGCTCTCTCTCTCTCTCTCTCTCTCTCTGCCCTTTCCTCTCCTCTGCTTTCCTCTCACCTGGGTGATGAGGGATGTCTCTTATTCATTTTTCTTGGACTATTTGTATAAATTTTGAACTTATCTTTTGAATTATGCCATAAAATTATTTCTCCTTTTCTCTATTTATTTTCTTTTCCTAGATTAACTCACCAGAATGACAACCAACAAGTTCCTGTTTATAGATGTGCGTCCTTTTGGGGCAGAATTGTTTATTATGTTCTTTGTTCTGCAGATTGAGAGTTTGCAAAAGAGAATGCAAGACTTACAGGCTGGGAAAGCTAAAGCATAATGTGCTTCTAAAGGTTTGTGCAGTACTACAAAAACTTATTATCTTTCTGATGGCACCCAATGCAGAATTTGAATCCTATAAGCATGATTTTATTTTTTATTTATTTTTTATTATTTTTTTAATTTTTAGACTTTGATGTACTGTTCCCTTTCTATGAGCTTATGGACATGGTAATCTCCACTGTAATCTGTTTCTTCTAGTTGTGATCTTTATGAAAATGAGTATGCTTTTGGTGTTCCTTACTGTAACTTTCTGCAACCTTCCTAGAGAATGTGGGGGTGATCATTGAGAGTATGACTCTGGAAAGCTCATTGAGAGTATGTAAGAATACTTTTGCAAGAACTTTCTCGCCTTTTAATGTTCTTGTCTACGATGCTGATTTAAAAAATCACATCTCCTGTCAGAATCCTGGCAAAAGTTTCTAGGGAGAAGGCTGTATGGAACAAAAAAGGGATCACATGTAGTATCTGTCTAATTATGATCCTTATAATAACACAGATAATTTCAAAGGTGTGGGCTTATTGGTCATTGAGGCTGGATAGCCTTGCTTGTTTAGTTCTTATGTGTGATTTTCCTTTTTGTTTTGTTATTCTTTCTTTTAGGATTATTCATCTTCCAAATCATGTCCCCCAAGCGACTAATGCTTTATCTTCTCTTTCTACTGAAAGGGGTGCTTGCTTTTTAGACAAATATGCCACATTCTTTGCATCATCACAGAGGCTATTAACATGAAGAAAAAATCTCAAGAAAACATCTCTATAATAGTGACTTCTGCCCACTTTCTCACCAAGCAAAATGAAAGCTGTGAACAGAACTTTTTCCTTAGAAATGAGTCTCACTAGAATCCTTGCCCTTCATGCCCATTTTCCTTATTAGAATCTTATGAAGGATTTGACACAAAATGCCCGCTGTTAGATCTAGCTTATCATATTACTCTCCCGATGCACTAAATATGATGAATTACTTTGAAACTCAGAGGACATCGTAGTCCTCGTTTTCCAAGAACTCCAAGAAGCTTGACCTTCTTCAAAACCACAGAGTTACTGCCCAAAATATCACCTGTGAGGAACTCCAACATTGGTTTGTGTTTTTTTAGTATGATGTCCTCAGTGAGAAGGTATTTTCAAACATCGATGCTGAAGATGGACTAGTTCTATGCAGCCTTAAAATTTGAACTCTTCCCAGTACCTTTTAGCAACCTCTCAAATTCAGGTTTGTGAATGTTTTGACTCAACTTGTATTCTCTTATTATCCTCTTCCCAGATTTTTGCCTCTAAAACAACTTTTTGAAGCTTCTGCTATTCTAACAAAAACCTCCCCGTTGACTTTGTTGTGGACCTGATCTCAGGCGGTCCACTTGGACTGGGAGGCCCAGCCTAGGCCATTGTAGAGGCTAGGCTTGGGTTTATTTGCTTTTATGAGCCCAGCACAGCCCACTAGAATTGTGGGAAAAATATAATTGACTTGGCCCTACCATTGAATGGGCTTGGCCCCCTAGAAACTTATGTTACCATCCACCTCTTGTCTGGCTTGGCCTAAACCAGCCCTTCCAGTTGAATGCTTACCTTTTCTTTGTAGGAGGTGCTTTCTCTAAGACCCCCCTACTATTTAGAAATGGAGGTTTCTGCAGGTGTTTTAGTTGCTTTAATGAGAGGAGGTGGCCTTGCACTTATTTATTTCCTAAGTGACCACTCTTCTCTAGGAGGAGCATGCAAAATTCCAAATTGACATAATCCTATGCTTTTCCCATGTCCAATTTGCAGACAGTGTATTTCAGCTGTAAATACTTGTTTGAATAATTGTCATCCCTGTACTTGTTGATTTTCAGAGTTATCATGAAGGAAACGGTGCGAATTGCATTTGACATTGATGTTGAAAAACTATTTTGAATGACATAAAAAATTCTAATAATTATTTAAGTTTTATTATTTTCCTATTTTGAGTAATCTTGTTATTTATTTTATGCAATGAAGAATCATTTTGATTTTTTAGTGAGGTCTCAAAAGATCTTGTTGAAGTGTTTAGAGTTTCAGATATACCCTGTACAATGATGGTAAGTCAATGCTGGATACTTATGCTGCAAGAGCAGCTTGAAGAAACACACATGTAAAAGGAAAGGAGATGCTGCGCTGTTTGAAATCTAATCTTAACTCTTAGTCTGTGGTTATTCTGTCTGCCCGTACAGGAGTCTGCTGTCTTACTAGTTTTAGCATGTCCCAGACACCATTGCTGATCTTGATTATAGAACTGTTCATTTTAGTGGAATGTGGACTGTTGAACATGCTGAATGCTGTATAAGAATTATTTCCTAATCAAATTCCTTTTAACTTGGACCAAAGCACCACCCTTCCATATGCAGTTGTATATTGAGGAAGATGTATCTCATAGGATCATGGAGAAGTGGATGAAAAAGAGAGTGATTTGAGGTTATCCTGTGATTCTAATTAGCTGACTTTTTAGTATATTCCAAGTAATTATAGATGTCAATATGTACTGTGCAACCTGCAGCTGACAGTAATGGTTTTGAGTTTTCATTATAGCGAAGGCATTTATTTTGAAAAGTCTAAACTGTGAGACGAATAGAAAAACTTTGTGGAATTTGTAATCAGAACCTTTAGCTATTATATCATGCGCTTTAAAAGAAAACTGATTATTTGACATCTCACCCACGATAGTACAGTCCAAACAAAGGAGGAGGATGAAGAGACAATGGAAGGGGTACAAGTGGAGCTACACCAAATGTTGATGTGTGGAGGATTGCTGCAATACGTTGTTCACATGGTGTTATCATCTTTATCTCAATCATAAAATTTTGAAGAGAAATTAAAAGAAAGGAATGCTATCTCTCTGTCATCCATGGAACCAATCTTCATGTATATGAATGTTGTCAATTTATCATACAAAAGTAATGCCCCCACCATGGGAGCCCATTCTTGGTTCTACCCAGACATTTCCTTTAGCAGTGTGAGTTCCACGGCGGACTTCACAAAGTTGTTGTTTGATCATGTCTCTTTATCTTCTCTTTGGGGATTTTCCAAGTTGCACTTACCGATGAAACAATATGCTGGTGCAACTTTATGTCATGTGAACTTCACTTTCAGGGATGAATTGTTTATGCACTAACAAGAAAGTGGCAATTGAATATATGGTCTTGCAGAGCAAAGAAAATGAGTTGATATGAGCGTTAAAAGCTACTTTATGAAGTGTTTTCAAGCTGCAAATGACACGTGTTTTGAATAATGGAATATAAAGTAGTGAGCATAAGACATATTCATGGATATCAATTCTACTTTTCAACAAAGTAGTCAAATGTGTTGATTAACATGTGGGAATGCAGTCGAAAGGGGTATGTGATGCACAATTATATTGTGGAAATTTGTCACAATAATTTGGTTCATTCTCAAGATGTGTTGGATTTGAATGCTTAATTAATCTTTTTATGAGAAGCAGTGTTGGAAGCCCTTCTTTTCGGCTTTGTTTCATAGGAGCATTTGATAGCTAAATTTCTCTTCCCAATTTTATGGATTGGTTGACGATGAAAGTGCTTTTTGTAGAAGCAGATTATGTAGCAAAAGAAAGTTTACTATGTTGCTTGTGGATTAGATGGTCCTAGATTGAATGTTATGCTCCAATATAGATATATTTTTCTTTCAAATTGTAATCCTAGGTTTTAGTTGAACCTAAACTAGTTTTTAGGACCAGGACTTAATCTCAATCATACACTTTAGTCAGGTTGAAAGGTTGGGGAAATTTTGACCTTAATTGGCCAGGCCTGGGGGACTAAATGAATTGCAAGCATGGCTGAACCTAAAGTTCGTAGGTGAGAAAATTAGGTTATATTTGAATTGTCAGTCCAATCTTACAATCAAAACCTTGATTCCGGGCATGGCTTACAAGGCCTAGACTAGATAAGTTTTGGTGACCATGCAAAACTTGTTTTTTGCAAGACAAACCTGGGCCGAGTATCAATCATCTCATAGTACAGCAATCTCATCTGAAAATGAGTCTAGTGATGCAACAGTTTACATTGAACTTGTATTTGTTGGGATTTAAGAGTCAGCGGCATATTTGCTTGAGAAGACTTTAGAAAGGAGTGGAGGAACCTTCTAGTGGAAGTCTTGTGAGCATAATAGTGACATAATGACCTAAAAATTGATAAAGTAGAATGAGAAAAATATAGGGAGAAGAGACATTTTACTATGAACAAGCGCAAATATAGCCACTTTTAAATTTCTAAGTCTGCAATTATCTACCATGTACAACCATGTTCATACTGTAAAATTGTTAATTCACATGTTCTTAATCATTGCCTGTTCTTTTCTCTTCCAGTAGGTTATTAATATATTTATACCTACTTTACATGCCTTATCAAAGAGTAATGATCAGTGAATTTTTATACACTTGTAGCTGATACTTGGTAAAGCCGCAATTGTTTATTTACATCTCATGTTAAGATTTACTGGATAAAATTGTTAAACTTGAATTTCACTTCTCTGGACATGAATGCAAGTCTGTATTTTATGTATGTATGATTTTGTCTTGTTGAAGAGAAAACGAAAAAAAAAAAAAAAAAAAAAAAACCTTGTTCTAACTTGTAGTAAATGTTTTGAGTGTGGGAATATGTATGTATTTGCGTAAAAATGAAACTTTATATTTGGTCATAATCTTGGTATCAACTTATGTCCCTTCAAATTTCATTCCTAATGGAGACTTTGTATCTTCATGTTGGCTGGGCAATGACTAGTGGCAACTGGTTGTCTGACCAAAATGCTTTAGGTAGGTATTAGACACAATTCTTTCTGAGAGGCTGCTTTCGTCTGAAATAGAATATAGAAACTCATCATCCGGTACCTTTTGAGCTCTTTTATGGACTAGTGGTTCTAACAACAATGTGATGTGGTAATTTTCTTGCCCCTGAAACTTTGATTTGGTAGGAGTTTCTCGACCAGTCGTGTTTCTAACCATTTTAATGTAGATATTTGGGTGGTTGTTTGGCAGTGAGGCATCTTATGATTTTACTTGGTCTTTCTGTTGAAACTGTTGGGTTATTTTACTCTCTTGTTCTTATGTTGAAGTTTCTGTGTTTGTGTTGGGGTTGCTCCCGTGGTTTGGGTATTCTTACTAGTTCCCTTTTATTTTATATTCTAGGTCTAGATGATATACGTCGGTTCTCACCTTATCTTTAGCCCCCTCTTACAGTTATGGTGCATCAGGATCACTTGATACCCCCTCAGTGGTCTTTACTTGCTCCTTCTGCTAATGTTTGCATCTTTAGTTGCTTTTGCTAATGTCCATGTTGTGTGTATGCCCTAATCTTTTGTCATCGTCAACATAGTTGTTTTTATTTATTTATTTACTTATTTATAATTTAAATTATAAAATCTCCAGTAAGTTACAGAATGCCAAAAATGCCATTTTGTAGAACTTTGATGTTAGGGCAGTGTTAGGGCAGTGTTTTGAATGTTCTAGCCTCTGTTAGTGTTGCAATATTCTCAACATACATAAATCATGCCTTTTTTTTTTTGTTTTGTTTTGTTTGTCTTTTTTGGGATCTTAAAAAGCTGACTTTTGAAATATCCTTACAAGCTGTGCCTTGTAGTCCAGGTCACCCGAATGTTCTGGTCTTCTGTTTCCACAATGGACAGCATGGTGTAGAAAGCAAATTTGCTGATCCCTTTGGTCACATCAGCTGAGCTTTCTGGGTGACTCATCCTCGATCTAAACACCGCATATATTTTGGTTATGTATTAAGTTGTAATCCATTTTCAAAACACTGACATTTTTCTACCACTAAGTAGGATCGTATGGTGCATGATGACATTTTTCTAACCACCGCATATATCTTAGATCTAACGATGAGGTCCCACCCTGGGGAGGGAGGGATGGGGGGAGAGAGAGAGAGAGAGAGAGAGAGAGAGAGAGGCTCTCATTATCTCTGTTGGTCATGTTCCATGGCATTGTGAAAGGGTGGTCTTTGTTCTGAACCTTTGTATTATATTGCCTTTATTTTTCTCTCAGTGCACATAATAAGACAACACCACAAGAACACGGACACAACCAAGTTTTATAATTTTACACACTTTATTTCACAAAATGTTGCATCTTGTGTGACATAAAGATGTTGTGTATGCAACTAAGTGTAATTCAGATACATTCTAGATTCCAGCATCATACCATGCAACACTACCTATGTTAACTAGATCATTTTACCTTAGTGGAAGTTAATGTCTTGCTTTTCATTGAGACAAACTAATATTTATGAGTTTAATTTGATGAAGTATGATGGCATTGAATTATATATAATAGTTCATGGAACATGTAGTTACAATATGAAAAATTTTTGTTCAATTTGAAGCTTTGTGGTCTTTAAGACCTGGATACAAAATCATTCGAAAGATCTGAGAAGATGGCGTAACGTGCATGTGGTTCCTTGATCTTTATTTTCATCATCATATTCTTGACCCAAAAAGAGTTGACAATCCCCCCCCCCCCAAAAAAAAAAAAACTTCTGATGGGAAATCATTCGAAAGATCAGAGAAGATGGTGTAGTATTCATATGGTTCCGTGATCTTTATTTTTATTATCATATTCTTGACCCAAAAAAGAGAAGTTGACTATGTCATGTCTCTACAAACCCTGATGCTAATACTCATGCCTTGAAAAACTTATGATGGGAAACAAGAAATTGATTGCTTATCGTACGATTTTGAAATTCTGGATTCTACTCTCCTTGTCTTTTGCTTATTGTGGGGTGCCCCCACCATTGGAGTGTAATCTTGATGCTGCTGAAATATTGCCTTGAGCAATGCAGGTTCTAGGGCATACCCCACAAAATGATACCCCTCCCCCACCAAAAAAAAAACCATCTCTGGGGATATTCCAGATGGCTTATACCTGCGAAGTTACCGATGTGCTAACAGTGTGCTCCATTTCTGTTAGCTTCATGGCTATGGCTGAAGCAAATCGCACTTGAACAACAAAGTGGGAATCATATATATGCTCGTAAGTACATGCCAAGCAAGTCTCTGATGGGGGTGCTGCTCGCGAACCATTTGAAGGCTGCATTTAGCATGTTTTTGTTTTTGTTTTGTTTTGCATTTTTTTTTTCGTTTGGGGGGGGGGGGGGGCATAACCTTGTGCTACTTATCCTATCCCCGGAGTTTTGCCAACTTCAATGATAGTTTCAATGTCTGATGAGATCGTATAGCACCCCTATAAATCCAATTCTAATATTTGGATCAATTAAGCATTGTGGTGCACAAACGTATGTAGCACTTAGGGTTGCGGGGGCATAACATGGTGCTACTTATCCTATCCCCGGAGATTTGCCAACTTCAATGATAGTTTCAATGTCTGATGAGATCGTATAGCACCCCTATAAATCCAATTCTAATATTTGGATCAATTAAGCATTGTGGTGCACAAACGTATGTAGCACTTAGGGTTGCAAAAAAATTTAGTTGATTTAACATGTGGATTTTGTAAAATATATCGAGCTTGAACATAAGATTTAATTCATTCGAATTTTGGTTCCGCTCATTCAACTATATAGCTCATAAAAGAAACTCAAGGATTTCCACCCAAGAAAAATAATAAAATTAAAAATAAAGAAATTCAAGGATGTATATCATTTGCGACTCTAATGGTAGTGGGTCGGGTGGCGTGATGGTACATGATGATGGTCCGTTGGACTTGATGGGTTGAAGCTTGAAGTCATCTTTGACCATGAGGGACTGGTATAGAAAAGATCCATGAGAAAATCATTTCTAAATAAGGTTTTCGTAAATATTTAAATCATATGAGTTAGAATATAATCCTAAATATCAGTAATAAAAAATAAAGTTTCGATCCATAAGGGATACCTTAGTAGTCGTAATCTATTTTTTTAATCCCTTGATCTAGGTTTTGAATTACGTGTGAAAAAGAAAAAAGAATTAAGGTAGGATTCAGGTAACAAGGTTATTGGGCCCCAATGGGTTAGTGAATTTGAAAGATTTGGAGTCTCTGCTTCATGATCCGGGACATTTCATGGTAAATTTTGTCTTGGAGACATTGTTGTGGTTGATCCTCAACTCTTCACCACAATAAATATATTTCTTATCAAAGTTGATTTTTATAATCTCATGATTAAATGACATCGAGATACCAATTTAACACGAAAAGGATATACTTTTTTTTAGAAAGTATCAACTATTTTTTTTTTCTTTTTTTTTTTGGGTAATTATACAAAGAAAATTTTGAGATCACAATTGGAGTTTGTTGTATATGCTTAGCATATGAGTTACCGTATCTGTTAAATGACCTTACGTCCGTGTACTTAAAAGATATTATCAAAAAAAGAGATTAAGATGAATCAATCAATGTGGTGAGGCTTAGAGAATTAGATGTGTTTGGGATTATTTGTCCAATTTATATGTCAATATTTGGTCTTTTAGGATATAATATGTTAATAATATCTTGATTTGCATGGTTGTTTAACAAAATTTAAGATGGTATTAGAGTGGAAGATTTAGGGTTTAGGGTTTAAAGCGGGAGGTATCAAATGTATTACTTGATATATGACACCTCTATCCATAAATTTGAGTTTTTAGAAATGATAGTCATGTTATAAAACTTTAGAAGTGTAATATATCATGTGAATTGAGCGTGTGAAATATTGGTGTGGAAGAGGTTAATAAATACCACATCAGTTAGGGTTAGACTGATACTAGATTTTTTTTTTTTTTGGGTTTTTCATCACCGGTATTTGAATTCATATTCTGATTAATCCGGTTTAAATGTCTGTGAGAGCCGTATTTAGGGAACAACTCTTTTAATATAATTTTTTCTATTTTCAAGTTTCGAATCCAATACTTAAATAAGGAATTTAGTATCATATTCTATTAGTTCTACTGTCCATTGGTATACTAGATTATATATATATATATATATATATATATATATATATATTATATGATTACACCTCCAACATAGTGAGATACCTTTATCAACGTCTGATAATGGACTGACGTCCCTTAACCATGGTCGGGAGTTCGATCCCTAATGGGAACGAAAAAATCAAAGTTGGGAGACCTACCCCCTCGTATAGGCTCTGCTATCTAGATTAGTCAGCGCGAAATCTCGGATACTGGGTTGGTGGCTTAGTCATGATTAAAAAAAAAAAAAAATAGTGAGATACCTTTTAAAGAGAAACCGCAAGGCTTTCAGATTAAAGCGAATAATATCTCACCCCATATTTGGCCACGAGGATGCCCCCACATACACTTGGTTTCCTTGGAGGATGGGGTTTATAACATCCCATATTGTTTGAAGTGTGAGATATTGATGTGATGGAGTTTGAATCCTATCACGGATAGCGTTAAAGTGATGTTCGGCCGTGTATATGTGCCTAAACCACAAACGTAGTAGGATCCTTTTTTTGGCCAAAGCTGCAAGGTTTTCAGATCTCATTGGGTTAAAATCGTTATGCCTTTGGGCCAACCGATCTGAGATGTTATAAGAAGATCGAAATACAGAGAGAGTTTATGAATGGGATGGCAATTACTTAAGTGGGCTCATTTGGAAAAATCTAAATGTAAACGGAGCCAAATATCTGCGGAAGCAAAAGATAAAAGGTAGGACTTGAAAGTGAAAGGAAAGAGAAATTTGTTGCTATCGGTTTAGGAAATGAAATAGGTAACAGCTTTAATAATGAGCCAACACTATGTAAAACCCATGAAGGTGGCTTCATCTTAAGTTTTCGAACTTGTCCTAATCAGAAGTTTCAAACAGATAAGAGCCTGATAATGCAACCTAAAAGTGTTTATTGAACCATTCAGCTTTAAGCTAACAATGTTCCATGCATAACAAAGATTGGATGTTGTGGTGGTGCATTCATGGTGGATGCAAGATATATAGTTATCCGCAATAGAATGGTTCCCCAAATTCCATCAATCACACCAGTTGACTTCACCTAAAATTATGGACAATTTTTATTTTTTTATTTTTTTTAACTTACAGTTATAAAAATTGTGGAAAAACACATGTCCATGAAGGTCGAACATTAGACCTTAGGGAAGATATTTGAGTAAAAACTCTTTATCACTCGAATGTCTTTATAAGGACTATGGACAATTTGTTAATGGTTTGATTCGGTTGACAATTACCAAACCCTCGTGTGATTCTTTCATATGGGGAGGGCCACACCCACTTGACTTCCATTAAGTACATGGCCAAAAGGATATGTGTTATGTGATTTCAAGATATGAGAGGATCCAATCTTTTCTTGTCTAACTAATGGTTAACTCACTTAGAGTAATCCAGATATGTTATAATCAAGTAAAATATCTACCTTAGAAAAATAATTTACAAGGAAAAAAGACATCTTTGGCCTATTTAGACTTACGATCTTAAAGGTCCCTTGGGAGAAGTAGACATACAAGGGATAAGTGCAAGCACCAACCGTTAAATAATTGTGGACCATAGAATGCCCACATCAAGATGACTGGACATTAGAGAGCTTAATCCTATGTATGGTGACATGCGATTGTCTATGCCACGCTTTCTATCTAACAGACAACCACCTTCCTGGTGGCAAGGGGAGAGGGATAATTGGCTTACTATGGTTAGAAAAGGGTTAGTTCAATTTTTCCAGTTAGTGTTGTTATCATGCATGAGAGAACTTGATTGAGACTGATGGTCGTTGTGTGTGGGTGGCACCCTTTCGTAACACATGCCTTGTCACTTTGTGGGCCAACTTTGACAAAGCTTGGAATACTTTTTTTTTTTTTTTCCCACCACGGGTACTCGGAGCAATACTCCAATTATTCCGATTTGAGTATCTGTAGATATCTTATTTAGAGAACGTTTCTCTCAACGTAATTTTTTTCATTATCAAATTTTAAATTTGAGATGTGATTAAAAAATTTAATATCTCATACTACTAAATCGATCGTTCATCTACACTTTCTTACTTTTAAGAGAACTAACAAAGGCAACTTCCCACGTGTATCAGATTTATAATACTTATATATGTATACGTAGAGAGAGAGACCCGCCGAGTAATTTGATTCACTAGCATTGGTGTTCTCCCCTTGTCCAAGGATAAGAGATTGAAACCCCATATTCCTCTCTCCTTATAGATCATTTTTTTTTTGTTTTTATATTGAGACTTCAACTAGGAATAATCGGATTGAGAAAGAGAACGTGATCACTGGATTGTCCTCTTGAAGACATCTTCTTATGGATTATAACCCCCTTATGTAGGGCATCCCCCTTCCTCCCTCCTCATATGGTATGTTTTGTTTCATAATGATGAAATGCATAGGCATCATTTTTTTTTATTATAAGAAAATGTAATCAAATAGAATTGAATCGTAAAAGAGAGGATTGAAGTAGAGACTTTCTATCGCTTAAGTTGTTCATGACAGAATTTTCATAGCAATTGTGATATTTAGCAAAGTGATACGTTGGCCAAATGCGAATTTGTCTAAATAAAAACGTGAGGAATTCATAGGACTGAATTGACAAAGAAGAAAAAGAAAAACGAATATGAAATGATTCTCAACTTTTTATGGGCCAAATTTATTATTAATAAAATAAATGGCAACCATGGAGAATCTCATGAAGTGACTGGTTCATGTTGCCTCTGATAAAGTTTACAACAATTTTTTGTCTAAATTACACTTCTAATCATTTTAATATTTCCCTTCACTGCTGGATATACCTTTGTATAGATTCCTTCTATTTTTTTAATCAATCCGGTCAGAGCATTTTCGGATTCAAGCTTGAGAAAACTTTTTCAATATAGTTTCTACCATTATTTGGTTCCGATCAAAATTTGATAAAGAGATCTGACACTTTTATTCATTAATTCGACTATTCGTTAGTATAGATTACTTCTAATAACTAGCTTATAGGTTTGCTTTTCTAATGTTTAACTTAAATCACTTGAAAGAATGGGTCAATGGCCTCTTAATGTGATCAACCCCGTTTACTTTTATTAATCTCTGATTCAAGATAAGATCACGATTTTAAATTTATTCGGCACTATAGTTCATGGACTAACTTGAGAATCGGTGTTAGAATCTTTAGTATTGAAACTATAATTAGAGGATTTTTTTTTTAATGTATTTACAGTTCAACCAGAATAATGCACAATAATCTCAAACATAATATTGCACAATTATCGGAATTCTTATTATATTGTACAAAAAAAAACAATTATGACACCTATTTCCTTTAACCCTTTTTTATCAAAACAAAAGATCATGACCTAATATACTCTTACTAATTTAGTGTAATTATATTTGAATCACGAAAGAAAAAGTGATTCTTCATTTATTTCACTTAAAATGAATTTTTGTATTTTCATGTTAAATTTTGTTTTTTTTTTTTTTAATTATAGATTCATAATCGTTAAGATGACGCATAATAATGACACTAGCTCAATGAGCCGATCAATTGAACTTGCTCTTGGCCATCCTTCGCACATGGATGCCTTAATCCTGCAATATTTAAATTTGGATTCAAGTAATTCAACTTGAAAAACTTGTATTTTATTTTCATGTATTTTATCTATATATAAGCTTAAAAGGGGTTTGGGTGTAGTCGTCCGAGCACGTGACCACACCCCCCCACGTGACCACTTTTTTTCCCTCATTCAGATCCTTCTCATATTTTCTAGATCCCAATATTTTTTCCATCCATATCTTTTTTTTCGTTCAAATCCGTCCTTTTTTCTATCTTGTCTTTTTTTTATCATTCGCATAATTTCTCTTTTTATTTTTTTATCTATATATTTATATATTTTATATATATCTATATGTAATATAAAATAAAAATGCTCAGACGTGTGGTTGTCCTATACTGTTCTTTTTCATCCCCAGTTTTTTTTTTTTTTTTTCCATTTAGGTCATTTTTTTATTCAAATCCTTCACCTATTTTTCGACATATTTTTTTTGCTCGGATCCTTTCTCTTTTTTTTACCCAATTTTGTTTTTCGCTTAAATCTTTTATTTTTTTGGATATAGATTTTTCCCCTTTTATTTTTTTAGCCCCACTTGTCTAATATAAAAGTAAAAGGGAGAAGGGTTTTGGTTGTCTCATATTTTTGAGACCTCAATTTTTTTTTCATTTATCTCCTTTTTTTTATTCAAATCCTTTCTCAATTTTTGTTTAGGTTTTTTTTTTTTATTCAGATCCTTTATCTATTTTTTTATTCAATTTTGTTTTTCACTTAGTTTTTTTTTAACATAGATTTTTCTCATTTTGTTGTGGTTTTTTGTTCCATTTGTTGACCATAGTTTTTTTTAATTTTTTTTTTATTCGTGTCCTTCCTCTTTTTTGGTCCATTTTTTTAATTTGGATCTTTACTTTTTTTTTCTTCATTTAGATCATTCTTTTTTTTAACATAGTTTTGCCCTTTTTTTTCAACCCACTCGTCCATGGCATGCTCAGATAGTTGTTCCTTTATTTTTAAACTACAGTTTTTTTTTTTTTTTATTCAGGACCTTTCTTTTTTAGCCTTTTTTTTATTCAGTCCCTTTCTCTTTTTATGTTTTTACCCATTTTTTCCTTAAGTCTTTCGTTTTTTTGGAATAGATTCTTTCTTTTTTTGTCTCACTTGCCTATTCAGATTCTTGCTCTTTTTTCTGATGCAATTTTTTTTTTTTTCGTTTAAGTCTTTCATCTTTTTTGAATATAGGTTTTTCCTTTTGTTTTCTTTTTACTCTATGGATTGTCGTCTCTTTATTTTTAAACTATATTTTTTTTCCTTTCCATTGAAGTCCTTGTTCTTTTTATTTTAGACCCTTTTTTCTTTTTATTTTTTGACCCTTTTTTCCTTTAAGTCTTTCGTTTTTTGGGATATATGTTTCTTCCCTTTTTCTGACCCCACTTGTCCATTTATGTCCCTGTTTTTTTTTTTACCCAATTTTTTTCGTTTGAATTTTTCATTTTTTTTGAACATAAGTTTTTCCTCTTTTTTTTGTCTCACGGATTGTCATCTCTTTATTTTTAGACCATAATTTTTTTTTCATTCAGCTTTTTGTTCTTTTTATTTTTGACCACTTTTTTTCTCTTAAATTCTTCTTTTTTTATATAGATTTTTTGCCTTTTGTTTTTTTTTATCCCACGGATCAACATTCTTTTATTTCTATTACCTTTTTATTCCACTTGTTATCTTTTTTAATCTCATTCATTGGTCTTTTTTAGAATTCTAGTGGTTAGTCTTTTTTGTTCTTGTTGTTAATATACATAATATTTTTCATTAATTTAAATAACAATTTAGTTTAAATATTGAGTTAATTATAGATCTAATGAGTGTTTGAACAATGAAAAAATACAATTCACATCTTATGGGCACCCGACGATAACTCTAATTATGAAAAAAAAGGCTAATGGGTGTGGTTTTTCTCTCACGTGACCAACATGGTCGTTCTCTCACATGACCAACATGTGACATATCTCTAAAGAAGTCAAAAAATTGGTGAGTCTATACACGTCCCTACTTTGCATTTGTCTGCTATTTCCATCTATCGTTTCATTTTTAAGACTTAGATAGCTCTTTGAGACTCTAGATTTGAGTATCTTTAGGTAATGTAAGTCTCAAAAATAAGATTGATCTGAATCATTTTGGTTTTAAAATTTAAAAACTTTTAAATTTGTTAAAAGATATTTTGAAATTATCGAAATAGTCTATTACAATCAAAATTTTAATATTTTGGATTGTACTATCCATAATTTGTAATTATATTATAAATATGATAGATTATAATTGGTTTTAACTTATTCTTTTCACAGCACACACCACGCAATGCGCGGTGTGTACATGGCCTGCTAGTTTATTTGAATGCTTTTTGTTGTTTTTATCTTTCTATAAAAAATAATTAGGCCTCAATGTAGTTGTGGTCTTTCCCACTGTTTCAACAGATTTGGTTCGTTCTCAAGATGTGTTGGATTTGAATGCTTAACTAATCTTTTTATGAGAAGCAGTGTTGGAAGCCCTTCTTTTCGGCTTTGTTTGGTAGGAGCATTTGATAGCTGAAGTTCTCTTCCCAATTCTACGGATTGGTTGAGGATGAAAGTGCATTTTGTAGAGGCAGACTATGTAACAAAAGAAGTTTACAACATTGCTTGTTGATTAGATGGTTCTAGATTGTGTTGGAAAAGTAAACATATTAATTAGAATAAATAATAAGTATTTAGTACTTTAAATTAATAAGTTATGAATATCTAAGATCATTCCGAAAGTTCTAAAGTGTTTAAGTTTCAATGGGTTTTAATTACAAAATATTATATTTTTATAAATAATGTTCAACTTGAATGAATAAAAGAGGTATGAAAAATATTTTGCATTTGAAGAGTTTCTCCTCTATTTTCACTAATGTTGTGGAATCAAAGCCTTCTAAATAAAAATCAGAACCCTCATCTTGAAACAAGATGAATGGAATGTTTCCCTTCCAATTTCCAAAACTCACCAAGAAAAATTATGACAACTGGTGCATAAGAATGAAAGCTCTACTTGGATCCCAAAATGTATGTGACATTGTAGGGAAGGGCTGTGATCAACTCGAGAACGAGGGAGCAATGATGATTGCACAAAGAGACGCTTTATAGAAGGCTAAAAAGAAACACCAACAAGCTCTTACTCTTATCCATATGTGCTTGGATGAGAGTATGTTTAAAAAGGTGTCTTCTACAACAAGTGCAAAGAACGCATGGGAGGTTCTTCAAAATCCTTTAAAGGGAAAGACAAAATCATTAATGTGTGTCTACAAACCATGAGAGGTGAGTATGAAAATTTGAAAATGAAGAACTCTGAATCTATTGAAAAATATTTTAATAAAGTTTTGGCACATTATAAAAAAATATGGTTTAGCGATAAAAATTTTAGAAAAAATCATTGCTACAAATATTAACGACGAAAAATTTTTCATTATTAATAATACGTTGCAAAAATTTAATGATGAAAATTACAAATTCGTCGCTAAATCTGTGATGGATTTAGCGACGGCTAAAATTAGCGATGGAAATCCAATATCCGTCGCTAAATTTAACGATAAATTTGGAATTTTTGTCGCTTAGTTTATAATTTGTTTAATTATTATATTTATATATTTTTTATTTAATTATATATTTAATTAACGATGGATTAAGGATTTCTTCAACAAGTGAAAAGGACACATGGGAGGTCCTTCAAAATTCTTTTAAAGGGAAAGACAAAATCATTAATGTACGTCTATAAACCATGAGAAGTGAGTATGAAAATCTAAAAATGAAGAATTCTGAATCTGTTGAAAAATGTTTTAACAAAGTTTTGGTACACTATAAAAAAATACGGTTTTAGTGACGAAAATTTTAAAAAAATTCGTCGCTAAAAACATTAGCGATGAAAAATTTTCATCACTAATGACGCGTCACAAAAATTTAGCGACGAAAACTACAAAGCCGTCACTAAATCTATGATAAATTTAGTGATGAAAAATATTTCGTCTCTAAAATTAGTGACGGATTTGGAATTTTCGTCGCTTAATTATAATTTATATTTTATTTAATTATTGTATTTATATTATATTTTATTTAATTATATATTTAATTAACGAAGATTTCCGTTGCTAGTTTGTATTTTATAATTTATACATATTTCATTTAATTATTATACTAATATTATATTTTATTTAATTACATATTTAACAAGTAACGGATTTCCAAATCTATCGCTAATGCGGAATAAATCATATGCCTGTTACGAGCCTGCATGCGCCTAGACACACCGGCTCCGAGTTCATGCACCCGCACCCGTCCTCATGCTCCAGCCCACGCGCCCGCACTTGACGCACGCTCACTCGCCCTGCTCCCCCTACCCGCCCTATTGCCTACAGCCAGCGCCCGGCCATGCCATTGTGAAAAATGCCTAAAAAATGAGCTATCCAACACTATCATTTTTTTTTACTTATTATCTTACTCACACATTTTTTCAATAATAATAAAATAAAAAAATGTTAGTTTAAAATAAAATAATAAAAATATTTAAAAAATAAAATAATATTATTCCTTAAAATGAAAAAATAAAAAATATAACATATTAATTAAAAATAATAAAAGATTTATAAAAAATAAAATAATATAAAATGATAATTTCTTATAAAATAATAAAATAATAAAATGTTAGCTTAAAATAAAATAATAAAAAATTTAAAAAATAAAATAATATTATCCTTTTAAAAAATAAAATAAATATAAAATATAACATACTAATTAAAAAATAAATGATAATTCTTTATAAAATAATAAAATGTTAAATTAAAATATAATAATAAAATATTTTAAAAAATAAAATAATAATATTCTTTAAAAAATAAAACATAAAATAATAAAGTAAAATGCTAATTTAAAATATTATAAAAGAATGAATATGATTAGTTAATATAAAAAAATTAAGCTTAGCAACGGATTTTAAATCAGTCGTTAAATAATAAAATATTTAAAAAATAAATATATAAAATTAAAAAAATATATTATAAAATAATGAATATGATTAGTTAAAATAAATTAATAACATAATAAAATAATAAAATATAAAATATTAATTTTAAAAAAAATTAAGTTTAGCAACGGATTCTGGAATCTGTCACTAAGTTTGCGACGGTCTTCCGAGTCTGTCACTAAGTTTGTGACGGATTTTCGAGTTTGTCGCTAAGTTAATGACGGATTTCGGAATTCATCGCTAAATTTAGCAACAATTTCGAATTCGTCACTAAATAATAAAAGGTTTAAAAATAGAATAATATTATTTTTTTAAAAATAAAAATATAAAATAATAAAATAAAATGTTAATTTAAAATATTATAAAATAATGAATATGATTAGTTAATATAAATTAATAAATTAATAAAATAATAAAATATAAAATGTTAATTTTTAAAAAATTAAGTTTAGCGACGGATTTAAAAATCCGTCGCTAAATTTAGTAATGATTTCGAATTCGTCATTAAATCTATCGTTAAATAATAAAATTTTTAAAAAATAAAATAGTATTATTTTTTAAAAAATAAAAAAATAAAATAATAAAATAAAATGCTAATTTAAAATATTATAAAATAATAAATATGATTTGTTAATATAAATTAATAAAATAAAATAAAATATAAAATTATAATTTAAAAAAATTAAGTTTAACATTTTATATTTTATTTTCTTATTTTGTATTTTATTTTATTATTTTAAAATTCTTTTTATTTTTTATTTTAATTTTTTGAAACTATAGAATAGTCTATAAATGGACAACTACCTATTAGTGGTTATCCATCTTACTGTTGCTATCTTCCGAAAACATCTATTTGATCTACTTGCCAAACGAAATAGATCATTAGATGTGAATGTATGATCTATTGTATTTATTGCTGATTACAATAATGAAAGAAGATGAAAAACTGAATTTTCAAAAACAATTGAACTATATGAGAGAAACAAATGAATGTAGAAAATAAAAAATATGAATGGTAAATTCGACAGTCGCAACGAATTGAAATTTATTTGTAACAAATTGGTTGAATTATTTATTATTGAAAATTATCAAATTGGTGAGAATTGTAATATTTAATATGTATTTAATTTGAATTCGTTATTTAGAATAGGTTAAAAAGAGAGATACGATTAAGTCAGCATAACGGTGCAGTGAAACGAAAAAATAGAACTATCCTTAACATGGCTCGTAGTATGCTGAAAAGCAAGAGGATGCCAAAAAAATGTTACGCCCCAAATCGGGATCGTGAACAGCCACCCGTTGTCTCTGGATGCCGACTGTACTTTTACAGAAAATCGGGCAGAATCTCCCCATAAATCGGAGGTTTCTCATGTACAATTTCACCTGTATATCACATTCATCTTGTAAAATAAACAAATGGTCATCCCGGTCTCTCCAAAATCAATAAATACCACAGCCAACATCCAGAACAACGCAATGCTATAAAGTTTCTAGCAGACCTAGCAACAGACCTCTACTGTCATGCCCAACTAGAGCATGAGCAGCCGCCACACCGAGCGGATCTAAATTCTACGCATATATAAAATAAATTCCCAAGTTATTTTTAAATATCCACAAATGCCTCAATGCAATGAAATAAATCAATACAAGTGTTTCACGAATAAATGTCCATAATTTATATAGTCATCCCAAAAAAAATTATATAAATATATTGGTCAAACTAAAATCTCCAATACATAACGATATCACCAATCATCATAGTGGAAGAGATGAAAATATTCATACCCAAACCCAGTGATATCACGTTCGCGTCACAATTATACAAACCCAATAATACCTCCTCGGTCCAACACTAATCCTGTGGGAAAGAAAACGAGGGGTGAGTATCTATGGGAGAATACTCAGTAAGTGAGGGGATTGACATCATACTATCAATATCGAGGGTGAATTTGGAGTGTCAAAGCATGAAACACAAAATCAAGTGTGGGAAAAATAGCGTGCTGTTTCAACAAATCATATATCATCAGGCACACATTTGAAAATAACATATGTATCAAATGTAGAAATCAATTCATAAAAAGCCGGCCAATCAAACAACCCCGACAATGGTCTACCTCGACCAAGGACGGCGCATTGGGGGTTTTTCCAAATGTAAGTATTAAATAATTGCTCTCTACCCCAATGTTGGCTACATGCTACTCCAACTAGCCTGTAAATAATAATAATATACATATAACTAGTCGGCTGTGTATGGTGCCCCCGCCTGGTGCTAGACAGAGCCGTACTCAACGTTCTCTCCGATGGGGGTCAACCTGGGACACCCATACACATGACAATCTGGCGGATACTTCCGGCCGAAGCGTATCCGGACACAAGGGGTGCCTCTACCAGATGTCTTTCGTAGCTACGGATGCTATAGGAAGCATATCTCAATATCATATCGGCCGGGCACGTAGCCCCATGCATCCCATCACCACGTCGGCCGGACATATAACCCCATGCATCATATCATAACGTCGGCCGGGCATACAACCCAAATATATAAATAAATCTATTTAAAACCATATGCTAATGCAGTGGAAGCATTAAAACATGTCAATATGTCGAAAATGTGGCACAATATTCAGTTGTCAAAACTCATAGATGCATATCAATAAATTCAGAAATTAAGACATTCCAAAGGTCACAAAACATTTCATAATATATTCGAAAGTTCTAATAATCATACATTTGTAGAAACATGTCATTTAAAAAGTATTTTTGAAATATGGTTTTTAATCAATAGCGAATGTCAAAATCCTACTCACCGTTCTAAGGAGGGTGATCACTCTCTATTTTCAAAACAAATCCAATCTGATTTCTCGAATCTTCAAAAAGATCAACCTAATCAGATCATCAAAATTGAATATTAATTTCTCAAACATCTTTAGGGTTTATCTGAAAGACATGAAATGTACAATATCCTCCACTTTACGGCTCATTTCATTTAAACCCTACAACCCAGATACTTTCATGCATATTTCAAAGTTTAACTCTAAGGGAAACTATTCGAATTCACTCGACATGATTTTATGATTCTATTATATGCTTCTTTCGTATCAGACCATTTAATTTCTGTAATATTCTATACTCAACCTTCAAAGTCACATATAATCATTTCAGAAATTGTATTCTATTCGCATTCTACTTACACTCTAAACATATACAGAACCTTTCATCTTAGATTCAATCATAAATTCATTCAATTTATCAATTAGAGTCGAAATCTCCATACCTAGGGTTTTCTCGAAGCGCAGAGTTTCGTCCGAATGTCTCTTCGATCACTCCAAAGTCTGTAGTGTTTCCTGCGTGGAGATTCGTGGGCTGTCACGGGCTCACGGGCCGTCACGGGCTCATGGGCTCACGGGCAATCATGGGTAGTCGCGGGTTCGTGGGCTACAGCTAGCAGGCTCATTGGTCTGCGGGCCAGTGGGTTGGCGGGCTGGCGGGGCTACGGGCTAGCGGGGCTACAGCTGATGGGCCTGCGGCTGGCGGGCCTGCAGGCTAGCGGCCTCTGGCTGATGGGCCTGCGGGTGATGGGCCTGTGGGTGATGGGCCTGCGGCTGATGGGCCTGCTGGCTAGTACTCGCCCGTGCACTGGTGCTCGCCCGTACGCTGGTGCGGGTCCGTGTGCTGCGCTGGTGCGCGCTCGTGCGCCGGCTCAAGCGTGCTCGTCCGCTGAGCCCGTGCACGCTCGTGCGCTGCTCCCGTGCGCGCTCGTGCGCTGGCTCGCGTGCTTACTCGTGCTCGCAGCCTGGCTCGCGCTTGCGGGCTCGGTCCTGCTCGCGGCCTGGGCTCGCGCTGCGGGCTCAGTCCTGCTCGCAGCCTGGTTCGCGCAAGTGGGCTGGGTCCTGCTCCCTCGCGGACTAAGGTGCGTTGTGGCTCGATTTTGTGCAAGGGCGGGTTGCGCTCGCGGAGGCTCTGCAGTCCCCTTGCGCTCGCGGAGGCTCTACAGTCGCGCGCTGTGGCGTACGGTGGTTGAGCTCACGGCGGTGTGTATGGCGGAAGGGAGAGATCGATCTCGGCTTGCGGCGGAGAGAGAGTGATCGCGGGAGTCGTGAGAGGGAGAGAAAGAAACAGTGAGATAGAGAGAGAAACCGAGAGGGAAAGAAGAAGAAGAAGTAGGTGGTGGCGATGGCGACGGAACACGCAGCGATGAAGGCAGCGTCGCGGTGGGAGAAGAAACGAAGGGTCCGGGAGAGAGAGAGAGAGAGAGAGAGAGAGAGAGAGAGAGAGAGGGATTAGGGTTGAAACCCTAATCCCCAAATTTGGGGACGCAGCGTTTTGTCCCAAAACGCTGCGTGTCCATTTCTTTTTTTTTTTTTTTTTTGGTGTTACAAAAAAGTTTTGGGATGAGACAATTGCATGTGCAGTTTAGTTGATAAATAAAAGTAATTAAAGCAAATGACTCCGCAAGAAGTGTGGAGTGGAAAAAAGCCAAATAGTTCACATTAGTGTTTGGCGGTATTGGTTATATTCATGTTCAGACAAGTAGCAAATTGGACAATAAAGGTAAAAAGCTTGTATTCATGGGATACACAAAACATTCTAATGGTTACAAATTTTATAATCCTTAGAATGAAAAAATTATTGTCAGTAAAAATGTGGAGTTTGATGAAAATGACTCTTGGGAATGGAAAATTTCTCAAGATGAAAATTATGAATTTTTTTCTTTATTTGATAATTGTGTTTCAGCATATCAATCTCCAGACCAAGTTTCCATGTGCACTTCAAACAAATTAACCTACTACTATTACAACACAAACTCCTCTACGTGCACCCTAATCAAATCAAGCAGATTTTGCCCTTCAAATCTCCTCCGAGAGGCCTTCTCGTATGCGAAGTTTGGAAGAAATCTATACAGAAATAGAAGAAATTAATTATTCCACTCTCTTTTACTTATTTGCAGACACAAGGCCAATAAGTTTTGAAGAAACAATCCAAGATGAAAGATGGAGATTAACTATGAATGAAAAGATAAAAACCATCGAAAAGAATGATATTTGGCAGTTGACAACATTCCCAATAGGAAAACAACTTGTTGCAGTAAAATGGATTTACAAAATAAAGAAAAATGCTAAAGGAGAAGTGGAAAAATACAAAACTTGACTTGTTGTAAAGGGATTCACCCAAAAGGCTGGAATTGATTATGATGAAATCTTTGCACTAGTAGCTCGCTTGGAAACTATCCGACTAATTATTTCCTTGGTGGCTCAACAAAATTGAAAGATTTTTCAAATGGATATAAAATCTGTATCCTTGAATAGCACATTAAAAGAAGAAGTTTATGTGCAGCAAGTATTGGGTTACATTATTAAAGGTCAAGAAGAGAAGGTGCTAAGGTTGAACAAGGATTTATAAGGTCTCAAACAACCTCCAAAGAACCGGTATATGTGCATTGATGAATATTTTCAGAAAAATAGTTTTTTTAAGTGCCCTTATAAACATGCTTTATATGTAAAGAAGTCACAAAATAAAGAGATTATGTATGTGTGTCTACATGTTGATAATTTGATTTTCACATATAGTAATTTAATGATAGTTAAAGAATTCAAAAGAAAATGTCTGAAGAATTTGATATGAGTGATTTGGGACTTATATCCTATTATCTTGGAATTGAGGTAAAGCAAAGTGAAGAAATGATATTTTTCTCTCAGAACTTATGCAGAAACAATCTTAAAAGAGTTCAAGATAGATAAAATCAATTTAGTTACTATACCTATCGAGTGTGGAATCAAGTTCTCAAAGTTTGACAATGCCAAAAAGGTAAATCCAATGTTGTGTAATAGATTATTTGGAAAGCTACGGTTTTTGACTTGTACAAGACCGGATATTTTGTATGGTGTTGGTGTTGTCACGCCCCGAACCGGGATTGAAAACTGCCGCCTGTTATCCCTGGATGCCGCCTGTATTTTTACAGAAAATCAGACAGAATCTTCCCATAAAGCGGAGGTTTCCCATGCACAATTTCACCTGTATATCACATTCATCCTGTAAAATAAACAAATGGCTATCCCGACCTCTCCAAAATCAACAAATACCACAGCCAACCTCCAGAACAATGCAAAGCTATAAAATTTCTAGCAGTTCTAATAATAGATCTCTACTGTTATGCCCAACTAGAGCATAAGCAGCCGCCACACCGAGCGGATCTAAATTCTACGCATATATAAAATAAATTCCCAAGTTATTTTTTTATTTTTTATTTTAAATATTCACAAATGACTCAATGCAATGAAATAAATCAATACGAGAGTTTCACGAATAAATGTCCATAATTTATACAGTCATCCTATAACACTTGATAAATACATTGGTTAAACTAAAATCTCCAATATATAAGAATATCACCAATCATCGTAGCAGCAGAGATGAAAATATCTATACCCAAACTCAGTGATATCTCCTCTATCCAATACTAATCCTGTGGGAAAGAAAGTGAGGGGTGAGTATCTATGGGAGGATACTAAGTAAGTGAGGGGATTGACATCATATTATCAATGTCGAGGGTGAACTTGGAGTGTCAAAGTATAAGATAAGAAAATATCCACAGTGTGCAAACCGATCATGTTATTTCAAAATTATATATCATACGCATATAGCAGAAAGCAAGATATGCATCTAATATTTACATCAATGTCATGAAGAGCCGGCCAATGAAATATTCCTGGCAATGGTTTATCTCAACCAAGGACGGCGCATTGGGGGTTTTTCCAAATGCAAGTATTAAATAATGGCTCTTTACCCCAATGTTAGCCACAAACTACCCCAACTAGCCTGTAAATAATAATAATATACATATAACTACTCGGCCGTGTATGGTGCCCCCACCTGGTGCTAGACAGAGCCGTACTCAACGTCCTCTCCGATGAGAATCAAACTGGGACACCCATACACACGACGATCTGGTGGATACCTCCGGCCTCTACCAGATGTCCTTCGTAGCTACGGATCACAATATCATATCGGTTGGGCACGTAACCCCATGCATCCCATCACCATGTTGGCCGGGCATATAGCCCCATGCATCATATCATAACGTCGGCCAGGCATACAGCCTAAATATATAAGTAAATTCATTTCAAACCATGTGCCAATGCAGTGGAAGTATTAAAACATGTCAATATGTCGAAAATGTGGCACAATATTCAGTTATCAAAATTTATGGATACATATCAATAAAGTTAGAAATTAAGATATTCCAAATATCACAAAACATTTCATAAAATATTCGAAAGTTCTAACAATCATACATTTTACAGAAACATGTCATTTAAAAAGTATTTTTGAAATATGGTTTTCAATCATTGCGAATGTCAAAGTCTCACTCACAGTTTTAGGGAGAGTGGTCACTCCCTATTTTCAAAACCAATCCAATCTGATTTCTCGAGTTTCAAAAAAAAAATCAACCTAATCAGATCTTCAAAATTGAATATTAACTTCTCAAGTATCTTTAGGGTTTATCCGAAAGACATGAAATGTACAATATCTTCCACTTTACGACTCATTTCATTCCAACCATATAACCCAGATATTTTCATGCATATTTCAAAGTTTAACTCTAAAGAAAACTATTCGAATTAATTCGATATGATTTTATGATTCTATAACATGCTTCTTTCGTATCAGACCATCTAGTTTCTATAACATTCTATACTTAACCTTTAAAGTCACATATAATCATTTCAGAAATTGTATTCTATTCGCATTTTACTTACACTCTAAACATATACAAAACCTTTCATCTTAAATTCAATCCTAGATTCATTCAATTTATCAATTAGAGTCGAAATCACCTCACCTAAGGTTTTCTCGAAGCGTAGAGTTTTGTCCGAAAGTCTCTTCGGTCACTCCAAGGTTTGTAGTGTTTCCTATCAAAACAAAATTTATTTGTTAGATCTAAATACTTAGATCAGAAGCAAAACCCTAAGTCATTTACCTGCGTGGAGGTTCGTGAGCTGTCATGGGCTCACGGGCCGTCACGGGCTATCGCAGGCTCGTGGGCTACAGCTAGCAGGCTCGCTGGTTGCGGGCCAATAGGCTGGCGGGCTAGCGGGCCTGCGGGCTGGCGGGCCTGCGGTTGGTGGGCCTACAGGCTGGCGGGCCTCTGGCTGATGGGCTTGCGGGCTGACGGGCCTGCTGCTGATGGGCCTGCGGGCTGGCGCTCGCCCGTGCGCTCGTGCTCTGATGCGCGCCCGTGCGTGCTCGTGCGTTGGCTCACGTGCGCTTGCTCACGTTGGCCCGCCGCGCTCGTGCGCCGGCTCGCGTGCGCTCACGGGCTCGGTCCTGCTCGCGGCCTGGGCTGTGCTAGTGCGGAAAGGATCGCGTAGGGGCGCGATCGTGCTCTCACTCGCGCTCGCGCTCGCGCTGGGTAGATCGCAAGGTGGCAGAAGGCGCTGGGTTGCGCTCGCGGAGGCTCGCGGAGGAGGAAGGCGAGGCGGAGAGAGAGCGATCGCGGGAGATCGCGAAAGGGAGAGAAAGAAACAGTAAGATAGAGAGAGAAACCGCGAGGGAAAGAAAGAAGAAGAAGAAGATGAAGAAGATGGTGGCGATGGCAGATGGCGGTGGCTGTGGCGGAGGAAGACGAACGGCCGCGGAAGAAGAAAAGTCGGGGAGAGAGAAAGAGAGAGAGAGAGAGGGAAAAGGGGGTTAGGGTTTTAACCCTAATCCCAAATTGGGGACGCAGCGTTTTGCCCCAAAACGCTGCGTCTCCAATCCTGTTTTTTTTTTTTTGGTGTTACAGGTGTCATTAGTCAATACATGGAAACTCCAACTGTGACTCACATGAAGGTAGCTAAGAGAATTTTTTGATATATTAAAGAAATATTGGATTATATTTTATTTTATATTACTGCAAATAATTTCGGATTATATTGGTGCAAGTGGGTTTTTTATATAGTACTAAGTGGTTTTGTTTTTTTTATCGGTGCAATAGCATTTACTTGGAGTTCAAAAAAATAGCCAATTGTCATTCTTTCAACCTGTGAGGTTGAGTATGTTGCAGCAGCTTTTTATATTTGTCATGCAATTTGGATGAAGAGCCTTCTAAAGGTTCTAACATTTGAACAAAATGGTGCTACTAATATTTTTATTAATAACAAATCAACATTTACCTTAGAAAAAAAATCCAATTTTTAATGATAAAAGCAAATATATTGACACCAAGTACCATTACATCCGAGAATGCATTGCAAAGAAGGTGATTCAACTCGAGCATGTAACGTCTAAAAATCAAGTCGCTGACATATTTACAAAAACTCTAAAATTTGAAGATTTTTATTGATTGAGAGCTACTCTTTGAGTTATCAAAAATTGAATTACAAGTTTAGGAGGGGTGTTGGAAAAGTAAACTTGTATTAATTAGAATAAATAATATGTATTTAGTAGTTTAAATTAATAAGTTGCAAATATCTAAAGTCACTGTGATAGTTTCAAAGTGTTATAAGTTTCAATGGGTTTTAATTACAAAGTATTGTATTGTTATAAATAATGTTCAACTTGAATGAATAAAAGAGATGTGAGAAATATTTTGCATTTGAAGAGTTTCTCTCCCATTTTCCACCAACAGATTGAATGTTTTGCTCCAATATAAATATATTTCACAGTGAAATTGTAATCCTGGGTTTTAGTTGAACCTAAACTAGTTTTTAGGACCAGAACTCAGTCTCAATCATACACTTTAGTCAGGTAGAAAGGTTGGGGAAATTTTGACCTTAATAAGCGAGGCCTGGGGGACTAAATGAATTGCAAACAAGGCTGAAACCAAAATACGTAGGTGAGAAAATGTGGAGATAAGGTTATATTTGGATTGTTAGTCCCATCTTACAACCAAATCCTTGATTCCGGCCAAGGCTTACAAGACCTGGATTAGATAAGTTTTGGTGACCATGCAAAACTTGTTTTTTGCAAGACAAACCTGGGTCTAGTATCAATCATCTCATACTACAGTAATTGTTGGGTTTTAAGACTTTTGGTGACCATGAGAGTCAACTAATGTGACAGTTTATACTGAACTTGTAATTGTTGGGTTTTAAGAGTCAGTGCCATATTTGCTTAAGAAGACTTTAGAAAGGAGTGGAGGAACTTTCTGGTGGAAGTCTTGTGAACATAATAGTGACATAATGACCTAAAAATTGATAAAGTAGTGTTAGTTTTATATGCACATGCACATACGGAAGCGTGTAAATTTTTGAAATTATAAACTATTAGAGTTTTTAGGCATACCTCAAGAATAGATCGCAAAATGTCCGGGGAACCACGAACCTCGACCAAATGATCTCGCCGTCAGGATGATAACCATGAAACTCGAGCTATCACCGCAGCGCCACAACACCTCAATCGAAATCCGGTGATACAAATTCTCTCCACAGAATTTTCTCCCTCTCTCAATTGTGCCTCCTCACAATTTTTGTGCCAATGGTTGTGTTACTAGGGTAGTTTCCTTATTATTCCGTCACCACACATGGTAGGTAATTCAAATCTATCGGTTACCATTTGTGACTTTTGAAAAGTGGGAATATTTCTTTTTTCCAAATATGGAAAGATGTCTCACGTGAGCATTAATTCCTTCAAGTAGAATGTGAAAAATACAAGGAGAAGAGACATTTTACTTTGAAGAAGCACAAAAATGGCCACTTTTAAATTTCTAAGTATGCAATTATCTACCATAGACAACCATGTATATACTGTGAAATTGTTAATTCACATGTTCTTAATGATTGCTAGATCTTTTCTCTTCCAGTAGGTAACTAAAATACTTATACCTACTTTACATGCCTTTTCAAAGAGTAATGATCAGAGAATTTTTATACACTTGTAGCGGATACTCGGTAAAGCTGCAATTGTTTATCTGCATCTGACGTTAAGATTTACTGGATAAATTTGTTAAACTTGAATTTCACTTCTCTTGTCATGAATGCAATTCTGTATTTTATGTTTGCATGATTTTGTCTTGTTGAAGAGAAAATGGAAAAACGACTGTTCTCACTTGCAGTAAAAGTTTCGAGAGTGGGAGTATGCATGTATTTGGGTACACATGAAACTTTATATGTGGTCATAATCTTGGTAACAACTTATGTCCCTTCAAATTTCATTCCTAACGGAGACTTTGTATCAGTACTGGTTCTCCGACCAAAATGCTTTAGGTAGGTATTAGACGCAATATTTTCTGGGAGGCTGCTTTCAACTGAAATGGAATTTAGAAACTCATCATCTGGTGCCTTTTGAGTTCTTTTATGGACTAGTGGTTCTAACGACAATGTGATATGGTAATTTTCCTGCCCCTGAAACTTTGATTTGGTAGGAGTTTCTCGACCAGTCCTGTTTCTAACCATTTTAATATAGATATTTTGGTTGTTGTTTGGCAGTGAGGCATCTTATGATTTTACTTGGTCTTGCTGTTGAAAATGTCGGGTTGTTTTACTATCTTGTTCTTGAGTTGAATTTTCTGTGTTTGTGTTGGGGTTGCTCCCGTGGTTTGGGTATTCTTATTAGTTCCCTTTTATTTTATATTCTACGTCTAGATTATATACGTCGGTTCTCACTTTATCCTTAACACCCCCCTCTGACAGTTATGGTGCATCAGGATCACCTGATGCCACCTCAGTGGTCTTTACTCGCTAGTTCTGCTAATGTTCGCGTCTTTAGTTGCTTTTGCTAGTGCCTATGTTGTATGTATGCCCTGACCTTTTGTCATCGTCATCGCAGTTGTTTTTATTTATTTATTTACTTATTTATAATTTAAATCATAAAATCTCCAGTAAGTTGCAGAAAGCCAAAAATGCCATTTTGTAGAACTTTGATGTTAGGGCCGTGTTTCAAATGTTCTAGCCTCTCTTAGTGTTGCAATATTCTCAACATTCATAAATCATACGTCTTTTTTTTTTTAATTTTAATAATTTTAAAGGGCCGACTTTTGAAATATACTTACAAGCAGTGCCTAGTAGTCCAGGTCATCCGAATGTTCTGGTCATCTGTTTCCACAGTGGACAGCACGGTACAGAAGTCAAATTTGCTGATCCCTTTGGTCACATTAGCTGAGCTTTAAGGGTGACTCATCCTCGATCTAACCACCGCATATATTTTGGATATGTATTAAGTTGTCCATTTTCAAAACACTGACATTTTTCTGATACTTTAGATAGGATCTTATTGTACACGATGACATTTGGTGTCCATGCTGTTTGCTTTGTGATATAAGCTTTGGCCCCTTTACTCTTAGATCTAACGTTAGAGGTCCCACCCCCGGGGGGGGGGATGGGGGGGAGAGAGGGTAGGTTCTCATTATCTCTGTTGGGGTCAAGGACATGGGGTTTAGGTTACAAAATCGGTGGTCACGTTCCATGGCATTGTGACAAGGGTGGTCTTTGTTCTGAACCTTGTATTATATTGCTTCTATTTTTTCTTTCGGTGCACATAATAAGACAATACCACAACAACATAACGACACAAGCACAACCAAGTTCGATAATTTTACACATTTTATTTCACAAAATGTTATATCTTGTGTGACATAAAAACGTTGTGTGAGCAACTTTAGTGTAATTGAGATATTAATTCTAGATTCCAGCATCGTACCATGTAACACTACCTATATTAACTAGATCATTTTGCTTTAGTGGAAGTTAATGTCTTGCCTTTCATTGAGACAAACTAATATTTCTGGAGTCTAATCTGATGAAGTATGATGGCATTGAATCATATATAATAGTTCATGGAACATGTAGTTAGAACATGAAAGATTTTTGTTCAAATTGAAACTTTGTGGACTTTGAGACCAGGATACGAAATCATGCGAAAGATCAGAGAAGGTGGTGTAATGTTCACGTGGTTCCTTGATCTATATTTTCATCATCTTATTCTTGACCCAAAAAGAGAAGTTGACAATGTCATGTCTCTACAAACCCTGAAGCTAATACTCATGCCCGCAAAAACTTCTAATGGGAAATCAGTCTTAAGATCAGAGAAGATGGTGTAGTGTTCATATGGTTCCATGATCTTTATTTTTATCATCATAATCTTGACCCAAAAAAGAGAAGTTGATAATGTCATGTCTCTACAAACCCCGATGCTAATGCTCATGCCTCCAAACACTTCTGATGCGAAATCAGAAATCGATTGCTTATCGTACGATTTTGAAATTCTGGATTCTACTCTCCTTGTCTTTTGCTTATTGTGGGGTGCCCCCACTACTGGAGTGCAATCTTGATGCCGCTGAATATTGCCTTGAGCATGCAGGTTCCACGGCATACCCCACAAAATGATACCCCCCCCCCCTTCGCAACGAAAAAAGCCATCTCTGGGGATATTCCAGGTGGCTTATACCTGTGAAGTTACGATGTGCTAACAGTGTGCTCCATTTCTAATAGTTTCACGGCTATGGCTGAAGCAGATTGCACTTGAACAATAAAGTGGGAATCATATATATGCTTGCAAGTACATGCCAAGCAAGTCTATAATGGGGGTCAAAAGATGCTTTAGAACACTTTAAGGCTGCATTTAGCACGTTTTTGTTTTGTTTTGCCTTTTTTTTTTTTCCTTTTTTGCCTTTCTTTTTTTGCACAATAAGGTATAACATAGTGCTACTTATCCTATCCCTGGAGAGCCGCCAACGTCAATGATGGAGTTTCGATGTCTGATGAGATCGTATAGCACCCCCGTGGATCGACCAAGCATTGTGGTGCACTTAGCACTTTGGGTTGCATAAAAATATAGTTGATTTAACATTTGGATTCTGTGAAATAAATCCAGTTTGAATATAAGATTTAATTCATATGAATTTTGGCCCAGCTCATTCAACTATGTAGCTCATAAAAGAAAGATAAATTCAATGAGTTATATCTCAAATAACACTGTTATCTCTTTTTCTTGTAAATGTCTGACTTCGAACATCACTATATATATCAAAAAATAAAATAAAATAAAGATAAGAACGTAAATCATTTGCGACTCTAACAGCAGTGGGTCGGGAGGTGGGATGATACATGATCATGGTCGAAGTCACTTTTGACTTTGAGGGACTCGTTTAGTAAGAATGCTTAGGCTACATCGGGAGTTTATGAGAGAGTGTATTAAATTTTTGGTTCTACGAGAAATAAGGTTTCAAGTAACAAGGTTATTGAGCCTTAATGGGTTCATGAATTAGAAAGATTTGGAGTCTCCGCTTCATGATCCATGACATTTCATGGTAGATTTTGTCTTGGAGACATTGTTGTGGTTGATCCTCAACTCTTCACCACAATAACTATGTTTCTTACCAAAGTTGACTTTTATAATCTCGTGATTAAATGACATCGAGATGCCTATTTAACTATAAAAGGAAGCATTTTTTTTAAGAAAGTATCAAATTTATTTATTTTTTTTGGTAATTATACAAAGAAAATTTTGAGATCACCATTGGAATTTGTTTTATATGCTTAGCATATATGAGTTACCATATCCATTAAATGACTTTACGTCTGTGTACTTAAAAGAAATTATCAAAAAAAAAGGAGATTTAATGAATCGATCAATGTAGTGAGGCTTACAGAATTAGATTTAATGAATTTTGTAATTATCCAATATTTGGTCTTTTAATATATAATATATTAATAATATCTTGCTTTGTAAATTTAAACTTTTGAAATGGATAGTTGTTTTGCAAAATTTAAGATGGTATTAGAACGTGAGGTTTCAAATGTATTACTCGACATATAACACCTCTATCCACAAATTTGAGTTTTTAGAATTGATGGTCACGTTGTAAAACTTAATAAATGTAACATATCAAGTAAATTGACTGTGTGAAATATTGGCCCAGAAAAGGTTAAATATCACGTCAGTTAGGGTTAGACTAATACTATATTTTTTTTTCATCACTGGTATTCAAAATTATATTCCTATTAATTTAGTTCGAAAATCTATAGGAATCATATTTAGAAAATGATTCTCTTGACATAATTTTTTTCATTCTCAATTTTTTAATCTGAAAGTTGGTCAAGAAATCTAACACTCTATTCCAATAGTCCGACTATGCATTGATATACTAGATTATATATGTATATATATGTGTGTGTGTGCTTACACTTCCAACATAGTGAGATACCTTTTTAAGGAGAAAATGGTAAGGCTTTCAGAATTAAAGCGTATAATATCTTACACAATATTTGGCCACTAGTATGTGCCCACATACACTTGGTTTCCTTGGAGGATGGGGGGTTTGTAGCATCCCATATTGTTTGAAGTATGAGATGTTGATGTGATGGAGTTTGAATCCTATCACGGAGAGCGTTAAAGTGAGGTTTGGCCATGTATATGGGACTAAACCCCAAACATAGCAAGGTTCCTTTTTTGTTGGTTTGTCAAAACTGCAAAGGTTTTCAGATCTTATTGGGTTAAAATCGTAATGCGTTTGGGCCAACCGATCTGAGATGTTATAAGAAGATCCAAATACGACTTGATAACACGAATCTAATGGTGAATTTGAGAGAGAGAGCGAGAGAGAGAGAGAGAGAGAGAGAGAGAGAGACTCTAATGAATGGCATCGCAATTACTTAAGTCGGCTCATTTGGAAAAAAATCTAAGTCTGACTCTTATGAATTGCATCGCAATTACTTAAGTGGGCTCATTTGGAAATATCTATATCTAAATCTAAATGTAAACAGTGCAAAATATCTGCGGGAGCAAAAGATGAAAAGGCAGGAGTTGAAAGTGAAAGGAAAGAGAAATTTGTTGCTATCAGTTTAGGAAATGAAATAGGTAACAGCTTTAATCATGAGCCAACACTACGTAAAACCCATGAAAGTGGCTTCATCCTTAGTTTTCCAACTTGTCCTTATCAGAAGTTCCAAACAAGATTAGAGCCGGATAATGCACCCCAAAAGTGTTTATTGAACTATTCAGCTTTAAGTTAACATTGCTCCGTTTATAACAAGATTGGACGTTGTAGTGGTGCATTCATGGTGGATGCAATATATATAGTTATCCGAAATAGAATGGTTCCCCAAATTCAATCAATTACACCACTTCTTCTAAAATTGTGGACAATTTGTTTATTTATTATCGAATAGTCGTTTATTGGGTAAGAGCAGTTGATCTAGTGATAAAGATGTTAAATTTCATAACAAAATCTTAAGTTAAAAATTTGAAAAAAAAAAAAAAAACCTACATTGAGAGAAAACTCATAAATTGAGCCCGACAACGCTTAGTCCAGATTAATTGGAATGTAATTCCGTTATTTATGATTTGATTCAGTTGGCAATCACCAAACCCTCGTGTGATTCCTTCATATGGGGAGGGCCACACCCACTTGACCTTCCATTAAGTACATGGCCAAAAGGATATGTGTTATGTGATTTCAAGATATGAGAGGATCCAATCTTTTCTTGTCTAACTAATGGTTAACTCACTTAGAGTAATCCAGATATGTTATAATCAAGAAAATATCTACCTTAGAAAAATAATTTACAAGGAAAAAAGACATCTTTGGCCTATTTAGACTTACGATCTTAAAGGTCCCTTGGGAGAAGTAGACATACAAGGGATAGGTGCAACCACCAACCGTTAAATAATTGTGGACCATAGAATGCCCACATCAAGATGACTGGACATTAGAGAGCTTAATCCTATATATGGTGACATGCGATTGTCTATGCCACGCTTTCTATCTAACAGACAACCACCTTCCTGGTGGCAAGGGGAGAGGGATGATTGGCTTACTATGGTTAGAAAAGGGTTAGTTCAATTTTTCCAGTTGGTGTTGTTATCATGCATGAGAGAACTTGATTGAGACTGATGGTGGTTGTGTGCTGGTGGCACCCTTTCGTGTCATATGCATTGTGACTTTGTGGGCCAACTTTGAAACCCATATTCCTCTCTCCTTATAGATAATGCCCCCCTTTTGTAGGGCGTCCCCCTTCCCCTCTCCTCATATATATAGAGAGAGTTACCTTTTCTTGTGGAAGGGTTTGAAACCCCATATTCTTCTCTCCTTAAAGATATTACCCCCTTATACCCCTTTCTCTCTCCTCATATATGTAGAGAGAGTTACCTTTTCTTATGGTATGTTTCGATCATTATTAAACCTTTATAGTCTGAGGTAATTTAATGCCCTGTGGAATATTTTGGTCATTACTAAATTATTATGGTCTAAATCTAAAACCGAAACTCTTTGTTGTATTATTAGTATGCATACAATTGAATTCATTTCACAACTATGAACAAAATAGGCATCACTTTTTTGGTTGCATGGTCCCTATCACACTTTTTTTTTTTTGTTAAATCGAGATTTTAATCTAGAATAACCAAATTAGGGAAAGAAAATTATGATCACTAGTCTGTCTTATTAGGAACGATCCCTATCCCACCTTTTGATTATCATTCTTACTTCGCAATAAAATCTTCATAAGATAGAGCTATCTTCGAAAATTACATTATGGTTCAATTATTGATGTTTTGACCATTGTTGTCTCACAATCTTTATGCCGCCACAATATGCTAAGAGCACATGCTTGGCATCCCACATTTGCATATTTAACTATGGAGTCCCCACAATCTCTCTCTCTCTCTCTCTCTCTCTCTCTCTCTCTCTCAAGACTAGAAAATTATCGAGTAAGGAGTCGTCCCAAAGAGAAAGAAAAGAAAATAAAATAAATTTGGCATGGGCATGGTAAAGAGATCATAAATACTACTGTAATATATGAAGCCATGTAACATCCAAGTTGTAGATGTTTCATTTGTGAGAGAGAGAGAGAGAGAGAAAGAGTAAACAGAACTCTAGGAGAAATAGTGAAATATAAATATCCTATTTGTTTAATATCAAGAGGAAATAAATAAATTGTCTTATAAAACAACACAAACTAAAGCACAAAAATAAATAAAATCTTATTACAATTTAATCTATAATTCTAGAAACCTTAGATAACCAAATAAAAGTAAAGAAATAAGATAATAAATAAAAGAATTAAAAATTAAAAAGAAAATATGAAGTCTTCATTGTCCCGGCACTGTGGCACCAAACTTCATTGCCAGAGCGGCGCAAGCCTTGCGTGGTATTGTTTGTATTGTTGATTCTCTATTCGGTCCATAAATCCGAGCCCCGGTTCATCTTTTAAGTTTGAAGACGTAATTCTTGACTTTGAGGGTTTCATGTTCTGTATCAGTCATTCTCTATTTATGAAGAACTCAATCTTGAGTTCGATTTAAAATTTAGACAAGAAGTATAGTGCAAGGTCACCCTGAAATCTAAGAGGTTAGGTCTCCTGTTGGCCTCATTCAAGTTTCTGCCAAAATAATCTAACACATCTTGATCGAGAACCTTGTCAGGCACAAACTCAACAACATAGTTTTTTTCTTTTGAAACAACCGCATTTGGCACTTCATTAATCTTGAAGTCCAAACCACTTTTGCTGGGGCAGATTTATTTTATTGCAAACCCTAAGACTTGATAATCCATCCACAAGATAAGATAGAACCCAATCCAATGCAAAGAGAAAAAGTTGGGAACAATGATCGGTGTGGGGGGGGGGGGGGCAATTAGATTTTTCATTATGCAAAACTAAAAGCGAATTGACTTGACTTGAGACTTCACCCATTTTGTAGGAAATATTTTATTTACCATTGCTTAGATAAAACTTAAATCTTTTTGGGGGGATAGAATTAATTTTTTGAATTTTATTTCATTACTTTTCCACCTCATATAATCCATTAATGTGATCAAAAGAAAGAGAATACAAAAAGAAAAAAATAGTTTTTGTTTGTTAATTTTTTCTTTTTCTTTTTGTTTCTCTATTTGTTTTCATTAGCGAAGACAGAGAAGGGATCATCACTTTTTACTCTTTTTTCTCTCTTGATCAATCTGTTGAGAGAAAAATAAATAAATAAGTTGAGAGAGAGAGAGAGAGGGGTCACTTTTATTATGGATTAAAATAGAAAAAAGAAAGACAAAAAAAAGAAAGAGAGAGAAACACAAGTTATCTTCCTCGATCAAAACATATTGTTAGTATAAAATCATTTTTTGATATTATAAAATCATAAATTGAAATTTAACTTCTCAAGGAAAAAAATTAATTTTATCCATGTTGTTAATACCAAACGTGATAACTTAGAAGGCGATGAATAAATTATCTAAAAGTTTGAATGTCTTTAGTGTTTAAAAGGAAATTAATATGTACGGAGAAAAATCAAAGGAAAAAATGAAAATGACAATAGACACACAATTTATTGTGATGTCATCTTCTTAGTGTACATCGACTTCCAAACTTTATCTGAATTTTTTAATCCATTAAACTAACAATGGTTTACACATTAGGTTCATAAGTGCTAACCAACCCTAAAGGTGTTTTCCAAAAAACTTACACTTGTCTCTCACCGAAACAAGCAGGTAGGCACACTCAACTTTCACAATTCAATTTTGACCATAAATCAGAAGATGACATTTTCTGATCTTTTACAACTGAGATTAAACTTCAATATATTGCAAGATCAAGCTCACAACTCCTATACATAATTGTGTATAAACTATAAGAAAGATCAAGAGAAACAGAGTATAAGCACTTCTTATGAATTGCTCTCTTGTATGCTTCGAGTACTTTTCTGCATTCTCCTATAATTATATTTATACCATTAGCCGTTGAGTACTTTTATAGACATTGAATTCAAAATAGATTTTTTGAATAATTGAGTATTATTCACATACGATCAATTTGTTAGAACTCTGAATCGACTTAATTTTGAATTTTAAAATACTCAAACCCTATGATTTGCAAATTGTTAAGTTGACACCATAGACACATAGGTTGACTTGTATATATTTATGTTGTGAGATATAAGTTTACTTGTTTTGCTCATAAGTTGATTTGCAAACAATGTAAGTCAACTTACAAATTTGTTAAGCCAACATATTACAATCTCAAGATGACTTTTTTTTATCTTTCGGTTCACTTACTAAAGTTACGAACACTAGTTTCTATGATTTTATTTTCTCAAATTGACTTAGCTTATATGATTGAGCCGACTTTTGTGCCTATTTTGCTTTGGCTCAAGTCAACTTATTGTATTATTAAGTCGACTTAGCGTCATTTCATCATGAGTTCATGTCAACTTGCATAGTGTTTAGGTTGATTCAATTAGATTACATAGTGAATTTCTATAACCCTGATTTAACATGTCGACTCGTTAGTTTTAATAGGTCGAATCATGATTTTCTATATTTAGACAAATTTTCAACACAAGTTGATTAAGTTTACTTTTCATTATAATGGGTCCACTTGTTTGCATTCATCTTGGATTAACCTAACCTAAAATCATATTTTGGGTAGGTCGACACGGTCTAGTGCTTGAGTCGACTCATTTTATTTCTATGTAAACTTCATATCAATTTGAATTCCTAATAAGTCGACTTACTTAAATTTCAAATTTAGTTTCTACAACTTAAAACTAACAAGACGACTTATTCTAAGTGTGGGTCGACTTGTGATCTTAGACTTGAAGTTCAGGTCAACTTCTTTCTTGGATTGGTTGACTTGATTATGTGCAAAATTAAAATTTTGAGGTCTCTATTTCTCAAGTCGACTTGACCTTTCCTTAGGTGGACTTAATATATTCTACACTTAGCCAAATTTCAAATTTTTTGATCTTTAGATCGACTTATTGAATGTGCAGGTCAATTTGTTTCGTTTAATTTTGATTTTAACAATTTTTCTAATTTACTAGAACTTCAATTTATTAACTCAAATTAATTTTAATAATCATTAATAATTATCAAAACTTATTTTATTCAACACATATAGCACAAATTAATTTTCATCTGGTGTTGGAAAGAAAAATGTTGCCTCATTGGGATAAAACAAAAAAATTGACTTAATATTAAAACAAGAACTTTATTTGTGAAATGATTATAAGCAAATTACAAATACAAATTGTATTTTTCTCCCAATAACATTTTATATTTTAATCAATAACGATTTGCGAGACAAGTTCGAAAATCACAAAATACTATGCACTAAAAGCTGCATAACAATGTTAAAGATTTTATTAAAGTTTTGTAAAATTCTTAAAATGCTGTTGACGATAGATTTTCTCACTTCTTTCCTCATCTTTTTCTATTCTCTCTCTTTTTGCTTTTTTTTTGGGAAATCGACACCGGATCTCCGACAAAATAGATCTCTGTGTCGATTTCTACGATACGAGTTCACATCGTATTGCTTGATGAGTTCTTGAGATCATCATTAATCTTTTCACAACCTTGTCCTCCATGGTGGCGGAGGAGTAAAAACTCAAGACCACCATTGTTACATGAAAATATGTTTTAAAACTCTTTCACATGTATACCCAAATGCCATGGCTGGCAGCGTCAGAAGCATGAATGAACCATTAAATTGGTTTCAGTGATGCAATGATGGTGCATAATGCCTACTATGGTCCCTCTCTTTGGCACATTCAAGAAAAAGGGCCACCCCCACAATCTTTTTTTTCTATTTCTTTTTTCTTTAATCAATGCTTGTCCAAGATTTTGGATTGCAATGCCAAATTGGGGATTCAATTTTTGTCTTGTCTAACTTCTGGCTAACTTACTCGAGGGGAAAACAAATAAATAAATATAAAAAAGGCAATTTGAAATTAAAATCCAACTAAAATTTAATGTTTTGAAAACCATACTAAATGATTCAAAGTCAAAAGGGCAATTTTCTTGAACCCCACTATTTTTCTTTACAAGGTGGCACAAGATCTTTCCAAAAATTTTTGTACATTTATTTGACTTTTAATGGGAAAACAATAAATTCACCAAAAAAAAAATGTAAAGGAAAAATCTTCAAGATGCCCAATTGAATTGCTTCACATGGCTATGTCCAATCTTATCCAATCCAAAATTGAAAAAGAAAATATTATTCATTAAAAATTCATAGTCAATTTTAGTAACATATATTATATATATAACCTTTTTCTAAATAAATTAATGAATAATATTATTTAAATATTCTAATATTTTGGTCGACCACCTGATTTTTAAGAATAGAATATCTCTAATTTCGATGGACCTTGTTAGCACGTCATATGAATCTCTAGAAGGATAACTGCAATTTGCAACCGCCATTACCGACCACTAAATAAGATGTGGACCATGGAATCCCTCGAAGCCTGAATTCATAGGAAGATACAATGGAATAGGCCAAAGGCATGATTGGGTTGACATGCTCCTAAAGCAGCATTGTTCAAGTAATAATGGTTACCCTCCAGCTGATCACTTCGGCCGAGTGTGGGACATACATGGCTATATCTCCAAGCCGACCTATGTTTCAAATCAATTACTCATGCCATGTTGCTGACCCTTATCCCTTCCATAGAATCTCTTGACTACTTTCATTAATTAAAAAATTTCTATCTAAAATGGGATGAGTTTGTAAAAGCTTTTTAGCAGGTTCCATTGGTAAATAAAATTGGAGACTTAGAAAACAAATCCCACTTTTATGGGGGGTGGGGTGGGGAAAGAGTTATGAAGCGAGAGAGACCAATCAATCTTTTGAACTTTTTGGAAGTTAAGTCTCGTGACAGTAATGTTCAATTTCTTAATTTTTTGTATACATTTATAAAATAGAAACTTTTATATTCGGCTGCCAAAAATGTAGGTGGTAATACGATTTTTTTTATATAAACTACCGATATTTAATAATTAAATTAAATTTAACTAAATTTAATTCTAGTTTGGATTCTTGAGGAAACAAAAGTCCCCTAATGACTTTTTTGTCCATTCATAAGAATAAAATTCGAGAGAGCTAAAAAATAAAAAAGAATAAAAAAGAAGAAGAAGAGAACAAAACGAAACATTGAAATTTCATACATGGATGAAGAAACATACATGTATAAGTGGCACTAATGCTTAGTTGCTCCGGTAGATAAGTATCAATACTTTTTAAATAAAGTTTTAAATTTTAATATTATATGTGAAAAAAAAAATATCAGAAAAGATTTACTTTTAAAAGTTTAATTTAATTCGAATCAATTTTATTCATATTTAATATTAAATATCGATAATTTATATATATATATATATATATATATATATATATATATATATAAAAGGTGGCCAAGTCGTCATAGACCAAATATAAAAAGTTTAGTGAGCCCAATCTACCTGAGCCCATGTTTAGATTATTTTCTTTTTTTTTGGTATCATGTTTTGGATACCGTCCGATATACAAGTTTTGTCTCAATTAATCTTGATCGATCGTTGTAGTAGTTCCTTTTGGAAGGCAGATTTCCTAATGAGAAACGCTCCATACACATAAGGGTCCGATACTCTCAACGAAAATTGAATCTCAATCATATTTAAAAATATCAAATCTCATATCCAGTTAACCCAATCCATTAATTAAGCAAACCCATTTCTAGGTTGTTTCTATCTTTTGCTCATGGAGCAAATTTTATATGTATAAATTTGTCTAAAAAGTAAAGGGGTAACGTGGCAGACTAAAACAATGGAAACAACCCACTGTTTCCCCGGCTGGTTGCCCTTGAAAATTTGTAATTTTAATGTTTTAAGATTTGTGTCCTAATTAAAAATAATTATTTGTTAAAATACAAAATTTTTATTTTTAAATATTTTAGTTTTGAAAAAACTTTCATTTACCCAAAGGTTGTGGGAAAAAAATAATAAATTTAATATAAAAATAATAACTATAATTAAAATAAAATATTTTATGAAGAACAGACAATTGTAGTAATAAGTAAAGACAGGTAGATTGTCTGCGGTTTTTGATAAACCGAGTAATAGAATTTGGATTAGAAATGCGCCATAGTTTTTGGTTTCGGGGGGCTATAATGCAGCCATGGTTCCGTGCTGCTTCTTAGTTAATTTTAGTGACCAATGAAACTTGGTCACTATAAATTCAATTACGATATTTTAAGTTTGTACAAACAAATTTACAGAATGTATACACAGACACAAACTATACCTAAAATCACTTTATTAGAATTTAAACTTTTATATTTTCATATAAAAATAGTAAAAAAAAAATTAATTCATACCTTAGAAATTAATTACAATGATAAAATATTCTTATATTTATATACTAATATAATATGAGTTACTTAATATAAAATAAATGGTTGTAATATTTATATTAATTCAATGAAGGGTGAGTTAATTTGAGCGAAGGGGTAGGTATAATCTTACAAAAGTGAACTTCCCAAAAGAAAGGGCGACTTTATATCGGTGGTTGTGGGGGGGGTTTCATGAGCATTTGGTGGGGACTTGCCATTAATTTTATTTCTTTTTTTTTTTTGGGTGGAATTTTTTAATGTTTCTTTCTGCCTTCCCAAGTTGACTATATGTTTGAGAGGATCCACGATGCCCCTCAAACTCACACACATCATGTTATCCTCACGTGCACTTATACCCGGGAGTTGAAGAGATCAATTTTTTTTCTTTTTTCTTAAAAAAGAAAGTGTTAATCAGAGAACAAGAAGCACGGGAACATTGACCAGCATATGCCCATAATTTTTAGAGAGAGAGAGAAATAGTTGTATTGATATCTTTGTCAGACCAGAGCCGCCGGTCTCTTCTGAGTTTCAGGAGTTGTTCTCTCAGGCATCATATGACCTTTTGTAGAAACTGGTTCTCTCCTCCCCTTTTTTGGCCTTAATCAATCATGATAAATCAAGTTAATTAGGTACTTGGATATAAAAATCTTCACTACCCCACTACCCATATCTGGTTCTCTCCTCCCCTTTTATGGCCTTAATCGATCATGATAAATCAAGTTAATTAGGTACTTGGACATAAAAATCTTCACCACCCTAACCCACTGCCCATCTAATTTGTAATCTCTGCCAGCTTTCGAAATCTGCCCACTTACATATTATATTTTATCCCCTAATATAAAAATAATAATAATTGGAGAGTCAAAATGAATAATTTATTTGTCCTTTCTATTTGGTCAGATTTTGCACCTCAACTATTTTAGAAGAGGACCACAGACCATACATAGTGTATATGTTATTTTCATGCATACGGGATATTTTCTCCGGTTTCGTCTCTCTCGAGGTGTATATGATTGAATGGCGTCAATTCTGGCAACCACATGCACTCATTGACTCCCTGCCCTAATAATTCAAAAGAGCGACCAAAGAATATTGGTTTTTTTTTTTTAACAATTCAAATATGAAATTATTAAATTGGGAGAGAGACGATCAAAAATTATTATATACTCAATAACAATTGTTAATTAAGACTGTCATCTACTTCTATAATATGATAATATTCAATTTTCTTCTTACTAGTAAAGAGATAATGTATGTTTTTTGTATCCGACTCCTGTTTATTTCTATTAAATTTTGCAAAAGAGTTTAGTCCGGATATCGAATATAAAATAAAGCTTAAAATACACATTTTAATGGCAACAAGGGGTTCCACCAAAAAGGGAAATTTTAGTTTTCAAAGATTGAATTTTGGAAGCATATATATATATATATATATTGTACACGAGTATGATAAGTTGCATGGACAATTTGGTCTCTTCCAAGCACATGAGAGGTTCAAGTTTAGTCAGTGAAATGAATCGTAGGACCACAAAGCAGGACAAAGTTCTTGGAAAATTTGAAGGAAACCTCCAGGTTGTATATAGGAATAAGAATAGGAATAGGACCACAATTCTATTTATTTTGAACCACTGGGCATAAAACAGTTTTGGCCAGTGGCAGTCCCCGTGTTTGAGCAGCCGAAACTTAGGTTTCAATTCAGAGAAACTAGCAATGTTTTTGGTTTTTCAAATGTGTGATTTTGACTAGGAAACCTTTGTTGGCTTTTGATGAATATTCTACATATGTCCCTCTTCTGATTCGCATCATCATCAAATGAGAGACAATGTGACACACACACACACACACACATATATTAAAAATTAAGGTTATAGAAAATATACACTACTATATATTATGAAATATGTATCACATTTAAAATTTGAATTTTTTTAAAAACAATTATTTAAAAAAATTGTTGGTGAAATATAGATTAAATAGCTTGCTTGGCCCTCATTTTTTTTCTTTTGCTTGCTTGCATGGTAGTTTCCTCATGGCATATTATTTTCATTGTACAAGAAAACACACCCCTATATACATATAAATACTCGTTCCAACGTTGCATATGCACCGAAATTCTTTTGGCTTCCGTTTTGAGAAACTTCACTTTGTCTTTACTTACTTTTTTTTATTTATTTTATTCATATTTTTTTATATTTTCTAATTATACAAAAGTTTATATAACATAAACTAAATAATTTTGTAATATAAGTTTGAGATAATCAACTTCTTGGTGATGTTTGAGAAACCTTAGTTGACCTCAACTTGTCTAAGCTTCTCTATTTATTTTGACTTATTTTATATGTAATGTTTTAATTAAAATAAATAAATAGTACAAAAATTAAGGCTTTGTGATTAGAAGTTATATTTTTTCCCTTTTTTTTTTTGAAAAAAATTAAAATTTTTAAAACTTACCTTCTTTAAATGTTCTATTCAATAAGAGTTTAGAATTATACAATAGAAATAATTTTTCTTATATAATTATTATAAAAATCCTCCTCTCAATGGGTTGTTTAATTATGTTTAAATGCAAGCTCTGTGTTTCTAAAGGTTCGTAGCTATCCAATTTGAACTAACAACATGTTAATATTTCAAAGGCCAATTCACTCAGATTTTATCGTCTAGTTTGAAAAGGGTCGACTTGATTCAATTTGTTTTTATTTTTTTATTGATAGTAACTTTTCATTAAAATAAGAAATTTAAAAAAATATATAAAATTTCACAAATACAAATCACGTTTTTTATGAACACTTTTTTAATTTATTATTATATCATTTTTTTAAAAATGTTGAGTTTGGTGAGAAAGACTATTACTTGTGTTGGTTCTCATCATCGATATTTGGAACCATACTCTAACAATCTGATTCACACATCTGCAGAGACCTTATTTAAGGATAACTCTTTCAGTATAATTTTTTTTTTTAAGTTTCGAATTCAAATTTTAATTAAAAAATATAACATTCTATTATACTAAACCTATTTTCCATTGCTTGAGAAAGGATATTACTCACAATTTAGGTATATACCTCTCCCTCCTACCCAACAACGATTAAATAGAGTAAAAAAGGGATTTGGCAAAGATTATGCCACGTAAAAAGTTGTCATGCATGGTGTTACACATCCATCCAACCCCATAATACTTTCTTTTTGGGGGAATTTCTTTCTCCACATGACAAAAGTATCACGGGTTTCTGCACCACACCCAGCCAAAAGTGAACTTCCAAAGCCACACACGGGATTCACTCTCATCCAAAGCTTTATTTAGCATAATAATTTAAAAATTCAAAAAAAAAATCCAACAATTTTTATGGTTTATTTCGTCGAGTAGAACCGAGCCTTGTATGGTCATTCAACTGGTAAAAAGTATTTATTCAAATATCTTTATCGAAATCGAATATTCAAACTTTCATATATGCGTATGTTGTCATAATTTTCACGAATCCTATATTACAGGAAAAAAAAAAGGAAAAAAAAAAGTCAGTAGTACCGGAATTTCTTATCTCAATGAAAATTCAAAAACAAGTAATTCTCCTCTTATGTATATAGAGTCCATTCATTTGGCTGAATAATACCGAGATTTCTTGATTCATTTGATTGAGTGGTACTGAGATTTTTTATTTTAGTGAGAGTCCAAAAGTTAAAAATATTATATTTCGCATCTCTTATATGCAACGCATTCTGCCGCTTTGAACAAAAAGAAATCAATAATTAAAAACTAGATCTAAAATATTTTTGTTTTAGTAACTAAAAAAGTATTTCTGTTTTTTTTAGATATAGAAAAGAACTCGAACTCGAACTCGAAATTTTAAAAAAATAAGGGATTATGTTTATTGAGTTATAATTTATTTATAATATATATATATATTATTTATCAGAAGAGTTAATATAAAATTAAATGCTCCACCATTTATTTATTTTTGAAATTCCCCATCTCGTCGTGCATCTCTTGTTAAAGAACATATTCTAGAGAAAAAGTATACACATCTAATTCTAATTACGACCCAAATGAAAAGCCCACAACCATTGTGGTACGACAGTGAATGCGTGCCATTGAAATCCATCAAAGATGCCAAAATGAGAAGATAGTCCTTCATGGTTTTGGATTATGATTTTAAAGAGAAAATATATATATATATATATATATATATATATATATATATATATATATTAATTAAAGTTGCACTAAAGTGGGAATTTTATGTATGTTGTTGGAGAGCTTGTGTAACAAGATATCCAGGTGTCTGATCATGACTTTTTTTGAGTTAGAAAAAATCACTTTCCTAAGGTGTGTTTAGAAAGTTGAAACCAAAAAAAAAAAAAAAAAAGGTGTGTTTAGAAAGTTTAGGCCTTATTTAAGAAAATTAAGATTAAACTAGATTAAAATTAAATAAATTTTTTGTAAGAAATTATCAGTGATAAATGATTTCTTTTTCTTTTTTTTTTTTTTTTTTGCGAAACCCTCACTTTTCATTAAAAAAAAAAACTTTTACACTGATTAAAAAATATTATAAATAAAATAAGATAAAATACAGATAAGTTAAGAGAAATAAAATCCTCTATGATAAGTAATATTTCCTTTTTATGTAACAAGCCAATGTCAAAAAATGAACTCCTCTATCGATAGAATTCCTTTGTATATTTTCTTCTATTATTATTCTTTAAATGGCAAAGGACAAAAAAATGAACTTTTATGTTGGATATATGTAGCACACTTTCATAGAAATGGTGATATTTGGCAAAAATCATAGGAATGGGAAGATGAATGGATAGCATTCCCACGAGCATATCCACAAAATTTTCAAAGCAATTGTGATATTTAGCAAAATGATACGTTTGGCCGAATGGGAATTTCTTTAAATAAGACGTCAGGAATTCTTGAGACTAATTGACAAAGAAGAATCTTCGATAGGATAGTTTAGTGATATAAATTTTTTTTTCTTAATCTATTGATTTTATATTCAAATTATTGTATAACAAAAAAAAAATTAATAACAAAGAAGAAAAAGAAAAAAGAATATAAAATGATTCTCATTATGGGCCAAATTTATTATTTAATAAAATAAACCACAACCATGGAGAATCTCATGAAGTGACTGGTTTTTTGCTGCCTCTGATAAAGTTATACAACAATTTTTGTTTAAATTATACTTCTAATCATTTTGATATTTCTCTGTACGGCTAGATATACCTTTGTATAGATTCCTTCTAATGACATGCTTGAAGGTTTGCTTTTCTAATGTTTACCCTAAATCACTTAAACGAATGGGTTAATGGTCTCTTAATGTGATCAACCGCGTTTACTTTTATTGATCTGTGATCCAAGGTAAGATCACGAGTTTAAATTTATTAAGTATGGCTGTTCATGGACGAACTTGAGAATCAGTGTTAGAATCTTTGGTACTGAAACTATAATGATAGGACCCAAATTTTTTTAATTTGAGTGATCGAAAACTCTACACTTTTAATCAGAAATTTCGAGTTCGAGTTAGAGAAAAATGATTTGGGAGAACCAACCTTTTAATGGACCCTACAGTACTCGAATTGGATTAATTGATTGAAATCCAGATACGGGTTGGTTCGGTAATAAAAGAAAAAAAGAAACTATAATGAGAGGATTTTTGTTTAAAATGTATTTATAGATCAAATATAGTATTGTACAATAAACAGAATTCTTATTATACCATACAGAAAAATAATTAAAGCACATTTTTTAACCCTTTTTTATCAGAAGAAAGATCATGGCCAAATATACTTTTATTAATTTAGTCTAATTATATTTGAATCACGAAAAATGTGACTTTCCATGTAGACATAAGAATTGAATGTATTTCACTTAAAATAAATTTTTATAATTTTATCTTAAAGTCCATTTCTTGTTATAGATTCATAGTTGTTAAGGTGGCGAATGATAAAAGCACCGACTCACTTGCTCTTGGCCATCCTTCGCACATGGATGCCTCAATCCTGAAACTTGTAAAATTAGAATCAAAGTCTAATTTTATTTATGTGAATGCTTTTTGTTCTTTTACTCTTTCTATCAAAAATAACTAGGCCTCAAAGCAGTTGGAAATGGTCAGTCCCCCTGTTTCAGGTAAACTCTTTACCGGCCATCACGGACATGAATTTTCGAAATTACCAACTTACCTGAACTATCATCATGCCTTGAAACATCTCGAGTTACAGAGCTGTACAAGGTCTCTTTCAATACATGGATACAAACTTAAATACATGTGGGTCATACATGATCTCTCTCTCTCTCTCTCTCTCTCGGTACATCCAAAAGTAATTAAGTATCACGAGTGAGATTATCCAGAATGATGTCTTATATTTCGAGTCCAAACCAAACCAAACCGCGTACACGTTACCAAACATGATGCTGCTAACAAATTTCTGTTCAATTCAAACAAATTCATGAAACTTCCTTCTTGTTCAAAAGATAGTGACACTAAGAAAAGAACCTACACAAATTGTCCCACACTTGCCTCTGGCAGCCTAACATCAAAAACAGGTCGGTAAAAGTGATTTTAAAGATATGCATTACAAACACAACATTCGTCGGCTGATTAGAAATGGATATAGAGCACATGGCAGGGAGGGAGAGAGAGAGAGAGAGAGAGAGAGAGAGAGAGGTGGGGGACAATCAATTTCACACGTATGGTTCTAATTGCGTTGCAAAAACAAACAATGGGCAAAAGGGTATCTAATAAACACCGAAGTATGAATTAAATTGGAGTTTTGCTGAGGCTTCTCCGTTACGTTGTCACGCTCCTCTTAGACATGCTTCTATTGGTCCACGTAGCATCCACGACCACTCCAAAATCCTCCCTAAATTATGTTCCAGCTTGGCTTGGGCCAGAAATAAAAACTCAAAAACAAAAAAATCATCTTTTTCTCACTTAAAAGAATCTGTCCTCCAAAGTCTTCTTGTCAATTTAAATGAATGATTCATACCTCCACATTTATTGATGATGGAGCTCCCACCATCATCACCATTAAAACATTTTCCATTACCCTCTCTCCCCCCCCCCCTCTCTCCCTCTCCCTCTCTCTCTCTCAAGTTCATCCTCTGCAACTGCATTTCGAGGAGAGATTCATGTCTGCCACTTTCACTGCTTGTGCTCCTATACCCCTCTACCTGTTTTCTAGTGTTTCTGGTTTTGTTTTTCTTCCTAACTTTTCTTGTTCAAACAAAACAAAAGATACCCTTTTGGTCTTTTTTCTCCTTTCTTTCATATCCTTAATGATGCCCTTCTTTTAATCTCCTGATTCCCCGTTAAAAGCTAATAAATCAGCAAGGGCAAAAAGAAGGTCAAACCCATGCTACATGTCACTAGCTTTGCTATTTATAGTGCACCTCCCAGTTGAGTTAAACCCCACAGAAACTTTTTTTCACAGCCTCAAACTATAGCCTCACAAGTAGTTCAAACTTACAATATGTCTTTTTCCTCCATCAAGGCCTTCTTCCAACGGTTCTGTATCGAAGAGTTCCAAATGGAGAAGGATAGCCATGGAGGTCTCTACTCGAGTGACCTCCTTCCGTCCCTTGGAGCTAGAATTAATCAAACAACAAAGCTTAGGAAATACATAGTCTCACCTTTCAATCCTCGGTATAGGTAAAGTGAACTTACCTCAAGTTCCTTCAATGCTTTTGTTCAGATGAAGCTGAAAGGTTCACAAAGTTGTGGCTCTTCTCTTTCAGGGCTTGGGAGATGTTACTCGTAGTGCTAGTTATTTACTCAGCTTGGATTTGCCCGTTTGAATTTGCTTTCCTGACATATAAACAAGACGCACTCTTCATTTTTGACAACATTGTTAACGGATTCTTTGCCATTGACATTGTCCTAACCTTCTTTGTGGCATATCTTGACAGCCATTCTTATCTTCTTGTGGACAATCCTAAGAAAATCGCTATTAGGTCGGTCAGCAAATCTTAATGTTCTTCACCAAACATGCTTCAACAGATGACATTTTCTCATTCGTGTTTTCCTTGTTTGCTTGATTCTACTTACAGGTACATATCAACATGGTTTATTTTTGATGTTTGTTCAACTGCACCATTGCAACCTCTGAGCCTCCTTTTCACAAAGCATAGCAGCAGCCTTGGATTCAAAGCACTCAACATGCTCAGACTCTGGAGGCTCAGACGTGTCAGCTCCCTCTTTGCAAGGTTCATCATTAAATTAAAACCTATGACTTGGGTTTTCTTCAAAATTTGAACACCGCTGGCAGAACTGCATTACTTACTAAGACAGTTTACTTTCCTTCAGACTAGAGAAGGACATCCGGTTCAATTATTTCTGGACTCGATGCACAAAGCTCGTCTCTGTAAGCCATTTAGAACTCTAGTCTTTCTATGTCTTGGATGATCATATATGCATGATTTAAGCAGACTCAGTTACCTCAATCTCCAATTTATTTCAGGTAACGCTGTTTGCTGTACACTGTGCCGGATGCTTTAACTATATGATTGCAGATACATATCCTGTTCCAGGTAGAACCTGGATTGGTGCGGTCAATCCAAATTTCAAAGAAGAAAGTCTTTGGAATAGATATGTTACTGCACTTTATTGGTCAATTACAACTTTAACAACCACTGGATATGGAGATTTGCATGCTAACAATACGAGGGAAATGCTGTTTGACATCTTCTACATGCTATTTAATTTGGGATTGACATCTTACCTCATTGGCAACATGACAAACCTTGTAGTCCACTGGACCAGCCGCACCAGAGTATTTGTACGTGATCCTCTATGCTAAAAGATCATATTCTCCCAAGTTATTCTCTTCCTGCACAGAAAAGAATGATTAGTACTTAAAGCAGACATAATCTGCAATGTGTTTAATTTTATTGTATTAGTAACCTCTCCTTTTGGAAAATTTCAATACCTGCAAAATAGCCTCACATATAAAGACAACCCCGAAGAAATTGAAGTATGGGAGCATTTACAATACTTGCATTGTTTGATACAGAGGGACACCATCAGATCTGCTTCAGAATTTTCAGCAAGAAACCACTTACCTTCAGGTATACAAGATCAAATGCTATCACACATATGTTTGAAGTTTAAGACGGAAAGCTTGAAACAACAAGAGACTTTGAGTGGCTTGCCAAAGGCAATTCGCTCAAGCATTGCTCAGTACCTTTTCTACCCCATAGCTCAGAATGTCCAGCTCTTCCAAGGGGTCTCTCATGACTTCATCTTCCAACTGGTATATGCAAATAGCTCACTGAACTTCTGATTTCGCTTTTTACCGCACAATCATAAGCTAGGAGATATTTCACTGTCACACGGGCTGAAAAGCCATAAAACTGCATCCATATTGCTGCGGCTCATTAATTTCTTTCTTAAAACAAGATACTGATACAGATTAAGATATTCATGTTAGGTTTCTGAAATGGAGGCAGAGTATTTTCCACCCAAGGAAGAAGTGGTTCTGCAAAATGAGGCCTCAACAGATATGTATATACTCGTTTCAGGGAGAGTGGTAAGTAAACTTGATGTTTCATTTCTTGCAGTCCTATATCATTTTTAGAAATCTCTGTTTCTGACATCATAATTTGGGATTATGGTTGCAGGATCTGATAGCACATGTTAATGGGCAAGAACAAGTATGTACAACTGACAAATATCTCTTCACTGACACAGCCTGTCAGGCAATATAACTCCAACAATTGTTTCATGCTTGCAACTCTACAGGTTCTGGGGAAGTTGGTTGCCGGGGATACATTTGGAGAAATAGGAGTTCTATGTTATAGGCCACAGCCATTCACAGTCAGAACCACTGAGCTTTCGCAAATATTAAGGCTGAACAGAACTTCACTTATGAACATCATGCAAGCTAATGATGAAGATGGACGGATAATCATGAACAATCTGTTTCTGGTACATAAGTCATAGCTTTAAATAAAAGGATGATGTTTATTGCTTTTACCTTGTCTTGCAATACAGCTAATTCTTTGATCCTCAAATTTCCAGAAACTGAAAGGATTGGAAAGTTTAGGCATTGGGGACTGGCAGACAGATGCAGGATTAGTCCTTAATCAGTGTGTAGATGATGGATCACCAGGAAGTAACAACTACCATACTAGGTGTCAAGATTATTCACATGCATTTTCTTCGAAACAGGAAGCAGGGAACATAGATTACACAGCATCAGAGACTCCAATACCAACGAAAATAAGCCAACTGCGTGATTTTACGGCTTGCAAGACAGATGTAGATTCAACAGCACAAGATGAGCAGACAACTCTTCATGAAGCTGTTCGCAAAGGACATCATGAAATGGTAAGGATTCTTCTTGAACAGGGGGCAAATGCAAATAAACCAGATAGCAGAGGGCTGACACCAAAAGCTATAGCAGAACAGCTAGGAAATAGAGGCATCTATAACCTTTTAGTAAGCTATGAGAATAGAAAAGGGAGTGATGGACACAAAATAGATATCATGGGTCCAGAAACAGCTGATTGTAACTTGAAAAGTCTAAACAACTACAAAAGAAAAGGGGACCCTAGTGTTTCTATCCCTCGAAACATGTCAAGCTGTTCTAGGTGTCCTGGTGATAGAGAAGCTACAAAATTGACCAAGAGGAGAGTCACTATCAACATGCAGCTTCAGACAAAAAGTACCTCAACGAAGCAGCATGGGAAGTTGATCTTGTTACCCGATTCAATAGAAGAGCTACTCAGAATAGCCGGTAAGCTTTGTTTAACATCAAAAAATCTCCTAAACCTGCAATTTGAAGGAATAAAATCTTCGGTTATTTTGCACAAAAAGATTCAGATGCAAAATTTTAAAACTCTGTGTTTCCATAAGAAGAAATTAAAACATATACAGGCATAGAAATCAAGAAACATTTCATGAAAAGACATCTCCTTTTATGCTCTCTCAACTTGTCAACCCAAACCTTGTGAAACTGCAGGTCAAAAGTTTGGAGGCTGCAATCCTATTAAGGTTGTCAATGAAGACAATGCAGAAATTGATGACATAAGTGTAATCCGTGATGGGGATCACCTGTTTCTCCTTCAAAATGAATGTGATACTACAAATTGCAGTAGGACCTTGTGATATTGCAAGGCAGTCAAATTTCAGTTATGCAGATAGCTTGTAACTTTAGGCACTGTACAATGAGAATTTAACAAAAGTAGACTGCTAAAATCAATGAAATGAGCTTTTAGAGCAATAAACAATAATACTCAAGGACTGGGCACACCATTTACAAATTTTTGCAGTAAACTCATTCTCATGGGGATAAAATCCCCCAATGTATATTGATCAAAATGGCTATATAGTCAATGTCTCTTCTACAACACTTTAATAATCCCCAGGATCAGAGGGATTATGAAATCAATTAAAACAATCATTTGTATGTTAAGCATGACATTATGCAAGACCAAATCACCATTGGATGCATTAAATCAAGCTGAACCTCCTACAAAACTTCCTCGGCCTCTGATATGTCACCGTGTGCCAGGTCCTGGTTAAATGCTGTGATAAATATACCAGTGAGTCCAAAAAGATGAGGCAAGATCATGGGGCCCCAAATGAAATTGATATTAAGCTCATTTTATTTCTTTTAAGTGGCACATTTAACTCGAATTGGATGAGCTTCTGTGTTAAAGACAAATTCATCCAATGGAATAACACTGTTGTCTGCAACGACCAAGTAGAGATACTTCAAAGTCTCTCCCAAGAAGAAGGTTTCCATCTTCTCTCTTTTTCGTGGAGGGATCACAGTGACATCATCTAGACAAGTGTATCCTCCAGAATCAACCTTTGTGTGCTTCTCAAATGCTTCAAATATCTGCCAGCCCCATTCTCGATACCTGCAGAAGTAAATCACGCTTGTCAAACCGAAAATTCTAATGAGATCTCTCCAACATACATAGAAAGCTTGCATTGTACTTTCTAGTGCATACTTTGGGTCTTCTGTTATGCAATACAGGACGAAGAGTGATTCAACAGTTTCAGGGCGCAAAAGATTGTGATGATCAGCATGCTTTATTATTATGTCATTTACATATTATGAGTACTTGTTCCCACCATCAAGACCTCTTTCAGAATAATCCTGCTTAATCATTAATCAAAATAATTTATCTTCATGGAATGGATGGAAAGGATCCTATATAAAATTATGTACTTTAAAGGGAAGAATATAAGCAGGATTAATGACCACTTATAGTGGTCTCTAGCCAAACTAACCGTGAAAGTAAGCAATTTCTGAAGCCAGACCCGTAGAAGTTACTGAATACATCACAACGCAAGTCTTAGCCAAATCTTCTGCAAGGTTCAAAGTCTCCACATCGTCAAAAGTAAGCAGGTTTTCTTCCATAGCCTTTCCCTTTGTAAGGCCTTTTGTAGCACCAAGAGCAAGAGGTCCAGGCAGGAAGCACACCTATAAAGGCAAATGGAGGACATCCATGTCAAGAATTTGCTTTTCAAAAGATATGACACAAGGGTCATCTTGTTTTTCCTTTTTAAAAAGCATTCTTCCTTAGCACCAGAAAAAGAGGACATATTTCTAACAATCTTCTGTATCAGGCATCAGGTAAGTTATTTAAGATGGTCTAAACATTTCCAATAATTGATAAATTACTGAAGAAATTATAAGGTAATATGAGAGCCAAAACACTGGGGCATCAAGGAGAGAACAAAATACCCATTTCCATCCATGAAATTCCAATCTCCTGTTTAAAAGGTTACAGGGCAATTTAGCATAAACTAAGAGGGATGAACTCCCTTAGCTGGATGATTGTATAGCCCAACAAATGCACCATCCTATTGAGAAGGCATTATCCAATAATCAACATACTCCACTCAGAGAAGACCATATTCAGTTTTTCTGCTGCAAGCCCTGAAATGCATTCCTTGAAACTAAAGTTCAACGACCCGATATGCAACATCAATAGTGTACCGATAAATTCAGCATTTAATATGTCCAAACATCTTGCTCAAATTACTAAGATTCATATCCATGTCATCAAGCATTTATGAAGACATTGTTTTCAAAGCAATGCTATCAGCAAAGATATTTCCTTGATGAAACTTGGTGTCACAAAGTAGCTGGTATCACCGACATGAATCTTTCTCCAATTATTATTTATAGCCACATTGGTAGTTAGATTATAGAATAAGATGTTTAGCTCCTTACCTCCACAGTTTTCTTAGGGTGTCCTCAACCTCCTTTTTTAATGTATATACTACCATGTCATGTCTTCATTGAACACTGATAACCTTCTTAATATATCCTCTCTCATTTTACCATCAATTTGAGCAACCACTGACCTTTGCTTAATGTTTTTAATCGTAATCATCTTTTTTCTTGTCATATGATCTACTATAACATCTCATATCTGCACACCTTTTTTTTTCATTGTCTCATAATTGCACAATATTCCCTACCCTAAATAATGCTAGTTGTATCACAATTTTATCAAAATTTTCTTTTAATTGTTGCGATTCCTATGGTTATATGGTATTCAAGAAGCAGTTTTCCATTTCATGGCACTGCCCTTGTCATATCTCCTCAAAATTCTCACCCTTTTCAACAGTAGTCCCTAATTATCAAAAAAATTCCCTCTCAAGTACTTGTTGCCCATCAATTTTACTACGCAATTTGAACTGTCATTTATACTGAATGTGCACTCCTCATATCTTGTTTTAGTTCTTGAGTCATTCAATGTGGGAAGATCCTCTCACTCTTGCTTCTTCGTTGGGAAACTTCCGGCTCGGTCCATGGTGAGCTGTGGGCTTGGAGAGGGATATGCATAACAAAGAGGAGAGCTCTTTAAGTTTCTCCCTCTGGCTGTTTGTCTTCCAGTTGTTTTGGAGGGAAAGAAATAGGAGGATTTCAAAGGGGGTGGAGAAACCCTTGCCATTAAGTGTGTGCTTTTGGTTGTTTTCCAAGTCATTTGTGTCCTTGTAGAGGTTGTTAATTTTGCCAAGTCTTTTAGACTTGGGGAAGGGTGGCACTATCTTAGCACTCTTCCCCTTCATTTTGCTGCTTTTTTTGTGAATAAATTTATTTTTTCTGATAATATATGTGTACATATATATTGTATCTATAAATCCAACAATTTGACTCCTCACATCAATTAAAACATCATCAAAATTCCATTCCAATTGCTTGATTCTACATATTTTGAAACCTTCCTTAAATTTATATATTTGTTTTTAACTAATAACAGGTAAGAAAACTTTTAAAAATGCAGTGTTTGTGAAGTGGCATTATCACAGGTTGCAGAAATAAGACTTAAGAGTCAACAAATCATTCATTGCAAACTTGACAAAGCTCTGGTCAGCAATGAATTTTCCCAAAGATTTCAATTCACGACTTGTGAAGATCTACAGGTATTTGGAAGGTAAAGCTGGGTTGGGGAAGGAATATTATAATCTTTAAAGGAGAATAATTCTTTTAGAAGTTTGTGGGGGATGAGATAGCTTTCCACAAGTGATGCTCTGTTTCAAGGTTCTCAAGGGGTACTGCAACTGAGAAATGTCCTATTCCCCTATTTCGTTTTTTCCCCATTGCAGAAAAGGGTTCTTCTTTTTATCACAAAAGGACCAATCAAATGACTGTTTGTTTAATAACCATTTCAAATCTGTGTTAAGAAGACTCTGGAAGGGACTTGATTCCTTATATCAAAATTATAAGATGTCTCAGACTCGTTAGAGAAGTATCTATACAGATGAGATTGCAATCTTTCTTGTTTCAAAATAAGGAATTCTAACCCAAAATTATCTTAATTACATCCTAAACTAGGATCTTTTTCCCATAAAACTATCAAACATATGTTATCCCACACAGTCCTCTATTTTATTGCTTTTCTAACCTTTTAACGTCCAAGGTCATTAATTTTGAGGACATACGTGAAGAAACCATTTCTCGAGTTTCTAATTATTTGTCTAGACAAGTGTTTCTTCTTGTCCATGGAACAACAATTTTGAAGATCGAGTTTATTGCATTTTAGTCAAGGGATCCAAAACATGGTAGTTAAGGGAATTTGTTAGTTCACAGTTGGTAAGTGGTTTAGCTTGTTGTACTACTTTCTGCCCTACTGCTGTGGTTGAATCATTTAGTCAATCAATTTTCCACCTATTACAAGACTTGTGCCTTTTTCTTCCTTGATAATTTGTTTAATGAGATTTTTCTCATCATTTTGATAAGAATTTCAGAGTCTTTAAAAGCATTAAGCAAGTAAGTATGGATTAAGAAAACAGCAGAGGTGGATAGTGGCAACATCAAAAGAGACCTTGATTCAAATCACGTTTGTATCAGGTTGGGGGTGTTTCAGCTCAATCACCTTTGGACCAAAAATAAAAAGGAAAATGATCAATCTTAACAACTCATCTGATCATCTAAAAAAGAAGGATGCTTCTTTGCTGTGAAAAGGTGCTCCAATAGATATTTCTTGTACTTGGATGGAATAAAATACAAGGATCTTTAGAAGTGTCTATGAATCTATCTGTCTTATGGAAGAAGATCCTTTCTAAGCATTTCTTTGGACTCCAGCACCAGAAGTTTTCCAAGACTTGAGTTTAAAGGATTGGCAAAGAGATTGGAATGGAAGAAGATCCTTTCTAAGCATTTCTTTTGACTCCTGCACCAGAAGTTTTCCAGGACTTGAGTTCAAAGGGTTGGCAAAAAGATTGGAAAGCAACCCTCTATCGTGTATCAATCTTCTTCCCTACACAAATTTTTTACTTGTACCAAAAAAATACTAACAGAAACTAGAAACTTGGTAATACTTCAAGGTAAATGGTGCAACTTGATCAACAGGAGGAAGAAGAAAAAAGTACATTCAAATCAGATAGTAGCACACACCAGATGGTCCATTTTGGGCTAAAAGCACCCCTAGGTCCAGATGGCAGTTCCCCCACGAAAACAAATCCATTTGGGATGGATTTCCTAACAAGAAGGTGCCTGACACCCTTCGTTGCTTCCTGATACATATTGTGTAAATACGTTAAATTACCATCTTGACGAACCACCTGCTGAAGCCATACTTTAAGTAGGTACTCATAATAGCAGTCACCACGTGAACCAAGTCTAATATTCTCTCCACTAAATTCCCCAGAATGAGGGCTGCAAAAATGAGAGGAAAACTAAGAAAATGGCATGAAGCAAAATTATGAGGCAATAATATGGAAGGAAGGTTATCTATTCACAGGTCATTCAGTGAAATAAAAATATAAAGTCAAAATCAAAGACACATATTTGCATAGTTCACTGTCTATAACACTAAGCATAAAGTGAACTATACGCTAGTTACCTTAGTTTCAAGAGAACAACAAAAGTCTCAGCAAGGACCCTCTTCATTAGAGCTTTAAATAAATAAATAACTGAATAAACACAAACCTGCGAGGTCTAGTAAACGGACAATGACGGAGGATTCAAGATGCCCTTTGTTTCTTTAACTTGTGGAAATTTTGTGCAGACAAAGATATATATATTCCACAAGAAAAGAACAACTGAACTTCGCTGAAAAGGTTGCGTATACAGTAGGAAAACTAAGAACTGGGCGGACGTGGGATCAGGCACTTCCAACAAGAAAAGTATCTCCAATGAGACATTGGACAAAAAAAGATGGAAGAGGTCATTCATGTAGCACAGAATGTATCATATGTTTCTGTTGCTGCTATCACTGCTATCGCATAGAGGTTAACATGCATATCGTATCACTCAAATCAGTTTAGTTTTGTTTCTCCTTATATTATTTATGTAGCTGGTGACTCTCCCAAGGAGATAGACCACAGAATATTGACCTTTTAACTTTGAACCACAGAGAATCAAAAAGGAGAAAACTGAATTTTCTTCAATTTTGCCTCAATGAAGTCACCAATCCCCAACTCTGTATCCTTAAAAACAAAAACTTGTGAACAAAACCTTAGGAACGATAAAGGAACTTTATCCTATAAAGCCTTAGAATCTCAAATATCAACATAGATCATATACAAAATCAGAATTCCACAGAGCATAGGTGGTTTAGAGGCTTGGAGATATTGTAGTAGTGATTCCTCCACTGCGATGATTATATTATTAAAAATGGATAGAAAACTTCAAGATTTAACACAAAAGTAAGTTTTGAGTGAATCCAACTCTTCAAACTGTTAAAAAGGAGTTGGATGCCCTTCATTTTCTAAATTTTTCTAAACCTCTCTCTCCCACCCAACAAAAGTCCCAAAAAATTTTGAAGAAGACAAAAAAACAAGTTTGGTCTTCTTTGGCTATTATTGAATTTGTTTTCTTATTGGATTGTTATTTAAGAGAGATTATTTGGTGCCGCACAACAATCTTGTTAGACTAATAGATCAACTAAAAAAAACATGTCCTATAATTTCACTGAAAATACCTGGCAAGTCTAATTGTGCGAAGAACCTATCAGACTCATCAAATTGGACAACTCTCATTGTTTGGACACCTAAAGAAGCCAATCTTATTGTGCATTCTCCTGCTAAAAGGACGACAACCGGAATGATGGATGAACTCTATGCCCTTTTTTGTGGATCACAGTCTGAGCATCTCATGCATAAATTGAGGCCACAAACATGTTGCTACAAGCATTTCTGGTCCCAAGACATCAGTGCTAACCTAACCCAACAATTTACTGGTACATCAAACATCATTAGCACCAGCTGTAAAACTAAGTTCCTCCTCGACCACTGTTCAGTGTAGATATGCTTGAAATGAAGTAAATACTAAACATATTTACTAAATTATAGATGAACGTTAATACCTTATGTATATAGGAACTAGTCCTTCCACCTTGGGAAGAGTCTTTATATGTTCCATAACCTTCATGGCTTCTAGACTGCACTTTGGGTCACCCAAAACTGCACTAAGATAATTAAATTCAAGCTGCAGTGTTGAGACTTCTGAAGTAGTGCTCGGTCCATCAGGAGCTGGATATGCTGAGGAATCGCGTAGAACTACATCACTGAAGGGAATTGAAGTTGTACTGGAAGTAAAAGCGGAAAGAAGACGATCTGCCAAGTCCTTAGCAGTTTGTAGGTAAACAACAGGTTTAGGCCCTTTCTGCATCAAATTCCTTTCTTGTTCTCCACCACTTAAATGGTAAGCACTTAGAAGACCACCCAAAACTCGTATAGTAGTTTCAGATAGATTCACTGGTCCTTGTTGGCTGATTTTCTCAGATAGATGTCTTCAATCCATGAACCACCTTCCAAGACGACTTCATCAACACCCATAATAATGGCTGTATCCAAGGCATCCACAATGGTATCACCTAGACCACCTAAGCCATCAGTTCCCCTTCAACTCAAAAGCATCAGGTCATCATAACCCATTGCAAAATTTTTATAACCAGACCATGTATGAATAAATGCCTTCTTTATGCTTTCCCGACTGTCCTTCCACCTTGACACCGTTGAAGATGAAGACGACGATAAAGCATTCCAAAAAATGTATGAATAGATGTCTTCCGAAGATATACTTCTAATCCGTCAATAACTTGGATAGCAAATTCAATCAAAAATCTAAAAAAAAAAGTAAAGAAAAAAAAAAACCCAAAATGAAACAAACCATGGCTCAAGAAGACTACCCAAAATAATCAGAAAGATAGGTAGATTTCTGGATAGAAAATGTCCAAAAATCTGCTCAGAAACTTGGCCCAAAATTAGGCTTATTCACTGTCCATCTTTGGTTCACTCAAAGGAGACTTCAAGTCCATTAAATGAAGCTCCAATTAAGACCCTAAGTGACTATATAACAGGTCCAAAAGAAGCAAAACAATGTAGGGACAGAATGGATAAAATTTATAACGGCTAGTTTTTGGGTTTGTGTCTATCGGCTAATTTTTTCTTTTAGACTATAAATAAGTCTCCTCTCTTCACTTGTAAAAAATCTTGGAATTTGTCTCCTACTAGTCTTAAAATAGAGTATTAAGTCTCTAAAATTGTCTTCATGTATTTTTTAGCATTATCTCAATTCTTGTCATTTGTATTTGATATATCATCAAAAAAATATATTGAATTCATTCTCACAAATCCAAACTCTCTTCTTCTTTGTTGTTCTTCAACCTTCAAAACAAAATACAAAACCTTCAATCAATTACTCAAACACAAAAACCCTAACTCAACCATCAAAGTTTCCGCACTCCAAATTTCAATATGGTGGGTAACATTTCCTTCCCTCACTTCCGAAAATTACCCTCAATGAGCTACAACAATCCAAAGGCTTTTAAACATTTCACATTCTTTGGAGCATATCCAAGAAGAGCCTTTTGAGTTCACACACCCAAATTTCGAGCAATGGAAAAGGCAAGATGATGGCATCACCCTCAAGCTACTCACATCAATGGATGGAGCACATCAAAGCATGGTGAGGGATTGTCCAAATGCCAAGGTCGTGTGGGGTACTTTGGAAGGTCTCTACGGCAACAAACACAACTTGGGGAGTCTTTGAACTTCAACAACAAATCTCCAAACTTAAAAAAGGTGACAAAACTCTACCCCAAGTTTTTAGCAACCTTGAACGACTATGGACAGAATTGAAGACATTGAGGCCACTAACAATGGACCTCACTATTCTACAACAAAGGAAAAATGAAGACAAGACATTTGCCTTGCTCATTTCCTTTGGAGAGCCATTTAAAGAGGTGCGCCAAGAAATCCTAAGAAGGGAAGCTCTACCATCCTATGAGGAGATTAGAGGAATGATCCAAAGAGTTGAAATCTCTATGAGACTTAAGGAGGAAAACCGGACTCCGATGGAAGCTTTCAGATTCAAAGCAACAATGAAGGAGCAACGCGCTGAGATCGTGTGCCCACATTGTAAAAGGATAGGCCACACCAAAGAAAGATACTGGGATCTTCATCCAAACCTCAAGCCAAACGGAGTAAGGTCGAATCAAAAGAGGAGTGAACTGCCTTACAAAGGTATAAGCTCCAAACTAAACTTAAATACATTTAAATATGTGCATTGCCATATTAGAGAAATCCCTTATATGTTTAGAGAATGATACAAATATATCATAACATTTATTGATAATCTCTCTAAATACACTTGGGTATATATGCTTAAAGATCTAGCACAAACACATAATGTATTTAGAAAGTACTATCATCTAATCATTAAGGTGTATAATGCATTGATTCAAACACTAAGTACGGATGATAAACAAATTTATGCCCTAACTTTCAAAATTTTTTAAACCAAAAGAGCATAATATTAGAAATCATCAGTTATGAAAATCTCATTGTAAATGAGGAAGAAATACATATACTTGCATACTCACTACTTGAAAATGCAAATATGACTCATGAATATTGGTGTGATGCAATTAGTACCGCCACACACTTATACAATCGTATTTCTCAAGAATCACTTAGTGACAAGTCTCCATTAGAGATAATTAGAAGTAGCAAACCAAATTTCAAACATCTTAGGACATTTGGGTATGTTTGCTACATAAATGGAGTACGGTGCATATTCTTAGGATATGGTCCAAGAAAAAATGGATATATTTGTTATAATCCTAAGACTAATACGGCATACATGCCAAAAGATATGAAATTTGTTGAAAAAGAATTTTAATTTGCAGAATTATGTGATAAAGCACCTCTGAGTCTGCCTATCGAATCTCCAACTGAGGAGCAAGGGGAGCACAACAAATAAGCCATGTTCATATAGCTTGTAATGATCAAGTCATTGAGGGGGAACAAAAAGATAAGGCCAAAAAGAAGAAAAAGAAAAACAAGAAAAAGAAGGTCAGGAAACCTCAAGAAGCTCAACCTTCCATCACTATCTCTTCAAGTCACGATTCCATGGAGTTTCATTCGTTGGACTTGAGGGGGAGTGTTGAAGATGACGATGAAATATTCCAAGAAATGTGTGAATGGATGCCTTTCAAATATATAGCCCTAATCTACCAACAATTTGGATAGCAAATTCAATTAAAAATCCAAGAAAATGAAAGAAGAAAAGGCCCAAAATGAAACAAACTATGGCCCAAGAAAGCTGCCCAAAATAAGCAGAAAGATAGGTAGATTTCTGGATAGAAAATGTCTAGAAATTGCCCAAAAACTTGGCCCAAAATTAGGTCCATTCACTGCCCACCTTTAGCCCACTCAAAGGAGACTTCAAGTCCATTAAATGAAGCTCCAATCAGGACCCTACGTGACTATATAGCAGGTCCAAAAGAAGCCCAAACAATGCAGGGGCAGAATTGACAGAATTTATAACTGCTGATTTTTGGGTTTGTGTCTACCGACTAGTTTTTGTATCTACCGGCTAGTTTATCCTTTTAGTCTATAAATAAGTTACTCTCTTCACTTGTAAAAAATCTTGGAGATTGTCTCCTACTAATCATAGAATAAAACATTAAGTCTCTAAATTGTCTTCACGTATTCTTGAGTATTGTCTCAATTCTTGTCATTTCTATTTGATATATCATCAAATAAATATATTGAGTTATTCTCACAAATCCAAACCCTCTTCTTCTTTGTTGTTCTTCAACCTTCAAAACAAAACACAAAACGTTCAATTAATTGTTCAAACACAAAAACCCCAGCTCAACCACCAAACGTTCCGCACTCCAAATTTCAACAGACACTACATCTATTTTTTCTATGTTATGAATAGAATTAATGTTGGTAGCCCTTTCATCGCGTGTTAATCGAGGAGGAAGCATTGGTGCTCTTCTCCACAGGCTTTGCAATTTGCTGTCACCACCCAAGAGGGTGCTCTCTCCTTCTTATTGCTAGTGCCATTAGCTACACCATTGGAAACAGGGGACATGATTTCCTTGCGTAAGCATGAGATATGCTAAACCACCTATCATTAACAACGCTAGAAATTTCTGAGTACCACATCTTATGACTTCATGCCTTACATTACTAGTGAGCATGGTCTAAGAAACTACCTGGAGAAACAAGGCAATAATAACTTAGAAGGTAATCTGCCAGAGACCATATAGTAAGGTACATTGAAACAGTTCAGATCAACCGAAATTTTATATGGGAGATGCAGATGACAACATTGAAACATGAAAGAATTCAATCTGAATGATATTAAAAATTTATTCGTTGTCTAACTGTTTTTCCCAGACCATATCTACAAGAACAGACTTTATTCCATGCTTGCCATTGGCATCTCTGCCTAGTTTAAAATTCTTACATAAAAAGTTTGAAATCCACAGGAAAATTGGTTAAAGTTTAAGATATCAACTAATATTAATTGCAAAATAATGCAATTTAATGAATCACCATAGAATCAAAGCAGCAAGAACTGAATCAAACTTTGTTGTTTGATAAGATAAAAAAGTCTGTTAAGAAATTAATAAACTCTAGCACAATAGGAGCACCTAAACATAGTTCCTATAATTAAAATGAGATTTCCAAGAAAAATAAGGACTAAGAAGAGTGAAATGAAGAAATCTTTTCTGATGTCTCAGGGCACATAGGGAAAGACCCCTCTAAAATATGATTCCTTTACTTAGGTTACAACAAAGACAATGTGGATATATTTTCAAAAAATCAAAGCTCCTTTCAACCAAAAAAAATGAGAGAGAGAGGGAGGAAGAGAAAGAGACTTTCCAAAGAAAAAATAACCGCATGTTGGGGCCATCATCAAAGACCCCAATCTTAAGTAGAAGAAAGGGCCAAATATCATTGTAGATCAAAAAGAATTTGCACCATTACACTTCCTCAAGTCATTTATATTTCCTTCTAGCCATTTTGGAAAGATTCTAATAACAAGATCATCAAGATCTATTATAATGGTGAATATAGGCAAGGTTCAAAGGAATGGTAGGCGAGAAAGAAGATAACCAAATGAAGTTGAAGCAATTTAGTACTTAATAATTCTAATTGAAGAAAAGATTCAAAGTACATATTGACAGTGGGAGGACAACCTGGGCACTTTTCTATATTCAATCAGGATGTCCCTTGCATAGCAAAGGCATTGACCTAATAGCATCCATGCAAAGAAGCTAGCCACCCAGGGGTAATTGCCTGACATCTCTCCTTCGAAAGCAAACCTCGAGTAACCAATCAATCTCAAAACTTTTGTCATGAGATGAGTGAGATACTATGCTATTTTATATCATATTTATGAGAAGATCTTAGGTTAAACACATGCAACGCTAACGAATGAGTTCAAGATGTTAGAATTAGATTATATACCCAATTCCATATATATAAAAGATCCTAAATAGGGAGAGCAATCCTTAACAGGAAAAGTTGGGCAAGAAAAGTTCCAGAGTCATCCTGCCCCAGCAACCAACACAATCCTTACTCTACCATTGCTTATGCAAATGTCATTAACGCCAAGGGTAGTAACTTGCTAGCTGATAAATACTATTAAAATGGTATAAGAGATCTTGCGATCAAATTCTGCATCTTTTGGGGTAGGGATGAGCCACATTGATTTGTCAGGCACAATCACCGCTGGAACAAAAAAGTTGTCATGGATGCCACAGAACCTTACCACTATCCTCTTAAACACCACACAAATTATAATCGTCTAGTCCTCGGTCTTATTGAGTAATCCACTTGCCCTTAAAGTTAAAACTATTTATAAATAAAAATGGATATCAGAAATGACAAAACATTATTGTTGTAGCAAGGTAGCATATTTTAATTTTTTGAGATTTATCAAATGGCCATGTCCATGTCTATGCTTGACAGCACCCTAGTGTCTACTGCAAAGATATTTGATTCCAAATCTCGACATAAGAAATCACATCTCCAATAATCATTTGATGAAGTTGAAATTAAAGTCATTGCAATCTCATATTGGATTCTTCTTCAATTTCTTGCAAATTCATCACGACATTGTAATCTAGAACCTCCCAAGTTCTCCAAAAAACAGGAAACAAATCCAATGGAGACCAATAGTAAATAATTGACAAAAAAAACTCCAAATTTAATCAAAATTAAACAAGATAGCAAAGATCCGAGAGAGACAGAGAGAGAGAGAGACCTTGATAGGGATCGATGACGGAATTTAGCGTTGTCGTAGTAAGGCAAAGATTTCATCATGATCCAAGGTTTAGTATAGGGTTTTCTTATTTTGTAATTATTGCGTGACTTATCAGATTGATCGGTTACTAAAAAGAACACAATGATATAATTACATGTCCAATTTTTAATATGTTTCCTTGGGGAGGGGAGAGAGAGAGAGGCAAGAGATGATTGTGACAATTTTGCCTTTGTTTTCAAGTCAACAGGAGCATTAGTTGACGTTGTTGGTCGTGCTTCGTGTCTTGTGTCATCTCCAAGAGGAATGAACACAAGAAGAAGAGGAAGAAGTGAAAAAGATAATGGTAAATTCAAGCCGAGTATGGGGTTTTCAGATTGGATCAACACATGAACATGAGCCGGGTCGAGCAAGGAGTATAGTTTTTTGTCCTTAACCCAAAAAAAAAATAAAAAAATCAACGTTGATCCCAAATTTTGGAATTGACAAATACATGGGAGAGAAAATAAAAAATGATATAAAGTTAAAGTTTAAAAATAAAAAAAATATATATATAATACTAAAAATAAAGTAAAAATAAACTATTCGTAATAACTCAAAATAATAAAAGAGATAATTTAATTATTCGAATTCTCATACAACACTTATTTATATCTAAAATTATCTCCTTAATTAAACTCATAAAACTCATATTTTTATGATTAACTTCTATCCAGATTTTCAACACAATAACCTAACATTTTACTAAATATCCTACATTTCGTAAAATATCCAAATCATATTAAATGACACTTTTGTATTTTATCCACAGTTAAAATGATTTCTAAATTAGTACGTATTTTCTAATATTATTTCTTTTAATTTTACCATACATTCTTTTAAATATTCTCATTTCAGTTATAACCATTTTATACTACTGTTGTTATTTAATAACTTAACAGTCGGTACCACACAAAAATACAAATTTTATCGCAATCCTATTTTTCAGATAACTCAAATCTAAAATTTCGTTTAAAAAGTATTAATGTTATCAATTATTTGTTAGTGTGTATATACATCAAGCAACCTCAAGAACATGAGGATACAATAAATATATGAAATTTAAACAACTAAATATATGAACAAGAAATAAATAAAAATCAAGATGAGATACTATGGGATCTTTGAGTGACAGAACCGATCACTAATCACCTCAAAATAAATTAAACAAATGAATTGAAATGAGATTCTTGAACGATAAAGTCGATCACTATCACCACAAACTAAATTAAAACAAATAAATTGAAATGAGATTTTTGGGTGACAGAACAGATCATTAATCACCACAAAATAAAGTAAAATAAATAAATTGAAATGGGATCCTTCGACAACAGAATTGACTGCTAATCACCACAAATAAAATGAATGTGGGCAGTAAAACTAGTCACATATAATTAAAGAGCAGATAAATCAAGAAATAATTAAAAATTTTATTAACAAAATAAAACTGTACAAGAGATAGATAACTTACAAGCACACTTGAAATAAATATTCAAGTACACTTGACATAAGACAAGGTTTTGTTTGATTGACGGCTTGGGAGGGTTTTGAAAGGAAAATTCTCTCAAACCTTAGTCTCTCTAAGTTTTAACCTTGTTCATCAATCTCAAGAGAAACTCTTTAAATAAATCTGAGAGATACATGGATGAATAATACCTTATTTTACTATTCATGGGTACTATTATGACAAGAATGAAAAGTACCGGATAAACAGTACCGTGTAAATAGTATAATATGTCTATATCAGAGAAAATTGATTTTACAATTAATAATTTTTCAAAATATTTCTTTGAGTCATTTTTACAAAATACCTCTTCTATAAATTTATCAGCATTAAGGTAATTGACTGACTTTTGAAAGATTTATCAGTTTTAAGACAATTAATTGGTTAAGAGATTTTTTTATGTTGGGCCCTAACTTTTGCATGGACTGTTTTGAGTCTTTTACTATTTTATATAGATCAATTTTGCAAGGTCTATCTTTTCTTTTTTTTTTTGGTGGAGAAGATGAGAAACAAAATAAAAAACACAAAGCACAACCCAGAAAGCCCAAGGGCCAGCCCAGGCAAGCTACACTAAACACAGACTTGCAAGAAGCGGATCTTCTACCTTCTCCACTAGGAAGATCATTCCTCAAAAGAGAGAGAAGGGATCTCAGGGGGGTTTCCAACAAGGACAGACCTTGCGTACTATCCTTCCCTAGACCCGCAAGGTGATCTGCACACCGATTCGCTTCCCTATAGATATGCTTCACTTCGATAATCTTCAGGTCTTTCATAAGCCTCTTAGAGTCCATAATAGCATGAAACAGGGGGTGAGTGGAGCTGATCTCTTTCTTCAGCTGATGAGATAACTCTAAATAGTCAACTTCAACTTCAACCTCAACTAGGCCTCTATTCGTAGCAATCTCCAGCCCTTCTCTCAACGCCAAAGCTTCAGCGGCAGTAGCTTCGGCTCTACCTATGTTCCTGGTAAAACCTGCTACCCAGCTGCCCTCCTCATTCTGAATGATGCCACCACCATTAGCCATCCCAAAAACTAAATCAACTGCCCCATCTATGTTTAATTTAAACTTCCCACTTCCTGGGGGTTTCCATTTAGAATTTAACTTGGAGGATAGTGTCTGGTGTTTCATCGTCGTTGGAGCCTCTTGCCACACTGAATTGGTTTTAGAGGCAAGCGCTCTTCATGGGAATTGCTTCACCATTCATAACCACTTTACACCTTCACTTCCAAATGCACCATATAGTGGCAACAAATAAACTGCTCTCCTGGAGAATCTCAGGATTGAAGCCTCTCTGTGCGCCTTTCTTGATCCAATCAGCTGAGCTCCGAGTCCAGAAATCTCCTGACTTGCTGATATCTGGACAGACCTAATACCATATTTCCTTCGCCACCTTACAATCCCTCAAGACATGCAGCACTGATTCAATATTCTCCTTATAGATATCACACTTATCCTCATTCGTGAATCCTCTCCTCATTTGTCATGATTTTTTCCATCATAGCTAACCAAATGAAAAACTTTACTCTCTCGGGATAGCTAGTCGTCTAGCGCCACATCCAGTTCCCATTTTGGTGCTGCTGCAAAACATTGTTTTCCAAAAGCATTTTGTAGGTACTAGCAACTGAGAAGAGACCATCCTTAGTTTTAGCCCACCCCAACAAGTCCACGGTACCACCTCTCCTGGGAATCACAAGACCGCTTATTTCCTACACCTTGTCCTCATTGACAAGGTCTATCTTTTCAAGTTTTCAAACCATCAAGTCTTCCTTATATATATATATATATATATATATATATATATCCAGTAAATCAGAGTCCAATTCAACCAAGTGTTTTGATTGGGAATCTAATGAGTTTTAAGAAAATCTCTTCTCACTTTGGAGTAGTTGTTCCATGATTTAGATATATTTTTCTTTGGTTTTACCTACAGCCAATAGGGCTCGGACATGTGGTTTTTGGATCAAAAATGTTTTATCCGATGGGGTTAGATCCAAAATCCATTTTGTTTTAGGCTCATTTGAAACGGCAGGTTTTAGAATTTTATCAGAAATTTTATATGAATTCTACCCTTTTATTTTAAATTTTTTCTATAAAATAATGGCTCCATCTAGGTTGACATAATCTAAGTATCCTTATCTAACTCAAAATACAAAGAATTTTGCACAAAATAGATATAAAGGAAAAAACTGTTATTCTACTTATGAAAGTTTATAATGAGTTTTAAAAATATCAAAGAATTCTCTTATTGCAGGAATAAAAATATCAAGTATATATCCAAAATATTTTCACCATTGTGGAAAACAGACTAGATATTTTGAAATTTAGATTTTACCATAAAAGAAGAACTATCACGAATGAGTGTATCTATAGTTTTGAACCATAAATGTATTATATCAGACCTGCTAATAATCCCAGTAGGAGAATTCCGTACTTAATGGGAAAAGATTTAGATTTTGAAAAATGTTTTCCCCACTCAAAAGTATCTAAGACTTTGAGAATTTTACAAATAGAATATGTTGGATTTTGATACTCTGAAAAATTACTAAAATGTTTAAATTCGACGCTTTCTGTGTATTCCAAAATAGTTTGGTAATATTCTACGGGTTTAGAAATATCTCAAAGTTTATAAAACCAGTTTTTAGAAAAATATTTTTCAATAGTTTGAAAAAAGTCTTTTATAAAGAAATCATTCATCAAGTGTTAAAATATTTTGAAAAAATGTTTTATAACAAAATTTGAAATTTTATAAAATTTTGATTCTGATAAAATAATTTGTGAACTAGTAGTAGCAGTCATGATTTTAAAATTATTTTAAAGAAAGATTTTGAGGAAAATTCTTCTTTCTCTATTTTTGAAACTAGCATAGGAAATTTACCTAATTCTGTATAAATCAGAATATGGACTTGCTCCAAGTTTTGGGTCAGTTTTACATCTAGGCTTTTATTCTGAATAGTTTCAATGGAAGCTTTTAGGGGTCATAAATAACTCTGGACTCCATAGTTCTAGACCATTTAGCACAGTCTCAGCACACTTTTGGATTTATTTAAATTTTTCATCTTGGGTTTTGGTTTGGGTTTGCTTATTCTCTCAGTCTCTTCATCATCAACTATCATCTCATACCACAATTTTATGGACTTTGCTAAGGAAAAGAGTTTTAGAGAAATTTTATATTCAATTTCGGTTTTAGCCTTGTTCTTTTCAAACTCTTTATGGGGCATTTTACCTACTTTGCAAAAATTTCCAAGTTAGGAAATCTGGTAACGAGTTACTACCTCCTTTAATATATTTAATATCAAAATCGAAAATAGATAGTATGACTTGTCATTTTGTAAAAATCTATTTAGAATCTATATTTTAAATATCTTTTTCTAAGATATTTTTAACCGATTTATGATCGATCCGGAGTAAAAATTTTTGATTTAATAAATCACTTTAAAATTTAATAATACATAAAACAATAGATAAAATCTTTTTTTTAATGGTAGAATAATTTTTTTTTTTTGAGTTTCATTCTAATGATTAGGGATGTATTGAATAACAATCTCTCGATTATTTTGCATTTGTTTTAGAATCCGTCCATAGTCTAAATCATTGGCATTCATCTCAACAATTTTAGAAAAGTTAGGGTCAGTTATGTGAAGATATGAGAATTTTAAAATTTGCTTTTTAATATATTGGACAATTTTAGTGTGCTCTTCTATTCAAAATTTAGGATTCTTTTTAACTCTTTCATGCAAAGGTTTTACTAGTCTATTTATGTTTGGGAAAAAGTTTAGAACATAATTTAGACTGCAAAAAAATCTCTACAATTGTGAATTTTGTCTAAAAATTTATTTACAAATTTCAGAGATCATTTTATGGGTTTTATGGTTCTATTAGTTATATAATGTCCTAATAACTTAATTTTAATTTGAAACAAAGATATTTTTTTGATCAATAATACTATTTTTTTTATAAATATAAAACAATATTTTAAAATTTTTAAAGTGTTGTTCTATCGATAATGAGAAAATTAATATATTATCAATATATACTATACAGAATTCAGAATATGGATTAATTATATCATTCATTTTTCTATGAAATTCAAAGAGAGTATTTTTAATACAAAATGCAATACATTCCATTCGTATTGTCTGAATAGAACAATAAATATAGTTTTATATCTATGGTCAAAGTGTATACGAATTATTAGAATTCAGATTTTATGTCAAATTTGAAAAAAAATATATGTAGAATGAATTTTTTGTATTAATTTTTTTATTTGAAATTGGATATCTAATCTATTTTAAAGTTTTTTTTAATAATTAATAGTTTATAATCAGTTTTGGAATTTTTTTTTCTATTTCTAACACTTTGTTTACATAAAAAGCAGTACAAGTTCAAGAAGATTTGGATTTTGCAATTAATCATCTAAATTCAAGATCTTGTATTTCTTTTCTACAATATTATTCTAATTCAGTGTTTATCTGAATTGGTTCGTTTTTAGTGGAAATAATTTGATCATATTGTTTTCTCAATTAATTTCTGAAAGTCAAAAATATTTTGTTTTACTGTTTCTATTATTAATTGTTTTTAATTTTTAGAAAATTAACCTTTTGTTTTAAATTACAAATGTTTAATTGTTTTCCTTTTATTAACATATTTATTGAATTTTCATACATAGATACTGTTTTAACAATATTTAGACTTTTGGTTTTAGGTTTTTCTAGAAATAAAAAAAATAATTTTTTAGTTTTTATTTTGAAACTAATACCATCATAAATAACTTTATATAGAGTTATTAAATTGATAAATGGAATCCCTAAAATTGCTTAACGGTGGATATTAGTTACCAAAATAAATGAAGTTTTAATAAGAAATTTACCATTTTGAGTTCATGTATCTATTTTAACTATAATATATATTTTTGAATTATTTGTTGAGAATTTTCATGGAATTTTTCAAAAATAATTTCTGATTTAATATAGTTTAGATTTACTCATGTATCGAACAAAATAATTGTATCTATTATAAAATTTTTTGATAATACTAGGGTTATTCTTATAACATATTTTCTCAAGATTATTCCTTTTAATACAAAAAGAATTTTTTCACAAAATTTTTAAAGAATTTTCTCAAGAAGATTGTATATTTAGATGATCCTCTTCTTCACTGCTAGACTCGATTTCAGCAGATTTTGATGTTATTTGAGTGAGTTCAAATGAGATTGTCTTAGAACATTCTTCTCGTTTTCTTTTTGAATCTTTTAATTATTTTTTGATTGTTTTAATTTTTTCATGAAGTTTTTGTATTATTTTAGTAAATTTTTTGTTAAATTTCTTTCTATTAAGTATAGAAATAAGATCATACATTTTAGAACTCCTAATAGGTAATTCCGAGGGTTTCATGTTTTGTTCTTCTAAAGATTATTTTAATTGGTTTAGATTTCTTTTTTGTATTTTAAGATATCTGATATGCTGAATAATATCTAAAATTATATTTTATTTTTTTGTTAGCATGTTTAATTCTTTTAAATCAAGCTATGATTCTAATTCAAACTTAAATGACGAACTAGAACCGGTTACCAATTCTTCAATTTGTGGATATGAGTTTTCCGAGTTAATTAATTTTTCTGATTCAATATCAGAATTTTTAATTAGTAAGATTAAAATTATGTTCAGAATTTCTTTATCTAGACGAAAATTTCTAATTTTCTTGGACACTTTCAATGTTTAGCGGTATGTCTTTTTTGCAAATACTTATAGCAAATTATGTCTTTTAAGATTTTGGACATTGAGTATGTATTTTGTTTTTATAAGATTTTTTTTATAAGATTTTTTGTAATAATCCTCATTTTGTTTTTTATAGTTAAGGATTTTATATTTTTTAGAATATTTCTTCTTTGAAAATTTTTTAGAATATTTTTTATTGTATTGTCTATTACATGTTTTATTTTTATTAAGGCCAAATAATTCACAGAATGATTTTAATTCTTTTCTTATCTTTTTTATTTCTCATTTTAAATGTTTTTGTAATTTCAAATCTTAACATATTTTAAGTTCTTCCTTTTGGGTGAAACTAATGAATTCACCAAAAATGAATTGATTGTATGAGATTATATGATTCTCATACATTTCATAAATAGTATTTCTAACCCTTTCTCTCAATAATATTAGAAGACCGGTTAGAATTTTTTTTTTCGAAAGATTGATTTGAATTCTTCCCTAAGCATTACCCTGATTAGAAATGTTGATTTATACCATTGGAAATCATTTAGTTTTTTACATCTTAAGTTTGATAGTAAGTCAGTTTTTTTATCTTTTAAATACAATGGGTCTCTAATAAAATGGATGGTTATAACAAATATCATGATGAATTCTGCATCCTGAGTAGACTCATCCAAATGATTTAAAATTGATTTACCATTCTTATCGATTTAAATTGCATTTAGGATTCGCAACTGTTAATTCTTGGTGAGATGAAAATCTCACAATCCTTTTAGTTAATTAAAAAATCCTACTATAAAGAGTTCTACTATTATTCTATTTATTGTTCCTTGTTAAGTTTTATATGCATTTGATATCATAGTCATTTATTGTAATAAATTTAATATTTGATATTCGTTCATTCCATCTATATTCCAAACATAAACAGAACTTGCGTTATATTTTGTTATTAGTATGTTAGGTTGGTTACCTATCTCCAATTCAAATAACCTAACTTTAATATATACAGTTGTAGATTTATTCCAATGAAGTTTTACTATTTCAGGATTTTGTTCCTATACAATTTCTTCATCTAATCTAGATTCTAATGTTTTATTTAGAACTACTATATTTTGATTTACGGACGGGGTGTTTTAGGTACAACTTGGTTGATTTGTCTTGAGATTGATCCAATTTTATTAACTTAAAGTTTTATAGTTTTCAAAAATTCTTGTTTATTAGTTTTAATTTTCTATTGTGATTTATTAGAAATTTGAAATAGTTTAAATATAAGATTTTTAAGTTTTTTAATTCTTTCTACTATTTCATTTAAGTCAAAAGATTTTTCAAGTTTTTGAATTTTTTTATCCTAGTTAACTATTTCCCTATAGAGTTCATATATGCATCTGTATAATTATTTTAGATAACTATATTTTTAAAATTTGTTGAGTAACTATCCTGTGACTTTTTATTAAGAGTTATTTCTATGATTTCTGTGCCTACGGAGATTTTTACTATTCTTAAGGGTAGATAGTCTGACTTTATAACCTAACTATTTGCGGTTTCCCATACTACCACCTTATTCATTGTGGTTATTGGATTGACTGTTTTAAATGGATAATCAATTTTATGTCTTTTAGTGTATATTTCTAATCATGTAAAAAATAAAATATTTATCATATTTTTTCTAATAAACTAATAATGTTTTTATTAGATTTTATCTTTTTTATATTCAAAAATTTTAAAATACCATTCTCTTTTTTCTTTATTTTATTCTGAATAAAAATTTTTATTTAGATATTATTTATTAATCTTAAATTCTTCAAATTTTTCATAAATATTTAATTCATATACTTTTTTTCAAGAACATTTAATTCTTTCTTATCAATTACATTTTTCGTAATAGATGACGGTGGTGGGTGAAGTGGGTTAAGAAAGGTTTTGATTCCCTATTTGTGAATCTATATAGACTGTGTGTGGTATTTGATTATCAAAATCTATATTTTTAAGGGATGTTGAAGATATATCCAATGTTGAATATTTTGGTGGTTTATTTCTATTGGATTTTTTTCAGAAAAATTTATAACAGAAGTTAATTTTGATACTCTTATTAGGTCTATATAACTAGAGGATGATATATCTGAAAATCTAGAAGTATAGAATGATTTATCGAAAGTTATTTTTATATTTTCATCAGTATAATGTGTTATTTATTTTATTCTTGTAGTTGGTTCTGGAATATCAAAATACCGTTGGGACTGAACAACTCCGCTATAACCTAATCTTCTGGGAGAGTAATTCATCTCACCTAACAGGTTTCAAAATCATTAATTTAGACTTAATAATATCAATTTAGAGCAATAACATTTCTCCTTTTTTATAATGGATTTTATGTTTTGAACCAAATGCGATTGTCATAACTTTATAATGTATCTCATAGATTAAAGCGATCAGAATTGATTTCTCTAACCTATCATAATTATGTGTTTTAATTTGTAAGATTAAAGATTTTTTAAATTTTTTATCATTTAAGGAAATAACTTGGTTCGAATAACAATCAACAGATACTGATCTTTTACATATGTTAGACTCGATGGTACCTAATAACGAATTCAAAAAGTTTTTATATCTAGCATGCTTAAGAGTTACTAGAATTGAAGTGTTTAGTCTTTTTCTAATTAATGTTCATAATCCAGTTTGAACTAATCTTATATGAACATCTTTACATCGGTTCTTTACATGTTTTTTTATTATTTTTTAGAAAATAACTATATAGTTTTAAAAGATTTTGACAATTGAATGTTTTTTTTATTTTAATAGTATAATCTGTTTTAAATAGACTAATATTAGGTGTTTTGTATATTTAATATATATTTATTTTGAATATTTTTCATTCATCTATTTTTTTTCAAAATTTTCAATTATTATTTTTTTATTATTTATTATATGTTTAGTTTTAAAAGAACTTAACATAAAATTAGAAGAGTTAGTAGTTTTATAAAATATATGATTCATTGCTTTAACCTTAAGTTACAAATCTAAATATATACTTACATGACACTGACTAAACTAACGAACTCATTGCCTCTCCTAAGACTCACTACCGGGACCACCTGTGTCTAAACACACTTGATATATATTAGATTTTACGTTTAGAATTTAAATAACTTAGTTATATAATAATTTCTTCCCTTGGCTCTGATACCAAGCAATCCCATGAACGAAAGGATATTATAGATATATGATGTTTAAAGTAATATATATATATATATATATATGTATGTATGTATATATATACATTAGTTGAATCAAATTTTCAAGTAAAAAATACAAGTACAGTACAAGCCAATGATAAAAATTTTATTATCGGGTCGAATTTGTCACCATGTTGACATTAAAAGGGATTGTATCTCACAAGTGCTGGGTTTATTCTCCAAAACCCCCCAAAATGGCAAATTGGAAGGTGGGCTAGGCGGTCTTTTGTTGTTACCCATTAATCATAAAATGTGGAATTCGATGAAAGAAGTTGATATGGTATGGGACACAAGTCCCCTCGGGGACATCCAATGGTATGGGACACAAATGTACAAAAAAAAGTGCTATTCATAAATTACCAGTATGATTACTCTTTGGTTACAAGAAACAAAAGGCATGGAAATAGTATATCACAAAATTTTTAAAATTTTTATTGCCATCGATTATAAGAAAAATATAAATATTACTAATGACAAAAACAAAAGATACCATAAAAAGAGAAAAAAATTACTCATTAATAAGAAGAGAAAATGATCGACAATGAAGAGAAAGTTAAGAAAAGGGTGAGATGGTCCTTCCTCATCAATGCACCAATGAAAATTTCTAATTGAAACATAATCTCAGGGTGTTAATAATTGCAAAAGAAAATTACTTCCATCCTTAATTGCAATGGATATTCATCATGTATCCATAAGTAGCATGTCATGTGGAGTAACTGCTAACTCAATAATTTTTAAAGGGATAGTTTAGTGGTCACAATCTTCTTTCCTAACTTGATGATTCTGAATTTAAATTTCAGTATAATAAAATATAGATATTATTAATAATAAAGACAAAAGATACGATAAAAAGAGAAAAAAAAAATATTCATTAATAAAAAGAGATGATGATAGACAATAAAGAGAAAATTAAGAGAAGGGTGAGATGGTCCTTCCTCATCAATGCACCAATGAAAATCTCTAATTGAAGCATAATCTCAGGGTGTTAATAATTGAAAAAGAAAATTGCTTCCATCCTTGAAATGGTTATTCATCATGTATCCATAAGTAGCATGCCATGTGGAGTAGCATGCCATGTGGAGTAACATGCCAACTCAGTATCTGGCTCCGTGAGTTCTCAAAGAAACAGTTTAATGATAATAATCTTCCTCTTCTAAGTTGATGATTCTGAATTCCAATTTCAGTATAATAAAAATATAAATATTACTAATGATAAAGACAAAAATATCATAAAAAGAGAAAATTACTCATTAATGAAAAGAGAAGATGATCAACAATGAATAGAAAGTTAAGAGAAGGGTGAGATTGTCCTTCCTCATCAATGCACCAATGAAAATCTCTAATTGACACATAATAATCTCAGGGTGTTAATAATTGAAAAAGAAAATTACATCCATCCTTAATTGAAATGGATATTCATCATGTATCATAAATAGTATGTTATATGGAGTAACGTGCTAACTCAATATCTGTCTCTGTGAGTTTTTAAGAGAACAGTTTAGTCGTTATAATTCTTCTCCTTTAATTTGATAATTCTTAATTTAAATCTTAGTATAATAAAAAAAATTCTGGCTCCGTGAGTGAAAGAGGAATTTAATTATAGTACTTTTCAAATTTTGAATTATCAATCGAAGGTTTTTTTTTTAATCTAATTGTGATTTTGGTGGATTACCCGTTATGGCCAAATTCTCCGAAATCAAAAGGCCAGCGGTCCAAACTAGATTTCCGCGCGCGTGGAAATTGCGGTGGTGAGCTAGCGATTCTATTTCTCATTTCTCAACTCCACAAATCAAAGCAGAGAGAAAAATGTCAGTGAGAAAAACCTTCAAACACCTTTGCTTCCATCTCCACTTCAAACCCAGAACCTCCGTTCACTCTCTCTCAACGCTCAATCTACAACGAAACCACTTCACCAATCACCAAAATCAGCAAGATCCATATTCTCTAATGAAAGAAGACCCCATCAAAATCTGCTCAGACCTCTGGGTCAAATCCTTTTCACCCCAGGCCCAAAACCCCAAACCTTTCACAAACCTTACGGGTTTCCTCTCCAAATTCGACTTGTGGATCTTAGCCTATCAACGCTCTTGTGCTCACTTTACCGGTTCTTTCCCTCCTCGCAACGCCATTCACTCACATACCCTTCAAAATCTTCTCTCTCTCCAAAACGCTGCCGTTAAGGGCCAATTTTTGTGGAACAAGAAGACCCAATTACACATTTATGCTCCTAACGAAAAACCCATCACGGAATTTCTCTCAAAACGTAAATTTCAGAAGTTGTTGGAATCTGACAAGGTATGTTTTCAAGATAGGGTTGTTCAGGAAGTACTTCTATTGATTCTTGAACCTATTTTCGAGTCGCGCTTTTCGTTGAAATCTCATGCGTTTCGTCCTGGTAGAAATGCGCATACAGTGATAAGAACAATTCGAAGTAATTTTGCTGGGTATTTGTGGTTTTTGAGAGGTGATTTGAGTCATATTTTTGATAGTGTTGATAAGGACATTGTACTAGGTTTTGTTGAAAATGTAGTTAAGGATAAGAAAGTTCTACGTTTGATTAAATCTGGTCTTAGAGGACCGGTTAGGCCTCAATTTGAAGAAGTGGGAGAGAAGGAGTTTGGGAGGAAAAAGAAGAAAAGGAAGGGATCTACAAAGAAAAAGATTTTAAATGAACATGAGCCAAAACCCGATCCTTATTGGTTGAGAACATTCTTTAATTTTGCTCCGGAGGAGGCTGCAAAGGTCCCCAGTTATGGGCATTGTGGGATTTTGAGTCCTTTGCTTGCCAATGTATGTTTGAATGAATTGGATCATATGATAGAAGAGAAGATTGTTGAGTTTTTTAGGCCGTCTAAGCTTGATTCAATATGGAAAGAGGGAATTACAGATGGTTGTCATAACCCAGCTTGGCCTGAGTTTGTTCCCTCTAGTGGAAAGGAGAAAACTAGGAAAATGGATTATATTCGATATGGTGGTCATTTCTTGATTGGGATACGGGGGCCTAGAGAGGAAGCAATGGAAATCCGTAAGCGCATTATAGATTTCTGTGAGAGTAAATATGGCATAAGGTTGGATAATTCTAAAGTTGAGATAGAACATATATCGCGGGGGATTCAGTTTTTGGACCATATTATTTGCCGCAGGGTTATATATCCAACACTTAGATACACTGCCAGTGGAGGTAAAATTGTGAGTGAAAAGGGTGTGGGGACTTTGCTTTCGGTGACTGCAAGTTTACAACAATGTATCCGACAATTCAGAAAGCTCCAGTTAGTTAAGGGCGATAAAGATCCCGAGCCTCTTCCTTGCACACCAATGCTCTACTCAGGTCAAGCTCATTCAAATGCTCAGATGAATAAATTCCTTGAGACCATGGCAGACTGGTACAGATATGCAGATAACCGCAAAAAGGTAGTTGGGTTTTGTGCATATGTAATTCGTAGCTCTCTGGCTAAACTGTATGCTGCAAGGTATAGACTAAAATCACGTGCCAAGGTTTACAAAATTGCATCACGAAATCTCAGCCGGCCACTAAGGGAAAGCAGTAACAATTCTGCACCTGAATATTCTGACCTTTTGAGAATGGGACTTGTTGATGCCATTGATGGGATCCAGTTCTCTCACATGTCTTCAATTCCTTCATGTGATTATACTCCATTTCCAAGGAACTGGATTCCCGATCATGAGCGGGTGTTACAAGAATATATAAAATTACAGGATCCGAAGTTCTTCTTCGAATTGCACAAATCAGTTAAACGAAAAGGTTTAAGTTTGCCTCAAGATGAAATATCTGAGACTGTGTGGGCCTATAAGACTCTTGGTGTTTGGAGCCAGCATTCCAAGGGTGAAAAGAAAACAATTTTGGTCCCAGAAAAGTTACAAAATTGTGAAATCGGAGATCCAGCTTAATTTTCTCTGTTCAAATTTTCATGCATTTGTAATGGATTGGTTGTCCTTTAGCTGTATCTTAGACATTATTCACCCAGAAGTCAATGTACCTACCGCTGTGCCAATAAGTGCTTGCAATTGATTATGTGGTTGGAGCCAGAATGACTATTTGCTCCAACTTGTAGCTTGTTCTTGTTGTATTTCGTCCTCAACAGTTTACTGGACTTCCATTTTCTGGTTTATCTGAGATGTGCAATGAATAGATTCGGGAATGATACATATTCAATGTGGAATTATTCTGGACAAGCTAAGATGAGATTTGCACCGGATGAGCTAAAATATTGAGTGCAGTGTGAAAGGCCCTTGGTAAACTGGGATGAGGTAGCAAGAATGCCATGCCAAGCGTAAACAAACTCGAGGCAAACTCAAGGACAGAATAGATATTAGCAGAAAATGTTGATCAAATGGATTTGCAAGTTGATTTCGGTATAATTGAGCATCCTGCCCTGGAATTTCGTCTGATGAAGATTTTGGGATCTTCTCACTTGAAGAGAGGCATGGCTTTCAATTTTCAGTTGGGTGTTCACGTACTTGATTGGTAATTTCAAGGCTCGAGAGTTTTTTTTTTTTTTTCTGCTTCCTATTTATACATCTTTTCTTTACTCGTGTACCTGATTCACTGCTTTTAATGGTATAGGCTTTAGTGAACAAAAAATTACTCAGAGGACTTGTTCACATTTAACCAGTGGAAGTGAATGTGTTGGCTTCAGATGTTGATTTGATATAGTTGCCAAGTACTCAGGTGACGGGATGGCACATCATTGGGAATGATTCCTTCTTTAAGAACTTTTAGATTTATATCTTTGATATCACACTTAGTTGTAAGAACATAAATCCGCCCACTTTGAGTTGTTGGTATCTTGGGTAATTACATTTAGATATGAAGTTAAAGAAACATGTCAGTTATGCATATTTTGTATACTATATGGTTTCCAGGCATCAATTGTAACTCAGATGAAAATGATTTAGGTAATGTTGCCCCATTCTATTTTCAGATCTAGAGTCATAGTGAGTTTAATGCTGCTTACTTTGCCTTTCTCGTAAGGGTTCAAACTCTTAATTAAGAGGACTTCTAAGGAGCAAAAAGATGCTCCTTTTGTCCTCATTTTTACGATCCAACGCAAATTGGAGGAGCTTTTGTTTTGCTATCTGTCATTTTAGAATTTAAAGACACTTGGTGGTTCCTTTTTTGCACTACATCGGGGAACTAAACAAATATTCGAATTTGTCACTCCTCTCCTCATGAACTACTCCTTGCATAAATGCTTTGTTCTCTGTCACTTAAATGACATGGGGTGAGTTAGTGACATAGAACAAGAAATCCACAATTTAAAGATTTGCATGATCAAGCTCAATGGAGGATATAGAGACTTTATTATTGGAGTTAACGGAGGCCAAACAAATAATGGAATCAAGAGAAGTGACCAAGAACTATACTACCATGACACTAAGTTTGGAATGAAGGAAGCTGAGATTATAGTCACAAGCAGTATCGTAGTGGAAAACATGGTGGTAAATTATCGTCATAGCAATGAGCAACAAGTTCTATTATTTTCTTTCTAAATTTTCATGTTTTGCATATTTCTTTCCTTTTTGGGTCTCTAGAGTTTCTAGAACTCCAGTACAAGTTGAATTGAGTTATTTTAAGAGTCAAGTTTGTTTCCAGCCTTTGAAGATTGTACTAGGGTTTACTTGGTGTTTACTCTAGTCAAGGTCTATTTTAAACATCTTCTTCCTTCATTGTAAGTCTTTAGTTTTGGAATATCAATAAACTTTCATGTTGTTTCTTTATTCATCAAATATATACACGCACCCCCCCAATAAACTTTGAGGTTTTCCTTTCAACCCTAGTTGGGTTTTATCTGTGTGGGTGGGATTCCCATTGGAGAGCCTTAGTATTTGGGCTCACTAACTAGCTTTGGAAATCGTTGCTTCAAGTCCACCCTTGTATCTGCTTAGGCAAGAGTAAGTTTGATGCCATTCTCCCCCCTCAATCTCCTCTAGCATACCAAAAGAAAGGGAAAAAAATTTGGAATGTGGCAATTTTCATGAACTTGACGTGACTGGGACACTATCCGTTCTTCAATTTATGCTTTGAGGGTAGGCCATGCGCACCTCAACTGGTGATAAATGGATTCTGCTGTATCGCACAACTTTATGCTTTTTTTTGTTAAATATCCTAAAATTTAGTTCCTTAAAATGATGTATATGAGGTTCAGATGCTGAACTTGTTTGAAACTGGAGAGTGATGTTGTTGAACAAGTTGATTGTGATTTGAGAGGGAAAAATAACTTGTTGCAATGTCCTTGTGAGCTAGGACTTGTGGAAAAAATTAATATTCATTCTGATAACCATGTTTAGTCGGAACAAAAGGTTTTAGTTTTGTCATTGTACTAACTAATTAGTCCCATATCTTGTGGCTGTATTCTTTTAGTGAAGTATTGAATTCATTTCTCAAGGTAGAAGTTGAATTAACTTCAACATTTTCCTTAACTCTTCTTTTTGTGCAGATTGTACAAGAGGAGTGAGTCTGATAAGGTTGTTCATTATCATAGTACTGCTTTTACATGGTAAGTCCTGTGGTTTGGGAGGTTCTGTTTACTTTAGTATTGCAGGGTTACTTGTAGCTGATCATTTCCCAGTTGTCCAATATCTTTGTGCACATTCTATGTGGGTAGTCACTTACTTCCTTTTCTCTTTTAGTTTGTGTTTGTGGGTAGAGATGGGCCTGTTCTAGTCAAAGGATGAAGTTCTCAATTCCGAAGACATGGGCGTCATATTATAAGGGTCACGGTGTTAAATTTCTTCCTTATTGCCTATTGAGAAATTTTTCTATACTTGAAAGAAATTAATTGTGCTTGATTCATTCTTCCACTATAGGCCTTTGTCCTAGTTCTGTGTGTTTGACCCTTGGTCGGCTGTCGGCAAAGAGGTATGGCATGGAGCTCCTGCTGATGGAGTTTGAAATAATTACAATCAAAAAACATGTTTTTGTTAAAACTTTAGTGGTCCAATAGAGACAAACACGGATATCATCTAATGGAAATATCTTAGAATTTAGACTTACATGTGCTGATGATCTTGGTGGGACTAGACCTTTGATGAAATGATCATACTGGGAAATGAACTAGCTGGTAGACAGTTTGATTATGATTTGGCTGCTGGATTTGGGCTTCTTCTCTTTAGTTGATGCATTTCATCCTTTTAGGTTTATGTCCTTTTTGGTTCCTAAGTTATGGTTAAAAACCACTTTTGACCATAAACTCTCAAATGCATTCTTGATACCTAAACAACACTCAAGAGAAAATTTTTATACTTCTGTTTGTTCAACAATTAATTGAGTCCACGAAGCCATTAACGGTTTACGTGGTTTTGTCTTGTCATTAAAAAGGAGTGCCGTGGAAAATGGACGTCATTAATATGCTAAAGTGGAATTTCCATGTCATTAAAAATAAAAATATAAAAATATAAAGGGAAATGTTGACAAGTGCCCCCTGGGACTTATTGCAATTTTTTTTTTTTTGCTAATGTGTTTTAAAAAAAAAATTGAATTGCTTATTTAAAATAATTTTGAAGTATGTATTAGAGATATATTTACTTAATGTCATCTTGTTAAGATTTATTTAGTTGAAAATTTGTGATTTTTAACGAGTGTTTTAAGACACCGTTTAACAATATTCAAATACAAAAATTAATTCTTTTTTTAAAAGGTACTTCTAATTAATTGCAATAGAAATGAATAGTAATTAACCAAATTATTCTTAATTAAATTTAGAGTTGAAGCTAAGCAAATTAAAGATTAAAGAAAAAAAGAGGCTAACAAAAAAAATTACTCAACTTATCATCTGTTTTCTTGCATTTTCATCAATACCCCATTGTTGCTATTCTTCTTTTATTTCTTTTTTTTCTTTTCAATAATTAAGTGAGAAAAAAAAGTTGTTTTGATTTGAAGAAACTATGTACATTTGCTCTAATTTGAAGAACTCTAGCACATTTGTGCAACATTTTATCCCCTTTTATTTCCTTAGATTTTAATTAAATGAGAATAACTTGTTTAATTATTTATTCATTTTTATGCAATAATTAAAATTATTTTTAAAGATTATGGATTTTTAAAATAATTCTTAATTTTTCATATTTTATTTTTGTTAATGACGTGTATATGCTATGTTAGCTCTTTCTGGTGACATGACAAGCACAACGTAGGCAATTAAAAGTCACTTAGGTTTGACTAACATTCAAGTTAGCAGAGGTACTAAAAATGTCACCTTTTGTGTATAGTTTACGTAGTACCTTAAGAGTGCTTTAAAAGTTGAAGGATTGAAGTGGTTTTTGGTCGTAGTTTATGTATCCATCTTTTTAAAACCAATATATTGTTGATGGGAAATCTGCAAAATACAGGCACACTTATAGGTGCAAACACGGGATTTAGCCGGGGATTTGATCACAATCAGGATAGATCTTTTTGTGGACTTTTGTAATTTTGGCCAACCTGAGGGCCACATTTGGTTTCCATTTTCTTGTATTTCCCTTCATTTTTCTTAGTATTTTATGGCCATACTTTACTTTGAAGTACTTCGAGTCAGTTGTAGTTTATAAAAGGTTTTAGACCCCCTCTTTTTGGACGGACTATTTACAGAAGAAATCGATTGCTTAAACTTGAACTCTCACTCTCTCTCTTCATTTTTCTCTTCTCCTCTTCTCTTCTGTGTCTGATTCTCCCTCTCATTAATATGCTTTCTCTCAACTCTCCACCTTCATTACTGGTCCACACCAATGGTATTTGCTTATGTGTAGTGCATGTTGCTCATAAAGTCTTGAAACTTTCATATGGAGTTGAAGAGAACGCTTTCGTAGTGGAAGAACATATGGAGGTAGAACTAGATAGTTAAGGGCCTGCAAAGCAAGCTGAGTGATTGTGTTGTACGGTGCATTATGGGACGAGGTCATCAATCATAATAGTCTGCCCAAGTGGGACCAGTTATGTCTAGCAGCTAAAACTTGCAATGGCCTAATAATTAACATGACACTAAGGTACTCAGAGGTTCTTTTACTTGATTAGCTTTCACTCCACATCTAAAGTATTCATCTTTGCTTAGAGAAACCAGTTTCTGTATGTTTTTCTTTTGGTTAAGTTTGGGCAAAATAGAAATTTGGCTTGATATTAGCTTGTGAGACTCCGGTGAACCAAAGCAGACTCCCTATCACCTCCCTATGATATTAGTTTGTGTACGCCTAAAATCTCTATTTGATTTCATGTTTCCTTAATTTTGGCAGGAGAATTCCAACCTAGGGTTTTCTGTTCCTCAGGATATGGTTATTAGGACATTAGGAAAGTTAAGGCACAGTGATTCGCAAACCATTTTTCTTTTCTTCATTTTTTCTGGTGTCACTGGATGCATATACTTGCAGTAGCCATTTGAGTATCAGCAGTAACTTACTACTGCTAATTAGGCAGTCCAAAGTAGTCTATAAATGATGCTTTCCCTGTGTATCAATCAGTATTAGTCTTGCTCTAGGTTTTTGGGAAGAATGAGAGCTAATTGATCCATAGTCGCATCTTCATTTTGTGCGTGTCCTGTACATAATCCAAACCCCACCCCTTTCCTCTCTAATCAGATCTATTTTGTTTTAGCCTGACCAAAAACATCATTTTGCTTCTGGATGCAGGAAAATTCAAACCACCATGAAAGGATTACCATTTCAAGAATTAGGGTATGGCAGGAGCTGCTATTTGAGGCCCAAGCTTCAGGTGTTAAGGATGTACTTTGTTGGTGCCTTGCAATTATGCTACGGGATTTCCACCTTACCCATCTTGAAGCATATTGAAAGACTTCTATATGAGTTTCTTCAATGGACAGAATCCCAAGGCAGGATTTCCAGGTGACGCCACATGTGCTAAAGTAACTAGATATGGCATATTCAAGCAAAAGCTAGTAGTGGGTCACATTTGCATGAGCATAAAATACTTGGAGACGCTTGCATTTCTTGTCATTCTAATCATGCTTGGATGATCGGAAACCTTGCTTGGCTTATTCTTACATATGCACATAGAAACCGTAGTAAATTGAGTATGCTTTAATTTGTTGTTTTTGCCCACTGCAACGTTCTTGGTTGTTGGCATTTGCACTCTGGTATGGGAGAGAAAGGGATCCAAGGAAGAGAAACTTATTGCACTAACAGCTATTTGGAGATGTGCTATTCTGTATTCCTTTTTATTATGCCAATTTTTCATTTGATTTAATCTGGTATGTCAGTACATGTACTCCAGATCGCCAGCTAAGGCCCTTGAATGGTCACTATGATCTAAATTGCTTAATATTTGTAGAACACAAACTTAACAAACTTTTTGATGATTTGTTCATCGTGGTTCCAGTGAAAGCTTGGTTCTCATAGTCGAAAGTTAAATTTTCCTCTACCCAGTGAGATCACTGGGCAGGTGAAAAGTCTCCGTGGACTAGCCCATGAAATGTAGCAACCCCCCCCCCCCGGGGAAACCCTCTCTCTGTCTCTCTGTCTCTCTGTCTCTCTGTCTCTCTCTCTCTCTCACTCACGTATCCCTGCTTTGGAACAACAAAAGGTCCTTAGACTATCTCAAATATTTCTATTCATTATGGAGTCCAAGCAAACAAAAAGGGGAATATCGATGCCTTAATTGACTCCAACGCATGTGTCTCACTAAAAGTATTCAAGAAGAGAATCATAAAATTGTTTTGGTTCCCCGTGGTCCTCAATTGATTCTTAGAGAATTGTAAAATAAAATCTATATTCATATGAAAGTGAATTGGATTTCAAAGAAATGATATATGATAAGAAGTTCTGGTACTCTACTCATGGTTAACTACACATACTTCCACACACACTGTTAACTGAAATGCTAATTTCTATAATTTTGGCAATAGGTCATGCTTGGTATATTGATTGATGGTGTCATTGCTGCCCTTTAAATAACCTTTAAATAATAAGATTTTATATTTAAATTGTGTATAGAAAAAATATGCATTGAGATGGTTCATTTTTTTTTTAAATCAATTCGATTTTAATCGGATTTAGTTAAATTTAACGGGATTATTTTCTAAATATATAGAAGTATATATTATCCAATAATGACTTAGGTTTGCCTGAATTTCATTCTGTTTGGTCATCCCAATTAAAACTATCAAATCAAATCAACTACAAACGCATGAACATAACTTCTCAAGTTGTCTTTTTCCATAGGGAGACGCATGGACTTCTCGTGAATTTCATAAAAGAAAACAGGATCCCATTTTGTTGTTTACTCTTTATAACATTTCCAGTCCTATAGGGCATCATTCTTTTTTAACCTAATATCAATATCAATGGGACACACGCAACCCAAACATCTCCATTATTAGAGGGATATAACAAATGCCGACTACAATTAGCCCACTAATGCTGATGCTCCCTGAGAAAAAAAAGGTCACTTTCATGGGAATGTAGGTGTTTTGTTGTTCTTATCGTCAGTATCCAGATTTTGTTCGATTAATCTGATTCGAATACTAGAAAATTCATTTTAAAAATTAATTTTCTTAAATTCTTTTTTATCATTCTCAGGATTTGAACTTGAGACGTTAAGTGGGTAGAGTGTCCGATCATTAAATCAAAAGGGCTTTGATTTTTATGGGAACGTAGGTAATCTACCTTTGAATGGCACATATTCGATCTCTAAACAGAAAATCTAATCCAACCCCTATTGTATTGCATTTCCACCCTCTACTTTGATGATCGGCACCCATCACCTTCCTGCCTTCACGTATTTAACCCAAAAGTTCAAATTCGTTTTCAGGGATTCCCAGTGAGATTTAAGGGCTTTTCCATCGTTTCACCACCCATGAGAAAAGGGGGAATTTCGTATAAACCCTAATTTGCCAATTTCCAAACAATCCCTAATCAGTTACCAACTAAATTTAATGAACTCGAAACAGCAGATCAAATTCAAATGAAAAACTTCACAGACAGATATCGATCGATCGAGAGAGGGAGTTTTTGAACAAAAAAGTCAGGTATTCAATGCAACCTACTAAACAAGCTTTTTGTGAAAAAATTGCTACAAAATAGGACTAAATGTAAAACAGCAATGCAGAAATGTAAACATCGAACTACAGCTATAAAATAAGCTATTACCAACAAAATTAGGGTTTTTTTTTTTTGTATGGATATTACTTACAATATATATATATATAACCCAAAACCCAGATAAAAGGAGAATTAAAATTAAACACAGCAAGTAAATTCATAAGGGTTTTATGGACATTACAAACAAAATGTTGCAAAGGCCCGTAAGACCCACTGCATTCATAATTATTCAAGAAAAAAAAAAAACAAGAAAATGAGAAAACCCCACTTTTAAATTAAACCCCCAAAACTCGTCCATCAATCCCACTTCCAAACCCTAATTTTCATTTCTTTCCTTCGTCTTCCTCAAGCTCAAAAGCTGAAACAGGGAAACTTCTAGAAATCCCAGTGGGGTTGGCAAAAGTGATCGAATTCGGATTCGATTCGTTAATAAAAATATCAGAAATCGTGACCCAGATCAGGAGTTCCTTGCTCTTCACACCTGTCAGTTTCTTCATCCGACGGTTCTCAACGAACGCCGTTACTACCTTGTCATACGACACCGTTTTGCTAATGAGATTGAACCTGTGTTGCTTGCTCTTGTTCTGCTTGAGCCACACGAAGCCGGTGGCTCGGTTGTAGCCGACTTCGACTAAGTCGTCAAGTGGGAGGAGCCCTTTGGGTAGTGAGATCTCTTCGAGCAGCTGGCGTGACTTCTCGATGCAGATCTGCGCGCCGGTGTAGATTTCTGCATTCTCCCTGTTATTTTCAATGACCTGGGAGGACATTTTGGGAATTTCGTTTGGAGGGTTTTTGAAAGAGAGAGAGAGAGAGTGTTTGTGAATGGTTTTTGAGCTTGGGGGAAGGAGCTGGGTTTTATAGATGGTGGTGTCGAGTGAACTTACTAAATTGACATTGAAGTGTTGGTTTATTGTGATGACACCTGGGGAATTCGGAAGGAAGCTTTTCAATTTCGTTTGTTGAAGTCGGTGGCCCCTCCTTTTGGTTTCTATGCTCCCCTGAGGGGCCGTGTGTCTTGACGCAAAATGAGTCTTTCAAAATTATTTTCTTTTTGTATTGTTGGTTTTATTTTCTAAAATATTCATTTTCCCAATTTAAAAAATTATAAATTTATTTTTTTTTGTTAATTTTGAAATTACAAAGGATATTTTATAATAAAAAAAAAAGGAACATACAAGGAATTTTTTTTCCAGTTTTGATATCATGTGGGTAACTCGCGGATGTTGCAAATCACAACGGAATTATGTGTAATTAAAAAAAAAAATTTAAATCGCTCTTTTAGATGCTAATAGAAATAAATATTATATAAAAATTTAAATGAATAAAATAGGACTTTTGTGCCGATCAATAACAACAATAGCAAATAAGTTATATTAATATTTCTACGATAATATACTCTATTTTGTATTGTATTTTTATGTCAATTAAAAAGAAAATTAATTTTATTGAGAAAATTAAAAAAATAGAATGATAACAAAACGAATAAAGTCATAGTCTTGTTGTGTTAGACGAATATATAAAAGTAGAAAATTGTTTATTATGGCTGAGTATTTTTATTAGTAAATTTAGTATGAGAATATGAGAATTGTTTGAAATATATGCATTGCTCGTAGAGTAGCGTGACATATTTTTGGTTTGAATGGGGAACGGATGATTATCCACTTGATGGGTTATGGTAGACCTACAAAAATCCGTTGAAGGTAACTTCGGTGGAGGATATTTCAGCGCTCAACTCAGAAAGAGCGATAAAAAGTTATGAGAGACTTAAAATTCTAAATTTTATATAGTCATTTTATGTTATATGTAAAGTAAACTGTGCATATGTGATTACGTTGTTGTGAAGGATAAGAAAGAGTTTGTTATTAAAATATTTATTTCTTAATTTAGAAAGATTACGATAGATTCGTATTAAATTAAGAAATCTTTAAATTTGATAAAGATTATTTTTTTTATTAGATTGTTACAACTTAGAACCATCATGTAATAGAAAGGAACTATTTCCGTAATGGCTAAGAGGGCTGAGAGAGTGGGAGGCCGAGAGAAAATGGATAGTAACCAAGAGAGTTTTATCAAGAGAATTAGATTAAGAGGAAAATTTTGGCTGAACGGGAACGTGTAAGAGTGTTTGCTGTTTATCGGGAGAGATTTATGGACTTTATGATTATGATTTTGCTGAGACTCTATAGTTATATGGTGTCAGGTCAGATCATATATTATTTTTTTTTTGTTTTCACCATCGATATTTGAAATTTACTCGACTGATCTGGTTCGAATAATGTGGGATTCATTTTAAGGGTTGACTTTTCTAAATTTTTTTTCGTCATTTTCAGAACTCGAATTTAAGATATCTGTTTAAAAAGGTAGAGTGTATGACTATTCTAACCTAAAGAAATTTTGTATATACTACTATTTATAATTTCCAAAGACGGGATTATTCTTCTAACCGAGTAGCCTCAATCTTTGCTTTTACAAAATAATGTTAAATGGATGCAGTGGCAATGGTCTAAAACAGGAATGGCCCAAGATTCCTATTCTAAGTGATAACTAAACTTTGGCTCTAATTTACTTCTAGGGTTGGAAGTGTCAAATCCTTGATTTGATTCTAGTTTTTAATTTTTAAAATTAAAACATAAAAAACCATGAAATTAGAATCAGAAATTAAACATTAAAAATATTAAAAATTTTAAAAATTTTAAAAATTAGTAAAATTCGTGAAAGTCGTGAGAGTTAGAAAAACCATGAAAATAATATAAAATTAGAGCCAAACCAGAATTAAAAATAAAATTAAATTAGAACCATTCCAGAACTAGGTCTGTTTCTGATTCTAGAACCACACAAAGAACCATTATCCAACTTGTGATTTTGATTCATTTTTTATTGAACTAAAAAAATTTGGTTTTGATTTGATTTTGATTCGAACCGATCCTTCCACGTATCTACCATAAATCTACTATGAACCTCTTTTTTGTTGTTTATTTTTTTGGTACATTAAGAGAAGAGGAGAAATGGTGCTAATTGAGCTACTGCTTATAGGCATCTACTATGAACCTCTACTAGGTATATGTGTTGCATTTTGGTTTTGAATTCGAGTTTTAGAAATACAAAAATAGGCACCGAGATAGTTAGTCCTTAAATTGATTACACAATTGTTCAAACCGAATTAGTTGACTTTTTAGATATCGATGATCAAGTTAAAAAAAAAATAGAGAAAGAGGAGTGAGACTCTGGGTTGGGCCTTGTATCCTGTCACAAAAGGAATGGACTACCTCAATATCTTGGCATGTATCGGGAGGGTGGTGGAATGATGGCTACGCCGTTCCTTAAATGTGATCCAGGCTTGGCCCAACAGTTATAGGCCTGAGCCCTTCCATTTTTGTTCTCAAATTATCGATAGATTTCTTTAATAAACCAATGTTCAGTTGAGTTAGTGAAATCTGATACTAAATTGTTTAACTAAAATCTTGAATTTAACTTATAATTTGAATATAGAATAAACTATATTGGGAGAACAGTCTCTTAAATGGGTAATTATAAATTTCAGATCGAATTAATCAAAATATGATTTTAAATATCGATCGGTATCGTAGTAAAAAATATTCAAAGAGTAAAAAAATCACTCTCCCCATGTGTAATGGTTCAAAATTTGTAGAAGTATCCTCTTGGACATACTCTCATAGAACATCCATTCTTTGGGTTTTTCTTTGATAGAGACCAGAGGGAGAGAGAGAAACCAAAATACAAAGCAAAATTATAAATTACCCTTTGTAATGAAATTATTTTAAGAAAATAAAATAGTGAAATTATGATTCAAAATATTATTCTTTCCCTAAAAATTGTAATTTTTTCATAAAAAATATAATTTATCCCAAAATTATAAGAAGATAATTTACTCTCTAAACACTTAAAGAAAAAAATTTCAAATATTATTTACCCTAAAAGATTTCTCTTTACAAACAATTAAATGACAATCAAATATGTCTTAATCTTTCTTTTTTATCCACACCTAATTCTTTTATTTTTTTGGTCCTTATGACCTTGTCCTGTTCTCTTCTCTCTCTCTCTCTCTCTCTCTCTCTCTCTCTCTCTCTCTCTCTCTCTCTATATATATATATATATATATATATATATATCTCCCTCTCCCATGGACTCCACCCATCTGAATCCAAGTCAACCCCTGTCCCTCTCTCTCTCTCTCTCTCTCTCTCTCTCTCTCTCTCTCTCTCTCTCTCTCTCTCTCTTCCTTTTTCGTTTTTGATTAATCAATCATTTTTTTTTCTTTAGTGGATAGATATTTAATTGTTTGCCATCTACTATTCTTCAATCGATGAACATCATAAGATTATTTTTTTTTGCTATCAACACCTAATTAAAAAAAAAATCAATTTAGAGCCTATTTTTTCTTTCATCTATCAAATAATATATGCAATTTATATTTTAATCCAATTTGAATAGATAATTCTTAGCATCTTCAGTTTTTGCACAAACTTTATACTTTCCCTTCATCTAATTTAATCATATTTCATTATAATGGAACAGACACCATAATTTAAAATGTCCATTTTTCCATGGATCCGAGGATTATGAATTTCGAAACCCAATTTTCATTAGTTTTCGAGCAATTTTTCTTTTTCTTTTCCTCTTTTTTTTTTTAAAAAAAATTGTTTATAAGTTATTTTGCAGTTCTCCATTGTGAATTTTGCAATTGTTATGGGATGGCTATAAATAAATAAATTAATTCTAATATTTTTTTGTAATTTCTTAGATTGAATGACAATAGAAAATTTTGAGACAAAAATTAAATTATGATATCAACTGTGACATTTTTTAGAGACGAGACTATCAAAATTTATATTGAAAAGCAATATTAAGAGTTGGGTTTTTTTTTTTTAATCTATTTTATAAACTAAACTAAATAAGTTCATGTAGAAGTATAAATTTAGACTTGGCTTAATATTTGGGAAAATGAGGCTATTTTCGACATTTTATTATTAAACAACAACATAATTTCTTATTATGAGATCCATATAAAAATGTTCAAATTTCCTTAATCATATCAAATAAATTTATCGAAGAAAAAGGCTGCCCTTTTGAAAATTTATATGTTAAAAATTTTCACAAAATTTCTTAGATGTGGATGCGCACAACAATGCACAGATCATTGGCCACTTATTTACTTAAATAAAAAAGAATCACTATTTAAAAATAATAATAATAATAATAAATGGCTTGATGGTGAAATAAAGAAGAAACTGTTCCTAAGCTACTGCATACACTAAAAAAAAAAAAAAATTGCTCTGCTAGCCTGTTCATGTCAGCTTTACACTATCTAAAATGGGCATACGTTACTTTCACTTTTTATCACTTTTTTTTAAAAAAAAATTATTTAAAAAACACTTTTTCTCTGTCACCTCTCTGTGGGAAATTAAGAGAGAGAATCAATCATGGGATTCCCCCCACATGTGTAGAAGATACCTTTGACACTTGCTGCGATCGCTGCCATTGATGAACACCTCAGGGCTCGCTCTTTTTGTCTTGGGCAAACTTGAAGTGGACCCACCATGTTTGAGGTTGTGTCTGTATTCTAGCACAATCTTTTCAAAAACTTCTACTTCAAACATGTTGATTTTCAGTTTGGGGTTCATTTGGTCTCGCACAAATGCAAATGCAAGTTGGTCTCTATGGTTGAAAGCCTCTAACTCATTGAACAGCAAGCATGAATATAAGTTTGTGGTCATGGTGTGCTTTCTCAAGATTAGGGCCGTGTCTGGTACATCTGCAAGAAAACACACATTCTCTTATAAATCATTCATGTAACTTGGAATGACAATACTAATAAAAAGAAGGATCAAGAAAGATGTCAGTTGAATAAAAAGTAACCTCACCTCCTATGTCAAGCATATTGTTGGAGCACATCAGGGAAAAAATGATATTGATGAATGGCATTTACCAAAAAATAAATTATGTAGCAATACACATACAAGGGGAAAAGGAGTGGATGCTTTAACTTTGGTGGAGGTGAAGGAAGATTGAAGCAATTGCCTTTAGTATAAACAAAAAGCAGAGAAGGTTTACTCTTGTCCCCTGAATTTAAAGAAAACCAAGAAGAGTGGATAAAGGAGAAGCAGCAAACAAGAAAAACGATAAACTCATTTAGGTCAACCATTGGTTAACTTTCCTTTTTATCACAATGTTTAACATCTTAAGAAAAACTAGCTTCTCACTAAAACATGGCCAATTCTTTATATGCCAGAAATAAAACTAGGGTCAATACTTTCAGTTCAAACAGAGGAGTTTGAAAAAAGGTACCATTTACCCAGAACTAGCCTAATATATATATATATATATATATATATATATATATATATATATATATATTTAAAAAACTCATAGCATCTCTAATGCATAATGCTTTGAAGTACATAGAAATAAATGTGAATAGAATAAAATATTGTTTTATATACCACTGTATACACACATTATTACAGGACAACTAGGCAGAAAAAAATTGTTCTCACATACTTATTGTCTGAATCAAACTAGTCCAGTTGGCACCTCTGACCACCATGACTACAATTTCTACTTGGGGCTCATTTCTTCTCGCCTTCCTCAGAATGCAACCAATCTTCAGGGCACAACATTTTTGCTTTGGAACAAAAAAGGCAAGTGGTATTTAAAAAAAAAAAAATTGTGATAACCATATTTCAGAGATCCAGATGAACCCTATGAGAACATTTTTTTTGTGTGTAGAATACGAATGGATCTATGTAGTTGGGTCCTACCCTGAAGTGTGCCTCGCAAAATGAAGACATCTAGGGGCCACATTTTCTTGGAAGTACTACAAGCTCATGACTGCAATATGATGGTCTCAATAATTTCTAATCTACGACAACTGCAATTGCATGCACACCTATGAATCAAAATCATAAAATGCCCTTGTTGAGGCATACATACATTATGGTTGCTTTAATAATTATTGATGAAAATAGAAGCAAATGATGATATCAATGTAGACTTGGATGGACTTTTACCACTGCATGCCAAAGATCATCCAGTACTTAAAAAGATGAGTCAATGCAGAATCTTCATAAGTATGATTACTTTACCCTCTTTTAGCCCCCTTTCCATTAGGAATGAAAAAGAAAAAAGGGAAAAGACAAATAGTTCACGAATTGGGTCAATTAAACCAATTTTTTTTTTTTTTTTTTATGCTGTTCACTCCCAGATTCACATATTTAATGAGATATTTTTGGTACCTGATTGTGGTAAAAAATTTACACATTTTCAAATATTATTTGTTCTGGATAAAATTTGTCAATATAGCATGGAAATAGGCTTTGCTTTGCCTTCAGAATCAAGTAAAGATGAACTACCTAGGAATCAACTTGAGTCATATAAATACTCATTAAAAATAAAGTGTAGGTACCTGAAGTGTAAGGAAGCTTCTTAGAACTCCAAGGTTGCATACCATTCTCACAATACGTCTCCATTTGGTCCCTCAAAGCATCATTATCCCACAACTTCTTCCACCTCGCTGTGGCCATAGCCTCCTCCATTGTATGTACAAAAAATGGATGTTTTGAAATAGCCATATCCACGTTCTTGACCACAATAAATGAATGAATCAACAAGAATGGATCAACCACTAACTGCAATTTGGCATCTATCCAAATGCTGAATTTTGAGTTTGGGAAAAGCCTGTGAACTAAGTGTTTTGGAATCACACCATTCATAGCTGGATTAGCATAAAGGCTCTCAGTCGAAACCTTGACAATCCTCCATGCCCCTATCCTATATTCGCGTGAATTTCTTGTTATTAGATTGTGTTTCTCAAGACCCTTTTGAGTAATGTCATCAACAAACATGAAGAAACATAGACTGTCTAGGGTTTGTGATCCTAGGCCTTTCGGTTGGCGGATTTTGTCATGGTCACCAAATATCGCTGAGACTACCACTACTCCATTGCACCTCTCCATTGCCATTCTATCTGATCATTTAAAACAATCACAAGACAGTTTTTTTTTTTTTTATCATCATTGAAGGAAAAAAAAAAAAAAAAAAACCACTGAGCTCAACTCAACTCTAGCTTCTAAATTAGTTGTAATTAATTATGTGAATCCGTTTTCTCTATTTGATTCTATTTTTGAATCAAAGAAAGAGAAAATCAGATAAAAAAAAATTGTCAATTGGCTATTTAGGATTTTTATTGTTAAAATTAGATCTGTCAATAATCAAATGAAATATATCATCAATTAAAAACTCAATACAAATTGAATCAAATGAAAATCAGAATATATGGATTCAAGAACTCACCCGAATCACTGATTGGGAAGTTCTTGAAGAATCCGCAAGGAACTTCCGTTTGTTGATTTTCATGATTGAAATAAGAAATCCTCTTCTGGGTACTAAAGCTTCCTCCAAAAGAATTGAAATTCCCCTGCATATACCTCAGAGTCGAATCCTCCTTGTACGAAGAATTCCTACAGAAGTCTTGGATTTCCTTGAACACCCACGTATAATCTAATCAAATTAAAGCAAAGCCAATAATCAAAAATCAAAATTATGGGTAAACTGAATGCGAAATTGGATTTATTCAAATGGGTAAAAGAGGATTCTGAGAGGACCTGAGAAGGAAACAGGGGAAGAGCAAGAAGAGCGAAGAGTGGGGAGAGCGTACTTGTGTTCGCCATAGGAGGAAGGGTAAGAAAAGAGAGGGGCTTGGATAGGATCGAAAGGAGAGGATCGAAAGAGGCATTTGGCGGAGAGAGAAGAGTAGAGAGCGAGGAAGAGGGTGGCAAAAAGGTAGAAGAGAGAGAAACAGAGGAGTTTTGATTGCAAAATTAGAGGTTTTGTCAGTGATGCTGCTGCTTTCCCCATTAACTGACTGACAGATTCTTTACTCAAGTTTCCGAGCCCCTTCTTTTGTTTTGTCCCCCGCCCCTCCCGCGCCCCCCCCCCCCGGCCCCCATCACTCTCTCTCTCTATTAGTATTTATTTTATTATAAATTAATTAATTAATCAGTTGTTCGCTTGTTTATGAATTCATCGTAGACTTGGTTGTGCCCATTTCATTGTTTTATCCATTTTTGCCTAGGGACATGTTTGTCACACGTGTCCCGGGATCAACAGAAGGGGCACCCAAATGGCTTTTTCTTTTTCCTCACTCTATCTCAAAAAAAAAAAAAAAATCATTTTTGTTAATAAAAAAAGAAAAATTATTATCAAGTCTAGTAACAAGGTGATAACTGCAGAAAATTTAGGTTAATAATTATTAAATAATTTTGTATACAAAAGGTTAAATTATTAAAATATAAAACCAAAGTCTTCTTTCGGGCCAAAAATATTCCCATAAAACAAATGCTTTTGTTTTAGACCACGTTGTTGGTATGAAAGGAAAATTAATAAAATCATTATTTTGTGCTAAATAAAGTATCTTTTGTGCAAAAAGATATACGACAGTGGAATTTGAGTCCCCCTACCTATTAAAAAAGAAAATTCCTATATATGCGAGAGAGATTTGACTGTTGAGGAATTTACTAGCCAGACATTTAGAAGCCTGCTCCTGCTTGCCCCGGTTCGGAGAGAGAAGCTGCAGAGACAAAATCTAAGAACTATTTTTCATAAAATCGAAAGCAAATTATTTTGGTACAGAATTATTTTTAAAACCAATTTCATCTCAAAGACAATATATATATTTATATAGTTTTTCATCCCTAATTCAAATTAAAGTTAACACAAACTATCTAACTATACTGAATTTGATTCAATTTGGTTTGAGAATAGATTGAATTCTTAAAAGATAAAAGTTTCACGATATTTATTTTTATCATATATAAAATTTAAAATCTAAATTTTATTTAAGAAATACCTGTATTCAAATATTGAATAGATCTGTCACACAGTTAAGATATTTAAGTGAGTTTGATGATGTTCTTGCTTTATCAAGGTCCAAGAATTTCTCCTACACAAAACTTTTCATCTAGGTGGTGGCCTTAGCCTTCCCTCTGAAGAACTATTTTGTATTATATTTCTAATTTAGAAAATTTGTCATAAAAATAATAACCTCCAAGCTTCCTTTGTAACTCAAATCAAAGGAGACAACTACTTTATTTGAGGATTGCATCTCTATCTCCGTCTCCATCTCCATCGCCATAGATATAGTGTACATGGAATTATTGTACCAAAGAAAAAAGGATTTGTTGAAATTCAAGCACAATAATCCAAACATAAAGATAACGTCACTCTTATCAACCAACTCAGTCGACAAGAATTGCCAAATCCTATTATCACATTAGAACCTTGTGTCTATTATATTACAATTGAAATATTTTTTTTTTAGATTCTATGTTAAAAGACGTATTAAACCTCAAGTTTAAAAGGATAATATTATGATAGATATTGTACGGTTTCTTTTTATAAGAAATGTGATATCTTCAAGAGTACAGTCTAATGATATAAATACCCTTCTCTAACTTGATGATTTCTGATTCAAATGTCTGAACAACAAAAAAAAAGATATTTATATCTAAATTTTGAGGAATTATTTGTATGATTTGTCTCATTAATAGAGAGAGAGAGAGAGAGAGAGAGAGAGAGACATTTCTGCCTACCTATTTTCATTGAGTAACCAATAATTGTGTGACATCTTTGAAAAACAAAAATAATTACAACTCTTATTAAAAGTCTATAAATATGAAAATTTGAGTATGATATAATTAAAAGGTATGAAAGAATAAAATAATTAAATTAACATTTCAAAAATATAGAAGTAAAGATTTCCACAAATATTCAAAACTATAAAATCACCAAGATAGACATAGCCAACAATTGAATTGGACCGTAGAATCAAAAGGAATCGAATCGTGATTAATGATTCTAAAATCATTGACCGGTTTATAATTCAGAATTAAAATTGGAATCATGTTTAAATATTTAATTTAAGTTTCTCGATTTGAAAAACTAAAAATCAACGGTTAAAAATGATGATTTTTGAATTGAGTTTTTAATATATATATATATATATATATATATATATATATATATATATATATTTTAATTTGCTAGCTGTTACCGTTAAAGTGAACCACGTGGGAGTAGTGTAGGACACAAAGACGATAATTGACAATTGAGCCATTATAAGATAAAGCCATGAAAAGGTGAACAAGTTGCATGAATTTTAATGGTTCCACAATCCGTGAGAATACATACGTAGCTCAATTTTTAATACAAAAATTGAATTCAAATTTTTCCTCCCTTCTCTTTTATTTTTTATTTTTTATTTTTTATGGTTTTAATTTTAGAACATGAATTAAAATTATTTAAAATTAGAATCGAAATTAGAATTATTAAGAATTAAAATTGAAACCGAAACCAACAATTCCAAAACTATAACCATATTTTCCCTTAAGATACAATTCCAATTCTACTAAATTAAGAACCGGAAATCAGCGGTTATGAGATGGTCACCATCTCTAGGTTGGAGTATAGACATTAGATCTAAGTATTTGTAAGACACTCTATTGACTCCGGTCTATTTAGATTCATAACTTACAATACCAATTAGTTAATTGGTATCGTCGCCTTTCCCATCTCGGATTCGAGTTTCTTTATATACGCGAAAAAAAATGTTCACGTCACGTGAACTAACTTATCATTAGGATTGGACTTGGTCTAAACTAAAGTTGTTACACAAAATATTTGTACCTTTTTACTTGCTCATTGTTGATTATTATTTTTTTTTTTAGTGAAAATGCTGTTAAGACCAATTCCTTTCTAATATTATTACAAAATTTTTTTATCGTGAAATATTTAGTTTGAATTATAAATATGGTTTGAGCAATGAATGCGGGATCACGGTGTCACGATCTTAAAATTTACACTATTCACACAATTCAATGCTATTCAAACAAATTTCTCTAAAGTAGATGATTTCGTGACACAATTCAATGCTATTCATACAAATTGTAAAAACGAGAGGAAAAAAAAAAGAAGAAAAAACCTAAATCATGAGATGGTCAAAGAAAAAGTGATCAGTGTGGGCAGTGTTTCAATCGTGAGTCAAGACAACTCGATAAAACCAAAGTCTTTCCACAGAAGGACAGACGAGGGAGCAATGGTCATTACATATTACCTGCCTCAAAGAAGGTAGTCTAATAGTCACAATTATTTCTTAACATGATGATCCCAAATTCAAATCATGAACTAACAAAAACGAATACACATCAGGTGCCTAATTGGGATCACAAATTAGTATGTGTATATATGTACATACACGTGGGTTTATAAATTATTGTTATATTTCAATAGTATTGCTCTTTCCTCATCCTCATCATACTCTAATTTATGTTAATATAGGCATATGTGAGTATGATGGGACCAAGTAAAGAAGGAGATTGAATGAGTCCACAAAGGAATAGGGAGAGAGGGGTGATTATTAAATATAATTATATTTTCGTTGTCATATATTTTTGTTAAATATCACAAGATATATAAAAAAGTATTATTTATTAATGCGATCCAAAAAAAGTTTGTGTTAAAACATTTAACACATACATACATACATACATATGTATGTATGTATGAAAAGTTGTGGTAAATTAGAATGAATTTGGAAATTTTGTTTTGATTAGGTTGTGAAGAAATATTTTGAGGGGAGTGAATAAAAATAGGCCTAATCTTTTAGTAGATTTGAGTTCATTATTTATTTATTATTATTAGTTGTTGGGAAGAACTTGACTTGCTTATGATAAAAAGAACCATTAAACTCATTTTTCTTTTGTTTTTCATTTTGGGGTACACATTAAACTCAATCAAGTTGTTGTTTATTTTATTATTTATATTAGTTAGATGTATTGGGGCAGGCAGGGCATAATTGTGAAATTCTAAAATCAACCTGGTGATTGGGGAACCTAATTTTCCCAATTTTGCTTTACTCATCTCTATTCGTTTGAATATTATGCTTATTTATTGCTTAAGTTTGAGATTGGTCAAATCTGCAAAGAAATTTTTGGGTTATTATCTAAAGAGGGTTTTTTTTTTTTTTTTTTTTAACTTGATTGTTTAATATTTGACATTTTTTTTTGTCACATTGATCAAATTAGTTGGACCCTACCACTTTCTCCTGGGCATATAACTCATTCCCATTTTAAGGACATGGTCCAATCCAACCTCCTTTTTGCTTTGGGCTCCATGGATTCTCTCCTTTGTTACTAAGTCCATTAATTTCCCTATTGGGTCTCATTTGAAATATTAGTCTCTCATTTGTATCCTCCAGTCTAGCTTGCTCCTGGCCCAATTGTGGTCGACTGCCCAATTTATAGGCCCAACATCTGCCTCTCCTTAGACTTCCCCTTCTGTCCTGAAATAAATCTCAAATCGCGAATGTTCCCCACGTGCTTTCCCTCATCGGTTTTGCTTTTTTCCTTTCAGGGACAAGCTCTGGAGTAATGTACGAAAATAACCCATTTTTTAAAAAATTTTTTTAAAAAAACCTGAGGGGGAAAATATTTCCCCAAATAACCCGTATTTGTCGCGGGTTGGACCCGCGACCGTATTTGTCGCGGGTTCAACCCGCGACAAAGCCACGTGTAGGCTGGGGAGGTTTCCGCGTCTTGGAAACGCGGAAACCTATTCCGCGTCTTGGAAACGCGGAAACCCTATTCCGCGTCTTCCAAACGCGGAAACCCTACCGCAAACCCTATTCCGCGTTTTGCAAACGCGGAAACCCCACAAACACACGCCATTACCCCAACCCCATTCCCTCCCAAAAACGCACGCTATTCCCTCCAAAAAACGCACGCCATTCCCCCCTCCAAATTGTTTTAATCTCCCAATTGTATTACCCCCTAATTATTTTAATTCGATTTTTGTAATTATATTTAATTTCGATTTTTGTAATTATATCTAATTTAGACGATCCAAAATTATGTATTATAATAATTAAAATAAATCAGGTTAGTTTGTCTTTATAATTTTATGAAAAATTATAAAATTAAAAAATAATTCTAAAAATTTTTAAAAATTAGAAAATAGTGACAAAAAATTCTCATAATTGAAAAAAATTGTAACATTACAAAATATTAGTATTAGTATCTAAAAATTATATGTTAAGATTCATTATATTTTAATATATTATTTTTCATTTTTGATTAATTTAATATAAAAATAATATCATATTGCATAAATAATCAAAATCAATAGAGTTTTAAAATAGAGAATGAAAAAAAAAACTATGATATATGTGTATTATCTAAACAGTTAAAGTAAAATAACAATTTGAAAAAAAAAAAACTAATTTCTTATAAAACAAAAAGGAGAAACGAAACAAATAAAATCCGAGAAATGAACATATATAAATGAATCGAATTATTATTAATATAATATAGGATACAAAATACATAATATATAACTAACGTTGTCGTCGCCTTCTTGTATCATAACGTCTAACATCTAAATCTGTCCTGATATATGTAGTGTCGTCTTGGAACGATAAACCCATATCTATTATGTATTTTGTATATTATGTATTTTGTATCCTATATTATATTAATAATAATTCGATTCATTTATATATGTTCATTTCTCGGATTTTATTTGTTTCGTTTCTCCTTTTTGTTTTATAAGAAATTAGTTTTTTTTTTCAAATTGTTATTTTACTTTAACTGTTTAGATAATACACATATATCATAGTTTTTTTTTTCATTCTCTATTTTAAAACTCTATTGATTTTGATTATTTATGCAATATGATATTATTTTTATATTAAATTAATCAAAAATGAAAAATAATATATTAAAATATAATGAATCATAACATATAATTTTTAGATACTAATACTAATATTTTGTAATGTTACAATTTTTTTCAATTATGAGAATTTTTTGTCACTATTTTCTAATTTTTAAAAATTTTTAGAATTATTTTTTAATTTTATAATTTTTCATAAAATTATAAAGACAAACTAACCTGATTTATTTTAATTATTATAATACATAATTTTGGATCGTCTAAATTAGATATAATTACAAAAATCGAAATTAAATATAATTACAAAAATCGAATTAAAATAATTAGGGGGTAATACAATTGGGAGATTAAAACAATTTGGAGGGGGGAATGGTGTGCGTTTTTTGGAGGGAATGGCGTGCGTTTTTGGGAGGGAATGGGGTTGGGGTAATGGCGTGTGTTCGTGGGGTTTCCGCGTTTGCAAAACGCGGAATAGGGTTTGCGGTAGGGTTTCCGCGTTTGGAAGACGCGGAATAGGGTTTTTGCGTTTCGAAGATGCGGAATGCCTATTCCGCGTTTCCAAGACGCGGAAACCTCCCCAGCCTACACGTGGCTTTGTCGCGGGTTGAACCCGCGACAAATACGGTCGCGGGTCCAACACGCGACAAATACGGGTTATTTGGGGAAATATTTTCCCCCTCAGGTTTTTTTAAAAAATTTTTTTAAAAAATGGGTCATTTTCGTACATTGCTCCAAGCTCTGTCTCTTCCAGCCATCTTCCTTCCTCGTCAAAATCCCTAGGTTAACAGTCTGATCTTCGTTTGCCTTGTCGCTCTCTACTCTCTGCTCTGTTGTCATTGCACCCAATGTGTCGTTGACTTTACCCAATGTGCTAAATCGATTATGCTGTACCCGTGCTTTCTTCTCTCCCCATCTCTTTAGTTACTTTTTTGTGAAATCTTTGTCTTTTGGAGACAATCATCCATGGACCGAGACCTTCATCGTGATCCGCCTCAGTCGCTGTCATGATTTGCTTGCTGCTCTTTTGCTGATTGTTGTCCGATGACACCTCTGCTCCCTGTAAGTTTGTGACTAAGCTAATCTTTTGTTCCATGCAATTTTCTGTTTGGTTCTCTGTTTTCTTTTCCTGATCTTGACCCTTGAGACAAGCGGACTATCTAGCTCAATCTCCACATATATACGTGCATATTTACCCTTAACGGCATTTGTTGTATTGGCATTGATTTTTGTAGGCTTCCCTATCATCTTTTGGGAAGTTGGGGTAGTCTAATCCATACTGCTGACTTGATTTTCTCCTTTTAGGGTGAAAACCAGGGTTTCTATTTCGTTACTGTGAGGTAATGATCATGGATTAACCAATGCCCGTGTCAAGACGTGGAAGTAATCTTGCTTGCTTATTAGTTTCGCCAAGAAGAGCCCTTCCCCCAGATCCAAGAGTTTGAGACTGCCTTCTAGCCTCCACATTTGTCTCACCTCGGAGAACATTAGTTGATATCCAATTTCCTTCCCCAAAAGCTTAATATTGAGGGACTACCTCTATGGTTTTCATAGTTTCCTTTAACTCTTCATTTGATATTGTTGGGATTTGTATAGAAATAATATTAATTTTTAAAACAACACTACTTAAAAAATATTTATAAAACTAATCTACCTATATCGTAATTTCAAGTTACGACTTACATGAAGTCACGACATATGTTTAAAACGTGATATGTCAGAACTTAAAATCACGACATGATCATTAATATCATGTCGTGAGTCAATTCACGACATGACATTAATGATTTTTTTTTGTAATTTGTAACTTCTATTAAAATTAATAAAATTAATTTTATTTTTTATTTTGTTTATTATACTTTATTTAGTATATTTTGGTTTTTGAGATTTGTTGCTCATTAGTTATGATATTTGGATAGTATTGTATATGAAATCTGATTATGAAGTCGATAAATGGTTGATTTGGTCACTATCGGAGTTTGTGATATCTGTGTTGTATTTTAATGTTTGTGTTGTAATGTAAATTTAGATAGCAAAATGGTTGATTTGTCTACTATCGGAGTTTGTGGTATTTGTATTGTGTTGTAATATTTGTTTTGTATTGTAAATTTGGATAGCATATAATATAAAAATTGATTTCGGACAGTAAGCAGAAGTATGTCGTGAGTTAAACTCACGACATGGTATTAATGATCATGTCGTGATTTGAAATCACGACATAGATGAGTTATTTTTATAAATATTTTTTAAACGCTGTTGTTTTAAAAATTTTTTAAAAAATTAATGTTATTTCCGGACACAACTCCGAGATTGTTATCTCCGGAATCTTGCCCTTTGGTGCTTCCACTCCTTGCTCTTCCTCCTCGATTAGCTCTCCCTCCTCTAACTCCACTACGTACCATTTCTCAATGCCATTTTCTGCACTGAGAGACCGCTTTCATTTGAACTCCTGCATTGCATTCATTTGCTTTTGCCTTCTTGTTACTTCTCTGGAGTCGATCCTCATCTTCCGGTGAAGTTCCTGCATCCTCCTCCTCACTAAGGATTTGGGTTCTGTGAGTCTCTGATAAAGTCATCTTCCTTGTACTTTGCAAGTAATGAAATGATAATTTTAAACTCCATAACTATTTTCATATAAATAAAAGATAACCATGATAATTCAAAAAAAAAAAACAATAAATTCATATTAATCATAAATTAATTAACGTATTATCAATATTTCTCAATATTAATAAAAAATAAACAGTCAAACTGTAAATATATTTACAAATTATAAAGATTAATGTGCAAACTTATTTCAACGGCAAGATCCGATCCAATATATATATTGTCATACACACATACATAATCTATCTTGTATATTTTGTAAGCCAAATATATTTGTTTGTATATTTGTATCTTGTTTATTTATAATTATTTTATAAAATATATGTAAACCAAACATATACATGTATCAAATATATTTTATCATACATACATACATACATATGCATGTATACATGTATGTTTGATACATATATTAAAATTATATTCTCATGTAACAAAATATAAAATTAAGGTTAGGTTTTTCTATATGGGTCCTAATTTGTCATACATACATGTTATATGGGGGGTTGTGTGTGTGTATGTATAAATATTATATTTGCTAGATGTATATGTCACATAATATACATGTGCAAACCATAAGATACATGTAACCATGAATTAATTAATACATGTATATGATACATAAATATATATATATATATATATAATATTTGATATATAATTTTTTTCAGATATTCTCTTCATGAACAATTATTAATTAGCTGTTATATCATCAATTATGTATATACTGCATGATATACATGTATGCATGGTCGGGTTGTCGAATCCCTCAAATTAATACTGATTTCCCCAATACAACAAACTGTAGCAATAGTGGTTATCAGGTCGAATTCCAAGAAAACTAGTTAATTCAATCTCTTAGTTAATGTAAAAAAATTAAGTTGAGGTTTTCAAACAATTTGTTAAAATAAAATTTGTCGAATAAAAATTAATAACCTAAAAATAAGAAACAAATTAACAATACAAAATACTAAAATTTAAGGAAAAAATTCAATTTACCAAACTCCGATTCAAGAATTCATATATTCGATTGTATTATTGATCATTGGTTGAAAATATTATTCTTGCAATTCAAGTATTTAACCTTAAATCTATTAGGATAATCATAATAAATCTTGCGTTTTCCTAAAATAATTGACCAAACTCAGCATGCAATCAAAACTTATCATTAATCGACTGAGTACGATAGCGTTCCATATCAAATAATGACAACATTAAGTTCTATAAAAACAGTTAAACCAAAATACAAATAAACAGGATAGCCGTATAATTATTCGATTTTGTTCTATCGATTTTTTAGATTAAAATGAATATCGGTAACGACCCATAAATATAAATAACATATTTGCTACTTGTACCATTCATTCATGACAATTACGGATCACTGAATTTCTGGATAGCAATAGGAAAACTAATATTGAATTAAATTGTCAGATTAACCAATATTAGATTTCCCTAAAAATAAATCAAGAATTAACGAATATTTGAATAAAATGGCAAGAAATTAAGAACATAACCTCACAATGAAAAACAATCGATTAAAATTCCCCTTGAATCAGAATAAAAGAATTAGCCACTCATGGTGGTAAGTATCAATACAAGAAAATAGAGAAAAATAAATGTTCCAAAGAAAATTTTAAAAAATAACCTAATGGAGAATGAGTCCTTGACTTATGTAACTTCTGTTTCTTCCGGAAGATGCAGCCGCCTCCTCTGGTGGGATATTATGTCAATGTGCAGGCCCTTTTTGTGAATGAGATATATGTGGGAATGGGGCCGCCAGCTATTTCTTTTAGAGAGTTTATATATAGCCTTCTTTCCTTTAAACTTCTAAATCAACTTGAAATTTCTAAAATTAGGTAAATTACAAAATTTTTCTCCCACTAAACAACTATGACTAAAAAAAATGAAAATACTATTAAAATGTTGAAATTGGAATTCAAGTTCCACTTCTTTAAAGCCCAATAAGATATCTTGACCCAATTATCTTCAAAATCGCCTCATTAAGCTCAATTTGCTCCAAATCTTCAATTTCAATATCCTAAAAATAAAAATTCAATAAACACAACCATTAGGGTATTAAACAATTCAAATTCAAACCATAATAACAATAATAAATTCAATAAATTACATGTTATCAAATTCTCCCACACCAAATCAATACGTGTCCTCAAGCATTTACTATCCCAATGTCATACAACCATTCTCCTTTTCACTCGATCATCTCCTTCAAATCATTCTCAAACAATTCAAATCAGCACATATCGAAAAATTTAAGTCAAAACAACAATACAGAGAACAAGTGATCATAGCACCATAATCTTTAAAAGAAAATAGAAGCATCCCATCAAATTCGGTAATCTCATCAAAATTCAATATATCAAGATCCAATACCGTCACAAGAATTTCACTCTATACACTCAAAGTGTTTAAGAGAATTTATCAACACTCTCAAAATCAAAGCATAATATGCTATTACCATAAGCTTGCTTATTAATCGAATCTCCACCACTAATTATATGAATTCAAAACAAAAATCAGGGGGGTTTTGTAAGGATTGTAACTTGGTTTGGGTAAAGGTAGGAAAGAGGGGAGTATAATGTGTAATGCATACCAAAGAAGCATGCCAAAGATTACAAGACATTCCTATCATCAAACCCATCTCAAGACATGAAATACAATCAACCCAAGAAGATAATATCTCATTTCTCAATCAAACCTTTGCATTTTTCCCAGTTTTAGGCTTTGGGAATTTTTTTTTTCTTTTTTCTTTTCTGCGCCTTCTTTCTCTTTCTTTCTCTCTCCCTCTCTTTTTTTTGAAGAGAAAACTAAATGAAGATCAATGAAAATGCTGCGCATATATAATCCACCCCAATTGTGTAATCGACTTCCCAAAATAAATCCCATAATAGAAGTATCCAATTTTCTTTGCAAATAACTACTCAATTCTTACTCTAAGCATATACTTCTTTGATATAAGGACCAAAACGAAGGTTAAACGTAAAAGAAGACTATATGTTAATTAATGAGGTTAAAGCAAAGAAAAGGAATATAAGCTCAAATGGGTTCCCTAGGGGATGAATATGCATGGGAAGGTCTTTTAAGATAGATAAAGTGTGTAAACCTAATTGCCCCAATCATATTAATGCATGAAGTCATAAATGTGGCCTTGAAAAGCATAGCAAAGCAAGTTCTAGAATAAACACACTAAGATTGATTCACACTCATGAAGAAAGATTAGAGTAAATGTGATGACATGCTCTTAAGGCTCAAATTCTTACAAAAATTGTGCAATGTTGTATCGAATCTTATTTATCTTCTTCTAATTTAATCATCAAAGTCAATGGAATGCTTAAAATATTTTATCCAAAATAACTAATCACATTTGTCTTCTTCATGCATTTCAACTTAAGTCAACAATGCATGCCAACTCAAAATCATTTTCAGACAAAATTTAAGAGAGTAATAAAGTTCCAAGGAAGAATAGAAGAGATGACATGGGTTCATAAAATTCTCCCCCACATCTCAATACTACATTGTCCTCAATATATGTAAAAGATAAGAAATTTATGCACAATGCTAAAAAAGTCAAAGCCAGCACAATTGAAAACTAATCTCTGAAATGAAAGATGTTATGCAATGAAAGAGAACAAGGAAAAGAAAGATAAAAAACGAGAGAACGCCCCTAAGGTGATGGTGGGAATGGGAGTTGAAATCCCACAAAATTCGCGAGCGCTTGGATGTTCTGCTCTATCTGAGAGATGTGTTTCTGCATGTCGTGTACCATTTGAGTTAAGGAAGGAGATTGAGACAAACGTGCAGCATCGGAGAAACCTACAAAAGAAGAGTGAACTCTCGACTGAATATTAGGGTTTTGGTTTGGGGCCCAATTGGGGATGACTGCGTCTGAAAACTGCATTTGGGGAATTTCTTCAGAACCGTCTCTCCTTTTTTTTTAAGGCCCAAAATCGCGTGATCACGCCTTATGAAGATGACTGCTTCTGTCTAGTTTTTTCACTTTTTTCGGAAAACCACGTGATCATCTCTTAAGAACGAGAGTGCTTCTGCCCAAAAAAAAATTATTTGGCTTGTGAAACCGCGTGAAACCGCGTGATCACGCCTTAATGCTAAGACTGCTTCTGTCCGAAATCTGACTGTCACTCTATTTGTGACTTCGCTTGAGAAAATTGCTAGACACATGCAAAAAATTAAGAGAAGGGATAAATAACACTAATAAAACACTTAAAATGGAAAAAATGAAATAACTAAAAATTAAATCATACTCGTTAAAAAATTCTGGGTTGCCTCCCAACAAGCGCAGGTATTTAACGTCGTTATGCTCGACAGTTTTCATGGTTGATTCAGCCAAAGGAATAATTTGGACACGTCAATGTAATGTCCAACATTGTAGAAATCTCCATATCATCGTGAAATATCTTCAACTCATGCCCATTCACTTTGAAACTCTTGTTTGTGTCAAGGCTTTTGATTTCCACGGCACCATGAGAAGACATATTAGTGACAACAAATGGACCAACCCAACGAGAATGCAACTTACCCGGCATGAGTTTGAGTCGAGAATTATATAGAAGCACTTTTTGTCCGACCACAAATTGTTTCCTTAAGATAATACCATCGTGAAACAATTTGTTTTTCTCTTTATAAATTCTTGAGTTCTCATAGGCGTCCAATCGCAACTCTTCAAGTTCTTGCAATTGCAATTTCCTCGACTCACCGGCTGCATCCATATTGATATTGCAACGTTTGATCGTCCAATACGCTCTATACTCAACTTCCACAGGTAAATGACAAGATTTTTCAAAAACTAACCTATAAGGAGACATTCCTATTGGTGTTTTGAAAGCTGTCCGGTAAGCCCAAAGTGCATCATCTAAACGTAAACTCTAATCCTTTCGTCCCGGGTTGACCGTTTTCTCTAAGATGGATTTAACTTCACGGTTGGAAACTTTGGCTTGTTCATTTGTTTAAGGATGGTATGCCGTAGCGATCCGGTGATGTACTCCATATTTCTTCATCAATGCTACGATTGCTCGATTGCAAAAATGACTCCCTTGATCACTTATGATGGCTCTAGGGATCCCAAAGATGCTGAAAATATTAGTCTTGATAAAACCTACAACAGACTTAGAATCGTCAGTCTTGGTGGCTTTTGCTTCCACCCATTTCGATACATAATTAACAGCCAAAATAATGTAAGCATATCTATAAGACGAAGGGAATGGACCCATAAAATCAATACCCCATATATCAAATATTTCACAAACAAGAATAAGAGTTGAGGCATCTCATTTCTATGAGATAAAGATCCTGTCCTCTGACATCTATCACAACTTTTACAAAATAAGTAAACATCTTTAAACAAGATTTTCCTATATAACCCACTATCTAAAACTTTCCTTATAGTTCTCTTTGGTCCAAAATGTCCCCCACAAACATAACTATGACAAAATGCTAAAATGGATTTATGTTCATTTTCTGGGACACATCTCCTAATTATTTGGTCAGAGTAAAATTTTCACAAATAAGGTTCATCCCACACATAATATTTCATCTCATATCGAATTTTTTCCTTCCTTGATTTACTAAGATCACTAGGCAAGATGTGTGTGACCAAATAATTCACAATATCTGCATACCAAGGAGTAATACCTTTCAAGTGAAATAACTGTTCATCGGGAAAAGATTCAGAAATAGATAGTGGATCTTCCTTCTTCACTAACCTGCTTAGATGATCAGCTATCAATTACTCAGCTCCACTTCGATCCTTGATGTTCAAATCAAATTCTTGCAACAAGAGAATCCACCGTATCAACCTGGGTTTCGACTCCTTTTTTGTCAAAAGATACTTCAAACTTGCATGATCAGAATACACAATTACTTTAGAACCAAGTAAATATGATATGAATTTATCTAAAACAAAAACAATGGATAAGAGCTCATTTTCGGTGGTGGTGTAGTTGTATTGAGCAGCATTCACTGTCTTTGAAGCGTAGTAAATGACGTAGCTCTTCTTATCAATCCGCTGGCCAAGAATTGCTTCCACAGCAAAATTGCTTGCATCGCACATAATCTCAGAAGGCAAATTCCAATCAGGTGGTTGAATGATTGGTGCAATAGTCAACAGGTTTTTGAGCTTAACGAAGGCTTCCTTGCATTTTTCTCCGAATTCGAAAGGTATATCTTTCTGAAGCAATTTGGATAATAGCAAGGCAATTTTTGAAAAATCTTGAATAAACCTGCGATAAAAAGCTGCATGTCTAAAAAAAGCACGTATTTCCCTAACATTTGTAGGGTAAGGTAAGCTCTTGATTAAATCAACTTTGACTTTATCAACTTCAATACCCCTAAAGAAATCACATGCCCTAGCACTATGCCTTCCTTTCCCATGAAATAACATTTTTCATAGTTTAAAACCAAGTTCATTTCCATGCATCTTTTCAGAATTTTGATCAAATGTTCTAAACTATCAAACGAGTCACCGTAAACAGTGAAATCATCCATTAAAACTTCAATGCAATTCTCAACATATTCAGAAAAAATGCTCAACATGCACATTTGAAATGTACTTGGGGCATTACATAAACCGAAAGGTATTCTATAAGCAAATATCCTAAATGGACATGTGAATGTAGTCTTCTCTTGATCTTCTTGTGAAATCACAATTTGATAATAACCTGAAAAACCATCAAGAAAACAAAATAATGATTTTCTGACCAATCTTTCTAACATTTGATCAATAAAAGATAAAGGAAAGTGGTCCTTTCTAGTAGTTAAATTGAGCTTCCTAAAATCAATGACCATTCGCCAACCATTTTACACTCGCATGGGTACCAACTCGTTGTCTTATTTTTTACAACCGTGATCCTCGTTTTCTTTGGTACCACATGGATTGGCTAACCCACTTGCTGTCGGAAATTGGATAAATTATGCTTTCGTCCAAAAGCTTGAGAATCTCCTTCATCACCACTTCTTTCATGATTGAATCAGCTTTCTTTGCGATTCCCTCACTGGCTTAGTGCTCTCTTCCAAAAGGATTCGATGCATACAAATTGAGGGACTAATATCCTTTATATCGGTTAAAATCCAACCAATTGCTGTCTTGTGCTCTTTTAGAACTTGGAGTAGCCGATTTTCTTGTTCTTCCATCAACTCTCTTGTTATGATAACGGGCAAGGTCTCTTCATCACCTAAGTATACATATTTAAGATGATTCGGCAAAGTTTTCAATTCCAATGTTGGAGCCTGCAAAACAGAAGGTAACATTTTCTTGTGAGAAACAAGAAATGTGGTGCTCGAATTTAAAGACCTTGATTGTTGTTTCAATATTGACTCTGAAATTTCACAAGTCTCGGTTATCTCTTCTTTGGTGTTCAGTTGCGTATCCAATTCAAAACTTGTGTCATTTTCTTCTTTAAAAATTTCCTGCACAATTGCATCAATGACATTAGCGGAACAAATCGAATGACACTCATTTGGGTATTTCATGGCCTCAAAAATATTGAATTTAACAATCCCGCCGTCAAATTCGACGGAGAGTGTATCATCATCCACGTCTATTTTAGTTTTTGCCATTTTCATGAACGGTCTTCCCAATAGTAGCGGTGCTGAATTTGTAATGGTGTTTTTATTTATTTTTAAGATATAAAAATCTGCTGAAAAAATTAACTCATTAACCTGCATCAAAACATTTTCAACAATCCCTTCTGGATATACGATAGATCGATCAGCCAATTGAATAATCACTTTAGTTTCTTTTAGGGGGCCTAGATTTAGAGCAATATAAATAGAATATGACATGACATTGATTGATATTCCTAAATCTAGTATATCACGTTCAAATTTCTTCAACCTAATAACATAGGGTAAAGTGAACATATCTGGATCCGAATATATCTCGGGTAGAGATCTTTTGATAACAGCAGACACGTTCTCGCCGACTCTTATTTTCTTATCACCTCTTATCTTTCTCTTGTTTGTGCACAACTTCTTCAAAAACTTTGCATATTTGAGTATTTGCTTGATGGCATCCAACAAATGTATGTTTATTTCCACCTTCTTGAAAGTTTTCAAAACCTCTTTTTCATAATCTTCCTTTTTGGATCTTTCAAACCTGCTAGGAAAAGGTGGTACAACTATGTTAGGACTCGTAGGTAAAAGAGAATCGGAATTTACCTTCTTCGGATTTTTATTGACAACTTCGGCTTCTTTCTCTTCATCTTTCTTCTCATTTCTCTTTTTGGATGATGGTGGTTTTGATTGCATTTCGTTTCCACTCCTCAATATCATTGCACTAGCATTTTCCTTAGGGTTTACTACCGTTTGTGAAGGTAATTTTCTTGAATTTTGACGCTTCAAATTGCTAACTGAAGTGGTTAGCTGGGTGATTTGATTTCCCAAGTTTTAAATGCTAGCTCTCGTTTCCTATTGAAATTATTGAGTGTTAGTCGCGAGAGCTTTCACAATATCTTCTAGGGACATACTTGAATTAGACGATTGTGTCGGTGCATGTGTTGGACTATTGAATTGCTGAGAAGAATATTTTGTTTGTCATCCTTGATTCCCGTAACTCAGGTTTGGATGCTCTTTCCATCCGGGGTTATAATGAGTAGAGTAGGGGTCGTACTTCTTCTGAGGTTGGCCAGAAAATCCTCCTACGACATTTGCTTGATGAGTTGAATCTTCTTGCAGAGATGGACATATATCCTTAGGATGTCCGGGTATCGAGCATATGCCGCAAACTTTGGTTGTATGTATTTGCCCTACAACCATCTGACGAACCAAAGCAGTCAATTCAGAAATTTGATTTTCAAGGTGAGAGTGACTTACCTCATTGACACGTTTCGTAACTCCATCCGTTCTCAATCCAAATTGTTGAGAATTTTCTGCCATATTTGTAATCAATTGTCTGGCTTCTTCAGGTGTTTTATTTACCAATGCTCCTCCGCTAGCCGTATCTACCATACTTTTATCCATCGGTAGAAGTCCTTTATAGAAATATTGAATCAAGAACTGTTCTGGTATTTGATGATGTAGACAGCTGGTACAGAGCTGTTTGAACCTTTCAAAGTACTCATATAGCGTATCTCCGCTAATCTGTCTGATCCCACATATCTCCTTTCGAATGTTGGTAGCTCTAGTGCAGGGAAAATTTTTTTCAAAAATAATCTCTGCATCACATTCTATGTGTTTATTGAACCCGGAGGTAGTAGTACAACCAAACATTTGCCTTATCTTTCAGGGAAAAGGGAAAGGCTCTCAGCTTAATCTGTTCCTCAGTCACATCTTGGGGTTTCATACTCGAAGAGACAACATGAAATTCCTTCAAATGTTTATGTGATCCTTACCTGAGAGACCACAAAAAGTAGACAGTAAGTGAATCAAATCAGATTTAAGTTCGAATGCTAACTCAAGAGTTGGGTATTCAATGCACAAGGGTTGTTGATTCAGATTGAGTGCAGCCAATTCCTTCAAGGTTCTCTCACGATCGGCCATCTTTTCCTCTTTTTCTTCAAAAACAGACCCGTCACAAATTGTCAAATCAATGTAAAAAATCGGCCTTCGACGTAACTTACATTTTCTCTGTCTGGTCTATTTTCTCAATCGGCCAGCAGTTTTCTCAATTTCAGGAATATATTCCAATTCACTTCCTTAAGAAGAACGGGTCATAAAATAAAAGAGGTCAGCAAAACAAATAATAAAGATAACATAACTAATAAATCAAGATAGTTCCCCGACAACGACGTCAAAATTTGGTCGGGTTGTCGAAACCTTCAAATTAATACTGATTTTCCCAATGCAACAAACTGTAGCAATAGTGGTTATCAGATCGAATCCCAAGGGAACTAGTTAATTCAATCTCTTAGTTAATGTAAAAAAATTAAGTTGGAGGTTTTCAAACAATTTGCTAAAATAAAATTTACCGAATAAATATTAATAACCTAAAAATAAAAAACAAATCAACAATATAAAATACTAAAATTTAAGGAAGAAATTCAATTTACCAAACTTCGATCCAAGGGTTCATATATTCGATTGTCTTATTGATCATTGATTGAAAATATTATTCTTACAATTCAAGTATTTAACCTTAAATCTATTAAGATAGTCATAATAAATCTTGCGTTTTTTTAAAATAATTGACCAAACCCAGCATCCAATCAAAATTTATCATTAATCGACTGAGCACGATAGCGTTCCATATCAAATAATGATAGCATTAAGTTCTGTGAAAACAATTAAATCAAAATACAAATAACCAAGATAACCGTACAATTATTCGATTTTGTTCTATCGATTTTTTAGGTTAAAATGAATATCGACAACGACCCATAAACATAAATAACCTATTTGCTACTTGTACCATTCATTCATAACAGTTACGGATCACTGAATTTCTGGATAGCAATAGGAAAACTAATATTGAATTAAATTGTCAGATTAACCAATATTAGGTTTTCCTAAAAATAAATCAAGAATCAACGAATATTTGAATAAAAAGGTAAGAAATTAAATTAAGAATATAATCTCACAATGAAGAATAATCAATTAAAATTCTCCTCGAATAAGAATAAAAGAACTAGTCACTCATGGTGGTAAGTATCAACACAAGAAAATAGAGAAAAATAAATGTTCCTAAGAAAATTAAAAAAAATAACCTAATGAAGAATGAGTCCTTGACTTATGTGACTTCTGTTTCTAAAAAAAATAACCTAATGGAGAATGAGTCCTTGACTTATGTGACTTCTGTTTCTTCTGGAAGATGCAGTCGCCTCCTCTGGTGGTATATTGTGTCAATGTGCAGCCTCTTTTTGTGAATAAGATATATGTGGGAATGGGGCCGCCGGCTATTTCTTTTAGAGAGTTTATATATAGCCTTCTTTCTTTTAGACTTCTATATCAACTTAGAGTCTCTAAATTAGGTAAATTACAAAACTTTTCTCCTACTAAACAACTATTACTAAAAAAAATGAAAATACTACTAAAATGTTGAAATTAAAATTCAAGCTCCACTTTTTCAAAGTCCAATAAGATGTCTTGACCCAATTATCTCCAAAATCGCCTCATTAAGTTCCAAATTTTCAATTTCAATCTCCTAAAAATAAAAATTCAATAAACACAACTATTAGGGTATTAAACAATCCAAATTCAAATTATGATAATAATAATAAATTTAATAAATTGCTTGTTATCAATGCAATATATAATACATGTAACGGTGAGTTAATTGGTACATGCCTATGAAAGATTCATGTATGTAGGGCATTGTGTCATACATTTGTGAACGTATGCCAGTCATTGAGTCATATGGCCATTGTGTCACAAATTCTTACATGGATAGAATAGCAGAAAAAGGGAGACAATTTGATTCTTTGTAGAAATATTAAAATTGATCCATTGCCTATTTCACACTCTGTCTCAGACCAAATTTCTCCTCCCGATAAAGAATGTACTTTATGAATCTAGGCTTGTAATGGAAGAAATTTAACAATGCTATGTATTTTGAAATATATGCAGAAGGCCGAAAGATACGAACATGAATTTTTGAGGAAATTAGATACAAATAGGACTCTCTACCGTTCATTTCCCAACCTCACAAGACATAAAAACTGAGAGAGATGGAGGATTTGGTTCTTCTCTATATTTTCTGGTAGATTTCAAGTAAGAAAGGGAAAGAGAGACAGTCGAGAGGTTGTGGATGATAGGGTTTGAGCAGAGAGGATGGTGGGTGAATTGTAAAAGCGAGAAAGAGAGTGACCTCACATGTGAATCAGATAAAGAAACGTTTAGGGAGAGTTCATCTGCAAGTCAAACACCCTTCCAAACAGCAAGATCATGGTGGGTTGGTTGATTTGTCCACAGATGAACTTGGAGGCATTTCGGAAGCTACCTTCTTGCTTCCTTGTGGAAGATTTGTCCAGTAGCTTGTCTAAGGTGATAATTCAATTTTTAAATGTATGTTTGGTTTACTTTCTCTCGGCCCTCATGCCATCAATCAAGTTATGAATTTAGGTGTTGTCTCTATTCTTGTATTTTGCATATTTTGTACTACTCTTTTTGATATAATGAATTTTACTCAAACTATGTACAATTTGTCTTCATCTGGTTGATTTGTGTTCCTTTTTTTTTGGGGGGGGGGGGTTTGAGATTGCTTTTGTTTTAATAACCCAATTAATCAGTACATGATGTCTTCTCAAATCTCATGTACAAAATATTAAATTAAGGTAGGGTTTGATCACACTTCCTATGTATTATATTAATAAGGATGTTACATATATAATATCTCTTCTTATTCTACGAGAGAGGAAAGATTTAATTTGAAAACACTTGCTATCTTTTACCATGAATAACTTTACAGTATTACTATGTGGGCCGAATCCAATCTTCCCCGACTTCCTTCCATTTGTGCCTTAAGTAATCAGCATTTTCTCTTTTTGGGTTTTATTTTTATTTTTATTTAAAATTATATTGTTAAGATTGGTATACTCTATGAATATTTATGTAAATATAAATATAGTGACAAAAATCTTTGGAATTTTTATGAGTTCGCGTACTTTTGAAGAAACAAGGACGCCTCTATCCGTAATGCTTTATTATTTTATTATTTTTTTTATCCTTTGGAATTGATTTACTATCGAATATTCAAAATTTTATTTCAATTAATGTCCTCGAATTGTTATCGAGTTTTAACCGAGAGAGAGCTCTTTCAGCACTTTACGAAGAAAACACTAAAGCTCCCTCATCCAATTATGTGATGATTTTATTTTTCTCATAGAATACTTGAGAATATTTTCTTTTTGCAAGATTTTATGTGATGATTTCGAGATGCCCATGATTTGGTTAGCAGTCACTGTTTGAACAAACTCTTATGATTCTGAAAATCCCATGAATCCATTAAAATCTATTAAGTTCTCACGGTTTTTGAGTGATTTTAAAATACTTTTGGAATAGGAAAGAATTTGAGAATTTTATGATATAAAAAAAAAAGGAAAAAGAAATTTCAACTTTTTCCCGTCTTATCTTAAAGTTGATAGATCAACTCAAATAAATTAATATATAAACAGATGATTAAACATTCTGAATTTTAAAAATAATTTAATTACTAAAATGAAAATAATCTTAATTTAGTCTCATGGAACCCTCCGCTACAAAATTAAAGTGTTAAAGTGTTGTGTAGACGATAACTTTTAGGGTCAGTGACTTTTAATCACGATTTTTATACTTTATAGAGACAGTTTATGATGAAACTGTCGAAAAATGTTTTTTTCCAACAAACTAAAATGTCCATGAAAAAAAGTTTAGCAACTATTAGTAAAGATACCACAACCGTTTATAAACAAATATTTAATTGTCATAATTAAAAATTATGAACAGTAAATATAATAAATTTTTGGCATGATTTAAAAAGTCACAATATAAATCTTTTTATTATATGATAGTCGTAGTTTGAGATAGGTAATTAGATGGTAAGTAATTAAGTAAATTTATATAGTGGTAAATCATATAATTTCACTAAATTTAACTTTATTTTTATTTATATTTTAACTATTATATTTTACCATTTTTTATTTCCATTAATTCTATTTCAATTAATTTAATTGAGTTTGTTTTTTTTTTCTTACTTTTTATTTTTCGAATGAGAATGGAATTTAAATTATAATATATTAATAATTTAAAAAATCTATATATTTAATTGTAAATATTTACCATTCAAAATATATAAAATTAATAACTTGTAATTCATTCATAAAATTCAATTTAAATATCATTCAAATACATTGATTTGAATATATCAAAAATAGTAGTAAAAAATTCAATAAGAATAGAAAAACAAAACAAAAAAAAAATGATCCCAAGGTGAAGGAAAAGAATAGAGGTGAGAGTAAGATCAGTGAAAAAAAAAAAGGTGAGAATGAGATAAAAAAAATGTGAGGTTGAGTTAGATAGAAAGAAAGGAAGGGGAAAAAAAAAAACAAAACAAATACATGCACATATGACAATGTGGTATAATGGTTGACACAATTGAGATTTGAGGTTTAAGTTAGCGGTTCGTGTCCGTGCGACAACAATATTTCCTTTTTTGCATAAAAAAGAAGCAGAGCGCGGGCGCCTGTGCGGGTGCCCGCAAAGCGTGCGTGCCATGTGCATGCGTGTGGGGGTTGCTCGCAAGGTGTGTGTGCCAAGCGCATGCACGCGCGAGTGCTTGCTTGTGCTCTTGCTTGCGCGAGCACGGGTGGGTGCCCATGCAGGCGCTTACATGTGCACGAGCGCCAGCGCATGCGCGGGCATGCAAAGCGTGAGGGTGCTTGCAAGGCATGCGTGGCATGCGCACAGGCATGCAAAGCGCGCGGGGGCCCGTGCGGCCTCTTGCAAGCGTGCGGGCGCTTGCATACGCGCCTGCCCCGTACAAGCAAGCATGGGCCCTTCGCTTCCCTGTGAGGTGGCATGCGTAGTTGCCCGCGAGGGCATGTGTGGGCACCTGTTTGCGCTCTTGCATGTGTTCTTGCCCTGCATAGGCATTCACGTAAGTGGTGGTACATGCAGGTGACCACGGGGCGCATGGCCAGGTGTTTGTGCGGGCGTTTTGTTGCTTCCATGCCTGCGCGGTGGCATGCATCAAGGGTGTGGGCAGGCACCCATGTGAGTGCATTCATGCGGGCTTGCCTCACGCAGGTATGCGCAGTAGCCCTACAATTGCTTGCACGAGCACCCGCATGAGCGCTTGCATGCTCGCTTGCCCCACTCGAGCATGTGCTGTGCATGCGAGCAGTGGCATGTGCAGGTGACCGCAAGGGCATTGGCGGGCGCATGCATGAGCGCTTGCTTTTACTATCAGTTACCACATGGTTATTACATGTGTTTGTTTGTATCGTCGGTTACACAAATATTAGAAAATGTTACTCCAGAATTACTATTTTATTGTCTAAAAAAGCGTCAAAAAATGTTACAGTCATTTACTATTGGTTATCACATGGTCATCACATATATTGAAAAAAATTACAATCATTTAGTATCGGTTACCATATAGTTATTACATGTGTTAGTATAAATTTTGTATCATTAAATATAATAAGGATTGTAATTAATGCAAAATAAAATGACAGATACATATAAGACAAAGAAAAAAAAACAAAGAGACATGTCCCACAACTATATGTACTCTGAGTTGTTATAAATCAAAAATGTTTATCAAGTTTGAAGACATCTTTATCTTTAATATTTCATATCAATTTATTCATTAAAAACCAATAGTGAAACAGTGAAATTATTGTAAATAATAAAGTGTATATAATAAATAATGATTGTAAATGAAAATATTAACCAAGAGCCCTTTATTTTCTCTGAATCCAAAACATCTTGATCCAAAACATCTTGATAGTATTGATCTCTACATTTCTTCACAACTATTCAAAATAAAAAATTAAAAACGACATTTTAATATTAAATATCAAATTAAAATAATATGTTTATTTTTAAAAGCTGGTAACATTTTGGATGATTGATTTGTTCAGACTGAAACTTGTTCTTCTTCTTGGAATGGTTGTAATTTTTCGTACAATACTTATCCATATGTTTAAATGAGTTATGAGAGGAGAGTTTTCAAGGAAAAATGAAGAAACTTTGATGGTAGAAAAGATGGAGAAACTTTGATGATCGCGTAAGATTTATAATATAACTTTTGCACAAACAAATTTTTAAAATTCCGTCCATTTTTTCTTTGACGTTTTTTCTTCTACCTCTTTTTTCATTACCGCATTCTTAAATCGTTACAATTTTTTTATACTTTAAATCGATACTGTCACATGTTAAAAAAATCTCTTACTACTTAATTACTACATACTTACTACATTTCAGCGCATGCCTGTAAGTCTTGTATTGTATTAATGATATCCATTTGATTAATAAAAAATAACATATATTCTATATTCGATGACAATTCAAGATAAACTTATTAATATTATTAATTTAAATAATGTAATGATATTAAATTAGTAATTTATATAATATAGTATTATAGTTTTGGAAATTCATTGAAGATAATATAGTGTTATAATTTAAAAATATGACAAAGTAATATAATGGTGTAATTAATAATATTGGTATAATTAATGAAGAATACTAAATATTGTATCTATTGTATCAATAGAAATTGATTTTGTACTTCAAAATCCATATTAAGTTAACTCGGTTCTTAATTTTTACAATTTATAATTATAAAAGTATGATCCTAAATTTAATATCTCACATTTCCACACTTCTCGTAATTTTCACACACACAACTTCCACATATTGTACCACCAACTCCAACCCTAGCTCAATCACTAATATTTTACATGTAATATTATTTAAAATTATTAACATAGTCTACTTCGATACTTTGATTTGGATATATTGGTTTTTTGACATTTTAAAATAATTCATTGATCTATCTATATTAAATGCACGAGAAGTTGGTTAATGTACGTCGATGATTATATAAATCTATAAATGAATCATGTAACATGCCAAACATATATCATGTAATTGGATATATTAGATACATGTAAATTTTCATTACTCTATCTAGTGATTAACAAGTGATTCAAAACCGTGTGTCTAGAAAATCTCAGAATGAATATTTGTACATGCAAATTCAGGAAATGCATTCACCCACCGATATATGCACCACTCAGAATGAATTTATATTTTGTTCATCATATTAAATACAAATGAAAATAGATATTTTGTGCAAGTTTTATTAAAATAATACACGGAGCAATAGAAAAAAAGGTAAATAAATAAAATAAATATAGAAAAGTTTTTGGCGCAAAAAAATGATTAAATTGACGCTAAATAAGGGAATAAAAAAACAAAATGTGTTGGCAAAAAAAATGATTAAATTGGCATTAAAATAGAAAATTGTTTTTGGCATCAAAATGAGAAAAATTTTTGTGGAGTTATGAATCAAATGTTTGTAAATATTAAAAGAGTAAACCTTATAAATTAAATGTTAATAAAAAAAATTAATATTAATATTGTTAACTGTTTTTTTAATTTAAATAAAATTATATAATCTTAATAATTATATAAATTACTAATTTAATATCATTATATTATTTAAATTAATAATATTAATAATTTAAATTTAATAATTTCATATTATTATATTATTTAAGTTAATAATATTAATAATCTAAATTAAAAATATGGAGGGCGCAATAGAGACCACACCGCGCATGTAAGTGCACAAGCAAGCACCAACGCAGGCGCTCGCCAATGCCCATGCGGTCGCCTGTGCATGCCACTGCTCGCATGCATAGCACATGCCCACGATGCAAGCGCTTATGCGAATTTTCTATATTTTAATTTTTAATAATATATTTTAAATTTCTTATAACAATTAATTTTAATTTGAAATTTAATTTATTATAACAATATAATTTTAATATCATTTACCCATGCAAGAGCTCAGGCGGGCACCCAGAGCACGGGTGCCCGTGCATGCCCCTATGCATGGCATGCGCTCATGCAAGCGTTTCCGCGGGCACCCGGCCATGCCAGCGGGGGCGCCTGATCATGTCACCGCACGCGGCATAACTTCAAGGTAATTATAGGTAAGTCATGTAATTTCACTAAATCTAAATTTATTTTTATTTATATTTCAACTATTATATTTTATCATTTTATGAATATATAATTTAAATTATAATATATTAATAATCTTCTTTTTGCGCCAAAAATATTTCTATATTTATTTCATTTATTTATCTTTTCTTCTATTGCTCTGTGTATTTATATCAATGAAACTTGTGCAAAATATTTGTTTTAATTTGTGTTTAATATGATGGATAAATCTTGGATCCATTATGAGTGGTGCATATATTGGTGGGTGAATGATGCAAATATTCATTCCAATACAACACATTGAGATTTTATAAACATACGATTTTCAATCGCTTGTTAATAAACGGAGAGAATAATGAAAATTTATATGCATCTAATATATCCAACTACATGACATATATTTGACATGTTACATGATTTATTCGCAGATTTACATAATCACCAACTTACATGAACCAACCTCTCATGATTTAATGTGAATGAACCAATGAATTATTTCAGAATGACAAAAAACTAATATATTCAAATTAAAGTATGCTAATAATTTTAAATAATGTTACATGTGAAATATTCATGGTTGAGATAGGATTGGAGTTGGTGGTACAATGTGTGGAAGTTATGTATGTGGAAATTATGTGGAGTGTTGAAATGTGAAAGATTAAATTTATGATCATACTTTTATAATTATAAATTGTGAAAGTTGAGAGCTGAAATAACTTAATATGAGTTTTGAAGTACAAAATCAATTTCGACCGATACAATGGATATAATATTTAGTGTTTTTCATTAATTATACAAATATAATTAATTATACCATTATATTACATTATCATATTTTTAAATTATAATACTATATTATCTTCAATCAATTTTCAAAACTATAATACTACGTTATATAAATTACTAATTTCATATTATTATATTATTTAAATTAATAATATTAATAAGTTTATACTGAATTGTCATCGAATGTAGAATATGCATTATTTTATTAATCAAATGGATATAATTAAAACAGCACAAAGCTTACATACATGTGCTGAAATGTAGTATGTAGTAATTAAGTAGTAAGTGATTTTTTCAATAACATGAAACGATATTGATTTAAAGTATAAAAAAATTATGAAGAATTAAGAATGCGGTAATGAAAAAAAAGGCGGGAGAAAAAGCGTCAAAGAAAAAATATGCGGGGTTTTAAAAATTTGTTTATGAAAATATTATATTATAAATTCTACGCGGCCATCAAAGTTTCTCTATCCTTTCACCATCAAAATTTCTTCATTTTTGCTTGAAAGCTCTGCTCTCCTAACCTATTTAAACCTATGGATGAATATTATACAAAAAATCACAACCATTCCAAGAAGAAGAACAAGTTTTAGTATGCACAAACTCAATCATCCAAAATGTTACCAGACTTTAAAAATAAACATATTATTTTAATTTGATATTTAATATTAAAATGTCATTTTTAGTTTTTTATTTTGAACAATTGTGAAGAAATGTAGAAATCAACGCTATCAAGATATTTTGGATTCAGAGAAAGGAAATGACTCTCTGTTAATATTTTCATTTACAATTATTATTTACTATGTATAATTTATTATTTATTATTTATAATAATTTCACTATTTCATTATTAATTTTTAATAAATAAATTGACACGAAAGATTGTAAATAAAGATATCTTGAAACTTGATGAACATTTTTTTGTTTGGAACATCCTAGAAGATATGTAGTTGTGGGACATGTAATCTTTTCTCTCTTTTTTTTTTGGTCTTATATGTATTTGTCATTTTATTTTGTATTAATTACAATTCTTATTACATTTAATGATACAAAATACAAGATAGTAACTTATATTAATACATGTAGTAACCATATAGTAACCGATAGTAAATGATTATAACTTTTTTCAATACTTTTCTAAACGAAAAAATAGTAATTTTGGAGTAACATCTTTTAATAGTTGTGTAACCGACAATTCAAACTAACACATGTTATAACCATGTGGTAACTGATAGTAAATAACTATGACTTTTTCTAACACATGTAGTAACCATATGGTAACGGATAGTAAATAATTGTAATTTATATTAACACATGTGGTAACTATGTAGTAATCGATAGTAAATGACTGTAACTTTTTCCAACGACAGTAACTTATACTAACACATGTGATAACCATATGGTAATCGATAGTAAATGATTGTAACTTTTTCCAACTATTTTTTAGACGATAAAAATAGTAATTTTTTCTAACATCTAACACTTGTGGTAACCGATATTACAATCAATAACTCATATCCACACGTGTGGTAACCAATTGGTAATCGACATAATATTTCTTAATATATGCGATAACCAACGATAAATTGTAGTAATATTTTTTAATAGTTGTAGTAATTGACGATAAAAGATAGTAACACTTCCTAATACATGTGGTAACCGATGATAAAAAATAGTAATTTGTATCAATACTTTTCAAACCGATGATAAATAGTAATTTTACCGATACTTTTCTAACCGTCAGTATAAATCTATCACATGCTCCAACGGTGATCAAAACTGTTGGGATGGATCTATCCCGACTAGTATATAGCCAACTAAAGGTCTATCCATCAGAGAAGTTTTTGTCGATGGTTTTAATAGGTTTAAGAGTCGGTTTTTATCTGTCTAAATAGTATATTTGTTTTATAATACTTCTAATATGCTTGGTGACCAAATATGTGCACCCAAAATCAAAATTTATCCATTCTTATATTCCCATTTTACCCCTCTAAGACTCCATATTCTATGTTCAAACTTGGTTTTCACAAATCCAGGTCACAAGGACAAAGGGTATTTTGGGCATGGCATTATTATAGGCTACGATTTATCATTTCATATTAGTAGTATGCTCAACATTAAGTTATTTTCGTACAAGTGGTTTTTTGGATTCTTGAATGGTTGAATCAAGTTTTTGCCCAAAATTTATCCTCTCTTATATTCCAAAGGTCACATCTGTATATTCCCATCTCCGCACGATTTCCAAAGTTCAATTTTCCTTTGGAATTTTTGTAATTTATTAACTTTAATAATTTTTTTTCAATAATCAATTAAATTTGTAACTATTCTTAAAAGAATTTTACATTTCAATATATGTATATAACATTTTTTTTCCAAATTATTATGTTTTAACTGATATATTTATAAATTTTATTTTAAATCCTTTTTCTTTCCTCTTATACCTTGCTCTTTTTTTTTTAAGTTGAATCTTTTCCATGAAAACCACATCTTTTAATTATAATTTATTTCACCAACCTAAAAGAGATACAATTTTCTTTTTATACATATAATTTTATATATCTATCAAAGAACTGTGGATCTAATTACATAATGCTAAACTTTTTTAATTAAGATTTTGACTTTAATTGTTGGGAGTGAAAAAAGGGAGCTAAGAGAGCCGATTCTTTAATTGAGTCTCGTAACTATTCAAACTAGATTAATTGAATTTTCAAGTATTGATAATAAAATAAAAAAAATATATAATTTTGTTTATCTTAGAGCGAATTTTTTGTTATGTTACTTTTTATTATGAACTTCTTAAACTAAATTCTTGGACTAGTGGTACAAACCTCCCTCTTCAATCTGATATCCAAGATTCAAATTTCTGTATAAAAAAATAGAAAATAGCAACGATATGATTAAAATATGATAAAAAACTATCTTATCTATAATATAAATCTTGATGCATAATTTTGGTTTTATTTTATATTTGATTTTTTGTAAATATATTTAATTTTTTATCAATTTTTAATGCGAATAATTTGTTTAAAACTTTTAATTAAATTAGGGTATACAAAGTCATGGTTTGAATCGAGTTGCTCATAAATTTAGCGCAAGTCGAGTCTGAAAAAATTAATTAATTCACCAAAAAATAAGTTGAATTATGAATTCGAATAAAATTTAATTGAGATAAATCTAAATTAGCATCTGGTTTAGTTTGACTGAATTTCCACCCCGGCTTACTGCACATTCTTTTACATGCACGCCTACAGTTAGTCGAGTCTGAATTATTTCGAGAATTTCTATTAATAGTGTTTATTTCGAGCTGGCTCTCTTGTTCACCGGAGAAAAATTGGGCATTGCATCAAAGACAAGAAACGTCGTTGTTCCATTGTCTGCCCCAAGAGCCTACATTTCAATAACCAAGTCATTTTATTTATTTATTTTTTTAGTTGTACACGAATTTGAATTTGAAATCACCTGATTCGTGGGAAGAATACTAAGAAGTTCAGGACACAACAACTTCTGAGTTGTAACAACATTTCAATAGCTACAGAAGATCTTCAAGCTCCAATGCACCAGTCCATTTCTATTTTTCTGCAGCAATTCGAAGATGTCTTCTGCACACCCACTTCATTACCTCCAAAAAGATCCCAGGATCACTCCATACCTCTGAAGCAAGGAGCTCAACCCTTCAAGCTACATCCATACAGGTATCCTCATTCCCAAAAATTGGAGATAGAAAGACAAGTTCAGGACATGTTCAGCCAGGGAATTATTAGGCATAGTAATAGTCCTTTTGCTTCTCCAGTTTTGTTGGTCAAAAAGAAGGATGGTTCATGGAGATTTTGTGTGGATTATAGACAACTTAACAACATTACCATCAAGGACAAATACCCTATCCCAAACATTGATGAATTACTCGATGAGTTACATGGTTCAAGGTTGTTTTCTAATATTGATCTTAGGGCTGGTTATCACCAAATTAGAGTAAGGCCAAAAGATGTGGCCAAGACAGCATTTCAAACTCACCATGGGCATTTCGAGTTCTTGGTAATGCCTTTTGGTCTCACAAATGCACCAGCCACATTCCAGTCATTGATGAATCAGATATTTCAGTCACACCTCAGAAAATTTGTATTGGTCTTTTTTGATGATATCCTAATCTACAGCCCTGATTTGCAGTCCCATATTCAGCATCTTAGAGTGGTTCTTCTAGTCCTGAGACAACACCACTTATATGCCAAACTATCTAAGTGCTCTTTTGGTCAATCACAAGTAGAGTATCTGGGGCATATTGTGACAGATTTGGGAGTAAAAATGGACCCACAGAAGACTGATTGCATCATGACTTGGCCTACTCCAACAACTGTCAAGAATCTGAGAGGCTTCTTGGGTTTGACAGGATATTACCGAAGATTTATTAAAGACTATGGGATTATAGCAAAGCCTCTTAATGATCTTCTTAGGAAAGACAGCTTCAAGTGGGGTGAGGAAGCGGAGAAAGCCTTTCAGCAGCTGAAGACAGCTATGTGTTCTGCCCCGGTTATGCGGTTACCAGATTTTTCTAAATCTTTCATACTAGAAACTGATGCATGTGCCAAAGGATGGGGAGCTGTGCTTATGCAGGAGGGACAACCTATTGCTTATCTTAGTAAGGCTTTGGGAGCCAAGAGACAGGGACTTTCAATATACGAGAAGGAGTTAATGGCTGTTGTCATGGCAGTAGCAAAATGGAAGCATTATTTGTTAGGCTATCATTTTATCATTAGGACAGACCATCAGATCTTGAAATATCTCTTGGAGCAGAGACTGACCAACTCTCTACAGCATAAATGGCTCACTAAACTCTTAGGCTTGGACTACGAGATACAATATAAAAGAGGTACAGACAATAGAGCAGCTGATGCTTTATCAAGGAAGGAGATGCTAGTTGCAGAACAACAGGAGAACTTACTAATGGCTACTTCAGTGGTCAGACCACAGTGGTTGCAGGAAATCATGCAGAGTTATGAAGGTGATGATGATTGTCAGGCTTTGATAACCCAGTTAGCAATTGAACCAGGAAGCCATTCAGACTTCACTTTGCAGGAAGGACTTCTTAAGTTCAGAAGAAAATTGTATGTAGGGAAGGGCTCCCAATTGAGGATCAAGATAATCAAGCAAATGTACAATTCAGCTATAGGAGGTCACTCAGGGCAGAATGGCACTCTGCAGAGGATTAAGTCTGCTTTCTTCTGGCCTTCAATGAGAGCAGATGTTATTCATTATGTGCGGGAATGTGATATATGCCAAAGAAATAAACATGAGCATGTGGCCTACCCTGGACTACTGCAACCTCTGCCTATACCAACACAAGCCTGGGTCCAGATCAGTATGGATTTTGTAGAGGGACTTCCTGCATCCCAAGGTTATGACACTATTATGGTGGTTATAGATAAGTTCACCAAATTCAGTCACTTTATCGCACTACGACACCCCTATACTGCCATAAAAGTAGCACAAGTGTTTGTAGACTGTGTGTTCAAATTACATGGACTTCCAGAGGCTATAATAACTGATCGAGACAAGGTCTTCACCAGCCTATTCTGGCAGGAATTGTTCAAATTAGTAGGAACACAGCTGAAATTAAGCAGTGCTTACCATCCTCAAACAGATGGGCAAAGTGAGAGGCTTAATCAGTGTTTGGAAGGATACCTGCGGTGCATAATTTCTGATAGACCTGGGCAGTGGTTTCAATGGTTGAGCCTAGCTGAATGGTGGTATAATACCAGCTTTCATTCAAGTATAAAGATGACTCCTTTCGAAGCCTTGTATGGATATCAGCCTAGGTCCATTCCAATGGGGCCATACTTAGAGACTACTACACCTGCTGCAGAGAATTTTGTTCAGAATAGGCAGGCCATGTTACACATTTTGCATGATCACTTGACCCAAGCTCAGAACAGGATGAAAACTGCAGCAGATAGGAACAGATCTGAAAGATAGTTTAAAGTTGGAGATTGGGTCTATCTTAAACGGCAACCATACAAGCAACAGTCAGTGGAGTTGAGGAAACAACTTAAGCTGTCCTCTAAGTATTATGGACCTTTTCCCATCTTAGCAAGGATAGGTCAGGTTGCTTACAAATTACAGTTGCCATTGGGATCAAGGATACACCCGGTGTTTCATGTTTCTTTACTCAAAAAGAAGATTGGGTCCACACAGAATGTGATGCCTGAATTACCTAAGGTAGGAGCTGATGGACAGGCTTTGGTACGACCAGAAGCCGTGCTTAAGAGGAGAATAATCATGCGCAATGGTATATCAGTCAATCAATGGTTGATCAGATGGATTAACCTAAGTCCCGAAGAGTCTACATGGGAGGACATGGGTTTTATTCGGTCCCAATTTCCAGACTTTAAGCCTTGAGGCCAAGGCTTTCGAAGGAGGGAAGAAATTGTAACAGCAACAGTGGGAAATTTGAAGGAAACAGCTAGTAAAGGAAGCAAGGAATGTCAGTAAGGATAACCAAAATCAGTTGTAGCTAGTTGAGGAAGTTAGGCAGTTAGTTAGTTCCAAGGAATGTCAGTTAGGATAACCAAAATCAGTTGTAGTTAGTTAAGGAAGTTAGGCAGTTAGTTAGTTAGTTCATCTTTGCACAATGTAATAAAAGGAGGCCTGTATCAACCAAGAAGAGCAGCAAGAGTATTCAGTGAAGAGCATTCTTCTCTCTGTTTCTCTCTCTCTCTCTCTCTCTCTCTCTCTCTCTCTCCTCTCTCCTTCTCTCCTGTTACCTCTTCTTAGCTCTCCTTCATCATTACTACAATCTCTCACCTCCAGTCATCTCAAGTCTCAGACATATTTGACAGAACATAGATTCCTGCAGATTGAGGCAATCAAGTTGAGCCTCTGCAGTCTGAATCTTGCGCATTTGGAAGTTAATTCATAACAAATTGGTATCAGAGCTGTCCTTCCTCGGATGATCCATAGTTATGGCAGAGGGAACCAGATTCAAAGCACTTGAAGAACAATTAAAGAAACAAGACTCAAAGATACAAGAAATGCAGACTGAATTGGAACGAAAAATGGATGTGCAGTCCCAGAGAATAGAAGCTCTTGCGGTAGATATGGATAAGAAATTCAATGCTATTATGCATACGATGAACAAAGATAAAGGAGAAGATTTAGAAGCTGATAGAATAATCAAAACACCAATACTTCCAACTCCAACAGAAGGAAGACTCAGAAGTGATACAGGAAGACTACTATTTCAATATATCCATTATATGTTGTAAAGACTACTATTTATACTAATTCTATTACTAACCAACTTGTTAACTACTAACCAATCTAACAATTACAATTAACCACTAACTATTCCTATTGACTATGATTAACTACTAACCCTATGGTTAGTAGTTGTTACAATACTTCCCCCCTTGAATACATTCTTGTCCTCAAGGATGGAAAACCAAGAATTAAGATCTTGAATCAATGAATCTTGAACCAAGGTTTGCATTTGTGTTGAGAGATAAGGTGATGGAGACGAACAATGTATGAAATTTGAGTTGCAATAAGAATGGTTGGAGAAAAATAGAGGTGAAGAAGCTTGAAAGACACTTTTCTTGAACTTTTTCTTGGTGAAAAATTTTGTCCGATGAATACCGAAAATTCAACCTTAGGAATTGACAAGAACCCATCATTAACAACTTCTTTCTTGGACATGCAAAACCCTTCTTTATTGATCATGCAAGACCCTTCTTTCTTGATCATGCAAAATCCTTCTTTCTTGATCATGCAAGATCCTTCTTTCTTGAACATTTGAGATCCTTCTTTCTTGATCATGCAAGATCCTTCTTTCTTGAACATTTGAAATTCTTCTACTCTCAACATTTTTTCACTAGGAGTAGATAAAATGAGGGGTTTAGAAAGTGATTCAATACCTTGCTTTTCCATAAATTTTGGCATTGCGTCTTCTACCATTTGATTTGTTTTGTTGCTTTCCAATATCTTTTCATTTTCTTGCTTTTTTTCCACCAAAGTTTGGATATGTTCATTGATACCAAACCTTTTCATTATAATGTTGAATTTGTCATCAATGCGTGCCATAATAGCGTCAATTCTTTTGCTCCAATCATCTTCCGCCATGGATTATACCAAGAATCGTATGCTCTGATACCAATTTGTCATGGACCAACTAAAGAAAGAGAGGAAGAGAGAATGAGATCAAGAGAAGGAGAGAGATTAGGGGGAGAAAATAGAGAGAGAGAGAGAGATTTAGAGAGAGAGAGAATACAAGAGAGAGAGATTTCAATAATATTTCAATATATCCATTATATGTTGTAAAGACTACTATTTATACTAATTCTATTACTAACCAACTTGCTAACTACTAACCAATCTAACAATTACAATTAACCACTACTATTCCTATTGACTATAATTAACTACTAACCCTATGGTTAGTAGTTGTTACAATACTTCCCCCCTTGAATACATTCTTGTCCTCAAGGATGGAAAACCAAGAATTGAGATCTTGAATCAATAAATCTTGAACCAAGGTTTGCATTTGTGTTGAGAGATAAGGTGATGGAGACGAACAATGTATGAAATTTGAGTTGCAATAAGAATGGTTGGAGAAAAATAGAGATGAAGAAGCTTGAAAGACACTTTTCTTGAACTTCTTTTTGGTGAAAAATATTGTCCGATGAATACCGAAAATTCAACCTTAGGAATTGGCAAAAACCCATCATTAACAACTTCTTTCTTGGACATGTAAGACTCTTCTTTCTTGATCATGCAAGATCCTTCTTTCTTGATCATGCAAGATTATTCTTTCTTGATCATGCAAGATCCTTCTTTCTTGATCATGCAAGATCCTTCTTTCTTGAACATTTGAAATTCTTCTACTCTCAACATTTCTTCACTAGGAGTAGATAAAATGAGGGGTTTAGAAAGTGATTCAATACCTTGCTTTTCCATAAATTTTGGCATTGCGTCTTCTACCATTTGATTTGTTTTGTTGCTTTCCAATATCTTTTCATTTTCTTGCTTTTTTCCACCAAAGTTTGGATATGTTCATTGATACCAAACCTTTTCATTATAATGTTGAATTTGTCATCAATGCGTGCCATAATAGCGTCAATTCTTTTGCTCCAATCATCTTCCGCCATGGATTATACCAAGAATCGTGTGCTCTGATACCAATTTGTCATGGACCAACTAAAGAAAGAGAGGAAGAGAGAATGAGATCAAGAGAAGGAGAGAGATTAGGGGGAGAAAATAGAGAGAGAGAGAGATTTAGAGAGAAAGATAATACAAGAGAGAGAGATTTCAATAATATTTCAATATATCCATTATATATTGTAAAGACTACTATTTATACTAATTCTATTACTAACCAACTTGTCATGGACCAACTAAAGAAAGAGAGGAAGAGAGAATGAGATCAAGAGAAGGAGAGAGATTAGGGGGAAGAAAATAGAGAGAGAGAGAGATTTAGAGAGAAAGAGAATACAAGAGAGAGAGATTTCAATAATATTTCAATATATCCATTATATGTTGTAAAGACTACTATTTATACTAATTCTATTACTAACTAACTTGTTAACTACTAACCAATCTAACAATTACAATTAACCACTAACTATTCCTATTGACTATGATTAACTACTAACCCTATGGTTAGTAGTTGTTACAATACTTCCCCCCTTGAATACATTCTTGTCCTCAAGGATGGAAAACCAAGAATTAAGATCTTGAATCAATGAATCTTGAACCAAGGTTTGCATTTGTGTTGAGAGATAAGGTGATGGAGACGAACAATGTATGAAATTTGAGTTGCAATAAGAATGGTTAGAGAAAAATAGAGGTGAAGAAGCTTGAAAGACACTTTTCTTGAACTTTTTCTTGGTGAAAAATTTTGTCCGATGAATACTGAAAATTCAACCTTAGGAATTGACAAGAACCCATCATTAACAACTTCTTTCTTGGACATGTAAAACCCTTCTTTATTGATCATGCAAGACCCTTCTTTCTTGATCATGCAAGATCCTTCTTTCTTGATCATGCAAGATTCTTCTTTCTTGATCATGCAAGATCCTTCTTTCTTGATCATGCAAGATCCTTCTGTCTTGAACATTTGAAATTCTTCTACTCTCAACATTTCTTCACTAGGAGTAGATAAAATGAGGGGTTTAGAAAGTGATTCAATATCTTGCTTTTCCATAAATTTTGGCATTGCGTCTTCTACCATTTGATTTGTTTTGTTGCTTTCCAATATCTTTTCATTTTCTTGCTTTTTTTTCCACCAAAGTTTGGATATGTTCATTGATACCAAACCTTTTCATTATAATGTTGAAATTAGAGAAATTTTACTATTAGACTGTATCCTTAGGAACACTAAGTCATTTTATTTGGTTTATTCAAAGAAGAGACCGTTACAACGTAGGGATTTATTTAATTGGGGGGCCCTGAGGATGTGCATGCTTTGCACGAGGGCCCAAAGGGATTACCTCCAATGACTAACCTCATTTGGGCCTTCATCACGCGATATACCTTCGGCCCTGTCTAACAAGTCTGGGTTCGTTTTGAGAGTAACTTGGAGTGCCCGAAGCACGAAAGAGAACATGCATGGTTTCAGTTTATCTTCATTTTTCGAGGCTGCTTTTGATATTATGTGCGTGTGCTCAAAATGATGATGCATTTCTCATTTCGTGTCATTACTTGCCACGTGTGTGCCACTCTTCATCATGACATACTCCACGTGGCTTTGCTCCTAGTTGATGCTGACTCTTGACTTCAAAGGTTTGACTTTCTGGTCAAAGTCAACGGTTATGGGAAGGTTGAACGCATGAGTCAACATTTGATTATGCCTTACATCATGCAAGTTTTTCCCTTCTCCCTTATCAAAATCATACATACCATAGAAGCCCAATAAATATGATTGAGATGCCCATAAAATCGTGTTTTCTATAATATTTATTTTATTAATCTATAAGAAAAAATTTTAAAAATTAATTAATTATATGATCTAAAACGTGCCGAACCTCCAATAATGGGACATTTTTTAATTTCATAATTTTCCCTTTTTTTTTTAAAAAAAAAAAAAGAAAGATCGAGATCTTTTTGATAATCGTAAGACACGTCACTTAATTCAACAAAAGGGTGTGATCAGCTATGTGTAGGGTCCACGGACTCACCGAAATTAAATGCGGTCATTATTCCTAACCGTTGATGCAGTTGAAAATATGGACCCCAAGTGACATTAGAACCGTTAAACCTCATCATCACCGTCCGTTCAGAGCCCACAGAACGCCCAAAAAATGCTGCGCCAACCTGGAAACCATATATATATATATATATATATATATATTTGGTACATGGAAACCATATAATTACTAGGAAGGAATCGACTTTGGCATCGGCAACAATTTTTTTTTCCTTGTTTTTTTTTTTACCTCAACAACATTTAATCCAATGACAGTTTACCACGTCATCGAATTAACAAAACTCAGAGGCACGACAAGCCTCATTTTCCACGTGTCAAAACCCCATCAAAGCGTTGATAATTTATCGCACGTGAGATAAAATTAGACTTCGAAACTTTTGGAATTGCAAAGCTGTAATTGGCCCATCGATTGCCTTTTGGGGTACCCCAAGGGCAGGCAAATGGAGGATAGGATGCCTCGTGGGCTATAGTCATAATGTCACATGCAGCTGCAAATTCTGTTAATTGCGTGGAAGGTTTTATCCATACTAGACTTCTATGTGATAGCTATTCTAGAGAGGCGCTGAGTGATAATATTATCTTTAAATGTCAAAATTTGAGTTTTATATCTTCTTTTTTTTTTTCTTTTTTGCACAATGTTGCTAAATTTTTTCGTTCAAAGTCAAGTTTGCATGCGGTTAATATTTCAGTCGATGATGGAAATGGGGTTGACAAAAAAAAAAAAAAAGGATACGTGTTCGATATCAATTCCAATTCTAATATAAAAAATTTAAGCAAATTAATAAAGTTTAATATTAGATTCATGAGACCATCAAAAGAAACCCAACTGTCTCTATGTTTATTATATTTTGAGATAAATGATTTTATTAGTCACATATGCATATTTTTTTTTAATTCTCATTTAAATTGATCTCTTTCTCTTTTATTTTCAAACGATAATTAAATTTGGTTTGAGTCTTAGAAATAATTGCATCAATTGTTTGTATTGTCTAATATATGGACTACAAACAAGAGTATGAATTACATAAGATGATTTGAATTATTTTTATTCAGATAGAGCAGCTCGAGCATAGAACCTTTAATTGCTCAACATTTTCTAATTAATTTGACAATATATATATTCAGGAGACAATAGGCCCAAGCGTTTGAGCTAAGCTACCTCAGGGACAATCCACTTGGAGCCACATAATTAGCAAGACCACACAAGCCAAAGTCTGCACTACAATTAATAAGAAATTCTGTACGACTGTCATGGATAAGTCCCATTTTGAATAAGTGGCTTAAACTTATATTAACATTCATATTTGTTATTTAATGAAATATTCTCATGTACGACACTTGAAAGATAAATTAGATTTTCTCGTTAGCACGCTTGAAACCTGTCATTTTGTTAGGCCCTAAGCACTTGATTGAACCTTAACAACCTACAAACTTCAAATCATGCACTACCCTTTAGTTGACATTCTAGCACCATTTTTTGACCGTTGAATCCAGACATGTTCAAATATTACTTTATATATATATAAATAACCGGGCTCCGATAACCACTTTAAATTCAATTAAATTTTATTCGAATCGAGTTGATATTTTAAAATACAAAACTTTCTTTACATTTATTTTTTTTATACACAATATTTAAAAAAAATATTTTCTTAAAAAATACCAGTATATTATCTAATCAGCAATTATAATTTAGTTTAAAATATTACAATATAGTTGTTTCTTGTACGGCATTGGAATCGAAAGTAGTTGGAAGGGCATTTTCACTTAAAAAGGACGTGGAAGAAATGAACAAATACCCCCTCGTGAAGAAACCTTCTCTTCATGCACAGAAACCAGTCCCCCCCCCCCCAAAAAAAGATGTTCACATATCAATCATAGTCAATACATTTCATTCCTCAAATATAAAACACTATTGGTCGAGATGAATTATTTGATAAAGAAAGCTTGAGCTTTCGGATTAAGTTAAGGTTTTTGGACCACCTTAGAGAAAATCGACCAAATTCAAGATGGAAAAATATTGGTACCTCAAATTATTGAAATCTAATGTTGGTTTGCAGCCGTCCACGGGTCCATGACAAGACACGCAGATCTTGATGTCTAATTGGATAAGTTACCCTGTACTGATTATCAATTCTTGCTTGAAGATAATTGACAATTTTTTTACAATTTTTGGTGTTGTTTTGTTATTCCTTAGCAATAAATAAATTGTAGTTTCTTCCCCCATGCAAGTACTTTGGTGTGGATTTGGAAATCAGGTTATTAGTTAATAATTATGATTCAAATTATATATTTTATGGTAGATAAAATTTTTTATAGTAATATTCATAGAGAATAGATATATTCAGCATTTTTGTGCTTTTATCTTAATAAAAAGAAAAACTAAAATAGAGAAATTTGCCTGATTCATACAGTATTATCAAAATAAAATGTCGATGAGTGCATTAATATTAGATATGAAATTTAGAAGATCACTCGCGCTCAAATCATGCCCAAGGAATAGAAGATATAGGATAGAAGATTTCGGTACAAGCGTGAGCAAATGCTTTTGTTGGCGATGCTTAGGGAAACTCCTTTGCTCAATTCATTAAAAAAAATGAAGAAGAAAGGGAAGCCAAGAAGGGGAGGGTAGCTACCAAGGTTGAACGTTGATGGTCAAAAGAAGTTCCCTGGAGGGATGATAATGGAGAGAGAGAGAGAGAGAGAGAGAGAGATCAGATGGGTGCAGGGGGAGTGAGACACTTTGAATGGTAATAAATGTGGATATGTCAAGTCACAGTCCTTCAAATACAGTTTGTTTTGACCATCTCAATTAGTTTCTTTCTGTCACACTTCTCACTCTCTGTGTTAGTGGCCAGAGTCCCTATCCATTACATCTCCATTAGTTTCTTTCTGTCACACTTCTCAGTCTCTGTGTTAGTGGCCAGAGTCCCTATCCATTCTGAGACTTGTTTGCATAATTGATCCTTTGAAAGGGCATGCTGAGACGATGCCATGGGCTGCTTTGCAGTGAAAACTGGTTGATGGGGCCATCACGCATGGCCTTCTACAGCCTCCTAAAAATATCATCATCGCTTACCACCCCCTCTCACTAAACATTCCCTCCACTTTCCCATATAATAGTCTTTCTAGGAATCCCCATTTTTAAATTATCTGCATGCGTTTACTCTTTTCTAATCTTCCATATATATTTCATTTTATTTTTTTATATAATTGTTGACTATAAAAAAATATTTACATGATTTTCTTCAGAATTACGTATTGATTTGCTTTTGGTATCTGCAAAGTAATAAGTTTGGTGATCCAAGAATAACATGTTATAGTTTTGTTCATTCCATACTTTGTTTTGGAATACATCACTTTGGACCAAAACGAAATATTTTTACTTCTTCCATCTCCTCTTTCATAGTGTAGAATTTCCTAAATGGGACAGGGTGAAGCCATACAAACATAAATTCGAACATTCTAATGTTTGCAGCATGGTTTTCAAAAATTGAATAGCGTTAATTTCTTATATTATATGTAAAATAATTAATTTATAAACTAATAAATAAATCTGCGACCCAGATCTGTAATTCGTTTTGCTTGCTTAGCAAATAGAATGAAATATTTGTGGGTGCCCCACTTTGAGGAGATTAGTAAAATGGTTCTCTTGTGGTATTTTCTCATTTCTTGTGTGTGCTTGCTTAGCAAAAGAAGATATGAATGATGATGCCCACATTGAAAGCTCTATTTTCTAAAGTTAATAATGTGTTGGGCATGAAAAGAGTAGAAATCTACGTGGATGGAAATCTCTTTCGGCCATTTACAATGGAATTGTCAAGAAAGAAAGTTTTAAATGCTTTGAAGAAGATTATTAAAAGGCATTTCATTTGGTCCCATGGGACATATATACCATCTTTCTTCTTCCATTATGGTTAAAAGTGAAACATTCTTTGTTGTTGTCATTGTCCATGGTCGGCACTTGATTATCATAGGAAAGTAGCACTAAGTGCATCTTGTGCTCATTTCTTAATTATAAATCTAAATTAGCTCTACCAACTCAAATCTTTTCACAAATATTACATCTTTATACTTTTCCCAACGAAGGAAATGAGTTTTAAACCGAATAAATGGCAATCCATATATGTCCAATTTGACTGGTTAATAATACAATTTAATTTATTTTGATTATGATCTCATGAATCGCTCAAAATATTTTCACATGGACTATCACATAGGGATCTGATTCATCTAATGTTACTCTTTTCCTATCCGAAATGTTTCACGAAAGAGAAATGTTTTAATAATTTAAACAAAAAAAAAGTTTTCATCGCTTGTGAACGATATCCAAATATGGGAAATTATTTTAAATTTAGATTATTTATAAACATCTTAAATTTTAAGTTAATGAATGAATATTTGTGGACAACAATAGCTTAATAAAGTTAAAATTCATTAATCAATTGACTAGAATGTTGATTTTGATTGTATTCCATGAACCTTGATGCTACAATAGGAGGGAGGAAAAACATTTGACTTTGGACATCCTGAGACATGGAGACCATTAACCTAATTCCTTGAGCACTTTTAGCAATTGTTTAAAAGGAGATTTGTTGGACATGATGTGATAGTTTTAAAAGTGAGTCTAGAGATCAATTATAAAACTATGAACTCCTCAAGTTAAAGAATTAAATTAGTTGAAATTAGGTAAGATTTTTAGTGAATAATAATAATAATAATAATAATAATTTTAGTCTATTTTATCAAAAAATATTTTCCTTAAAAAATTATAACTAAGATAATATAAAGTAAAATAATTTGAAGCAAAGCTGAGATAAATTAAAATTACCTGATAGCCTATAAAGGTAGACATAAAACTTAGGATTCGGTTTCCACTAGCATTGCCATCAATGTGTATATGTCAACATGCAATATGAATATCAAATTTGAAGTCATTTTTTTCTATATTAAATTAAATGTGTGGCTACTAACAAATCAATTATCTTAATCTAATTCAAGAAATCATTTGAAGTAGTACCTAGGTTCTCTCAACCAAAAATATAATTTATTTTCTTACTTGTTCTTAAAAAATTTTCAAAATATATTGTTCGGTGATTCGAGCTATTTCCCTCTCAATAATAAAATGAAATCCTTTACGGTTCAATCTTTGCATGTGTTATTTTGAGATCATATCTACTGTCTAGAGTTTGCATTATTTGGTATTGTTCCCATAGCACCTAAAGATGCAGAATCAACTGCGGCCCCTGAAGGCATTTCAGGGAGAATCGACTAGTTTTTGATAAGTAGTGACAATAATCTGATCATTTTTCAACAAACCTTTACTTAGTTTTACGTAAACTTTATATTGGTCACGGATAAATCATCTAACTTCATTCATAAGTAGTGACAATTGCCTTACAAAGACTAGCTTTTGATACTACTTCGTGAATCGTCGACCCATTCTTAGATAAGCACGTGGTTAAAGTTTCACTCTTATTAAAGGTAAAAGTTCAGATAATCAAATTCAAAAAAAAATTTATATCAATAACCAAATTCATATTCCAAGAGCAATAAAATAAAGTAAATACAATAACATTTTTGTCTCTAGACATCATTAATTTAATAGTCATCATTTAACAAAAAATGGTGATAATAATCGGAGGGCGAGACTTCGATTAGAACAAACTTACAAGTTTTAAAGGTCGACTTTTCATTCATTATTTTTGTAATTTTTACGATAAATTAGGTTTTTACCGATTTCTTAATTTATTATGATACTTTTAATTGGACTCCTTTCCTATTGAAATTATGTTCGGTTTCAATTATAAGAAAATCAAGATTAAAAATTTAAAGTTCAGAAATACAATATATATAGAAAAATATTATCACCAATTGGATTATTCTACCATCTCTATTAGTATTTATGTCCACAAAACCGATAACCGTTGAATTGGTTAATATCAAATAATAACCACTAAATATTTAAAATTTTTAAATTATTAAAATTAATATAAATTTATCTAATGGTATTAACATTAACGTGATCGATACAAATCTATCTAACAATCAATGGTCCTATTGTTATAGTTATAAATAGACAATAAGAATTTAGATATTAATCAAAACCAAGAGCTTGACTTTGATTTCATGGACGATGGTCGGTGCTCTCATTGTTATTGCTGACTTGCTTGCTATTATGAGAACTTCAATTTGATTACTTGCTATTTAAATTAGCATTAACATTTTGACGTCTCTAGATATTATCAATGGTCATTAGCTGATGAATTATAATTCAACCGATATAATCTCTTTCTCCATAGAGATTTCGAACTTAAATCTCTCATTAAAAAAAAAAGAATTAGTCATCCTGTAACCAAAAACAAAAAAATTAGTAACATTAATAGAAAAAAGAAAACATCAATTAAAGCAACCGTGCAAGACTATGTATTTATAATTTTTACCACAAATTAAATCTTTATCTATTTTCTTGATAATTCCTATTATATTTCTTTTGTGTTTTTAAAATCGGACTAATATGAAAGAACCGTTTTATAGTTTGATTCGATTTTCATTATTAAATAGAATAAAAATCAAATTCGATCGATACTATTTAAAAATGGATAAAACCAGTGAACCGTTCAAATCGATCAGACCGGTTTTTCATTGCAGCTAGTACTTTTCATATGTTATTGATGGAACAAATTCATTTTTTTCATAGAGATATATGAAGTTTATTTTATTTTAAAATATATAATATACAAATTATATATATATATATGATACCATGATGATGTCATTCGGTTCATGAAGCAGTTCAACCGATCTGACCAATGAACTAATGAATCAGTAGGTTGGTTGAGTTGTTTTTTAGTTCGATTTGAAAAACATTGTTTTAAACTTAGGCAACCATTCTTTTTCTCTGTATAAATCATCATTTAATAGTTATGATATAACCAAAAAAAAAAATAGTATATTTATTGAAAAGGAACTTCAATTATAGCAAGCCTGAAAATTTTAATAGTTAACTTTTCTTATAATTTTTATGGTAAATTTATATTTTACTTATTTTCTTTATTATGATAATATTTGAATTTGATTTCCTTCCTATTCGAATTAGGCAATAACATTTTTGTATGGTATCATATAATATAATAGTCATCACATAACAAAACGTAGTATAATTAATGTAAATTAAGGTAAGAGTGTTAATCTCATTACTAATTATGCTAATTAAGGTAGTCAATCTCCTAGTGATTCTCTCTTTAATAACCCCATATTAAAAGGGCCTTGAGGCATTTAGGAAATCTGCAACATTTGCTTAGGATCCTTTCTTCCTCCTCGTCAAAGATTTATATAATGTTTTTTATAATTTTATTTTACATCTTTGAAGGAATAAAAATGGCTGTAAAAATCTAATCATTTATTAAAACCATTTTTTTCAAATCGAAGTAGTAATATCAAGAAAAGAAAGTTAATGTGAATTGATTGATTTTTTTTTTTTTTTTTTTATGCACTAGAAGCTTTAGGCATTATTTTAGGTGTGTGGAAAACTAGACTAAGCAAAGTTTTTGAATAGAATCAAAATTTTCCTATATAAGTATCAGTAAATTTTAAAAATTATTTAGAAAGAAAGATACATTTTTCCATGGGGAATCTGGGATTCGCTCCCTCATCTTAAGAAAACAATTAAGTCTTTGTGTTCAGTACACCAGATCAAATAGGATAGGTACATGCAGATTAATGTGACACTGTTTGACATATAAGCTAGAATATGATAGATTGGATTTGTGGGGATAGGATTGAATTAGGGCAAATTTGGCGAGTAGAGTTGTAATCAAGCCAAGTATTTAAGATCTCAACCTTGACTTGATATTAAAATCAAAATTTAAGTTTGAACTCAGGCTTGAATTGAGTTTAAACAAATAGATCTAAATTCCAAATCGACTCATGTAAACTTGATATGCAATTCGAGCTCGATCTCGAACACAACCGAATTTAAACTCGGGTTCAAAATTGAAATGATAGTTGATGGATTTGATTACTTTTTCATACAAATAAATGAATATTAAGTATATATATTTTAATTTATATAGATATATATTTATTATATATTAATGAGGGTATTCAAAACAAATAATAACAATTTCAAACTTGACTATTTTTTTGTTATATAAAAATTTGAATTTATAATTATCAGATTGAGAGAGGAGGTTTGTATCAGTAAACTGTCCTCTTGGGGACAAACTAGACCTTTTTACTAAATTGAGTAGGAACTATTCATTGCAAGTTCGTTTCATAGATACCCATATTGGCATGTATCATTAATATGTTTGTCATATGTTAATAGCAAAAGGGAAATTACTTGATGTTGCCTATGTATATGTTTTGGCTGGGGCTATGGAGCAATGAATGCGCCCGTAGCCTTCTCTGTCCTTGCAAAGAAGAGCAAAAGGAGGATTCTAAAGAACCATCGTACCTTGACAGAAATCATTAGCTTCCCAAAAACATGATCAAGTCTCCGGTCCCAATCCCTCAAAAACATGTATGGGCGTCTACGGAAATTTGCATATATGCATGTATCCCTGCATATTAATTAGAATTAATTTTTACAATGCAAAATATAGAACTAATTCAGATTCATATATATTTTTTTTTAATAAATCACCGTTATCCATTAATCATATTGAATATCTGACTAAATTTGATTCGACTTGAATTGAATTTTTAAGAAATAAAACTCTGACAATATCTTTTTTTTTATTTATAAGATTCAAACTTAAGATTGTATTTAATAAAATATTAATATATGATCACTGAATCAACTAAACGTCAACGTCGAATCATATTTTCTTTTCTAAATTCAAAGCATCTTTTCTGATCAGTTGAAGGCGTGAGAAAGAAAGTCTTCTCAATGATAATTAAACCCATATATTGTGTCAAATCTCATGACCATTTTAATCACCATTACCATGAAACTTCTTAGCTCCTTTTTTTGAATAGATACCAAACTTTATGGTCTCACTCATCTTTTTACTGAATAATAACATGGGATGACAATAATAGGATGTCGGGCCAACGAAGCTGTTCCAATGTGGGCTGCTAAGATGGCAAGTGGAAAACCCTTCACTTTTTGAGTTCTCATGAAATTATTTTAAAAAAGAATAAATAAAAAATAATTTTATTTTCTTTATTCTCTTCAGGGTTTTGATAATAATTAATACTTTCACATCTATATTTTATAAAATACAAATTATACATAAAATTATAAATTATATTATTATTATTATTATTATTATTATTATTATTATTATTATTATTATTAAATAAAAATAATAAAAAGACTGATCTACCAGATAACCGCCCGTTGAACGAGTAATTGTAGGGCGAAGGGACCCTTATGAGATCCATGAAGCTGACACGTTAAGACGGTGGGGCCGGGGGCACACTCAGCCCCTTTTTCTTAATCAAACATTTGATTATTGGCATGTTAAGGAGACACGTCAGCTTTTTGAAATCCACGTCACACTCGCATGCTTTTCTTTTCCGTGGCTGGCCCAAAACGCACCCATTTGGTCTTCGTACGACACGTGCTCGGAATGAGTTTAGGTTGTTAGGACATGATGCGAAATTTCTCTGTATTAACTTTTTTTTTTTTTTAATTTTTAAAACGTTTTCATTTTTGATTTATATTTAAAAGAATTTTTATTTTTAAAATTAAATTAATTAATATATATAAATTTTTATATATTTTATATTTACATATATTTTATATTTAATGAATTATTTATTTATTCACTTATTATTCTTATTTTTATGTTATTTGTCTTATAATTTATAATTATATATCTTGTCATTTTAAATTTTATTATAAAAAATGATTATTTTATTATTTTCATAAAATAATTAATATTTATATAAAATTTTTATATTTTTATATTTATATATTTATCCATATTTCTTTTTTTATATTTTTAAAAAATATGATTTATTCTTGTCCGTTTTTACTTTTCTATTTCTATTTCTTACGATCTAGATTTGTACTTCAGAAGTGAATCCTCAATATCATCCTACCTGGATTGACTTGCATCATTTCCGAACAATTAGACCTATAGAGTAATAATAGTTTAAGAATTGTTTTTTTTTTTTTTCAATTTTTAAGTATAAAATTTGAAGAGTTCAAGATGGAGTACGTAACAAATACATTTTTCACAATAATTTAATATGATTATAGGATCAAGCAATCATGAATGATTTTCTTTCCTCGAAACTTCATTCACTTGAGGTTTAGAATACTCATCTATATTTTCTAGGGACCAATAAAGAAGAGGAATGCTATTTTTCACAATAATTTATATTTTAAATACAGTTTACAATTCGATTTAAGATATTAAATAGTTAATTAAAAAAGAGTATTATACATACCATACAAATTATCATGTCATCGTATTTATTAATCCCCTAAAGTTAGATATCAAAATTCAGAAGTAACGTGATAATGATCTCAATCAACATTATATGAAGTAAATTTAGGAAAAAAATTATATTAAGTCGTAAAAATTTCTTCCATCGAAGAGTCTAACATTCGGAAAAATCACAATTTTTTTTCTTTTTAATGCAAAAAAATAGTTGCGATAGAATGAATATGTGTATCGGTATAGAAATATCCGAATAATAAAAAACTCTTATTTAAAATATATTTTTGATGTTGAGATCTAATATTCAAATATTTATAAATATGTGTATTTTTATGAATCTTATATAAAAAAATAAAAAATAAAAATGTGCAAAAACTTGTCTTGGTCTCACATTACGTATATCAAGCATAAAATTTGTGGCCAACAATGGAAACTAGCATCTTCGTAACCTAGAAAGTAGGAACGTAGGTTTGCGTAGGCTTAGGTAAAGGCAGCCATGAATGGTCTCACTCATGAGAGTGATGATATTTTTCCATCGATATATAATCAAAGACTTCATGTCTGCGTAACCCATGGAATGGCCACAGAGGGTCTTGCAAGTCCCCCACACAGGGTAGTCGGTCACGTAGTTCCATTTGTTGCCACGTGGGTCTTACCAAAAACAGCCTTTGACATTTGGGACGGGTCCATTTGATCAAAGGTCCACAAATTAGGCTTTTGTTGAAAGCTCAAATCAATAACTTCCTACCAGATATCCCCCGGATTTGATTTCTGTAAATCTCTGTTTTCCTTTATTTTATCTTTAATAATTTTTAACCTTAATTAAAATTCTAGAGAAAATTAAATTTTTCTATAATTAAAATTATTATTATATCAAAAATTTTTAGTGAAAAATTCAATTAACTTCGATATTTTCGGTCCAAACCATAAGATTTTACAAATAAAAGTGAAATTCTCAAAAAAAAAAAAAAGAAGCTATCATTAGATCAATAATTTTCAGAAATTAAAAATCTCAATCTAGATAAGATTGTTTTGATTGATTTATAATTATTAAAGTAAAATTTAGGAATTGTATAATGTATTAAGAAAAAAGGGAAGAAAAAAAAAAGTAATATATGAAGATGCTATACTAAAATCTTGTAAAAAGCATTTTTTTCAAGAAGAAAAATTGTTGCTATTAGGCCTAAATACAATTAAACTATCAAAATTTGCATAAATTCTGGGGATTATATTTTGTGAACAATATGTAATCCTTATATTGGTATCTCAAGCTGACTTACCCATGAGATGTTGGAGATGTTGGAGCTCGTCTCTCTTTTCGGGAGAGTTTTGTTTTCTTAAACATTCAATTCGATTTGAAATAAATTTAATAAAATTAAAAGTATTTATCAAAAAAAAAACGATGATATATAAAAAATCAGAAAAAAGTATGACATGCTTGTCATTTGTTTATAAAAATAATGCAAACTCTCTTTAACATTCTTTTTTTATTACCAAAATTGTAAACAATGCACACTCTTTGTATTTAAGTGTCTATTTTTGTATTTTTTTTTTTTTGTTTGTTAAAATAAAAGAGTTTTATTGTGTTTGACTTAGATTCAAAAAATTGCTATAATAGCAAGAAAACAAATCGCAGGGTAGGTCTATATTTTCTCTTCTGAAAATGGAAGAATCAAAGCCGAAGCAAATTTTTCTCAACCTCGATAGCATAACCCGTAAAAAAGCAGCATCCCTACGCCAGATGGCTTACTTCTCCTTTAGTTAGTAACGTCCCTCTCTCTCTCTCTCTCTCTCTCTCCCTCTCTCGCCCCACTTGGATATATATAAGTACCCCACCTACAATATCACAACTCGAACCAACTTTCTTAGAACTAAAAGTAGGCTAATATCATAGTTCTCTCTTTAAACTCTGTTTTTCTCTGTTTTGCGTTTTAACAATGGTTGTATTGTCTCAGCCATCACTAGACCAACTATCTCTCATCAAAACATGCAAACCCGCAACCAACTTTTCAACATCAATCCCATTGATAGACCTCTCAAAACCTGCCGCTGCAAAGCTTGTAGTCAAAGCTTGTCAAGATTTTGGCTTCTTCAAAGTTATCAATCATGGTGTGTCAATGGAGTTGGCGAAGAAATTGGAAGCTGAAGCTGTAAAATTCTTCGGCATGTCACAGTCAGAGAAGAACAAAGCCGGTCCCGTTAAGCCATTTGGCTATGGAAGTAAAGCAATTGGACAAAATGGTGATATCGGTTGGATTGAATACATCCTTTTAAGCACTGACCCTAAACTTGTTGCCCAATCATCTTTCAACATTTCTAAAGAAAACCCAGAATATTTCAGGTACTAAAACAACTCTGTCTTCCTCTGTTGATCTTTCTCTACTAAAATACCATCTCTTTTTCTAATTTATTTTTTTGTTGTTAAATTGATGGTGTAGATCATTAGTGATTGATTATCTTGAAGCAGTGAAGAAGCTTTCATATGAAATACTTGAATTGATAGCTGATGGGTTGGAGCTAAAACCAAGGAATGTATTGAAGACGCTATTGGAAGATGAAGAGAGTGACTCAGTTTTTAGGCTAAACCATTATCCCCCATGCCCAGAGCTTCAAGCATTGAGCGGTGAAAATTTGGTCGGTTTTGGAGAGCACACAGACCCACAAATAATTTCTGTGGGGAGATCTAACACCACTTCTGGTCTCCAAATCTCTCTGCAAGAGAGCACTTGGGTCTCTGTCCCACCTGATCACCACTCCTTTTTCGTCATTGTCGGTGATTCTTTGCAGGTACAACCGCCTCTTCAGTTCAATGTTTTTGAATTTCTATATATATTTTTAATTTCATTTATTTGCTAATCTTTCTTGGGCTTTTGTTAGATTGTAAAACAAACTAATGCTTTTGAGCGACTTTTAAATTCCTAAGTTGGGTAACATTAGTTGAGTTCTTTTTGAAAATAAAATTTTCAAACCTTGTAGTTTTATTTTAATATTTCTTTTTGCTAATCTTTCTTTGGTTTTGTTAGTTGATTATGAATTATATCTACTTTTAGAGCTAAAGCTTGCATTTTTAAATCCCTAATCTGGTGTATTAGTTGAACTCTTTTGGAAAAAATTTCCAACCCTTTTTCCCCTTTCTATTGGCAGAGTCCTCTGTTTTAATTATCATTTTTTTAAACACATGTGGACTTATATTCAACTCTCTCCTTTTTCTTTCTATGATGCTTCCTCTCTCTCTCACCCTTTCCTATGCTAGTTATGAATCTCTCTCTCTCTCTCCCCCCCCCCCCCCCGAAATGGGTTTTGAGTCATTAAGAGAGAAATCAATGAAGTAAGCAATGGTGTCAGCAGAACTGTACTGGCCAACCAATTGGAGTTCACACTCACCCATAATGTCTCTCCCTTCTTCCTTTTCCCCAATTTTTTCCCTTTAAAAATTAATTTCCCCTTCTCTCCTTTTTCCATTTCCTAAGGTTCATGAATAGAAAATTTGGTCAATTATCAAATTCCTTAAAAAAAATATTTGTGGCTAAAAGTAAAAAGTTTCACCTTTTTATATTTTAGAAACTTTGATCGGTAAAAAACTAAAAGGGTGTGTTGGGGTGCTGGCGGAATTTGCGCAGGTGATGACTAATGGAAGGTTCAAGAGTGTGAAGCATAGAGTATTTGCAGATGGAACTAAGTCTAGGTATTCCATGATCTACTTTGGAGGACCACCTTTGAAATCAAAACTTAATGCTTTACCTTCATTGATGAAAGCTGGAGAGCAAAGCTTGTACAAGGAGTTCACATGGGAAGAATATAAAAAATCTGCTTACAAGTCAAGGTTGGGTGATAATAGGCTTAGTCTCTTTGAGGCTACTAGTGCCATGGCTGGTAGATAATTTTGTTGATTTTGACATGTTTTTTTCTTCTTCTTAAAAAAATGGTACCAAGTGGGTAGTGTGCAGGCTTTTTATTTCTTTTTTTATAAAAATGAAAATGTTGACTCAGCTTGCTATAGATGGAAAGCCCGTAGGTTGTTTCTCTCTCTCTTTCTCTCAATCATGTTTTCTTTTCCTCTTTTTGAGGATCTTCTTTATGTTACCTTACAACAGCTGTCCCTTCTTCCTACCATCAATTCTATTATGTTTGTTCCCATCAGCAATTCATCATTGTGTCATCAATATGCAACTTCAATGACTTTGTCAACTTTATATGAATGCCCCAATATCATATCATGTTATTCAACTTAAAAATGCCCTCCCCCGTCACAAACTTAAAGTACTAATACCTATTTTTTTTTTTAATACATAAAAAAGAGACTCGAACTCGAACCTTTAAAAAAACATCGGTTGAGCTAAAAGTTAATCCAAGTACTACATGCTATGCCTTTTAGATTTTAAATTTGATGGTTCACAGAATAAAACTTTCTTGCTATATCCTTACCATTTGTGTTGTTAATTTGTAGGGCTAATTACCCCATTATCAATGTCTTGTCTGTCAGTTCTTTTGATGCAGGCTCAATAACAAAACCTCTTATATCAAAAGAAAATGCATTGTAAGACCATTTTGTTAATACAGTGGTTGAGAATTGCAGAGTCATTCAAGAAAAACAGGCAATTAAATGAGATGAAGAAATAGTGCTTTTTTTTTTTTCTATTTTTTAAAAACTTTTAAAATAGTTATCAAATTCTCTCCTCGAAACTACTTCAAAATCAAAATTTCTACGATTTGATTAATTTTTGTTGAACATAATTCAATTTTCGTATTTTATCGAAATTAGTTATCCGTGAAGAGTAAATGTTAAATTTTATGTCAACTAAATTCAATTGTTTGATCATATATATAAATATGAAAAATTTTCATCTTAACAATTAGGTTTTAAGATAAAAATTAAGTATTTTTCTAAAAGCCATCCTTGCTATTTTATGCTAAACAATCGGTGACACATCATAATATAACTTAATCCGGCAAGAGCAATGGCCTCACCTAAATGGGATCTCCCCTGGGTCTCTCATATTATCCCCGTATCAAACGTCAACCTTCTTTTTTCAAGTTTTTGTTCGGGAAAATCTCATTTTAGTCGTTTTGTACCGATTTATACCGATTGATATGATATTAAACTTTATTAATCAAATTTAAGTTTTGAAAATGCAAAAACAGAGGCAAAGAGAATCAACTCTTAAATTGGATCTTATAGTACTCAAACTGAATTAATCAAATAATTAGATATCAGATCGGTTAAAATCAGAAAAAAAAAATTATACCGATTTATTTTATTTTATCCTAATAGTTTTTTAGAGTAAATAACAAAATATTTTATATAATTTGCCTTTTTGACAACTAGACCCTCAAGATTTTAAAACTGGGAAGGCTCTCATACTTTATCTCTTTTTTCACAAATTGCCTTGCACATCACTTTATCCTCTATCGGGCCACCATTTCTATTATCATTCCGATCCTCAAATTTCTAACTTATTAATTTTCTAACAATTTTTATTTCTTTTAATTCTTATATTACTTTCAAAACTTTCACGGTAACCCCTGATCGATCGCCAAGTTCACTCATTGTGCATCTATTGATAAAAAAAAAAAGGTTAAATTGCAGAAATTTTATGCCAGTTTTAAAACTCTACGGGACACTTTTTACATGGCCACATCTTTAAATAAAATGATTTTTGTAGAAAATATAAATTTTGTCCAAATTTTCATTATATTGCTAGTTTTTTATATTCAAAACTCATCTAATTTTAACTTAAACAACACTCAAATTTGCCAAACAGGTTTTAGTGTGCCTTCATTATAAACTCCTAAAAATCATAGTTATATAGAGGGTGATACAACCAACACCTACACAGATCACTGGTATTCGTTAAACAAAATTTAGATTTCGAGTTTTATATATAGAGAAAACAGATATTAAAAGAGATTTGTCCTTTACAAGTGCACTTGAATCGGATTTAGTCAGATCAAAAGTGATTATCGGATACCTGTTATTTATTTATTTATTTTTAAAAAGAGCATGATATAAAAGTAGAATAAATTATAGTTGAAAAAAATAAAATTAATAATAATTGTAATAATGATATATTATGTTTTTGTTGATGTACTAGCAAATTGAATGGTAAAAAATTATAATTAATTTCGATTTATGTATCATTAAACTATAACATATTTCTTGAAACCCAGAAATTATTGGATTCTCTTCTACTACCCAAGTATAAGCATGTGGATGAAGTAATATTCAGATGCAATTGGGCAAAAAGCAATATTCAATTTTGTGGGTTCATCACCCACTTCTCTTGTTTTAACCCAAAAAAATAATTTTAATTCCAATAATGTTTCAATCAGTAAGTAAAGAAATAAAAATAATTTATACACATAATATAATATTCTTGACACCCCTTGAATTGTGGAATCATGTCAGCAAGTTCTTTTCTCGTTGACAACATGAAAATACCTAAAATCTGGGCCCATACAAAAGGTCATCTCATGCATAGTATAATTGTGAAATTTTATTTTTTTAAAAAAAATTGATATTTTTGTGAGTCATACAATTAAAAATTCAAGGTAAGCTGTTTAATTCTTTTTTTTTTTTTTTTATCAGAGGGCCAGCTCTTTGTACTAGAACATAGAAAATGATTTCGGAATTTATATCCAAGCATTGATTTCCAATTAGATGAATGAAGTGAATTAAAGATTTTAAAAAAATCAGAGTTTAATTACATGAACGGAAATTGTTTTGAGATCAAAATCACTTGATTTACTACCTAACTAAACCCTAAAAATGGGAAAATTATTGGAATAAAATAATAAGAAAATAATTAAAAAATAAATCTTCTTTTTAATAAACGATTAATATTCAATAATCACGTTAAGTTTAACTAAATTTAATTTAAGTTGAATTAAATTTAATAATAAACAGACTTCTAATAGAAAATAACTAATTGATGAATTGAATTGTAAGTATTGAAAGAGAAGGTGTCTAGCGGTATAAATTTTCTCTCTCAATTTCAGATTCAAATTCTTGTATAATAATAAAAAAATAGAAAGAAAAGTCGCTAAAAGTGGAAAACAATGTACACTTTTCTTCTTATAAAAGAATATGATGCTGGATATGATTTTTCTTTGATTCTTGAGTATCGAGTATTGATATTTATGAATGTTTCACCGCAGAAAAATCATTCGACGGCTGCTTACAATGATATTATACTATTAGGATCTTTTGACAATTTGGACAACCACTCCTCTAACCTAATCTAATGGCCGGTCTCAATCCATCCACATGCAATAATTTAAGGGTGGTAACCGATAATCGGTAATAAATATATTATATCTCTTAATTAAATTTTAAATTTAATATTTAAAAAATAAAATAAAAAATTATTAAGAGAATTATTCTTTAAATTATAAATTTAATAATATTTTAATTAAATTAATTAAAATATAATTATAAATATCGATAAAAAATGGAATCTTTGATTTGATTGCAGAACATTGATGATAAAAAGATTCCAGAGAGGTACAAGGAAGAAATGTTCCATCAATCGAGGCCTCGAGAAAATAACACTCTTTCTTTCTTCCTTTCTTTCTTTTATAATTTATTGATGCTGGGACTTTTGTTTGGAGGGTTGGAAGCAAAGAATCAATGAGTAATCACAATGACTGGTTTTGGCCATGCTTTCAATGCCCCCCCCCCTTCCCAATTTGATTATTTTATGAGGTTATTTTTCATGCATTTCCTACTTCATTTATTTCTCTTTTCCTTTTAATTGATTTTCCCCACTTTTTCTCCATTTTTTCCCCATTATTCTTTTATAATATTTCATTTTTCATTCTAGTATCACTTGGATCATGTACTATGCAAGCAATTGTTCGCTTCAAAATGTTCATAAAACAAACACAAGAACAAGATTATTTAGCTCAAAAATTCATTGTATGATATCGATTTAAGTTTGGGGAGAGTCATATGTATTACGAGAGAATTTTATATTTGTTAAGGGAATAATCTGATGGTCATAATTTTTCTTTTTCAATCCTAAAACCCCGAATTCGAATTCTTGTGTAATAAAAAAATATATATTTTTGTGAAAAGTAACATGCAAGATAGCATATACTTTGAAGATAATATTTTTTAAATTAAAATTCGGTTTATATTAAAAGAGAATTTAGTTAATATCTTAAAATATTAAAATTAAATTAATTGATGTGAAAATTTAAGATAAAATAGGAACCTTTTGAATTTTGTGTCAATAGTCTCTTCCGCGAGGCTCAATCAGGTCTACAAATCGCATTGCCCGAGGATTCCTGGGCTTCCTTGATCCATCATTCACTCTCTTCCTGTACGACAGTGCACAAGTGTACCATTATATGTTCACACTGACAAGATTGAGATGTCGAGAAGTGAGAGAAAATTTGTAGAGAGAGAGAGAGAGAGAGATCAAGGAGGCATGGACCACAAATTTTAGTGTCATCATGTTCTTATTTTGAGTCTTTAAACTTGATTGCATGGAGTTATAATCTAAGGAGAGTGCAGGCTACCTGATGTTGGCCTACCCCCTCAATGATAAATTCATTGCACATGCAAGGACCTTAATGTCGACATAGCCCGCACCTTTCTTTCCCCAGCAACCTCAAAACTTTTCCTTTTCTCTTTTACGTTGCCAAAAGGCATAATATCTACTTGCGTGCAAAACAAGGATATGCTAAACATCATAAATTCTGAGTCGAAATCATTTGACAAGATCATGAACCATCCATCAATATTAATTTTTTTTAATTAAAATTTTAAATTTAAATTTTAAAAATAAAAAAATAGATATTAAAATAATCAATCTTTTAACAGTTTCGTAATATTTAATCAAATTAATTAAATAAAATCTAAATATAAATATAAATGGTAACAAGTAGTTTATTTAAAAAAGAAAAAAAAAATCATTTGACAACATCTCACTAATATAAACTCTAATACAGTGGTCCGGTGGAAAAGCAAGAGGATGACCTTGGCAGAGGACATTAAATGAGTTTGCAGTTTCAGTTACTTAAGATTCGGGACAGAGCAAGTCACATCATCAGTTATCAGAGGAAGAACATGGAAATAACTGGTGTGAAAGCACACCGTTTGAATATGACTCTTTTTATCCATAGGGAAGCACCCATTTGGATATACATAGGCAAGCATGGCTGCTCTCTCTGGTCTGAGCATTCTGTCCTGTTTCCTGGAAACCCACCCCCCCCCTCTTTTTACCTCTTCAAAATCGGTGATTCTTTTTACTCTTTAGGTCATGGGTTATACTCACTTGATCTTAGCCAAAAGGCCGAGAAAGGTATGGGTTATACTCACTAATCAGCCCTGCTTGTCAATCTACTTTGATGCAGTCTGATCTAGGGTCTGGACTCAGTCGAGTGAAGTCATGTTAAGTTTGAATATTTAAATTCTAAATTTAGGTCTTTGAAGTAAGACCTGGTCACCTGGCAGATTCGGCCTCGGACCAGATTTTGATTGGCCCGGTTTTAATTGGACCTGAATCGGCGGTGATTTTTAGGTATTAAATTAAATTAGAATTCTCAATATTATTGTTCTATTTTTATTATATCGATCGATATTCGGAATCATATTCTGATTAATCTGATTCAGGACTTATAGTGGTCCATTTAAGGAACTACTCTCCTAACGTAATTTTTTTCATACTCAAACAGCGAGTCGAATTCAAAAATTTAGTTAAGAGAACTATCATCACATCCCACTAAACTTTAATATATTATGTCCCATTATTGTATATGATTCTTAGGATTTGTAAGAGTAAGTGAATTAGAACCGCAAAAGAACAATCCATGTCACAACCAAACCGGTGTTTTTTTTTCCATGCCTCGGCTCTAGGATCATTGTTCAACGATTGATGAAATCAAGACAAAAATAGAACACGATTATTTTTAATGGATAGTTGATTTAATGGATAAAAAGTGTTAGTTTTCATAATTAACTCCCTTTTAATTTAGATTCAATAAAATCGAATTAGTTATAATAGAATATGATTACATAAATCGATTAATTCAATACAAAAAAAAAAAATCAAATACCATTGTTGTGGATACTCTTGATCAATGATTAGAGGAAAAAATGACCAAAGCTTACAAGAAACAAAAACTTCTATAAAAACACCTTGAACAAAGGGCAGGTGATTGAATAACGTCACTTAGAAGTTTACAAAAATTTTGAAAAGAAAACAAAGAACTGTATTTAAAGGAAGCAAAAAATTGGAAAGGAAATGGAGATAAGTAATAATTCGGGATAACTTTGCCTTTGATTAGTGATTAAACATGTCATCTCCTTCCATTTTTTTCACTATCAGCTTGAAAATACAGAATTACTTATTTTAGTTTTGAGCATCATATATCCGAAGATAAAAGCTTCACTAATTGGATTGATTAATTAACCATCTACGATTAACCAACTAGTAAACTCCTATGAGTCTCACCTTTTACTCCTAATCTACCCCTTTACATTGTTGTAATTCCTATTACTAACCTTTGTACATTTATCCTAACACTCTTCACCAATTTCTCCGAGAAATCATAAGAGAAAGAAAAGGTGTCAATCCCTCTCATCTCTCTTTCAATAAAATCAAAGGGCAAGAGATTGAAGAACCTAGAAATTGATGTTATCTCAATCTCTTGACATAAGAAAACCCTTTATTGTGGAAAAGAAAAATTGAGTTTTTTTTTTTTTAAATTAAATCATACCAAAATCGAGAAAGATTTGAAAACAAACAGAAACACTTTTTGAACGACACCTGTCTATCAAACTCCTATAGATATAGCGATCAGACATGTCTTAATTATAAGTCTTGGATTCAATTCATGAGAATGAAAAAATATAATTTGTGAGAAGCAACTCTTTTATTAAGAGTTTTATAATATTCGAATCAGATTAATCAAATAAAATTAATGATAAGTAATTTGTTTACGCAAAAAAAAAAACACAAAAAAAAACCGGTCTTCACAATTTTGATCCGATTCTGCTTCTGGACTCAAGATCTCCGTTTCTGGCCCATGAACATCTTTTAAGGTAAAAAAGGCACGATTTGAGCTCATCGCTATTTATGTGGTCTGTACTAAATATTTTTTATAAGTAGAAGTAGCTTTAAAGTTGCATAAAGGTTAATATCCACTAGAAGGGTTAACATAAAAAAGTGTACTTCTCAACTGGTACAAGCATCCTTCATGCTCTTTCAAGGTAGACTTTAAGAGTAATATTACTCTATATTTAATTTTTTCTTCTTTTAAAGTAATTTTATAATTTTAATCGTGCAAGTAGTATATATGCACAAAATAAGGAAAAAGAAAAAAGAAAAAAGAAAGTAGCGAGTGGTTTATTCTTTAGGAAGGGGAAATCTCTCAAAATCAGTGGTGAAATGGAAAAGCTCCTTCCCTTGCTATGGCCAAAGTAAAGATATGTCCGGTCCGGTTTGGATCCGAAAATCGGCCCATTTGATCCAAAAAAAACCCGGTTAATGAACCGGACCGAGCTACAGTAACCCAGCCCGGCCCCGAATCGGGGATACTGTAACGGTTCGGACCGATTCAACAGATTTTGGAACCGGAACCTACCTAGAATAGGCCAGGACAAGGAACCGGAACCTACCTAGAATAGGCCAGGACAAGGAACCGGCCCGGCCCGGCCGGTTCCAATGACTCCTTGTCCCTTTTTTTTTTTTTAATTTTACACTTCCTTTTCGGGTCAAACCATCCCGGCCCGGTATGAACCGGCCCGCAGATTCCGGTTCAGGGGCTGGGCTAGTTCAACTAAAAAAATTTTGGAAGCGACCCGACTGGCCTAGGAACCGCAGCCAGCCCGGCCTGTGGTTTCGGGAATCGCCCTTGAACCGGCCCGACTCAGTTACATGTCTAGGCCAAAGGGAACAATCTAATTGTGACAATTTTCCTCTTTAAATCTTGTGATTCGGTATTCGAAATCTCTAATAAAAAAAAAAATCCTTCCCTTGCTATATCTAATTTTGTTTCGTGGTCATGTATTCTCATTGTTTAATTATTTTTATATTTTTTCTCAATTTTTTAATTTTCAAAGCAAATTGCTTTAAAGAAAGAGAGAGAGAGAGAGAAAGCTGAGCATTAGAATGAACTCAAATATCACTTGGCAATAAGAGCAAGTGAAACACAATAAGCAATTAATTTGATATCCCAAAGCGAAATCGCACTTTTAATTTAGAATAAATTACAGGGGCAAAGTGGTAATGAAAGGGTTAAAGTGATAGAAATTACAACTACGAGAGTGTAAAGTGGCAGTTTTAAAAACACAGAATTTAATGACAATTTGAGAAAGTATAAAGGCATATATTATCTTAGTTTTCTCGTACGTTGGTCGGTATAGGTGAGATATATATATTCATCCCTTAATTAAATTAAAAGTTTGATTGGGTATGAAAAAAATAATATTGAAAGATCTATCCCATAAAATAGATTTTATAACGATCGATCCAAATTAATCCAGATAAAACTCTGAATATTAAATGATTACTAAACCATAATACAAAAAAAAAATATTATCTTAGTTTTACTCGGCGGCCATGCGAGTTGCAGATGCCCTCTAAAATTTTGGGGAAAAAATAATTGACTATTTTTTTATCGGAGCTATTCAGAAAATGTCCGCCATTAATGAAATAGCTCCACAAACGAGATATTTCTTATTTGTGTTTACAAATATTATGTATTTTCTTGAAGTGGAGAATGGCTATTCTTGTTCCACCGAAAATTCTCTGTTTTCCAGACACAACTATGAACGGGAGAGAGACTACTCTTTAATACTTTATGGCACAGAAGAAAGAGCATTGTAAGCATGAAATTGAAATGCCCACAAAGAGAACAAAAAGTAAGGATCTTCTTTATTCCTCAAACCTTAGATATGGATCATATATGGAAGTACAAGGAATGGAGAATTGAATAGATCACATTCAAACACCGACACCACAAATTGCATGATTCCTTGAGGAAATGAAAATGGACGTCCAATATCAAGAGGCAAGTTATAAAAAGAAGGGTTCCACAATTTCGATTCGACTTGGAAGAATAAAAGTCCCCGTGTTCCGGGAAGCGCCTCAAGAGTTTATTATTGGATGATAGCAACTAGGTAGTGAACGCCAGCTAACCATAAGCTAACATAGATGCTGAATGACCAAACTTAGAATTCGTTGCCCCCTTGCGCCAGTGATTGTGACATGTTCTCCCTACATCGTTCACACACACACACACAGAGGTTGAAATCTCGCTTCATCTACGTGGAGTGTTGAGTGTTCTAGAGAAAGAGAGAAAGAAGTCGAAATCTAGCTTCATCTGTCTCCAAGAAAATAGTTTAATGGTACAAACGCTCCTTCCCCAACCTGATAATCCCATATTCAAATTGTTATAAAAAAAAAATTGTCGCTTCACCTACATGGAGTGTTGGGTGCTTTAGAGAGAGAGAACCCGTCCCCAAGGGAAGATACAAATCTCCTCTCATAACATGATGATTTTAGGTTCAAATCCTCTTTGTTAGACTTGAACACTCAATTTTAGTAGGTTGTTTTGATTCTAATTTTTTATCTTCATAAGCGTTTCAATTTTGAAATAAACAAAATTTGATTTAAAAATCTTTCAATACTACATCTATAAATTTTATTAAATAAATTGGTTAAAATCATAATTATTAAAGGGGAATTAATTCTTACAATGGCATGAGTTAATAGATTCGACACTTAATGTCCTTATAAAGACATTTAATTGATAAAAATAGCTTGTTCAAATGTCTTTTCTAAAATCTTGTATTTGAATTTTTGTAAACATGTATATTTTTATTATTTTTGTAACTTTTATATAACAAAATAAAATCGACACTTAATATCTTCTTAACATAGATGTCTGACTCAACATATGCAAAGTAATGTGCATATAGCATGGTATTAAAAGAATTTAATTACTAATATAAAAATTAACCGTTAAAATAAAAAATTCTCTTATTTATATATCATATTCATAATATTAATTTAATCGATATAAAATTTAAAGATAATTTTACAGAACGATTGTTATTTTTAATGTACTTCTATAATTTTAGGAGTTTCATAAATCATGGTCAAATCTCGAGGTATGGGAACCTCTACCGGTCCGAGTTGGAGAGAGAGATGAGAATTGATACCATTTTTTTTTTTTTTTTCATTCTTTCTCTCAAGATCAAGTGATATGTGATTAGGATCTCCAAGTCTTGTCATGTTATATTTCTGAAATTTTATTCTTTTCTAATTGGAACTATTTCTTAGGGACATTTTGTTTCCCTCCTTTGTGGGTTCAATATGACCAACTTTTTGGAGTAAAACCAACTCAATCCAATACTGGCTCTCCTATCTTTTTTGGTTTTTGTTCTTTGTTTTTTTTGGATTTTTTTATTCATCAATATCTGAAACTATATTTAAATTAATCTGATTCACGCGTTGTCAAGCTCAATTTAGAAAAACTCTTCTAACATAATTTTTTTTTTTTATTTTTAAGTTTTAAACTCAAAACTTGATTAAAAGATATTATATTGTTATCCAATAAATCGACAATCCATTTGTATTAACGCTCCGAAGTTAGTGTAAGAGGATAAGTATCATAGCACACTTATCACCTTGGTCACTTGAGGGTTGTTCTGTTCAAAAAGGTTTAGGTAGAGAAAAATTTGACCTTATGTTTCAAAACCCGATTCACTTTGATTTAAAAATATTATAAGTAAAAATCGATTTATGCAGCTAATAATGCTTCTGTTTTGTAAAACTACGGTTAATTTTTAATCCTATTTAAAAGGTTTTACCGGCCAATCAATTACTTTAGAATCAGGTCCAAAGAAAGTTAGGGTTTAGGTATAGTTTTCCCCCACTTCTCTAAATGCCCGGTGAGCGGAGACATTAGTGTTGGACACTGTCATGGATCTCAATGATGGACTCAATTTTAATAGAAAATTCAATCCAAAAAATTGACCTTTTTGGTGAGAGAGTTTATTGAACTTAAATACTATTTTATGATTTTTTGGGGATCCAACATGGGATTTGTAACGTTATTCCCCTTTGAGAAGCCGGACATCCACGGACGGCTTTCACTCTGGACGGTTTTCACTCTGGACGGCTTTCACTCCGATGAGTAGCCATTTTTCTCTTTGGATGACTCTCACTCTGGTACCATGTATCTCTTTTTTAGGTATCCCTCTTCTATGTAACCCTTTTTCATGTTAGACTGGAGGCTCTATACCAATTTATCATGTATTTAAGTGATTGACTCAAACCCAATAGAAGAACTCAATCTAAAAGATTGACCTATTGTGTGAGAGTTACTATTTTATAATTTCTTTGGGATTCAATGTAGGATTCGTAATAGACGCATTCCGGTTGACATGACCCGTAATCTAATTTAAGTGGTGCTTGCCTGCCTTAGGGTTGGGTGGGTCAGTGGTGCTTGCCTGCCTTAGGGTTGGGTGGGTCAGATCTAATCTTTGGACCCAAAGGTGATGCCTAAAACTAGAACGAGCAATACTAATTGGAGGATTGAAATTGCTTAGAAATTTACAGGCGCAGGCATCACGGCTTGTGAGAAACGTAATACAGATACTACCCCAAAGGATGAAGGCAAGGCCTACAATGGCATCTATAGATGTCTTCTAAAATATAGCCTTTTTTATTGGGATTAAAATGAAATTTGAATTGTAAATCAGGGATTGGAGAAGAGAAGATGTGATCACTAGGTTGTCCCATTGCGGATCAAAAAATGTCCTTCTTCATAGTTACATCCATTTTATTTTATTTTATTTTTTATTACACTGAGATTTGGTTACATTCATGCATTTATGTATAGATACATTATAATGAATCCCTCCCATTATACAATTTGAAGTAAAAGTCTCCTTTCTCTCAAAATTTATTTCCAAAGAAACCCAAAATTTTGTGGGTCGTTTCTTTTGTGGATGGGGCCCAAATCTCAATGAAGTTCAAGAGCCCACAAACTGATTGTGCCTTCAAAATAATATCGAGGGAACCAAGTCTAGGCTGGACCTGACGAAGCCCAATTTTGTGGCCCATTTGTTATGGGCAGACTAATATCCGCACCAAAAGTTACTTGGATTGGGCCTTGTGACTACTTAATCTTAGCCCAAAGGCTGAGAAAGGTTTGGACTTGTGACTGCAAAGTTATCTAAATTTTAAAAAAAGGGGAAATTGTGCGGTAGTCTCGTATTTTTGGGATCCTACTTTTTTTTATTTTTCATTCAAATCCCTTTTTCATTCGATTCCTTCCTTTTTTGACCTTTTTTTTTCTTCTTCCTTTTATTTTTTTACCTGATTTTGTTTTTTGTTTAAATCCTTGGTTTTTTTTGGAGATAAAATTTTCCCCTTTTATTTTTATTGGCCCCAATTGTTGTCGGTAATTTTTTTTTTAAATTTTTTTGGTTATGTCCTTCCTTTTTTTCAGATCTCTCTTTTTTTTTCGTTTAGATCATTCGTTTTTTTTATTTTTTTATCCGGTTTTTTTTTTACTTAAGCCATTCATTTTTCTACATAATTTTTCCCCCTCCCTTTTTTTTTGCCTCACTTGTCCATGATGTGCTCGGATGGTTGTCCCTCCACTTTTAGATTACAGTTTTTTTTTTCTTTGTTCATATCCTTCCTTTCTTTTCTCCATTTTTTTTCATTCATATGCTTCCATTTTTTTTTTACCCCTTTTTTATTCCTTTAAGTCCATTTTTTTGGACATAGATTTTTTCCTTTTTTTTTCCCCACTTATTCATTAAGCTCTTTGCTCTTTTTTTTATCCGATCTTTCTTTTTTTGTTTTTTTCGTTTGATTCCTTCGATTTTTTGAATATAAATTTTTTTTTCCTTTTTTTGCCCCACAGATTGTCATCTCTTTATTTTAAGCTCATAGGTTTTTTTTTTTTCTCTATTCAGATCATTGCAACCATCTTTTCTTTTTTTGACATGTTTTTTCCCTCAACTCCTTCATTTTTTGGGTCACCACTTGTCCATTCAGAACTTTACTCTTTTTTTTTATAGTTTTTTTTCCCTCTCTTGAGTCTTCGTCTTTTTTCAATACACATTTTTTCCATTTTGTTTTTTATTGTCCCACCATTGTCTTCTCTTTATTTTTAAATTATAGTTTTGTTTTTCTATTTAGATTTTTATTCTTTTTATTTTTGATTATTTTTTCCTCTTAAATCTTTCATCTATTTTTTTACATAGATTTTTTTCCTTTTATTTTTTTGGCCCCATAAATTTTCGTCATTTTAATTCTATTATCTTTTTACTTCACTTATTACCCCTTTTTTAACCTTATTTGTTAGTCTTCTTTAGAGCTTCAGTGGTTAATTTCTCTCTCTTTTTTTCTTTCACTAATATATATCATATTTTCATCAATTTAGATAATAATTTAGTTTAAATATTGAACTAATTATAAATTTAACAAATATTTGTACAATAAAAAAAATACAATCCATATCTTGTGGGCATCTTTCGGTAACTCTAAGTATAAAAGAGAATGGTTAATGGGTATAGTTGTTCTCTCATGTGACTAATATGTGACCTTTTTCTAAAAAAGTCAAAAATTTATTTGAATCTGTACATGTCCGTGTTTATCATTTATTCACCATTTTCACCTACCGCTTTGCTTGTAAGACTTAGATATCCCTTTGAATTTTTGGATTTGAGCTTGTTTAAGTAATATAAGTCTCAAAAATAAGATTGATTTGAGTTGTTTTCATCTCAAAATTTAAAAACTTCTAAATCTGTTAAAAAAGATTTTAAAATTGTAAAAATAATCTATTAGAAACAAAAACTTAATGATTTGGATTGTGTAATCCACAATTTAATAAATTCGTTATAAATTTAATAAATTATTATTATTATTATTATTAACTATTTCATTTTGTGGCACACACCGCGCATTGCGTGGTGTGTCCGCTACCTACTAGTTGGATTGTAATCTTATGACAACAGTGCCTTCATCTATACAAATGTTTTCTTGATCCAATAATTAGACACTAATATTTTTTATATAAAATTTCATATTTGAGTTTTGTGTGTGAGAAAATAAGTGTAGAAAGTTTTGCCTTTTAAGAAATCAATTTGTTTTGAATTGTATTTAATCGAATTTAACATGATTATCACGTATTAGTGATTTATTAAAAAAATTCATTTATATAAGTAGACTTGCCCACAATACAAGTACCAATAATGAGTCTTAGAAATGATAATGATTTATGGTCTATAGTAACGATACGTGGTTTTAGTGGGAGGACACTAATTCCCCTTAACCAAAATCTTGAATTCGAGTTTTGAAAATGAAAAAATAGATATCATAAGAATTAACCCTTAAATTGGAATTCACAGCCTCCCGGATAAGATTAATCATGTTTCTGAATATCGATAATTAGATACTAAAAAAAAAGATTTATGGCCTATAGGATGAGTGCCGGAGTGCGGCCTTTTGGCTTTACCCTATCTTATCTATTATCTTTAAAAAAAAAAAAAAAAAAAATCCATGTGCAAAATATTTCTGGTATGGATGGGGATAGACCGAGGGAAGCACATAACTTCCTTGAGGATAAAGCTAAACCTTTGAGCTCTTTACAACATTCTCTCATGGGTGAGAGCCTGAATTCCTTAAATTGTGGAATTGGAATTACAGGTGCATTTCCAAATCCAAATATGATGTTTGTATCCTTGGAATTTCAAATGCATATGGAATTTTCGGTATTTTATTGTCATTTCTGGTTGTGAGTTGTGAGTAAGGTGAGGACGGTTGATCCAATATGATTTCCTAAAATACATTTTCTTTTCTTCGACAAATTAATATAGGCCGGTTTCATAAAATCATATGAAAACTCTCAAACAATTCACAATGATAACAAGATACAGCGTAAGTAATATAGTTAGTAAGGGAATGTATCTTCACATATTTATATAAGCATACAATATAAACGTGTTTGTAATTAGTAAATTGTACATTTTTATTAAAAATTTTATATTATAATAAATCGAAAGAAACGTATTTTTCAGAATAATATATGCATAATAAAGAGAAACAGAGTTACAATTAAAATAAATATCTAAAATTTAAATTTTAAAAATATAAAAATATGTGTCAGGAGAGTAAATTTATAAATTATATTTTATAAATATTTGAATCAGATTAATCAACCACATCAATAATGTTAAGATCATACACATTCAAAGATTGCTTCTAAGACTAACAATAGATACTTTTAACCACCTGAGTAGATTACAAGTACTGGGACTGAGTATCTTTCCAGAGAATCCAAAATGCGTGCAGATGATTTTACTATTACTAAATTAGGTAATCTCTTTATATTTCTTTTTTGAGCACTTTTTGTCCACCATGGATGGTCTCTGTATCACGGTAAGTGTTTATTTTATTTTATTTTATTTAATGCTATATGAATTGATATCCAAAATTATATTTCAAATAATTCGATCTGAAACTTATAGTGATCTATTTAAGGAGATTATTTTTCTAACGTAATCCGTTTCATACTAAAATTTTAAATTAAACTCATAATTTTGATTAAAAAATTTAATATTATAACTTATTATATTAACTATCGACCGATCTCTTCATCACAATAAGTTGGTATAGCTTCTACCCCGCTCAAATTTGTATTACTTAGTTTTCCACAAAGAAAAGGAAGAGAGAAACAGAGAACTCTTAAGGTAGGCATGTTTATTGGCTCGGATAAAGGAGATAATTGTATTAGTAGCCTCTACCGTTTATATTCACAAAAAAAATTTATATATTGCTTTTGAAAATTATTACCAAATTCTTTTAAAATTTTATATCTTTAATAAGATAAGAATAATAAAATTGATTCAAAAATATTTTTATGCTTTAATGAAAAATTTCTATGGTTTTGTAATAAAAATTAATTTGTTGATCAATAATATTTTAATTTCACGTGTCTTTCCCGTGTCACGTGCTGGAGCTTAGACGGCATCTACTGAGCTTTATACTGAAATATACTTTAAAAAAATTTTAAAATGACCTACAGAGAAAATAAAATTTTGATATAACCCACATTTGTCACGTTTTGAACCTACGGCATAGCCATGTGGTGACACTGGGAAGGCCAAAAGCCATATGTCGCATCTTTAAGACGCAACACAGCTTGTTACGTTTTGAAAACGCGACATTCCCCCTCTCCAAGTCACCAACGACGCTCCCACGACCCCTTCCTCCGCTGCCGGCGACTCTCTCTCTCTCCTTCTCCCCCAGCTCTACTCCTCTCTCCCTCCCTCCCTTGCCCGCGGCTCTCTCTCTCCCTCCCTCCCCCCATTGCTCTCTCTCTCTACCCTACCCGCGGCTGTCTCTCTCTATCCCCTGCGGTACTCTTCTCTCGGGGGGAGAGAGAGACAGCCATGGGGGAGGGAGGGAGAGAGAGAGCCGTGGGGAGGGAGAGGGAGGGAGGGAGAGATAGCCACGGGGGAGGGAGGGAGAGAGAGAGTCGCGGGGGGAGCGAGGGAGAGAAGAGCAAAGTCACAGGTGGGGGAGGGAGAGAGAGAGTAGCGGGTAGGGGAGGGGGAGGGGGAGGGGGAGAGAGAGAGTCGCGGGCGGGGGAGGGGGAGCGAGAGAGCTGCGGGGGACGGGGGGAGGGAGGGAGTCGCGGGTGGCTGGGGGAGAGAGAAAGTCGCGAGCGATAGAGGGAGGGGATGCGGGTGGCTGAGGGATGGGGAATGTCGCGTCTTCAACACAAGTTGTGTCGCGTCTTCAAGACGTGACAAGCTGTGTAGCGTCTTGAAGACGCGACCGTGACGTTCGGCTATCCTGGTGTCGTCACGTGACTATGTCGCGGTTCTGTCGTGAGTTTAACTCTTGATAAATATAGATTATATTCGGAATTTATTTTCTTTATAGGTTATTTAAATTTTTTTTAAAATATATTTCGATGCAAAGCTCGGCGTCTACCGGCGTCAGTAAAAAATCAAATTGAATTGTTGAGTCTATGAGGTATTTGTCGTTTAATTTGACTGCTAAACCACACACTGAACTTTTTAATTTTTCCAAGTAATAAATAATTTGCACCTTTTTAAATTCTCTCTCTCTCTCTCTCCATTTTCAATCCCGCACGTGCTCTCCTGTTCTGCTTCTTTGTCCTCAGTATAGGGAATTGTGTCGATTCCATCAAATTCTATACACGGAGAGAGAGAGAGGGAGAGAGAGAGCTGTAGTTAAGAGATCTCTCTTTTCGCTCTTCTTCTCTCTCCGGATTTCTTTCATCAATGGCCGATGAACCTTTACTCACTCGCTGGTCTTTCGAGGTATGTTCTGTCCCCCTCTGTATGATTCAATTGAATTTATTTACAGTCTCTAATTAATCTCAATGGTCCTTTAGTTAATTTATCCGATAATCAGTGCGTTACTGTTGACCTTGAAATTTATTTCGATTGATCTTTCAATTGTTGATAATTCACATTGACACTCTTGATTGTTGTTCTGTGTTTTATTAATTTAGCCATTTGGCTTCTTTAGATTATTAGTTGCTATGGTAATTTTCTCTTTTTATTGGATTGGAATGAGCAGTGAGTGTATGTTTAAATTGTAGAAAAATGGTGTTAATTTACTTCAGTTTGGTATTCTAAAGGATTTCGAACTGTTTTACGATGTAAAGTTTGGAAGAAAAAAGGAGAAGAAGGATCAAATTATATCATCCAATGCTCAAACTAACAACACCACAGCAGTTTCTAACGGAAATTTAGCAAATGGAAATGGTCATGTCAACAATTCCTCTGATGCTGCGATTTATGAGCAGTATCGGATTCAGGTAAATTCAGGTTTTTGTGTTAGTGGATGTCTAGTGTAATGCGGTTTTTAGTGGGAAGTGTTATGCTCTGCGATCCACATTATCATCAAAAGTTCTGTGGGACATGGAGAATAGCATTGCCCTTTTTAGTTCTAGAGAGCTTAAGTGGATGGTCGTGTCTTTTTGCAGGAGAGAAGGGGTACAGCACAGTCGAATGGGGTTTCATCCAACAGAATTGTTGAGAAACCGTATGGCTATATTGATAAAACATGCATTGCCCGTTTTCAGTATCTGTTTGTTTTATTTACGCAGTTTATTTGCATCTGTTTACTTGCTAGTATGTTTCCTAGTGTGGTAGGATTAGTGAGTCCTGGTGGAAACATTGTTTGGTTAAATGCAATTAAGATTTAGTTGGCTAGTTTTAACAAGTTAATATCTGAATCATTTCTTGCATGAATGGAGATTTTAGTGGCTGATAAAATAATGAGACCGAAGATGTGGAGATAAGTTCATATATATACATTACTTGCTCACTGAACCATTGTTTTGACTATATAATAGTTTGAATTTTGTTTTCTTTCTGCCAATGAGTTCATTAATTGTGAAGGTCTGGAAGGATTTTCTTCTATACAGTGGGGGGTGATGCTAGGTTTTCTATTCTGAACGTACTTTCTATGTGGTGCCTTTAATCCTCAGATCTCCAGTGGCTGGAGCATCATTGACTGAGCTGCCTTCTCGAATATGGTATTAATGCAGTTTGGCAATGAATACATAGCACATGCCACTTTCCGTTTATTTGGAAAATCTCAAAATTATAGTTTTCTAGCGATGCACAAGATGCACCTGGAACTCATAAAGAATCCTCTTTGACTATATATATGAATTACAGAAGAATGTTGACAACTCTTTTCCACCATACAAAGCATTTATTATAGTTTGTCAAATAATGTAAGTGCACCCTGTATGCGTTTCATTTGGAAAATCATTTGGTTTATTTTGGTGACTCAATGATCTTGGCATTAGTGAAGAATCTTTAGGAGTTTCTGTCTAGAAATATGGTGACACTATGTCCACTATAAAAGGTACAAGGATGTAGCTGAAATGAACTGCAGTAGTCAGGCCAAACAGCACTAGGCTGATGTGTCCATTGAGCATGGGGTGTTATAATTGGTCAGTACCTAGTGTGTGCTGGTAAAGCAAGTGCTAGGAGCTTTTATGGGATATGGACCTTCAGAAATTTTTGTGCACTGCTCTTATGATTCAAAGCTAGAAATTTATATAAAAAGTACGAATCCCTCAGAAGAATTTGACGCCAATAGGCATATATTAAAGGCTTGCCTGAGCCACAATTGTAGGTTCTTGTAGTTGATGTGTAGCTTTGGTTTGCTTTTTTGAAAGACCTGAAGTTAATGATATTACATGAAATGCATGCGTTGGGAATCTGATTTCCTTTTAGCTTATAGAAGTTTAGACTTTAGGGTTTTAACCATTTTTCTTTTCTTCTTGGTTCAAAGGTGATGTGGGTTTGTAGCTTTTGAAGTGTTGCCATTCAAGTATTAAGGCATCAAGTTGAGTGACCTTGGACGTCTTTAGTCATGTGAGAATATATTGACCAAACAATTACAAGAGGTTAGGAGCACTTCCTAATCCCTACCTAGACCTACTGGATACAAATTAGTCCTTGTTGATCTCTGATTTCATTTCTCTGGCATATAAATTACTGCTACAAGTGAAGTCTACGCTGTATGTGTGCCAATATATATGAGGATGGGCATGACAACAGAACTAATTCCAATAAAAGAAATATTCTCTTAGTGATGTTTATGAAACTTATCTTCTTGATCTTTCCTGATTCAGATCTCTGCGATCGAACTTGCCCACCTAAACCTATTTCTCTGTGCATGCCTGTTTTTCTCCCCACTTGTTCTTGCAAACACTTCATTTTGGTTACTTACTGTGACTTCTGAGTTGTTCCAATTGAATTCAGAAAATAGGCAATTCGAATCTCTTCCATGTAAAAGTAACTGATATTATCTTTGTTGGAGATGATCCATCTGCCTACTGCCTCTTGCATAACTGGGTTAGCCTATCTTATTAGTAGATATTGAGTCTAGAGAATTTTGTCCTGGAACTAGAAGATATGTTCTTTGTCAATCCATCTTAGCCCATGAATGTCAGTGTTAGGATGATTGATAGTGCTACAGATGCCACTAAAAAAATTATAGGTAGATCTGAAAGATATATTTGTGCAAACTCATATTCATTTGACAGTTCTGCGAAGATTGCAGTAAGAGTGAAAGTAAGCAGAAAAAGTAAAGACGATTCACATATGCAATACTGATTATCCAGGATTTAAGACTTTGTTAAGCTGATTTTAAGTGTTAAGGGTTGAATTCCACTGGGGGCTATTTGAGTTGAACCCATGAAGGAAAATCATGATTTCAATCCTTTCATATGTGTTGAATTGATTATTGTACTGAAATGCATTCAACTTTTAAGGCATGAGCTTTTTGGATTATTGGGAACTTGGTGACTGATGAATTTTTCTGTATTTTGTTTCTCCTTCTCACTCTTTTCTTGGGAAGGGGATAGAAGTTGCAAAGGAAAAAAATTTATTAGAAAGGAAGGGAAGGTAGGTTTGTCGGGAAATGTCATTCTCGAATAAAAGATGAATCAAAGGCATGGAATAACACAGTGGGTGTGCTAAGTCGAAATGCCAATCTTTCTGGTGGGGAATTACCCTATGCTTGCCAATCTGAAAATATTTGGTCTCATTAGACCATGCACTCCATCTGTGCAGGAAACATTTTCATTACTATGAGAGAACACAAACAGATACCTGGAGAAATATCCTAAGTCAGATACCATGGAAAGAAGCATAATTGTCCTGTATGCCAGTCATTTTTATTATCCAACTGTGATTGACCTTTGCAGTGGTGCTGCTTCATGTTCAAGTATGGCAATTAGGTTATTAATTTAATAGGTAGCCTCGATCAATAGTAGTGTTTGATATAGAGGACATGTGAAACAACGCAAAAAAAAAGAAAAAAAGAATATGAAGCTAAACTAGAGCTCTTGGTTTCTTAAATTATCTGCTTTGCTTCTACAAGCTGAACTTCTCGTGTTCCTAGTTATGATTTTGCATGTATGGACTAATCACGACATAAGACTTGAATATTTGTCAAAAATATGAAGCTGTAGGAGTCACTGTCAGATTACACACTGACATTTTATTTTGCATTTACAGGCCAAAACCATTATTTCCTACCTTTGAATCTGCTGAAATGCGAAGTTTAGCAGAAAGTTTAAGCAGGTAAGTTGACCAAAGTATTTTTGATGGATATGTGGACACCAATGAAGTAGTCCATAAATTTCCTATTGAATGCTTATTTCTTATGGTCCTTAAGTGGCAAAGTTTTTTTCAGTTCCAATGAACATTTTAAGTTGTATGTCGCTTGCTGTCTTTTGCTGGTGCAGGGATATCATTCGTGGGAGTCCAGATGTGAAGTGGGAGAGCATTAAGGGTTTGGAAAATGCAAAGCGGTTACTTAAAGAAGCTGTAGTGATGCCTATTAAGTATCCCAAGTAGGTCTTCCTTGAAAGCCTCTTGGTCTATTTTAGTCCATGCAAAAGGCTAAAATTCTTAGGTGATAGGCTAGCTGATCTAATTTGCTAACCATTCAGTAATTACAACAATCAAGATTTAAAGTTTTGTGATCATCCTGTTTGAATGAATTCCTACTGCTATCCTCATGCTTAATTGTGGCACCTAGTCACATGTGTATATGTATGTTTCACTTTTGTAGTCTTGCTTCTTCTTTATTGCATGCGGGGACTTTCATACATGGTTGTTGAAACAAAACCTGAATTGCATCTTCGTTACTTTATTTATTTGAAGTGAGGAGATAAAAAAATCCTAAACACGAACCTTTGTTGCATCTTACATGATGCAAGAAGCCATAGGGTAATTAGAAAAAAAAGGTATTGACCTTGGTACCTCTAGGGTTAAGAGCCTGGGGCCTATTTTGCTTATATTTGATTGCTATCAACATTAATTGAGACAATTTATACTGGTTTGAGATCGTTACTGATAGACTATCCCCTATGGACATTTTCTTTAATGGTATGGTTGGATACTTTCCCCTCCCATAGACATTTTCTTTTTCTTTGCGAATCTTTACATTTCAGCTGTTAAACATTCGCAGAAACCTTTTGTTGGATAGTCACCCAACTCATATTCTCTAATCTTGCAAATGGAAACTTTTCAAGCCACACCATGAACCTTAAAACTTTCTCCAGACAAACTGATATATTTTTTAATAGTGGTTTTGACAAGGGGTTTTATGCTGATTGTCAACTTACCGTAACTCTTCTCCTTTACCCGGGCTTGGGACTGACTATGGCAGAGTTATATATTCTTTAATAGTCTGTATATTAAATTGTTTTGCATCATGAGGCCACTTAAAATTCTCCTAGAGTCTGCATGGATTGGGGCAATGATCTTGAAATAGATGGCGGTAAATAATTTTGTTTAATGAGAATAAGTTGAATTACGTTTATGATTGGGTAAGCTGGAGTAATGTAGGGATAAAAGAGTTGTTTAGTGCAAGGATTCATTTGACATGGGGATGGACGATGGGTTAATGTGATGTGGAGACATGAAATTAAGTGATGGGATGTAATTAGTAGACACCACTCACGCACTTGGTTATTGAGTTAATGGATTCTGATCCAAACATAAAAATTTGTATTTGGCAAGTATCCCTAACTACTACGAAAACTCCCTGTCCCTCCCTCACTCTTTGCTGTGAACCATCTCTCTCTCTCCCTCTCTCTCTCTCTCCTTGTTGCATCCATCACTGTCTCCCTCTGTCTCGTCCTTTGTCTCTTCCCTTGCTGACCCTTGCTGATCCTTGCGGAAAAACCCAGATCTCCCTCTATCTTCCTCTCTCTCTCTCTTTCTCCCTCTCTCTCTCCCTCTCTCCCTCACCCTGCTGAATCCGTCACTGTCTCCCTTTTTATCTCCTCTTTTCTGTCCCTTGCTAGGGTGACATCCTCTTGTCACCTCGTATCCGACGGGATCTCTCTATCTGCCTATCGGTCATTATTATTATTATTATTACTCTCATTATCATCCCTGCATATTATTAGTATAATAATAATAATAATAATAATAATAATAATAAATTATTATTATTATTATTATTATTATTATTATTAGTATCACTATTATTATGATTATTACTATTTTTATTACCATCACCATTAATATTATTATAGCTATTATCACTATTTTATTAGCATTATTACTAATAGTATTAGTAATATAAAATCTATTACTTTAGTATTACTATGGAATATATATATATTTTTATGATATATATATATATATATATTAATTAATTTATTGATTCTTTCATTCTTTTATTATTATTATTTATATTTTCCTTAACTCGTTTTATATATCATTATTTGAAGAACTCCGCCACGGTCTGTCCCAAACCTGGGTAAAGGAGTAGGGTTGTGGTAGGTTGTGTTATGAACCAACTAAAGAAAGAGAGGAAGAGAGAGTGAGATCAAGAGAAGGAGAGAGATTAGGGAGAGAAATAGAGAGAGAGGGAGATTTAGAGAGAGAGAATACAAGAGAGAGATTTCAATAGTATTTCAATATATCCATTGTATATTGTAAAGACTACTATTTATACTAATCTATTACTAACCAAACTTGTTAACTATTAACTAATCTAACAATCACAATTAACCACTAATTATTTCTATTAACTATGATTAACTTCTAACCCTATGGTTAGTAGTTGTTATAATACTTCCCCCTTGAATACATCCTTGTTCTCAAGAATGGAAAACCAAGAATTGAGATTTTGAATCAATGAATCTTGAACCAAGATTTGCATATGTGTTGAGAGATAAGGTGATGGAGACGAACAATGCATGTAATTTGAGTTGCAATAAGAATAGTCGGAGAAAAATAGAGATAAAGAAGCTTGAAAGACATTTTTCTTGAACTTCTTCTTGGTGAAAAATTTTGTTCGATAAATACCGAAAATTCAATCTTTGAAGGAATTGGGAAGAACCCATCATTAACAACTTCTTTCTTGGACATGTAAGACCCTTCTTTCTTGATCATGTAAGACCCTTCTTTCTTGATCATGTAAGACCCTTCTTTCTTGATCATGCAAGATCCTTCTTTCTTGGACATTTGAAATTCTTCTACTCTCAACATTTCTTCACTAGGAGTAGATAAAATGAGGGGTTTAGAAAGTGATTCAATACCTTGCTTTTCCATGGATTTTGGCATTGCTTCTTCTACCATTTGATTTGTTTTGTTGCTTTCTAATTTTTTTTTTCCATTTTCTTGCTCTTTTTCCACCAAAGTTTGGATATGTTTATTGATACCAAACATTTTCATTATAATGTTGAATTTGTCATCAATGCGTGGCATAATAGCATCAATTCGTTTACTCCAATCATCTTCCGCTATGGATTATACCAAGAATCGTATGCTTTGATACCAATTTGTTATGAACCAACTAAAGAGAGAGAGGAAGAGAGAGTGAGATCAAGAGAAGGAGAGAGATTAGGGGGAGAAAATAGAGAGAGGGAGATTTAGAGAGAGAGAATACAAGAGAGAGAGATTTCAATAACATTTCAATATATCCATTGTATATTGTAAAAACTACTATTTATACTAATTTTATTACTAACCAAATTTGTTAACTACTAAATAATCTAACAATCACAATTAATCACTAACTATTCCTATTAATTATGATTAACTACTAACCCTATGGTTAGTAGTTGTTACAGGTTGAGAGTAAGCATAAAATCTTTTGTCAAATGAAAAATGAGAGACAATACTTTTGGGGCGTTTCCCCCTCAACGACGCGTTATATCAGATCCCGGATGTAGCGATAAGTTAATAAGGGATCCTAGAGTGCGGGTAAATAAGTTAGTCCACGAAAATAGGATTCGCTTAGCCATTTATAACGTAGGATCTTTGACCGGTAAATTAGGAGAGAAGAGAAACAATGAATAGATGAAATATTCATACTATGTGTCTTCAAGAAATTAAGGTGGGTCGTGGAGAAAGTGAGAGTAGTAGAACCTCATTGTCATAAACTTTGGTACATAGGTAGATATATAACTTAAAATGTGGTAGAAGTAATTATGCATAGATGATGTAATAGAGATAAGAAGGAAATGTGATAGAATCATACTTGTCAAGATGCTAGATGGAGAAAATGTAATTAATATAGTTAGTGTTTATGTGCCACAAATAGGTATAGATATAATTAGTAAAAGACAATTTTGGGAGGATCTAGATGAATTTATATAAGTCATACCTAGTAGAGAAAAATGATTTATTGGAGGAGATTTAAATGGACATGTAGGAGAGAGGAATGAAGGATTTGAACTCGTATATGGAAACTTTGGTTTTGGTTGTAGGAATGAGGCAGGAGATAACATTTTAGATTTTGTCACAACATTCGATTTGATAGTTGTAAACACCATGTTTAAGAAAAAAGACATGCACTTAGTTACATATAGAAGTTGGGCTAATGTTGGTCAAATAGATTTCTCTCTCACTAGGAAAGGTAATAGAATGACTTGTAAGGATTGTAAGGTTATACTGGGGGAGAGTGTGACAACTCAATATAGATTTCTAGTTTTAGATATACATGTGTCTAAATGGCAAAAGAAGTATCGTCCATTTGTAGAGTCAAGAATTAAGAGGTGGAATTTGACATGTGAAGAGATGACGGCATTTAGAGATAAATTAATTCAAGTAGTGAATTGGTTCACTAATGATAATTTAGAAATAATGTGGAAAGAGATATCTACTAATATTAAGAATATAGGTAGGGAAGTTCTTGGTATATCTAAGGGTCGGCACCAGTAGGTAAGGAATCATGGTGGTGGAATGATACAAACTGCTATTTGGACCAAACGAGAGTGTTATAGAAATCTTAAATATAATAGTAATAGCGATGCATATGAACAATACAAGAGTGTAAAACAAGAGGTGAAAAAAATTATCCAAGAATCAAAGAGTAAAATGTATAATGAAGAAGACTAAATACGGAGAAAGAGAGATCTACGAAATTGTCAAGATAAGGGAAAGAAAAGAAAAGATCTAAATGGTGTTAGGTATCTTAAGAGTGGAGCCAATGATATGCTTCTAAGGGATGAGGACATGAGAAAGCATTAGAGGAATTATTTTGATAATCTCTATAATGTTAAGGGTGCAACAGATATAAGAAATATCGAGATACCTGTAAAAGTGATTAATAGAGACTTTAAACGTAAAATTCGTCTCGATAAAGTAAATGAGGTTTTAAAGAGAATGAAGAATAATAAAGGCATAGGGTTTGATGGCATCCCCATAGAAATATGAAAATGTTTAGATGAATTTGGTATAATAGTATTAACGGATATTTTTAATAAAATCTGACAAACCAAGAGAATGCCTCGAATATGGAGGAAGAGTATAATTGTACCGTTTTATAAAAATAAAAGAGACATATAAGATTGTTCCAACTATAGAGAAATTAAATTTATAAGTCACACCATGAAACTATAGAAGAGAGTGATAGAGCATAAATTGAGATCGGAGATAAATATATCTCAAAATCAATTTGGATTTATATTTGGGAGATCTACCATGGAAGCAATTCACTTATTAAGACATTTGATGAAAACTTATAGAGCACATAAGAGAGACTTACATATGATATTCATTGATCTAGAAAAAGCATATGATAGGATTCCTAAAGACGTATTGTGATGGGCGTTGATAAAAAAAAGGATATTCTCGAAATATATTAATCTCATTAGAGATATGTATGAGAGAGCTATAACCAATATAACAACTTATGGGGGTTTGAGCGATAGCTTTTTCATTAACATTGGACTCCATCAAGGTTCGGTATTAAGCTCCCTCTTCTTTGCAATAGTAATAGATGAAATTATAAAAAACATTCAAGATGATATACTATGGCGTATGTTTTTTGCAGATGGTATAGTGCTAATTAATGAAATTAGGGAGGGTATTCGTACTAAATTAGAGTTATGGAGGGGCATATTGGAATCCAGAGGGTTTAGACTGAATAGGTCGAAAACTAAGTATGTGAGATGATGAAGAAACGATTAGGTTAGATGGACAAGATGTACTTAAAAGTGAACGATTTAGATATCTAGCCTCTATTATTCAAAATGATGGCAATATAGATAGAGATGTGAACCATAGGATTCAAGCGGGTTGGATGAAATGGAGAAAGACATCTAAAATTCTTTGTGATCGCATGATGCTAATACATTTGAAAGGAAAGTTTTATAAAATTGTGGTTAAAATTGTATTATTGTATGGTATTGAGTGTTTGGCTATTAAATAACAATAAAAACAAAAAATGACCGTAAAAAAATGAAGATATTTATGTGAATGTGTGGTAAAACTAAAAGATATAGAATTAGAAATGAAGATATTCGTAATAGATTGAAAGTTAGTTCAATTGTGGATAAGATGCGAGAATATCGTCGGAAATGGTTTGGGCATGTGCAATGAAGATCTAAAGATGCACCGGTTAGAGGACCGAGAATTTAAATATATGAAATTTAGTAAAATGTGTGGGTAGACCGCTGAAAATTTTGATATAAGTTATTCGTAAATACATGATAGTTAAGGATTTAGACGAGAAAGCGATTTTGGATAGGAATGAGTGGTGTAGAAAAATCCGCACAAATTAAACTAATATATTTTAGATATATAAATTTTTATTTATTTATTTATTTATTTATTTTTAATCATTTCCAAATTTGTTTCTCAAATGGCCGACCCCAAATTATTAGGATTAGGACTCGGTTTGTTGTTGTATGTATCAAATGTATATCTTTGTTCTTGTACACTCATCCATGATCTGCATCAGATGTGTGGTGTATGCTTTATCTAGTTAGAGCGATAGTTAGAGCGATGTTGCAGTTGTGAGGAAAAACCTTACTAACTTGATAAGGTGTACATGCTTTTTTGTAAAGCCAAACAGATAAGTATGTATAACAAGTGATTCTCTGATAATTTCTGGGACTACTTCATACCAGGATTGTACCTTTTGTTTGATACCAGGTACATCTTTGATAATTGGTGCGACTATTGATGACAGGATTATATCTTAAGCCCAGTTAAGGATTTGCTTAACTGTCATGTCTGTATCCTGTCATACAGACCCACACATTTGGTGTAACGGTAACATGATATTTGATAGTAGCTAAGGATTAAGGGCTCCCTCCTCTCTACCCGACCATATAAAGAGAATAAAGCAGAAGTGAGAAAAATATGTCTTTGACATAACATATTAAGTGTCTATATCGCTGTCATTGTTGCTGCTCATCTACCGTTTAAGTTCTCAAGTTCCTTGGGTTGCCATTTCTGAATACATGCAGAAGCAGTAGTCTTCAATGATAAATACACTTTTTTTGTTTTTTTTTTTTGTTTTTTCCTAGATGCAGTTTCAGTAATTTTGTAATTTTTTCATTGATGCCGTAATGTATATATCAATAGGCTTTGGATTATATTGCTAATTTGAGCTGTGGACGCTTTTTTTTTTTGTTTCTTTTTCTATTTTGTGTCATGAAAGAAACGCTGCTAAGAAATAAGGTTTTGAAGTATTAATCTGACTTTCATGCTTATTTTGTCTCCCCTTTTAGGTACTTTACTGGTCTTCTATCACCATGGAAAGGTATTCTACTTTTTGGCCCTCCTGGAACCGGAAAGGTTTGTATATTCTTTCTTTTTGTCTTGATTTTATCAGTCTTTGTCTTGTGTTCATAAGCTTTTAGAGCTCCAATAATCTTTGTTGAGCTGTTGGTATTGCTGTCATTATAGAACCAAACACATTTGGTTGTTACCTACGGTGAAATTATTTTATAATTGTAATACATTTCTCAGAATGGAGGTGATCTTCCAAGAATAACATTATATGGATCAATAACGCCAATGATCAAAATGATAAAAACTCATCTGGCATTAGTTTATTGAGCAATAATTAAAAAAGATTGTACCATATGCTTTTTAGTGACCAGATAAATCTGTATCGAATTGAAATTTTTTACTTCGATGAGTGAATTTTTCAGTCAATGTAGCATCACTCTTTTTTCATTGAAAGACAGTAGGCTACATCTTTCTACTTAGCAATCATATTGCTTTCTGAATTGATTTACATGGGAAGCAGGCACACAAGCTGCGATTTGAATATTGTCTTTTTTTCCTTAATATGAACCATATTCATAACATGATTGTGGTTCTTTCCAAAGAGTTTCTTGTCATACCATTGTGTTGTATTTGCAATTTGGCTTAGTAGTTTACTCCATTCTTATTTTAATATCTTGAACATTTGGACAGTTTCACATTGTTAGTCATTGTAGAACATTGTGTATGATGAGTTAGATGCCTTGACAAGTTCTCACCATAGTGCCTATGAGTGTCCCTGGTGGTTGAGGAGAATTACAGAACTAACTGCGCTTGATGGTGTTAAATATTGGGCATTTAATAAAGAGAAAATGGAAAAGAGTACCATGGTTCACGTGTTAGGGAAATATTGACATTGAACTGAATAAATGGGACTATGATGAAAAAGAAAAGGAAATGCATGGCATCAAAGTAGCTGATGGTTTTTTGGTGTAGTGAATGGTAGATTTCTGAAGTTTACTTCATGTTCTACTTTGATTTTGTGATGCATTCTGATTTTTAATGCTACGATGGGTGAGTTTATATTTTAAACTTTAATTTTGTGGATGGGGAACCTGTCACTGGCTAATGTTAATCAGATTTTGTAGAGAAATGTTGAAGTTTCGCATTTGAACATCCTTTTAATTATTGGGGCAATATGTCTCTGAGCTTCTTAATTCAATGGTTAATATGGTAACCACAGGAGGGAGGAGCAGCAAATGCTGGAGCTCCTAATGCTGTGGAGGGATGTATAACTGTAGGTTATTTTTGATTGAAGGAGGGTTTAGTTAGAGAGTATGGTAGAAATATCCTTCACAGTAGGATGGTCTTCATTTCAGGTTTTTGCAACAACTGTTGCTTATGGTGAAGAATTGGCACTTATGTTTACCATAGTAGACTGTTACATCGATGTTGTCTGAAAGATGCCAAGAACTAAAGATGTTCATGATTCATGCAAAAATACATGTGCATCTTCTACATCTGTATGGATGAGACTTGCCTTAGCTTGATTATGTGTGTTGTACATGTTAAATCTCTCAACTGGGCCACTAAAGTTTGGTTGATGTTGTTATTACAGTTTTATTCTGAACTTAATATGAGTCACTCTTTGCAGACTATGCTGGCAAAGGCTGTTGCAACAGAGTGCAAGACAACATTTTTCAACATATCTGCATCATCTGTGGTGAGCAAATGGCGTGGTATGTAGAGCTGATCATTGTCAGAAGCTATGACTTTTGGTCTTAACTAATTAAATGCTGTGTGCTTAGCTTTCTTAAGTTATAACCTTGTGATCATGCAAGTCAAGGAAACAACCTCTCCTCTTGCAAGGGTTATGATAGTACATTTGACCCTCCTTAGACCTTGCAGTGGCTGGTGCCTGATGCATTGAGCTTTCCTTTTCTCTGTGCTTAACATTTGTTGTTTGGCCACTGAGATATAAAGGTGTAAACCAAATCTAATGTCTATTATGTATTAATACTCCAAAACAAAATAAATATATTTATATATAGCTCAAAGAAAGGAAACAGTTTACGAATTGTTCTTCTATTGCTTTATGTCTCTCCCTCTGGGATTTAATGCGTTTCTTGCAACTCTATTCTCTTGACTTCATTGATTTTCATAATTGAAAACCTACCTAGCTCTTCATTTAACTACTCTGGCTTCTTTAAGTGTGCTTAATTTCTTTCATAACTGTTCTTTAAGTGTGTGGGTTGGATGAAATGGAGAAGGGCATCCGGAGTTTTTTGCAATTGCATGATACCACTGTATTTGAAGGGAAAGTTCTATAGAACTACAATAAGATCTACACTATTGTATGGTACTAAGTGTTGAGCTATTAAACAATAATAAAAACAAAAAATGGATGTAACAGAAATGAGAATATTTAGGTGGACATATGGTAAAACTAGAAAAATAAAATTAGAAATGAAGAGATTCGTAATAAGTTGAAAATTAGTTCAATTGTAGATAAGATGCGAAAGTGTCATCTGAGATGGTTTGGACATGGGCAAAGATAAACCCAAAACGCACCGGTTAGGAGAATCGAGAACTTAAATATAGGAAATTTAGTAAAACGTAGGGGTAGACCGCTGAAAACTTGGATGCAAGTTATCCGTAAAGACATGATAGTTAAGAATTTAGACGAGACGATAACTTTGGATAGAAATGAGTGGCGTTAAAGAATCTGCACAAATTAAACCAACATATTATATATTTATTTTAATCATGTCCATACTTGTCTCTCAAATGGTCGACCCCAAATGCTGGGATTAAGACTTAGATTGTTGTTGTTGTTGTATCTTGAAGCTTGCATGCATGTAACCAGCCCCTTTTCACCCTTTTTTCTGTGTCTTAGCCCTTAGGCAACATAGTTGATTTTTCTTCAAATAAGCTATACTCGTGCTTACTGTCGCAGGTTATGAAATTTTATGATGCTGACATTTTTATGTTCAGGACACATTCCCCAAAGAAATGATTACCTAATGGCAACCATTATTTCTTACAAAGTGCATCATTGGTGTGTCTATTTTTGCTATTTTGAATGGTGTGACCATTTATATATTCACACACATGTATTTGAATTTTGTTGTAATTTGCTAAAGTACGTGCTAGACTTTGTATAGGGAAAAAAGCAAAAACATCCAGGACTTTGGGTTATTGTAAAATTTCCTCCTGAATTAGTTTATCTTTATATATTTTTTTGCCAATGTAATTTTTTTATTTTTTTCAAAATTGGTCCCTACGTCAAGTTTACTATTTGTGACATCATCAAGGTAATAAAAAGTACTCCCTAAATTTTAGATTATTTATAAAATATCTCGCTAAATTTTATTTTTGATGGTAAGCAATTTTGAATTTTGGGTTTAGGTAAACTTAGTCCTTCATTTTGTTTTAAATTTTAAAATAATTTAATTATGAGATTTTGATTTGAATATGAAATAATTATTTATAATAGTAAAAATAGGTTTTTCTTTTGATTTAATATTTTATGATTTTGGATTGGTTTAATTCCTCTGGCTTAACTAGAATTTATTCAATTCCATTACGAAATGCTATAACTACTGATTACTTGTGCTAGTGTCATCTGTCCAGATTTTCTTTCTCCCTGACACTTCTCCTTCAATAACCCTAAAATTCTTCACTTTTTTCTCAAAGCCTTAAATCCTAATTTAAACACCCTACTCTCCAAAATTGGATCAAATAGCAGTGGAAATTGAAAAGATAATATAATATAAAAGTATTAGCTTGACATATATGTCCACCCTCCTCCTACCCCACACTAAGCTGGGGAGCACTTTGTATACCGGGTGACCCCTTTTTTATTTTGCTTTACAAAGTTCTCCACAAAATGCGCCATTGCTCTGCACATCTTCTTTAATGAATAGTTGTAAAATTAGTATCAACAGGATGATGAAAGAGCTTACTGTTATGCCAATTGCAGTTGTAAACATCTAAAGGAAATGGAGGAAGATGACAACCCTGGTAAATCAGGGCCTAAAAGGACTGCCCTGCTGTTATGGCAATTTTCAAATTCTTGTTGTCAACTAATTAAATTACTAAGATTGTTACTTATTTTTTTTTTCTGCGTAGATATATGAGTATTGTTGTTGTACATCTTGTCATCATCAATCATCATTGTTGGTTTTGTAACTTCCATTCTTTGTGGATTAAGCTTGTATTTTGTTTATGTTTTATGCTACTCGCAAATCAACTTTGAATTGCATCTTGAATCGAATCACAACAATTAGATCACATAAATCTCATATGCATAACAAGTTATCCATGAGACCTGACTCATAGCGTTCTTACTTCACATTGTCTGATAGGGCAAAATTTTGTCTTTTGACCATAATGTGGGTACAATTTCTCTGAGTTTATTATTTCAGGTGACTCTGAGAAGTTAGTGAAGGTGCTTTTTGAGCTGGCTAGGCATCATGCTCCATCTACTATATTTCTTGATGAAATTGATGCAATCATTAGTCAGCGTGGTGAAGGTCGTAGTGAGCATGAAGCCAGCAGGCGTTTGAAAACTGAGTTACTAATACAGGTGAATTATAACTTTGAAATGCATTAGGCCATATAAACTGTGTATATTTTATGTGAGAATGCCATTTGTGTTGAGAGACTTTGCGAGAAAAATGTTGTGGGGACCAAATTATGTATGAGACGCTTTTGAAAGTTTGAATGCAGTTTTTGCTTCCTTTTTCTATGGTTGGCCATGTAATGCTGCGGCATTGCATAAATGGAGCCCCTATATCATTTTCCAAATACAAGACAAATTTTTTCTTTTGCTGGTTTGACATTGTTGATATGGTGTTCTGAATATTAAGTGGCTACAGAATGACACTGATATGAGTTTGCACTTCTTTCTCAAAAAATGATGGTTTCTTTTGGTTTGCAGATGGATGGTTTGACCCGGACAGACGAACTTGTTTTTGTTTTGGCGGCGACAAATCTTCCTTGGGAGTTGGATGCAGCAATGCTCCGTCGACTTGAGAAGCGTGTATCCTTTTGTTACTCTTGGTAATGCATTTTAATTTTTATTCTAGGTCATACCAGACAAGGCAATGGCATTTAATTTTTAGCATTTAAATTGTTTCAAAAGGGAAATAGGACATTCATTGGATAGGTGGGCACGTCATGGCAATAATTTTGGGAAAAAAAATGCTTTAGACCACTGCGAACTACTCATTATCTCTAAAAGTTTTCTAAAGTAATCGTGAGATGTGGTTCCCCACTGGGATACTAGAGACATGCTACACACCACTCATGTAAGACAAATTCTAGACTGGTTTAGTCAAAAAATGGATCTGAATAGATGAGTTTGAAATTGTTCTATATTCTGAAATATTTCAATTTTGTAGTAAAGTTGGTAAAAAATTCATACATCTGTCAGAAAGAAATGTACTAAATTCAAGTTTGGAGGAAAGACTTTTAGGATATTGGCTTAAGATAATGGTGTAGCGAGGCCATTGGCATGATCTATATGGAGGAAGCAAGTCTTGAAAACATAGTGCTACACCGTCAAATACATAGTATTAACCTAATCTATTAAAATTGTGATTTCCTATAATTCTTGCATGTACGGTTAAGATTGTTTCTCTGGACTAATCTATTACTTGAGCTTCATGTTCTCTGTTCCTTTGCTTGACATTATGGTCTTGCCTGCTATTTACAATGAGGGAGATGATCTTCCATATTGAGATGATACTCTCTATGGGTTGTTTTCTCTTGACTTTGATGAAAAGATCCTTGTACCTCTTCCTGAGCCGGAAGCAAGAAGAGCCATGTTTGAGGAACTCTTGCCCTCCACACCTGGTGAAGAGGAACTTCCTTATGATTTGTTGGTGGAAAAATCAGAAGGTTATTCAGGTTCCGATATTCGACTCGTATGCAAAGAGGCTGCAATGCAGCCCCTCAGACGGCTAATGGCTATCCTCGAAGGCAAAGAAGTAGTGCCTGAGGAAGGTATGTAACTTGCCTTCTGTTTGAAGATTATACAGGAAAAAATGCATGTCTACTGTGTATTTGTCTTCCTATGCTATTATTATTATTATTTTTTCTACTGGTTTAATTACACCTTTTACTTCACTTCCTATCTGCTATTGAAAGGGGAGGGGTGAGAGAGAGAGAATGGTCTGATAGAGCAGAGGAATCCATATATAGAGCTGTGGTCAAGAATCTGTTTTTGTGCACACATAATTGACCTTAAGGATATACGTGAAATAATTCCTTCCCCTGTGAACTTATGTGCCTCACTTAACCATCTTCCAGCACATGTTTGATTCTCCCTTTTTGCCCATCGCACTAATAGCAACCAGCAGAGTAGCTTATCTTTTATGATTTTCAGCATTTCACCTTATCCCAAGCCTTCTCTGAAGAGAACCTTGGATTCGATTAGTATATTCACAACCTGTTCATTTTTAAGAATACAGAATTATGGCATCTGAGTGCACTTTCTTTAAGGTAAAAAATTTCATAAACTCTGTTGCAATAATCTGCCATGATAATTAAGAAATGTCAAAAGCTAATCCATCCATCTCATGTCATCTTAGTTTTCTTTTTGCTTGGTATGTATCCTCTTATTTGCTACACAACATCTATTTGTCTTCCACGCTTCCCTTCATTGCTTTGGCCAAGCTGGCAGCGGTTAGAAGCAGAACCTGGTAGTCTGCTGTTATGTTTGTGGTGTCAAAGGGAAATTGTAGGGAATTATCTCAATTGTAATCAAAAGAAATAAACAGTGGGGTTGTGAAATTCAGTGGTTCCATGTCAGTATGTATATTTAATTCAACGGGACTGAAATTGCTTATACACATAAATCAAAAGACACAGAATTGTTTATTTTGCATAGTTTTTCTGTAGAGTGACATGCCAGTCTGTTAAATTTTGATTATATAAGTTGATGCAACTAAGGTAGCTGTCTGACTTGCAGAGCTACCAAAAGTAGGGCCTATCAAACATGAAGATATAGAGACGGCTCTAAGGAATACAAGACCATCTGCTCATCTTCATGCCCATCGTTATGAGAAGTTTAATGCTGATTATGGTAGCCAGATACTCCAGTGAAGGCACATACCTTGTGCAACCGTTGAATGTTCATGTTTGTTTCCCATTTCCCATTTTTATTCCTTTTCTAGTTTTAGTTGTTGGCCACAGTTTGGGCATGGCAACCTAGAAGCATCCAGCTTATCTTGATGATTTGAGTTTTTTGAAGGTTTTGAGTAGCTTCATTCTATTAATTTTTGTCTCTGATTTAGTAATTCTGTCGGACTTCAATTCAGCTTTCATTTTATGTGCTATAGATTGGGACAGATGGAAATTTGATGGGCACCCTTTTAGAATAATGCTCAAGTTTGGCATTTGGTTTTTAATTAAGGATGACAACATTTTATGGGAACTACAATGTGTCACCATGCAATCTTCCTGTCTGAATGTACCCTTTTCACCGGATCTTGTTTACTGGCTAACAGTTTGCAAATGATTTAACAAATGAGGAGATTAAAGCCAACGGACGGTCAGTGTAGTGGGATAGAGTATTAGGTCTATTAACCAAGTTTTGGGTCTGAAACTTAAGAATAGAAAAAATTACGCTAGGAGAGTCGTCTCTTAAATAGCATTCTCGTAGATGCTTGAATCAAATTACGCTGGGAATAAAAAAAATGAGATTACAAGAGTTTGAAGGTAAGCATGAGCTGAGGCCTGCTCCAAAATAACCTGAGCTGGCTCTTGTCATACTGGTTGAGCTTGAACAAATCTAGAACATGAAGAAATCTGAAACAAGTCAGGGCTTGCTCAACTCTGTAGACCATATCATAAGCTAAAATTGAGTAGCATGATGATTGAGCTTTGAGCAGAACTGATGCAAGAACTGGGGCTAAGCTCAACTCAGACCTTCTCAAACCTTGTAACATTACCTGCGGAGCAAGGACATAAACTCGCTGTAACATGGCCCTCATTGAGAAACCTCCCCTACATTGGACTCCGTTTCTAAACTCACAATAGAACTAAAGTTAAAATATTCCACAATTATGCTCCTTTTGATCAATAGAAAGTTGACTTCAAACTGACATACGAGAGACCACATCGAGTGGCAGCATGTCTCTCTCTCTGACTTCGAACTGATTAATGAGACACAATGGGCATCCCTCTCTCTCTGCGAGGCAAGGGTGTTGGGTTAGGACTAGATACCTTTCGGAAAAATCATACAACACCCATAACGAGTTCCTAAATGCCTTTTATACTAGAGAAAATAACTGCTCTGTAACAAGTGTTCAGCATACATATTGCATCCGACCCTTCACAAGATGCTTGTATCATCTTTAGATCAATGTCCTCCTGTTATCTGTAAGCTCCTTGTGATCTTGGAATTCATTAATACAAAGCACTAGAAGCAACTCATGAGACTTCAACAATATGAGTAGGGAGCAAAATGACCAGTCTTGTAAATAGTTACTTGGAGATGGCAAAATTCACATATAACAGAATATGATAAGAACATCAGATCCACAAACTTTGAGCTCACTCTGTTCCTCCAGTTTCGACACAAGATAGAAACCTCGTTCAACACCTCTGTCAGGAAGAACCGAAGAGGTTCAATCTTAAAAACTTAAAGACACCAAGAACAAGGACCCTCTTATGTTGTCTCTGCATGGTTGTGTTCAAATTTTAGCAGAGCTAGCGATAGCCCTTTAAAGGATCAGCCGTTTTGCCAGATCTGGCATCAGTCCATGCCTTTGCGATTGTTCGTTTCATTTCATCATCCCCCTCCTCATACATGTTCTGCAAGCAACAATTTACAGGAAATTTCATAAAAGAAGAAACAAAAACTTTGTTACTATAAAACCAAAATGCAGTAAAGATGAATCAGGACCCAACAATCAAGCATACCTTCATCAAGTCCATAATTCCCGCCATGGGATCTCGCTCTTTATCCAGATTTGGCTTCAGCTGCAAGAGTTTTTAAGCATTAAGAATATTATGAAGCAAAACAATGTAAGATATTATTTAGCCTCATTGCTTCCAGGTTTACCATAAGAGGGGAATGGCAAGATTAATAACAATGGAATTTTACCTTGTCCTCTTTTAAGTGCAAATCTAACCAATTACCCTTCAATGCTTTGAACAATGTGATGACAACCCTGGAAGGTTTAACAAACACCTTACACTTCTCTGGAAGTATTTCCTTATTCAATTTTGGTAATGCAAACTGATAATTCTTTCCTTGGACATCATGAAATTTGATGTCAATGGACATTGGGTTAAAGGTTGTCTCCATTTTCTCCTGGTTGACTCCATCAAGGGATATATAAATCTGGGACAAGATTATTCAATCAGTTAGATTACAATCCTTCTCTACCACCAAGACAAAGTAATCACACATCTCTACTACTAATAAAACAAACACGCCATTTGATGATTGAAGCCCATCACAAGTTTTCCACATGAAAATATCTTTTCAGTGTATTGATTATCATGAAGATTATTTAAAGGATAAAAATGATATTTACATATTTAATTTTTTTTTTGGATGAAATTTAAGTGCCTTCTAAGGTAATTGCAAAAGGATTAAAGGAATCATTGATCACCCATAATTTTATAAGAAGAAATAGTACTAATTAACTAAGTTACCCTTTTAATGCAATGAGAAAAGCGGAAAGACTACAAAAAGTGAGAAAAAAATAGGCTACAAAAAAGGCGACAGGAAAAGTCAATTAATATATGCAATGATAAAGTATTTGGTGTAGATAATAGAAACAAGGACAAAGTTGGGAAAAAAAAATACTTCCTTAATCTTTTGAAATGACACTTGAAGTGGAACCAAAAAAAATTTTCTAAAGCAACACTTAAAGTGGACATGACCAAGTACCTAATAACTTTCCATTAACTACTCATAACTCTATTTTCTCTTATTTTTTCAAATTAGCCTTTTTAAAAACATTTTTGTTTCACCCTTTTCATAAATGAAAACAATTTTTTGTTGCACGAATCAATCGCATGGTAATGCTTGTACAGATTAAAAAAGCAGGCTTGGATCCATACCTTGATTTTTTCATTATCTTGATCCCAGCTGAATGATGGAAGTGTGACATAATTCAGTGAAGGGGGGACAATAGTCTCCAATGGAGGAGGTACTGGAGTTTGTGTGCCATTTGCAGAAAGAGAATCTTTGGACAGCTGAAGTGAAAAAGAAACAAACACACAGTAAACAAAAGGTGCAGAAGCAAATAGGGACATTTACATCCCTTAAAATTTACTACATTGGCCCCTCCAGAATATAATCCATGCGTTTGGCCCATACATGCATTCTGAATCGATCCCTGGTTGTTAAGAGCAGAAGCAGAAGAAAATAACGGTAGAAGCTTTCTGGAAAACTATAAGTTACAGCAAGTAAGCATGCCGAGTGGATTTACTAGTGGATATACCCAAATGGTAGTAGTTGGGATCAACATTATGTTAAAAATACACACACACACAGACACACACAGACACACACAGACACACACACACACACACACACACACACACACACACACACACACACACACACACACACACACTTACTCCGCGATATAAACCCCACATTTCAATGTCACAAAAAGATACGATACATGCGACATGATGCCAGAGCTGCAATGCTCCATGGAACAGTGAAAATGCATGTATCAAAGAAAAAAAACCATGTTTGTAAAATCCAAATATCCTTTGAATTATCTTCCTCGAGAGTGTAGCTTTAATACAGAGAAGAAGGAAAAAAGAAGAAGAAAAATGAGAAGAAAATTGATCTACGTGAGAAAAACATGGCAAATTCTCAATTGTGCCAAGACCAGTTCAAATATCACACTTATTTCCTGTATTGAATCAATTTCCAAAAGCACACCTTATAAATACTATTTAAGGCATATTAAAATTATCATGGGATAAGTTGTGTCAGACTCTAATCCACATCATGTGCCCTACAACAAGACCGAGCTAATCGAAACCACTTTTAACTTTCATTGCATTAGGCATCTGCCAACTTGGTTACTCAAACATGAAAAACATTTCTATTGTCGCATTTTGTTTCAAAATGGATGTTTTCCATTCAGTAGTAACTTATACATACTTCATCTGACAATTAGGTTCTGCCATTCATCCCCATCCAGTTGAGACTTAACTGAAACCCTGCACTTTTCCATGCGGAGGCAAACCGAAGCACTCCCATTTACAAGCCTTTACAGGGTACAGGAACCCCAACTACGCTTTGCCAAGCCACCCCTTGATGCACCTAGTCCTTTTCTTTTCCTCCATTGAAAAGGGAGGAAATGTGGCCAAATACAACTCCAAGAATTTCCTCTAGAGATTTTAACGGTTTCAAATGCAAGCAGAAATGATATCATGCAGATCAGAATGGCCATGTAGCCCATTCATGCAAATGAAAGCAGAGTCCTGTATAAACATTAACCAAAAAAAAAAAAAAATGAAAATGGAGAGAACTATAAGCACATAAAGTCTATCATCCATAGGCAAGTTGGTTTATCTAGTAGAGGCCTCTTTCTCTCAGATGAGGTATCACCAATACAAGGGTTCAAAGGCACATCAGAGGTCTTCCTAAGATGGAAGCTATCAGGGGATTTTAAGGAGCCAAAAAAAAGAAAAAAAAAGGCGAAGGAGAAAATATTAGCAGGGATCCAGTCAATGACATGTATTAAGGTCCAGGCTGATGTTGGGAGAGGAAATACCTCTCAATTATCAAATAACCCCCCCCCCCCCAACAAAAGTCATAGTTTCACAAAAGGGTAGCACTCTTTAAAACTTAATGAGATAAAAATTTCAAATCTAGTTTTTCAAGTGTAAATGACCACAACTAATAAAGCTAAGTATTTATAATTTTGAATACAGGCTCGTCAAAAGAAGTGCAAGGAACAGAAGTTTAATAGCTAGACAAAATTTGAACAAGAAGGATTGAGTTGATCTGATACCCTTTTCAGATAGAAGTGTAAAAAGAGAAACTTGTGCCAATAATCATTTCCATTTGATCTAAAAGCCTTAAATATTGTGATCACAAGATTTGGAAAGTGGGGAAAAAGAAACCATCCAATTCAATAAATCCATATCCTTTCTATATCACATGCCAAAGTGGAAAAACTACATCAAAAACAAATTGTGTAAATATTTTCTCCACATTTTTTCTCTTCAAAGAAATAATGGAAATGCTGTCGCAGTTTGGTGCCAAAGTAGCAATAGAGATGTACCACTTGAATTAATTGTGCTGAAAACTTGAGGTTAAATGGTTCACTCCACTAGACCTAATGTCAAACTATCTGTTGCCAATTGCTCCATATTCTAGTGCAATATAATAAAATTGTCACATGGCTAACCTACTCCCAAGCCCACAAGCTTTTTTCCTCTTGATAAAATAGAAATAAAACAGCTGACAAATTAACATAGGTTGAAGTCCAACAACTTAGCAGTTTGCCAAAAGCAAGAAACAAAATATAAATATACGTACATATTTACACACACACACACACACACACACACCCCACCCCCCCAATGTTGGTCTCTCTCTCTCTCTCTCTCTCTCTGATGGAAGGTATTTTTTTCCCCTTTGAATCGGATTCTCCCATTTTTGTTGTGGATATAGAAATATCCATCTCAATTTACTTTATCTGCAGATCACGGATCTGCTTGGCAAGAAATAGAAGGGGCATACAACAACTCTAGGTGCTTTAATGGCCACAACCTACCTAATGAATTTATAAGTCAAAATAGGTTCATTTCCAAATAATATCGGTTAGATCACTATTTCTATAGTTAAGAATGTACCACGAGTGCAATCAATAATCCCCATTGTAAAATTCTCTGTGGCGCTTAAAGAGGAACGAAGGAAGGGCATAACCATCAAACGTTCCATCATAATTTCAGCCTTTTCAATTTCGTTTTAAATTTTGTATTTGATTTGCTTCTTAATTTTCTAATATGCCATTGCTAATCTTCTCCAACGTTTTTTTGTTTAATACTTTTTGGCAACCTCCAATTTATGTTTTAGTCCTCATTTAGTTCATCCAAAGTAATCGTACAAATTAAACATGTTTCAGAAATTTCAACCAGGAACTTCTCATACTACATGGTTTTTCTAGAGATGATCTCTGAAATGTGCTCAAATGTAAATAATCCTATGTTTTTACAAAATTTCAAATTTCTTATCTTCCACTCATTGTATAAGTAGCACAAAACCTAGTAAAATTGATATCTAGAAAGATACATTCTCTCTGTCTCTATCTCTCATACACAAACGGAGAGACACGAGATACGAAGTTCCTAAATTCTTGAAAACTTATATAAACCTCAGTAATATCAATTTCGGAGGAAATTTAGAGACAAATAAAGTGATAAACACAATAGGAGAGCCCAATCATTTACAATTAGATAAACACAATCGGTCAGCCCAATCATTTACAATTAGATCAATACAAACGTTTTGGAAAATGATTTTACCTTCTCCAACTTTTGAATCTCTTGAGAGATCACAGAGACAACACGAGGCCTTTTAGCGATGCTTTGAAGCTGACGGAGTTCCTCCAAATCCAATGCAACTTCTTCTGCCATTTTGAAGAGAGAGAGAGAGAGAGGGCAAGAGAGAGCGCGAGAGGGACTAAAATGGTGGAAAGAGATTGATTGATTTAGGGGTTACTGGAAGGTTCTAGAGCAAATGTAGAACACTCTGGACTGGAAACCGAAGGAAAACGTGGACTTACTAATCTGGGCTTAGCCCAGGACCCGATGAGATTGGGCCACTCAATAAAACTACATTTTCAATTAAGTTGGGCTTGGTCCAAGTAGGCCCATTTCTAATCGGTTTGGCGCGTAACTGAACTAGGAATGGCCGATCAAAATAGAATTTGGCGGTGATCAGGTTTTGATTCCAAAGTCAACCGGAAAGGTACCTTCACCAATCTTGTTAAGGTTCACAAACAATTACGTTCATTTTAAACGAGTGATTGTTTCGTGTATATTTATCTCTCATTATATATATATATATATTTTTTTTTTGGTCCCATGGACTTTATTCACTGCTAAGTATTCGGAACTTTACTCGTACTAATCTCAGTCGAGCTGTTATTGGATTCCAATTGGGAGGGAGCTCTCCAACGTCATTTTTGTCACTATAAAAACTCGAACCCCGATTCTTGGTGTGAGATACTAGTACACTTCCCACTAGACCAACGAAGTATTGCTTATTATCTCAATTCTTTTTCTACTCTTTAACTTGAATTCATAGATTTTTACATTTCGATTTGTAAATTTTTAAGAGATCTCTATCTTTTAGTCAAATCAAAAGAAAGATTTTAGAGTGTTTTTTTTTTCTTAAATTAAATCTTCAAAATTTTCATCAAAGTTGTTTTTTCGATCTTAGTTGGATTCTCTGATCTCAATCTAAGTCCCCAAATCAATATCTTCGATTCTTTTTTTTTTTTTTTTTTGGTAAGAACGACAACAAAACAAAGGATGCCCAAAAGGAGCTAAGAACCCAAATCCACAACTCTAGTAGACCCTGATCCGCCTATCCTACGAAACCCCTCCACCATTACTTCTGCTGAGAGAAATTTGACAAGATCTTGTGGAGGATCATCCAAGACTGTAATACCAGGATTAGCTTTAAGGCCCATCTTTGCAAGGATATCAGCACACCCCTTAGCTTCTTGAAAAACATGGATGACTTGGCTCACTCCTAGCTCCAACATTAGCTCTTTGCAATCTAATCTAATCAGATGGAGATGATGATTCTCTTCCACATTGTCTGCTAGAAACTTAACAATGTTTGCACTATCCACTTCAACCTGAAGCTGCTCTATACTCAGACTTCTGGCCAGCTTTAATCATTCCCTCAGACCCCATAGCTCCGCTGTAAAGATGTTTGCTTTACCGATGTTTATTGTGTACTCTTTCAACCAACTTCCATCTTCCCTTCTCGGGAGCCCCCCTGCACTAGCATTTCGAGTCATCCTAGAGGCAGCCCCATCCGTATTTAATTTTATCTTACCTGCATTGGGGGGTGCTATTTAACCCAAAAGGTCTCTCTGATAGGAGCTTCCCTCGTTGTCACGAAGGCAACAAACCAACTCCTGCTCAACTTAAGAATCTCTTTGATAGTCGACTAAGTGTTCTGACGCTTGTTTTCCATGGCCAACTTGCATCTCCTCTTCCACAAGGACCAAACAACCACTGGAAAAGAAGGCTTTACTTTTATCTCCATACCTTTCTCAACCAACTTCCCAACTCCTCTTTCCAAAACCAGCAGTCTTCCTCCATGTTCTTCCACAACGCTTCCCAAATTTCCTTAGACTCACTGCAATCTTGGAGAGCATGCAAAAGGCTTTCCTCCAACTTACCACACTACTAACATAAATCATTCTCTGTGAGCCCTCTCTTCTTTCTAACTTTATTCGTCAGACATTTGTCAAACTTAGCTGTCCATAACAAAAACTTAACACTCTTAGGAGCCTTGGCTTTCCAAATCTAATCCCATCCCTCTACTTCCTGACCATCATAAGAGTCCTTGTTTTGCAGAGCTCCATACGCACTGCTTACTGAAAATTCTCCATTCCTTGATAGCTTCTAGAAAACAGAGTCTTTTGCATCCAACCTCCTGGTTAACATAATACCATAGATCTCCTCAACTTTCTCACGAGGCAACCAAACATGAAGGTCTTGAATTTTTCATCTTCCATCAATTGCAATGAAGTCGGCAACTTTGAAATGAGGAAGATTTCCTTGCTGGGATTGCTGGACATACTCAATTAGACTTCTATCACCCACTCACTTATTCCTCCAAAAGTCTATGTCTTTCCCATTATCCACTCTCCACTTTAAACCCTCTAAAATGTACTTCTTGCAATTTAAAATGTCCCTCCACATGGCAGAAACCATCGAAGTCTTGTTTAAACTGATGAGGCTTGACTTATTCAGATTCTTGGTTCTGAGAACTTGACAGCAGAGGGACTCTCTCCTTTTAGCATTCTCCAACCCAATTTTGCAAGCAACGCCACATTGTTCTCCCTTATCTTTCTCACACCTAAACCACTGCACCTTTTAGCTTTGCAAACTGTCTCCCAGTTCATTAAGTGCACCTTTTTTTCTCCCTCCTTACTACCCCAAAGGAAGCTCCTATTAAGCCTATCCAACTTGTTACAAGTGTCATTTGGAAGCCATGCCGTTTGCATGGTGTACATGGGGATGGCCGCATTGATAGTCTGGCTAAGAGTCCTTCTACCAGCTGCGTTCAGAACTTTAGCTTTCCAATTGTGTAGCTTGTTCAGAACCTTCTCCACCAAATTATTATAAAAATCTCTTTTCACTCTCTTGTGGATGGTAGGGACTCCCAGATATCTGCCCAAGTTTTCTAAAGGAGCAAAATTGTTCATAGCCATAAGAAAGCTTTCAGAGGTCCAAGGAGTATTTGGAGAAAACCAAATTCTAGACTTAGAGGAGTTGATCTCCAATCCGCTTTCCTCCGAGAATTCTTTTAAACACTCAAGGATAGTGTTGAGATTCAGATGCTCAGCCTTCGCGAACAATAAAAGATCATCAGCAAAGAACAAATGTGAGATTGAAGGAGTCATTTTGGATGCTTTTAAAGCTTTCCATCTTCCCTTCCTAACCCTCTCCTGAATCTTGTACACAAGCCTTTCTATCACCAAGATAAATAGGTACAGAGACAAACAATCACCTTGTGTAACACCGACTCTCGGTGTATACTCATATATCCTATTTTATCTTTATATATGATGATTTTTCATAAATCCGTTTATAAATTTCATTTAAAAATTTTTTCGATAAAATTTCCCCAGAAAATTTTTGCTCTAATTTTAGGCATAAGTGAATAATTTCGAAATGCGCCACAAATGGTCCTATGATGATAAGATATGATTTTGAGGGTGAGAAAGTTTTTAAATTTGATAAATAATTATTTTTAGGGTTAAAACAGCAAAGTCCAGAAATTTGGTCCGTAAACCCTAATTCGGATCGATTTTGACAAATAGGGTTGAGACGAATATATTAAATTTCGAAATTGGTCCCATTGGGCATAATATGTGATTTTGGTCCTAGCGTGTAATTTTGAGAATTTTTGGGATCGTTTTCAAATTATCGAAAGTTGGAGGGCTTATAAGCAAATACCAAAACTTAAATTATCCGAAATTAACTACAGACGACCTGAAAACCATGAAATATCAATTTTAATGCTCACAAGTATCAAATAAGGACAAATACAAAAATAAAATCGACGATTTTCAGAGAAATCGCCGACAAACCCTAATTTGGGTCGAAAACGATTCGGAAAGACTAAATGACCACGTTTTAACACAGGATGAATTAAATTATGCCCAACACAAGATTTTGTGTCCAATTTGAAATTATATATAAAAAAAAAAATTTCGGGTCAATTTATAATTTTTATAAATCCAGGGACCAAATTGTAATTAATAAGAATCTAGAAGCAATTCCTCAAAAGATAGGGATTTCAACACAATAAGACGGTAGACAACAAAGTATGGGCAAGTTATGGAGTGTTGAAAATTTGAAATTTCAATTCAAGGGTGGAAATTAAATTGAAAATTTAATGAAATTGTTTGAACCATTGATTTAACAAAGCAAGAGACAAATTGGACAAACATTTAATGCCAAAGCATGGTGAGGAAGTCTTGTAGATGTGAAGAGCATGTTGAGGAAAAGAAATTCTTGACATTTTGAGACAAACAAGCATGGTGTGGTATGGAATGAAAAAACAAGCATTTATTTGAGATATGTTGATAATGTACAAACCTTGACTTTTGGGGAATGAAGTGTGCTTGTAATAATTAAAAGATTTCAACCCCTTCATTTGTCGCACCATGAAGCGGATGTGAGTGAGAGGAAGAAGAAAGAAAAATGTGGAGTATTCTTCATTCCTTCAAGAGCCAAGAGTGAAAATGAGTGAATGCAATCTATGAGAAGAAGATTGTTTTGGAAAATTTCTTCAAATCTCTAGACACATTTGAAAACAAGATAAGGCCTTCTTTTGTATCGTAGAATACTATATTTTTGTTTTGAACCCAAAGAGAGACTCTTAACTTGGTGTACATAGGGTGACCAAAGGCTGGGACTAAGTAGAAAGTTTGCTTGAGTTTTGGAAGGCAAAGAAATTGAGATAAATTTTTTGTTTTGTCTTGCTTTAGATTTTATTTGATTTTATTTATATCCGTGAATTCACCTTTATTTTAAGATATCTTACACTCAGAATTTGAAAATACACTAGTTAAGTAAATTGTAGATCCAAATCTTATCTTTCCAACGAAATAAGAACCACCTTAATCAAATATCTATGGCATTTCTCCTGAACATGACAGAAAGTTGTTCTATTTCGGACTATAAAATCAGTATGTACAAACGAACCATTTTCAACTCTATTTTGAAGAAACGCAAAACATAAAAGTTGTAGCTATCTTTCTTGTCTACAACATATTAAAATTTCAACCAAAACGCATGAGGAAATCAAAAGTTATATGCTTTTTTTCCTAAAGGTGTGTTGGCAGAAATTTTGTTTCCAACTGAAAACTGTCTGTTCTGATCATGATTTATTTCAACCCCTTTATTGGCATAATTGAGTAAAACGCAAAACACAAAAATTGTAGATCTATGTCTTGGGAATGATATGTTAACATTTCATTAAGTTTTGATAAGTAGAATAAAATGTATAGTTTCTGCACAAAAATTGGACAGAAGTTGAAATTGGAATGCGACTGAAACAAAGTGAGGGTTTCTGGGAATTCTGTGATGTAAATTTGAGAAAGTGTATAAACTGAAAGTTATAGGTCATGAAGTTACCTACAACATGTGACAATTTCGCTTGGAATGGAGTTTTGTGCAAAACGTTATAGCTTATTTCCCATGACTGCGCAAGTTTGAAAATCTGCGGGCTGATTTTTCTTCAAAAGAGTTATTTGATTTGAACGAGGAGAGCACTTGATTAACGCTTCGTGGTAATAATGGGAAGTGTATTACCCTCCCCCAAACAATGAGTGGGACTTTGACGTCTACTACTGATTGAAAAATCTTATTTTAAATACTTTTTATAGCACGATTTCAAATATGTGATAAATTGAGCTTTCAGATTATGCTATACACATATTTTTGTGATCATTAGAGTGTCCCAATTACTTGACTTGTTTGATATGCATCCATGCGCTTTCACAAATGATATTATGCCACTTTTTCATAACATATGGTATTTATATAATTTTCATATCTATTGACACACGGTTTCATATAACCTGGATTTGAACTTGTGATTGGGTTGGACGCCCTGTGATGATTCCACGCTTTGGGCTTGGTGCCCCTCATTTCCCCGCTATATAGCAATGTTCTATAGCTACGAAGGATATTTGGCAGAGGCACTCATTGTTTTCGGATACGCTTTGACTAGAGCTATCCCCCAAATGTCGGGATTATGTTGACGATTGAACTTATGATATTTGCGGGCTTGTTGGATCAGTCTGCAGCCAACATTGGGATAGTGAGTTATTGTTTTTACATACATGTATTGTGAAAACCCCCAATGCGCCCGTCACTGGTCCAGGTAGACCCTTGTTGGGAATATTTCATTGGCCGGCTCTTCATGATATTGATGTAAATATTGGATACATATCTTGATTTCTGATGTGTGCGTATAATATATGGTTTTGAAATGATATGATCGGTTTGCACACTGTGGATATTATTTCCTTATTTTTTGACACTCCAAGTTCACACTGATATTAATAGTACGATGTCAATCCCTTCACTTGCTGAGTACCATCCCCCTTTAGGTACTCACCCCTCACATTCCCATCTTACAGGTTTAGTCTTGAATTGAGGGCTAGTAGAGCTTTGATTTCGTTGGGCATTTCGGAGACACTGGGCTTGGATGCGGTTACCTACTCTTCCGCGATAATCATTTGAGGTTATTGTTATATTTGGAGCATTTAGTTAACCATTGTATTTATATACCTGTGATGACCGTATTATATTTATGTTAACTTGTGAAAATGATAACTCTCATTTGATTTGATATATTGATTCATTGAGGTACATTGTGATGACTTAGGAATTGATTTGGTGTGTGATATATTAGACTGGATATTGTTATTAGACTTACGGTGTCTCGATACACGGGACGTTGTGCTCGTGTATCGAGGTGTCGCGGCGGTTGTAGCGTGCTCAGTCCGGGGGTAGGTTGAGATTGAATTTCAGCATGTCATATCATTCTCAGACAGACGGACAGTCAGAGAGGACGATATAGACGTTAGAGGACATGCGTGATTGACTTTCATGGTATCTGGGATCGGCACTTGCCACTTGTGGAGTTTGCATACAATAACAGCTACTAGGCGAGTATCAGAATGCCTCCATTCGAGGCATTGTATGGGAGGCGATGCCGCACATCTCTATGTTGGGATGAGGTTGGTGAGAGGTGCCTCAGCAGCATCGAGCTTGTTGAGGTGACAAAGGAGAAGGTGAGGACCATTCGTGAGAGGATGAGGGCCGCCCAGGATCAACAGAAGATATATGCAGACCATAGGCGGAGACCACTGGAGTTTCAAGTTGGAGACATGATATTCTTGAGGATCTCACCTTGGAAAGGGGTGATTCGTTTCAGGCAGCGGGGCAAGTTGAGCCCTAGGTATGTTGGGCCCTTCCGTATTTTTGAGAGGATCGGAAGTGTGGCATATAGATTGGAGCTGCCAGAGGAGTTGTCGCATATTCACGATGTATTCCATGTCTTTGTACTTAGGAAGTATATGCCGGATCCCTCACATGTATTGGAGCCTCCACCAGTTGAGTTACGGGAGAATTTGAGCTTACCTGTACAGCCCGTGGCCATCCTTGGCAAACAAATCAGGAGACTGCGGAGCAAGGAAGTCTCGTTAGTTTGTGTTTTGTGGCGTAGCGACCAAGTCGAGGAGGAGACTTGGGAGCCTGAGCAAATGATGAGGGGACAGTATCTCCATATATTCACTGAGTAGTTTTCCATTTCCCTGTATGGCCTTCTTTTAGTTTCGAGAACGAAACTTATTTTAGGGGGTTAGAAAATGTAACACCAACTCTCGGTGTATGCTCATGTAACATATTTTATCTTTATATATGATGATTTTTCATAAATCCGTTTATAAATTTCACTCAGAAAATTTTCCGATAAAATTCCCCCTGAAAATTTTTACTCCAATTTTTAGGCAGTAGTGAATAATTTCGAAATGGGCCACAAATAGTCCTATGATGATAAGATGTGATTTTGAGAGTGGGAAAATTTTTAAATTTGATAAATAATTATTTTTAGGGTTAAAATGGTAAAAGTACAGAAATTTGATCCGTAAACCCTAATTCGGATCGATTTTGACAAACAGAATTGAGACAACCATATTAAATTTCGAAATTGGTCTCGTTGAGCCTAATATGTGATTTTGGGCCTAGCGTGTGATTTTGAGCCTAGCGTGTGTGATTTTGAGAATTTTTGTAGTCATTTTCAAATTATCCAAAGTTGGAGGACTTATAAGCAAATACCAAAACCTAAATTATCCAAAATTAACTACGGACGTCCCAAAAACCATGAAATATCAATTCTAATACTCACAAATATCAAATAAGGGCAAATACAAAAAAAAAAAAAAAATCGACGATTTTTAGAGAAATTGCCGACAAACCCTAATTTGGGTCAAAAACCATTCGGAAAGACTAAATGACGTTTTAACACTGGATGAATTAAATTATGCCCAACACAAGATTTTGTGTCCAATTTGAAATTATAAAAAAAAATTTTTGGAGTCGATTTATAATTTTTATAAGTTCAGAAACCAAATTGTAATTAACAAAAATTTAGAAATAATTTCTCAAAAGATAGAGAATTCAATGCAATAAGATGGTAGACAACAAAGTATGGGCAAGTTATGGAGTGTTGAAAATTTGGAATTTCAATCCAATGGTGGAAATTAAATTAGAGATTTAATGAAATTGTTTGAACCATTGATTTAACAAAACAAGAGACAAATTGGACAAACATTTAATGTCAAAGCATGGTGAGGAAGTCTTGTGGATGTGAAGAGCATGTTGAGGAAAAGAAATTCTTGACATTTTGAGACAAACAAACATGGTGTGGTATGGAATGAAAAAGCAAGCATTTATTTGAGATATGTTGATGTATAAACCTTGACTTTTGGGGAATGAAGTGTGGTTGTAATAATTAAAAGATTCCAACCCCTTCATTTGTTACACCATGAAGTGGACATGAGTGAGAGAAAGAAGAAAGAAAAATGTGAAGCATTCTTCATTCCTTCAAGAGCCAAGAGTGAAAATGAGTGAGTTCAATCTAGGAGGAGAAGATTGTATTGGAAAATTTCTTCAAATCTCTAGACACATTTGAAAACAAGGTAAGGCCTTCTTTTACATCCTAGACTCTATATTTTTGTTTTGAACTCAAAGGGAGACTCTTAACTTGGTGTACATAGGGTGACCAAAGGCTGTGACTAAGTGGAAAGCTTGCTTGAGTTTTGGAAGGCAAAGAAATTGAGATAAATTTTATATTTTGTCTTACTTTAGATTTTATTTCTGTCCATGAATTCACCTTTATTTTAAGATATCTTACAGTCAGAATTTGAAAATTCTCTAGTTAAGTAAAGTGTAGATCCAAGTTTATCTTTCCAACGAGATAAGAACCACCTTAATCAGATATTTGTACCAAAAGTTATGACATTTTTCCTGAAGTATGATAGAAAGTTATTTTGTTTCGGACTATGAAATTAGTGTATACAAACAAACCATTTCCAACTCTATTTTGGAGAAAGTCAAATCATAAAAGTTGTAGCTATCTTTCTTGTCTACCACATATTAAAATTTCAGCCAAAACGCACGAGGGAATCAGAAGGTATATATTTTGTTTCCTAAAGGTGTGTTGGCAGAAATTTTGTTTCCAACTGAAAACTGTCTGTTCTGATCATGATTTATTTCAACCCCTTTATTGGCATAATTGAGTAAAACGCAAAACACAAAAATTGTAGATCTATGTCTTGGGAATGATATGTTAACATTTCATTAAGTTTTGATAAGTAGAATAAAATGTATAGTTTCTGCACAAAAATTGGACAGAAGCTGAAATTGGAATGCGACTGAAACAAAGTGAGGGTTTCTGGGAATTCTGTGATGTAAATTTGAGAAAGTGTATAAACTGAAAGTTATAGGTCATGAAGTTACCTATAACATGTGACCATTTCGCTTGGAATGGAGTTTTGTGCAAAACGTTATAGCTTATTTCCCATGACTGCGCAGGTTTGAAAATCTGCGAACTGATTTTTCTTCATAAGAGTTATTTGATTTGAACGAGGGGAGCACTTGATTTACGTTTCGTGATAATATTGGGGAGTGCGTTACCCTCCCCCAAATAGTGAATGAGACTTTGACGTCTGCTACTGATTGGAAAATCTTGTTTTAAATACTTTTTATAGCACGATTTCAAATGTGTGATAAACTGAACTTTCGGATTATGCTTTACATATATTTTTGTGACCATTGGAGTGTCCCAATTACTTGACTTGTTTGATATGCATCCAAGCGCTTTCACAAATGATATTGTGCCACTTTTTAATAACATGTGGTATTTATATGATTTTCATATCTATTGGCACACGGTTTCATATAACCTGGATTTGAACTTGTGATTGGGTTAGATGCCCTGTGATGATTCCATGCTTGGGGCTTTGTGCCCCCCATTTCCCCGTTGTATAGCAATGTTCCGTAGCTACGAAGGACATTTGGCAGAGGCACTCATTGTGCCTGGATACGCTTCGGCCAAAGCTATCCCCCAAATGTCAGATCTATGTTGACGATTGTACTTATGATATTTGCAGGCTTGTTGGATCAGTCTGCGGCCAATATTGGGGTAGAGAGTTATTGTTTTTATATGCATGCATTGTGAAAACCCCTAATGCGCCCGTTACTGGTCGAGGTAGACTCTTGCCAGGAATATTTCATTGGTCGGCTCTTCATGACATTGATGTAAATATTGGATGCATATCTTGATTTCTGATGTTGTGTATGATATATGGTTTTGAAATGATATGATCGGTTTGCATATTGTGGATATTATTATCTTAAGCTTTGACACTCCAAGTTTACACCGATATTAATAGTACGATATCAATCCCCTTACTTGCTGAGTACCATCCTCCTTTAGGTACTCACCCCTCACATTCCCATCTTACAGTTTAGTCTTGAACTGAGGGCTAGTAGAGCTTTGATTTCATTGGGCATTTCAGAGACACTGGGCTTGGATGCGGTTACCCACTCTTTCGCGGTAATTATTTGAGGTTATTGTTATATTTGGAGTATTAAGTTGACCATTGTATTTATATACCTCGGATGATTGTATTATACATATGTTGAGTTGTGAAAATGATAACTCTCATTTGATTTGATATATTGATGCATTGAGGCACATTGTGATGACTTGGAAATTGATTTGGTATGTGATACATTAGATTGGATGTTGTTATTAGCCTTACGGTGTCTTGATAGGCGGGACGTTGTGCTCGTGTATCGAGGTGCCGCGACGGTTGTAGCGTGCTCGGACTTGGGGCAGGTCGGGGTGTGACACATTGTCTTAGGCTTTGCCCCATTTTCATGGGCGAAAGAATTTCGCCATTCCATATTAAGGACACATTGCCACAGCTGATGGAGTGCATAATCAATCTCATCAAAACCAACGAAAGGTTTATGTCTAATAGGACTTTACCAAGAAAACTCCAACTAAAATTATCATATGCCTTTTTGAGGTCTATCTTAAGGATCTTCCTACCTTTCTTGCTTCTTGATCTGCAAAGAGAATGAATAACCTCTTGCACCACCACAATATTCCCCGTAGTCCCTCTTCCAGGCAGAAAACTGACTTAATGGTCACCAATCATCCTCTGCAGATGAGGTCTCAGTCGATGCACTATGATTTTGGACAGAATTTTGTAAGATGTATTGAGTAAACTGATAGGTCTCAAGTCATTCACGGTTTTTAGACTTCATATGTGCATATGCTATCTCAGGAAAGAAATACTCCAATTTGAGAGTAGCATTTATGAAACTGCACACCTTATCCTTGACAATCTCCCAATGCTTGTGATAGAACACTGGTTGGAGGCCATCACGTCCCAGCGTCTTGAATCCTTTCATGGAGAAAACTGCAGTCTTCACTTCCTCTTCATCAGCTTCCTTGCATAGAGTCTCATGTTCCCTGGCATCAATCTTTTTGATCATGTACATGTACTTGTCACTTGGGTACTTTACCCCTTACTACGAAGCAATTCCATGAAGTGATCCCTGACATGGGTTGTTAGAAGCTCCTGGTCCTTGCACCAAACCTCCCCCACCTTAAAAGTAACTATCCTGTTGTTTTGGCGTCAAATTTTAGTTGTAATGTGGTAGAATCTAGTGTTTCTGTCACCTATGGTAATCCAATTTGTTTTCGATTTTTGAAACCACAACAGTTCCTCCGGCTCCAGTACCTTATTGTTCTCCTTCAAAAGATCCTCCTCAAGTCTCTACAGAGATCTTGAGTGGATGTAGGTGCTGGTTTTTTGAATGCTCCGCAGCCTTGCTTCCAATTGCTTTTTCCTCCCAAAGATGTTTCCAAAGACCATTTTATTCCATACCTTCAACTCTTCTACGGTATCCTTAACTGTCTGATGAAGAAACCTATCTCCTTTCTCCCACGCTTTTTTAAACACCTCTCCAAAGTTAGGATGTGTTAACCAAGCTTCCTCACGCCTAAAAGGTTTCCCTTTAGGATTTGGAGCAGAGGAAAGCTTGGTATGAACTATGATAGGGTTATGGTCCCCGTGAAGTCTTGGGAGAACAATTACTTTCATTTCCAGGAAAGTAAGCTTTGCCTCCATATTAGTAAGAACTCTGTCAAGTTTCTTCTAAAGAATCACCTTACCATTCTTTCTCATGGTCCATGCGAATCTGTCCCTAATTATCTTGTAGTTAAGCAAATTACTGATGGACCATTTCTCTGAATTTATAGCTCCTTTTCCATCCGCAACCGCCTTTATTGGTAGTTTTACTACAACTGACAACATCATTTAAATTACCCATCAAGAACCAAGGACCCTTTATCTGCTCACACAGATGATAAATATCTCTCCTAAAAATTTCCTTATCTGGCTCACGAGGTTGGACATATGCAAAAGTAATCCACCATTTAGAGTTTTCATCCCTGACCTCCACATAAATCCATTGGTCGACATGATTCAAAATTTGAACCTGTAACTTGCCTTTGTCACATTTAAGCCAAAGGCCGCCCTTGAAACCATTTGTATCCACCATGAAATCACCCTTTACCCTTGCTTGGAGAGGAACTTAGGAAACCTGTTGGACCCCGCTTTCGTTTCTAGAAGACACATTATATCCGATCTTTGATTACGGACCATCTCCCTACAAACTCTGTGGAAACCACTGTTACCTATGCCTCTACAATTCCATACAATGGTTTTGTAATTCATGAGGAAAATAAGAAAGAGGAAAGAATCAACTAGCTCAGTAACCATCATAATCCATGCCCTCTTCGCTCGTCCCTCCTACATTCCTCTCTTTACGGACCTTACTCTTTTCCTCTCTATTTCCCGCCATAGCTCCACCATCTTGTTGGTGTTCAAGTGGGGAATAGATTACTGTTATATTTAAAGTCTCAAGCATCTCCTTCTATTTATTACTCCTGGGTCTATAAGGCACATGTCCGGCCCCTGAGGTAAGGATTGATCCGGAGGGTTAATCTGCTCCATCACAACATCCTCGCCCACTACTGGCCCATCACTCTAATTGGGCTCAAGCTTTTCCTTCCCCAAGCTTAGGCCCACTTTTCTTTCCTTCCCCACTTTAGGCACATCAGTTCGCTTAAACGGGACTATCGTCCTAGGTCTAACCGCTCTCTTATTTCCATTTAATGTCTCTCCTTCCCAAATCGACTCTGAAACATCTCTAAACCCTAGCGCCCCTTTCTGACACTCCCTTCCCAACCTTTGCAAAATCTCTGCCTCGTGATCTGCTTTTCTTCCTCTCAGAGTTTTTCCCCTATCTTCTTCCCTCTCCTCTGACTAGATCCCGATTGTTGTCTCTTTTGCATCCCCTCTATTGTCTCCTCTACCATGTTGCTATCGATTGCTAGTGCATTCTCCAATGAGTCGTTAACTTTCCAAAAGTTCACAAATCTGTTTGCCTGTAACCTATCTTTATCTCCTCGTTCCTTTTGATTTCCCAATTTGTATACCCTTTGCTTTCATTGAGAATATTTCCCTCCCTTCAATTTTTGAGAATATTTCCCTCCCCAAATGAAAGCAAAACATATATATATTTTTTTTGAAATGATAAGAAATTTCACTAAACCAAATCATAATCAATAATATTAAGACCAAGGTTTTAGTGGGATGTAGTACTAGATCTCTTAATCAAAATTTCAGATTCGACTCGTGACTTTGGTATGGAGCAGACTACGTTAGGAGGGTAACTCCCTTACATGGGCCACTATAAATCCCGAACCGAATTAATCGGAATATAGCTCAAAATACCAATTGGTATAATACAAAAAATATATATATATATCAAGAAGGAAATAGGAAACATAATAATCCCATTCCACAAAATCTGACATAGAATATGTAGCTCGTGCTAGAGTATGAGGTACCATATTTGCGGATCGATAAACAAAACCAACTCTCAAGTTTGACAAATCATTAATAATGTCCCTAGAATCATTAATGATATCATGAAAATAAGAGGGATAAGAATTCTGGTCAAGTAATGCATGAACAACTTGAGAACAGTCTATTTCTTTCTCAATATGTTGCCATTGTCTTCTGCAGATCCAACTCAGAACCTCATGAATATCTAGAGCTTCAACTTCTCATGGAGTATAATAACCAACCGATGGTCCTGAAATGATACATATTACCACACCTTGAAAATCATGTAAAAATACCTCCATGCCATCCTTCTTATTGCTCTAAAGAATACAACATCAACATTGAGTTTTAGCCGATGATTCTTAGGCCATCTACTTAACTACGCCCTGACATTGCATTGCATTCCAGTTTGCTGAAAAACACTTTGATCTGTGCCTTCTTCCACTATAGCAATAAAGAATATGCAAACAGCTTTCATTTGTGGATGGAGAACTTAGTCTAGACATTAACCAGGCCTTGAAATCAGTTAAATCGTAACTACCGGAATATAAATTTGGAGATACCCAACAAGATACTGCAAATGGACAAAAAATAAAAATATAGAAAGATGACTCCATATCTCTCGCATGCAAAGGACACGTAGGAGAAATGTCCTGTGTTCTCGCTCGTAACACTCGTACAACCTCTACTGTTGGAATGACATTCTGATATACTCTCCATATGTAAACCTCAACCTTGCTAGGCACTTTTAAGAACAAAATTTCTTCCACAAAAAATGCCCATATGCATAAATAGAGGTTAAATCTTGTTGAAGCATATGATTTCAACTTCTCAGAGATAATTATATATTACAATCATGCATCCTGTTAGTAAATATGCCCTCCTAGGGGTATTTTATCGGAGGTTAAAATTAATTTAAAATTTAAATTATGATACAATGGGTGGTTATCCATTATCGTCATCTCCCCCAAATAGTCTCTATCTCTCTAAGAGATGACTACGTGAGTTAATCTTTTACAATTTTGAGAGTTTAAGAAAATATATGAAAATTCTCTACACTTCACAGACACAGTGAGTGATTTTAAGAGTGAGATTATTTTTCCAGAGAGAAAAATACAAAAAAGTTACGAGAAAATTTTGAGTAGAAGATTTTTTCCATCATTGTGATTTACCAGATTTTGGATTGAAGTATTGTGGATCTGTGATGGTGGTGATCATCATCCTGACTGAGAGTTTTGATCAAGAGATTTCACATTTTGTGGTTCGGTTGATTTTTGGAGACTTATATATTGAGATATTTATCCAAAAATTTTGATCTTTTAATTTATACGATTTTGCATGCACATGTGGAGAATAAATCTAACATATCCAAATTAACTTAGTCATGAGAAGCAATCAGACTAGAAGGAATTTGCAAAATTAGGTTCCTCCACCGATCATTGAACAAATCATTGATAATATCTTTATCCCATTCGTGTCTATCCAACTTCATCAAAGAACCCACATAAATATTTCCATGAGCACTTCCCAAATCACTTTCCATAAGCCCATTACGTTCATTCGGCAGCTACTCTTCAATAAGAACATGAACATCATTCCCATTTGCCATTCATAATCTTATACCTTTTTGAATAATTTCTTGTACCTTCAACAAACTGCTCCGTATATAACTAGATTGGAACCTAGTCTAGCCGAAAGAAAGCTTTATGATAGAAAGTAACGAGCTTTAAAAATGCAAGTAAACAAAGAAGTGGACTTTGTTAACAAATTCTAGCCTTGCTTGGATAACATTGCAAGGATTTCAATTTATGAAAACCCATCCCACCAAACTTCTTAAGAATACAAAGTAATTCCCACCGCATATTCTTAATGACTCTAGAAGAACTGCTTTTGTAACCCTACCAATACAAATTAATCATCATTTCAATCTTATTACACACAGAAATAGGAATATGAAAGACATTTATTATGCAACTTGGTAAAAATTGAAGATAGTCTTAACCATAATTTCTAGACCATCACAAGAAAGCATCTTACTCCTAAACTTTGAATTCGCTTCCACATCTTAGTCTTCAACAAAGAGGAAATATCACATCTGTTACAACAAATCATATAAGGAAGCTCAAGATAGTTCTTGTTTGAAACCATGTCCGCAATAACAAACATAGATTTGAGATAGTCCAGAAGCATATTATTACTGAAATAAATATCCAACTTTGAGAAATTAACAACCTGACCTAAAGCTTGCTCGTCGAGTGTAAGCCTTACTTTTATCAATTTTTAAGGTCACATACCTTTGCCTTCCTTGCTTTTTCTGTTTTAAATAATGTATTTATTTCATTAGCCACCATAATATTATCCATAATAAGCTTACCAGGAGCAAACACATATTGATTTTCTAATACCAATAAAGGAAGAATACATTTCAAACGATTAGCGAACTCCTTAGACAAAATTTTGTAAAGGATATTACTAAGAGACACTGGTCTCAAATCTGCTTTACATTTCGACTTCTTCTTGGGAATAAGTATAATATCTGTGTCATTTAGATGAGTTGGAAACATGCAAGATGAAATAAAATGAGTACAAGTAGAAATAACATCCTTACTCATTGTTGGAAAATGGGAACAAATTCGCTTATGTGGGTAGACCCGAACCAAAATCCAATTGGTTCAAATTTGAATTTAATTAGGAGAGAAATGAGGAGAGAGCAGTTTTTAGGAAACCATCCCTCAACTCCCTCTCATTTTAAACTTAACCAAATCAAAACAAAAGGAAAAAGGCATTGTGTTTGAGAAAGAAGAGAGAGAACTTTGCATATTCAAAGGATAGAGAGAGAGTTTGAAGAAGGATTGATCATCTTGGGTACTTGATTGTGAACAAAAAAGCTGATCCAATTTTGTGACACTCTTTTAGATTAAGAATATACAAATTCTAACCTCTTTAAGATTCTGAGATTTTATGCATGAAAAAAATATGAAGTTTGTCGGGTTTGTTAATCGACACTCATGATACCCAAAAAATGCTGATGAAATGCAGGGCTCATACTATCCATACTTGGAGATTTATTGGGATGCATACTGAAAAGAGTATTTTTAACATTTGTTTCAAAAGCCAGTGCCATGAGAAGATTATTATGCGCATCCAAAATACTTCTTGAAACACAATCAAGAATACCCACATCATCTCTGATACTAGCAATAAAGAAAGTCTGAAAGTATGAAGTCAAAACATCCCTCAAGCGATCATTCCATGTATACCAATTGCTATCATCACCCATAAACTTCTCAATAGTATTTTTCTTTTTACGAACAAAAGAAGAAATATGGAAATAATAGGTATCAAAATCACCTTCCTTATACCAAAATTATTTTCCCCTTATGCTCCCGATCAAGAATATTATCTAAATTCTGCTTAGCTTTTGAAAATTGTCGAATACCATCTTCATCATGTGTATCTCTTAACATTGCCATAAGGGCATTACAATCTCTAATTCTAGTGTGAAAATTATGAGCATGGCCCCTACCCTATGTGTCAAGAACTCGAGCACAAGCTGAAATTTTGTCATAAACAATATTGGAACTACTTGAATTCACTATTTTTCAACAACTTCATGGCAACCTATTTCCAAATCAAAAAATTTTCAAATCGAAATCTTCCATAAGCACTACCATAGGTACAATTATATGTATCAAGGCAAAGTGAGAGATGATCAGAAACCGAAGTTTCAACTGTTTCAACCCAAGCAAAAGGAAAAAGATTCTACCATTTAATACAAGTAACAACACGATCTAATTTTTCCCGAATCCAATTCTCAGTACCACGACCTCATTCCCAAGTGTAGGTATTATCAGTCAAACCCAAATCTATCAAACCACCTCGAATTCACCATTCAAGATGTTCAGTTTGACCTTGCTTCTTTGAGTGGTCAAGAATGCCATTAAAATCCCCCTTACAACACCAAGGGGGATAAGAAAAAGAAGAAAGAGATTTTAGGAGCTGCCAAAATTCATTACGTTTGTTTTGTGCAGGAGGCCCATAAAAACCAGTCAAACTCTATCAAGTAAGCCTCTCAATATTAACTTGGACATCAATAAAATATGCAGAATAACCAAGAAGATGCACCGAGACTTTTCTTTCCACAAAATGGCCAACTTGCCACTATGACCCATAGGGTCTACAACAAACACATTTCATAGCCTAATAACATTTTTTATCCCGTCTAACTTAGGCCGAATTGATAGGGTCTCAATAAGGAACACAATGTTAATGAGCAAATCAAGTAGTACCATCTCCTCTTTCCTTGTAAAGATCAGGAATGCCTTCGTATAAAAAAAGGGAACACAATGTTCAGCTTAAATTTCATAACTGTCCCCAAGGGGACAACTACTGGTCACAACCCCTCTTCCTCAATCTTGTGATACTAGGTTTGAATCTCTGTGTAACCCAAAAAAAAAAAAAGAAAATTTCATAACCAGCCTTTTTAGGGCTTGAACTGATCGCGGGTTGCCAGGCCCACAACAAGTTCCAACTTAACATGCTGATTATTTTTGATAGGCCTGGAATCAAGGCCCACCATTAGAAACCTTTTTTTTTTTTTTGTGTGGAACCATTAGATCATTTTTTAACACCAGAACCTAAACCCCTCCTCCGTACCCTCTCTTTCAACAATCTCATCCACCGACCTTCTCTTGGAATCCAACAAAGTTTAGTCAGTCGACTTACCTTTTGCAATTAAACCCTCCATATCATTATCAGTGCCACCATCTTCTCATACAACTTCATGCTTGTCTTCTTAAACAAACCCAGACTTTTTGAATTTTAAAGGAATCTTTTCTAACTCCAATCATGCAATTAGCTACCCTAATCCCATGGATCTCAGGAAAGGAATTACTTCCTCATCAAGAGGCCAATCACCATAATCAATATTTTCCTTCACTAGTAGATAATTTCTCAATCATCTCTCGCCAACTAAATGCATAGACAGTCTATTTGATACTCTTAATTCAATACCGTAAATATACTTGAATTCTTTTCAAATTGCTTAAGAGCATAATTGTTCTCAATGACCAAATGAACCACATAAGAAGCAAAATTGGCCTAAATCTTTCATAATTGAAGGCTAACTCTTGCTAAGTCCCTCCTTGCTTTTTGATTCACATATGCTTGTGAAGACGTTATCTAACATCAATAGCAACATGAATCCTCATGTTATTACACCCGATGCCTCTACAATTATTTGGAGAATTAAGAAACTCACCAATGTGATTACCAATTGTTGGATTTAATTTACACATCATGCGTATGCGGAAGCGTAGTAAAAAGATTGAAATTTTTGGGATAAATATCTTAATGAGATCGATCTTCAAAAATCCAACTATGTCTCAAAATCCCTCGAACGGATTGTCGGTCAAGTGGTGATTACGGGATTGAACCACCATCGCAGTATTACGACACCTCAATCCACAAGTCCGGTGATCTCCTTTGACGAGGGAGATTTTTCTACACAAAAATTCTCAAACCCTCATAGTATTTTCTCTCTCTAGGGATGTGTCTACTCAAGAAACCCTAACCTCTTTCACAAGCACTCAAACTCACTTGGGAGGAAGAGAGTCATGTAACTCACGTAGGCACTCATTAGGGTTAATTAGGGAGTGGTTAATGTAGGAGTTATGGAGATAAAATGAGTTAACCCATTATCTCCAATCCCAATAATGCCCCTCAATGGGCATACAAACCAACATCTCCCACTTGCACATGAGGACATTTTACATCTGTCATAAGATCATAACTCATGCGATCTATTGCATCACCCTATTGAATTTTCATACAGGATTGGTGTCGTGCGACTAGCGAGTACACCTGCAAGCAAAGATTTCTTGATATACCTGTTAAGATGACGGAGAAGCTATCGTTAGTATAAAAAAGAACTCGCTGTACCCCAAATCCAACACATTTACATCCATCGAGCCACTTTTCTCATCGAAAGTGATCTCCAATCGTTTGCTCGAATTATGTATTCACTATTATATTTGAATCCCAATATGAATTAACATAACAGATCGACCTATAAATACAATACAATAATATAATATCTATTAGCTTTCCTTTTCTCAAACTCGAATCTATCGGTCTCAATTCAGCTGTTTTACTAGATCTGCCACTTAGATCTCAATTTATCTTCCGGGTCATAAGTAAACAAACTAAAATAGCAATACTGAACAAAAACTCTAGAAACAGCCGAAAGTAATAAGGGTATAAGAGATTTCACCCAATAGATCTCGGGTCTCATATAGTGGGAACAGGGACCACGATCACATTATCGTCTCAAATCATAGCTCCCACTATCTCATGGTCGTCTTATCACATGTGGTATAAAATACGTACCATAATGTTATTCCCCCATATCTCAAAAGACATATGTCAGATTTCTCTAACACTATGCAGGTATGAGACTCAATGTATACATAAAAGTTTACCCAGAGATCTCAAAGAGAGTATCTAAGAGATTATATTACTAATTGCAGGTGATATCTGAGATCTCAAAACTGACTACTTACAAGCAATATGGATGTGAGTATTTTCATGTCAGTCATATTGCAGATAATCTTATCTTGAACACATATTAGAACGACTTTTATTCTAGTAAGGCCACTCTCAAAGTCTTTTACGACTAGAAACTATCTCATTCCCGTTTACTCAGAGTTGGAGGTGGTTACTCGTGTAAGAGAGTCAACCAGACCTGCCTGACAACACTTTTATCAAATCACAGAATATATGACAATAAGTGAGTGCAAGAAATAAACTTGTGATCTAATAATGTACGCATGTCATATATTCCAATAAGCATAAAGAACAGTAAATAATGAGAAATGTCAAAGTATACTAAACCAAATGATTCTTTGTCACACAAAGAATGCTTTCACAATGGGTTTTGTGAAGGGTTCAGTCACCATGCTGTATATAAAGATGTACTTGATGTCACAATACCCTTCTTGGTGATGTCTCTCACAAAATGGTCTTTGGTATCAATATGTTTGGCTCTACTGTAATAATTAGGGTCTTAGTTGTAGGCAGTGGTGGTTTGATGATCACAATAATTATCACCGACCTCTCACTATTTGCCATAACCCTTAAGTCATTTAGAAATTTCTGAAACCAAACACATTCCTGAACTGCAACTGAGTATACCACAATCTCAGTTTTTATCGTAGATAGAGTTATACATGTTTGCTTTTTACTACCCTATGAAGATAAAACCTGATGTCAGTTTGTGTTCACTCAGATTGCTACTCCCAATTAGCCATTGAATACCCAACAAAACGCAAATGATCTCCTCCATAACACAAGGAGAGGTCCCGCAGTTTATTTGAGATATCTCAGAATCCTTTTCTTTACTCTACAGTGGTCTATTTCAAGATTCGATTGATACCTACTCACTAGATCAACCGCAAAATAAATGTCTGGTCGCGTACGCTTCATCGCATACATTACACTGTACATTATATGTGTATACCTCATCGCAGACACTAGAATACATATTGCACTGGTATAAGAGATTCTACTCATCTTCCTTATTTCTTCCTTAATTTTATGGCATATGTCAAGATTCGGGTTTTCACCTTTAATAATAGAGTATCTATTGGGTTGCTATCATTTAATCTTGAGAAGCTTAAGAATCTACCTGATATAAAACTCTTGTTAAAGAGTCAACACTATTTTCAAGCGATCCCTCTGGATCCTGATTTCAAGAATCAACTAAACCTCACCCATGAACAATAACCATGTTCAATGGTCATTAGATACTCTATGTTATTTCCAACCAACAGAATATCACGCATATATAAGAACATGATCATAAAAGAGTTATCGGAACGTATCAGATAGACACAATGATCCTCCTGGATCATTATAACACCGTAAAATATCACCTACTTGTGAAATCTCAGGTACCACTATCTGGACGAGTGTTTAGGCTGTATGTTGACTTCCAAAGTCAACAAACCTTATCTACTTGATCTACTAGAACAAACCCAAAGGGTTGTTCCATGTAGATCTCTTCATCCAAACTTTTATTACAGAAAGTGGTCTTTACGACTCCTCGATAGTCTAAATCCTTAGTTTAAGTGTAACCCTTGATTATTAGACAGGTCTTATACCTTTTCATCGATCCGCCGACATTTCTCTTGACTTTGAGAACCTACTTGTTCCCAATTAGCCTTTTTCCCTCAGACAAATCAACTAGGTGCCAGACTCTGTTGATTCTCATCGACTCCTTTTCTTTATCTGTGGCCTTCAACAAATGGTTCTCCGTAGAACTCTCGAGAGCTTCTTGGACCATTTTAGATTTCTCATCATCCTCTAGAGTTATAATGAGGGGTTTACCCTCAATCGGGAAGTGACTTTTAAGTACGTATTCTTAATATTCTTACGATGAGAGAGAATCTCTTTACCTATAGATAGATTGCTCCCACTGGAATCAAGATCTATAATGGATTCTTGTATTCCGTCGCTGGGCTCTCTGAGCCACTAGACTCATCCATCTCATAGAAGATAAGGTCCAGATTGATTTTATTTCTCTTAGAGAAATCATTCTTAAGGAATATGGTATTACGAGACTCAATCTCGATAACAGTGCCATCTTTATGTTCACCAAGAACACATACTTTCTCATGGGCCTAACTCACTATGTAGATGCAAGAAATCGTGGTACAACCCCATAAGCTCAAGTGGCTAATGTTAGGCTATCTTCTTGTCCAAAACTCATATGGGGTATTTACTACGAACTTTAATGAGATATGGTTGAGAACATAGGCTGCTGTCAATAAAACATCTCCCTAATGGGAGACGGACATATTGATTTATGCCATCATAGATCTCACTATTTCTAACAAAGTTTTATTTCTTATCTTAGCTATACCATTTTATTGAGAAGTAGCAAGAATATATAGTAATCTTGTAATATTCTTCTCGAAACAAAACTCCCTATATAGTTTAGACGAATACTCGTACCCCCGATCGGTTCTGAGAATCTCCATTCTCAAGTCTAAATAATTCTCAATCTCGCTAATGAACCACCTGAAGCATTCTAATACCTCAAATTTGTGTGAGATTAGATAGACGAACCGAAATACGTATATGTGTCTATGAATATCATAAAGTACACGGCCCCATTTCAAACTCTCCTGCTCATAAGACCACAAATATTGGAGTGGACCAATTATAATAGAGTCCCAACTCTCATTATGTTGCTAAATGATTTTCTTGTTGTTTTGCCAGCTAAACAAAGCTCACTTACGAGCAACTCGAACTGGTCAGCGGGTCCAACAAACCACTCGCTACTAATCGATTCATTATCTTTTGCTCTATGTGTCCAAATCTACTATATCACTCATTTACATCATCATCTACGTAATCAGATGTAAAAGGTAATAGAAGAATGACAAGAAAATCATTAGAAAAAGTAACACCCAGTGCATACAATTTATCATGGATGAAACCAAATCATATTTCAAAGAATTGTCCTATTTATTAAAACAGATGATTTTCTTGCATATTCTAGTCAATCTTAAACAAGGTATGAAATTCAAGTTCCGTCAAATGCCTGAAGCATAAAGAACGCCATAGTAAGTGATGATTCCTCTGATGATGACAGATGCTTTGTCCTCCACGTAAATCTCCCTAACTTAAGGGTTCACTCAGCGGAACTCTATTTAGGCGCTCCTGTTTTGAGCTATGTGATTGATGGTTCCTAAGTTTATGATTCACAAAGGAGAGAAATCAGCGAGTATTACAATAAATGAGACAAATCTCAAACCATGTAAAGAAAAACGATATTCTTTCCGCTCGTTACACTCATGAGCGAAATAACCAAGTTTACCTCAAATGTAGCATTTCGCATTGGTCTTATTAAACTCATTCTTCCTGCGTTTTTTTACCTTATTGTCGGTTTTCTTGGATGGTTTCTTATTGGCTAGATCTCAAGCTTTCTTCACATATGCTGTTGGTTTGATGCCATGGGAATCCTTACTCGACTCCTCTGCATAAGCATGACCAGAGTGCGGCCTACTTGCCTCCAGGCGCTCCTCCTCGAGCTCACTATGGCTGCTCACATCAGTGAAAGTATAAATACTCTAGTCACGCATGAGATAGGTTTTCATGGTTTCCCATGAATCAGGTAAAAGACTGGATCACATCCAGTATTTGAATTTCATCCGAAATTGGCTTGTCCGTATACCTTAACTCAGCGATCATACTCGACATTCACATAAAATATTGCATCATTATATGATCAACTCTTTTTATCTGCATTCTCACATTAGGAGCTGAAGAGAGTAACATAATGCTCTTTTAAGGCGAGCTAAACCAACATCACCATAGGATAATGCTCATAGAACGGGATCATGTTATCGTGCATGCTGCTGATGAGGATTGCCTTAACTTGGCTATCATTTTCTTTCACGTACGATAGATTTTTTTATCCCGTCTATTATGAGGTGTGGTACCCTCCCCGGGGCCCACCATCTCGTGCCTCAGAATCTCAAACAAATTTTGTTCATCGATAATAAACTGAATCTACAGGTATAAAATCTCATAAATCACATCATTCAGTCTACTTTTCTTACAAAAATCTAATACGACAGTTCTTAAATGATTCGAGTATTAGATTTTGATTGCCTTAACTTAGTGATATTTATTTTCACATTTTGTGTGCTTTACGAATCAACAAATCTAAAATGATTCGAGTATAGACTCCAAAGTGAACATATGAGTCAACGGATACCATACACCATAATTCGGAATCATATCTTATCATTCGGATTTTGATTCGACAGACAAAAACTCACAAATATGGAGATAGAACTCTAAAAAAATTGTAAAAATCCAATTTAGAGTAGCCTCACGGGCTGCTGGGGTCCTCATGCGTTAGCGGATGCCTCAATACGCTGCCACGCTCCTGTACGTGTAGGCAGTAGTTTGGCGCACACGCCAGACGTGCGATACGTGTGCCACACGCTCTCATACGGGCCTAGGTCGCTTCCCAGGTTGGGACATGGGTCGGGGCATGACTTGGGGTCGGCTTCGACCTAGATCACCCAAGACTGTTCACGCGCCCACTTCACTTTCCATGCCGGCACGTGCATCTCATGCGCCTGCTCACGGGCTTGACGTGCCTCCTCGTGTGTGCACCGCACGTGCCTGTGGGTCTGGACTGGGGTCTTCTTTGCCCGACGGGTTCTGAACGGGTTCTTTCAACTCGGATTTTGGAAAACTCATTTCTGACATTTTTTTTCACGATTTTCGAATGAAAATTATTATTGGGCATTCTCCAAACATCTTAAACTCAATTTTAAGAGGATTTAAGCCCCCAAAAATTGTGGATCTAACCACCCCAGTTGCGACCCTCCGTGGCCATTTGGAAATCCCAATTTCCGGTATCCAAAACTCAAATTTAAATGCATCAAAATGTAGATCCAAGCACAAGGAACACGCATAAACCATTTTCATGTATCGATTTGCCCTCTAAAGCTACAGATCAAAAGTTTTAAAGTCCGTACAGTCGCGAATTTCGACTTGACTTTTCATTGCCTAAAAATGTTTGAAAAATTTAGAAAAAGTCAATTTTGTTATCTTTGGGCCATGGACATTCATGTGGTGTGCTCGGATTCACGAAACTCATCCGTGATACGGACTCTAAATTTTTTACCATACTTATTTTATGCCCAAAATTCCGAAATTTTTTTAATTAAATTCAATCACGCTCTGATATCAATGTTGGATTTAATTTACACATCATTCGTATGCGAAAGTTTAGTAAAAAGATCAAAATTTTTGAGATAAATATCTCAATGGGTCGATATTAAAAAATTCAATCGTGTCGCAAAATCTCTCGAACGGATTGTCGGTCAGGATGGTGATCATATGATCGAATCACTATTGAAATATCACGACGTCTCAATCCACAAGTTCGGTGATCTCCTTTGATGATGGAGATTTTCCTATGCGAAAATTTTCAAACCCTCATTGTATTCTCTCTCTCTAGAGATGTATCTACTCAAGAAAACTTAATCTCTTTCACAGGCACCCAAACTCACTTGGGAGGAAGAGAGTCATGTAAGTCACGTAGGCACTCATTAGGGTTAATTAGGGAGTGGTTCATGTGGGAGTTATAGAGATAATGAAAGTTAACCCATTATCTCCGATCTCAATAATATTCTTCAATGGGCATACAAACTAACACCAATATTACATGCAATTTTTTTCTAGACATGAATCCAATAGGCGGCTTACATATCTGAACCCAGATTTGAACTTGAAATAGAAAGACATGACCAGGTTGTTCATTATTTCCCAACCTCCGGACAAGAAGAGTGCGACTATCAAATGTCCATGGACCAATAATCCTCCTTATGTCAACCTTATTAAATAATTGAAAAAGATATCTTAATGATTCGGACTGATCCAAGAAATCCAACTCCTTAAGACAGACTCCATTTAGTGGCCTCTAAAGAGAAGCCAATGTATTTTTCATGGCCACTTGCAAGAAGCATGCCCACCAAATACTATCGAAAATCCTTTACAACAATTTCCAGAACACTATCATCAATCATCAAGCCCTCCTCTTCAACATTAATATTCATCCAAGTGCACAGCTCATCTACATCTTGGCCAACATTCCGAGAAGAAGAAGCCATGGCAAAAAAACACGATCACAATACTAGCCAAACCAACAAAAACCAATAGAAAAACAAAACTTGTCAAAGTACAAGACTCCACGACAAGATTTCTAATTATTAAACATATCATGTTTAATAATAATCGTAATAATAATAATAATAAGTGGACCGGTTCTCGAACCTTAATATAGAACCATTCAAACAATTCTGGTTAAGATCCGTACCTTTTTTGAATAGAACCGCTCGTTCCAATCCAACAAGAGAACAAACTATGAAATGATTCATGTAAGGTAGGATTAACATTCGGTTTAATCATCCACTTACATAGCTTATTCAGATATAATCAAACTACATACAATTTAGCCGGTTCTTTAAGGAAATGTACTTTTCAAATATATATATATTTTTTGGTACATAGTGAGACTCAAAACCTTTACAAAGCAAGGTGAACGGTATCAATTGATTTATATCTCATTGACATACTTTTCAAATTTTCAAGTAATATTTAGAGAGCAGAGATCCCATACATTTTCCTCTTCCTTGTTTAAGTATTTCACTTGAGATTTTTGTTACTATTTAAGATTAATCGTTCAAATAAACATGGTGCTAAGCATTTGCTTAAATGATGTTTAAAGAGTAGATATTAAAATTATTATTATTTTTTAAAAAATAAAATGTTGAGCATCTGTTGTTATATTGATTGATTGATTGCTAAACAATGCATCGGTCGAAGTGTCGGCTGCCAGATCCTAATCCAAGTTTAGGGAAATACTTAAAGCTACTTCATTTATTCTAGGTTTTTATCGATTTTATGGATAAAATTTTATGAGGAATGAGTACAAAGACAATTTTAGGGGTAATTTGGATCATTTTATGCTTTTCAATAAATATTTCGGTACGTGAGATGAGAGACCAGAATCTTCTAGTTCAACGATATAATATTTTTATTGTAAAGGGAGAAAAAAGAGCATCCAAACTCCATTTCAGTAAGGAGAATTGAACACATATACTGCCATGTTGGGTCCTTAATTATGTTTTTATGCACAAAAAGATAACATTTACTTCTTTAATGATACTTCAAATCTTATTAAGAACCAACGTAAAATGTTACCCAATTATGTGTGTGTGTGTGTGTGTGTGTGTATTAATAGCATCCGTTATACTCAAAGACTTGAATTAGGTTTTATCTCAAACCTCATTCAAGTTTTCTGCAATTCCTGCACCCGCAATCAACAATTCACAACATATCTCCCCGCATTTTCTGTGAATTCTTTCATTTCCAAACTCTTCAATTTCTATAATCTGTCTTTTTCTTTATCCAGTTCCTCAATTTCCCCAACTTGAACCTTTAAATCCCTAAATCCCCAAACCAGAAACCACTTCAATTAACGACACAATCAAGTCAAATCCGCATGAAAATCAAGAAAAAATTTTCAGGAGTTAACATTAGTTGTTGAACAGAGATTGAATATTTGGAATCGAGAGTGTCGATTTGAGATTAAGAGATAAGATGTTGAAATTCTGAGGCATTTTTGTGATCTAGCATAAAACACTTTCGTTCTATGGATCCGGCGTTTGAGAGCTTTGCGGAGAGAAGCTGTGGCTTGATTATTTGGAGCTGTTTCTCTGCCTGTGAGAGTTTGAATTAAGTTGTGTACAGAGAGAGAGAGAGGAAGAAAAGACCTGGAGGAGGGAGAGTCTATGGTTTCTGGTTTCTGGTTTCTTCCATTTGTTGAAGCCTTTCGCGGAATGCATGAGAAAGCGCCATTGCCGCGTGGCTCAGAGAGAGATAGATAGAGAGAGAGAGAGAGAGAGAGAGAGAGAGAGATCTCGTTGGGGAGTTGTTTACTCTTATTTTTTGACGTTGCCGCCAAATTCTGGTTTTTGTTCCGCAGAAATGCTTTTGGAAAAGATGGACGCGTAATGATTTTTTCATCCTAAATCAACTCCCTTGTGTGACGTCAGCGTTTCTTCTTCCTGCGCCTCCGGCCCTTGTCAACGTTCTGATACGCCAAGTATTTTTTCTTTTAACCACCAGGTCAAATAATCATTGTTAAATCTAATTTATATTGAATTATAATTTTAAAAAATAAAACCTCCCTTATATTTATTTTTCCACCATATATATATATATATATATATAGAATTTAAATTTATATTCTTACTTAAAAATATCAATAACCAACAATAGTACCAATGGATATTTTTTTTGATACCATATATTGAATATTGCTCGGTATCCGGGGTTTCACCCTGACTAACCCGGATCGACCGTTGGAGTGATTTCTTTCGAAGGGCGAGTCTTCCAATGTGAAATGTTCCATACACATAAAGATCTGATACTTTCAACGAGTATCAAATCTTGATCATATTTAAAAATATTTAACCTCACATTCAATTAAAATAATCTACGTTGTATTGTTACCGATGGACATTAACCAAGCATATTCTCCACAAATGAGTAAATTTACTATCATATGGGCCTCCTAGATGACACACGAAAGGACCATGCTGCGCACCGTGTAACTTTGCAGTCCATGGGCGCAAAGAAGATTGATGTTAAGCTTATCTTTTCTTCCATGGGTGCCCATGTGGTGAACCAATTTCAGAAAAAAGAATAAAAATGAAAATAGAGTAAATATCGTACAATAACAAAATAATCGTCCAATAACAAATATAATATATATAGTGTATGGTACGCATCCTTATCTTAGAAAACTCTAACTTTTAATTATATTAAAAAAGTTTTAAATTGTACATAGAGTTTGCCTATTGTACTTGAACTCTATCTCTCTCTCTCTCTCATAATTTGTAAGCTATTTGCCTATATATTTTACAAATTTATTTATATATACTTAGAATGTGAGAGACAAGTATTTAAATTGCTTTTGGAACCCATTCTTTTTCCCCCCCTTTTTTTTGGGGGGGGGGATCTGTAGTATACTAAAGCAAATACTCTAGCTATCTTATTATTGAAACAGCCTATAACTATTCACAAACTGCCCTGGAGAGGCAGAAGAGCAAATTGGATTTAGAAAAAAAGAAAGGCATCCTTGTTTTAGGTAATTATGTTACTTAAAGGCACTCAATTAGAGTAAAGAACGCTTATCATTGTCCTTATCACATGGAGGCAAGCTAATGAATCCATTATCTTGATGCCAATATTGCTAATCAATTACAATGTTTAATTGGCTAAAATGGCCCCCATTACTTTTCTTGATTAATAAGTAACAAAAGTTACACGAGAAGTGACACCATTAAGTTATTTGGGAGTTTCTTGTTGGAATATAAAAATTTAACTTTTGAATATCCGAAAATGACTAAAACTAAGACATAAAGAGTCGAGAATATAACAATGCTTCTATTTTATGATATTCATATTAGGAGAGAAATTGACTTTTATCTTAAAAATGTAGGAACGAAATAATGATACCAACAAAGAGGGTTGTTCTAGCAAAATAGATTTGGACTCGGACAGAACGATTGTATCTTGATATGGTTCTCATAGTATATTATGAGAAAATATTAACTATTACAGTAGAAAGTATTCTTATTTATATATCATGTTTGGAATATTGAGACGGAGATTTTACTTTTTCTGCTAGAAACTACAGTGTGCATAGAGTGGGTACTGCAATTTAGTTGGGGAGAAAATAAATTTTTAGAGAGCCTTGGATGATCTCTTCTTCTGCAATGTAGTTTATTGCCTCAAAATCCATGCAACAGTGAGATCAGTTGCTCTAACCATATTATATATATATATATAAATCAATCATTCTTACTCTTCTCTCTAATTGTTGGTTGACAAGTGACAACTTGGCCTACTTTGAGAATGTTGGTATTGCATGTCACAAGTTAGAGCTGGTTTTATTGAAGCCTAGATACCAAGCAAATCTTAGGCTTACCCTTTGAGTTTTACACTTTACCCCATCAGTTGATCAATTCTCTTTCTAGCATGGTTTCTTACGGGAGTCTTTCCCATTGCATGCCTTTGTTCACATGAGAGTTGGTGCCCATGGACAGAGTACTACTTTTAGATATGAGGGACCAAGAAAGGAGAAAAGTATAAATCTTTACATCCAATTGTACAAATCCTTTTAACTTTGGTTTAAGTTAAATGTAAAAAAAAAAATTAAAAAAAACATTTTTAATGAAACTCTGAGAGTGAACTTGTGCCGTGTGATGATTTTTCTTCTTAATTATTGAAATTAGACAACAAAAATTATGAACAAGAATTTTGGCTTAAATTTATTTACGTATGACTTTAAATATTTTTTGCCATAAAAATTCAGAGTTCAAGATTTGTCTCATTTCTGGTCGCTAAGCTCACACACACCCACACACAAAAAAAGAAAAAACCCTTAGAACAAGGGTGCTAAGATTTGTACTAAGGTTCTATGCCTGCATAATATTGAGAACCAATCAACATTGATATTTCATAGAGGTGCAGACCACGAATCATGCATAACACAACAAGAAAACACAGAGTATCAGTGACGGAAAATTTGCGTCGCTAATAATAAAAAATCCATCACTAAAAGGTATTAGCGACGGATTTTTTCCGTTGCTAAATTTGTCGCTCCGTCGTTAAAAATTACCCCGCTAAATATTACCGATAGAATACTATTCATCGCTAATATCAGTGACGGATTAGTAATGGAAAAAATTTATCACTAATCCGTCGTTAATAGAAAAAAATATGTAAAAGTATTAGTGAAAAAAATTTTCTATTACTAAAAATTCTGTCACTGATAGTAAAAATCCGTCGCTAAAGGGTATTAACAATAAATTTTTTCCGTTATTAAATTTGTCGCTGAAAATCACTCTGCTAAATATGACCGACAGAATACTATCCATCACTAAATATCAGTAACGGAAAAAATCCATTACTAAAAATTCTGTCACTAATTTGTCGCTGATAGAAGAAAATATGCAAAAGTATCAATGACGGATTAGTGACGGAATTTTCCATCGCTAAAAATTCCGTCTCTAATTTGTCGCAGATAGTTCACTATCAGCGACAAATTTTTTCCGTCACTGATTCTTGGAGCTCGCACGTGTTTTCACGCTCTTCCGCCCTCACACGGGCCCATCCGCACCTACTCACTAGCCCGACCGCGCCCTCGGCCTTGCATATTTTTACGAAAAACGTCTCCGCTCGGAATCAAACCTGCGCCTTTAAGATGGATTCTGAGTTATCCGACCACTGTGCCACAATCTGCTCTGTAGTATCTTTTTTTTTATTTATTATCTAAAATCATTTTTTTTAATATTAATCTCACTTTCACATTTTTTTTTAATATTATCTTACTCTCACATTTTTTTTATTTCACTCTTATCTTTTTTTTTTTTCTCCTTTACCTTGGGGTAATTTTTTTTATTGAATATTTTTATTGAATTTTTCTAAGTGATTAACATTTGACAATGATTAAATTTACGCTAAATAAAGAAATAAAATAATTTTTTTGATTAATTAAAATAGAATAGCAAATTATTATTTTTTGATTTACACATTAAATTGAATAATAAAATAATAGAATAATAGAAAAAAAATAAAAAAATAAAAGAAAAAAGAAAAAGAATTAAAAAAATTAAAAAATTAAAAATTAAAAATTAAAAAAATAGCAAAATATCCATCACTAATCTATCGGTAATCCGTTTCTAAATTTTCTGTCGGTAATCTATCGTTAAAATTTTTTTCGATAATCTGTCGTTAATAGTAATACATTTGTTTGTTTTTTTCTTTCTCCACTACACCGACAGATTAGTTATGGATATTTTCCATGGCTAAAAATTCTGTCGCTGATAGGTTTACAAATTTTTTATTTTTTGTTTTTTTTTTACTCTAAATCACACGGATTAGCGACGGAAATTTTTTCGATGCTAAAAATTCCGTTGTTAATCTGTCGTTGATGAGTTTACAATTTTTTTTTACTCTAGACCATTACAACGATGGATTAGCAATGAAAATATTTCTGTAACTAATTTCTATCACTAATCCATCGCTAATATCTCGATATTCCGTCTGACGTTAATCTGTCACAATTCCGTCCCAATTCTGTCGCTATTTACAAGGGATTTTTTTCGTCGGTAATTTTTTGTTGTTGATATCCTGTTTTCTTGTAGTGTAATCATATAAGTAAGAAAAAAGTTTTAGTAAAATTTAATGTCGATTTAATAGTTTAAATTTTGTTGAGAACACTTGTATTGTGGTAATAATAAGCATAACCTATTTCAGTTGATAATCTCTCTACTTTTTTTTAGCAATTTCACTGTGTTGTGCCGCAGGTTGAGGAAGTTTGATGAGATTATGTTTCATAACACCTCTCTCTCTCTCTCTCTCTCTCTCTCTCTCTCTCTCTCTCTCTCTCTCTCTCTCTCTCTCTCTCTCTCCTGGCTTGCTTTATATTTAGCATTCTAGGACCCAAGGCATGTATCTCCAACCATGGCATATGCTTAATTGACTGGGAAAAGCGACCAAACCGCCGAGCTACACTCACGATCTAAGCAATAGACACTAGAGTTGTTTTCTAGTTGAAGGTTCAAAGAAATGATTTCACAAGAGATCTATAAAAATTCTCTTTAATGGGGCCATGTACACGTTGGCCTTCATGTGCACCACGTTGGCTGATGTCAAACTTGTAGACAAATACTCACTTGTTTATAAGGAACAATATCAGCCCCTCTCTCTCTCTCTCTCTCTCTCTCTCTCTCGCGACTCGACAAGGGAAGCAAATAAAGTTCCCCTTTCAAAAAAGAAGGGATAATGGGCTAGTGCCGACGGTTATATGCCAGAGGAATAAAGCTGGACGGCCCTTTATCCTCTTCAAGACAACAAAAATGACCCCCTAAAACAAAGTAGAGCCCTTCCAACTTTGATCTTCATTATCTCGTATTTTCTTTATATTATGTCTCCTATTATATACCTCACAGAGAGAGAGAGAGAGAGAGAGAGAGAGAGAGAGAGAGAGAGAGAGAGAGAGAGAGAGAGAGAGAGAGAGAGTACTAAAAGGAATGCAACGACAGATAAAAATGTTTCAATATGCAAGAATTGTGATGGATTCCACGTCCCAAAGCAAATGGCTTTTTTCTCAACCAATAAGGAGAGCATTCCAAAGGTTTATTCTTCACCACATTCATTTCTCTAACCAAAAAATATAGCTTTCCGTCTTAAGCATCAAGAAAATCTCGAATATGTTCAAATGTATGACTCCTCAAATGTCTTTTTGTTGTTCACAACATATAAAATATTTTGCGAGTTTTACATTTACATTTAGTCAAGAGATGTATATATATATATATATTTTTAAATTTAAAATTCATAAATCTATTTTAAGTTCTGATAAGAAAAATATAATCGAAAGAGTACCATCATAAGTACATACAAATTTGTCACTAAACAACATAATTTACAATGGGATGAGGTACATTAAAACATATCAATTTTATCCCATCTACACAAAAATTAAGGAACAATATATATTGGGATCACTCTAGACTTGTGAACAAACAGAGGGGAATAAAGTTAAAAAAAATGATATCCTTTTTTTCAGTCACTAAGGTTCCCCTCAAAGTTCTAGTAGTATTACATTAAATTTTGAGACCAAATAAACTTAAATTGAATAAGGTAAGAGCTTTTGGTTAAGTGGTACCAAATGGGGTTACCTTATTTTAAGGATTGAAATGCCAAATATAGGGAAAAAATGGCTCCAAATTTTGGTAGGCAAAGGGTTCATATTTACATAAATGCCCTTTGTGCTTAAAATGGTCTTCTCATTAAGACATGGAAGGACAGCAAAAGCACAAACATCTTGTAGACCAAGCTTTGATTTCCCTTGTTTTTGGCCTGTTACAAAGTCAAAATTCCATTTGAAGGAAAAGAAAAAGGAATGAAAAACATCAGATCAATCTCCTTCAATTTTTTGAATTGTACACTGGAAAACAAGTCACGTATACATTAATCGTCTACAATAAATAAATTAGAAAAGAACAACTAATTGAATTGAATTCCCACATATATTTATATATACAATTGAATATTTCTCATTTAAAAGTTATTATAAACAAATGCAAAAAATTAAAGGCCTATGGTTTTATTACCTGAGAAGCAGAGGAAGTGAGAGAGATGGAAGCTGAAGAAGTGGGAGAACTAGACAATGAGGTGAGACCAACGTTGTAAGCCATGGTACCATCTGGTTGGAAAAGGCCATAGTTTCTTTCCGAGGTCGGACCAGGCTTCAAGTCTTCATTAAACAAGGCAAAAATATAGACTTCAAGCTTCATATTAGGCCTCAAAGGTGTACCTTCATTTCTCAATTGCCTTCTCAACAAATTCTTGTTGTAAACTTGTGCATTTTCTATCGTTGCACCTATTTCATTCTCATCACCTTTTGATGGCCAACCGGTCTCCGAAATCCTAACCTCCAACTCTCCAAATCCCATTCTTGAAATGGCAAATACAACTGCATCAACTTGAGCATATAACATGTTGTCATAGTGCAATTTGGTGTTTGGGTCAACCATGCCTGCATTTGGGTTGAAAAGCACATAGTCCAAGGGAATTTGTGATGGGTCATCTTTGTATGCAAAATATGGGTAGGCATTGATCCAGAAAGGTGATTTTGTGATAGACAGAAATTGTAAATATTGTGACATGACCCCATTGAGTTCGGGCTTAAAACAGCCTGCTGAAGGAGGATATGACTCTTCAAGGACAGCTTGGGAATTGGGAGTTGAGACTTGAATATATTGGTCTAGTCCTAGTTGAACCAAAGCATTATGAATGCTAGTTATCGCTGGTACCAGGTTAGTCCTTAAGGTTGTGTCCTCGTCTGTGAAAACCTCATTGCCAACCGCGATTCCAGTGATTCTAGTGGATGGAAAGAAGGGCTCTATGTGGGTGTTAACCCATTGAAGGGCTTGTTGTGGATCCACCAATGTGGCTAACATTTGATTCTCAACCGTGACGATGAGTTCTATGTTTGAATTTGCAAATGCTGTCAAGACTTGTGGATTGCTGTCATAGATTCTTGCTTTTGTGAGCTTGAGAGAGGTTAGGAGATCTATGACTTCCTGTGGTGGCGGTAGATTATTGGCTACCTGTCCATAGTTGATGCCTAAGGACATAACTCCTTGTATACATCCAATATCTGCAGAAACCAAAAATGAAAACGATTAGCACATAATTAAGTACTTTGCACTTAGATCATACCAATGAAAGAATGTACATGATACACTAAAATTAAGTACCTATTGCATAGAGAGAAAGCAGAGCCAGAATATGGATCATGTCAAATTTTGCTAGAAATGTTGTCATATGCGAGAGAGAGAGAGAGAGAGAGAGAGAGAGAGAGAGAGAGGAGAAGGCTATTAGGGAAATAGAGGAGGAGATGTAGGAGGTGAATTCCTTTCTTTGCTTGTTTGAATATTAGGTTATGTAGAGAAGGAGGTAAGCTAAGCTTGCCTTGGCAATTTTGGCTTTTGGCACTTATCTCTTAACTCGTTTTAAATGACTTGGGAATTTCCAATAGCTCTTCAATTACTTGCTTCCTCTCCTTTGGGACTTCTTGAGGCCTTGTGGGAGGGTATCTTTTAAACGACGCCAAATAACTCTTTCAAAAGGACCCCAATAACCCCAACAGACAGACACTTTCTTCTCACAAAAGAAAAGTAACTCCCTCGACTCAATTTTGGTTTAGAATTTGCAAGAAATGATTGGACAGTCTTAAAAAAAGATTAGATACACCACAAGAAAACAGGGAATCAATGATAAAAAGTTACCGATGGAAAAAAATACGTTGTAAATAGCGACGGAATTGAGACGGATTAACTTCGGATAGATTACTAAGATATTAGCGATAGATTAGCAATAAAAATATTTCCGTCTTACTCCGTCGTTGTAATGGTCTAGAGTTAAAAGAAAAAATTTGCAAAACTATTAGCGACGGAAAATATCTGTTGCTAATCCGTTGGTGTAATGTTGAAGGGTAAAAAAAATATGTACAGTTATCAGCGACGGATTTTTAGCGATGAAAAATATCCATTATTGGTAGTTGTACAATCAGTAACGGATTAGCGATGTAAATTTTAGCGACGGATTAATGACGGATTTTTTTTCTATTTTTTTATTTATTTTTATTTTTTTCTATATTTTTTATTATTTTATTATTTTTTCTTCTCTTTTATTATTTTATAATTCTTTTTCTTTTTTCTTTTCTTTTATTATTTTATTATTTGAATTAATGGGTAAATAAAAAAAAATTGTTATTCTATCTTAATTAATTAAAGAAATATTTTATTTTTTTATTTAGCATAAATTTAATCAATATCAAATTTAATCAGTTAAAAAAATTCAATGAAAATATTCAATAAAAAAATTACCCCAAAGTAAGGGAAAAAAAAGAGAGATGAGAGTAAGATAAGAAAAAAATATAAGAGTAAAGATAAAATAAAAAAAAAAAGTGAGAATGAAATTAATATTAAAAAAAAATGAGAGTTAGATAATAAATAAAAAAAAGATATTACAAAACAAATTGTGATATAGTGGTTGGACAACTTATAATTCTCTTTGCGTACGCAGATTCGATTTTGGGTGTAGACATTTTTCGTAAAAAAATACAAGGCATGCAGGGGCACGGGCGGGCACGCACGGGGCTGGTGCCAAGGGTGCACAGGGCGTGTGCGAGTGTGTGCATGCGCCCTCATGTGTCAAGAATCAGAGATAAAAAATATCCGTTACTGATAGCGAATTATCAACGATGGATTAGTGACTGATTTTTTAGTGATGGAAAATTTTAATCGCTAATCCGTCGTTGATACTTTTACATATTATTTTCTATCAGAGATAGATTTTTTTTTTATGAAAAATTTTTATTATTAATCTGTTATTGATATTTAGCGATAAATAGTATTCTATCGATAATATTTAACAGAGTGATTTTCAGTGATAGATTTAGAGATGAAAAAAATTTATTGTTAATATTTTTTAGCAACAGAATTTTTATTATTAACGATGAATATTTTTATTAACGATATCTTATTTTCTATCTGTGATGGTCTAAGATGTCATTAATTAACTAATTAAGATTCTCTCAGAAGAACAAACCTCCCCCTTGCCCTTTGTCAAAAGATGATTCTAATTTATTGCAAATAATTTATCTACATTTGTCTTTTTCTTATTTTTAATTAATTATTATTATTATTATTATTATTATTATTGTTTTTTTATGTGGGTCACAGTGAGGGCATGGACCCTCCAATTGTTAAGTGGCATCCTTATTGCCGACGGCTGAAAATGGCCTTCTTTTGGTCCTTACTCCTAGTCCCTATGATATGATTAGTAACCCCTACTAGCTACTATAATATCACCATAGATCCTTATAACCTACTTTGGCAGTCAACATTTTACGCTCAGGTGCTGGGGTTCTCTCTATTATTAAATGTACTAAAGTTGCATTTCAGAACTTAGATTTGAATTTTCATGTAAATTTTAACTATGAAGAATTTCAAATATTTTAATTTGAAATATTTTGTTGGAATGTGTTATCTGATGAAATTGAGATTTAAAATTTTTTTAGAGAGAGAGGGAGGGAGGGGGGTTGCTTAGTTAATATTTTCTTCAGAGAAACAAAGAATACCAGACGTCTGAAAGAAAATGTTGAAAATTTATATTTTTTTAAAGAGAGATTGAAAAGTTGAATATTGTTTAGAGAGTGAGACAAGAGAGAGAGAAGATTTGCAAACTTGAAATTTTGCCGGAGAAATAAAGAGAAGTTGAAAACTATATAATTGTGAGAAAGGAAAGTGAGAGAGAGTTTGGAAAGTTGAGTTATTTACAGAGAAAAGGCACATGGCGAGGTCGGTTATTCGTAATGTATAATTATAATTATGATTTCAATTTGATAGCGTAATTTATACAATTGACTTACCTAACGCAATTAGTGGTCGACACAAATTTTATCTTACCCTGTCCAGGTTCAAATGTTGTGAGAAAACTTTGGGAGCCCATTCTTGGTCATACTGCAAAACTCTAAAACTGAAAATCCTTTTTTCTCTTCCCCTTTTATATTGTTTAGACTAAACCTAACATTATTTTATTTTTTGTTCATTTCTTTTCTCTTCTTCCCCTTCTCTCTCTCTCAGTCTTTCTCTCTCTCTTGGTGTGGTCATAAAACCTTGATTCTTGTTCTCTCCTTTTTCTCTTCCTAACTTAATCATTATATTGATATTTGTCTATTGTGGTGTATGTTATCTCTAAAGAGACAGTTTAATAGTTACAATCGCTCTCCTCAATCATTAAAGATTCAAATAAGGTGTAACAAACAAACAAAAAAAAAATTGCTGTGTATGTTAAGATTTTTTATGACGGATTTTTTCATTGTTGAAAGTTCTTTTTCTATCGCTGAAGGATTTTTAATGACGGATTTTTTCATCGCTGAAAGTTTTTTTTTCCGTCGTTGAAGAGTATCAGCGTTGGATTTTTTTCTGTTACTAAATCCGTCGCTAATAGTGTCATTGTTAAATATTAACGATGAATTTTTTTTTGTCGTTAATATCAGTGACGGATTAGCAACGGAAAAAATCCGTTACTGATATTAACGACGGAAAAAAATCTATCACTGAAAAAAAAAAATAGCAACGGACCCAATCCATCATTGATTTTTGACTTATCAAAATCTGTCACTAATATCAGTGACGGATTAACAACGAAGAAAATCAGTCGCTAAAAAAAAAATCAACGATGGACCAAATCTGTCGCTCATTTTTTACTTCTTAAAAAAAAAATTACACGCTGCTCCACCCGCACCCTGAGTCTTTTAATTTGTGAAGATCGCCTCCATTGACCTTTGAACCGAGCACAAGTAAAAGTTCATGAGCAACACAACCATCGAGCCAAGTTAGATATCTAATTATATATCTTTTTTTTTTTAATTGTTATCTTTAATTCATATTTTTTAATAATAAAAATAATAAAAATAATAAAAATAATAAAAAATAATAAAAAATAATAAAAAATAATAAAAAATAATAATTTTTTATAAAATAATAAAATAATTTTATTTTAACTTAAAATAAAATAATAAAATAATATTATCCTTCCACAAAATAAAATAAAAATAAAAATAATTATTAAATAAAAATCAAAAATTAAAAAAAATTAAAAATTAAAAAAATTTAAAAAAATCCGTAACTAATCTGTCGATAATCCGTCGCTAATTTTTCAGTCGACTATCCGTTGCTAATTTTTTTATCGCTAATTCGTCAGTAATCCGTCGCTAATTGCTGTATATATATATATATATTTTTAAATTTTTTTTTCTTTTTAAAGTTACACCGACGGATTAGAGATGGAAAAATTAACGACGAAAAAAATCCGTCAGAAATTTTTTTACAATTTTTTTTTTCAGTCGACCACTATAGTGACGGATTAACGACAGAAATATCTCTGTCGCTAATCCGTCGTAAGTCTCTCAAAATTATATTCGATATTAATTCGTCGTAAATTCGTCCTGCTGAAAAAATTTTATCTAGTGATAAGTTTCCACCGTGATGACCTATAGTGGTCACGATCTCAATGGAACCAAGTAGTCAAAATAACAATTTAAGAAAAAATCTTAGTTTATATCTCTTTAAAATTTAGGAGGTTTGATTTGACTTAATTTCACAGATGACGATATATTTTGATGAGTTGATCAGTTTAGCCTAATTTGACATGTTTAGACTAATGTTGACCTGTTTGATTCGGTTCTGTCCGTTTGACTCGTCTTCACCCAACTAGATTGTGGGCCCAATTTAGATTGAGTCTGGGTTGCATATTTGAGTTTGCCGAGCGATGACGATACAAGATTATTTTCTATGAATTATTGTGGCGGTGCCTCTTCTTCATCAAGTAAGGGATAACCATGCGTGTGGTCTACTTCGGTCTGCATGAGATTTAATTTTGCCTCCCTTCCCATAACCTTTGTTATGATCAAGCTATATGTTTGGGGATCGGAACACATAATATGATCCTTTATTCAAATAATGAAAGACTCATTTTTTTTTTTAGATATCATGACTTGGTCACCAATTCAGTTTTCGAAATTTCACTCTGACTAATTTGGATCGATCGCTTGCAGGGTCCACTTTGAGGATAACTCTCCCAGCGTTGATTTTTTAGTTCCCATAAGAGACGAAACTCCGATCATGATTAAGGAGCGTCAGTTTCTAAATCAATTAAGTTATCGTCGGTGCAAGTCTCATTTTAGTCTTATTAGTTTATATATTCTAATTAGGGAGCTCTCTCTTATTGGGCACTGAGTGATCTACACCTTGCTGAGTTCAATACAATCTACAACCTGATTCTCTTATTTGATGTCCCGTGTTGGGTACTGACCGATGAGCATGTGATTTGATGGGATTATTTTGATAAATGCCTCCATTTTATGCTTTTGATTTACATGACTGATTTAAAAGTAATTTTCAATCTTTTATTTCATATTTTTTTTATAACTTGTTTAAGTTTTATGAACTACATTTTTTTTCCTGCTAGATCCTACGAGGCGTGAGAGTAAGGAGTCAATTGATAGCACCTACTTCCCTAGTTATTAACTAGATGCTCAAAGAATACGTAATTGAGTATTAAATTTTAGGATCTGTTCATATTTAGTTAGTTTATGATGTTATTTATATTTCATGTATTATTGAATTTGAATAATGTAACTCAGATTTTGGGGTAATTGTGATATGTTAATTTATATTTAAAACTATTTTTCCTGTGTGCCTTTAGTTCGAGGAGACCCATCACAGCTCAATCAAATATATACTTTCTATTATTTTTACAATTCTTTTTACTCTAATGGTTTAAAACATTTATGTATAACCGAATTCAAAATTCAAGTCTTGTCTTCTCACTATTACTTAGTAAACCAAAAACAAAAAAGACGGAGAGAGAAAAAGAAGAAATGAAAACCAATCTAGGTTAGGCTCACACCTGCCCAAAGCATGTACAAATTACCCTCTAATCATAAGCATGATAACATTTCCCATGTTACTAATTACCCTAAAAAATAATTCGATACGATCCTGTGTTACTAATCTGCAAGCTAATTTTGCAACCCAATTAATTAAAAATATCATATCAACAACTACACCAATAATTCTTTCTCCCAACACACGGGTATACAATAGACTAAATTTAGATAATTTTGGGGGTCCACTGCAAAAACGAAATCAAGAACTATAACTCCTTTATAATCATGGTCATGATCATGATTAGATAATGTCAATAATTGTCATTACCATTACCAACACTTGATTACATACATTATAATGCACAATTTTATATTCAAAGAAGTTGCAAGGGTGACCAAGAAAGAAGTTGGAAGAGTACTTTTTAGAGAGGGAGGCAAAAGAATTAAAGGGTATGATTAGATACATGATTTGGTGGGAAATTCAAAGATGACATAGAAAATCAAAGAAGAATTTTTTCTAAGTGTTTGGTAGGTCGATAAGGAATGGGATTAAGTGGTAGTGATGAGTGATGAGATGTGACTCTCCTTATCTCCCAAATTTCCTTTTTCCCCTTTCACTTTATTTTGCAGTGATGATGCAAAACTTCACCTTCCTAGGCTTCTTCTTGTGAACATATGATATCTTTAGGGACCCATTTTGTTCATACTTTAATGCTATGAATTGAAGGCAGATATTTGGTGATCCTTTCTACACATGCAGAAAATGAAACTATTTGAATACAGTAAAAATATAAAAAAAAAAATTAAAAATTAAAAAATGACGTGTATATCTATTCATATCCTAGTCATTCTTCTTTTCCCCCTTTTGCTTTATTCTCCTTTCTTATCTTCACATTGGGTTATACTTATTTATTTGTTTATTTTTATTATTATTATTTTTTTAATTTCAATGGTGACGTAATTGTGTAGAGATTTTTTACTCTCTCTATTGCTCTTCCCCAATATTGTTATTCTAAACTCTCATCGGTAATTGCATCTTTCTTTTTTAAGAGAAAAAGTTTGAAAAGTAATTTATAATAATAGCTAAAGAGGCGTTATACAGTCTTAAACCATAGATGCAACCAATGGTAAAACTTTACATTTCATCTCCAATTTTGAGATTCGATTTTTTTTTTTATCATCAATATCTAGAAATTTAATTAATTTGGTTTGAGTAACCGTAATGACTAATGTAAAAGTTAGCTTTTCTGGCATTCTTTTTTTTTATTTGAAATTTTATTTAAGAAAATTTAGTATTCTATTACTAGATTTAGAGTTCATTGGTGCAATTTTGAGAATCCATGGTAAAACCCCTATTTGCACCTCATATCCATCGAAAATAATTACTCCATGTCTAACCATATGGTTTTTGCATGATTTACAAGCGGTCTGTTTCACAGGTTAAAACTCCACTATTTTGTGCTGTCCCAACTCTTTTATTTTGTTTCGTTTTTTGATTTTTGTTTTTCGTTTTGAGGGGTGGATTGGAAGAAGTAAAAATTAGGTAATACTAATCTGCAAAAGCCGATACAATCTTTCATGGGACATGCATAGAATCAAGTTTCCATGAAGCATGCCATTACCTGCACTTATTGTCAATTATTATTTTTTTCTTTTTTTGGTGGGAAAAATTGATTTTGCACAATGTCTCAAAAATTTCATGCTCTAATTGTGGTTTCATAATATACTCAAAAGGGCTCTAAGCGGTCGTTTTGGGGCACCAACATGCTTATCTTCTAGCTAGAAAAAGCAATCCCTGTACTTGATAAATTTGCTATATATGTCAAAGAAAACTTGCAGCTCTGATCTCCCCTCCCCCACTTTAATTCTTTTATACAAACTAACATCACTATGGGACATGCATGTGATCGGATAGTAAAAGAGATCAAAAGAAAGACTAATAAAGAAGCTTTGGAAAAGGTTCACATTTTTCGTCACCATCTACTGCAAGTCGGCAAATTATGCACCCCATTGTAATTTCTATATACATCCTCGGTCCCCTTAAGTAATCCACAGAACAAAGGAAAGAAATAACAAAAAGTTAGATATATTTGATGTTATATATAGAAAATTTAAATTACTCTAGAATGTAAGTTTAGTTGAATCGAGACATATAGAATCATGCACGGGTTTTCAATGGCGGCTCAAGCGGAACAAGGGTGCCATGAACCCTTAAAATTTTAAAAATATCTCTTCATGTAAAGGGTACATGAAATATTAAAATGTGGGTAAATAAAGTAGTTGCTTTCTTAATTTTTAAAATTTTTATTATATACTATGTTTTTTTTTATAAAAAAAAGTTTTATAATCTGGCTGGCCCTAAGAGAAATTTCGAAAACTGCCATTATGTGGTTTTAGGGGCTCACAAATATGGTAAGAATGGGAAAAATATTTTTCTTTTTCTTTTTTTTTTTCTTTTTCATTCTAAATTATCATCCCCCTGATTAATTCATAAAGATGAACCAAAGAGGCAATCTAGGTGTTCATGTTTGTTGGTCAATACTATCTTTTCTTTTTCTCCCCCATACATATGAAAAGGGGATTTGTTTATGTTTCTTTCTTTACGAGAAAGGTTTAAAGAAGTGAGACCATTGTAAAGAACAAGCTTTTTCAAAAGCCATTTTGGTGTAAAAAAAGCATTTTGTGGAGGAAAAAGTGAGGAAAGTTTTTGAGGTGAATGCATGGAAGATTTTGGTTCTCAGGAGGGTTCGTGTGTGTGGGGGCGTGCATTCAAAGACATGTTTCTTTCTTTGGATATTCTTACCTTTAGTTTGGTTTGTAACATGCAAGACTGACGTACCACATTCAAGGTCTGGCTTTGTTGGAAAACCGAGAGAGAGAGAGAGAGAGAGAGAGAGAGAGAGAGAGAGAGAGAGAGAGAGAGAGAGAGAGAGAGAGAGAGAGAGAGAGAGAGAGAGAGAGAGAGAGAGAGTTGTATTTTGTTGAAAAATTTAAAGATGAATCTTAATGACTAATTTTGCAAATATTTCCATCATAGTCATAACCTCTTATCTTGATAAGATAAGCTAAACGAAGAAAGAAAAGAAGCATATGGTACTGTGTATCATGAATAATAATGTATAACATGTTATGCTATATTTATTGTATGAAAAGAATTTTAAATTTCTTTTTATTAAGAAAAATAAGAAATAATATCACTCTTACATTAATAGGACAAAATAAATCAGTGATACAAAATTTTGTTCTTATATCATAGCTGGATGGTTCGAATTTTCTCTTCTCTTTCTCTCTAACACTGAATTGTTTCTCTCCTCTTTATGTTAATTTATATCAATCGAGGAAAATCAATTGAGTGTGAGATAAAGGAGATAGACAAGTTAGAGATCTATTTCTGGTTGGGTCAGGTCAAACAAGGATGCGAGGAAGGAAGGAGTAAGGCAACACAAGATATAAAGGCATTCGAAATTCTTTGTAAACGTACGATATCACTATATTTGAAGAGAAAGTTCTATAGAACCGTAGTAACACTTATACTATTGTATGGTACTGAGTGTTAAGTTATTAAATAATATCAAGAACAAAAAATGAAAGTAACAAAAATGATAATATTTAGATGGATGTGTGGTAATTGGTCTTGAGTGATATTTTGGTCCATTCTCAACCTCTGGGCCTTAAAGTCCATGATGATCCTCCCAGGTAATGTCCATTATGCTGGACAATGACCTTCATGGTCTGCCCTTTATTCTTTGGGCTGCATCTGCGCAGCAAGCAGGCCTATGTTTGAGCTTTTCTTTGCATTGCCCCCACAAAATTAAAACGGTTAAGTGTTGATTTTCACATTTGAAAAATTATTTTATAGCCTCAACATTGAGAAGGGGTTTTTCTAAAAAAAAAAAATATGATTTTATTTTGAATTTGGAAATCATAAAAGAAATCTAAATTTCTTTCATTATTTTGAACAAATTACACGTTTGAAAAATGAAGGGGAAAAAAGTTATAAGAGGTTCTCTTTTATATGAAATATTCAAATAATAAGAGGGATTTGATTTTTATATAACAGGGACTTTGGATCAATTTCTTATGTAAATAGAAGAAGATGACAGCTTTTATGTTCAAAAGAAAATGCACTATATGCCCTTTTCTTTTCTTTTCTTTTTTGCTAATAAAAAAGGCACCAAAATGCTTGTAATAAAATCTTAAAAATTAAAATTTCTAGGTTCTCTCCAATGGGTTAACCCTCTGGCTCTAGTCGGAGGAGAGTACATTGTGAGCAATAACTTGGTAGGGGAAGCAGACATTGGTAGGAATGGTGGTAGTAATGTATGCTTTTAATGCAAAAAATGAGTCGAAATAAAATTAAAATAAAAAATGAATTTTGGATTTCTTCCGTCATGTTCTTTTTCTTTACCTCTGACGATTGTAAAAACACCAATGTAACACCCTTATCTGAAGGTGCTACTGGCGTGAAGGCATCAATGGGCTATTGAATTGGTCAACACCATCACCAACGTAACTAAACACCTTAGAATATAAACAAAATAATATAACGATCAGCGGAAAAAAAAAACTTTATAAAACAAAAGTATGACCATATTTAATGAATAAATTAACTCGAGTTTTCTCAAATTTTAAGTCAATGTAACTAAATTAATAAAATAAAATATCAAACTAAATAAACTGGTTTAGACTATAAATTTTTTCAAGACAAACGAAATTCGAGAAAAGATATTCTAAATACCAAATATTTACATACTAATATCCTAATCTCCATGAAGATTCGAACCGCATCCCATCTGATCTCAACTCGATTGGATTAATGATTGAAAGAGAATATAAACCGTGAACTAATTCTCACTTAGGAAATACAAGAAAATAATATGAGACAAAAAGGTTTTAGTGAGTGTTACCAAAATCACAACGAGACTTATTTTCAAATGTAGCAAAATTCATATAAAATCTATTATAAAAAAATTCATATTAAAAATATGGTCCATCAGATTCAATAAAACTAAAGACTTCAAAATTAATGTCAATTTACTTTCAAAATACAAAACACATAACATTACGTAATAGGCTCGGGATCAGTCCAAGACATACCAATTGTCATTGGTCAGCAATGATCTCGTAAAAACAATGCCTTCCCTTTATCTCTAGGGGCCAATGCGTTACATGCTATATGCATGCAGACGGATCTGCGCCCAAGATCTCCATAATATCCAAATCTAGATCATTAACCCGTTCATACAACCAAAAGATACATTAACCTGTCCAAGATTTTACGTGATCATAAAAAATTGGTTACTATTCCGTATACAATTGACAATTATCATAGTTTTTAAAACATATGTATAAATAAAGAAATAATGAATCAAATTACGTCAAAACATGAACAATAAATAAAACATTAATTTTAATCAGTCATATTTAGACATTCAGGTTTTGAAAACATTTTTCACAAAAATAATTTATAAAATTTGTGATAGGTAAAGCTCTTCGATGACAAAAAAAGTCTGTGTGCGATTAGGCTCTGTTTGGCCCTCTACACGATCAGACTCAAAAATCACTAATAAAAAGATATAAAACACACAAAAAATATAAGGTTTTTGTTTGAAGAATCACATCTTGCCACATGGCTTCTGTGCCACATGTTAGTATCTGATTGGTCAAATAGCAAACTGGTCTATGCATTACCAAGACTGTAACACGGAGTTGGGGGAGTCGGTATATATACAAGTTTTGGTGAATACTCCTATCTGATGTGGGATTAAAGGTTTTCGGGATGGTTTTTAACAAGTTTGGCTATCATTTTTCATAATGGTCTGGTGTCAGAAAGAGGTAACCAACACCTAAGGTTGAAGGTAGGAAGGGTGGACATCATCCTAGGATCGATTAGAGTTATCGATGGCAACTCTAGGTCATTGGAAAAATCGAGTTGTAGGTGTACTTCGATTCGGTTTTCCGGTTTTCACATGGCTAACATAGGGTATTCGATGAATTTTTGATGCACATTCAGTGGGATTTTGAGTTCATTTTCTAAAAATGAGTTGTTTTATTAAATATGGTCTTTACAATGGTTCAAGAATTATTGAAAATAGAGTTTAGACGAGAAAGTTATGAGTGGTCCAATCTGACCACCGGAAATAGAATTAAAAATTTGGGTTACATTTATGAAATTTCGATTTGTAAAAGAGATTTTTTCAGTACATTTTTCTTCATGATTTCAAGGGTTTCGGGTCTAATTTTCTAAAAGTCAATTAATTTGCAAAATACCAATTTTACAATAGTTCAAAAATATCAGAAAAAAGGTTCACTTTAGAGAGAAATCAAAACTCAAAAATGGTACATTGAAACTATCCAAAAATTGGGAGAGGTTGAATTTTTAGATTCCAGTGACTATTTTCTTCAGTTTTCTATGATTTCTCTAGTTGAGTTTTGTTCTCTAAAGTTTAAATTTTCCTAAAACTATTTTAACTATAAGAATCGCTCACGAATTACTCCAAATTTCTCAAATTTCTTCTTCTCGGCTCTCAATCTCTCTCTTTCTCTTCTTCTTTCTCTTTATCTTTCTATTCTCACTCAATTTAACTCTAATTGAAGTATGAAAAACTCTAACAAGAGAAATTTTAGGAATTATGACAATTTAAAGGAGTTTTTATTATGAAGGATTTGGGAATGAGATGGTAGTAAATGGTGGTTTACGGTGGGACACATCGCATGGGATTCTAGCATTTTGGTGCATGGTATCTATGGTGAACCATGTCACAACAAATTGAGCCATTTTTTTATTAATTTTATTTTTTTTTGAAAAATTCCTTTCATTAAATGGAGCAACTTCTATCAAAGAAGTGATATCAAAATATATCTAACAAATTTATAAAAATCCACTTTTTTGAGTCAAGAAAATAATTTCATATACAAATAAAATGGAAGAGGAGCAAGGCCTTCACAACCAAAATAATTCTTGGACATGCGAAAACCTTGATGGTAGCGAACCGTTTATATAAACAACACTCTACACTTACATATATAAAAACGTTTGAATTTACGTAACCCTATCCTTACGACTATAAGTTGTGATGGTAAAATATAGGTTTTGTAGTCACGATTTTGAAAAGTGTCTTAGCTGTTATGATGATAGGTGAATATAGTAAGGAATGAGAAGTGTAAAAGAAAATGATAAATAGCGGTAAGTGTTACTATTTTACTGTAAATGTTACTATATTATAGTAAATGTTACTATTTTAATAGTAAATATTATTATTTTATAATAAATATTATTGTGATTATATAGTAAATGTTACTGTATATTATTATTTGTTAATTTGAATATTATGGTTAATTTAATAGTAAATGTTAGTATCCTTTTATGATGAGAGACAAATAATTTTACTACGTTTCACATGTGTTATTATAATAGTATATGTTACTATTTTATAGTAAATGTTACTGTATTTTACTGTGATTATATAATAACAGTTACTATATATTATTATCTGTTAATTTGACTATTGTGCTTAGTTTAATAGTAAATGTTACTATCCTTTTATCATAGAAGACAAATAAATTTACTATTTTTTACATCCGTTATTATAATAGTAAATGTTAATATTTTATAGTAAATGTTATTATATTTTATTGTGGTTGCATAGTAAATGTTACTATATATTATTATCTGTTAATTTGACTATTATAGTTAGGTTAATAATAAATGTTACTATAGAGTTCTCGATGAAATGTTAATATTAAAATGTTAAAATGGTATATTATTAAATTAAATGTGAATTAAAATAAATTAATATTAAAACCGGTGGTTTATGCCTCATGCCGTCGGATCATTATAATTTTTATAGTAAATTTTACTATATTTTATTGTGTTTATATAGTAAATATTACTATATGTTATTATCTATTAATTTGACTATTGTGTTTAGTTTAATAATAAATGTTACTATGAAATTTTTGTTGAAATATTAAAATTGAAATGTTAAAATGGTATATTATTAAATTAAATGTGAATTAAAATAAATTAATGTTCTGGCAGTTCATACTTCATGCCGGCGGTTCATTGTAGTTTTTATAGTAAATATTACTATATTTTATTGTGATTGGACTATTGTGGTTAATTTAATAGTTAATGTTACTATCATTTTATCATGAAAAATAAATAAATTTACTACCTTACATATCTATTATTATAATAGTAAATATTACTATATTTTATTGTGATTATATAGTAAATGTTACTATATGTTACTATCTGTTAATTGAACTATTGTGCTTAGTTTAATAGTAAATGTTACTATGAAATTCTCGTTGAAATGTTAAAATGGTATATTGTTAAATTAGATGTGAATTAAAATAAATTAATGTTAAAACCGGCGGTCCATAGTTCATGCCGACCGTTCATTATAGTTTTTATAGTAAATGTTACTATATTTTATTATAATTATATAGTAAATGTTATTATATGTTATTATCTATTAATTTGACTATTGTGATTAGTTTAATAGTAAATGCCACTATTCTTTTATCATGAGAGATAAATAAATTTATTATTTTTCACACTCGTTATTATAATAATAAATGTTATTATATTTTATTGTGATTACACAGTAAATGTTACTATATACTATTATCTATTAATTTTACTATTGTAGTTAGTTTAATAGTAAATGTTACTATACATTTCTCGTTGAAATATTAAAATTAAAACGTTAAAATAGTATATTGTTAAATTAAATGTGAATTAAAATAAATTAATGTTAAAACCGGTGGTTCATGTCTCATGTTGACGATTCATTGTATAAAAATAATAAGTATTACTATATTTTATTGTGATTGCATAATAAATATTATTATATGTTATTATCTATTAATTGGACTATTGTGGTTAGATTAATAGTAAATGTTACTATACTTTTATCATGAGAGAAATAAATTCGTTATTATAAGAGTAAATATTACTATATTTTGTTGTGATTATATTGTAAATATTATTATATATTATTATCTATTAATTTGACTATTGTGGTTAGTTTAATAATAAATATTAATATGAAATTTTCGTTGAAATATTAAAATTGAAATATTAAAATGGTATATTGTTAAATTAAATGTGAATTAAAATAATTAAATGTTAAAATTGGCAGTTCATGCCTCATATCGACGGTTTATTGTATAAAATATAGTAAATATTACTATATTTTATTGTGGTTATCTAGTAAATGTTATTATATATTATGATCTGTTAATTGGACTATTGTAGTTAGTTTAATAGTAAATATTATTATTCTTTTATCATGAAAGAAATAAATTTACTACCTTTCACATTGTTATTATAATAGTAAATGTTATTGTATTTTGTTGTGGTTATATAGTAAATGTTACTATATATTATTGTTTATTAATTTGACTATTATGGTTAGTTTAATAGTAAATGTTACTATGGAATTCTCGTTAAAATGTTAAAATTGAAATGTTAAAATAGTATATTATTAAATTAAATGTGAATTAAAATAAATTAATGTTAAAATCAGCGGTTCGTGCCTCATGCCGGCCGATCATTGTAGTGTTTGTAGTAAATGTTACTATATTTTATTATTTGTTAATATGATTATTGTGGTTAATTTAACAGTAAATGTTACTATCATTTTATCATGAGAGACAAATAAATTTATTATCTTTCATATCTGTTATTATAATAATAAATGTTACTTTTTTATAGTAAATGTTTCTATATTTTATTATGGTTACGTAATAAATGTTATTATATGTTATTATCTGTTAATTTGAATATTGTGGTTAATTTAATAGTAAATGTAACTATTTTTTTATTATGAGAGAAATAAATTTATTAATTTTCATATCCGTTATTATAATAGTAAATGTTATTATATTTGATTGTGATTACATAGTAAATGTTACTATCATGCGTATTCATGCTTGGACAGCTGTGCCGTGAAGGTAAGAGCGGTGGTGCCGCTCATGCAATAATACATGCGTGGATATGCCTAGACGGCTATACCGCAGAGGCAAGCGTGGCTGTGCCGCTCATGCCATAATGCATGCATGGGTATGCCTAGATGGTTGTATTGCGGAAACTAGCATGGCTGTACCGTGCATGTAATAATGCATGCGTACGTACGCCTGGATGGTTGTACCGTGGGCGGTGGCGCGGCTGTACCGTGCAGGCATTATCCATGTATGGTTTTAAAAATTGAATTGTGCCAGCAGCCACATAACCAGAGGAAGTCCCACATCTTTAGCAAAGTCCAAGTTTTTTTGTTTAAGTGCCAACTATTTCTCCTCAACAATCGCGTACTCAGTTAAGGAGCCAAATTGTTTGGGATACTTCAATGCTTTCTCATTGATATCACTGTAGAATTCATTACCAACCTTTAGTTCCTTCACTTGGCTACCTACCTTTACCACCATACCAGCAACATAAATCCTGGAACAATTTATAGCACAACAAAAGTTGTTACAATGTTTGAAATTGACAACTAACTCAAGATTTGGTATAATGAAGAGGGCATAAGAAGTTATATTGCAATGCTTCTCATGTTAAATGAAACATCGTTATATAATTCCTCCATAAATAACACCAAACAAAATAATGAAAAATGAAAACATGTATCGCAACTGACGGCTCATTATAGGATGGAAGTGCTGTTGATTAACAACCATAAATGGGACAACCCAGAACCTTTTTAGTGAACATTACTATGATAATTTTCACTTTAAATCATGTATCAATTACTGCATAGAAACTGAAATAGAAATCATGTTTTCTCTTTAAATATTAGAGACTTAACCCTACGTATAGAATTCCATGTTTTCGTCTTAATCCTCCCCCGTAAACAAAAACCAAGAAAATGTAGATAGCCATAAAAGAAATGATCAATGATTAATTAATCATAAAAGAAATGAATGATGCAGCTAAAATATAGATGAAAAAGGTGTTTTATTTATAATAAATGTGAATGTAAGAAAAAGAAAAGGGGAAACAGATTTGACCTTTGAAAGGCCCTAAACGTTGACTCGCAAGCGGGGAGAAAAAGTGTGTTTGTAAAAGCCAACGAAAAAAGCTGAACGGACAATCGAAAAACAAAGAAAAAATTGTTCTACTGAGATCAATCACAGTCACGGACATGAGATAGAAAAAATATGCAACATAACATAATCAAAGAACAGATTGAAGAGGAGAAAACACAGTGAGATCTAAATTGACGAAAAAACCATCAGATCAATGCTTCACATGTGAGAAAAGATCAAAAGAAAGGTGGAGAAGAGAAGAGAGAGGAAGAGAGGGAGAGAAGATGAACCTGTGAGATGGACCGAAGAGAGAAAAACCTTCATCGATTTGTATGGAGACGAGTCGTCCTTTGTTGATTTGTATGAGATGAGTGGTTGTCTTGGCCATGGTAAAGGGGCCACTGGTAAATGACACATTTTTTGTAGTACTTCCTCTCAGTTCCTCCTCCTCTTCTTTCGTATTTGGCGCCAAATAAAGAGGCGCCAAAAGTTTGGCATTAATACTATTACGTATTGGTTTTGTTGAATATTTAGATTTTGCCACCATAAAAAAAATATTATCTATTAATTAATCTTTCTCTTTGTCATTCTCTCATTATTTCATTTATTTCACTCTTCCCATATTTCATTTATTTCTCTGTTTTATTTTTACAATGGATAAGAAATGGATATATTTTTATATTTTTAATCACTCTATTTTCATTCTTCTTCTTCGTATTATGTATTGTGATGTAGTATGGTAACAAATGGTAAAAAATAGTAATAACAACTATTTTCTCTTCCTACAAATGGTAACAAATGGTAAGAATTACTTTTATTCTTTATTTATATCGTAACATGGTAACAATGGTAAAATATAATAACAAGTGATGTATAACAAATAACAAATATAAACTCAACGTGTACTTTTATTATAGTTTAATAATAAATAATATGGTAACTTTTATTCTTTATCTACAGTGATAGCTAACAAAAAATAAATAGTAACATGGATTGGTCCAACGTAACAAGTGGTAACTAAATAATTATATAAAATCTGTATAATATAACATGGTAACAAATGATAACAAGTGGGTGGCATGATAACAAATGATAAGAATTAGTAATAATAAATATTTCTACTCAAGCAAGAGAGCATGCGTGCTCATGCCTGTGCGGCTATACCGCAGGGGCCCACACGATAGTACCACGCAAGCAACAGAGGATGCATGCCCATGCCTGTGCGGCTATACCGTGGGGGCCCACACGGTAGTACTGTGCAAGCAAGAGAGCATGCATGCACGGCTATGCCGCGGGGGCTTCGCGGCTGTACCGTGCAAGCGCATTGCCCGTGCTGTGAATCCCACGTAACCCACATGATGAAATAATTAATATTATTATTTTAAATAATATAATCATATCAAATTATCTAAATATAAAATTATTTAATCAAAATTATATGACAATGTAGTAATAATAATAAAATGAGAAATATACTAACTATAATATAATAGTAATATTTACTAGTACTTGACGTAATTATATAGTAATAGAGGTAAAAATCTTCTGTTAATTGTAAAACAAAAACAATAATAAAAATGGTAAAAAGTATATAATAATCAAAATTTCAAAAACTAAAAGTGTGAAAAAGAGGAAAAAAATAACGGGTTTTGAAAAATTTGTTTGATGGTAAACAAAATATATATACTATAAACTCTCTTTCTTTCGAAAACATCTAAACTTCTTATTCCTTTTAAAAACTCTTCTCCCTTAGACCTCTCAAAATTTCTAACTCAAACAAAATCTCATTCCCATCAGATAATATAATTAATATTATTATTTTAAATAATATAATTATATCAAATTTCTAACTCAAACAAAATCTCATTCCCTTTTGTTTTATTTCGGTGTGATTGTGTTGATCTACAACGGGGATGTAAGAAGGACTGATTTGGTTTAACACTTGTAAATTTCTCCTATCTCAATCATACGGGTGTTGTTTTGCTGGACAATCCTTATGTTTTGACATCCCAAGCAAGAAAGGTATTTTATGTAGCTGACGAAAGACATAAATGATGGTTTGTTGTAAAACATGTGAAAGTTAGAGATGAATTTGACATGAATGATGCATTAATCAATCAGCATATGAATTCAGAAAGTAACCCCTCAACTCAAGTGTGGGTTCGGATTAATGTACATGAAGATGAAGGAAATGTATCAACAGAAATGAATGATGATGAATGTGTTGATAGAGTAGGATGTAATGCATATACGTATGAAATGTAATTTTCTATACACATTTATCTTCTTATTTTCTATATTTTTTATTTTTAATCACTCTACTTTCATTTTTCTTCTTTATTGTGACGTGGCATGGTAAAAAGTAATAAAAAATAGTAATAATAACAACCTTCTCTTCCTACAAATACTAACAAATGGTAAGATTTAGTTTTATTCTTTATCAATATTCTTGGTAAAAAGTGATCTATAATAAATAACAAATATAAACTCTACGTGTACTTTTATTATAGTATAATAAAAATTAAAATGGTAACTTTTATTCTGTATGCACACGGTAATAAGTGATAACTAACAAAGAATAAATGGTAATAAGTTGTAAGAATTACTACTTTCTCTTCGTACAAATGATAACAAATGGTAATAATTACTTTAATTGCGGTAACAATAATTTTTATTGTGGTAACAAATGATGTTGGTCTAATATAACAAGTGGTAAGACAATAATTATATAAATATTGTATAATATAATATTGTAATAATGGTAACAATTGGTAACAAGTGGGTCACATGGTAATAAATAGTAAGAATTACTACTTCCTCTTCATACAAATGGTAACAATGACATTAATTCTGGTAACAATGATTTTTATTATGATAACAATGATAATAAGTGGTAACAAGTGATATTGGTCCAATATAATAAGTAGTAAGACAATAATTATATAAATTTTGTATAATAGAAAATCGTAACAATAGTAACAATTGGTAATAAACTGGTCGCGTTGTAACAAATGGTAACAATTATTACTTTCTCTTCGTACAAATGGTAACAATTAGTTTAATTCCAATAACAATGATTTTTATTGTACTAACAATGATAATAAATGGTAACAAGTGATATTGCTCCATTATAACAAGTGGTAAGACAATAATTATATAAATTTTGTATAATAAAATATCGTAACAATGGTAATAATTGATGATAAGCGGGTCGCGTGATAATAAATGGTAACAATTACTACTTTCTCTTCGTATAAATGGTAACAAATGATACCAATTATTTTAATTCTGGTAACAATGATTTTTTTTGTGATAACAATGATAATAAGTGGTAACAAGTGATCTTTGTCCAATATAACAAGTGATAAGACATGATATAAATTTTGTATAATAGAATATCGTAACAATTGTAACAATTGGTAACAAGTAGGTCTCGCGGTAACAAGTAGTAACAATTACTATTTTCTCTTCGTACAAATGGTAACAAACGGTAACAATTACTTTAATTTTGGTAACAATGATTTTTATTGTGGTGACAATGATAATAAGTGGTAATAAGTGATTTTGGTTCAATATAACAAGTGGTAAGAAAATAATTATATAAATTTTGTATAATATAATATTGTAGCAATGGTAACAATTGCTAACAAGCGGGTCGCGTGGTAACAAGTTGTAACAATTATTGCTTCTTCTTCGTACAAATAGTATCAATTATTTTAATTCTGGTAACAATGATTTTTATTCTGGTAACAAGTGATCTTTCTCCAATATAAATGCAATAAGTGGTAAAACAATAATTATATAAATTTTGTATAATAGAATATCGGAACAATGATAACAATTGAAGAAGCAGGTCGCGTGATAACAAATGGTAAGAATTACTACTTTCTCTTCATACAAATGGTAACAAATAGTAACAAATATAGTAACAAGTATTTTTTAAAACTTAAATTTATATAAATAGGGAAAATAATGCTAATGAAAATATGTAATGTTAAAACTTACAGACGTAACAATAAAATAACACATATAAAACAATACTCCAAGAGTATTCATTATAACCATTTAATTCCAAACTATAACCATATGGTAAAAATTTAAAAAACCTCATTAAAAATTCAAGCCTCCCAATAAATTTGTAAAGGAGGGAAAAAAACGCGCGTATAGATTTTCAACATTTCTCGTGGCTTCGCTTGAAATATTTGAATATGAATGGCATATAATACAAACGCGTGAAGTATAAATATGTTGTTTGCCCAATATAATATAATTATAAATTATATTATTTCATAATATACATTTATAAATTATAAATTATATTGTTTCATAATATACATTTATAAATTTATTATAATTATGATTATCAAAATTATTTGATTAATATTATATTACTATAATTTAATATTATTATTCCAAACAACTTAATTATTTATCAATATTAATATTACTAAATAATACTAGTTACTAATTTCAATAATCATGTTCTATTACTAATATCAAATACAATTATTATTTTAAATTACGCTGCCCGGTTGAGCTTCAGGATGTGCTGCGATGGCATTTGCGCGCGGCGGCTCAGCTAGCGGTTGTGCCGTCTAGGCATTTCCGCGTGCTTTTGCCTGGCCGACTCTACCGACGGTTGTGCCGCACAGGCATTCACCTAGTATTATTTTGTATAACAATTACTAATATAATTTAAAGATTTCATATAATAATATATATGTTTTGTTATTTAAAATAATACAATTATTATTTTAAATTATGTTGCCCGGTTGTCCGGTTGAGCTACAGGTTGTGCCACGATGGCATTTGCGTGCGGGCGGCTCAGCCAGCTGTTGTGCCATCCAGGCATTTCCGTATGCTTTTTGCGGGGCGGCTCTATCGTCAGTTATGCCGCACAGGCATTCGCCCGAGATCTAATAATATAGTAGTAATATTTACTACTATTTCATGGAGTCATATAGGTAAAAGTCAAAACTTCTCTTAATTGCTCAAACTAAAAAGAGAGGTAAATAGCATAAAATTTAAAAAATTACTCAAACTAAAAAAGAGGTAAATAGCAAAAAATTCAAAAACTAAAATGTAAAAAATGGGGCAAAATGGTGGGTATATTTCGCACTAAACAAATTATATATACTACAAACCAAAATTTATTTGGGTTTAAACAAAATATATATACTACAAATCCTTCTTTTCACTACAAATATCAAAACTTCTCATTTCCTTCAAAAACTCTTATCTCTCACATCTATCAAAATTTCTAACTCAAACAAAATGTCATTCCATCAAATAATTTCAACAAAAAATTTTCAACGAAAAATATGGGATGAACATATAACTATGAGTGTACATCGAAACCAACCATCATCATCATCATCACCACCTCTTCAGTCCATCCCGAAAGGTAATATTTAAATGTACAAGTTTTTATAATATACCTTATAATTATATTAATTTTATTACTATAGAATGATACCACACATCACGCTGATCCTGGAACCGGATGCCACGGACGCTAGAATATTTTGGGTGCTCTAAGTCAACATTTTTGGCATGAACATTTCATTTTAGAAGATATGAAAATATGTATTGACCGGAAGTTACAATCTTTTTCTTTCTCTTGTAATGTGTCTGTAACATTATCATCTTTTTCTTTCTATATATGTAACATTATCATGTATATTTTATAATGATATAAAAGGTATTTCATTTCCTAAGATACGGTATTTATATTTTTTCCTAACTCTTTATATTATTTGTATTGACATATCCTAACATTCACTAATCTTGTGATAACCGACCCAAAAGAGTAGTAATATTTGGTTACCAATATTAAGTAACAAACAACATATGCTTAGTTAGTAAAATTTATTCACCAACAATAATTCTGTAAAAAGTAGTAATATTTACTATCCAACGACAATAAATATAGTAACATTTACTAACAAATTATTTCTGTAACCGATATCAAACGTAGTAACATTTACTGACCTATAATTCTGTAAGCGATAATAAACTAGTAACATTTACTGACCAATGATTCTGTAAGCGACAATAATAATAAAAGTAGTAATATTTATTAACCCAACAAGCGACAATAAAAATAATAATATTTACTAACCTAATAATTCTGTAAACGACAATAAAGATAGTAATATTTACTAATCCAACAGTAAACATATGAATAAAGAATTCACATTTCCTATGTCCTAAGATCTGACGGTATTGTAATAATATTTACTAACATTTGTATTTATCGATAATAAAAGTTATAACATTTCCTAACATACTATTATTTCGTTGGCGATAATAAATAGTTATACCAATTTTAACGGTTATATTGAGTTATTGAGTGATGATAATAGTAAAAACTTTTACTAACACTTAAACTGATGAAAAAAGTAGTAACTTTTACTAACTCTTTACAAAGTAACGATAAAAATTGTAATTTTTACTAACGCTTTACAACCGATGATAAATGTAGTAACTCTTATTAACCTATTTACAAAAGTGACGATAAATGTAGTAACTCTTACTATGCTTTACAAAAGTGATGATAAATGTAATAACTCTTACTATCCATTTACAACCGATGATAAATGTAGTAACTCTTACTACCCCTTTAGAACCGATGATATAACGTTGATTTTTAGCGGCATTTTTCTAACTATCCGGATGTTGAACATACTCCAACGGTCATCACAAGTGTCGGGATAGTTCTATCCTGACCCCTTTTTAGCCAACTGAACCTTTATCCGTTTGAGAAGATTTTATCGACGGATTTATCACCTTTTCTTCACAGTTTTTGTCTATCTCCATAAGTCATTTCCGTTGTAGTGTTAAAATGTATGAAAGTCCTAATGCATACTTCTAATGTAACAATTGCGCTTGCCATACTTTTCTTCTTCACTTCCGATGACTGTAAAAACTCTAAAATATTCTTTAGGATATATACAAATCTTCTAAATTCTCAATTTTACTTAATAGATGTTATGAAACTAAGAAATTTAGATTTAGGGACCCAATACATTAGGAGGGGGTTTATATAGGATCTCAATCATAAAAAAAAACCATTAAAACCCTATAATTGTCACATTAAATTATTACTATACATTATGGGAAGATAATTAAACATTCAAAACATAAAAACAATGATTAATTATGTTGAGATTTGAATGGTTCACCAAAATCTGGTCAAATGTAACCCAATTCCAATTTTTTTATTTTTATTTTTTATCGTATTTAATTTTTATCAATTATATTTTTCCCGTTAACTTAGTTTGAATGCAATAACTCATAAAATTTGAATATTTATATAATATTCCTTACATTTTCCCACTTGGCCTAACAAACCAATTTGAAATCAAAATCGGGTCAGTTCTTTAATGAAAATGGAGTATACGAGTCATGATTATAAGTCCTTTAAAAGTGAGTATTATTTTCTGTGTATCACAATATATTTTGTTTTTTAATCTTCTGGTAACATTTATTTTATGAATAAACCTTACAATTATTTAAATTCCAAATTTGATGAATTTATTGCAAAACAAAAAATGTACGTATAACTTTATTGAGAAAATTCAACTCTGAGTTTCATTTCAATAAATCAATAAACTCATATTTATAGCATGATTTCTGAATCTACTAGTGGCATGCCTTTGGTTAATATTTCGACTACTACTTTTATTATTATTAGTCAAAATGTAACATTGAAAATTCAGTATTTAAATTTTCAATTTGTTCAGTAATGATATTCTGAAAAGAGTTGAGATTGTATTAGGTTTGATGTATTGGAAGAACATTTATGAATTTTCTTTAGAATTATATTGGCTAATTTGATTTTTCTAAGACTTAGGCTTATCTGGTCAACTCATTTTCTTGTTGGATCGAAATATGCATATGAAATGTATGGGACAAGCCAAATTGTGTTGTTATTAGGTTGACTTGTGTTTATGAAATGTAAGGGACAAGCCAACTTGTGTCGTTGTTAGCTTGACTTGTGCTGATGGAATGTGTGGGACAAGCCAACTTGTGTAGTGTTTAGGCTAACTTATGGTCTTTATGCCAATGTTCAAGTTGACTTGTGCAATTGGTAAGCGAACTCGGTTAGTCCACAGACTAGGATTCTCAGCCTTGGTATTGACGGGTCAACTTGTGCAGCAAGTAAATCAACCTAGGTAGTTTGTAGACTAGATTTATGAGACTTAGATTTCACAAGTCGACTTGTTCTAATTCTGGGTCGACTTACTACATGTGTTATTATGAAGTTAGGTTGACTTGTCCTATGGTCAGTCAACTTGCTTAGTTTTTGTATTGGATTTTTGAGACCTGTTTTCTTCAGCTTGACTTTTCCAGTACTCAAGTTGACTTGAGACTTAGATTTTTGAATTTTAGGTCAACTTATTTATTATGCAAGTCGACTTGAGATTTAAATTTTTGCATTCTAGGTTGACTTGTTGCAATGTAGATCAACTTGTCTGGGCGAATTGTACTGCTTTGAGGGTGCGAAAAGACCGAAGAGAACAACCAACTCAATCAACACTCTTGAGTTATGAAGGGCAAGATGGTAATTGATTTATCACTATAAATGGGCTTGAACAAAGCCTTAATCTTATTTCTCATCCTCTCCCATCGCACGAACACTCTCGCTCTCTCATTTTACCTCTTGTTCATCTCTCTCACTCACACACTCACACACTCACTCCCTCCCTCTCTCTTTCTCTCTTGGAATCCATCGAAGCTCTCCTCAAATCTAGATTGGAGCTTCCAATCTCTCAAACAAACACTTAGAAGATCAACTTAGAGAGAGAACTAGGTTTTCTAGTGAGAGAAAACCTAGGGTTTGATGGTATTTCAACTTGAGGATGAAATTGACGATACAAATAGAGGTAATGCTTCTCTCTTATTTTGGATTTGAGTTAACATTACTTGTTTTCAAGATTTAGGTCGAGATTTGTAAAATGTGAAATTGGGAATTTAGACTTAAGGTTACAATTGTTGAAATTTGGGAGATTTACGAATGGTAATGGCATATAGGTGCAAATGTTATGTGATTGATTGAATTAGAACATAGACTTATGGACTTTAAAAATTTGGGTTGTGATGTATTGGGGAAAACCGATTAACACTAATCTTACAAGTGATTGAATGTTTAAATTAGCATTTGTTGCCTTAGGTTTAAGGCATTTGGAACTCAAGTAGGAGTTGGGTTTCATTGTGGATTGAAATTGGGAGTGTTTACTCTTTCAAAATGTGAGTGGATTCATCATTATAATTTTGAATGAGAAAATATTTTGCTTGATTTTGCAAATGTTTTTAAAATTGATTCTCAAATAGATTTATGATTGTGGAGTGTCCAGAAAGGGAGTTTGAAATGAAATATACATTCTTATGTTAAATGGAAAATAATGTGCCATTTCCATTGATCTATGTTGAACATGTTGAAATTGAACTCAAGATTAAAAAATGTTGGAACAATATTTGTACATTCTGATATATGTTATAATGTTTGAGCAATGGTGCTGTATACATAATCTAATAACTATCGTCATTCCCTTCCATGGTGTGGGACTGACGGGACGACGTGGTTGGGGGTTTATATAACTAAGGAGATAGTTGTGCTCGAAAGGTACCTCCGAAGTCATCCCTTCGGACTAACTTGGTAGCACCCCAGGGGAGGTTCGAGCCAACGCCAAAATTGAGGCTATTTGTAAGATGGAAAAATATGAAAACCCTTGGCATTTCTACCCTTGGTCATGGTAGACCATTGTTGAGAACTTTGATTTGGTAACCCCATGATTTTGGAAACATATGGATATGACTGGATGTGTGTGAGTTGTTTATTATAATTTATTGAATTTTGTTTGGAAACTTGATTTTGAGAATGAATTTTGGATTTCTATAGACAAGATGATAGGATTTTGAAATAATGATTTGACATGTCCATAATCATTCTTCATTCAGTATCATAACATGTAATGCACTCACTGAGTATTATATTGAGTATTATATATAGTCATTCCTTCTTCACTTATATAGAAAAAACCTAACTAAGACGTGATTGTCTAGTATTGGATTTTGGGAAGACCACTTTCACGGGCTTCTTGTTGGTATAGAATCTGTTCTGATTTTTGAGGTATCGATTGATGGACTCTATGAGGGCATTTTTTGTATACACTTACTTGAAAACCTATCTAAACTTGTATTTTGATTTGATTGGAATTTGTATTATTCTATATTGAGGACTTTCGTTCCTCCTTTAAGAAATTCACTTGAAAATTGCTTTCTATGAGTTAAATAAGATTTGAGTGGCTAGGTTGGCCTATGGTTTGTTGAGAATTTCAAATGTCTTGCGGTATCTTGGAGTGTAGGATGGAGCTCACACGTGTTTTAGGATAGCGGCGGTTGTCACGTGGTAGGATCTATGAGTCGAGGTGTGAGACAAAATATAGCAATTGAATTATTACAAAATATACTTAATGGCCTAGGTACAAAATCTAAAACCCTAAATCCCAAAAACTCTTGACCTACACTACTTGTGACATAACCTCAAAACAAACTACGAACTCATTTTTCATAGTAGAGGTCATAGTCAATATCTATTTAACACTCCTTTATAATACAGTTCCATCGGCCATCATCAAGATGTTACTCGATATTGATTTCGGGAATCAACACAGTTGGCAAAGGCCGAATCCAAGTACCTGACTACTTCCAGACTGTTTGTTTTTCTATAAGCATGTATTTTTTGATGTCTTGTATATATCTCAACACATTCTTTGCAATGTTCTAAACATAAATTACTTTGATATCTACCAAGCATCCCTATAGTATGTACTATATCAGATCTTCTACAGACTTGTGCATACATGAGGCTTCCAATAATGGAAACATATGTGATGTTAGCCATCTGGTCTCTTTTTAAATCTGTTTTAGGGTATTGGTCCAAATTAAACCTATCACCTCTGACAATTGGAACTATATTTGGTGAATAATTCTCTATTCTGTATCTCTTAAACACTTTGTTGATGTAAATTTCTTGAAATAGTTTTAGAATTTTATGAGATCTATCTCAATATATTTTTATATATATAACATAATATATATCACCTAAATCCTTAATCTCAAAGTTCTTAGAGAGGAACTATTTCACCTCATATAACATCTCCTTTTCATTTGTGGCATTTAGTATGTCATTCACATACAGGACAGAAAGCAAAATCTACTCCTACTGACCTTGAGGTATATGCATTGTTCTACAGTATTTTTTTCAAAACCGAATGAAATGAATACATTGTGAAATTTCAATTACCACTGGCTGGAAGTTTGTTTCAGCTTATATATGGATTTATTGATTTTACGCACCAAATGCTCACTATCACTGGAGGAGAATCCTTGGACTTAACACATATAAGCCTCTTGATCTAGTTTACTCTTAAGGAAAGTCGTTTTTATATCCATTTATTGTAACTCTAGATCGAAATGCATAACAAATGCCAGAATGATGCGGAGAGAATATTTTATAGACATTGAAAAAAATATCTTCGTGTAGTCAATTCCATCCCTTTGGATGAACTCTTTAACAACAAGTTTGTTCTTATATTTCTCGATGTTGTCTAATAAGTTAGTCTTCATCTTGAAGACCCATTTAATCCAATGGGTTTTACCTCATCAGGCAACTCTACAAGGTCCTAGCCTCCATTGCTCTTCATGGAGTCCATCTTATATTTCATAGCATTTAACTGTAAGTTTGAGTCTTTAGAGCTCATAACTTGTGAAAACATTACTGACTCCTCTATGGTTTTGACATTATACTCAGACTCCTGAATTTATACCATATAGTCATCATGTATAGTTGTCTTTCTTTCTTGAATAGATCTCTTTAATGTTGGTTCAACATTTTTCGTAGGAGAAGGTTGACCAACTTGATTTTGGTTACCTGTTTGTGGAATTTCTTAATTGTCATTCATATATTGATTTATGTCCATAGACACTTGCGAGTCATTTTGGATGACAACTAATAATTTGGTATTTAAATTTGATGGGTCCCTTTTAGGAGTTAAGTTCTAAAAGTAATCTCTCACACTGGTCAAGTTATTTTCTAGAAATCTAGTATTTTTGGATTTCACAAATCTAGTATGTTAGAATGGATAATAAAATCGTTATCCCTTAGATTTATTAGCATAACCCACAAAGTATCCACCCACGGTTTTTGGGTCTATTTTTTTTTTCTCATGGATTGTAAATACTTATCTCTATAGGATAGTTCCAAATGCGCACATGTCTTAAATTAGGTTTTCAACCTTTAAATAACTCAAATGGTGTTTTAGCTACAATCTTAGTTAGAACTTTGTTTAGGATATACATTGTCGTTTTGAGAGTTTTAGTCCATAAGAACTTAGATATTTGGTGCTAGCCATCATGTCCCTAACCATATCAAGCAAGATCCTATTCTTTCTTTCAGCTACCCTATTCTGATAAGCTGAACCAACTATGGTGTATTGGATAACAATCTCATTTTCCTAAAAGAATTTTGTAAATGGACGTGGTGTTTGTCCATCATTTATATACTTTTCATAGTATTTCCTACTTCTATTTGACTTTACGATTTTTATTTGCTTACTACATTGTTTCTTTACTTCCATTTTAAAAATTTTAAAGGCATCCAATATCTTATTCTTATGGCAAAAGATATGTATATACATATATCGTGAGTAGTCATTTATAAATGAGATGAAATAACTATAACTATACGAGTCTATACATGAAATGCAAATGTTTGTATCTATGATCTCAAACAATTCTAAACTCTTCCTGACACCTTTTTGAGTCTTATGAATCTACTTTCCATTAATGCAATCTATACAAGTCTTAAGTTGCCAAAATCCAGGGTATCAAGTACCCTATACTTTACCAACGTTTCTATTCTGTTTATGGAGATGTGTCATAATCTATAGCATTTCAACATTGAAGAGTTTCTCAATGACATTTCTTTTAACCCCTGTATGTGTTACATTCATATAAGTATTGTTTTGTAAAGTAATACTATACAATCTATCCAATAATGGATCATAACCAACGACATTTGAACAAAATAATAATCTCATTTTATTACTAAATTGGAAAAAGTGATCGAATTGTACAAATTTTGAAACAAAAATTAATTTTCTAGAAAATTTATGTATATAAAACACTCTCTTCAATTTCAAGACATGCTTGCTGGCCAGAATGACCTTGCAATCACCAATACTCTTAACCCATGAACTTATCTTGTTGCTCAAATAAATGAGTTGTTCACGATTCACTGGTTTCCTTAGGTTTTGTAAGCACTGCAATACATTCATAATATGGATAGTACAACTAGAATCAATCCACTATGTGTCATGAGAAATTTCAGTCATATAAGATTCATAACAAATTAATAAGATTTTTGTAACTTTATTCTCAAATCACTGCTTGTATTTGGCATAATTCTACTTTATGTACCCTTCTTTTTACAGAAAAAACACACAAACTTTTTCTTGATGCCCACTTTCAGCTTTGTACTCTTTTGGTTTGGTTTGAACTTGCCCTTTTTTCTTTCCTTGCACTGCCATATGTGCATTTGTGGAACTCTGCTTCATCTCCATCGGCAACCTTCCTTCCATTTGTACACGCATGACCACCAACTCATTGATGTACCATTTTTCTTTATGTGCATTGTAAGAGATGTTAAAAGGACCGTAGAGTTGAGAAAGAGAGTTCAAAATAAAGTACATGACAAAGGATTTGAACATCTCAACCTCTAGGGTTTTTAAGTGAGTCGCTATGTTTTGCATCCGCATGATGTGCTCGTGCACACCATAGATAGTAGTGAGTTTCATAGAGGAGAATTCCAAAATAAGAGTAGTAGTAAAAAATTTCTCTCATACCATAAATTGTTCATTTATAGCTTTAAGAAGAGTATGGATATTGGTATATTGGTTGACCGAGTCACGGATATCAACCGAGATTTTACTCTATGAATAAAGTAATTAGGTGATTAGATCGCTCCCAACATTCATAAAGAGTTTTATCAACCTCGAAACTGGTTTCGGTAACCGGAAGTGGCTTGTCCTTCCTAATAGTATAATTAATGTCCAATTAGCTCAAATAAAGAAGTATCATTTCCCTCCATTTCTTATAATTATCTCCATTTAAATCGGAAAAATCAAATTTCAAATCTATGGTTTGAAATATTGTAAAATAAATAAATATATTTACTAACTATATATTAGATATTTAATATATATTTGTCAATGCAAACATATGAAAATAAATCTACTATATGTAAATTACCTATAGATTAAATTTCTAATTCTATTAGATTTATTTAATTTTATGATAAGATTTTTAAGACTAACTCATTTCCTAATACTTGTGGGCTAATTAAAAAATTACTATATCTTTATTCCGTCTCTGATCACTTTATCGTTTTTACTAGGCCCTATAAGACGATTTCACTAATTCACTAGGTAAGTTCTTAGGTAGGTGGTGTGTTATATGGAGTCGCTTAAAAACCAACCAATTGTAGAATTATTCTTCTTTTTTGATAGAATTTTTTTAGATATGCACTAAATTAACCGCATTTATAGTATTTCATAAAAAGAAGATTTAATATTAGGCAGATTACCATATAAAAGTAACTATCTTGTAGTCTTATCGCAATTTTATTATTTTCATACAATAAAAGCTCATATGGGATGAAATTTATTACACAAAAATAATTATTATGACCAAATGTCATTTCCTAATGGGAGCATTTATATCTTAATATATAATTTCTATTATAATTATGACTGCTACGACTATACCCTAATTAATTAAAAATTATATTGATTATTAGAGTATTTTACTATATGCTTGTATCATATAAAATGTATAAAATTTAATTTTAAATGTAATAATTATTCTCTATGCTTTTTGTCGATTTTATACTTGCCTTATGTACAAAATTTATTCCAAAAATTTTTATACATTTAAAAAATATTTTACTAATTTTATACTTATCTTTATGTATAAAAAAAATTATGCATAAAATTCATATAAAATTTTGCATTTTTTAAGTCCAAAGGACTAGTAATAATAATAAAAATAAATAATAATAATAATAATGGAACAATTTTAAACTAGCCATTGTTGACTTATTTAAGTGTGTGGGGACCAAAACTAGTGTCACATGGCTGGCCAAATCTGGTCTGACGTGGCCCAAAAAGAAAAACACTATGGCCATTTATGCTTGCGCCTTCTTTTTTGGTTTTTTTGTTTTTTTTTTACTATCCGTATTCATATTTTATTCGATTAATTCAGTTTAAATATAATGAGATTTATTTTAGGAGTTAGTTTTTCTAAATCTTTTTTTATTATTTTCGAAACTCAAACCTGAGATTTGTGATTAAGAGATAAAGTATCCGATCACTCAATTCAAAAAGAGTTTGGTTTGACTCATTGATAATGTAGGAAATTGCTCGACGAAAAGGCTCTTTGACTAATATAAGTTTATTGAATGCCAAAATCTTTTCTGCAATCCCATTCAACCTTTTTTTAGGTCTTCTTCGCCCAAAAATCCACCCCCGGGGTCCCAACCAGATCCGACAGTTCTCTTATCAGAAAATTACAAAAAAAACTCAAAAATGTTCTATTTTAAATTCTGAAAACACTATATTATGTAAAACCTCGTTCTCAATCCATTTTCGGTTTTTATTTTTTAAAATTATTATTTTAGGCCGATTTGAAAAAAATTTAAGAGCAAAAAATTTTAAAAATTTACCAAAAAATATGCAGGTAAAGACAAAATTGATTCTGATACCAAAATATTAAAACGTATGACAGTGCTAATGCATGCTTTTAATATAAAAATTGATCTAAAATAAAATGACGGTTACTTTCGATTATACTTTTTTACTTCATTTTTGACGATTGTAAAAACTTCAAAAGTTCCTCAGGACATGTACAAACCTTTTAAGCCCTCTATTTTACTCAATAGCGGTGTGGAATCATGAAATTTAGATTTACGGATCCAATGAACTAGAAAAGAGTTTATATATGTTTTTAACCATCAAAGAGATATTAAAATTTTATAATTATTACTCTAAATTATTGTTGAACGTTATCAAAAAACAATTAAATATTCAAAATAGAAAAACAATAATTAATTATATGGAGATTTGAATATGCCACTAAAATTCGGTGAATTACAATCCAATTGAAATTTTGTTCTATTGTTTATCATATTTAATTTCTTTCAATTATATTTTTCTTATTAACTTAATTTTGATTGCATTAACTCATGAAATTTGAATATCTTTGCAATATTCCTAACAATGTAATAATATTTGGGTTTTATATAAATTATTTTTGTAAGTATTTGTACTATAGGATGTAATTGTTTAGAAATGAAATTTAAGGATGTAATGTTTTAAAAAAATTGCAATTATATCTCTGTAATTTGGTCTTTCCATAAAAATCAATCAATTGGAGTCTCCACTTGGTCAAATTGAAATAGAGTATAATTATTATAATACTACAGATGGATTGTAACATTAGTTGACTTGCCAATTATAGCATTAGTTGACTTGCCAATTCTAGTATCATTTGCATGAATCTCAAGATTTAGTTGACTTGCCAATTATAGTGGAATCAATTGCATGAATCTCGAGATTTAGTTGACTTGTCAATTATAATAGGATCATTGCATGAATCTTAGGAGAATCTCGAGATTTAGTTAACCTACAAATTCTTATAGAATCATCTGTGTGAATCTTGCCAATACGCTCCCGTAAGAAAGGGGTGCCTTCGAAACACCTATCTTGGACTATGGTTTGGAGAGAGGTTTTATAAGAAGATCCGCACGTTGATCATAGTGGATAAATGATGCACACGTAATAGTCCACTTGTAACCCGATCACATACAAAGTGATAATCAATAGTAGTGTGTTTCATTTTGGAATTTGGAGTGTCAAATTGAATTCGCACAAACATAGTTTGCTCCAATATTATCACAATATGTCTGAAGTTCATTCAATAGAGACTTTCTCCAAACTAATTCTGCTATCGTGGATGCAATAGCTTGATATTTAACTTCAGTGGAAGATCGGGTTATAGAATTTTGCTTCTGAGAGCTCCATGATATGGGATTGCAACCAAGGTAGATTATGTATGCTACGGTGGGATGTCTTGTATCAAGATCACTTGCCCAATCTATGTGAGAGAAAGCAACTAAGGATGAAGATGCTTTTAAATCAAGTCCAAAGTAGTAGTGTGTGTCATTTTGGAGTGTAAAATTGGATTCGCACAAACATAGTTTGCTCCAATATTATCACAGTATGTCTGAAGTTCATTCAATAGAGACTTTATCCAAACTAATTCTGCTATAGTGGATGCAATAGCTTGATATTTAACTTCAGTGGAAGATCAGGCTATAGAATTTTGCTTCTGAGAGCTCCATGATATGGGATTGCGACCAAGGTAGATTATGTATGCTATGGTGGAATGTCTTGTATCAAGATCACCTGCCCAATCTATGAGAGAAAGCAACTAAGGATGAAGATGCTTTTAAATCAAGTCCAAAGTGAATGGTGCTCTTGAGATATATGATAATGTGCTTGATAGCACTCCAATAGTTGCTAGAGGATTGACACATAAATTAAGAGAGCTTATTGATTGCAATAAGGCAATGTCAAGTCTAGTGGGAGAGAGATATTGAAGTGCACCCACCACAATTTTATAAGCAATGGCATCTGTAGATGAAGAGTCATCGTGAAGATGAAATTTTTCAGAGTTAAATATAGGACTAGAGACACCTTTGGCATTAAGCATGTTGATTTGAGTTAACAAGTTCCGAATGTATTTATGTTGGGTTAAAAACAATCCAGTGCCTCTTGGTATAGCTTCAACATCGAGAAAGCAGTGCAAATCACCAAGATCTTTGAGAGAGAATTTGGAGGAGAGAGCACGTACACATTGTCGTAAGAGGGACATATTATTTCCGGTGAGAAGGAGTTCATCCACATATGCAAGAAAATAAGCAATAACAGTATTCTTGGAGTAAAAATGAAGAGAGTGATCAGACTTGGATTGCTCAGCAGAGGGTGTGATAGCAGGCGTAGGGCGCTTGTTTGAGCCATGTAGGGCCTTCTTGAGTCAACAAACATGTGTGGGATGACAAGGGTCAGTAAACTTTGGAGGATGGAGCATGTAAACTTCTTCATTCAATATGCCATGTAGGAAGGCATTGTTGACATCTAGCTGATGAATTGGTTACCTATTACGTATAGCAAGACATAAAATAATGCGAATAATTGCAGGTTTAATAACTAGACTAAAGGTATCATGATAGTCCAAACTGAATCATTGATGAAAGCTTTTGGCAACAAGGCGAGTTTTGTAGCGAGAGATGCTACTATCGGGATTTTATTTAATACGAAAGACTTATTTGCAGCCAATGGGGTTTTGATGAATGTTAGGTGGTGCTAACTCTCATGTTCCGTTATGTAGGAGAGCATTGGACTCGTCATTCATTGTGTCATGCCATTGAGGTTCCTTCATGGGTTGGGAGACACGTGTGGGCTCTTGGGATGATGAAGGAGGATATTTAGTGGTTGCATAGAGGTGTTTAGGTTTACAAATATTATTTTGTGACCTAGTAATCATGGTGCGAGTACGATAGGGTTTGGAGGGTAATGAGGGAGATTAGGGTGGATGAGTGTAAGTGGAGTTGCTATTTGTACTTGTAGAAGTGGGTAAAGAAGAGGGGTGAGATAAAAACAAATCTGGCATCATTGTGTGGTGGGGCCGAGCGATGGTCTATCATTTGAACTTAGTCTTTGAGTGACATGGTTGTCTTAGTGTGACGGAGGTTGAGGAGTTAGGGAACTAGGTATAATAAAATGAGATGGGTGGGATAAAGGGGATGTTTGTGGTAAGCATGAAGAGCTAGAGTTTGGGTTAGAGGCACTTGAAGAGAACCATATAACACAAATGGCAAAATTGTTTCATTAAAAATAACATAGCGTGAGATGAAAAGCCTCTTTGTAGAGGGGTCATAACATTTATAAACACTTTGGTTATCTGAGTAACCAAGAAAAATACATGGTTTAGAAGGTGAGTCAAGTTTGTGTTTAGCTTAAGGTGTAAGCCATGGATAGTAAAGACATCCAAAGACCTGAAATTTATTGTAGTTTGGTTGTTTCATAAAAAGAGCTTCATATAGGGATCGAAAATTTGGGGTAGGAGTTGGCATGTGGTTTATTAGGTAGATAGTAGTTTGAAAAGCAAAAGACAAGAAGTGTAAAGGGAGAGATGCCTGATGAAGCAAAATGAGGCCTGTTTAGAAAACATGCGATGGTGATGCTTGACAAAACCTTTATGTTGGGGTGTGTGTAGGGGTGTTTGTAAGTGAAGGGGTGTTTGTAAGTGACTGATACTATGAGAGGAAAGGAATTTTTTGAGTTTTTCATATTCCCTACCTCCGTCAGAATATAAAGAGATGATTTTGGTGTTGAAGTAATTTTCGACCAAATTTTTGAATTGTGGGAATAAAATGTATAAATCAAATTTTTGTTTATGACGAAAGAACTAAATGTATTTGGTGAAATAGTTAACAAAGATCATATAATAGTAGGAACTATTAGTAGAGAAAAAAAGGAGTAAACCCCAAATGTCAGTGTAAATTAAATCTAATGTTTTTTAACTTGATAGACTCAAAACACTAAATGGCAGGAGGTGACTTTTATTGCATCGACATCTATTACAAATGGCAAATGTATTGATCTTGGAGGTACGTGGAAGAGAAGTAGTGGTGAGAATATGTCGAAGTATAGTGGTAGATGGGTGACCAAGATGTTTTGTGCCAATCATGGGATGACACTTGAGTTCCAACCATTGCTATAGGTTGAGGATTGGTTAAGCACAAGGATGATGGAAGTTCATAGATATCATTTTTGTTCAGTCCATGAAGAAGAGGCGCCCCATGCATAGATCCTTCACCAAAAAATAATTAGGAAAAAATTCAATAGAGATTTGATTAGTTTTGCAGAAGTGATGAATAGAAATCATTTTTTTTTTTTATGGATAGAGCATAAAGAATATCAGATAAGTGAAAAGTGATATTAGAAGAGATCACTACTAGAAAAACCAATGTCAGTGACGGATTTTTACTAATGGAAAAAATTCCGTCGGTAATAGCGATGGATTTTTGACGGATTAACGTCGGACGAAATACCCACGAATTAACGACGGAAATATTTCCGTCACTAAATCCTAAAAAAAAAATAAAAAAATTATAAAATTATCAGCAACGGATTAACGACGAAATTTTTACCCATGGAAATATTTCGTCGCTAATTTCCGTCGGTGATTTAGTGAAGGGAAAAAAATATATGTACAGTTATTAGCGACGGAAAATTAGCGACGGATTACGGACTGATTTTTTTATTTTTTTATTTTTTATTTTTTTTAATTTTTTAATTTTTAATTTTATTTAATAATTCTTATTAATTTTATTTTATTTTGCAAAGAATAATATTATTTTATTTTTTCAAAAATTTTTATTATTTTATTTTAAGTAAAAATAAAATTATTTTATTATTTTATAATAAATTATAATTTTATATTATTTTAATATTATTAAAAAATAAGAAATAAAAATAATAAGTAAAAAAAAAAGAAGTATAGTTAGATAACTTGCTTGGCTTAGTGGTTAGAGTGCTCACACATTTTCGTTTGCGTAGGGATTTGATGCTCAATAAAGCAATTTGCACAAATTAAAGGGGAGCCGTGTGGGTGTGCCGAGGACTGGAGCTGCTGTGCAATTTTTTTTTTCATAACTCAAAAATCAGTGAGGGATCCTAGTCCATCGCTGATTTTTTTTTCAATTTCAGCGATGGATTTTTTCCGTCGTTGATCCGTTGTTGACATTAGCATCGGAAAAAAAATTTGTCACTAATATTTAGTGGGGTGCATTTTTTTTATTAGTGACGGAAAAATCCGTTGCTAATACCAGGATTTTAGGCCATTAGCAATAAATTTTTCCGTCGTTGAAGACCTATTTTCTGATAGTGGATAAAAAATACAGAACCAATATGTAAGATTCACAAACTTGACCATCACCAATTAATATCTCATCTTGGCCATCATAATTAGTAAGGAGGGATAGATTGCGAAGGTTTGAGTTGACATGATGCAATGCTGCAAAGTTCATATACCAACTTTGCTAGGAACCATGAGAAGCAATTGTAGAATTGGCTGTTGGTTGAGGATTGAAAAACTATTTAGCTTTGTAGCATTGATGAGCAGTGTAGCCAACTTTATCACAAAATTGACAAATAGGTTTGTAATTTTGAGAGAGAGAACTAGGATTTGGTGGTGTAATAGTGGAGAGATGTGAGAATTGGAAGTTGGGATTACAATCATGGTAGGGTTTATGAGGCTTTCTAGTGAAATTTGTAGTGCCAAGTAAAGAGATTCATTACTCTTGATCAAGTTCGACTGTCATATAAACGAACATGGGTGGTCCAAGTAGTATGGGCATAGTCTGAACAGAAGTAATAAAGGGCAAACAGATTCTGAAGCAAAGGCAATGATAGCATTAATGAGAAGTTGATCTTGTCGATACCACAAAATGTAGACCGGATTGGATATTGTTTTGTTATTTTGAGAAATCATTTTTGGAGGAGTGATAATGTTATCAACATAACCCATGAGATCAAACCCAACAAGAAGGCTTGTGATTTGAGCATGCTGGGACGGAAAATTAACTTCAGAGAGTTTTAGAGGTAGTTGTATAGTAGCATAGACGGAAATCAGTGTATTAGATGAATGGATAGGATTATGTGATGCAGCAAGTGCAGATGTAGTGGAAGCCATAATTGGATTCAGGAGAATTTTGCTAATTGAAAATAAAGGACTGTCTCGCTTTTTTATTTGTTTTTTTTTTTTTTTTACTATTAAACATGACGCTCTAATAGCATGAAAATTAAAATAAGGGAAGGATAATTTTGAAGATTGAAAAGCTCACGGAGTGTTTTGATTTCTTTTTGAACTTCTAATGCATTGAGAATTTCTATACATGGAATGTTATTTAAAATAGTATATAATTCCTATAATACAGCAGGTGGGTTATAACATTAGTTGACTTATCAATTCTAGTATCAGTTGATTTGTCAATTCTTGTAGGATCATCTGCATGAATCTCAAGATTTAGTTTACTTGTCAATTCAATTATGATCATCTGCATAAATATCGAGATTTAGTTGATTTATTAATTCCAGTAGAATCATCTACATGAATCTTGAGATTTAATTGACTTGCCAATTATACCAGAATCATCTCCATGAATCTCGAGATTTAGTTGACTTGCTAATTTTTATAGAATCATCTCCATGAATCTCTCCAATAATTTCCATCAATCAAAACTGAAATTTTAATTGGAAAGAGCTCCCTCTCCCACTATTTGATTCGCGATTCAGATGCATATTCAATTTGGGTAATAACTTTCTTTAGTTTCTACTAACAAACTGTAATTAATATTAATCATCATACACATTAGCACTAGTTATTGTGCTTATTCACCATTGTAACGGTCACCATAAATATAGAAAAGGGTTTTAGCCACAATCCTTTAGCTGATAATCCCATTTGGGTTTATTTTGGTTTATGCTTTGACAAATTTAATATTTGAAAAGACATTATTTTTGGTAACTGAAAAACTAACCAATTTAAAATGAAAGAATTTCTCCTAAAAACCCATGCTTATATATTTTTCTTTTTTTCATTTTTACTTTTCTAAAAAAATGGGTAGAAAAAATATATTTATAGTTACTCTTGTGACAAATTCTATTTATTTTTAAATGTCAAATTTGAAATATGTGATCTGTTGAAATTCAACCTAATGCTAGTGGTTCACCACATCATGACAAATACGATTGACAAGAATTGACCACAATAGTTTCAAACTTATAACTTCACTTGTATTTTCCCTTTTATAATGGGAAACAATTACTTATTAATGAATTGATAACAGGAAAAACAAAAACACCCAAGCTAGAATGACAAACAAAGACTCGTAGGCATTGTAATTGTAACTAGTAGTTTCGCTTGAGAAGGATAAATAATTGAACTGCAAGTCCCTCCTCATCTTTGATGTGAGACTAACCTTCAACTTTTTTGGCCTATCAATCATATAATTCGTCTAAAATCTTATTTCCAAAGGCTTTGCTAATAATTTCCTCCGTGATTGCACTGATTTCTGCAGCTGAAAACATGGAGAGATACCCATCATTCAATTCTTCCAAACTTGCAATGCTGAAGCACCCATTTCTTTGTACAAGTAATCTTATCTCTGTTGCTGATGGGGAATAGAGAAGTAAGTTGAATTTGTGAAGTTGATCGTTGACTATTAATCCCCGTAAAACATTGAATTAACCAGGTTCATGTAAATAAGAAAGGATGAGGATATCTAAACTTAAGAGAGTTATAGATGAGGATTTTTGAGTAAATCATTGTAGTTTAGAAGGGAAGGTGAAGACCAAAGAGAAACAAAAATTTTGGTAAAATATTTTCATAACAAACAAATATATTAACATATTAAAATTAACTTAATTAAACCCATCCATTTTCATGCAAAATTATAATAATAATAATAATAACCAACAATTTGACTCTGCTTGTCTTCTGTCTTCAACCCACAAATTGCAAAGACCCTAAATCCAAATCAATAAATTAAACACTTGACGAAGGTGGTTGACTATGAAAAGTGTCTAGTCAATCTTGAGATTATTTATTGTGAGAAAACTTTGAAAGTTCTTCGATCAGATAAAGAGAAATGCAGTCATCTTCTTTTAAGAACGAAACAATTAATATTATATCAATACACAATTAGTTTAGCAGTAGGATGTAGAAAAAATCATATCGGGAGGATAATTTTTTTAAATGGACTATTATAAGTTCTGAACCGAATTAATTAAAATATGATTTCGGATATCGGTTGATATAATAATAAAAAAAAATAATTAATATTATGGGGACGGCATTGCATCTTAAATATTAAGAATAAAATTTGGACGATAAAATAGTACAATAAACAAAGTTTTTTTCCTAGTGAGGTTTATCGTACACCAAAGCGTGACATTCGGGGCCTTGTTTCTTTCAAAGGCTAGTTCCCTCTCCCAAATTACACAAAAAATACATAAATAAATAAATAAACAAAGTTTTTGTTTGCTATGCAAATTAGATTACCGATGTTAATAGAGGTATAAGCAAATATAGAAAGAAAAAGTTTCTACAAAAACCCTAAATCCCTAGTCAGAAATCACATACTTTTTTAATATTCGAAAAAACATGCTTTCATTAATAAGTATTATATTTTCAAAAATTCCAATTAACATATTAAAATTAGCAACGGATCTAAAATTCTATTAAAAGAAAAATAAAATTATACAATTGTGTAGTTTAAATACTCTAATTAGTGCTCTAGATTTACCACTTATGATATGCAATTATTCAAACAGCAAGGTAAGAATAACAGTATTTCTGAATATGTTGGCTGTAGTCAATTATAAAACACAATATTTAAACATTAGATTTCAAAATACAAGTATGTTAGTTGTATCTGAGTATGGTATATTTTTAAGAATTGCCTCAAATTTGTATTTAAAATTTAATGTAAATTGCCAGTAAAAATAAAAGACCTATCGATGTAAGGTTTCCCAGATCCTAGGACAATGAGCCATTTCTCTGATTAGTGTTAGACCTCATCCTGCAACGTAGGAAGGAGTGAAAGCGTGGCCTGAGCACATGCATAGAACGAAAAAGATTGAAAAGCTCGAGGGAGGAAAGCATGTGCAAAATATTTTATTTGCATAAACCCCAGTCAACTGGAAGACATACAAAGTGGTATCAACAAAATACGATCATCGAGGGAGAAAAATAAAAAACAGAAAACGTCAATATTTTATATGAAAGATTTTAATTTGCAAGAGAATTCTAACAAAACCACCATTAGCAAAGTTGTTTGATTAATTGGAAGGCTTGTTATTGTTCATGTTTTTAGTTGTACAAACTAGAGTTGGGACTAGATCAATTTTGACCCAAAAATTGACCGGTTGACCCATTTTAGCCCAGAGTTTAACTGGGTTGGGACTACAATAATCTGGAATCGGATCAACCTGGTTACAGTATGGGGCCGGTCCAGTTCAGCATTTTCTGGGATCGAGAACCAGCCTGGCACAGGCTTGGAACTGGCGCGCCAGTTCCAATGGCTCCTTTCCTTTTTATTTTGAATATTTCTAATTTTATCCCTTCTAATAGATATAAAATAATTAGTTTAAGCGATATTTTGGTCCACAAGATTAAAAAATTTTCCTATAAATAGATCATAACTCATTTCCAAATTTTACGCAACAAAATCTTATATTCTATCACACAATTTTCTTCTCTTTACTACACTTTCTCAAAATCTCTATACAACAATTTATTTTCAATTTCCTACTACTCTCTCTAGCAACAACATTTTCTTCTCTCTTTCACATTTAACGCAATTTCATAGTTTCATACTAATCACACTACCTACAACTTATAACATCTATCAAAATTTGACAAGATTTCAAGTTTAGAAACTCAAATTATTTAAGATTTGGTGATAAACAAGCGCGATTTTAATCAAATCAATGACATTTTATTTTTGCCAACTTTTTTTTGCATATTTAATTCATTCACATTAATTTTTTACATATTTAAACTTAATTTTTTTTAAAAAATGATCGAAACAAATTTTTTACAATCTTTCCAGCAATTTCCTCTCCCCTCATTTTTAATTTTCTAAGAGACCATTTCTGAACACATAGTATTGATATTGATTTTAAAGAAAATGAATTTAAGATGAATGAGCCTTTCATATTCTTTTGCAAGATGGGTCAGCCTGCAATTGGTCAATTGGTCACCTAATCAATATGTACCCTAACTAACGATACGTAAATTTAGTAGCAGTACACTAAATTTCTTTAAAAAGATATAAAATCTGAATTTTGAGAATCTAAAAATAGGAATTGTGAGATTCGATCTGTAACAATGAAAAAAAAAACAGAGACGAGAAAAGTAAAAAAAAATCCATTCTTTCTCTCTCCTCCCCTACTTGTCTCTCCTCTCACCCGAGACCTACCCCTTACCCCCACCCTTCTCATTCTCTCACAGTCTCAGCTTTCCCTCTCCCTCAAGTTGATGAAGTGTCCCCAAACACCATAGATTTGAATTCCAAACCCTTTAACAAATCTCTAAAATGTTGAATTTAGAGGAAAATTCAAATTTTTAGAGAGAGAAAAATTTAGGGTTTGGAGTGGTTCAACAAAAGATGAAATTGGTGGTTCAATAAAGGTAATACTCTTTTCCAGACTTGGATTTTAATTATTCTTGCATAAATATTGGATTTATGTTGAAATTTGAGGTTTTGTAAAGGGAGAAAAATTTAGAATTTGAAGGTGATGTGACAAAGAGACAAATTTGATGATTCAAGTAAGATAGTTTTTCTTTCTTCATCTTAAATTTAAGTGCATGTTATTAATATATAAAATTTATGTTGAGATTGGAAAAATAAACTTTAGAGGTTTAAAGTTAGAGTATATATAATGTTAAAATTTGAAAAAATCTTGAAAGATGAATTATTTTCCAAGATTAGTGATATGGTTTGATGAAATTAGATGATAGATTGGTGAATTTGGGAAAATTAGAGTTTGTGTTGTGAGGAAAATTTTGATTTTTCTTAATATTAGTTTATGATTAAATAATAAATGTATGCATATGGTTTTAGGTTTAAGGCAATTAAAATTTAAGCAGGAGAAAATTATTGATTTGGAGTTGAATTGGGAGTAATTACCCTCTTAGAGATAAGTAAATACATAATTATGATTTTGAATGAAAAAATATTTTACTTGATTTTGTAAATATTTTTAAAATTTATTTATAAATTAGTTTATAATTGTGGAGTGTTTCAAAAGGAAATTTAGAATGAAAATACATTCAAATGTTTTATTGAAATAATATGTCATATTCATTAATTCATATTGAAAATGTTAACATTGAAATCATGATTTGATAAACATTTGAATGATTATATCACACTTTGAAATATGCTGTGAGATTTGTAAAATGGTGGTTAAATGCATATCTAATGGCTATAGTCATTCCCCCACAGTGTAGCTCGACGGGGTAACGTGGTTAAGGGGCATTTTCTTTAGAAGATAGCTAAGTTTGAGAGGTGTCTCCAAAATTGTTATTATTATTTCATTGACTAGCTTGGTTTCACCCCTAGGGAGGGCTGAATCAATGTTAAGGTTGGGAGTATTTGTGACTTAAAAAAGTATGAAAATTCTTGACGGTTCCATTGTTGGTCGCGGTAGACTATTATAGGGAGTTATGATTTTGACAACCCTATGATTTTAGAAAATTTATAAAATGATTGGATGCATATGATTTGTTCATTACGAATATTGAATTTTATTTGAAAAATTTTATATTTCATAATGAATCTTAAATTTTCAAAGGATTTTTTAAAAAATGCCTCCTATGGATCCTAAAAAGTTAAGTTTATTTTTAGGGGGTTAGTTATTTAGATTTTCAACTAGTTTACGTACTAAGCACAATTTCTCTTTTATAAAACCATGTCTCTTCGAAGAAAAATGAGAAATCCGAATGAAATTCCTTCTACTTCACCTCATCGACAAGAGGCCGCATCGTCCTCGCATGCACCTCCTTCGGTTCCTACTCACTTGGCTCCACCAACTAGGACTTCGGCCCCACCATTTGCTATACTCTAACAAGTGATGGAGTGGTGGAATGCCTATGGGATTCAAATGCAAGCTCCACCGTAGGTACCGACTCCTCCTTCGACTTCAACCTTCACACCAAGTACTCCGATGGCACCACCTCCTCCTCCAATTGTTGCTTCAACCGATCACCCTATCATTGAGTTGTCAAAATTGATTAAAGAGGCGAGACAATTTGGATATTAAACATTCTCAGGCATGTGTGATGCCTCAGTAGCTAAAGATTGGATCAGCTAAATCCAAGAGACCATCACCGACATGAGCTTGGATGATGAGATGAAGTTGTAGGTAGTTGTGAAACTGTTAGAAAAGGATGCAAGGACTTGGTGGGAGAATGTGAATGGTAGAACTTCTACTTCTCCTATTTGGGGAGAATTTCTTAAGACTTTTGAAGAAAAATATTATACTTGGTTCTATAGAGACCAAAAGAGGGAGAAATTCTTTAAGTTAGCACAAGAAAATAGGATCGTAACGGAATATGAGACAGAGCTAAGAGAGTTAGCTATATATATTCCGGGGTTTGTGAACTCCAAGGAGTCTTTATATGCAAAGTTTGAATCAGGGTTAAACTTGAACATATGGGAGAACATGTTGATAACAAAGGGGCATACATTTCAAGATATTCTGGAATTGGTTTTGAGAGCTGAGAATATGGTAATTGAGTGGGAAAGGTTTAGAGATGGTCATGGTAAAAAGAGAAGACTCGGGTAGCTCCAAAAAGAATTAGAGCGTGGGCTCCTACGGTGGCATCCCAATTATCAAGTATGTTGACTCTCCAAAAGGCCAACAACCATCAAAGTTAGGTGTTCCCACTTATAGTGTTGCATCCAAGAGCAAGTCAATGGGGTCAAGGAAAGAGACTTATCAGAATTGCAAGAGATTCCACCTCAGACCATGTACCGAGCCTCCAAAGTGTTACAATGCGGGAAGGTGGGGCATTTCTGTAATGTTTGTCCTGAACTGGGCCTAGGTGGACATGAAGGTCATTTAAGTCAAGACCAGCCGTAGGGCTAAGAAGTGGTCAATCAAATACTCATATATCATCGGTTAGTATTGCTCCATGGACTGGGATCGGGAGCAACACAATGGCCCCTCCTCCTCAACGTCCCTAACCAAAAACTCAAATGAGAATTTATGAGATGACTAATGAGGAGGCTTAGAACAATACGGATGTAATCACATGTTCATTCTCTTAAACTTGGATTTGGGGACTTAGAATGCAATATAAGTTTTATATGATTTTATGTTGATGATTTGACACGTTAGAAGTGAATTTATGGACAAATTTAAACTTAAATTCTATGTGGAGAGGCATAAGAATGATTATGTTGTTGTATGATGGTAAAATCACATGAAGAAGTGTAAATCCCCATCATAGGAAAATCATATAATATGACCATGATTGTGTGGTATAATAAGATATTATGAGAAGTCATGTATGAAATATTTTTTGGAGATTAACTAATAATCATTTAAAAGGTTTATACTATTAGGTATAATGAAAATCTTTGGTGATGATGCTCATATGCTTATTGATACAGATTTTAATAATTCATTTGTGATCATAGTATTTGTTTCGCATTCCAATAAGCCTTTGACTCTTCTTGAGGAGGAGTTGTTGGTTATCACTCTCTTGGCAGAACAGTTGTTAGGGATATGATTTATAAGGGTTGTGAAGTGAAGGTGTGTGAAGTAGTTTTTGAAGCAGATCTAATTCTGCTAAATATGGTAGACTTTAATGCCATTCTGGGTATAGATTGGTTACACCACCATCGGGTATTCGTTGATTGCATCACCAAGAAAGTGGAGTTCTGTAAACTTGGGATTCCACAGTTTGTGTTTGCCAGTGAGTGACTAATTTTGCCAAACTGTGTGATTTTGACAATAAAAGCAAGAAAGCTAGTACATAAGGGATGTGAAGCCTACCTTGCACATATCATTGACACCATGATTAAGGGTTCCAAATTGAGGGATGTTTCATTTGTGAATGAGTTCCCAGATGTCTTTATGAACAATTAGCCTTTTTTGAATCTGGAAGTTAGAATTTGTCATTGATTTGGTTCCCAACACCTTACCGATCTCAATTCCTCTGTATAAGATGGCACTTATAGAGTTGAAGGAATTAAAGGTACAACTCCAAAAGTTATTGGAGAAAGGGTTCATCTGGCTAAGTACCTCACATTGGGGTGTTCCGGTCTTATTTGTGAAGAAGAAGGATGGTATTTTTCGGTTGTGTATAGTCTACCAATAACTCAATAAAGTGACCATAATAAACAAGTATCTGTTGCCAAAGATTGATGATCTTTTTGATCAACTTCAAGGGGTTAAAGTGTTCTTAAAAATTGATTTAAAGTCGGGGTACCATCAGTTGAGAATCAAGGAGTATGATATCTATAAAACCGCGTTTAGAGCACGGTATGACCATTTCGAGTTTATGATAATACTCTTTGGTTTGACAAATGCCCCCGTGACTTTCATGAACTTAATGAATAGAGTATTCCATTCCTATTTAGACAAATTCATTATTGTGTTCATAGATGATATCTTAATGTATTCCAAGAATGATGACAAGCATTCCAAGTATCTCTGGATAGTGTTGCAAACTTTTTGGAAAAAGAAATTGTATGCCAAGTTTTCTAAGTGTGAGTTTTGGTTAAAAGAGATCAGATTTCTAGGGCTTGTGGTATCCAGGGATGAGAAATTTATTGATCCAAGGAAACTGAAAGCCATATTGAAGTAGGAACAACCTAAAAATGTTATAGAGGTGAGGAGTTTCCTTGGATTGGTAGAGTACTTTCGGAGGTTTGTCGAAAGATTCTCTAAAATTGTAGCTCCATTATCTAACTTGACTCGAAAAGGAGTCAAATTTGAATGAGATGACAAATGTGAAGAGAGTTTTCAAGAACTCAAGAAGAGACTCACATTCGGTCCAATTCTTGCCCTCCCTACTAATGGTGGTGATTATGTAGTGTTCAGTGATGTTAACCGACAAACATGATTTTGAGCTATCCGCCATTGTATTCGCATTGAAGATATGGCAATACTATTTATATGGGGTTACGTGCAAGATCTTCACTAACCATAAGAGTCTTAAATATACTTCACTAACCAAAACTGACAAAAGAGTTATGCCGATAAGAGGAGACGACCTTTGAAATTCAAAATAGAGGATATGGTAATTTTGAAAATCTCACTTTGGAAGGGAGTAATCCGATTCCAGAAAAAAGGAAAGTTAAATTCTAGTTATGTTGGCCATTTCAAGATCATTGAGAGAATAGGAAAGGTGGCCTACCGATTGGAGTTACCTTCATATTTGATGAAAATCTATGATATATTCAATGTCTCAATGTTAAAAAAATATTTGTCAAATCCTTCACATGTTTTAAAAACTCTACCAATTAAACTTAGGGAAGAGTTGAGTTTCAAAATTCAATCCATAGCCATTCTTGATCGCCAAATCAAGAGGTTGTAGAATAGACAAATCCCTATTGCTAAGATCCAATTGAAAAGCAATCGGATAGAAGAAGAGAATTGAGAGTCTGAAGATAAAATGAAAAAGCAATACCCCATCTCTTTGAAGTGTGATTTTTGTATTTAAATTTTGAGAACAAAATTTATTTTTAGGGAATTAAAAATTGTAACAATGAGAAAAAAAGAGACAAGAGAAAAGTGAAAAAAAAAAACAATTCTTTCTTTCTCCTCCCCCATTTTTCTCCCCTCACCAAGGGCCTACCCCTTACCCCTACCCCTCTCATTCTCTCACCCTCTCGGCTCTCCCTCTCCCTCTCTTCTCTCCCTCTAAGTTGATCAAGTGTCCCTAAAATACCCATAGATTTGAACTCCAAACCTTTCAACAAACCTCTGAAAGGTTGAATTTAAGAAAAAATTCAAGTTTTTCTAGAGAGAGAAAACCTAAGATTTGGAGTAGTTCCATAAGGAATGAAATTGGTGGTTCCAATAGAGGTAATACTCTTTCATAGACTTAGATTTTAATTATTTTTGTATAAATTTTGGATTTATGTTAAGATTTGAGTTTTTGTAGAGAGAAAAATCTAGAGTTTGAAGGTGATGTGACCAAGAGTCAAAATTAGTGGTTCAAGTAAGGTAATTTTCCTTCATTCATTTTAACTTTAAGTGCATTTTACTTGTATATAAACTTTACTTCGAGATTGAAAAAATAAAGTTTAGGCGTTTAGACCTAGAGTATATATAATGTTAAAATTTGAAAAAATATTGAAAGGAGAATTATTTCTCTAGATTGGTGATATCATCTGATAAAATTAAATGATAGATTGGTGAATTTGGAAAAATTAGAGTTTGGATTGTGAGAAAAATATTGATTTTTCCTAATATTAGTCTATGATTAAGTGATAAATGTGTACATATTGTTTTAGGTTTAAGACAATTGGAATTTAAGGAGGAGAACATTATTAATTTGGACTTGAATTGAGAGTGGTTACTCTGCTAAGATGTGAGTGGATGTATGATTATGATTTTGAATGAAAAAATATTTCACTCGATTTTGTAAATATTTTTAAAATTGATTTATAAATTAGTTTGTGATTGTAAAATATCTCAAAAGGAAATTTAAAATGAAAAATACATTCAAATATTTTATTGAAATAATATGTCATATTTATTAATTCATATTGAATATGTTAGCATTGAACTCATGATTTAAGAAACGTTTGAATGATTTTGACATACTTTGATATATGCTATGAGATTTATGAAATGGTGTTTAAATACATGATCTAATGGCTATAGTCATTCCCCCTCGGTGTGACCTGATGGGGTAATGTGATTAAGGGGCGTTTTTCTTAGAAGATAGCCGCGCTTGAAAGGTGTTTCCAAAGCCGTTATTATTATTTCTTGACTTAGTTTGGTAGCACACCAATGCCAAGTGAGTTAGAAAGTATGAAAACCCTTGACGGTTCCGTTCTTGGTTCTTGGTATACTATTGTCAGGAGTTATAATTTTGGCAACCCCATGATTTTAGAAAAGTTATGAATATGATTGCATACATATGACTTGTTCATTATGAATATTGACTTTTATTTAAAAAATTTTATATTTGATGATAAATCTTGAATTTTTTTTGAATACGGTAATATGATTTTAAGATAATTGTTTTAACATGTCCAATATCATCTCTCATTTTCTTTCATAGCATGTTAATTCATTCATTGAATATTGTTATATATTCATTCCTCTTATTTTAATTTTCCACAAATAAAGTTTAGATCAAGGTATTGACGGTATTAGTACCATGAGACAAGATCATCTCAAATGACTTATTGTGGGTACTAGTTGTCCTGATTTCCTTTTTTGAGGATTTTAGATGAACCACTATGAAACATTTTTATATAAACTCCTTAGGAAAATATTTAACCTACACTTTTTTTTTTAATTTTTTTAGTTGGAATTGCATAAATTATTTTAAAATTTTTCTTTCTTGAATTTTACTTGAGAATTGTTTTTTGTGGTATTTGATATAAATCTCTTAAATAGAGATTTATTTTTATATTTTGTGAATTTGATTGGAATGGCTAAGCTGGATTTGTGCATGTATTTAGATTTGAGTGATGAGTTGGTCTTATGCATGCATGTTTTGAACAAGGACAGACTGGATTAGTCCATTTGTTGTGTGATGAATGCATGTTGACTTATTTGAAAATATTGGATTATTTTTAAAAATGTATAAATATTGATGAATACTTTGCAATACTTTGGTATAAGTGTTAGATTCACTCGTATTTTGAGGTATTGCGTGCTTAATCTAAGGGTCGGGGAGTTACACGACTCTAAATTGAGTTTTTCAACTATTTAAATTGAATTAATCTTTCTAAATATCGGTAGTCAAATAATAATAATAATAATAATAATAATAATAATATGTATCCTATCAAGGTAGCCCATGCGGGCCAACCGATAGATGTTGTATAATAAGATGTTCCCCTAACCCATGAAAAAAATGAAAAATTTAATATTGTTCAACATTATTATAATTATAAGGTGCTCAGCTAACCCTTATGAATTATTGACATATAATTATAGGTCATAATTATATTGACCTATAATTATAATGTTATATTGATATCAAAAATCAGATTTAAACTCATAGAAATTATTTGGATTATATGTCAACATCTAAGATCCAAAACTTATCAATATTATATTTACCTATAATTATTTGACACATTTTTGGGTGGTAGACGTTCTATGTGCAATGAGATATTTATAATTATAGTAAGATCATGTGGTATTCTAGACTTTTTTTCTATAAAAAGAATACATTTACATATAATGTTACATGGTTTAATAATCCATTATCATAAAGACTAGAGATTACTAAGTTCATTGGACCTTTAATTATAAAGCCTATAGGCCACCAAGGGGATATCTTCGCTAAATGCCCTCTCGATCGAACATTCTTACTTAGACCACTTGACCACCTTGGTTAAACTCTTGGGTAGGCCGCTTGTTCACCTCTTGGTCGAGCGCTCTCTCGACTATTACTAAATAGTCTCTTCACGAATAACGCTCCTACTTGATAAATCGAGATCATGATTGTTATTCAACTAGAGATGAGTGATGAATAGTTAAATATTGATTTTTTAAAACTTTTTGAAACTTAAAAATAATGTGACAGTAAATGAGAAACAAATAAAAAAGACATAGAGAATTTTTCTGGTGGTTCCACTAAACCCGGTATACGTCCACTCTCAAACTTCCCCTGAATTTTTCACTAAATGCTTAGTTTACAAACTTGATTACAGGTTTAAGTTCAACCTCATACAATATTACCCCTAAACACTATAATTCAATCTTACTCAGACTGAATTTTGATTTTTCTAGACTTAAGACAATGTCATACACTCCTTAGTTTTTAACACTTGACTTAATCGATGAAATGAATGCTAAGAATTTGAGGCTTGCTTTCCTTAGATTTGACAGTGTGTAAAAATAATTGAGATACTTAATACAATTTTGAGAATTTTAAAGTACACAGAAATGTAAGTATTCAAAAAGAGCTTTTAATTCAAGTCGTATCTCGTAACCCTTCCTATTTTTCTTCTTCTTAGTATTTATTAAGGCATTGAATAGATCTGTTGAGAGTTGGTAGTGATTGTTGCATCCAATTGTTGCACATTTAATTTCTGTCATTACAGCTTCTACAACTGTTCCTTCGTTCACGCTAAATCTTCGTTTTTTTTATAGGTGCCTCTTTAAGATAGGCCAATCAAACTTTGTTTGTGCTGCATTTGAACATTAGCTTTGATAGAAAAGGAAACATTTTAGAAATCGAAAAAATAAGACATCTATTAGGTTAAAAAATATTCCCAGATTTGGTTTCTGACACATGCAGGTCGACAAGTCTATTGTGGACATCGACCTGAATTTAAATCATTCTTAGTGTATTTCTATATGAACAGGTTGACATGATACTATTCTAGGTCGACAAAGTACTGTGCTAAACAAAATTAGTCGACATGTGATTTTTAATTGGTCGATGTGTTCACATGTGTCGACAAGTTTTCAGCCATGTAGATGTGTAATATTTTAGACTTTGTGAAGAGTAGGTCGACAGGTCATTTAAGTACATCGACATGTTCCTATTCATATAATAAATTGGTCGATGTATGGAAGTCATTTGGTCGATGTGCATATGTTGTGTCGACAAGATAATAATGGGTCGACGTGTGTCTTAATGAGCAGATACTTACTAGGTCAACATATCTGATAATATACATCGACATGCTATTGTGTAAATTTTGATTGGTGGATATGAGTAATTTAATTTGTCGATGTGTTTCTACAGGTCGACAAGACTTTTACTATGTTGATGTGCATTTGTTTCAGAAACATAATAGACGTGTCGACATGTGTTCATCAAGGGTTGATATGTCACTATTCATTTATTGAATTGGTCGACGTGTCTGAGTAAATTGGTTGATGTGTTTTGGTTAGGTCGACAAGCACAGTAGCAGGTTGAAGTGTGTTTCTGACTCAAGTGTTTTCAGGTTGATGTGTCTAACCAATAGATTGATGCGTTACTATTTGAACTTTGAATTGCTCGACATGAAGTATGAAATTGGTGGATATGATACTGTATACATTGATGTGTTGAAAATCAAGTTGATGTATTTTTAGAAATCAGGTTGATGTGTATGGAGAACAGATTGATGTGTCACTGTTTATAAATGCAATTGGTTGATGTGTGGAGGTGAATTGGTCGATGTGTTACTGTTTTTATAGTTTTATATCGACAAAATTTGTGTTCAGGTTGATATATTGGAATGTTTGATCTATATGACATTCATTGTTCAGGTCAATATATGTTTGTGTAGGTCGAAGTGTGCAGACATATGTTTTTATAAAAAACATTCAGCTCAGGTCGACAAAAACATCAAACGGGTTAATGTGTGTGTGTTTGAGCATTACAGGTTGATGTGTTTTCAAAACAGGTCGACCTATATTGTAAACTTCTGAATTTTCTAACTATCCTTTTATTTTCTCGAACTATTTTTCTTTTAACATTTTATTATCAAAACTCTACTAGGTCAACATTCTCTCCCCTTTTTTATGATGACAAAACTTTTAGTATCCAATCTATAATTCTTAGTAATTTTAAATCATAATTTCTAGACATTTGTATTTGAGTGCTCTACATGTTAACACACCAGCATTCTTCACACATACTTAGCACATTTCAGCACTCATACCAGCATATCAGGATATTTAGCATTAGCACATTGTATATATATATATTTCAACACATATTCAGATACTCATTTTTAGCACATTAGATGCATACCTAGATATCTTAGCTCAGCACACACATATTTTTATGTTCCTATTCAGCAAATTCATCAAATGCACTTATACTTTTAGTTTAGCATTAGTTCACATATAGCATTCATCAGTACTTTAGTACCTTATTTCAGCACAATTACATGTTAGCACTTATTAGTGTCAGTACTTTAACATAGCATTCATCAGTACTTTAGCACCTTATTATGTCAGCTCTTATCAGTATCAGTACTTTAGCACATGTACTCAATCTTCTCCCCATTTTTGTCATCAACAAAACAGGAATATGTTTAAACTATAGGTCATGCTCCTCAAGACCAACATACATATCAGGTCATAGTACATGCATTTCAGATTCAGTAGCAAAACCCTTCATTAACTCAACCATATTCAACATACACATTTCAGCAACAAGAGCAATCATACAATTCACAAACCATTTGCCAAAGAGAAAGAACTATAAAGGGCTTTGAACAAATAAAAGAGCATAGCCAAGGTTCAGAGAGTTAGAAAACAAGGTTAGATAACAGAAAAGAGAAACAAATTCCTATTCTAGAAGGACTTCGATGGTTTAGGATCCTTCTTTGGCTTCCCCTTCTCCTTCATCAAAGCATCCAATTTTTCTTGGACATTGGAAAGATCCATTCTGTTCAAATAGCACATTTGACCGATCATAGTCTGTCTCCTATCCATATGTTCTAACTTGTCCCAAATCATCTGAAGTGTGATTAGTTGAATACTAGAAGAGTCTCTTTCTTCAGTCCTTCTCTTTCTTGGTTCATGTTCAGTTTCTTCATCTGGTTCAGCCTCGGTCTTCTCAACCTCTCTTTCCTATCCCTCATTCTTTTCTGACCCATATTCCTTCATCATTGCTCATCCATCTTGCCCTTAACAGTGAGGATGCATTGATGGCATCTTTATCACTCAATTCAACAATTGAATCATTCTCCAATTCTACTTTATTCTTAGACAGAATATCAGTTATCATACTAGCATAAGGTAGGAGAGAGTTTTCGGATCTATGTGTGGAGATCATAAAATGAAGAACTATATCATGGAAATCGGGATTCTTTCCACTAATAATGCAAGCCATTAACCACAAGTCTTCCTTCAAATTTGTAGTATAGTTGTCTCCTCTAGGTCTTAACACATGACTTACTATTAAGTATAGAATCCTTTCATGAAACTCAAGTTCTGTGACACTAGTATTTATTACACTCAGATTCTCATCACCAAAAACCACCTTAGCATTGTCCAGATAGGGAGACTTGATGTACGGTTCACACTTTTCATATAGGACCCATAGAATTCTATTATCTTCACATATCTTCCTAGTTGTTACCTTAAATTCCTTCCCATTCACAAAGGTTTTGAATGCACAAGATACATAAGGATCATCGATAGTGATTCGCATCTCATTCATGGGTTCTTCACAGATAACCTCTAGGTTATTGTAGAATAATCTGACTTCCTTCTCATGGATGTACTTGTTAGGGTATAAGAGAGAAGAAGGGCATACTTCTATTAGGTGTTCTTTATACTTAAATCCGACCCTGTTTAAGAACTCTCAATCGATCAACCTTCCATGATTAACTTTCTTTTTCACAAACACTTTGTTGAATAAATCGCTTTGTTTCATAGTTTGAAACTTGTAAGTGTTGAACTGCGGTGCCGGTTGTGGAGGATTAGAAGGTGGATTGGATAGTTGCGCGGAAGAAGATAAACCCTTTCTCGTGGGTTTCGAAGATCGTTTTGACGGTTCCGAGGGCTTCTTGATAGGAATTTTCATCTTTGGTGCCATTGGAGATGGATTCGTACAGGGAATAGTGATTAGGGTTTGGATTTGGAGGTTAGGGTTTTGGATTTGAAAGTTTGGGTTTCAGAGGGGAGATGAAAAGTTTAAAAATTTTAGATGTTAGGGTTAATTAGGTCGATGTGCCGACTGTTAATATTCCATTAGATGTTACTCAGGTTGACAAGTTTAAGAGCACAACGACCTATTTGGTACAATCAGGTCAACATACTAAAAAAGACATCGACCTGCTTTCTTACTGCTACTCAGGTCGACATCATTAGAGTCGGGTCGGTGTGTCATTTTTTGAGTTTTGTTCTAAGTACTAGTTTGTGATCAGGTTGACGTGGTTTATATCTCCAACATCTATCAGGTTGATATGTCTCTGTACATTTTCAAATTTGTCGACATATTTTGATAAATAGGTCGACCTGAAGTCTATTTCTCAGAAAAATGATGTTCTGTTTCTCGTTCTGTCATATTTATTTCTTTAATTCTATCATTCCCAAATCCCTTCTTAATTTACAAAACCTATTCTTATCTAATGGTTTGGTGAGGATATCAGCAATTTGTTTTTGGGTATCAATATACTCAAGAATAATCTTATTCTTCAGAACATGATCACGGATGAAATGATGTCTTACTTCTATTTGTTTGGTTCGTAAGTGATGCACAGGGTTCTTTGTGAGATTTATTGCATTTGTGTTATCACACTTGATTGGTATACAATCAAAATCTAGCCTGTAGTCTTTCATTTGGTATTTGATCCAAAGAATCTATGCTACACATTATCCGACTGAAACATATTCAGCTTCCATCGTTGACAAAGCCATACTACTTTGCTTCTTGGAAGACCATGATACCAACATGTTTCCAAAAAATTGACAAGTGTCACTTGTACCTTTTCTATTTACTTTGCATCCAGCAAAGTTAGCATCACAAAACCCATGCAATTAAAAGCTTGAATTTCTATCGTACCAAAGTCCTAAGTGTGTTGTTTCCTTTAAATATCTAAAGATTCTTTTGACTATAACCAAGTGGGACTTTTTAGGATCTGACTGAAATCTAGCACAAAAACTTATGCTAAATTGTTTGTCATGTCTTGAAACAGTAAGATAGAGCAATGACCCAATCATGCTTCTGTAAAAATTTTGACAAATTGACTTACCATTTTCATCTTTGTCCAGCTTAAAATTTGTGCTCATTGGTGTTGCATTTCCCTTGCAGTCACTAAACCCAAATCTTTTAATTAAATCACTTACATATTTTGATTGATTTATAAAGACTCCATCTTCTGATTGTTTGATTTGCAGACCAAGAAAGTAGTTCAGCTCACCCATCATACTCATTTCAAATTCTCTTTACATTTTGACTACAAATTCTTCACACATTCTCGTGTTAGTTCCTCCAAATATTATGTTATCTATGTATATTTATATGATCAAGAAATTATTATCTCTCTTCTTGATAAATAGAGTGGTATCTATCTTCTCTCGTTCAAATTCAATTTCTATCAAAAAGTTACTTAATCTTTTGTACCAAGCTCTAGGAGCTTGCTTCAGACCATATAAGGTTTTGGTTAATTTGTACACATATTCAGGACATTTAGGATCTTCAAATCCATGAGGTTGTTCAACATACACTGTCTCATTCAAGTAACCATTCAAAAATATACTTTTGACATCCATTTGGTAAAACTTGAAATTCATAAAGCAGGAGAAGGCAAGCAACATTCTTATGGATTCTAATCTTACTATTGGTGCATAAGTTTCATCATAATCAATTCATTCTTTTTTACTGTAACCTTTGGCCACTAATCTTGTTTTGTTTCTTGTGATTGTGCCAAATTCATCAAGTTTATTCCTGAAAACCCATTTGGTTTCAATCATTGATTGATCTGTAGGTTTAGGAACTAGATTCCATACTTTGTCTCTCTCAAACTAATTTAATTCATTTTACATTGCCATAACCCAATGTTCATCTTCTAAAGTTTCATCCACATTTTTGGATTCATTCGAAGAGATAAAAGATATATACTCGCATTGATTTTTGATTGCAGATCTACTTCTTACTCATGAACTATTGCACCAAATTATGTTTTCTAGATTTACATCTTTCCTAATCTAAGGGTATTTGATCTCTTACTCCTGCTATATTTCATTTCTTTCCTCCTGCACCGTGAGATCATTTGACTCCTCTTTTTGATTGTTTATTTCATTAGACAAACTAATATTATTTAACTTCTCAGATACATCTTCATCATCCAACATTCTTTGATTGATATCATTTTCTTCATCGAACTCTACATGAATTGACTCTTCCATTGTCATGGTTCTTTTATTATAAAATCTATAAGATTTGCGTGCTAAAGAATAACCCGGGAAAATTCTTTCATTACTTTTGGTATCAATTTTTCCTAATATTTCTTTTCCATTATTTAAGACAAAACATTTGTATCCAAACACCTTAAAGTACGAGATATTTGGTTTTCTTCCTTTGTAAAGTTCATAAGAAGTTTTTTTTAGGATTGGTCTCACTTGGACTCTATTCAAAATATAGCATACAGTGTTCACGGCCTCTACCCAAAAGAACTTAGGTAGATTATTTTCATAAAGTATTGTTCTAGTCATTTCTTATAGGGTTCTATTTTTCCTTTCTACAACCCCATTTTGCTAAAGAGTTCTAGGAGCTGAAAACTTATGGTCAATCCCATAATAACTGCAGAAATCATCCATGGTCTTGTTCTCAAACTCTTTGCCATGTCACTTCTAATGCTCTTAATGGACATTCCCTTCTTATTTTGAATTGTCTTGCATAATCTCATAAATACCTCACTAGTTCCTTTCTGGCAAGAAACAAAATCTATATAAACCTAGAGTAATCATCAATGATTTCAAACCCATAATGTTTTCTACCTAAACTTTGTGTTCTAGTAGATCCAAATAAATCAATATGAAGAAATTCTAGAGGACTTCCTATTGATACACAATTTTTAGATTTAAAATATGTTTTTGTTTGCTTTCCTTTCATACATGTATCACACAATTTGTCCTTTTTAAATTTTAATTTTGGAAGATCCTTAATCGTATCTTTCTTAACAAATTCTGAAATTGTGTCCATGCTAGCGTATTTTAATCTTTTATCCCATAGCCATGAAGAATTTTTATTTACAACAACTAAGCATGATTCATTTGAGAATTTTAAGAGATCTAGATCAATTGCATATATATTTCCTCTTCTATGACCAATAAATTTTATAAGTCTAGAGGATTTATCAATAATGGAGCATGCATCAGTTTCAAACAGTATAGAATAGTCTTTATCACACAGTTGGCTAACACTCAATAAGCTAAATTTCAATCTAGAAACAAGCAATACATTTTGAATTTGAGATTCAGAAGACTTACCTCAAATGTTGCCTATGCCGACAACCTTTCCTTTTGAATTTTCTCCTAACACGACCTTTCTTTCTTTTTTGCTTTCAAGATAAGAGAATTTTGATGCATCTCCGGTCATGTATCTTGAGCATCCACTGTCAATGCACTACATAGACTTGCTAGGAAATTCTCTTGACTTTAAGTACACTATAGTGAAGAACAATCACACATTTGTCTTTGGTACCCATATCATTTTGGGTTCGGCTAAGTTAGCTATGAATTTATCTTTGGGGATCCATTTTAAGGTTGTTCTTGAAAAGTTTAGAAACCAACAATCATAAATTGAATGTTCATTCTTCTTGCAGTAGGTGCAGTGTCTATTAGGTGCCCTTGGTTTCTCAGTATTATTTGAAACTATGATTTTTAATTTACAAATTTCATATTTGTGTCCAACCTTCATGCACTTGTGACATCTTTCTAGTTTAGCATTTTCAGAATTTGACACAAAAAATCTATATAATCTTTTCTGTGTTTGGTTAGGGTTAAATCCCAATCCTGCCTTATCAAACATAGCTCTTTGGATTCCTAGCATGGCATTTAGTTTTTCTTGGCCTGAGATGAATTTTATTAGTATAGTGTTCAGCCTACTATTCTTTTCTTTTTGTTCACCCAGTTCTTGTTTTAGAAGTATGTTTTCATCTACAAGAATGTCATTATCTTTCTCTGAACATTCAACATTTAGTTTCTTCTTAAGTTCATCAACATACAGATCCAATTCAGCATTTTTTCTTTTTAGTTCATTTACTTCACTTTTTGATTTCTCTGATACTTTGACATTTTCAACCAGCTCCTTCCTTAGTAAATTATTTTTCCTTTTGAGTTTTTTTAATTCTTTTAGTGATTCTACTAAAGCCTCACGTAATTCAGAGATAGAAAAGTTATTTTTAGATTCAGAGCATGATGAATAGAGTGTGGAGTTTACGTTATTGTCAGAAGATTCTTCATTTGTCATGAAACAAATATTTGCATGTTCCTAGTTTTGCTCTTTATCACTTGAGCTTGAATCATCATTACTCCATGCAGCAAGTACCTTTTTCTTTTTTTTCTCTTTTCGATCATTTTTGTAATTCTTCTCACCCCTTTTTAAAGAGGGACAATCAGCTTTTATGTGCCCAAACTTTTTGCATTCAAAACATCTGATTTCTTCTTTCTTTTCTGGTTTTTTTAAAAATGACTTGTTCTTGCTCCTCCTTCTCATCATGAATTTTCTGAATTTTCTTGCCAGAAGAGCTTCATCCTCTTCATCATCTTCTCCTTCTGAGTTGGATGTGCTTTCCTTATTGTCAACCTTCAAGGCTACTCCTTTGCCTCTTTCTTCTTTGATAGGCTCCTTCACATTCAACTTCATCTCATGGGTTATCAAGGATCCTACGAGTTCATCCATTGTCAGAGTTTCAAGATTCTTGGACTCCTCAATTGCAGTTACTTTAGGCTAACAAGACTTTGGTAGACTTCTCAAAATTTTGTCTATCATGTTTTCTTGAGGGATCCCTTTTCCAAGTAGTCTAAACTCATTAGTTATCTTGTTAAATCTTGTGATCATCTCACTGATTGCTTCTCCATCCTTCATCTTGAAGACTTCGTATTCTTGATTTAGCAATTTGATTTTGCTCTTACGTACTTGGTCAGTTCCTTCGTAGGTGGCTTCAAGTCTTTCTCAAATCTCCTTTGTTGTTATGTAAGATGAGACTCGATTGTATTCGTTGACGCTCAATGCAAGGTAAAGAAGATTGATGGCTTTGCAATTGGCTTGATAGGTTTTCGTTTGTTCCACAATCATATTTTTTAATTTTACTGGCATACGAAATCCATCTATCTCTTCAGTGGGGAATTCAATTCCTTCTTTGATAATTTCCCATACATTTAGGTCCTGTATAGTGATGAAGTTGCGCATCCTTTACTACCGATAGCTGAAGTTGCTTCCATTGAAGAATGGTGCATGGTTAGTTGAGCAAGCTTCAATTAGTACGTTGTTTCCATTGATTGCCATTTGGATCCTTGGTGTTGAGCTGTTACGTCTTTTAACAACACACCCGCTCTGATACCAATTGTTATTCACTAGAGGGGAGAAGAGAATAGCTGAATATTGATTTTTTAAAGCTTTTTGAAATTTAAAAACAATGTAACAGTAAACGAGAGACAAATAAAAAGGACACATAGAATTTTTATAGTGGTTCAACCAAATCTAGTGTACGTCCACTCCCAGGATCCCCCTGGATTTTTCACTAAATGTTTAGTTTATAAACTTGATTACAGATTTAAATTCAACCTCATACAGTGTTACGTCTAAATACCACAAGTCAATCTTACTCAAACTGAATTTTGACTTCTCTAGACTTAAGGCAATGTCACACACTTCTTAGTCTTTGACACTTGAATTAATCGATGAAATGAATGTCAAGAATTTGAGACTTGCTTTTCTCAGATTTGACAGCATGTAAAATTAATTGAGATACTTAATACAATTTTGAGAATTTTAAAGTGCACAGAAATGTAAGTATTCAAAAAGAGCTTTCAATTCAAGTCGTGTCTCGTAACCCTCCCTGTTTTTCTTCTTCTCAATATTTATTAAAGCATTGAATAGATCCGTTGAGGGTTGATAGTGGTTTTTACATCCAAACGTTGTGCATTTAATTTCTGTAATTACATCTTCTGTAACTGTTCCTTCATTTGTGCTGAATCTTCGTTCTTTTTACAGGCGACTCTTTTAAATAGGCCAATCAAACTTTGTTTGTGCTGTATTCAAACATTAGCTTTGATAGAAAATGAAACATTTCATAAATCAAAAAAATAAGATGTCCGTTAGGTTCAAAAATATTCCCAGATCTGGTTTCAGACACACGCAAGTCGTCAAGTCTATTATGTATATCAACCTGAATTTAAATTAATCTTAGTGTATTTCTATGTGAATAGCTCGACAAGATACTATTCCGGTTGACAAGGAACTATGCTAACAAAATTGGTGGATATGTGATTTTTAATTGGTCAATGTATTCACATGTGTCGACAAGTTTTCAGCCGTGTCGATATATAATATTTCAGACTTTGTGAAGAGTAGGTCGACAGGTCATTTAAATGTATTGACATATTCCTATTCACATAATAAATTGATCGATGTGTGAAAGTCAATTGGTCGATATGCATATGTTGTGTCGACAAGATGATAATGGATCGACGTATATCTTAATGAGCAGACACTCACTAGGTTGACATATCTGATAATATACATCGACATGCTACTGTGTAAATTTTGATTGGGGGACCTGAGAATTTAATTTATCGATGTGTTTTTACAGGTCAACAGGACTTTTACTATATCAAAGTGCATTTATTTCATAAACATAATAGACGGGTCGACATGTATTCATTAAGGGTTAATGTGTCACTATTCATTTATTGAATTAGTCGACGTGTCTGAGTAAATTGATTGATGTGTTTTGGCTAGGTCGACAAGTATAGTAACAGGTTGAAGTGTGTGTTTCTGACTAAGTATTATCAGGTTGATATGTCTAACCAACATGTTGATGTGTTACTATTTGGATTTTGAATTCATTGACATGAAGTATGAAATTGGTGGACATGACATTGTTCAGGTTGATGTGTTGCAAATCAGCTTGATGTGTTTTTAGAAATCAGGTTGATGTATCTAGAGAATAGGTTGATGTGTCACTGTTCACAAAAGTAATTGGTTGATGTGTGGAGGTGAATTGGTCAATATGTCACTATTCTTATAGTTTCATGTCGACAGGATTTGTGCTTAGATCGATGTATTAGAATGTCTAATCTATATGACATCCATTGTTCAGGTTGAAGTGTTCAGACATATATTTTTATAGAAAACATTCATCTTAGATCGACAAGAATATTAAACGGGTCGATGCGTATATGTGTATGAGTGTCACAGGTCGATATGTTTTCAAAGCAAGACGACCTGTGCTCTAAACTTCTGAATTTTTTAACTGTTTATTATTTTCTCGAACTATTTTTCTTCTAATTTTTCATTATCAAAACTCTACTATATCAATAATAATCATTCAAGATTTGAATTTTTCCCAATTCCAAGAGTAACATTTCCTAAAAAGGAATGAGATTTTTGTAATCACTCCCGAAAAAAGTAGAGAACTTCCATAACAGCATAAATTTATGTTAATCAATAGGATTCTATGTCTTCTAAAAATCTTTAAGTACAATCCTTATAATCTTCAAAGATCTTCAACGATTTCTCCATGATAAATTTTAGATTTCTATACTTTTCAATAGAGACTTGTTATGCATACTCATACTATATATACTGGGTATAGGTAATCTATGAAAGGCATGCAACACACTTAACTCTAGACTCATCACATAGAGCCTACAATGACTATTTTATGACTCTACTCAGTCTATTTTTTCTTTTTTCACCACTCTTTCTAAACCGAACATCGGAACTTTCTCCCTGATGCTACCTTCGGTGATATTTACAGATCTCATCATCTATGAAGACCCAGAAGATTCACCAGCATCGGTTCTCCGCTTGGGTCAACGGAGCAATTCTCTGTGAAAAAATCTACCTCCAACAATATGTTTTATAATTATGTTGGTTAAGCATTGCCTCATACTTCTTTGGTTTTTTATATTAGGGTGCGAAACTTTTATAGTAGTGTTTATCCCAATATCTTTTTTCCCTTTTTGCTAGGAAAAAAGGTAAAGGGAACCGTTTTATTATTCTTTTCATGCATTGCCATAATAATATTCACTCGTTATAATAAATATGTTAAAGTTGAGATATATATGTACATATTAATTAAACTAATAATTATTATATTTTAAAATTAGGATTATTAATAAATTATCTGATCCAAACTTAATTTAAATAGAGAAGGAAAGTGAACATTAGGTGTGCATATATGTGGAAATGATGGCGCTCTTGCGGGGGGTGGTCGCGCAACCTCAATACATAAACTATAATGCAAATTTTCATTTTTAAATAGATTTTTGCTTTTCTTTTTCTTTTTTTTTTCTTTTTCATTGTCCCACTCTTTCTTATTAAATATCAAATAATTAAATTCCTAAAACTATATCTCTTGGCCAAGTAAACACTCCAACACACAGATATACATTCTCTCTTCCCCAGTAACTTAAAATAATATTTGGGTTTTATATAAATTATTTTTATGACTATTCACATATAATAAAGTATTTGTACTAAAGGTTGTGATTGTTAAGAAACGAAAATTAAGTATGTAATGTAATAAAAAATAGCTATTATATCTCTGTAATTTGGTCTTTCAACTCACTGACCCAAAAAAAAAAGTCTCTGATTTCACTTTCAGTAACACTACTACTCTCTCACACAAATCTTAACTGTTTAACATCTTCCGAATGGCACAAAATATTTTGGGAGATCTCTATGATTTGGTGTTTCTATAAAATGAATCAATTGGAGTCTCTGACTCTTCTTGGTCTAATTACAGCGAGGTTTGATAACTTAACCTAATATCTTTGGAGTTGAAGAGAGAGCTAAAATTTTGGTATGTTTTATTAATGTAACACGATACTTTTTATCACTTGTTTAACTTAAATTTAATGAGCTAAATCTTTCTTTTTTCTCTTTCCAAATCTAGCAAGGCGTGAGGGTAAGGAGTTTATGGATAGCATCTATGTCCCTAAATGCTAGTAGAGATAGAAAGATTTTGTAATCTAGCATTAGGCATCTCTTCGGGTTCATGTTTAGAATGGTTTATCATGTTATTTGAGATAATATCAACCGGATGTTTTTTGAGATAATGTCCCCCTTCTGGGAAAGACTTGATTTATTGATTTTTATATGAGATTGTTACCTTGTGTTCAGGACATACATGCATGACAGCGGCCTTATTTTTAGGATGGTTTATTACAACATGTGCTGTGGATTTGATCGAATGACTCAAATATAAATCTATTTTTAGCTTGGATAGCTTAAAATATGATGCATTTTTTTATTTTGGTATAAATCACTAGTATGTGATAACTATGTTAGGTTGATTAAACCATGTATTAGATTATTAATAGACAAAATTTTTTTGATATCTATTTTCTACATACATAATATTTAAATTTGAGATTTTAATTAAATGCAAACGTTGTTGAGACACTGGGCCAACACAGCAAAAGCTCACATTAAGAGTTCACTTGACTAAAACTAGTATGCATATGACAGGAAGGAAGAGAACTCCTGACTAGAGCTAAGCTGAACAGGAACCATTATTTGTTTGAGAATTGAGACATATGACATGACATATTAGCATACGATGCCTATTTTATATTAATCGTGTTGGTTTCATTCTATTTAGAGAACTCTTGGCTAGATCTTAGGGTGATCCGTAACCACTAGTCTAAGGGGATCTCTTGCCAAATAATGTTACATGATGTTGCATGATATGGACGAACCGATGAAAACTTGGTTGATGGAATGATTTTGATAAATACACTTATTTTATATTATGATCTGAATGATTACGTTAAAAATGATCTTTAATTTATTATTTCATATTTATATGTCAAACCATATATTCTATCCCAGCTTATCTTAACTTTAATGAGCAAATCATTTCTTTTTCTTCTTTCCAGATCCACTGATGTGTGATGGTAGGGAGTTATGGATAGCACCTACGTCCCTAAACACAACCAGAGATAGAGAGAATATGTAATCTAGCATTAGACATCTGATCTGATTGATGTTTATATTGGTTTATCATGTTATTCATGTTTATACATTATGGGTTTTGGAATAATGTCCCCCTTTTGGGAAAGATTTGATATATTGACTTTTATATAAGATTGTTATCTTATGTTCATCACATACAGGCATGACAGTTGCCCTTATTTTTGAATCGGTTTATTACAACATATGCTGTGGATTTGATCAGATAAAAAGAAACTAATGAGAGAGAATTTATTTCTATATTAAAAGTTAGTTCTTAATATGGTAACCTTAATTTGAAAATTTCTAATTGAGTTAGATTTAAATAGAATGCATATACAAGGAACGAAGAGGAAATAAGGCAACATAGTAGTAACTCACTCTTTTTTTTTTTATTTTTTTTCTCGTAAAAATTAGTTTTTGATTGAATCTATGTTTGTTCCAAATTTTGTGTACATCTATATTTCTTATTTATTTTATTATTTCTCTTCTATTTGGTATTTTTAAACTCAAAATTATTTGTCCTGTGAGTGGGACCGATATTTGGAGGCCATTCTCAACCTCCGGGCCTTAAAGTCCGTGATGATCCTCCCCACTTAATGTCCATCATGTTTGACAAAGACCGGTCCGCCCTCTTTTGTGGGCCTGCTTCTGCTGCAGGCACACCTCTGTTTCACCCTTGCTTTGCTTTGGTTCCTGTCTCCTTTGTAATCACGGATACAGAGGTACGAGCCTATAGAACAGATCCTGTTCAAGTAAGGTCGTACCCTTGCTTTGCTTTGCCCAACTAAAATTAAAACCGTTAAGGACTGACTTTCACATTTGAAAAATTCTTTTTTTTTTTTTGTTTTTTTGTACAGACATTTGAAAAATTCTTTTATAGCCTTAACATGAAAAGGGGTTTTTCTAAAAAATTACGATTTTATTTTGAATTCGGAAATCATAAAGGAAATCTAAATTTATTTTATTATTTTGAAAAAATTATACGTTTGGGACTCAAAAAAATAAAAATAAAACACTTTTAAAAGATTATATGCCGATGCAAGTTCCATTATTATCATTTGTCTTTTTTAAAACCAAAAACCATTTTCTCTCACCCTCTACAGTGTTTTAAAGTTAAACCTAATATCATCTCATCTCTATTCTCTCCTGGCCACCTGTCCCATTTTCTCTCTCTTTACCGATCTCTCTTTTTAGTCGTATGATTTTTGGATCTTGCTCTTTTATTCTTTTAACCTAGTCTTCGTTTTAATTGGTGTCACAATGGCATCATAGTCACAAAATGCTAGTTCTAACCTCTTCTAAACCCTAGGTAGTCCTGGGCTGATATAGTTTGACTCTTAACCATCCTTGTCCCTAGTGGATCAGTTGGTCTAATTTGAACTGGGTTGACTAGCTTCAGCCGAGCGAGTCTAGTTCGACTCATTGACCTAGTTTAACACATTGAGATCTTGTACCCCTGTAGGGCAGGCTCCAGACGGAGTCCTAGTTGTATGTAATGATACTACATGACTCTTTGCGGTAGATTGTGGTGGTATGGAGGTAAGGGACACGCATTCGTATGGTCTATTTGGGTCTATGGGTGATCTGACTTTTACCTCTCTTTTTTCATTTATTATATTCCGATATTGTATTATGATTATGCAATTTGTTTGAAAATTCAGACATATGACATGACGTGTTAGCATACGATGCCCATCTTATATCAATCGTGTTGGTTTGCATTCTATTTAGAGAACTCTAGGCCAGATTTAGACTTACCTCCAACCACTGGTCCAGGGGTATATATTGCCAGATACTGTTACATGATGTTCCATACTAGGGACTTACCGATGAACACTTGGTTGATTGAATGATTTTGATAAATACACTTGTTTTATGTTTTAATTTGAATGATTGCATTAAAATGATTTTTAATCTATTACTTTATATTTACACGTGACACGATACCTTTTATTCCCTGCTTAACTTCAATGAGCAAATCCTTTCCCTTTTCTGCGGTGATGATTGAGAGTAAGGAGTTTATGGATAGCACCTACATCCCTAAACACAACCAAAGATAGAGAGAATATGTAATTTAGTATTAGGCCTATATTTCAATTCATGTTTAAATTGGTTTATCATGTTATTCGTGTTTATATAATGTTGGTTTTGGAATAATGTCCCCCTTTTGGGAAAGACTTGATATATTGATTTTCATATGAGATTGTTATCTTGTGCTTGTGACATGCATGCATGCTTGACAGTTGGCCTTGTTTTTGGGACGGTTTATTACAACATGTGCAGTGGATTTGATCAGGCAAGAAGAAACTAATAAGAGAGAACTTATCTCTTTATTAAAAGTTAGTTGTTAATATTGTAATCTTGAATGATAATGATTGATTAAATCAACAAAATATTCTAACATAATGGTTTGTGGGAGACAGACTTTGGACACTTTTTGGCCCATGATCTTGGCTCTTTCTTGGGTTAAGACTGGGCATTCAATTGAGCTTGATCTTGAACTTTGAAGAGTTTGACTTGAGTTAAATAGGATGTGTACGGGACCTATAAGATTGGGGTACGATTAGGCCTTTTCTGTTTGGACAGCACTTTGTAATTTATCTCTGATTTCCAACACTCCCTCTTAACCTTTGCGAAAGGATTCCCTGGAGCCAAAACTTGAAAAGAAAGTCTTCATCTCCCTTAGTCAAAATTCTAAACTCCTCCCCTTTTACTGAAATTTATTGGTTCTCCTCCCTCTTGTTTCGAGGTTTCCTCCCCATTTGATTGATGTGGGAGATTGCTTGATTGATACGGAGCAAGCCAAAAAAACCTGGATTATGAATTGAACCTTGACTTGTTTGGTATGCTTTGGAGTGCCTTCAAGAACCACCATACTTGATTGCTCCTAAGGATTTTTTCAAAATTGTGTGGAACCTTCCAGAGGTGGCAAATGCTGAATTCTTCTTGAAGGTTAGCAGCACAAAGGGATTTCTAATAGTCAATTTCTAGCACGGCATTTTTCGGCCATATGTGTGAAAGTGGCTCCATTTTTCTAGCCACTTGCTACATGCCTTTATTGCCATTGGTTGCGCCTTGTTGGAAGCATGAAAGCATGAGGGATGGAAACCCAGGCTGCTCTAGAGAAACAGAGCTTTTCCAGAGTGCCTTTAAGAGGTTGTATGAATGCCACCTTTCTGTCCAACTTGGGGGAAGATTATCCCCACATCTGGTCATCTTAGGCAGGATATAACATACTCTTCTTGGCCACTAGATGCTTATGAAAATACATAGGATCGAAATTACTTTGATACATATTGAAATTTTGAATATTTTGGAGTAAGAATATTGAAAAGGACAAGAGAAATTTGTTTTAATCAATAAAACAGGGATGATTGCCCTTTAGAAGAGAGAGGAGAAGATTGCTGATACATGAGAGAAGTGAAGAATGGACTTGCTTCTTTAATCTATATGTTTTTGATTGATACAACATCTGTATATATACTTCTGCCTAAAAAAAATGTAATGTAAATATTTGATTAAAAAAATTTTCATTTACTAGAAATAAGGAAGGAAATCGAAGTAAAGTCGATCTTTATAATGATTAATTAATTAATTATCAATTGAATTAACTAAATATATAATGATTGATTAAATCATTCTTAATGATTTACTAAATCAAGCAAATATATAATGATAGACCAAATTAATCATAATGATTATCTCAATCAATTATAATAGTTGATTAAACCAATCAAATATTCTAATATAATGGTTAATTAGAGCTAGAATTTGGATACTTCTTGAACCTGTGATTTGGGCTCTCTCATGAATTAAAATTGGGCCTTAAATTGAGCATGATTTTAGACCAATCAAACAGGATGTGTGCAGGACCTCCAGGGTTAGGGCCACTTGTATATGGAGAGGACTTTGCAATTTATCTTTGATTTCCAAAAGCTATTAATCTAGGAGGAACTAGGGGTGTTGTAGTTTTGTGTCCTTGACTAGAATGTTTCCTCCCGTGACATATATGGAAAACAAAAGGGGAAGAGGAGAGTATATTGGGGCCCGGGGGGGGGGGGAGGGGAAGGTTCTCGAAAAGAGAGAGAAAAAAAAGAAAAGTCAAGGTTGGCCAAAATATCCTTATTTAAAGTTATTTTTAAAAAACTATCTTATTTTGTGAGTGTTTATAGAAACACCATTTTTCAAAATAGAGTTTGTTTCTACTTCAATTCGTAAAAAAATTTCTTGCAATGGACTTCATGGTCGTGGTCTAGCCGTTAAAACTCTCACCCGTTGAGGTTAAACTCGATGGCAATTGTCCAAATGGAGGCAATGTAGTCACAGGTTCAGCCAACTCTTCTTCATGTGGTGATACCATCTCGATAGGACAAAAAGTATAGCGTCTTTTTTGTGAGAATTCCCATCCTTTCACTCACTTCGATTTTGATGTTGATGGGATATTGTGGCACGTAACTCTCCAATCAGTTTCTTCCATGCTCGCACGCTTAAAAAAAAACATAATTTTAGTCAAGAATTTTTACGACCGAAAAAATTTATCATCATTTTACGACAAATTTAACGATAAAAATTTTTTCATTACTAATTTGCCACAAAATTTACGACGAAAATGAAATCGTGGCTAAATTAGCGACGGACACATCATTCGTAGATAAATTCGTCGCTAATTAGTGATAAAAAATTTTTTGTGACTAAATTCGTCACTAATTGACGACAAAAAATTTTTCGTTACAAATTTCGTCGCTAATTAGCAACGAATAATATTTCATGGCTAAATTTTACCACGAATTTAAAATCCGTCATAAAATTTAATCTTTTTTAAATAAAATTTTATTTTTTCTATTTTTCTTTTTTTTTATTAATATGTTATATTTAAGTTAAAAATTAATTTAGTGACGAAAATTCCAATCCGTCGCTAAATTTTTTATATATAATTACGAATTTAAAATCCGTCGCTGAATTTAATCTTTTTTTCAATTAGAATTTTATTTTATTTTTATTTTATTTTATAAATTTATACTAACAAATCATATTATTATTATGTTATAATATTTTAATTTACATTTTATTTTATTATATTATATTTCATTTTTTAAAAGAATAATATTATTTAATTCTAAAAAAAACCATATATTTTATTTTATTTAAATTATATATATTTTTTAATTAATTTATTATTTTTTTTCTTTTTTTGTTTGATTTAATATTTTTTATTATTGTATTGATAACTTTTATTATATTTATATTATTTTATTCAATAATATAAAATTTTTAATTAAATATTAATCTGGATATGCTAGGCATCGGGCGCTAGGTGTAGGCAGGGGCGCGCGCCTGTGCGGGAGCCCGCGCATGCAGGCAGGTGAGCACAGTCTTCCCGCGAGCGCGATCTTCCCCGCACGAGCACGCTGTAGAGCGAGCTTCCTCGTGCGAGAGAGCAACAACATGCGATCTTCCGCGAGCCCGTGACTGCAGTCCAGCTCGTGAGCGCGCGCCTTAGCCAGTGAGCACGCGCCTCAGCCAGTGAGCACGACAGCCCACGAGCGTACCAACCTGAGAGCGCATAAGCCTACAGCGCCTCCTTCCTCACGCGAGCGTGCCACAGCTCGTGACCTTCCGCCAGTGCGCTACAGCGCAAGCGCAACTGCGACCATAGCGTGAGCGCGCCATAGCGCGCTTGCTTGCGAGCGCTTCTGCGCACGAGCACGCACTAGACCGCTAGCGCGAGCAACCCGCGAGCGCGCAACTGTAGCCCTGCTCGCGAGCCAACGCTTCAGCCCATGAATGCGCCAGCCCGCGAGCCCACCAACCCACGACAGCCCAAGAAACCGCTCAGCCTGCGAGCCCACTGCGGCCGACGAAGCCCACTGCGGCCCTTTAGCCAACTGACCCGCGAGCCCACGAACCTCTACGCAGGTAACTGAGCTAAGATTTTGATCCTAATCTAAGTGTTTATGATCTAACTAATAAATTTTGTCTTGATAGGGAGCATTATAGATTTTGAAGTGATCGAGGAGATATTCGGACGAAGGTCTGCACTCCGAGAAAACGCTAGGTGAGAGAAATGCAATCTGTTCAACATTTGAAATAAATTTTATCGAATTTAAGTTGAAATTTCCATCGGAAGCTATATATATACTCTGAAATATGTTAAATTCGAGAAAAATTATAAAAAATGAGAAATATTGAAAATTTGATCATTGTTGAGCTAATAATTCAAAATTTTATGAAACGGGAATCTAGAAAGGAGATTTTGTAAATTTAGATTATATTAAATTGGAAAGAAAAATGGAAAATCTCTTATTAGACTTTTATTGATATTAAATTGTGATGATTTAATTAGGGAAATCTTTTGGGAGACTCGAGGAGTCAGATTGGATTTGTTTTAAAAATAGGGAGTGACCACCCTCCCTAAAAAAGTGAGTAGAACTCTAATCTCTTACATAAAATAGTGAACTTGCTTTTTTCTGCAGTATTTTTAATAAAACTTGCTTTCAATATGCATTGACTTGACATGTGGTATTAAATTTTAAAATTTGTTTTGTGACATTTGGAGTGTCGTAAATTTATGCTTCCGATGACTATGCATCCATGGTTTGAAAAAAATCAATGTTGTGCCATTATTTGAAAACTAGAATGTTTTCTACTCTACCATTACATTGGCATGTTGATTTAAAATGAATTAATGAAATGTATCGGCACATGAATTTGAAATATTTTGATAAACTATGCGGGTTGGATGCCTGCTAGTTATGTGATGTTTGCGAAATGATTGGTGCTTTTGCATGATTAATGGCTATAGTCATTCCTCCCAAGGTATGACCCAACGAGGCAACGTAGATGAGGGTTGGATTATATTTGGTGGGAGAGACAGACGTGTCTCCCTCTGTGGTAGGTTGGGCTATATCCGGTTGGGCACGACCCAACGCCAAGGAAGGAGGTATGTTTTGAAACATGATGGAAAAACCTTTTGCGGGCTTTCGTCTGGGTTTTGGTCAACCGGAGACGGAAGTGTTTTCGATAGGACTCCAGGATTTTCTGAAAAAGATGTTTGATACGGATGCATATATGTATGATATTGTGTGATTTATTAAATGAGTTCATATTTCGGCATATATTATGTTTCGTTACAAATTATGAATTTTTGCTTACGAAAAATGTTATTTGACACTCTAATGGTTCACCCACCTATTTATGCTTGATATTAACCCCCTCACTCATTGGGTATCTTTCCCGATACTCATCCCTCTCTTCTCCTTTTTTAGACAGGATTATTGTGATAGAGCGACGTTACAGGTTCTAAAAGTTTTTATAGTTTCAGTGGATTTGATATTTACTACGGTAAGCTCCAAGTTTAATTTGAAAGACGAGTTTCTTACTTTATTTCGACCCTGCGAGATCATGATATTGAGATCCGTAATTGGCCGTGTATATATTTATGGGATGACTGTATGAATAATGGACATTTATTCGTGAAACTCTCGTGTAGACTCATTTCATTTGCATTGAGGCGTTTGAAAATATTTGAAATGTTAATTTGGGAAATTTTTTGTACATTTTATAAAAATATTTAGAACCGCTCGGTGTGGCGGCTGCTCATACTCTAGTTGGGCATGACAGTAGAGGTCTGTAGCTAGGACTACTAGAAATTTTATAGTCTTGCGTTGTCCTGGATGTTTGCGGTGGGATTTGTTGATTTTGGAGAGGTCAGGATAGCCGTTTGTTTATTTAACAGGTTGATTTTGAATATACAGGTCAAATTGTACATGGGAGACCTCCGAAATATGGGGAGGTTCTGCCTAATTTTCTATAAAAATACAGCCGGTATCTAGGGTAACAGGCAGCTGCTCATTAACCCGGTTTGGGGCATGACAATGGTTGTCACGTGCTCGACGAGCGGGTCGGGGCATGACAGTATGCCATACTTCAAAAGTTTTCAAGTGCAATTTCTACCCATCAAATCGAAATTTTATTTAAAAAAAGCTCACTCACTTACTATTTGATTTGGGATTCAGATAAATATTTGATTTGGGTAATAAGCTCACACCACTTTTACTTTCTTCAATTTCTACTAACAGACTGTAATTAATATTAATCATCAAACGCATTAGAACTAGTTATTATTCTTATTTTGATCAATATATTGGTCCCCAGTACTATAGAATAGGGTTTTATTCGCATTCCTTTTGTTAACTATCCCATTTGTATATATTTTGCCTAATGTTGTAATATCGAGACAAAAGAAGGGTCAAATCCCTACTTATTCTCCCCATTTCTCAACAAACACACACACACACACTCGAGTTTTAGGTCATTCTTGTATTTCCCATCTTTGCTCGATCTTCCACACATACACACACACTCTCTCTCATCTTTCTCAAAGAAGTCTCTTCGATGGATCTGTGAATCATTTCGAAGAGAATTGTTCTATGATCTTCTCGCATGCAAGAGAGGAGGCTTAGATCGATCGCAGGAATATTGAGTTGGTGTGCCTTTGAATCGTTTCTACGGGAGTAGCGAATAATATTCTGTTATATCCGCCTTTGTAGGTCTCTCTCTCTTCGATTTTGAAACCCTAGGAATCGATACGAAACCCTAAATTTTGCCCTGTTTCTTGATGAATAAATCTCTCATGTGTTTACCAGGGTTGATTCAATTATTTTTTCTAACCCTAGAAACCACATTCATTTGATTGTTCTGCTGATTTGAACTTATAAGATGATGGAATGCTAGATTAAGTTGAAACTCTTAAATTTTCTACAGAATGGACAGTTTGTGCTTGCTGTGTTCTTTCAGTCATAACTTTTTTTGCATATAGATAAAGTGGAGTTTTCTTCGTATGAAACTAGATTTTATATGATTTGATGGATTTCGATAAAAATTAGATTTTTAATGATTTTTCAAACAGATGCATTGTATAGAAGAATAGTCTGTTCCTACCCTATTTCGACTGAGTAACTTACTTTGACTTTGAAATGCTTTCTAGGCTGTACTAAGCTAAATTTTAAATATAAAAATTATAGATCTATATTTTATTTTTAATTTGAGATTTGAATCACTTAAATCCGATATATGTAGTGAAAGTTATGATAATTTTTCAATGATTTTGTAAATGTTGGTTATGAATTTAAAACTATTATATTCATAGACTTGGGTACTTTTGTATGATTTGAATGGATTCGGGACCTAAACATAAAAGTCATAGTTTTATAACTAATCTCTAATTAGAAATTAGAATTTCCATAATCCAACAAGTATAGATTAAGATACGGTCATTTTTTAAAGATTTGTTATGTTAGAAATTTATTGGAAAACTAGAATTGTTAAAAATTGAGAAGAAACCGATTTATTATAATATTGATATATGATTTAATGATTAATTTGTAACCAATATATTAGGTTAAGGCATTGGAAGGGCTGAATGAGGGATAATTCTTATTTAGTTGGAAAATTTGGGAGCGGATATCCTCACAAAAGATGAGTAGTTGCATGCTTGTACTTGAATAAGAAAAATGATATTGAATCTTTTAAATAATTTTCAGATCTTCATTTTTTATGATATAGTTTGTGTGGAATATTCTAAAAATTGAATTTGAAATATCTATACATCGTATATGTTTTGAATTAACAAATATACTATGTTGATCTATTGATATTGAATACATTGTCATGTTGACAACTAATGAGCAATTGCTAAATTGATAGTACATGAAATGGGTTTATGAATTTTGTAAAATGGTATATGGTGTGGTTATTGGGGAAAGAGTCTGAACCCTTGTTAAATGAGTAATCATTACCCCTATGTGGTAGAGATTAATAGACTATAGTAAGTAGCTGAGTGTGATGGTACATTCATGGCGGAATAACAAGTCTAAGGGCGTAGGATAGTTGGTTGTACCATTAACAAAATACCACAGTCAATGCCAAGGATTAGGATATTTGTAAACTTAAATTTCTAAAACTTTTGGCAGTCCCACCATAAATCATACTAGTCTTTGTAGGAAATAATGATTTTGGTTGTCTTATATTTGAAAATGTGAAATGGTTGGATGCATATGAGATTAAATCATGAAGATTGAAAAATCAATTTATTATTGAAGGATCTAATGGTTGACTTGACAATTTGAAAAATATATACATTTGATATATCAGTTACACAAATCTTATTTATGCATAGCTTGCATATCACTTATTGAGTATAGTATATATTCACTCCTGCTATTTTTATTTTTACAAAAGAACCTTAGTTGAGACTTGTGGACACTTAGTGCCGGATTCGTAGAATTTTGTTTTGTTAGACTTTTTCGAGTACTAGTCTTCTTTTCATTTGAGATATTAGTGGACCCAAATAGAGTCACATTGCGTAACTGTTTTGAAAACCTATTTTATACTATGTCAATTCGGTTTGAGATTTGGCTATGGTTTGTATACTTAAATGAGGACCTTCCTTTTATTTCCTTGAATTTTCTTTGGAAATTATTTTTATTGAATTTGATATGAATCCCTTGAGTAGAGACTTAATTTATACTATGTGGATTTGATTGGAATGGTCACACTGGCCTTGTGCATATGCTTGGAGATGACCAGATTGTTCCAATGCATGCATGTTTTGAATAGGGACAGACCAGATTGGTCCTTTGGTTGTGCAATGAATGCATTCTGATTTATTTTGATTTGTTAAATTATTTTGAAAAATTGATAAATATTGATGAATATCTTGTGATACTTTGGTGTATGGGTTAGGCTTATCTGTATTCCAAGATAACATGACGATTATCGCATGCTCGATCCGAGATTTAGGACATGACAATTTTATTGGTATCAAAGTTTATGTTCTTGTTTTTGTAAAATTTTGATAGGCTTTCAAATATTTCCAAATATTATTAAAAGTTCTCAATTGTTTTCAAATTATTTTGAAATTTTTTATTTTTAAAGTATTTCAAATGATTTTAAAAAACTTCATACGGGTCTCAGGAAGTTAGGAATATTATTTTTAAGAAGTTAAACACCTAGTTTAATTCCTACTATATTCGTTAAGTCTAAATTTTCTTTTGTAGAGATATGCTTCCTAAATGAAGAATGAGAAAGCCGAATGAGATTCTTCCTACTCCGCCTCCTCAACCCGAGGCCGCTTCGTCTTCACATGTGCCTCCTCTGATTCCAATGCACCTTACTCTTCCAATTGGGATCCCCACTCCTCCCTTTGCCACCCTTCAATAGGTGATGGAGTAGTGGAATGTTTATGGAGTTCAGTTACAAACTCCACATCAAATCCTAGTTCTTCCACTAGTTCCTTCTTCTAGGTCTTTTCTCCCTCTGACTTGGGATGAATCCCTTAGTGTATTTAATGAGAAGTGCTACACCTGTTTTTATAGAGATCAAAAAGAGGAGAAAATTTTCAGGTTGGTCCAAGGGAACAAAACAATGATGAATATGAAGCAAAGTTTAGAGAGCTGTCTGGATATGTCCCAAAGTTTATCGACTTCGAAGAGATCTTGTGTGTTAAGTTCAAAGTGGGTTTGAATTTGAACATAAGAGAGAAGATATCAGTGACCAAAACCCATACATACAAGGATATGTTACAGTTGGTCTTGCAGATCGAGAAAATGATGGTCGAACAGGGGAAAGTTAGAGAGAGACATGGCAAAAGAAGATGAAGTCCAATTTCACTTCAAGCTAAGGCCCCAAGAAGAGTAGGAGCACGGGGCCCCTAGAGTGATGTTTTCATTTCTGACTTCGTTGACACTCCACAAAGCCAACGGCCACCCAAGTTGGTGCTTCCGCATCTAATGCTGCAACAGGAAGCAAGGCGGCGAGGAGTAAAAAGGATTCTTGCATGAATTGAAAAAAATTCACTTTGGCCTTTGCAAGGGATCCCAAAGATGATGCCGATGTGGGAAGAAAGGACATTTTTGCAATGTCTATCTCGAAGTGGGCCTAGGCCGACATGAAGGCTGGTAGAGCTAAAGCCAGAGTGGGTGGCTCAAGGAGTGGTCAAACAAACATGCCTACACCATTGGCTAGTACCGCTCCATAGATGAAGGCTGGAACGCTACTGGGCCTAGTTGATTAATGATAAATTTTGATTGGATACTGGGTTTGGTCAATTAAATTAGGAAAACACAAGATTTATTATGACTATCTTAATAAATCTAAAGTTAAATATTTAAATCGTAAGAATAATATTTTCAACCGATAATCAGTGAAACAATTAAATGTGTGAACTCTTGGATCGGAGTTTAGTGTATTGATTTCTTCTCTCATTTTTAGTATTTTTACATTATTGATTTATCTTTTAATTTTAGGTATTTAATTTTTAATTTAAGAATTTATTCTATAAACTCCAATTTTATTTTAACAATAACTAAGAGATTAAGTTAACATAGTTTCCGTGGTATTCGATCTGGAACCACTATAGCTACAAGTTTGTTGCATTAGGGGATCATTATTAATTTGAGAGTTTCGACAAACGCGACCACAACCATGCATTCTTATGCAATTAGACCTACTCATTTAGCCAAGTTAGTTTCCAAGCCTTTTGAGAAATAAAAACTTTAAAAGAGCCATGTGTTGAATCCATTCCTTTCACATCCACCCTAAAATGGACTAACATTATTTAGATCTCCTTTACAACATTTATGATGATGAAAGTAGTATAAGAATAAATGAAAACTATGTCAGGTAAACATTATGTAATAGCGCATTGATTTTTTATATTGGTTACATGTAGTAGTATTAAGCATATCGATAAATTTGGTGAATGCGTTCTCTCCCAAATAGCATACCTTAGAGTTAAGGTCTAATCCTAGTTTCTGATTTGAAAATCTTATTAGGTTTGTCAGTGTAAAACTTAAGAATCTGAAAGATACTGATAGTCTGGGAAAGGAATGAGATGTTAATGATGGTGATGAGCTTAGTAGGGTTAGATTATGAGCTGTTGTTTGGCAAAATTAGGAAGCATGTTGAAAACATGCCTAGTGAACTAGAATTGCAAAATCTGTGGGAGGTGATGAAATTAGTAAAAGTAGATGTTGCCAAGAATCGCTTTCAAAGGACTGAAATGAACACCGGTAAGGATGGACTAATCACGACGAGCTTTTAAGCATTCTTTTAAGCATTAAAGGTGGGTAGTTATCCTTTGTCTTCAAATTCTTTTTCTTCTAACGTATATAGAGGTCCAAAATGACTTTCAAAATGATTCTCAAAACTCCACCACTAGGATTCCTCTTAACCTCTGTCTTCAAGCATCTGCAATGATAGTAATCAATCTAATCTTGGCATTTATTAGATGTTTGTCGGTTACCAAGCTTAACCAACTAAAGCTTATTGCTAGTTTGGGTTCTTCAAGAAATCCTATTGTAGCCACTGCCCAATAAGTAAGAGGGGATAGCTTGACCAAGTTATTTTTGAAATAGTTAGATATGAGTTTGTCGAAAAAAAAAATCCAAGTGCTTCAAATGCGACAACAACAACCGATGTAGGCAAAATAATATGAAGGGGTATATTTTGAGATAGCTTATAATGATCTTTGTAGTTAAAACCGTTATTTATCAAAGTAAGCTTATTTAAAGGAGATAGAAAACAGGGGATGTCACCAGATAGGTGATTGGTACTCAACTCCATTGATACATGATCGGATAGACTACAACTCCTTTAGGACATTGCCACCAAATTGTTTCGTGATGGATTGATCCCTCCAAGATTAGATAAACTGCTCAAAATGAAGGAATTAAGCCTTGATTTTGTTATTTTGTAAGCACAGATCCTCTAATTTCATGATCACTCAATCGGTTGGGTTAAATGAACAAAAAGAATTGAATCCACCAAGTTGTTATGGGAGAGATTCAAAATAATTAGGCTTTTCATTTCTCCAATTTCTACCGAAATGGAGCCATTGAGTTGATTACAGTCAAGAGGTTAATTTAATGAGCTAAAGTTGAAGGAATCAAACCCACCAAATTGTTACAATATAGGTCCAAGATAGCTAGGCTTGTTATTTCTCCAAGCTCAACTGGAATGAAGCACTGAGTTGATTGAAATCAAGATATAGATCAATGAGACAAGTTAAATAAGCTGGTGTTGAACGAATGCAACCAACGAATCCATTTTCATGTAAGTAAAGTGTTGTTAGGCTTTTTTTTTTTTTAATTCACCAAGTTCTACAAGAACAGAAACATTGAGATCATTACTGGAAAGGTCAAGGGAGGTAGGGTTCTTAACTTTCCTATTTCTGTTGAGATTTAACTATCGAAATGATTGTAAGAACGGTTAGGGAAGGACATACTTATCAAGTTCCCTATTTTTGGAGGAATAAAGCCTAAAATTATTCCATGAAATGTTAAGCTCCCTAAGCAGGGTGAGGTCTATGAATAATAATTAAGATAGTTCAGGCCAAAGAGAATTTGAACTCAAATAGAGGCTTGAGTTTAGATAGAGTACAAATTTCAAGTCGCATGATTTCATTGAGCTTCCTCTCTAGAGAGGTTATCCAAGATGTACATGGCAGAGATTGTGAGACTACACAGGGTTCCGGTATCGATTGTATTTGATTGTGATCCGTAATTCATATCCCGATTTAGGCCTAAGTGACAAGAGATTGCGGAACAGGAAAGTCCCTGTTGCTAAAGTCTAATGGAAAAGTGATCGGGTGGACAAAGAGACTGGGGAACCAAAAATAGTATGAGAAAGTAATACCCCCAACTTTTTGATATATAATTTTCTTTTAAATTTCGATAACAAAATTTCTTTTTAACGGATTAAATGTTGTAATACCGAGACAAACAAAGAGGTCAAACCCCCATTTATTCTCCCCCTTTCTCAACAAAAACACACACACACTGGAGTCTCAGGTCATTCTTGTATTCCCCCTCTTACTTTCTCTTGCTCGATATTCTATGCTCATGAACACAAACTCTTTCTCTTTCTTTCTCTCTCTGAGAAGTCTCTTTGATGGATCTATGAATCATTTCGAGGAGAATTGTTCTCTGATCTTCTCGCATGCAAGAGAGGAGGCTTAGATTGATCGCAAGAATATTGAGTTGGTACGCCTTCAAATCATTTCTACAGGAGTTGCGAATAATATCTTGGTATATCTGACTTTGTAGGTATCTCTCTCTTGGATTTTGAAAACCCTAGGAATCGACATCAAACCCTAAATTTTGCCATGTTTCTTGATGAATAAATCTTTGACGTTTCCCTAGAAACCACATTCATTTGATTGTTCTGTTGATTCGATCCATTTACATTTCCTCTTCGTAGTTGCCCTAATTTGATTGACTGGGGCGATTTAGTATCAAGATAATTGGACTTAGTCTCTAATATGATTTAGGGATTAAAATGTGTAGGGTTATCTTTGGGTTACTTTTGTTTAGTGTGTAAGTATAGCTTGTTTGGCACCTTAATAATTGATTGAATATAGTAAACAAAGCATGAATTAATGATCTGAACTTATAAGATTGATGGAATGTTAGATTAAGCAGAAACCCTTGATTTTTCTGCATAATAGACAGCTTGTGCTTGCTATAATCCTTTTGTCATAACTTTTTCTGCATATAAGTAAATTAAATCTTATGAAACTAGACTTCTATTCTTGAAAATGAAATTTGACTCGAAAGATTTCGATCAAAATTGGATTTTTAATGATTTTTCAAATAGATGCGTTCTACAGAATAATACTCTGTTCCTGTCATATTTCGACTGAGTACTTTACTTCGATTTTGAGATGCCTTCTAGGTTGAATTAGACTAAGCTCTGAATAATAAAAATTATAGATCTATCTCTTATCTTTAATTTGAGAATTGAATCATTTAAATCCGATATATATAGTGAAAGTTATGATAATTTTTCAGTGACTATATAAATATGGATTTCGAATTTAGGACTATTATATTCATAAATTTAAATACTTTTGTATGATTTGAATGAACTCGAGACATAAACATAAAAGTTATAGTTTTATGACTAATCTTTAGGTAGAAATTGGAATTTTCGCAATTCGAGAAATATAGATCCAGATACGATTATTTTTCTAGGGTATGTTGTATCGAAAATTTATTGAAAAACTAAGATTGTGAAATATTGAGAAGAAACTGATTTACTCTAATGTTGATATATGATTTAACGATTAATTTATGACCAATGAATTAGATTAAGGTATTGGAAAGGCTGAAAGAATGATAATTCTCATTGGTTAGAAAATTTGAAGTAGATACTCTCTCAAGAAGTAAGTGGTTATATGCTTGCATTTAAATAAGAAAAATATCATTATTAAATTTTCTAAATTATTTTCGAAATTTGATTTTATATATTTTAGTGTACGTAAAATATTTCAAAAATTGAATTTGAAATATCTATGTATCATATATATTTTAAATAAACAAATGTGTCACGTTGATTTATTGATATTGACTATTAATGAGCAATTGTTAAATTGATAATATATGAAATAGATTTATGAATTTTGTGAAATGATGCATGGTGTGGTTATTGGGAGAAGAACCTAAGCCCTTATTAAATGACTAGTCATTATCCCTCCATGACACAAACTATCGGGTGTGTGGTGGGGATTAATACCCCATGGTATGTAATCGAATGCGATGGTACATTCATGGCAGAATAACAAAATTAAAGGCGCAGGATAGTTGAATGCTCCACCAACGAAATACAAGAGTTAATGTCAAGGATTGTGGTATTTGTAAACTTAAATTTTTAGATTTATTGGCGGTCTCACCATAGGTCATGGTATATTTTTATTGGGAATAATGATGGTTGTCTTATATTTGAAAATGTGAAATTGTAGGATACATTTGAAATTGAATCATGATAATTGGAAAATTTATTTATTATTGAATGATCTTGTAGTTGACATGATAATTTGAAAAATGTATACGTTTGTTATATTTACTACACAAATCTTGTTTATGTATAACTTGATCACTTATTGGGTATAGTATATACTCACTCCTACTATTTCCATTTTGATTTGAGGTATTAGATGATTCAAATGGAAGCACACTATGTAACTGCTATGAAAACCTATTTTATTGTATGTTTATTTGGTTTAGAATTTGACTATAGTTTGTATACTTAAAATGAAAATCTCCCTCTTATTTTCTTGATTTTTCTTTGGGATTCTTTTTTTTTTTTGTGAAATTTGATATGGATTATTTGAGTAATAACTTGTTTTATGCTCTGAATTTGATTGAATTGGTTGGGCTTGTCTTGTGCATATGTTTGGATTTGAAAGATCGGGTTGGCGTTATGTATGCATGTTTTGAATAGGAATTAACAGAACTGATCTTTTGGTTGTGTGATAAATGAATATTAGTTTATTTTGATTTGTTGAATTATTTTGAAGAATAAACGGATATCGATGAATACTTTGCGATATTTTAATATACGGGTTAAGTTTACCCATATAACACAACGATCATTTCATGCTCTATCCAGGTCGGAACATGACAAATGCCTCGATAAAACTAATATGAAAAGACTAATTATTTTTGGCGGCTGAAAAAACTGCCCAATTTTAGATGAAAGAATTTCTCCTTAAAACCCTTGCTTGTATATTTTTTTTTCTTTTTTTTTTCATTTTTACTTTTCAAAAAAAATGGGCGAAAAAAATATAATTATAATTACTCTTTTGAGAAATTCTATTTATTTTTAAACGTCGAATTCGAAACATATAGAGAGTTATAACCTGTTGAATGAACAAATCACCCCAATTCAACCTAATGCTAGCGTTTCACCACATCATGACAAATGTGAATGACAAGAATTTACCACAATAGTTTCAAACTTATAAATTTACTTGTATTTTCAGTTTTATAATGGGAAACAATTACTTATTAATGAATTGAGAACAGGAAAAGCAAAAACACCCAAGCTAGAATCACAAACAAAGACTTACGAAAAGCAGCGAGAGGTATTGTAATTGTAACTAGTAGTTGCGCTTGAGAAGGATAAATAATTGAACTGCAAGTCCCTCCTCATCTTTGATGCGAGACAAACCTTCAACTTTTTTGGCATATCGATCATATAATTCACCTAAGATCTCATTTCCAAAGGCTTTGCTAATAATTTCCTCCGAGACAACTCTGATTTCTTCAGCTGATGATATGGAGAGATACCCATCATTCAATTCTTCCAATCTTGCAATGCTGAAGCACGCATTTCCTAGTACAAGTGACCTTATCTCCGTTGCTGATGGAGAATAGACAGGTACGTTGAATTTGTCAAGTTGATCTTTGTGTACTAATCCCTGTAAAATATTAAATTAATGAGGTTCATGTAAACAAGAGAAGATTTTTAACAATTGCCTCAAACTTCTAAAAATTTAATGTAAACTGTGAACAGAAATAACAGTCAAACGAATTTTGTTTATCGAAGTAAGGTTTCCCTGATCCAAGGACAACGCCATTCCTCTAATAAGTATTGGACCTAATCCTGCAACATCGGAAGGAGTGAAAACTTGGCCTGGGCATATGCATGCTCTTTAACGAAATGCTCTGGACCCACACGATTTAAGTAATCTTTTATAAATTATGATGAACTCACATAAAAAAGAAGAATCCGAGTAGAAAATTAAGAAAATTCAATATTTTGTAAAAAGGGTTTGTTTGAAAGACGATTTCAGTTTGATCTGCAATCTATTGTTACAAATAATTCATTATTTTGTAGATAGGGTTTGTTTGAAACACAGTGATTTCAGTTTGATATATAATCTATTGTTATAACTATATCCAATCGTTGGATTTAGTAGAACCCACAAATTATATAATTTTTTATAAAACGAAAACAATTGAAAAAATAATTAACATTTAGAAGAAAGATAGATTTATGTATTTGGTGTTATCTTATGATGTGGCAAGCATTGAAAATGAAGTTTTCTCTGGCTCCAGGGAGGAAAGAATGTGCAAAATATTTTATTTACATAAACCTCAGTTAATGGGAAGGCATACAAATTGGCATCAACAAGGTAGGATTCTCCAGAGAAAAAATAAAAACCTATTTTGTGCGAGAGATTTTATTTTGTGAGAGAATTCTAATAAACCAGCATTAGCAAAGTTGTTTGATTAACAATAAGGCTTGTTATTGTTCGTACTTCTAGTTGTATCGACAGTGCATGTAATTTATTAAAAAGATAATGCTTCAGAATATAATTTTGCTCACCTCATTAGCTATATCAACAAGGCAAGACTCTAAGTATTGGAGGAGAGGGCCATAAATCGATTTTGATGGATGCATCCCATCTTGCCTTCCCGTCATAAGTATGGAGATCAACCCACCTGGAACAGTCTCCTCTGCTCGAGCATGAAGAAAGGACTCCATGTCCTTGGCAAATTGAGCTACGAAAGCCGCCACTACTATTTGGTTATGCGCATTTGCATAAGTAATCCTTCCCTTATTGCATGCCGGGGAGTTCAAGTCACTGACCTCTTTTGGGACACCAGAAAGCCAGTGGAGTGCATAAGTACAATTAAAGAATTTTATCGAGGCTTTCGGAAACAACCTTCTATGAAAAGAGCCTGGAACTCTGGCTACAAAGTATTTTCGATTTGTTGGAAGGCTAGCAAATAGAGTGTTGGAATCATTGGAAACATGGTCATTGAAAAAGCATTGAAATTCAATGAGATCATGAATCTCGGCATCATGGCCTGCCATTTGATGTCGGTGCTCTATGGCCTCTATAATTTTCTTGACTGTAATGAATGTATTAAGTCTCAAATTGATGTTAGAGTCACAAATGCAGCAGCTGATGTGAAAAGAAAAGGAGATTTGCCTGTTTATTAGAATAGTTATCATAGCTGTCTAGGCCAGCTCCACCTTTCATAGCATATGCCTCTACTGCTTCCATCTCTCTCTCTCTCTCTATCTATCTGAGGGATCTAGCATCACTAGGGAAGCAATCTATAAATATTCTTGCATATAGAACAAAGAAACACTATTATAACCAAAATCAACTCTCATACTCTCGTCTCAAACCACTAGCCATAGATTTTGTTGCATAACATTGTTTTTATGCAAGGAATAGAACATAAGGTCCGCCGACCCGTCGATGTCGACCCCTCAAGCAAAATACAAAACAGCCATCAAAATTATAAAAAAAAAAAAAGGGAAAAAAGAGAGAGTGTGTAAGGCCCCAATCTAAAAAAAAATGTTTATTGCTCACCACATGGCACATGCACACACAACACTTATTGTTATATACTTGACAAATAACATGTTGGGCCTTCACTCTACTATAGTATGTGTTAGAGAGAGTTATAGAGAGAAAGAGAGACAACGAGAGAGAACAAGGAAGAGAAGCCTACCTTTCCCTCACAAAAATCACCCCCAAACTCCATTGAATCACCCATCTAACCTTGGATTCAACATCCTCCATCCAATTATTGAGTGTCCCCAACATAAGGAAGTGTAGAAAAGCAGTGGAACAACCCAAGGACAAGCTGAAATCACTTGGGCAGTTAGGGGTTTGATGAACAAGCACATAGGAGAGTAAAGTGGATTTTAAACTTTCAAAGATAAGTACTTTGTATGTAATTATTAAATTGATGTCTAATAATGCTTTAAAACATGTTTGGGCTAGGATTATGTTGCTGGAATATAGATGAAATACTTTAGGAGAAAGAGGATTTCGTTCTTAGATGAAAACCTACAAATTTTGCATGTTGGACAGCCTGACTAGTTTATAGTTTTTGATCTATAACTTTTTCTGCAAAACTCAAAATCATGTGAGGTTTTCTTCTGAAAAACTAGACTTCTCTAGCTTTAGAATGACATATGATTCACATGATATCATTGAGAAATGGATTTTTGGCGAATTTTCAAAGTTGTATGTTTCTGCAGAAAAATTATCCTGTTTTCTGCCCTGTTTCTGCACTGATCTACCTTTCAAGATGATTTAGGCTGAGGTTTAAACATAGAAATTGTAGCTCTATCTCGTATCTTTAAATGGCCACTAAAATCACCTTATTCGGATATTTGTAGACGAAATTATATTATTTTTCCCATGACTGCGCATGAAATATTGTAATCTGTGGACTGTAACATTGTTTGAATTAGTACTCCTTGTGCAATTAGAATTGAATTTGGCTATAAACATGAAAGTTGTAATTCTAAATCTTAAGTTTGTGTGGCAATTGGATTTATCTTAATCCTGATATGTAACTCAAGATATGATAGTTTTAGTGAGACTTGTTTGTATTGATAACTCATTGAAATAGCCCAATGGAATGCTATGAGTGAGCTAGTAATACAAATTGCTTATTTATGATATTTGGCGATAAAACTAGTACAAATCATTTGGTAAATATGTTGATATCGGGATACTTACTTGCTTGCTATGCATGCCTTTGGTCCCATGTGTACTTGCTCAGTTTAAACTGATCTCAATATCCTTATTTTAAGGTGATTTGGGAGACGAGAGGGAATTATCGGGTAAAGGCACTTGAGCCGAGGGATTTAAGATCCCTACTTGTCTTCACTCTCTTAGGCATGTAACTATTGATACTTTTTGAAAAGTTTATGTTATGTTGCATATATAGATGTATAGTTTGGACACAAGAAACACTTTTATAAATAGTTTGTGGATATTAAAGTATTAATATATATGGTGTTTTGTGCTGGGCGGCCAGGTGGGCCATTGATGCCAACTTGTCTAATGATAGAAGTGCTATTTTGATTTGGTCAGATTCTTGTATTTACCCCAGGTGACCAACAGTCACTAAATAAGGGAGACTCTGCCATATTTTCATCTGAAAGATCAAGGAAATGGTTTCCTTTTCATTTAAATCTCCTTCCGTGTTATCACACACGGGGAGTGCGACTGTCACGAGTTTGGACGTCGCATTTTAAATGTTGCCTCCGCTATATGCAGATCTGTTCCATTCAGCTAGGGGATGCGATGCCTGAATAACGGGTCGTCATAGATGGTATCAGAGTCCAAGATTTTGGGTAATCTACACCTAGGCTTTGGACCATAGGTATAGGTTCTAGCTAGCGGGTGGTTTAAATCATAAGTGACGTTGTTTGTTGTTTGCATTCATCAGGTAACTGGCACGCAAAATGGTTAGATCCATGAGACTAGATGAAATACCTCATGAGGAAGAGCATAGGGATGATGAGCAGAGGCAGGAGCCTCCATCTCAGACAGCAGGTAATCAGAGGCCAGAGGGCCCAGACCTAGAGCAGGCCTTAGCTGCTTTGATGGTTTTGGTAGGTACTATGTCAAGGGATATTTGTAAACTGACAGAGAGACTGTCTCAGCCAGTGATAGGGAGTGAGACTGTAGACGTCTCTTTAGCCACTGTGGTTACCCCTACTTCTTCAGCTATGTCAGTTTCAGTGACTCTAGTGGTCTCAGTTGATTTCATGTCACGTCAAATTAGATCAAATAAAGATCGAACCACTGAGTACAGAGAAGGACAGGAAGATAGGGGAAACACATGTGTACCTTGAGATGACTGGGGATTCAAAAAACTAATGACTGAGTTCAAAAAGATGGAGCCGATGATCTTTTCAGGGAGTGATAATCCTCAGGTGGTAAAGACCTAGGTTGTAGAGATGCAGAGACTCTTTTCTGAGTTTATGCTTATAGATGAGTATAAGGTTAGACTGGCTACCCACTATCTGAAGGAAGCTACCTATGTGTCTTGGGGTGATTTTACTCAGATCTTCCACAAGCGATATGTACCGACATTCATTAGAGATGAAAGGAGACAAGGCAATCAGACTGGCTACCCACTATTTGAAGGAAGCTACCTATGTGTCTGAGTTTCTGAATTTGAGACAGGGCAATCAGACGGTTACCTAGTATGAGGACCGTTTTGCTAGCTTATCAGTGTATGCTCCAGAATTAGTTGATACAGATAGAGCTAAAAGGTTTAGGAGAGGACTACGATCCTTCTTCCAGAGATACCTCGTAGCCCAGTATTTTACGACTTATCGGGATCTTGTGAATAATACAAAGGCATTGGAATTGGTTACTGAGGACAGACAAGAAAGATTCCGAGGAAAGAGGCCAATGAAAGTCCAAACTCAAAGCATGAAGAAGAAGGAAAAGAAGAGGTGTTTTGAGCAGGGAGAGGGCTCCTGTAGGAGGCCTTCATGTCCTAGTTATGGGAATATCCATACAGGACCATGTGAAGGAGGAACCAGACTTCATTTCATTTGTTTTCAGCCAAGACATTATGCTTCATGTTGTCCCCTTAGGTCCGAGCAGCCACAGCTTGCCCCTCTGCAGCATGTTCTACCACCTAGACCCTTACCTGCTCAACAAGTAGCAGCTCTCCAGTCCCATTGAGGCCAGGACCACCTAGACCAGCCCTACCACCATGACCACAGCAAAGGAACCTCAAGGCATGTCCCCAGTCCCAGGAGGTCAAGCTAAAGTTCATGCAATTACTGCTCTGGAGGCTCATGCATCACCTGAAGTGATTACAAGTAAAATGAAATTATTTTCTTATGACGTTCAAGTCTTGATTGATCCGGGTGCCATGCATTCATTCATTTCCTTAGCATTTGCCATACTTTTGCCGTATGGGTCTGAACCTCTAGAGCAAAGGTTGTAGGTTGCTACACCATTTGGTGACGAGGTTCTGATTATTGAGATTTATAGAGGCTGCATTGTGAACTTCCAAGGGCATAAGTTTAGCATTGATTTGCTACCATTGGAGTTGATAGATTTAGATGTAATTCTGGATATAGATTGGTTATCATCTAATTATGCACTAATTGATTGTCACCGAAAGACTGTTTGTTTTTCACTACCTGGACGGTAGCAGATTTTGTTTATTAGTGATAGATTTATCATAACTCCAGTTATATCTTGTATTCGAGCAACTAGGATGCTTTCCAAGGGTTGTCAAGGGTACTTAGCTTATGTCATTGAAGACAAGAAAGAACAACCTCAGTTTCTCGACATACCGGTGGTTTGAGATTTCCCGGTGTATTTCATGATGATTTGCTCGGATTACCTCCCGTCCAAGAGATAGAATTCCCTATTTATGTAATGCTAGATACTAGTCTTATTTCTATGACTCCATACAAAATGGCACCAATTGAGTTAAAGGAGTTGAAAACTCAATTGCAGGAACTTGTGGACAAAGGATTTGTTCGTCCCAGTGTTTCTCCTTGGGGTGCACCGGTGTTATTCGTAAAGAAAAAATATGGTTCCTTGAGGTTGTGTATTGACTATCGAAAATTGAATCAAGTAACAGTCAAGAATAAATACCCCTTGTCGAGAATTGATGATCTGTTTGATCAGTTAAGAGATGCCACGATTTTCTCTAAACTGGATCTCAGATCAGGCTATCATCAGATTAGGGTCAAGGAGGAAGATATACCAAAAACAACTTTTCATACCTGCTATGGCCACTATGAGTTTCTAGTGATATCATTTGGGTTAACCAATGCCCCAACAGTATTTATGGATCTAATGAACCGTGTCTTCAGACTCTATCTGGATAATTTTATTGTAGTGTTTATTGATAATATCCTGGTGTATGCCAAAGATAGAGCTCAACATGAGCAGCATCTTCGCATGACCTTACAAATTTTGAGAACTGAGAAATTGTATGCCAAGCTAAGTAAATGTGAATTCTGGCTTAGCGAGGTAACATTCTTAGGTCATATTGTCTCTGGTAGAGGGCTTTCTGTAGATCCAAAGAAGGTTGAAACAGTTGTTAACTGATCCACACCTACTACAGTTACAGAAGTGCGTAGTTTTTTGGATTTGGCAGATTATTATCGCAGATTTGTTAAGAATTTCTCTTCGATAACTGCTCCATTTACGAGATTGACTCGTAAGAATACACCTTTCCAGTGGGATGAATAGTGAAAAGTTAGTTTTCAGATGCTAAAAGCTAGGCTCATATCAGCCCCAGTGTTAACGTTACCGGTTGGTGGACAGGATATGTAATCTTTAGTGATGCATCTAGAACCGGTTTGGGTTGTGTTTTGATGTAAGGGCCGAATGTAATAGCCCATGCTTCCAGCCAGTTGAAATCTCATGAGATGAACTATCTGACACATGATCTAGAACTTGCAGCCATTATCTTTGCTTTGAAAATTTGGAGACACTATTTATATGGTGAGTACCGGGAGATATTCACCGATCATCAGAGTCTCAAATATCTATTTACTCAAAAGGAATTGAATTTGAGGCAACGCAGATGGCTCGAATTATTGAAGGATTATGATATTACTATTCAATATCAACCCAGTAAAGCCAATGTTGTTGCAGATGCACTCAACCACAAATCGATAGTGTCTGTCGCGTCTTTACGGGTAAGAGAGCATCATATGATAGATGAGTTTGAAAAGCTAAGGATTGTTGCTGAAGTTACCACTCAGGAATCTCTTTTGGCTTGGTTTATGGTCCGACCAAATTTATCGGATCGCAGTAGGGATACCCAACAAACTGATACAATGACGATTAAGCTCAAAGGAGATCTTCTTAAAGGGGGAAGCCCGAATTCAATATATCGAGCGAGAATTAGATTTCGAAATAGATTGGTAGTTCCAAAAATGTAAGAATTGTGGAGATTGATTTTGGAGGAAACCCATAATTCATCCTTTTCTATTCATCCAGGATCCACTAAGATGTATAGGGATTTGCGTCAATCCTTTTGGTGGCCTGGTATGAAGAGAGATGTTACCGATTTTGTTCGGAAATGCTTGACATGTCAACAAGTAAAAGCCGAGCACCAGAGGCCAGGGGGATTACTCGAGCCACTCCCTATTCTTGAGTGGAAATGGAAGCATGTTACCATGGATTTTGTCTCAGGTTTACCTAGGACTCCCGGGGGTTTTGATGCTATTGGGTTATAATGGATCGTCTCACTAAATTAGCTCATTTTCTCTTTGTAGCAGTGACTTATTCCACAGAGAAGCTGGCTAAAATTTATGTGGATGAGATTGTAAGACTACATGGCATACCAATATCTATTATCTCTAATAGAGATCCAAGATTTCCCGATTTTGATAGAGTTTTCAGTCTAAGTTGGGGACTAAACTTAACTTCTTTATGGCATATCATCCTCAGACAGATGGACAGTCATAGAGAACTATACAGACTCTAGAGGACATGTTGAGAGCTTATGTTTTGGAGCTCCGTGGTAGTTGGGTCGAACATTTAATGCTAGTGGAATTTACTTATAACAACAGCTATCACTCCAGCATTGGTATGACACCATTTGAAGCACTATATGGGAGAAAATGCAGAACCCCTCTTTGTTGGGACGAAGTAGAAGAGAAACAGGTACTTTCATCTGAAACAGGACCTGCTTATTGGCAAAAAACCACAGAAAAAGTTCGAATCATTCGAGATAAGCTCAGAACAGCTCAATCTCGCCAAAAGAGTTATGCTGATCAAAGGCGCAGAGAATTGGAATTTGAGGTCAGAGATAAAGTTTTTCTCAAGATTTCTCCAATCAAAGGGGTGATGAGGTTTGAAAAGAAAAAGGGAAAGCTCAGCCCTAGATTTATTGGTCCTTTTGAAATTCTAGCCAGAGTTGGGCTATCTGCTTACGAGTTAGCTTTGCCTTCGACACTTGAGGGAGTTCACCCTACCTTCCATGTTTCTTTGTTGAGGAGGTACGTTCATGATCCTACGCATGTCATCAGCTATGAGCCACTTCAGGTTGCAGAATATCTAACTTACGTTGAGCAACCGATTTTGATATTGGATTCTCGAGAGCAGAACTTAAGTAGCAAAATAATTAGGTTGGTAAAAATCCTGTGGAGATATCATACCTCGGAGGAGGCATCTTGCGAGCTAGAGTCAGACATGAGGGAGAGGTATCCTTATCTTTTTGAGCACGAGCGACGATCCGGAAGACCGGATCGTTAAAGGGGGAAGAATATAAGGTCCCAATCTAAAAAAAAAAAATGTTTATTGCTCACCACATGGTACATGCACATACCATACTTGTTGTTATGCACTTGACACATAACATGTTTGGCCCACACTCTACTTTTGTATGTGTTAGAGAGAGTTATAGAGAGAAAGAGAGAGAGAGAGCAAGGGAGAGAAGCCTACCTTTCTTCTAAATTCGTCAATCTCATTTCCCTCACAAAAACCACCCCCAAACTCTATTGAATCACCCATCTAACCTTGGATTCAGCATCCTCCATCCAAGTGTTGAGTGTCCCCAACATAAGGAAGTGTAGAAAAGGAGTGAAACAATCCAAGGATAAGCTGAAATCACTTGGGCAGTTAGGGGTTTGGATGAACAAGCACATAGGAGAATAAAGTGGATTTTAAGCTTTCAAAGGCAAGTACTTTGCATGTAATTATTAAATTGAAGTCTAATAATGCTTTAAAACATGTTTGGGCTAGGATTATGTTGTTGGAATATAGATGAAATGTTTTAGGGGAAAGAGTATTTCGTTCTTAGATGAAAACCTAAAAATTTTGCATGTTGGACAGTCTGACTAGTTTATGGTTTTTGATCTATAACTTTTTCTACAAAGCTCAAAATCATGTGAGGTTTTCTTCTGAAAAAACTAGACTTCTCTAGCTTTAGAATGACATATGATTCACATGATGTCATTGAGAAATGGATTTTTGGCGAATCTTCAAAGTTGTATGTTTTTATAAAAAAGTTATCCTGTTTTCTGCCCTGTTTCTACACTAATATTTGCTGTGATTTTTAGCTACCTTTCAGGATGATTTAGGCTAAGGTCTGAACATAGAAATTGTAGCTCTATCTCTTATCTTTAAATGGCCACTAGAATCACCTCATTCGGATATTTGTAGAAGAAGTTTTACTTTTCCCATAACTACGCAAGAATTATTGTAATCTGTGGACTGCAATATTGTCTGAATTAGACTTATTGTCTAATTGGAATTGAATTTGGCTATAAACATGAGAGTTGTAATTCTAAGTCTTAAGTTTATGTGGCAATTGGATTTATCTTAATCCTGGTATGTAACTCAAGATATGATAGTTTTAGTGAGATTGGTTTGCATTGATAACTCATTGAAATAGCCCATGGGAATGCTATGAGTGAGCTAGTGATACAAATTGTTTATTTGTGATGCTTGGTGGTAAAACTAGTATAAATCATTTCGTAAATACTAGTGTTTATATATGAGAAATATAATGAAAAGTGAAGAGGAAATGATGGTATGAAAAATTCTTCTGAAAGCTTGTGCGAAGCCTACGGGCGAAGCTTGAGGAATTTTGATTGTATTTCTTCTCCTTTCGAGAGTAGAATTAGAAACAAACGAGGTGTTTGAGGCACCTAACATAAAAAAAACCTCAATTTTTCTTTAAAATACCAAAATTCGGCTTCCTCTTCCAGACCCTCATACACTAACTTGATTTGAAATTCTATTTCTTTTTTTAATTACTGAGTTATTTAGAACATTGAATTTAGAAAAGAATAGTACCTCTATAAATGACGATCATGTTGTTTTCTTAAAGATATGGTGATTATATGAAATGCTTATACATTTACTACGTTTACATTGTTATATAAAGATGTTGATATCAGGATACTTCTTTTGCTTGCTATGCATGCCTTTGGTCATCTGTGTACTTGCTTAGCTTAAACTGACCCCCGATATCGTTGTTTTCAGGTGATTTGGGAGACGAGAGGGAATCATCGGGTAGAAACACTTGAGCCGAGAGATTTAGATCCCTACTTGTTTTCGCCCTCTTAGACATGTAGCTATTGATACTTTTTGAGAAATTTATGTTATGTTGCATATATAGATGTATAGTTTGGATACAAGAGATACTTTTATACATAGTTTGTGGATATTAAAGTTTATATATATATGGTGTTTTGTGCTGGGCGGCCAAATGGGCCATTGATGCCAGCTTGTCTAATGATAAAAGTGCTATTTTGATTTGGTCAGAGTTTTGTATTTACCCTAGATGGCCAACAGTCACTAAATATGAGAGACTCTGCCAGATTTTCATCTAAAAGATCAAGAAAATAGTTTCCTTTTCATTTAAATCTCCTTCCGTGTTATCACACACGAGGAGTGCGACTGTCGCAAGTCCAAACGTCACATTTTAAATGTTGCCTCCACTATATGCAGATCTGTTCCGTTCTGGTAGGGGATGCGATGCCTGAATAACGGGTCGTCAGAGAGAGAGAGAGAGAGAGACATCCCTCACCTCAACTACCAATAAACCCTATCTATACTTCCCTTCTACCTTCATTTATTAACTTAATAAATAACTAAAAAATTAATTTTTTTAATTAAAAGTTTGAGGTTAAAAAAAATCAAACTTATAAAAAAGGAAAAAGAAAGAAAATTTTGTTTCTTCTCTCTCTAACCATCTGTACACACGATCTGAAAATTGAAAAGGACCTCTTCTCAACCTTATTCGAGTTCACAAGACGAAGATAAATAAACTTGAACTTGAGGTTGAAATTAATGGTGAACGAGAGAGAAAATGGACTGACTTGAAATTATACTTCATTGGAGCTTACATAGTTGAGGGGGCATTTTTGTACTTTTTCCTAAAATTTTTTAACTACCAACTAGCAATCACGTTCAGAATTAAAATTCATATCTATGTAATATTTTTGGACAGCTGTTTCATTAAGTGCCCCCAATTTAACTTTTTTGTAAGATTTGAATACTATCCTAAAATAGGTCTTTTTCATTAATTAATAACTTTCACTCTTCATATTCCCTTTCGTTTAATCCATATCATTTTCTTTTAATATTTTTATAGTTTTCTTTTGAAAAACAAAACAAAATTTTTTCACTACTAAAATTTTAAGAAAACTTCCGATCATCGGAGTTACTTTCTTTCTATTTTCTTTGTTCCCGCCATCCCTTCCGGTCCCTTAATCAAAATCAAAACCAAAATCTACTTAAGTTGTGATCTAACTTTTGAAATTGTAAGTCATAATGTTTGCTTTTCCTAACTTCACAATTTTTATTATGTTTTTAGTTGCAATTTCTTTTTGTTAATATTGAGAAATATCAATAAAAATAATTGGATATGGGCAAGAGTAGTTTGGTAACAGAATCAAAGATGAGTTTGTCAAGTATTGTGTTGTGTTTTAATGCATGCTTAATAATTTACATTCTATTCCCTTTTTTTTCTCTTTCAATTTTGTATATTTGTTTTGACTCCGTTCTTGTTGTGCCCTCTACTTGTCTAGTATTGTGTTGTTGTGCCCTATTTTCATCGTTAACCAGTTAGTCCATGCAGAGGGTTCAGTGCCAATTTAAGGGTAAGGTTCAACCATTTTACACCCACCCAAAATTGGACCATGAACCATCCAAAACTATGGGTTTTATTGCTCAAATGGTTCAACCCTTGAATCCTTCCAAATTGAAATATAACTTCTATCTTTTATATTCATACTTTGAACTTTAAAAAATATCGTTTCTAAGACCTTTTTCTTTTTCTGTATTCTAGCAAAGAAAAAAAATATTTCTCTCTAAAAAATTCGATTCAGTCCCTAAAACAGAGCTTCAAGAGTGGGACTGTTCAAGGTTCACTAATCCGACCCTTAATTGCAAGATCCTATACCATATAGATATTTCAAGTGCAAGATCACATGTTTTGTGACCTTGAACCGGCCGGTTCACACTCATGGTAAGATCTAGGTGAAATTATCTCTCCATTGGTGAAGTAAACAAAAATTTTGGTATGTGTGGGTTGATCCAAATAGAATAATCACTACAAAAAAAAGGCCATTTAGCAGCGGCTGTCTTTACCGGCGGCCGACACAGCTGCTGGCATTGATGGTTCTTCGAGAATTGTTGCTTGGGTAATACTTAGTATGGCACGAAAGAAAAGTTATACTCAGTTTTCATTCCACACAATGTTCAGATTATATCGCACTTGCTTATGGGTGTTTGATTTTGGAGAGTTCTTCCGTTAGATTAGTAAGCATGTAAATTTACTCACCATGATAGACTATATGGGTAATTTCAAGTATGACTGGATGCACAACATGGATATGAGTGGGACACATCATGTATTGTATCTAAATACTTGAATATGCATACCTGTCTACCATAATTGGCTTCCAGAGTTGGATAATTGGCTTGATGAGGTCAATCGTCTCTGTTGGGTCACTGTGATAATGCTTTAAATGAGTAAGAGGAACTAATTTTTGTAATTTGGATTGTTACTAGTAAGTGAATCTGCAATAAAGGGAGTGGAAAATATTATTTGCTTTTTTGTTAATTTTTTCAGGTCTATGTTTTTCAGGAAAATATTGGTTTGTAACAGAATCTGGTTATTCTTACTGTATCATTATTTGTAGGGGAATATCATTCTTTGTAGGAGTAATGAGCATTATGCTGCAATTACATGATACACTGTTGATGGTTTGAGATATATACAGAGAGAAGGAACTATGTTCAGATTGTTGCTCGCTTTTTATGGAGTTAATGAGATTTTCTAATGGCTTGACAGCTTCAATTTGTTTGCAGGTCTCAGCCCATACATCTGCCGGGAAAACTGTGGTAGCATTATATGCAATTGCAATGTCATAGAGGAATAAACAGCGAGTGATATATACTTCACGAATCAAGGCCCTTAGCAATTAAAAGTATAGAGAGTTTAAAGAAGAGTCTTCAAATGTTGGCCTGACGACTGGGTATGTCACCATGGATCCAAATGCTTCTTGCTTGGTATGCTTCTCATAAATCTTTTACTGGTTGGGGCCTGATTTGGTTGCTAATCAGCTGGTCCCATGGCAAGTAAGGACCACAGAAATCTGGCGTAGTATGCTATACAAAAGTTCAGAAATAACGCGGGAGGTGGCTTGGGTTATTTTTTATGAGGTTCATTAAATGCGAGACAGGGAAAGAGGTGTGGTATGGGAGGAGAGTATTGTTATGGCCCCAAAGAATTCTCGGTTGCAAAGGTGTTTACCATTAGGTTTCTGTTTCCCACCGTTAAACAATATTTTGTTCTTCCTTACTAGACTTTTTATTTTTATTTTTATTTTCTTGTATTTGGATTATCTTCATTGATGCTTAAAGTGTTTTATTGATCTTTACTTGCAACAGTATAAACAATATTTTGTTTTATTTGATGAGGATGATGAGAAAGTGAACATTGAAACAATCTTTGGAGTGCGATGGACATGCTTTCTGATGATGGCAAGAAGCTACCCCAGGCCAGATGTCATCTCAATGTTTTATGCGCAAATTCTGATTTCTAAATACAATTAAGAGACAGTTAAGCCAACAGTACAGAAATTTATTCCATCAATAGACCTATGCTAGCGGCCAGGTGGCTACTGGGAAATGTTTGGACCTATACCAGCGGCCAAGTGGCCGCTGGCATAGTCTTTTACCAGCGCCCGCATAGGCAGCGGGAAATCTGGCCGCTGGAGAAGACACCAAATCATTTGGCAGCGGTTTTTGAGTCTTTTACCGTCGGTTTTTGGCCGCTGGTAAAAGGTTTTTTTTTAGTGAATCTTACTATATTTCTACGTTGAGTATTTGTATAAATTAGGATATATATATTTAACCAAAACTCCTAAAGTCAAGATAATTAAATATTTTCACAAATATATAATATGTCAATATATTATGACATATATGTAAACATAATTTGGCATATGTAGAGATATGTTAATAATGATATTGAATAGTGAGCGAGACATCATATGTGATAGAATGATGTCATATATTCCACATGTGATAGAATGACATCATATATGACCATATATGTTACCATCCCCCTCGAACTCAAAGTAGTGAGAAATCCACCATTTTGAACTTGCAAATTAAATTCTGAAATCACTGTGTTGAGTGTGATTGGGTAAAGATATCCATTATCTGAGATTGGGAGAAGTTAGGAACAAGTTGAATTGTGCCAGGAGGGATGTGATGCCACACAAAATGACTACTATTCTCAATATGCTTGGTGCATTCATCGAAGACATCACTGTATATAATTTACATGACTTTGTGATTGTCATAATGAAAGAGGAATCGATGAAGAGGAGGTGACACTCATTTATGGAGGAGCCATCATAACCATAGGATTTCAAAAGTGGTATCATCAAAAGTTTAGAATTTTGCTTCTATACTGGAGCGAGAGACAACTATTTGCTTCTTATTACACCAATAAATGAGGGACATATCAAGAAAGAAATGATTTCTAGAAGTGGAGCAACGATTAGTTGGGTCTTCAACCCAATTAGCATCAGAATATGGTTTTAGTTCCAGAGGATAAGCAAAAGAAGTGAAAGTCATAAAATAAGGTACCTCAAATGTCACAAAAAGCACAGAAAACAACTGAAAAGTCAGAGGTCCATGGTGCATTCATGAATTGGTTTACAATGTGAACCTCCTATGAGATGTTGATATGCGAGATAGTGAGATAAATAAGAGTACCATTAGTTGGCGATAGAGAGTACCATCACTAAGAAAGTCCCATAGTGGCTAAAATGTGAGCATTGGATTCAAAAAGAGTACTCACTCTTTTAGTATCTATGATGTCGCACATGAGATAAGATCAACAACAAATTTTGTTTGTGATAGAAAGTACATAAAGCGATCAAATGAGACCTCAAGACCCAAAAAATAATTAGGAGTACCTAGATCCTTTATCTCAAATTGTTAGTGGAGAAAGAATTTTGGAGTCGAGATACAATTAGTATTATTATCGATGATAGCTATGTCATCGACATAGAGAATAAGAAGATTGTACAAATGACATGTTTTTTGAATAAATAGGGCAAGATCATAAGCACCGGAATGAAGACTGAGAAAACCAATGGTGGAATTGAATTAGTTAAACCATACTCAAGATGTTTGTTTGAGACCATATAAAGTTTAGCAAAGACGACAAACCTTATTTGGTGAATAACCATAAACTGGTGGGGTTGCATGTATACTACTTCGGTGAGATCATCATTAAGGAAGACATTCTTGACATCTATCTAAAATAACAGTCAATGTCTACTAGCAATAACAAAAATTAGGTGGCAAAATGAGGTCAATCGAGTTAAAGGAGCAAATGTCTCCTCTACTCTTGTGTGAAACCCTTCACTATAAGTCATGAACAAATGAACCAGATTTTCTTAGAGGTAAATCAACAATTCCAAGTCTTGGTGCTGGTGAAAGCGACTAGTTCTTATATTATTGCTTTCTAACATAGGTGTTCTTGTGGTAGGTGATTCACACAGAGACAATAGTAAAATAAATATGAAAATCTTAAAGTCGGATATTAGGGAAACTTGCTCGATCAAATTGACAAATGAGTTGGGTTTGGAAGTAGGGGACTCAATTGAAAGAGTAGGTAATAATTCCATGCTTACACAACATTCGATTGGAGCACATGGAGGTGAGGTCGAGCTATGAGAGGAACCTACAAGAGAAATGTCATGAAACAATGATAGTTATGTTGAAAAAGAATGGTTGAGATTTGGTTATCTAGAATTTGAAAGACTTGAGAACACACTACAATACAAGTGAGTTATTCTGACGGACTAAAACCGTCTCCTAAATATGATAAAACTGTTGGCAAAAGCTTCTCCGACGGATGGGGTTTTAGTCGGTAATACACCAGTAGGGATAGGTGTATTCCGACACTTTTCATGACCGTTGAAGCATGTCATATATTTATAGTAACGGTCAGAAAATGTTGGTAAAATTACGCTAAATATGGGTAAAAATTACTATATTTTATCATCAGTTACCATTCGGTTACTACTTGGTTACTATTCAGTTACTACTTGATTTTGATTATCACTCGGTTACGACTCCGTTATTATCACTCCGTTAGCACAAGTATTATTTTTGTCATCGGTTACTACATAACTGTTAAGAAATGTAACTATCATTTAGATACGGTTATTTATATGTTAGGAAATGTTATAACTTTTATCGTCGGTTACCACTCGATTACTACTCGGGTACCACGATTGTTACCTTTTATCGTCGGTTAGTCATTTATGGTCGATTAGTACATATGTTCATATGTTATATCGGTTACTGCAGTCATTTATCCGTTAGCAAATGTTACTATTTCGTTAGTTATCACATACTACGATTACCACACAAACTGACATTTTAGGAAATGTTATAAACTATAAAATAAAGAAATTACTAAAATAATAAAACATCTTGTATTATTATTGAGAATGATTGATACATTAATAGAATAAGAAAAAAAATATTACATATCAAATAACTATATATCTTCTCTTCTCTTCTCTTCAGCATATCTTCTGCCCCAAATATGTTTGAGTCGCAGCATCAACCTTCATGTCAATCTATTCATAAAAAGGGTTATAAAAAAATATTATCTTTTCTAAATGGAGTATGTCAATCCATTCATAAAAATAAAAATTGTTATAAATAAAAATATTACCTTTTGGATGCAGTCACGTAAAGATAATGATTGTTGGTTGGGAGCTAAGAATACAAATAATTTAGATTATTATTAAAAGCAAAAATGAAATTGAAATTAGTAATATTGTGTGAAAACAAAAAAATAACATTCGTACTTAAATCTGAACTAAATCAGATGATTGGTTTCTTCAAAATCAAGTTGCTCTAGGATGATTGTGATTCTTCAAAAATACTCATCCTTCGTTTAATTCATCCAAAATGAGCACAAGTTGTGAAAATTTAAAATATTTCAAAATATAATATAATCTAAATTTTACTTAAAAAAAAATATGTGATTACCTGCTTCACGAAGATTTTGGTTGATTCACAAGCAAGAGTTTTGAGCGGAGATAAGAGGTTTTGAGGGGAGGAAGGGAAAGAGGGGAGGAAGTGAATGATTTATAGAATATTTGGTTTATTTTACCGCCTTGGTTTATTTCACCGCCTAAACAAATTTTCAAAATTTTCAAAAATCCGTCAATTTTTTTCGCTTTTTTTAACCTTTTTACCGCCTTTAGATCATCAAGTTTTTACCGCCTTAGAGTTTAATTTTATCTTAATCTACCGTTCTGTTTTTTATTATATCATCAAAAATTTTGTATTTTCATTTGTATTTTTATTTCTGTTACCAATTATTACTATAACATTACAACATTGTTACTATGTTATGTTATAATATTATTACTAAATTACATTAAAAACTTTTAATTTTATATTATTATATTATTTAAATTAATAATATTAATTATACCATTATTCTACATAATTCATATTTAAAATTTTTTATATATTAATTATAGTATTATTGATTGAAAGGCCGGTTCTCGTCCCATGACACATACCTACACGGGTGCCTACGCGGCATGCATGGTAGTCCATGCAAATGTGTGCGTGGGCGCCCGCATGGCATGAGTGGCATATGCCCCCGCGTAGGGCAACAGCGCATGCAAGCGCCCGCGCAAGACGCCCGTGCGGGCGCCCGGCTATGCCAACACGGACGCCCGGCTATGCCAACACGGGCGCCCGGCTATGCCAACGCGAGCGCCCTAGCATGGGGCATGCACACATGGAATCGCCCCCGTAAATTAGTATATTATTAAATTAGTAATTTATATATTATTATTTTAAATTATTAATATTATTATTTAAAAATTATAATAATATTTAATCAATCAAGCAATTCTCACAAAAATTAAGCAGTAAATTTTGTTAAAGTCCCAAAAACATTTTACATTTTGGTATCAGCCGTCAAAATTTTTTATTTATTTTTGTTTCAACCGCGAAAAATTTAGTTTTTGCGCCAAATTATCATGTTACTTACTTGCTATATGTCTATTTCTTTTTTTTTTCTTTTTTACTTTCTTTGTTTGCTTTTATTTAAACAAAAACAATCTAAAACAATTATTAAATTAAATTGACTTTGTGTTAGGAAAATCAAACCACCTTACCATCAAATTCAAATAAAATTCATTAAAATTCATTGTCTCATTATGGTTGGAAGATGATATGATGGTTTTAACAAAATTAATCAAATCACTTGAAAAATAAAATTCATTGTGTATGATATTTTGTTTTTGACAAAATTGGGGTAAAAATTTTAGATTACTTTATTGTTAAATTTTGTTAAACTACTTGTAAGATTAACATGATGAACTAAGAGGTGTTATCTAAATATCAATTGCGTTTTTCTAAGATTGGTTACTTTAATCAATGAACTAAATTAAATCTAGCCTTAAGTATCTATCCAAGAATAATGTTACTAGTATAACATAAATTTTATTTTCGCCCCTAGCAACATTAACTTGGTCTTGATGCCTAAATGTCAATAATGATAATTGAGCAATTGAGTAAATATTTATTCTATCTTATCATATCACTTGTTAGTGGGTGAGATGGATACTGTCAGTGGGTAGTACAACTAATAAACACGATGTTGTTAGTTGTTGGTGAGTGGTACAACCTTAAATTTATTATTACATAATTTGATATTATTCTTTTAAATATTATTCTTAAAAGAGATGACAAATACTATAAATACATACTATTCAATACATACTACTCAATAGTGACTCAATTGCGCCATATATATATATATATATTAATATTAAACTCTAATAAACTCTAATATCCTATGTACTGTTTCATATGAAGTGAATGTAATATGTTCAAAAAATAAATCAATCATGATTGAAACTTTATAGTAAATCATAGTAAAGACTTTATTATGTGGTTTATTCATCATGTAATAAATTGGTACAATGATATTAACAAATGGAAACAGTATAATTTGTATTTTGATATGAAAGTTTAAGTAAAAACTAGATTTAATCATTTGTTTAATTAGATTAATCTGGCAAGACAAACCGCGAATACTCTACTACTTATAAGGAGTTGTAAGAGTATAGATATGAAAAAATTAACAAATTCTAAAAATTAATTCTAAAAATTACATTGCATTGCATGAAAACTATAGAGAAATGGAGGCAATGAGTATAATAATATAGTGATTAAGAAAAAAAGAGAAAAATTGTGAAATGTAGTAATTAGTTAGTAAGTAGTTAGTAAATACTTTGTAAGTAAGTAATAAAAATCACAAGGCGGTATTAATTAAAAGTATAAAAAAAATTGTGAGAAATTAAAAAACACGGTAATGAAAAAAGATGCGGTAATAAAAAAAGAGGCGGGAGAAAAAGCACGAAAGTGAAGTTTTAAAAATTTGTCTGTGAAAATTATATATTATAAATTCAATTCAGGCGATTCCTTCAAAGTTCTTGTCCCCAAACTCTAACTCAAAAATTTTTCATCATTCCCTTCAAAGTTCTTCTCCCCAAACTCATTTAAACCTCTCACTCATACTTTACAAAATTTTATCTGGGAAAGCTCTTCTCCTTAACTCATTTAAACCTCTCACTCATATTTTACAAAATTTTATCTGCCATCAAAATTTCTCCATCCTTCCCTTGCTCTTCTTCCCTAACTCATTTAAACCTTTTACTCACACTTTATAAAGTTTTATCTTGCATATTTGAAAGAACAACAATGAACATTATACGAAAAATCACAACTACTCCAAGTTCAGTCGAATAAGCTCAATCATCCAACATATTACCCAGGTTTTAAAAAATAAACATATTATTTTTATTTTAATTTGAGCTTTAATATTAAAAAAGAAAATTTTCAAAAAATTAGCGCAGAAAAGGAAAAATTTTGTGAAAACTTATTTTCAAAATTTGTTTATGAAAATAGAGAGAGATTGTTACAGCGGAAGTGTAAAAATTTTGTAAAAAAATTGAAAATATTTTGGGAGATAAATAATATAATAAATATATTATTATAAATTATATTATAAATTTACCAATTTAGATCAAATTATCGAACTAATGTACTTTTTCATAATATAATATTTGTATAATAATCATTTAATTATTATTAATATTATATTATATAACTTAATTAATTATTTTAGATGTGAAAAAATATTTCATGCGGTGTGAATATTAATAATTTTAAATCATTTGGTTCGTTAAACTCTAAATAATTTTCTTAATTTTTATTATTATTAATTTAAATAAAATTACTAGTAATTTAAACAATTAAAAAATTGCTTGCCTGCACCGTATTAGGCTTTTACAAGCGCTTGACCCTGCTCGCGTGGGTGCCCGCGTAGGCAGGCGCTGCGCGCATGCGAGCGCCCGTGCGGGCGCCTGCCCTTGCTCGAGCTGGTGCCTGCGAAGGCAGGCACTGCGCGCTGGCAGGCGCACATGCGAGCGCCTGCCCTTGCTCACGTTGGCACCCGCGTTGGCGGGCGTTGCGCGCAGGCAGGCGCACATACGAGCACCCGCACTGGCGCCTGCCCATGCTCGAGCGGGCGCCCGCGTGGGCAGGCGCCCCGCGCAAGCAGCGCCCGTGCAGGCCCCTGCCCTTGCTTGTGCTGGCACCCGCATTGGCGGGCGTTGCGCGCAGGCAAGCACGCATGCAAGCGCCCGCACTGGCGCCTACCCATGCTCAAGCGGGCGCCCACGTGGGCAGGCGCCCTGCGCAAGCAGCGCCCGTGCGGGCGCCAACGGGGCAGGTGCCCCGCACAAGCAGCGCCTTGCTCAGCTTCCTTTTATTTATTATGCAAAAAATGGAAAAGTGTTGCAAGCACCCGGATTCGAACGTATGACCAGAAGTGAGCTGAATATTTGGAGTGTTAACCATTAATCCACAACTTTCTTGTGTAAGTTTCTCTTTTTTTTTTTATTTCTTTCTTTCTTCCTACCAATCTCAATCTCACCTTTTTTTTTGCCTCCCTATTTCACTCTCACTTCTTTTTTCCCTATGTCACTCTCACCTCTATTTTTTTCTTTTTCTGGGAGTTTTTTTTCCGTTTTATATTCTCTTTGAATTATTTTTTTTTTCCAATTTTAACATATTCAAAACCAATGATATTTAAATTGAATATTATTAATGAATTATCATTTATTAATTTTAGATATTTTGAAGGGGAAATATTTGTGATTAAATATATATATATTTTTAAATTATTAATATATTATAATTTAAATTTCATACTTATTAGAAAAACAAAAAATTAGAAAAAAAAAACAAAAACAATAAAATTAAATGAAATAGAATAATGGATGATATAAAAATTAATTGTTATAAGAAATTTAAAATATATTGTTAAAAATTAAAATATAGAAAATTTTGAAAAATTGATGATATTTTTATAATTTATAAAATCTCGATACTATATAAAATCTAGGGAAATAGTGTTATATAGTTTTTTAAAATTTCATAAAATAAAAATAAAAGTTAATATATGTAATTTTGTACTATTTAGAAAAATTTTAAAAATGAAAGTAAATATAATATTTATAAATAAATGATATTTTTTTATTTTTAATTTTCAAATTATTAAATCATAAAACTTTTCAAAAATTCTTTATACATTTTAAAATTTAAAAAAATGTATATAAGTTAATATTAAATTAGTATAAATAATTAAAATATTTAATAAAATTATTTAATGTATATAAGTAATGTATGTTAATAAATATTAAATAAATGTATGTTAATAAAAAATAGAAATAAATATAATGATAATAGATTAAATAACGATTATATATCACAAATTTATCACTATATAAAATTACTTATCCACTTACCATTTACTTAATATCTATTTACCACGACTATATATCACAAACTTATCACTAACTTATCACTAACTTACCACTATATAAACTTAATTACCCAATTACCATCTACTTATCACTAATTTACAACTAACTTACCACTATATAAACTTACTTATCCACTTACCATCTACTTATAATTTACTTACTATCTATTTACCACGACTATATATCACAAACTTATCACTATATAAACTTACTTATCCACTAACTATTTACTTACCACTAACTTACTACTATATAAACTTATTTATTCACTTAGTCATCTACTTACCACGACTATATATCACAAATTTATCACAAACTTACCACTATATAAACTTACTTACCCACTTACCATCTACTTACCACCTACGTACCTACTACTTCTATTTATCATTATCACAATTGAATATTGTTTTACAGACGGTTGTGGTAGTTTTACCTACAGTTGATAAATTTTTCTTCACAGACATTTTAGTCAGTTGATAAAAACCTATATTTTCCGACGGGTTTGTCATAGTGCGTCTTTATAAATCTTAAAAACCGTCACTAAAAGTCACCGTCATTAAAAATTACCGTCGGCACAGCGCTTTAATTTTGCAGTGACATTTTGTGTTCCTAAAAGATCACATGTATAGAAATACGGAGATTTTGAGACAAGGAGTCCCAACACCTGTAATACCAAAACCCTATGCCAAATTGTATTGGTATCTTCCATCCTATGGGATAAACTTTGATGTAACAAATTTGAATCACTTCACCTTAAAACAATTAAGGAATATGAAATTTTGGATTCGGGTTGAACTAGTATTAGAGGTCAAAATTTTGGTTCCAATACTTTGAAAAAAAAATGTATCCAACACCTTTAGTTCACAATTACCTACCACTTGCCCATGTTTTTGTTTCTTTTCTTTTGAAGACATGTGGTAAACAATGCAGGAGGACATTAAGTGGTTGCTTATTATGATGGGTTTCATTAAATGTAAAGAAAGAAAGGTTGTGTGTGTATGTGTGTGTGTGTGTGTGAGAGAGAGAGAGAGAGAGAGAAAGAGAGAGAGAGAGAGGTTCTACCTTTTTCATGAAACTCTAATCTCAAGTTTCATTTTCCTTCCTATAAAACTCGCCAAAAACTCCATGAAAACCATCATCAAAGCTTTAAAACAACAATCTCCATCTATATACAAACTAATCGAACATTTCAAGTTGAGACAAGTACAATACTTGTGTTAGTTTAAGTGACATTTAATAACTATTAATAACATGTTTTCAATGTGACTATAATGTTAAGACAAGGATGGAATGGTGTAGAAATGAAAAAGATCACGTTTTGGATCATAAGTATATAAAAAGTCATGAATCCTACATTTTGGATACTTTATCCATGCTTTAGTCTTCAACTCATAACTTTCTCTACACAATAGTAAATTGAATGAGATTTTCCTTTTATAAAACTAAACTTTTCAGATCTTGAAAATGACATATGACTTGAATAAATTTATTGAGAATTAGATTTTTAATGATTTTTGCAAAAGACATATTCTGTAGAGTATGCATGTTTCTATTCTGTTCTGTCTATATATTTTGCTCTGAATTTGAGCTACCTTCTAGGCAAAATTATGCTAAACATAAAAGTTATATCCTTATGTCATGTCTTTAAGTAACAAATGGAATTATCACAAACCGAGATATATGGTTCAAGATATGACCCTATTTCAAGATATGTTTGTGCAAGAAATTTATTGGAAATTAAGGTTGTTAAATATTGAGAAAAACTTATTAGGCATAGTGCTGATATATAATTTAATGATTAATTGGTGTTTAATATCTTAGATTAAAGCATTTGGGACCCAAGAAAGGATCGAACCTTATTTGGTTTGAAAATGAGAGTGGTTACCCTTCTAAAAAGTGAGTAGATGGATGTTTGTGGGTTGAATGGAAATGTTTTCTTTGATTCTTTAAAATGATTTTAAAATGGAGTTTATATGTTATTTGTGATTGTTGAGTATCTCAAAAATGAGATTAAATTGATTTATGTACCCAATAGTATTTGTTATATTTTGCGCCATATTTGGTTTATATGGTAAGTGGATGGATGCGTGTGGTTTGAATGGAAATGTTTTTTTTATTATTTAAAATGATTTTAAAATGGAGTTTTATTTGTTATTTGTGATTGTGCAATATCCCAAAAATGGGATTAAATTGATTTGTGCATTAATGATATTTGTTGTATTTTATGCCATATTTGGTTTATATATAAACTTGTTATAATAGTAATTATGTTTTGATTTGGTTTGATTGGATAAATGGTGATACCTTAGAATTGGAAATGGGTTTTATGGATTGGTACATGTGTGGGCTGTGGTGCTAACACCAATGGTTAATGGCTATAGTTATTCCCTTCCAGACCCGACAAGGTGACATGGTTGGAGTTATACGACTAATAGGAGGTAGGCATGCTTGAGAGATATCTCCGAGGTTATCCCCTTGGCTAACTTGGTTGCACTCTAAAGAAGGTCTGAACTAATGCCAAGGTTATTTGAATAATTGTGGAAAAAATAATCCTTGGTGGTTCCGCCAATACTGTCTAAAAAGAGATTTATGGCAACGCCATAGTTTTGGGAAAACTCGAAATGATTGGGTACATTACTTGATTTTTTTTCATACTTACTAAATATTTGGATTTATTAGAAACTTTGTTATTTATTAAAGAATTATTGGTATTTGGACATGGCAGAATGGAATTTTTGTAAATGCTATTGACACATTCACGCTCATCACTCATTCATATCATATTCATTTCATTGCACTTATTATTATTTATACTTATTCTCTCATTTTTTTATTTTTACGGAGAAAATTTAGAGACCGAATATTCTTGGCCAACCTCTATGGCCAAACTTCAGGAGACCATCTTGGTGGATTTCTTAAGGGGATCTAACTAGTAGTTAATCTAATACTTCAACAGTGGTATTTCTTAAATAAAATTTTAGAATTAAATTTTATGTATGGCAAAAATAGATACCGGGAGAATTTTATCCTATAAGAATCCAATTCAGTTCAAAGTAAATTTAATCGAATTCAATATGATTAATCTATGATATATATAATCTTCTTGGTGGGGAAGCTAGTGAACTAATAGGTCTTCTCCGTGCACATAGGCCCAAACATGTGGTACGATAGTCTAGTTGGGTCGAGTTGGGTTTAGGTATGAAGAGAGAAGAAGAATTTCAAGTTATTAAGCCTGGGATGTTATCATACTCGAGTTATGTCAAGTAATATCAATATCGGAACTCGGCTCGAGTGCTGGTTAGGTGAGCTCAACCTCGAGCTTGAATTCATCGAGTTTGCATTTCTCAAACTCGAGATCAAGCTCGAAGTGTCATCGGATAGTATAATCGGATAATATCATTGAGTAGTATTTCTTATTTTAAAAGTAATTCAAAAAATATAATTATTTTAAAAAATATAATTTATTGGAATTGTCAAGTCTTTGAGCTAGACACAGTTGAGCTCGAGTTTCAGCTCGATACTGAACTTCCCGAGACCAAGCTCGAGATAAGGATTGACCAGGTAATATCACGGGTACTCGTGAAACTACTCAAATTTCATAACATCCCTAATTAGGCCTAATGGGTAGACCGTGACATTACCTGAATCTCATAACATCCCTAATCACGCCAAATGGGGCCGTTACACCTAATTATGATGGGAAATGAATCAATAGTTATACAGTTAATTTTTTAGGAATGATCTCTGGGAAATGTTGAGGTTAATCGTTAATTGAAACTGCTAAAAATTTTTATATGAAAAATTATTAATTTCATAATAATTATAGTTTATTTTGTAAAAATTTAAATTTTTACCATACAATTCATACAATTCATACATTTTTTTGTTTAAAAAATATTACAAAAAAAAATAAAATAAATTGAGGGATTGTGTGCTCAATTTTGAAGTTTTTGAGATACATTCCCCCACAATTTTTGTAACACCGATACTGCGGTGACCGTACTATTATACTCCTGTTCAGAAATTAAATAAAATATTTCTCAATTATATATATAGAGAAAGTTTTATTTATATTGATTTTAGATTTTGGTGTCTTTAAATTTAATTTTTGGTATAATTTAAGTTACCGTATCCGTAAATCGTAACGAACCTCATTTTTATGAAATTCGCAAGTTAGCGAAATGTGGGTGTAAAAATATAAGTATGCATGTATGTATATATATATATATATATATACAAACTATAAAAAAAAAGGGAGAGGAAGCGTTGCGTTTTGGCCCAAAACACAATACTCCCCCAAATTTAGAAATTTGGGTTTAAAACCCTAATTTCCTTTCTCTCTCTCTCTTCCTCTCTCTCTTTCTTCCCAACTCTTCATCTTCCCGCGGCCACCGCTCTCCTCCACCGCTGTTTCACAATACTCCATTTCAGCCACAGCCGCAGCTGCCCCTCTCCTCTCACGAGCGCACCAGCGCGCGACTACCCGCAGAAGCCACAGCGCGCGACTGCAGCAGTTCCCTCTCCCTCCAGCGCGCACCAACTCAGTAACAGCGCGCCAGCCCACCAGCGTGACTGCTCGCGAGCACGCGACCTTCCCCCGAGGGCGCCACAACACGACAGAGCGCACGACTGCTATACCAGCCCGCGCAGCCCGCGAGCCCACTGCGGCCCACGAAGCCCACTGCGGCCTGCAAGCCCGCTAGCCTGCTGACCCCCGAGCCCACTGCGGCCTGCTAGCCTGTTGACCCGCGAGTCCACGAACCTCTACGCAGGTAACTAACTTTGGGTTTTGATTCAAATCTAAGTGTTTATGATCTAATTAATAAATCTTGTTTTGATAGGGAGCATTGCAGATTTTGGAGTGGTCGAGGAGACATTCGGACGAAGGTCTGCACTCCGAGAAAACCCTAGGTGAGAGAAATGCGATCTCTTCAACATTTGAAATAAATTTTATCAAATTTAGGTTTCAATACCTTTAAAATGACATGATTTGAAGAAATCGAAGGAGAATTGAAAAGTGTATGATTTTTCAAAGATTTTTTTTCTAACTTGCAGGAAAGTTATGTATTTTAGACTGTTTTTGATTTTGAACGGTTTTAGCTTTGAATTTAGCTTGATTTTGATTTGATTATTTACTTATAAATAAATGAAATTGATGACATTGGTGTATATTTATAAATTGAGGAATTAAAATTTATACAAACTTAGGAAAGATGATAAACCCTAAAAATAATTGAAAATTTGATGACAATTGTGATAATCTGATTAGGTTGACTTTCTTTGAGATTCAATGAGTCGATTTGGTTTGATTTTGAAAATAGGGAGTGACTACCCTCGCTAAAATATGAGTGGAACCCTAATCTCTTGCATGAAATAGTGAAACTTGATTTTATCGTGTTTTTAATAAAACATGCTTTTGAATATGCATTGTCTCGACGTATGGAATTGAAATTCAAATCTGTTTTGTGATTATTGGAGTGTCGTACTTATGTTTTCTACGATATTTGAAATGAAATGAAATTGTGTCATGGTTTGAGAAATGAAACGTTTTCTATTCTACCGTCGCATTGACATGGATTTGAAATGATTTGATGATTGTATTGGCACACGAATTTAAAATATTTTGATGATCTGTATGGGCCGGGTGCCCATTGGTGATGAGATAATCTGCATGGGCTGGGTGCCCACTTGTGATGAGATGATATTTTTTGATAAATTCCGTAACTACGAAGGGTATTTGTAGAGATATCGGGTTGCCCGTATACGTTTCTGCAGGAGGTATCCACAAATGTCATATGTCTAATGGCTACAGACGCGGCCAATTGAATCTACGTAAGGGGGAGGACGTGTGTGACGTCACCATCTAGCACCGGATACACCTGTCCTTGGTCTTGGTTGACCTTTGCCAAGATCCTTTCGGCTTACTCTATGATCTACTTAATTTTAAATGGATGCATATATGTATGTTATTATATGAATGATTAAATAAATTCATTTTAACGGACATATCATGATTTACTGTAAAATTTGAATTATTGGTTATGAATGATATTATTTGACACTACAATGTTCACCTATACTATTAGTACTTGAGATTAATCCTCTCACTCACTGGGTATCTTCCTTAATACTCACCCCTCTTCTTTCCCTCCTCAGACAGGATTATTGTGCTAGAGCGACGCTTCGGGCTCTAGAGGATTTGGTAGCTCGTTGGCGGATTTGAATGTTTTTCGACGGTGAGATTTAAATTAAGTTGAGATATGAGCTCTGCACCTTATTTTCGACGGTGAGTACTGTATAATTTATGTACATTTATTTGCAAAACTCTCATATTTCATTTGCATTGAGGCAAATTATAGTGTTTGAATGTTAACTTGGGAAAATTGGTTGTAAATTGTATAAAACTTAGACCCACTCAGTGTGGCGGCTGCTCATGCTCTAGTTGGGCATGACAGTAGAGGTCTGTGGTTAGGATTATTGGTACTTTATTTAGCCTGGCATTGTTCTAAATGTCTGCTGTGGTTGGTGGGTTGTTGTGAGACCGAGATGACCATTTTATTTTATTTACAGGACGATTTTAAATTATATAGGTTTAAACAGGTTTATTTGAACATGGGAGACCTCTGATTTATGGGGAGATTCTGCTCGATTTTCTGTAAAAATATAGCCGACATTCAGGGTAAAGGGTGGCTGCTCAGGACCCCCTGTTCTGGGCGTAACAGTTCTATTGGTATCAGAGCGTCTAGGTTAGAAAAAAGATAGTAGTAAAAGTTTTCCCAAATACGTTTAAAAGTTCTCAATGTATTAGAGAATTTCATACAGTCATTTAAAGTCTCGTACACGGTTATAGGCATATAAAATCATTTATTGTAAAGGGTACGATATACAAGGCATGCATTCCATGATTTTGCATTTGAATACCTTCATTCATAACTCGAATTCTATTTTTAGGGATTAGTTACCCAGTAACTAACCCTAATCCTTGCTTATATCTAATGAAACGGCGCTCTCTTTGCAAAATTATATAGCCTAGACGTGGTAGGCGTGGTGCATACCAGAGAGTCCCTCAGTGCCTGAGGCTTCTAGGGCACGTGAGGCTCCACGAGTACCGGAGGGTGCTTCTTCTACTCACGCACCTTCCCCAATGCCACCCCCAGCACCTCCACCGGCTGGTATAACCAAGATTCCTCTACCACCACTCGATACCTTGAGGCAGTAGGAAGAGTACAGTAGATATGAGGCGCAGAAGCCACCACCTCCACTACAGACTCCAGCGAATGCACCTGCGGCCGTACCTGCACCTACGGCACCGACTCCTCTTTCAGTGGTCGGTCTTTCTGTTTCTACTCTGACCGATGAGACGTCGGCTACTTTGAGACGCATCTATAAGCTCACTCAGTTGGTAAAAGAGTCTCGGCAGCTCGGATGTACAGACCTTTCAGGATCCAGTGATGCCGTAGTAGCGAAGTACTGGATCAATAGGACTCGTAGGATCCTTACGGATTTGGGGTTGTCAGAGGAGCTCAGATTGAGAGTTGGTGAGAGACTCCTCGACAGGGATGCCCTCTCGTGGTGGGAGGCTACCCCTGATAGTGCTACGCAGACCCTGCAGTGGGAGGATTTTCTATGAGAGTTCGATCGCAGGTACTTCACCCTGTTCCAACAGGATCGGATGAGGATGGAGTTCCTACACTTACGCCAGGGGACGAGGCCAGTTTCAGAATACGAGACTGAGCTCAGACGACTAGCGGCCTTTGTCCCCGACATGACTACACCAGCTCAGATGAGGTTTAAGTTTGAATATGGCTCCAATTGAGTATCAAGAAGTATATGACCGTGACTCCGTCTTTTACACTATCAGAGATGATTGATTCAGTGTATCGGGTAGAGGATATTGTCCGAGCTGAGGCTAGAGAGAGAGAAAGTCACTAGAAGAGTAAGACTGAGTCACAAAGTGGATAGTTTTCAAGAGGGGTAGGGGTTTTGGGATACCAGCCCCTAATGTCTCTACACAGTCTACTACACAGAGACAGCCTTTCTGCCATAGATGTGGCAGCCACCATGCCTTTGGGGCATGTAGAGCACCAGTTACTTACTTCCAGTGTGGGAAGCAAGGTCATGTTAGGAGTGTCTGTCCAGATTTAGATCGAGGAGGATCAATTTTGTAGAGTCATACTCGGTACTTTTGGCACAGGCCAGTAGGGGACACCTGCGCACTCAGCTCTTATAGCTCCTCAGACTGCAACCGGGAGTAATACAGTACCAGGACCGTCGCGACAGCATCCTAGGGCCCAGACTCGTGTGTTTGCGATGACGCAGGAGGACGCATAGGCAAACTCTGATGTTATTATGGGTAACCCTCCCGCAGATCCCTCAGTGTAGTATTTTTGTTGTATTTCTGTATGAACTTTTTGTATATCATGATGTCGATATATAGTATTGACTAGTTAAAGTTTTAGAAACTTAACTAGTTTGATATATATATATATGAATATGTCTATTTTTTTCGCATTTTAAATATCTTTAATTTCTTTTCCTTCCTCACATTCAGGGATCATGAGGATATTTGGAGTCGACGCCCGTGTCCTTATTGACACCGGGTCGAATTTCTCTTATGTGAGAGCGTCTTTTGCCCACCAGATGGGTAAATCCTTATTGTCACTTGATGAGGAAATAATGGTTATAACTCCTCTCGGTGAGCACCTTCATAGAGATTCAGTCTATCGTGGATGTGAGGCCATGATAGGGGATACGGTACTCGAGGCAGACTTAATCCCCCTTGAGATGACGGATATTGATGCCATCCTCGGGATGGATTGGCTGAACAAACATAGAGTTTCAGTGGATTGTTTCACCAAAGAGGTTGAGTTCCAGAGATCAAACATATCCCCTTTGAGATTCTCTGGCGAGAGGAGAGTATTATTTCACTGTGTCATATCAGTGATGGAAGCCAGGAGGTCGATACACCGAGGCTCCATGGCGTTCCTGGCTCATGTAGTTGACACCACCGTTGAGGGACCAGGACTTGAGGAAGTCCCTGTGGTGCAGGATTTTCCAGATGTGTTCCCCGAGGAGTTTTTCGGATTACCACCAGTTCGGGAGTTCGATTTCGAGATTGATCTAGTATCGGGGACCAATCATATTTCTATTCCGCCATACAAAATGGAGCATGCTGAACTGAGGGAGGTTAAGATTCAGTTACAGAAACTCCTAGACAAGGGGTTTATTCGCCTGAACACTTCACCTTAGAGCGCTCCGATGTTATTTGTATAGAAGAAAGATGACACTTAGGCTTTGTGTGGATTACAGACAGTTGAACAAAACTACCATAAAAAACAGATATCCCCTACTACGTATAGATGATTTATTTGATCAGCTACAGGGAGCTACGGTTTTCTCTAAAATTGATCTCCGTTTGGGTTATCATTAGTTGAGAATTCGGGCTGAAGATGTGCTCAAGATAGCTTTTCACACCCGATACAGCCATTACGAGTTTCTAGTCATCACTGACTAATGCCTTAACTGCTTTTATGGATCTAATGAATCGAGTTTTTCACGACTACTTGGATTGGTTCGTCATCGTTTTCATCGATAACATCTTGGCATATTCACGGAGTGATGAAGATCATATTCAGCACCTTCGAGTAGTATTGCAGATACTCCGTGAAAAGTAGTTATATGTCAAATTCTCGAAATGTGAGTTTTGGCTGAAACAAATTGGATTCTTGGGGCATATCATCTCTGCGGAGGGTATTTATGTTGATCCGCGGAAGGTTGAGGCTATAGTGAAGTGGGAGCAGCCACAAACAGTTACCGAGATTTGTAGTTTTCTCGGTTGGACCGGGTATTATCACAGATTTGTAGAGGGATTCTCCCGGATAGCTGCTCCATTGTCTAAATTGACTCAGAAGGGGGTCAAGTTTGTTTGGGATGACCGTTGTGAGGCGAGTTTTCAGGAGCTCAAACAACGGTTGACATCTGCTCTTATTTTAGCCCTTCCAACTAGTAGTCGGGAGTATTCAGTATACGATGATACTGGCCGACAGGGATTAGGTTGTATTCTGATGCAGGATGGTCGGGTTATTGCGGCGACAGCTAAAGAAGCACGAGATTAATTACCAGACACATGATTTGGAGTTAGCAGCTATAGTCTTTGCATTGAAGATATGGTGACATTATCTTTATGGGGTGACCTGCAGGGTATTTACAGATCACAGGAGTTTCAAATATCTATTTACCCAAAAGGAGCTGAATTTGAGACAGAGGAGATGATTAGAGTTTCTAAAAAATTATGACCTCATTATTGACTATTGTCCGGACAAGGCAAATGTTGTAGCAGATGTCTTGAGTCGGAAGTCTGCATCATCCTCACAGTCGACAAAGAAAGCTTACCTTTCTTGTTTAGTGGAACTCCGAGTCTTGGAAGTTAGTTTGACTAGTGATAATTAGGGAGGCTTACTAGCCAGATTTGAGGTCATATCCACTTTGCTCAACCGTATCTGAGAGCTCCAGGGGTCAGATGAGGAGCTTTAGAGTATTCTTGAGAAGATCAGCAAAGGCGAGAGTGGAGACTTCCGAGTCCGCGATGACGGGCTAGTTGTATACAGAAAGCGGGTTTGCATTCCCGCCGACAGCGATCTTTGTAGGGCTATTCTTGAGGAGGCCCATTCCTCCGCTTATGCCTTGCATCCAGGTAGCACGAAAATGTATTGGACTATCCGAGATAGTTATTGGTGGCCTGACATGAAATGGGAAATCGCGGCTTTTGTGACTAGATTTTAGTTTGCCAGCAGGTGAAGGCCGAACATCAGCGGCCGGCTGATACATTACAGCCCTTACCCATCCCTGAGTGGAAGTGAGATCACGTTACTATGGATTTTGTAACAGGGCTACCGCGGACTTCATCACGACATGATGTTATTTGGGTGATTATAGATCGACTCACCAAGTCTGCGCATTTTCTTCTTATTCACAGCGACTATCCTTTGGAGACCTTGGCACGTCTTTACATTGATACGATAGTCTGGCTGCATGGTGTTCCTGTGTCGATAGTATCAGACGGGGACCCGAGATTCACTTCTAGATTTTGGCCCAAGTTATAGGAGGCAATGGACACAAAGCTGAATTTTAGTATAGCCTATCATCCGCAGATAGATGGTCAGTCAGAGAGGACCATTCAGACCCTTGAGGACATACTAAGGGCATGTGTGATGGATTTCCGGGATAGTTGGGATCGGCACCTTCCACTGGTCGAATTCGCATATAATAACAATTATCGGGCCAGTATAGGGATGCCCCTGTATGAGGCACTGTATAGGGACCATTCAGTTGATTGGGGAAACGAAGGATAAAGTAAAGGTCATCCGTGAGCGGATAAAAACCGCCCAGGATAGACAGAAGGCATATGCTGATCGTAGGCGGCGACCTCTTGAGTTTGCCACAGGAGATATGGTTTTCTTAAGGATATCTCCTTGGAAGGGAGTTATACGGTTCAGGAAGCGGGGCAAGTTGAACCCCAAATATATTGGGCCCTTCCGTATCCTTGAGAGGGTCGGAAGTGTAGCATACAGATTAGAGCTACCAGATGAACTATCCCGTATTCACGACATCTTCCATGTCTCAGTACTCAGGAAGTACTTGGCTGATACTTCTCATGTACTTGAGCTTCCATCTGCTGAGTTACGAGAGAACCTTAGTCTTCCAATTCAGCCTGTGGCTATTCTAGATCGGTAGGTCAGGAAGCTGCGGAGCAAGGAAGTCTCAATGGTCAGAGTCTTGTGGAGGAGTGACCAGGTCGAGGAAGAGACCTGGGAGCCTGAGGAGGCTATGAGGAGATAATACCCTCATTTATTTGCTGTTTAATCCTCTTTTAGTTTCGATAACGAAACTTGTTTTTAGGGGGGTTAGAAAATGTAACACCCACACGACGTGTCCGTACTATTGTACTCCTGTTTAGGAATTAAATAAAATATTTATGAGTTATATATATAGAGAAATTTTTATTTATATTGATTTTTGATTTTGGGGTTTTTAAATTTAATTTTTGGTATAATTTAAGTTGTCGTGTCCGTAAATCGTAGCGAACCTTATTTTTATGAAATTCGCAAGCTAACGAAATATGGGTGTAAAAATATAAGTATGCATGTAAGCATATATATATATACAAACTAAAAAAAACAAAAAACAAAAAGGGAGAGGAAGTGCTGTATTTTGGCCCAAAATGCAGTACTCCCCCAAATTTAGGAATTTGGGTTTAAAACCCTAATTTCCTCTCTCTCTCTCTCTCTCTCTCTCTCTTCCTCTCTCTATCTCTCCCCGACTCTTCATCTTCCCGTGGCCGCCGCTCTCCTCGCCACTGTTTCACGCCTCTCCGCCGTGACCTGCCACCGCCCAACGGCCATCGCCACTCTCTCTCTCCATTTCAGTCCCTCTCTATCTCTCTCTACCTCTCGCTGTCTCTTTCTCCCTTCGCTGTTTGCGATCTCTCTCCCTCTCGATCTCCTCCGCCACGTGCTTCTGTCGCACGCCACCACCGCGAGCGCGCCACAGCCACAGCCGCAGCTACCCCTCTCCTCTCGTGAGTGCACCAGTGTGCGACCACCGGCAGAACCCATAACGTGCGACTGCAGCGGTTCCCTCTCCCTCCAGCCCACGCCAGCTCCGCAACAGCGCGCCACCCCGCCAGCACGACTGCTCGCGACTGTTGTACCACCCCGCCACAGCGCTATAGAGCGTGCAACAGTGCGGGACTGTTGTACCAGCCCGCGAGCCCCCGACAGCCCAAGAGCTCGCGAGCCCATTGCGGCCCACGAAGCCCACTACGGCCAGCAAGCCACAAGCCTGCTGAACCGCGAGCCCACAGCGGCCCGCAAAGCCCACTGCAGCCCACAAGCCAGCTAGCCTACTGACCCGCGAGCCCATTGCGGCCCGTGAAGCCCACTGCGGCCCCTAGCCTGCTGACTCGCAAGTCCATGAACCTCTGCATAGGTAACTGACTTAGGGTTTTGATTCAAATCTAAGTATTTATGACCTAACTAATAAATCTTGTCTTGATAGAGAGCATTGCAGATTTTGGAATGGTCGAGAAGACATTCGGACGAAAGTCTGCGCTTCGAGAAAACACTAGGTGAGAGAAATACGACCTTTTCAACATTTGAAATAAATTTTATCAAACTTAGGTTTCAATACCTTTAAAATGACATATTGTTTGAAGAAATCGGAGGAGAATTGAAAAGTATATGATTTTTCAAAGATTTTTTTTCAAACTTGTAGGAAAGTTATGTATTTTAGACTGTTTTCGATTTTGAACGATTTTAGGTTTGAATTTAGTTTGATTTTGATTTGGTTATTTACTTATAAATGAAATGAAATTGATGACATTGGTATATATTTATAAATTAAGAAATTAAGATTTATACAAATTTAGGGAAGATGATAAACCCTAAAAATAATTGGAAATTTGATGACAATTGTGATAATTTGATTAGGTTGACTTTCTTGGAGATTCGAGCAATTGATTTGGATTGATTTTGGAAATAGGGAGTGACTACCCTCCCTAGAATGTGAGTAGGATCCTAATCTCTTGTATGAAATAGTGAAATCTGATTTTATCGTATTTTTAATAAAACATGCTTTTGAATATGCATTGTCTCGACGTATGGAATTGAAATTCAAATCTGTTTTGTGATTATTGGTGTCGTACTTATGTGTTCTACAATTATGCATCCATGTTTGAAATGAAATGAAATTGTGCCATGATTTGAGAAATGGAACGTTTTCTATTCCACCGTCGCATTGACATAGATTTAAAATGATTTGATGATTGTATTGGCACACGAATTTAAAATGTTTTGATGATCTGTATGGACCGGGTGCCCATTTGTGATGAGATGATCTGTATGGGCTGGGTGCCCACTTATGATGAGATGATATTCTTTGATAAATTCCGTAGCTACGAAGGGCGTTTGTAAAGACACCCGGTTACCCGGATACGCTTCTGCAGGAAGTATTCGCAAACGTCATATGTCTAATGGTTATAGGCGCGGCCGATTGAACACACATAAGGGGAGGACGTGTATGACACCACCGTCTAGCATCGGGCAGGGTCTTATACACGATGATGAGCTAGCCCCAGCGAACTCATGACCAACATCGGGATAGAGAGCGACTTTTGAACTTTATACATAATAAAACCCCCGATACACCTGTTCTTGGTCATGGTTGACCTTTGCGATGATCCTTTCGGCTTACTCTATGATCTACTTGATTTTAAATGGTTGTATATATATATGTTATCGTGTGAATGATTACATGAGTTTATTTTAGTGAACATATCATGATTTACTGCAAAATTTGAATTATTGGTTATGAATGATATTATTTGGCACTTCAATGTTCATCTATACTATTAGTACTTGAGATTAATCCCCTCACTCACTGGGTATCTTCATTGATACTCACCTCTCTTCTTTCCCTCCTCAGACAGGATTATTGTGCTAGAGCGATGTTTCGGGCTCTAGAGAATTTGGTAGCTCATTGGCGAATTTGAGAGTTTTTCGACGATGAGATTTAAATTAAGTTGAAATATGAGGTTCGTACCTTATTTTCGACCCTGTGAGATCTTGACCTTAAGATCCGTAGTTGACAGTGTATTTATTATGGGATTGATTGTATAATTTATGTTCATTTATCTGTGAAATTCTCATATTTCATTTGCATTGAGGCAAATTGTAGTGTTTGAATATTAATTTAGAAAAATTGGTTATAAATTATATAAAACTTAGACCCGCTCAATGTGGCGGCTACTCATGCTTTAGTTGGGCATGACAGTAGAGGTCTGTGGTTAGAATTATTGGTAATTTACTTAGTTTGGCGTTGTTCTGGATGTCTGCTGTGGTTGGTGGGTTGTTATAAGGCCGGGATAGCCATTTTATTTTATTTATATGACAATTTTAAATTATACAGATTTAAATAGGTTTATTTGTACATGGAAAACCTCCGATTTATGAAAAAATTTTGTCTGATTTTTTATAAAAATATAGCCGGCATTCAGGGCAACGAATGGCTACTCACGATCCCGGTTCGGGGCGTGACAACTTTGCTTCCTCTATAGACATAAATAGAAGAAAATAGGATTGATGCAAATATTTTTAAAAATCAAAAAGATAATATTTGAATTCAAAACTTTTATTGCAAGAAAAGTTTTCGAATCATTTGAGTGAACATATGAGACAAATTCTAGATTTCCTTAAATACATTGTCTACATATCTTATACACTTTGCTCTAAGAATGTCCCCAAATTAGAAATTTAAGACATTTGGGTAACTATTTTGGAACAACAAAATTCTTAATCTAATTCAATACAAAATAATAATTGAAAAGAAAAGTTTCCCCAACATATCGTTGTGTTTTTTCTTTTTCCTTTATTTTTTCTTTTCATGGCTGATTTAATTTAGAGATGGCAAAGGATTTCAATATAAATACTCATTCTAGGTATATGATAAATGTTTAATCTACCATAGAATGTCTAGCAGAAAATTTGAAGGGGTCTATTCGTTAAAGGCCTCAATAAAATATAAACTTGAGCAAAGTAATGGATAATCATGTGTAATAGAGTACAACATAATCTGTTCTTAATAAATATTACCATAAAATTTAAAAATAAAGAACATTTGGACATAAAAAATTTTAAATTAGAGTGTAATTAGTCTCTCTTGCAACAAAATCTAGGACGATCCAGTATTTTCAATTCGATTGCATCCTTCCTTGGAAATTAATATCTCTTAAATTGTATATATATATATTTTTCTTATAAATTATCGATATCTAGAAATCACGTTATCTTTTACTAAATTCGTTTCACATCAAATTAAATATTTAAAAGATAAAACTTTTTTAAAATCTATTTAGTCCATATATAAAATTGAAATTCAAAATCTTATTTAAGAGAATCAATAGCTATCGTTGGTTTCTGGAGCTCTCTGATACGGTCCAACAAAGTCTGCCTAACCTCAAATCTGGCTAGTAAGCCTCCTTGATCATCGTTAGTCAAACTAACTCCTAAAGCTCGAAATCCCACTAAACAAGAAAGGTAGGCTTTCTCTATCGACTGTGAGGATGATACTGACTTCTGACTCAAGGCATCTGCTACAACATTCGCCTTACCCGAATGATAGTCAATAATGATGTCATAATCTTTGAAGAGTTCTGACCATCTCCTCTGTCTCAAATTCAGCTCCTTTTGGGTAAATAGATACTTCAAACTCTTGTGATCTATAAATACCCTGCAGGTCACCCCATAAAAATAATGCCGTCATATTTTCAATGCGAAGACTATGACTGCCAACTCCAAATCATGTGTAGAGTAATTAACCTCGTGTTTCTTTAGCTGTCGCGAGGCATATGCAATAACTCGACTATCCTGCATCAGAACACAACCCAATCCCTGTCGGCTAGTATCACTGTACACTGTATACTCCTGACTACTAGTGGAAATGGCTAAAATATGAGCGGATGTCAACCGTTGTTTGAGCTCCTGGAAGCTCGCCTCACAACGATCATCCCAAACAAACTTGACCCCCTTCTGGGTCAATCTCGATAACGGAGCAGCTATCCAGAAGAATCGCTCTACAAATCTGCGATAATACCCGGCTAAACCGAGAAAACTACGAATCTCGGTAACTGTTTGTGGCTGCTCCCACTTCACTATAGCCTCAACGTTCCGCGGATCAACATAAATACCCACCGCGGAAACAATGTGTCCCAAGAATCCAATTTGTCTCAGCCAAAACTCACATTTCGAGAATTTGGCATATAGCTGCTTCTCACGGAGTATTTGCAATACCACCCGAAAGTGTTCAACATGATCTTCATCACTCTGTAAATATATTAAGATGTCATCGATGAATACGATGACGAACCGATCCAAGTAGTCGTGAAAAACTCTTTTCATCAAATTCACGAAAGCAGCTGGGTCATTCGTCAGCCCAAACGGCATGACTAGAAACTTGTAATGGCCGTATCGGGTGCGAAAAGCTGTATTGGGCACATTTTCAGCACGAATTCTCAACTGATGATAACCTGAACGGAGATCAATTTTAGAGAAAACCCGAGTTCCCTGTAGCTGATCAAACAAATCATCTATACGTAACAGGGGATATTTGTTTTTTATGGTGGCTTTGTTTAATTGCCTGTAGTCTACACAAAGCCGAAATGTACCATCCTTTTTCTTTACAAACAGTACCGAAACACCCCAAGATGAGGTGCTTGGGCGAATAAACCCCATGTCCAAAAGTTCCTGTAACTGAGTTTTAAGCTCTCTCAATTCGGCAGGCGTCATTCTGTATGACGAAATAGAAATAGAATTGGTCCCCAATATTAGATCAATCTCGAAATCGAATTCCCAAACTAGTGGTAATTCAAGAAACTCCTCGGAGAATACGTCTAGAAACTCATGCACCACAGGGATATCTTCAAGCCTCGGTTTCTCAACGGTGGTGTCGACAACATAAGCCAAATAAGCCGCACAACCATGGCGTACCAAACATCTGGCCTTCATAACCGAGATAATACTATGGGGCAATACTCGTCTCTCGTCATAGAATATTAATGGCGGCTGCCCGGACCTTCGAAACTCAACCTCTTTCATGAAACAATCCACGGAAGCCCGGTGTAAACTCAACCAATCCATCCCTAGGATGGCATCAAAATCAGTGATAGGGAGTGGAATCAGATCTGCCTTTAATATCGCCTCCCCAATACCGACCTCACAGCCCCTATAGACTGTATCTCGAATGATATGTTTGTCAAGAGGAGTGACTACCGTAATCTCCTCATCAAGTGGCGAGAGAGGTCTATTAGAATAGCGAGCGAACATGTCGCTCACATAGGAAAAATTTGACCCGGTATCTATAAGAATACGGGCGTCGATACAGAATATTCGCATGGTACCTAAAAGTAAGAAAAAAAAATCAACAGAATTTAAAATATGAAGAAAAAGTGAATGAATATATATATATATCAAACTAGTTAAGTTTCGAAAGCTTTAACTACTCAAAATTGCATATCGACATCATGATATATCAAAAAAAGTCATACAGAAAGTACAACAAAAGTACTACACTGAGCGGTCTGCGGGAGGATTACCCATAATAACATCAGGGTTTGCCTGTGCGTCCTCCTGTGTCATCGTAAACACACCAACCTGAGCCCTAGGCTGCTGTCGCGATGATCCTGGCACTGTATTACTCTCGATTGCAGTCTGAGGAGCGGTAAGAGCTGAGTGCGCAGGTGCCCCGTGCTGGACTGTGCCAGACGTACCAATATGACTCTGTAAAGTCAATCATCCTCGACCTAAATCGGGACAGACACTCCTAACGTGACCTTACTTCCCACACTGGAAGCAAATAACTGGTATTTTACATGCCCCAAAGGCATGGTGGTTGTTGCATCTATGGCAGAAGGGCGGTCTCTGTGTAGTAGACTGCGTAGAGACACTAGGGGCTGGTGCCCCAAAACCCTGTGGTCGAGGTCCCTGTCCCGATGCTGCTGGTCTGAAGCTAGAAGAACCTCTGAGATATCCAGAACCTCTACCCCTCTTCAAAGACTGTCCACCCTGTGACCCAGTCTTCCTCTTCTGGTGACTCTCCCTTTGTCTAGCCTCTGCTCGGATGATCTTTTCCGCCCGATACGCTGAAGCAATCATCTCTAATAGTGTAAAAGAGGGAGTCACCGTCATTTACTTACTGATGCTTAATTGGAGGCCATCTTCAAACTTGAATCTCATTTAAGTCGGTATAGCCATGTCGGGGACAAAGGCCGCTAGTCTTCTAAGCTCAGTCTCGTACTCTGAAACTGACCTCGTCCCCTAGCGTAAGTGCAGGAACTCCGTCCTCATCTGGTCCTGCTAAAACGGGATAAAGTACCTGCGGTCGAACTCTCGTAAAAGTCCTCTCACCGCAAGGTCTGTGTAGCACTGTCACGGATAGCCTCCCACCACAAGAGGGCATCTCTGTTGAGGACTCTCTCAGCAACTCTCAATCTGAGCTCCTCTGACAACCTCAAATCCATAAGGATCCTACGAATCCTGTTGATCTAGTATTTCGCCGCTACTGCATCATTGAATCCTAAAAAGTCTGCGTATCTGAGCTGCTGACACTCTTTCACCAACTACGTGAGCTCGTGGATGCGCCTCAAAGTAACCGACGTCTCATCAGTCAGAGTAGAAACAAAAGGATCGGCCACTGAAGGAGGAACCGGTGCCATAGGAGCAGGTACGGCCGCAGGTGCGGTCGCTGGAGTCTGTAGTGGAGGTGGTGGCATCTGTATCCCATATCTACTGTATCACTCTTGCCACTGCCTCAAGGCATCGAGTGGTGGTGGAGAAATCTCGGCTATAACAGCTGGTGGAGGTGCTGGGGTGGCGCTGGTGAGCGTGCTCGAGTAGAGGAAGCATCCTCTGGTACTCGTGGTGCCTCGGGTGCCCTAGGTGTATCAGGCACTGAAAGACCCTCAAGTGAGGCGAATTTAGCACATCTCCTACCACGTCTAGGTGGCATAATTCTGCGAAAAGAATACATTTTTATTAGATAGAAATCAAGAATTATGGTTAGTTGCTCCGTAACTAACCCCCTAAAAAAAACATGAACTATAATCAAGTATTTAAATGCGAAATAACGGGTTAGATGCGTTATGTATCCAACTCCAAAAAATAGATGAACTTATATGCCTATGGCCAAGTATGGGATTTTAAATGACTGTACAAAACTCTCTAATGCATTGAGGACTTTTCATGTACTTGGAAAGACTTTTACTCCTATCTTTTCTCTAACCTAGGCTCTCTGATACCGATAGAACTGTTACGCTCCAAACCGGGATCGTGAACAGCCGCCCGTTACCCCTGTATGTCGGCTGTAGTTCTACAGAAAATCGGACTGAATCTCCCCATAAATCGGAGGTTTCCCATGTACAATTAAACATGTATATGCAAAATCAACCTGTAAGTTAAACAAATGGCCATCCCGACCTCAACAAAATCAACAAATTCCATCTCCAAACATCCAGGACAATGCAAGGCTTAACAATTTCCAACAATGCTAGCCACAGACCTCTACTGTCATCCCAGCTAAAGCATGAGCAGCCGTTACACCGAGCGGACCTAAGTTTATACAATGTATAACACATTTCCCAAGCAGAAAGTTTAAAACGTTTACAAATGCCTCAATGCAAGTAAAATGAACCAAAACGAGAGTTATGCACACAATTGTTTATAAGTTATACAGTCATCCCATAATATATATGGCCAACTACGGACCTAAATGTCAAGACCTTGCAGGGTCAAAATAAAATAAAGATTTCATATTTCTATTTTAAGTAAATCTCACCGTCGTGAATACCAAATATGTCCTAGAGTCTGTAACGTCGCTCTATCATAATAAACCTATCTGAGAAAGGAAAAAAGAGGGGTGAGTATTATGGTGGCTGCTGCATCTATGAAAGAAGGGCGGTCTCTGTGTAGTAGACTGCGTAGAAACACTAGGGGTTGGTGCCCCAAAACCCTGTGGTCGAGGTCCCTATCCCGGTGCTGCTAATCTGAAGTTAGAAAAACTTCCGGGATATCCAGAACCTCTACCCCTCTACGGCGACTGTCTACCCTGTGACCCAGTCTTCCTCTTCTGGTGACTCTCCCTCTGTCTAGCCTTTGCTCGGATGATCTCTTCCGTCCAATATACTGAATCAATCACCTCTGATAGTGTGAAAGAGGGAATCACCATCATGTACTTCCTGATGCTTAATTGGAGGCCATCTTCAAACTTGAACCTCATCTGAGCCGGTGTAGCCATGTCGCGGACAAAAGCCGCTAGTCGTCTAAGCTCAGCCTCGTACTCTGAAACTAATCTCGTCCGCTGGCGTAAGTGCAGGAACTCCATCCTCAAATGGTCCTGTTGGAACGGGGTAAAGTACCTGCGGTCGAACTCTCGTAGAAAGTCCTCCCACCGCAGGGTCTGTGTAGCACTGTCACGGATAGTTTCCCTCCACGATAAGGCATCTCCATCGAGGAGTCTCTCAGCAACTCTCAATTTGAGCTCCTCTGACAACCCCAAATTCGTAAGGATCCTATGAATCCTGTTGATCCAGTGTTTCGCCGCTACTGCATCACTGGATCCTGAAAAGTTTGTGCATCCGAGCTGTCGAGACTCTTTCACCAACTGCGTGAGCTCGTGGATGCACCTCAAAGTAACCGACATCTCATCGGTCGGAGTAGAAACAGAAGGACCAGCCACCGAAAGAGGAACCGGTGCCCTAGGAGCAGGTATGGCCGTAGGTGTGGTCGCTGGAGTCTATTGTGGGTGGTGGCGTCTGCGCCCCATATCTACTGTATCACTCCTGCCACTGCCTCAAGGCATCGAGTGGTGGTAGAGGAATCTCGGCTGTAACAGTCGGTGGAGGTGCTGGGGGTGGCACTGGTGAGTGTGCTCGAGTAGAGGAAGCATCCTCTGGCACTCATGGTGCCTCGGGTGCCCTAGGTGTATCAGGCACTGAAAGACTCTCAAGTAAGTCGAATCTAGCACCTCTCCTACCACGTCTAGGTAGTATAATTCTGTGGAAAGAATACATTTTTATTATATAGAAATCAAGAATTAGGGTTAGTTCTCCGTAACAAACCCCCTAAAAAAACATGAACTATAATTCAAGTATTTGAATGCGAAATAACGGGTTAGATGCGTTATGTATCCAACTCCATAAAATAGATGAACTTATATGCCTATGGCCAAGTATGGGACTTTAAATAACTGTATGAAACTCTCTAATGTATTGAAGACTTTTCATGTACTTGGAAAGACTTTTACTACTATATTTTCTCTAACCTAGGCTCTTTGATACCAATAGAACTGTCATGCCCCGAACCGGGGTCGTCAGCAGCCGCCCATTGCTCCTGGATGCCGGCTGTATTTTTATAGAAAATCAGACAGAACTTCCCCATAAATCAGAGGTTTCCCATGTACAATTAAACATGTATATGCAAAATCAACCTGTAATTTAAACAAATGATCATCCCGACCTCTCCAAAATCAACAAATTCTATCCTCAAACATCAAGGACAACGCAAGGCTTAACAATTTCCAACAATTCTAGCCATAGATCTCTACTGTCATGCCCAACTAGAGCATGAGCAGCCGCTACACCGAGCAGATCTAAGTTTATACAATGTATAACACATTTCCCAAATAGAAAGTTTAAAACATTTACAGATGCCTCAATGCGAGTAAAATGAACCAAAGTGAGAGTTATGCACACAATTGCTCATAAGTTATACAGTCATCCCATAATATATACGGCCAACTACGGACCTAAATGTCAAGATCTCGCAGGGTCAAAATAAAATAAAGATTTCATATTTCTATTTGAAGTAAATCTCACCGTCGTGAATACAAAATCCGCCCTAGAGTCTGTAACGTCGCTATATCACAATAAACCTGTCTGAGGAGGGAAAAGAGAGGGGTGAGTATCATGGGAAGATATCCAGTGAGTGAGGGGGAAAATGTCAAGCATAAATAGCGTGGGTGAACTATTGGAGTGTCAAATAATATCATTTGAAACAAAAATTTATATTTCGCAACAAAACTTGATATGTTTAGCAATTTGAAATCATTTAATCAATCAGACGATAACAAGTATGTTTGCATCTATTTGAAATCAAGTAATATCAGAGCGAGCTAAAAATGATCCTGGCAAAGGTCAACCGTGACCAAGGACAGTCGCATCGGGGGTTTTATTATGCATAAACTTTAAAACACTTTCTACCCCGATGTTGACCATGAGTTCGCTGGGACTAACTCATCGTCGTGTATAGGACCCCACCCGGTGTTAGACGGTGGCGTCACACACGTCCTCCCCCTACGTGGGTTTAACCGGCCACGCCTATAGCCTTTAGAATAAATGACGTTTGCGGATACTTCCTGCAGAAGCGTATCCGGACAACCCGTGCCTCTACAAATGTCCTTCGTAGCTACGAAATCATTAATGTCATCATCATAGTATCACAAGGGCACAACGTCCCACAAGTAAAATCATATAATCGAATAACTAGTGGGCATCCGACCCACATAGTTCATCAAAGTATTTCAAGTCTGCGTGTCAATACGTTTCATCAAATCATTTCAAAATAGCATATCAATGCAATAGTAGAAAAGGAAATTATAAATTTTCATGTAATAGCACAATTTTTATTTCATTTCAAACCATGGATGCATAGTTATCGTAAACATAATTCAAGACACTCTAATAATCACAAAATAGATTTTGAAATTTAATATCATAGGTCAAATCAATGCATATCAAAAGCAAGTTTTATCGAAAACACAACATAAAACACGTTTTTCTATTTTATGCAAGAAATTAGGGTTTCACTCACATATCTAGGGAGGGTGATCACTCCCTATTTTTCAACGAGTCTTCAAAAGACAAATCTAATCAAATTATCAAATTTTATATCAAATAAAACCCTAATAAGGGATTTTTTAATTTTTTTCTTTCCAATTTAATATAACCTAAAATCAACAAAATTTATTCAAACTTTGAAGTGAGTGCGTTTCTCTCACTTAGGGTTTCTCAGGTTTCAGACCTAATTGTCGTTTGCCCGTCGGATTGATTTAAAATCTGTAATATTTCCAAATTTGAAATACATTAGCAACAACTAAATTTTTCTAACACCAAATCCTAGAACTTCAACCAAATCATAGTCGTTACCTGCAGTGAAGATGCAGGTGAGCTCTCGAAGGGGAAAGCCGGCGCGGGATCATGGGCCATCGTGGGCTCGTGGGCCGGTGGGCTGGCAGGTTAGCGGGCTGGCCCACTGGTGGGCTCGCGGGCTCTCAGCCCAGCTTGCTGGCCACAGCGGGCTTCGCGGGCCGTAGTGGGCTCTCGGGTCAGCAGTGGGTCGTGCTGGAGTGCGTTGGTGCTCGTGCTGGGGTCGAGCTGGCTCGCACAGGGGTCGTACGCGCTCGCGCAGGGGTCGCGCGCTGGCTCGTACTGGGGTCGAGTTCTGGCTCGCGCTGGACTCGCGCTGGCTGTAAATCGCGCTCACGGGAAGGTGTTGCAGCGGATTAGTATCAAGAGCTATACTCTGTAACAATTGTTAACCATTATAATTAACAGTTAATCATGATTAGTAAAAATAGTTAGTAGCTAATTGTTGGGTTATTAGTAGTTAGGTGTAGTGGTTAAGTAGTTAGTGAAATTAGTTAGAAATATTAGTATAAATAGTACTCTAATAAATGTAATGTAATAAGTAATAAAGTTGTAATGAATTCTCTCTTTCTCTTTAAATCTCTCTCTCTCTATCTCTTTTTCTCTTTCTTATCTTCCTAATCTCTCTCTTTTTCTCATATTCTTTTTTTACCCTATTCGGAGTTGTGATAAATTGGTATTAGATGATATGAATCCTTGGATGGTATTAAAAATGGTAGAAAAAATTGGGTATGAAGCCATTGAATAAGAAGTTTTGTATGAAACCATTGAAGAACATCTCAAAAGGAAAGAAATTAAAATGCAAAAATTTCATTCACATGTTCACAAGGAAAAGGAAGAAATCAAACCAATAATTGATGAACGTGGCAAAAGGATGGACGCTCTCATGACACGTATATTGAAAATATTGGGTATTGATGAGAATATCAACATTTTTGTGAGAAGGGAGCAAGAAAATAAAAAGAAATTGGAAAGTGATGAAATAAATCAAGTGACAAATGAAACAATATCAAAACTCATGGAAGAATAAGGTATAGAATCACTTTCTAAATCTTTAATTTGATCTACTACTAGTGAAAAAATGTTGAGAGTAGAAAAATTTCAAATGTCCAAGAAAGAAAGGTCTTGCATGTCCAAGAAAAAAGAGTTTTGCATAATCAAGAAAAAAAGGGTCTTGCATGTCCAAGAAAGAAGAGTTTTGCATGTTTAAGAAAGAGGTTGTTGATGACGGGTTTTTACTAATTCCTTCAAAAAATTGAATTTTTTGTAATCATTAGACAAATTCCTTCATAAAAAAAAAAAAGTTCAAGAAAAGGCTTTCTCAAACTTCTCCATTTTTATTTTTCTCAAACTCAAATCACATTTATTGTTTATCTCTACCACCTTATTTCTCAATACAAATGCAAGTCTTGATTCACGATTCATGGATTCAAATATCAATTCTTGATTTTCCATCATTGATGACAAATATGTTTTCAAATGAGGGAAATATTGTAAAAACTATTAACCATTATGGTTAATAGTTAATCATGATTAGTAAAAATAGTTAGTACTTAATTATTGAGTTATTAGTAGTTAGGTATAGTGGTTAAATAGTTAGTGAAATTAGTTAAAAATATTAGTATAAATAATACTCTAATACATGTAATATAGTAAGTAATGAATTCTCTCTTTCTCTCTAAATCTCTCTCTCTCTCTCTTTCTCTTTCTTATCTTCCAAATCTCTCTCTTTCTCTCATATTCTTTCTTTACCATATTCGGGGTTGTACTATACTCCAATTAATCCAATTCAAGTGTCTATAGTGGCCCTATTTAGGGGACAACTCTGCTAATATAATTTTTTCCATATTCAAATTTCAAATTCAAAATTTGATTAAAAGAATTAACATTTTATCTTGTTAAACCAACTTTCTATTAGTTTTGTGCATATAGTTTTTGTTTCTCTTGATGTTGCTTACCAATATTACTCTTTTAATCAAAAATATTTTTAATATTTTATTAAATATAGAAATCGGGAATCCAGAGAAAGAATTATGATCCTTTACTCTTGTTTGAAAACATTAAGATTAAAAGAATTTTACTAATATAAAATTATTAATATAATAATTATTTTATTCTTGTGAAAATTTTATATTTTACTTCTCTAATTTCATATTTTTATTAAAACTCATTATTATTTAAAATATTATAAAATAAAATAAAATAACTAAATTAAGGTTGAACTAAGTTAATATTTTCATGACAAATTAATTGCTTGCATGAAATTCGGGCAGTGTCAGATAATGGAGATTTCTTGAGATAATTACATGTCAAGTTCTTGAACTTTATCCCAATTTCACAAATTAGTTTCTGAACTTCAAAATACTATTTTATAATCCTTAAACTTCAAAATCGTAACGGATTTGGTCTTTCCGCTACTAATAGAGATAGCTAGCTGTTAATTGTTGATGTGACAAATGACATGGATGTACGGATGATGACATGGTAGAGCCACGTTATCACCAAAAATATCATGTTGCCTCGTAAGTAGGGATTTTTATGGATAATTAGATATCTAGTTCCTGAACTTTACCCTTATTTCATATGTTAATCCTTAAACTTCAAAATGTTACAATAAAGTCCTCAAATTTCTAAAAGTGTAAAGGATTTAATTCCTCCATTATTGATGGAAACAGGCCGGTCATTAATTGCTGATGTGGCAAATGATCTAAATGTACAGATGATAATATGACAGTGCCATGTGGCAATCCCGAATTGATAGATTAAGTATTAATTAAATTTCTTTTGCTCCCCTTGGTTCAAATATTAAATAAATTAAAATTAAATAGATTAAATTTTTTAAGTATCTCTCTCTTCTCTCTCTACACTCAAAAATAGATATCATCCAACCCAAAACCAAAACACCTCTCTCTCTCTCTCTCTCTCTCACAATTCAAACCCTAGAAACCATGGCAACAACGATCGATGGTGGCGAGCGGCTGATAACAACGGCGCAACAGATTGTGACAATTGATGAAATCATTCAGCTCACCGAAGATCTTAATTGTCGCCGGAGGTCGTTGATCATGTAAAGAGTGCTCTCTAGTTGAATATGAATCGATTTGAGAATGAATTTAGGTCAATTTTTATTAGAAACACTATTTCTCTTGATTCAAATTAGCTTTGCAAATCGATCAGTCGGATTGCTCTGTCGTTTGTGTCACAAGATTTAGAGGAGACTGATGATTTTGGGAGGTTTGGTGAAGAAGAAAGTGGAAACTTAGTTCATGAGAGAGGAGATTGTTTAGGGGATGATAAATAAATTATTGGAGTTGTGGATTTATTTGCAAAATACAGAGATTGATGATTTCTTGCATTCCATCTCTAGCAAAGTTGATTCATAGAGTAAGCTTCGAAAGCTGTGGAGGTACTTCTTCGGCAAGTAAATTGGCTTCCCATTACTCACTAGGGAATCTATACAAGTATAGATTCTCGTTCTCAAAATCTCACTGCCGGTAAAATTCTTCAATATCAATGGTGAGAACTTTGATCATGCAAGCGCGACGACCTTTGAAAGCCCTAAAAACCTTTGATGATTCGAGGATTGTACTCTGCTTCACCATCCATTAAGTGAAGATGAGAGAGAGAGAGAGAAAGAGAGAAAGAGAGAGAGAGAGAGAGAGAGAGAGAGAGAGAGGAAACTTGTGGGTTGGAAAAATGGAGAAGGGAGTGGAGTTTGTCAGTAATAGAGGAATCAAATCCATTACGCTTTTAAAATTTTAAGAACTTTATTGTAACATTTGAAATTTATAAACTAATTTGTAAAATTAGGATAAAATTGAGGGATTGAACATGTAATTATCTTTAGAAATCCCTATTTATGTGGTATGCCACATTAGTAACATGTTTACGGGGTAACATTATATATTTTTTGTGATGACGTGACACCACTACGTCATTATTTGTACATCCAGGTTATTTGTCACGTCAGTAATTAATAATTAATCTATCTTCATTAGTAATAGAATGATAAAATCTCTTATGATTTTAAAATTTGAGAATTATATCGTAATATTTTATAATTTAAAAATTAATTTATAAAATTAGGGTAAAATTGAAGTACTTAATATATAATTACCTCGAGGTTTCTTCCCGACTTCTTAAGCCGTAGACTTAAAAGTAGGAGTGAGAAAACGAGTGTATCCTCAAGTTGTGACGGAAGTGATCCGACAAAATCTATCCGTATCCCAACATACCTCAAGATTAATCAATAATGTTGACTTTGCGCTCCCCCCGCTCCCCCGGCGCCCGCCCCCAAGCCTCTCACTCGCTTTCCATCCCTTTCTCCCTTTCTCTCACCCTTTATTACGCAAATTATCATACAAGAACGATGATAAGGAAAAATTTATGGCGGGCGAGCAAGACTGCACCGTTGGCGTTGGGATGCGAGACCGCATTATTGAACAATAAACTGCTTTAATATAGGCAATGGCAGGGACGCGTCGAGAAGAAGATAATACTTTAAATTTATTAATAGAAAATTGTTAAACTTCTTCACCAAAAACTCATAAATTTAGAAATTTTAATTTGCAGAGGCATGTATAGACAAATTTAATATAAATAAGCACGCAAACTACAAATTTAGATTTAATTGTAAAGATAATTTATCAATTAAATATCTTGTAAATATGTATTAATTATCTAGCCGCCAATATTTATAACTTAAATAAAATACTATAAGGATTTTTTTTATAATATTAATACATTATTTAGATGATTAACTATATTTTTAAATCTTCTCTGACTAGGTGTAACTAATAAAATATTATTTTTTAATAATTTTATTTAAGTGATAAAAAGTAATTTATCCATTAAAATGATAAAAATATATATATATATTTATTTATTTGGAGGAAAAATTTTTGGAGCCGAGCGCTGGCCTTGCTCTGATGCGAAGAAGGTGGGTGCTACCTTACGGCGATGTGTAAAGATGAGAAAATGCACGAGAAAAAATTTTAGATGGGTAGAATTTATTCAATGTAAATTGTTAGGAGAATAGCTTTGATATTTTAAAAATAATTCGGTATAATATAGTTTTTTACTTTTGAAATAGTAACTACAATGTTAAGTTAAAAATTAAATTAATTAAAATTCTTACTTTTAACTTATTTTAAATAATTTAAATTATTTTTAATTCAAATTAAAGACAATTTCACTGTTAACCTTTTGTTTTAATAGTGGTATGAACAATTTATAAATTAAACTAAACATAATCTAATCATAGATGGTAGTTCTTATGTATAGAAACTTCTAAACACTGATATTATCATTCTCAAAATGTTTTAACATATTAAATTAATTAATACTTATATAAAATATTTATATTTATTAAATTTACATATTTTTTATATTTAATTATAATTTATTTTTTGTTATTTGTTTGACTATTAATAATTATATATTTTATCACCATATTCTTATTATAAAAAATAATTATTCTATTGTTTTTATAAGATAATTAATATTTGTATTTTGAATTTTTATATTTTTAAATTTATGTATTTTTATATTTTTATAAAGAGCTATTTTTTTTTTCTGGATACGGTTTGACTGGACGTGCAAGCAAGGGTGATGGCCATATAGAAGTTCAATCAATGAGTTGAATTATTAATCCCCACTTTCTTTCTTTTCTTCTGCCTCTTAAATGTTAGGATGAGCAACGACCAACTTTTCAATCTAACATAAAGATAAGTTTGTAATAATTTGTCCAGAGCAGAAGAAAAGACCAACTGACCCGTATTTTGAAGCGGATGCCTTGGGAAATTAATAAGTGGGCACGACCTCTTTTAATATAATTATTTTTATTTTTAAATTTAAAATTTAAAATTTAAAATTAACTGTTTTTTAATACCGTATATATAGTTTTAGTTTCTCTTGATGTTACTTATCAATTTTACTCTTTTAATCAAAAATATTTTTAACATTTTATTAAATATAGAAATCGGTGTCTAGAGAAAGAATTATGATTCTTCACACTTGATAGTAAAGGTTAAGATTAAATAAAATTTTCTAGTATAAAATTATTAATATAATAATAATAATTTTATTTTTATGAAAAACTTTTATTTTATATTTCAATTGACTAGGTATTTTTATTTTTTAATTTGTAAATTATCTAAATCTGTAATAAAACTAATAAATGATTATTTTTAAATAAATTTATTTAAGTGATAAAAAGTAATTTATCTATTAAAATGATAAAAAAATATATATAATTATTTACTTGGAGGAAAAATTTATTGGGGCTGGGCGCTGGCCTTGCTCTGTTGCGAAGGCGGTGGGTGGTACCTTACAGTGCTGTGCGAGGATGAGAAAATGCACAAGAGAAAAATATTAGATTGGTATAATTTATTCAATGCAAATTAAAACGAGAATAGCTTTGATATTTTAAAAATAATTCTGTATAATATATTGACATAATAACTATAATATTCAGTTATTTAATTATCCTATATTTTTCTGTTAAATAAACGATCCCAAAATTTGAGATTAAGGGTCAGACTATTATATTGCTATAACTATAATGTTAAGTTAATAATTAAATTAATTAAAATTATTACTTTTAACTTATTTTAAATGATTTAAATTAATTATAATTCAAATTAAATATGATTTTGTTTTTAACCTTTTTATTTAATAGTTGGTATGAATAATTTATAAGCACTAAAATTTCCATTTTCAAAACCTCTTCGTATACTTAACTAATTAATTTTTACACAAAAATATTTATATTTTTTATATTTAAATATAATTTATTTTTATGTTATATGTTTGATTATTAATAATTATGTATTTGATCATCTTAGATTCTTATTATAAAAAATAATTATTCTATTATTTTTATAAAATAATTAATATTTATATTAAAATTTTCTTATTTTTAAATTTACATATTTTTTATATTTTTATAAATAGCTTTTCTTTTAAAGAATTTAAATTACTTTTAATTAAAATTAAAGAAAATCTCACTTTTAACCTTTTGTTTTAATAGTTAGTATGAACAATTTATAAATTAAACTAAACATAATCTAATCATAGATGGTAGTTCTAAAGCATATAAACTTCTGAACAGTAATATTTTCATTCTCAAAAAATTTTATAATTAATATTTACATAAAATATTTATATTTCTTAAATTTACATATTTTTTATATTTAATTATAATTTATATGAACAATTTATTCAATGTAAATTAAAACAAGATAGGTTTGATATTTTAAAAATAATTCGGTATAATTTATATAATTAATATTTATATTTTTATAAAGAGCTTTTTTTTTTTTTTTTTGGGTACCGTTTGATTAGACGTGCAAGCTAGAGTGATGGCCATGTAGAAGTTCAATCAATTAGTTAATTTATTAACTCTCACTTTCTTTCTTTTCTTCAGCCTCTTAAATGTAGGATACGTCAGCGGCGAGCTTACCGTCACTTTCTTTCTTTTCTTCTGCCTCTTAAATGAAGGATAAGTCAACGACCAAGTCTTCAATCTTACATAAAGATAAGTTTGTAATAATTTGTCCAAAGCCGAAGAAAAGACCAAAGGGCTAAGAAACCCGAACTTGTCATGGATGTTGAAACCCCGTGCTCCCACGCTAATAACTCTTTTTATATTAGTTTTTACGTGTTATAGACAAATTTTTTCTTCATTTTTTTCCTTTTCATATATATCTTTTTCTTACTAATTATCATAGACATATATCTTTATAAAATGCAACCCAAGTCTGAACAATTAAAAGAAGTAGACTTCAATGGTCTGATACTTAGCAATTTGTGTTACGGTACAAGGACCGAAGAAGTAAGGTTAAAAGATAAATCACACTGTCAAGTAAGAGGATTGTATTAACATATGAATATTTTATTTTTCCATTAATTCTAATAATTTTATTTTGAATTTTTATTATAACACGATTCAGAATGATTTAATCGTATTAACTTGTAAAGATTAAGCCAAACCAAATCATTTAGGGTTCAAGGAATCAGAAACAAGGCTTTTAGGTCTTGAGTTTTAATCTTGACTTCAATATTTCCCTTATAATGATAATCCGGACTGAATTCATAAAATGTTTAACTATGATAACTCATAATGTAGTTATGATAAGGTACTTACAACCAATTTAAGATTTTATTTTTATCGAAATTTGTATAAATGACAACAAACTACACTTTAATCTCAATAATATTTTACATAAATTAAGGAAATTTAACTCTCGATTAAGAATATCTTGTAACTTTTTCATATTCATAATCTTTGCAAACTAGATTTGGTGTAGGATTATCATGAGAAGCGTTCCAAGTAAATTTCCTTCCTCATCCAAACCATCCTTATCAAATGAAAATCCAGCAACTTCCAAACAATCTCATTTTGCGATCACAATTACGAGAATGGTTGTCTCCGATACTAGATCGAATATGATTTGGTACCAAATGACATACGAGGAAAACTGTGATTGGATTTGTTAAAATGGAAACTCTAAAACTTTGGAATGGGATTCGACACACAAGATACCCAAACTAGGGTTGAGAGGAAACTCTCAAAATATTATTAATCGAATTGTCTCGATTGCAATGAAAAGAATAAGATGCATAAATGGATATAAATCAAAATTATAATCAAGTTCAGAAACCCTAGTACAATCTTTTAAAATAGTAAATTAAACTAGCTTTTAGAAATAAGACCTCTAAATTATGGGAATTCAGAAAAATAAGTGAATATATGAGTTTCTGAAATCCATTTCCAAATTTTTTTATTCGAAATTGAAATCTGACTTTTCCTATCAAAACCCAATTATCTATATTTATCTTGAATTTAATATTGGTACATGTATAAGCCTCTCTTTCGGTTGATTTATAAAACTTTATAAGGTTCTGCACTTTTGTAAATTTATAAAATTTTTTCATTTGTAAAAGCGACATCACAAGTATTTGTGTTTCATAAAAGTTGTGATGGGTTGGTACTAGGGGTGTTAATGATACCGGGTAGTGTCACGGGTACCCGTGACACTACCCGGTCAAAGCTCGAGCCCGGGCTCGGTCAAACCGAGCTCGAGCCCAGCTGTGTCGAGCTCGAAAGCTCGACGAGCTACCCGAAATATTTTAATATTTTAAAAAATAAATTTTATATATAATTATATATATATATTTTAAAAAAATTATATAAAAAAATTATATTTTTTAAATATATTATCTATACCACCTAATGACACTACCCGACGACACTACCCGATAACACCCGATGACACTTCGAGCTCGAGCTCGAGCTCGAGCTCGAGCTCACCTAAAGTACATCGAGCTTGAGCTCGGGTATTATGATACCCGAGCTCGACCCGGGTGTCATAACACCCATAGTTGGTACTATTCTTTTGAACGTTTAAGCAATATAATACAAATCATGAAGAGCAGAGAGAGAAGATTTACCCATGCAATTTGTCGAATACTTAACAATAATTTTTACCTATTCTCCTTCTCCGTAGAGGCGCCGTGGCGCTAGGCTTGTTGCTCCACGGCGCTTGGCCTGCTTCTAATCTCATTTTACCTCTCTCTTACACAACCTTTACTTTTTTTTTTCCCTTTCTTTCTTCTTTTTGACCAACTAGTATTCGAAAACATGTTCTAACTAATCCGGTTCGAGTTACTATTAGACTTTCTATAGAGTGAGCTCAACCAACGTTGTTTTTTTTATGTCGAAAATTCAAATCTGAGTTTTGATTAAAAGATCTAACAGGTTTTCAATTAGGTTAACTGTCAATTAATACAATCTTTACTCCTTTTATGGCACAAATCCATTCTCAAAATTTTTCCTTCACTTTGATGTCGTGATTCTTGACCTCGAGGACTTGTCCTACATTAGGCCTCCTAACGATAAAGTCCTGGCCTAAGCCGTCCATAAACACCACTAGTAATTTAGTTTAGAATCAAATAATTAAACTTTATCCTCTATCACATTCATCCGACGATCCTGCAAGGTCTTCGACAAACATGAAAATAACAAACTGGTTGAGCAAACGACGTTAAATGTTATAATTTTTGAAATCATATTACACAGAATTTTTAATAATATTTGGTGTGACCGCCAATCGAAGCAACTTGCTAATGATCCTGAAAATTGTATGATCATGGAAAAAATCTCCGATCTATTTTTTTTTTCTAATTCATAAGTTCAAGTGACAACTGTTTCACAGATTATCTTCCCAAATTTTTTTATTCTTTTGAGAATAAGAAAGGATCCTAAGACTTAGACTACCATAAACTTAGAATTATTTCCTAATGATGGTACATACATAGAAACCTGTGTATTGCATCTATAGTTGATGTATTTAATATTGGAGGACTTTTCTTGGGGGTGAAGTTGAGAGGTGGACAAAAGCACTATATAAATTGAGCTTTTGTGGTGCTTTTCCTCAATCATACTCAAGCAATCACTCGTACGGTTCGAATTTTGCTCTTGCATCATCAGTATTTTTGCCTTGTTTTCATTCACCCTGTTTTCTTCATCATGGATTATTCTTTATGTTATTTGTTCGGTACTGCTTTCATATCTCTTTTTGTACCATTTATGTTGCATCTAATTCCCTGGAAGAAGCACACATACACATACGAGGGTGTGCCCCGCGGAAAGATGGGGTGGCCAATTGTTGGGGAGACACTTGAGTTTCTGTCCCTTGGCCAACAAGGGAAGCCGGATAAATTCATGCAGGATAGAATGCAAAAATACTCTAATCAAGTATTCAGCACCTCATTATTGATGGAAAAATTGGTGGTACTTTGCGGCCCATCAGGTAATAAGTTTTTATTCTCAAATGAAGATAAGTTGGTCACGGGCTGGTGGCCTAGTACTGTCACAAAAATATTCAAGTCAGCCCCTGCAGGAAAGGAAGAAACCAAACAGTTAAGAGGGGTCTTGCCCGAGTTTCTAAAATTGGAACCTCTTAAAAAGTACATACCCGTCATGGACTCCATAGCCAAACAACACTTAAAGGAAAATTGGTGTAACAAAGGAGAAGTAATTGTCTTTGAAGAAACAAAATATTTTACCTTTGAGTTGGCTTGTAGGCTATTTTTGAGCATAGAAGATCCTGAGTTTGTGGCAACCATAGCCAAACACTTCAACTTCATCATTGGAGGCTTCTTGGCTGTGCCCATAGATCTTCCTGGCACAAATTTAAATCGAGCTATAAAAGCCGTGGAGACACTCCAAACATTGATCTTGCCAATTATCAAGAAAAGAAGAATGGAGCTTATGAATAAAAGAGAATCAACAACTAAAGATATTTTATCACACATGATTATTATGGCTGATGGTGCAGGTATGTTTGCCAATGACCTTGATATCGCCACCAAACTCATAGGCCTACTTGTGGGAGGCCATGATACTTCAAGCTCTGCTATCACTTCAATCATCAAATTTCTTGCAGAGTATCCACATGTTTATGACCGGGTTTTCAAAGGTAATATTTCCTTTTCTCTCAAAATTGTTTGTTTCCATTGAAGAGCTTTACATTAATTATATAATATATACACAGAAACTTTTAAGAGATTTTACAAATTTTAGAGGGAAAGTGATATTAGACAATTTTAATTTATACAATTTTTTCACAATTTTAGGTTGGGATAGTTGCTTTATGCTTTCACAAAAACATTAATTAACTATCTTTTATGACAAAAAGAAGTTGAATTAGCGACCATTTTTAAAATGTGTTAACGTGGTAATAAAGAATTTAACTATAAATTAAAGGCAAGAGAGAGCTAGAATTTGTGACTTCACACTTGAAATTTATTACGACGAATTTTTAAGGATGAATAGATCATCTTTACTATCTTTTTTCATTATTAATGAAAGTTTAAGTTGAGAAATGCATTTTGATTTTCCATCATTTCTTATCTAATTTAACTTTTTTATATAGAACAACGGGAGATTGCAAATTCCAAGAGAGAAGAGGAGCCGCTGAATTGGGAGGACATACAGAAAATGAAGTATTCATGGAATGTTGTTTGTGAAGCAATGAGGCTAAGACCACCCATTGCTGGAACCTTCAGAGAAGCTACAGCTGATTTTAGTTATGCTGGCTTTAGAATTCCCAAGGGATGGAAGGTACTTATCAATCAACTATATATTATATTATATGAAGATAATATTTTTCATGAAAGTATTTTTAAAGTATAAAGATACCGTCTCGATTTATAACACTGACCGGTAAAAATACTTTATTTTCAGATACATTGGAATGCATACACAACACATAAAGATCCTAAATATTTTCCGAATCCAGATAAATTCGATCCTTCAAGATTCGAAAACAATTGTTTAACACCTTTTACTTTTGTACCATTTGGAGGAGGCCCTCGAATGTGCCCTGGTCGGGAGTATGCTCGATTAGTGATACTTGTTTTCCTTCACAATGTTGTGAACAAGTTTAGTTGGGAAAAATTAGTTCCTAATGAGAAGACAATATCCATTGCAATTCCCACCCCAAGTGAAGGCTTCCCAATTGGCCTCAAACCTCATGAGAATACTATGGTTCACTGAGTCAACGGATGCTTGTAATGGCACACCTTTAGAAGGCCTTGAGGGACCCATGGCCCCCAAAAGTTTTAAAACTTGTGTGTATTTCCTCATAAAATCATATTTCGTTTTCAAGTTACTCATTTGACAAAATACCCAATAAGACCTCTCCAAATGTAATTCGTATTTATAAATGCCAGTGAAAGTTGTGCTGTAATATGCTACTATTTCAACATTTGCAATCCAATTCTCTTTTTGATGTGAGCAGAAAAGGTTTATAAAGAATTTTTTAATCCATAACCTGTTGAAGGCTCATATGAATGCCTCTTGCGAATGGATTCATCCTGGTTCAAACCCAGATGGCCAACTGAAACATTTCGTCCCTTCTTCCCATTTTTAATTCTTTTTATATTTCGGTTAACTATTAATAATTTTATTAATTCAATTTTTAATATTGATCAAAAACTAAATTGTAGATCCTTTAACCGTTTAAAAACATAAGCTGATCCATACATAGAGTTGACATGATTGTCATAAGATAAACATATTACCATTTCTTATTATAAATTTAACAACAAAAAGAATGAAAATAAGATCATACATAGAGGGTGACAAGATTGAGCAGCGATGCATATCGCAAGCCCCTTATATTATTGGTCTTACCAATTTTGAATAATATTTTTAAATATGATATTGTAACTTAAACTTTCTAACCCCCAAATATACAATAACCTAAACTTTTAATAAATTAGGAAATTAATATATATTTATTTAAAAAATAATTATATACATATTTTAATTATTATTAAAAAATCAATCGTTCATACATGATGGATCAATTATGCCCCAAATCAGACCAGACTAGACCTGTTATGACATCCGGGGCAAGCTTGGGTATCACAATACCCAAGCTCGGCTCAAGTCTATAGTAGGTGAGCTCAATCTCGAGCTTGAACTTGTCGAGCCTGTCATTCTAGAGCTCGAACTCAACTCGAAATATCATCAAGGAGCTCGAGCTCGATAGTCGCGAGCCAAAGCCCGAGCCTGAGACAATACCCAAACTCGAGTCCAAAACCGAGAGAAAAATCATACCTGAGAATTTGATGGGAGAGCAGAAGGCAGAATGCAAAAGAACTCAAAAACCCTAGAGAGAGAGAGAAGGAGAGAGAGAGAGTGCTTACCTTTGATTCGGAGACGGAAGGAGCAGAGAAACAGAAGAACTCAGAGGATCTTCATCGCACACAATAGCCGATGAGAATTGAGACCCTAGAGAGACAGAGACATGAAACCCTAGAGAGAGAGACAGACAGAGTACCTTTGAGGAGACCTTTGATCGCGATGGTGAGAGGAAAAGAAGACCTTCGATCGCGATGGTGAGAGAAGGAGGAGATCATCTCGTGATGGTCAAAGGAGGAGGAGATCATTGTGCGATGGTGAGAGGAGCAGAGACCTTCGAAGCAGGCTATTGCGATGGTGAAGAAGCAGAAACCTTCGAAGCAGGCGATCGCGATGGTGAGAGAGTAAAGACCTTCGATCGCGATGGTGAGAGAGCAGACCTTCGATCGCCCTTCGCCCTTCGATTACCCTTCAAGTAGAGACGGGTGTGCGGCTGAGAAATGAGAATAGGAAGGAGGGTTTAGGTTTTGAGAGGGTATCAAGTAACTCGATGAGGTTCGAGCTTGAAGGAATATGGACTTGACATAGAGCTCGAGATAAGAATTGCTAAGCTTGAGCTCTACCTGAACTCGAGTTGATCGAGTTCGAACTCGAGTTTTAACCGAATAGTGTCATCAGTATCTATAATATTATTCAAGTATTATGATAGGCCTAGACTAGACCAATGTTTCCAAGGATTTTGAGATTTTGTTTTGTATAATATATTAATTTCTGTTGATAAGTCCGAAATGACTTCGACTAGGTCAAGAGATCATTTTCCAATTCAACCCAAAAGGCATAGGACAAATATCAAGATAATGCTTACCGATGCAAAAGTTAATAACGATTTAACATTTTGAGATGTGATTGAAGTGATGTGGGTCTACAGCACAATTACTCCTCTTTCGCCGGGTCCCATCGTAGATTTCTAATTTTTAGAATTTTTACCCCCACAGCCCTAAAACTCAATTTCCAGAAAGAAAAGGCTTTAAAAATATTATAATGAAATAAAAGTCCAAAAACTGTAGATTTCCGCTGGGCTTGTAATAGAAGAGAGGAAATGGGGTACAAGTGGACGACGCAGAGAGTTTTCTTTTTCAATTGGGATATGGAATGGACATGTGAAGCGGCAGCAGCACATGCTATCTCGGAACAAGTAGCCAGGAAACACCGAATCTTTATTTATTTATCATTTCATAATTAATAGGCTTTATTTAAATAAATATGGAAATAGAATTTTTTGAAATCTACTATTAATTTTCTATTAAAAATGTAAAGCCTTTAGCAATTAAGGTTTTGTTAGACAAATATAAGTAACCTCTCTCTCTCTTTCTTTCATTGAAGTTTTGTCTTCATAAATTTATTGTTTGGCAATTGAATTTGGTGTTATACTTGCTGGGTCAATGAGATTATTAGAGAAAATTTGTTATTTTCGGGGATTGTGTGACCTAATAATGAATACTGACCAGGGGTGACCGTTCGCAAATTTTGTTCTCTAGAATGCGAGTTTGTTGTGTATTGATGTGAAGTTTTCGTTCTTGAAATTTTTAGTTTATGCAATTAGTAGAGTCAAAGATGAAATTTCCAATTTAGTAGAAGAAAAATTTAGTTTGCAAATCTGAGATTGATAATGCAATTGTCTCTCTCTCCCTCTCTCTCTTTCTAATGGTTTAACAGACGATCTTCGAATGTTGCTCATAACAGGGTTTGAGAGATGACCCAAGTGAGACAACCTCAATGTTGAAAATCTCTGTAAGAAGGTTGTTAATTTTAGTTGTAAAATGCGAGAGGTTTTATCCGGTGATAAAAGTTAATAATCAGGATTTTTTGGGCAATGTGAAGCTCTTGACAATAGTAAAATTGTCTTCTGAGGTGTATCTCACCAAAGTAGACTAGTTGGTTCTCTTGTGTATGAAGATCGCATGCAGAAAAGTTATGAAAGAGATGACCCCCCACTCCAACTATTCAGTTTATATTAAATATACTTCCGTAGAAATATACATACATATTTATTAATCAATACGTAGCGTATCAAAAAGTTGTACTCGGTGGATTTAGTTTTAACAATGAAAATAATATTGGATCATGTGGAACGCGTAACAAGAAGTCGAACTCGGTGGATTTAATAGGATTTTTTTTTTCTTTTAAATAATATTTTGCTGTGTCTGAGGTGGGGGAGAGGAGAGATGGACAAAGCAGTATATAAAGAACCTTTGTGACGCTTTTCTTCACTCATACACACACCATCAACTCGCACGGTTCAAACTTTTCTCGTGTCATGAGTATCTTTGCCATTCTTCATTCATCCCTACGTTTTTTTCACCAGGGGTTACTCTTGATGTTATTTGTTGGGTAGAGTTTCCATATCTCTTTTTGTGCCATTGATGTATTATGTATTTGCCTGGAAGAAGCACACAGACGGTCTGCCCCATGGAAAGATGGGATGGACGATTGGTGGGGAGACACCTGACCCCGAAAAATTCATGCAGGATAGAATGAAAAAATATTGTAGTCAAGTATTCAAAACCTATCTGTTAATGGAGAAAATGGTAGTGCTTTGTGGCCCCTCAGGTAATAAGTTTTTATTCTCAAAGGAGAACAAATTAGTCACTAGTTGGTGGCCTGGTAATGTTACGAAAATATTTAAATCCCCACCTGGAAGTGGGAAAGAGAGTAAAGAATTGAGAGGTGTCTTGCCCGAGTTTCTCAAAATTGAACTTCTTAAAAAGAACAAACCAATCATGGACGTCATGGCAAAACAACACCTAAAACAGAATTGGTGCCACAAAAGACAAGTAATTGCCTTTGAAGAAGCAAAAAATTATAACTTTGATTTGGCTTGTAGGCTATTCTTGAGCATTGAAGAACCCGAGTTTGTAGTCACTATAGCCAAGCACTTCTACAATATCTCTGGAGCGTGCTGATTGATCTTCCGGGCACAGCTTTGAATCGATCTAAAAAAGATGCGGAGACACTCATATCATTCATCTTGCCCATCATCAAGCAAAGAAGAACAGAGCTTACGAAGAAAGAAGAGTTGGCGACTAAAGATATTTTGTCACTCCTGTTTGTTGTTGCTGATACTACGGGCGTGTTTGCCAATGACATCGATATCGCCACCAAAGTCATAGTCTTGCTTCAGGGAGGTCATGATACTTCAAACTCTGCTATCACTTCAATGCTTAAGTATCTTGCCGAATATCCACATGTTTATGACAAGGTTTTTCAAGGTTATATTTCATTTTCTTTCAGAAATGGTTTATTTCAATATAAGAGACTCACGCTAATTATAACATTTAATCTATCCGCTTTGAAATTTTTAGGGGATTTTACAATTTTAGTGGTAAAGTGCCATTAGACATTTTATGATTGGACCATTGTGTACGATGGTTGCTAATATCCATGCACATTAAAACTTCAATTAACTACTTTTGTGACAGTGTTATCGTTGGTACTCGAATTCTTGACCCCGCTCAAAAGTTCACGATACGACCTGTTTGGTGAAGAAATATTTTATTATCGGACCATTTACCATTTATGGGATAAGGTTGTTTGTGTATGTATATATATTGTATTTTTCGAATTTTAGCATCAGATGCTTTTGTAGTCGCATTTTCTTAGTACTTTCTTCGCTTGTATCGTTTTTTGAGATAGTAGATTTACAGCTCTCTTCTGCCCTTGATTTTTTCTCAATTTGGGTTTTCCACGTAAATCTTGGTGTTCTTCCTCTTTTTCATTTTTTTATTTACCATTATTATTATTTTTTCTAACAAACTGGTATCAGAGCACGTTTGGTTTGCTCAATTTTGCTAATAATGGCATCTATGAAATACGATATTCTGCTACTAGATCGCAACACTAGGTTTACTCTATGACAGGTCAAGATACGGGCTATTCTTACTTAGATGGATTTGGAAGAGGCGTTGCTAGGGTTTGATAAGATGCCCTCTTCTGGGACAGCTGAAAAGAAACAGAAAAAGGATAATAAAGCTATGTCTCAGATTCACCTCCATCTAGCGAATGGTATTTTGCAAGATATTCTGAAGGAGAAGAGTGCCGCAACGTTATGGTTGAAGCTGGAGCAATTGTGTATGACGAAGAGTCTGCCCAACAAGTTGCATCTAAAGCAACGACTCTACTTTCATCGTTTGGCAGAAGGTACATCTGTGAATGATCACATTTCAACCTTTAAAGAAATTGTTGCTGATTTAGAGACCATAGAAGTCAAATACGATGAAGAGGATTTAGGGTTGATTCTGTTGTGTTCTTTGCCTTCCTTGTACACGACTTTTAGAGACACTATTTTGTATAGTCGTGATACTCTTACCTTAGAAGAGGTTTATGAAGCCCTACGTTCTAAAGAAATGATGAAGCAACTTGTTAATGGATCTAAACTGAAGGCTAAGGGTCTAGTTGCTAGAGGAAGGCCTTAGGAGAAAAGTTCTGGGAGTAATGATAAAAGCAGATCAAAGTCCAAGAACAAAAACAAATCTTGCAAGTATTGCAAGAAAAAGGGGCATGTTATTGATGATTGTTATAAGCTGCAGAATAAGAATAATAAGGTGGCTGCGAATTAGAAAGGAAAACAACCGATGAACTCCGGCCAAGTCAGTGTTGCAGAAGATGATTACAGCGATGGTTAACTCCGTGCTGTTTTTGATGGCGATTCCAGGCCTGTTGAGGAATGGATTCTTCATACTGGTTGCACGTTTTATATGTGTCCCAATTGGGACTGGTTTTCAACATATGAAACTATCTCCAAAGGTGCTGTAGTGATAGGTAATGATGCATCCTATAAGATTGTAGGTGTTGGTACAGTGAAGATCAAGATGTTTGATGGAGTTGTCAGAACATTAGGAGATGTGAAGCACGTCCCAGATTTGAAGAGAAATTTCATCTTGTTGAGTACTCTTGATTCAAAAGGATACAAGCACACTGGTGAAGGTGGAGTCTTGAAGGTTTGTAAAGGTGCTCTTGTAGTGATGAAAGGACAAAGAAAAACTACCAACTTATATGGCTTGTAGGGTACTACAGTTACAGAAGATGCTGCTATTGTCTCTAAGTCCATGTCAGATTGTGATGTTACTAGATTGTGGCATATACGTCTTGGGCATATGAGTGAGAATGACATGACTGATTTGAGCAAGAGAGGACTACTTGATGATCAGAGTATTAGCAAATTGAAATAATGTGAGTATTGTGTTTTTGGGAAGCAAAAATGAGTCAAGTTCTCTAGGGGAATTCACAATACCAAGGGAACACTTGATTATTTACGCTCTGATCTTTGGTGGCCATCTAGAGTGCCTTCTAATGGAGGTGTTAGCTACATGTTGACTATCATTGACGATTTTTCTAGGAGAGTTTGGCCCTTCTTTTTGAAGCACAAGAGTGATGTTCTGGCGACGTTCAAAGAGTGGAAGATTATGATCGAGAAGTAGACAGGGAAGCAAATAAAATGTCTCCGCACTGATAATGGTTTAGAGTTTTGTTCAGACGATTTTATTGCCTTATGCAAATCAGAAGGGATTGTTAGATACCGTACAGTAGTTGCTACTCCATAGCAAAATGGTGTTGCAAAATGGATGAATAGAACTATTATGGAGAAAGTTCGATGCATGCTTTCTAATGCCAGACTATCAAAGTCTTTCTGGGCGGAAGCGGCTTCTACAGCTTGTTTTCTCATCAACCGGTTTCCCTCACTTGCCATTAAGAAGAAGACTCAAATGGAGGTATGGTCTGGTACTCCTGCAGATTATTCTAACTTGAAGATTTTTGGTTGTCCTGCTTATGCTCATATTGATAATGGAAAACTGGAACCTAGATCTGTTAAATGTGTCTTGGCTATAAAACTAGTATTAAAGGATATAAGTTGTGGTGTCCTGAGACTCGCAAGGTCATTATTAGCAGAGATGTTATTTTTGATGAAACTGCTATGTTGCAAGATTTGCCTACTAGTAATCCTTGTGATACAACTTAGCAATACAAGTGGAGCTATAGATTAGAACAGAATCTGCATCAGGGTCTACTTCTCCGTCTTTGTCAGATGAGCAGGATGGTGTTGTTTCCTCTCAACCATCACCACCATCAGCACCACCACCTACACCACAATATAGTATTGCTAAAGACAGAGATAGAAGACCAATTGTTCCACCGAAACACTATGCTGAAGTTGATTTGGTTGCTTATGCTTTACATGTAGTAGAAGGTATTGATTCTTATGAAGAACCTTCTACTTATAAGGAAGCAGTGAGTTCTGAAGATTCTGATAGGTGGATGATTGCTATGCAGGAAGAGATGGAGTCTCTTCATAAGAATGGTACATGGGACTTGGTGAAACTCCCTAAGAACAAGAAAGCAGTTCATTGTAAATGGGTCTTCAAAAGAAAAGAAGGGATACCGAGAGTTGAAGAAGCTAGATACAAAGCAAGACTAGTTGCTAAAGGCTACAGTGAGATTCCAGGTGTTGATTTCATAGATGTGTTCTCTCCGGTTGTGAAGCACAGTTCGATTCGAGCTTTGCTTGGTATTATGGCGATGCATGATTTTGAGTTTGAGCAGTTGGATGTGAAAACTGCTTTCTTACATGGAGAGCTTGAGGAAAACATTTACATGCAGCAACCTGAGGGCTTTGTGGTTTCAGGTAAAGAGGACTGTGTGTTTGTTGAAAAAGTCCCTTTATGGTCTGAAACAATCTCTTAGGCAATGGTACAAGAGATTTGACTCATTTATGATCTCCCATAGTTTTAAGAGATGCACTTATGATAGTTGTGTCTACTTTAGAAGATGTGATGATGGGTCATTTGTGTATCTACTCTTGCATGTGAATGACATGTTGATTGCAACCAAGGATAAGGAAGAAATTCGAAGAGTCAAAGCCCAACTTAGTGGAGAGTTTGACATAAAAGGTTTGGGAGCAGCAAAGAAGATTCTTGGGATGGAGATTCTCAGAGATAGATAGGTAGGCAAGTTGTACCTAAGTTAGAAAGGGTACATTGAGAAAGTTCTTCACAGGTTCAACATGCAGAACGCCAAGCCTATTAGTACACCATTAGCAGCTCATTTAAGGCTTTCATCCGCTTTATCTCCATAGTCAGATGATGACGTTGATTACATGTTCAGAGTTCCATATTCTAGTGCAATAGGGTCTCTTATGTATGCTATGATTTGTTCTCATCCAAATTTATCATATGCTGTTAGTGTTGTTAGCAGGTACATGGTAAATCTTGGTAAAGAATATTGGAAGGCTATTTAGTGGATTTTCAGATACTTGCGTGATTCTTTTGATATTTGTTTGCATTTTGGGAGGACTAGAGATGGAGTTATTAGATATGTTGACTCCGATTATGCTGGAAATCTTGATAAAAGAAGATTTCTTACTAGGTATGTATTTACTATTGGTGGTTGTGCTATCAGTTGGAAAGCTACCTTGCAGATTACAATTGCGTTGTCTACTACTAAGGCTGAGTACATGGCTATTACAAATGCTTGTAAGGAAGCTATTTGGCTGCAAGGCTTATTTGGTGAGCTTAGTGATGATTTGCATATTAACACTGTCTTTTGTGATAGTCAGAGTGCCATCTTTCTCACGAAAGATCAAATGTTTCATGAGAGGACAAAACACATTGATGTTCGTTACCACTTTGTCCGTGAGGTCATTGCTCGTGGTGACATTATTGTGAGTAAGGTCAACACTCATGATAATTCTGTTGATATGATGACCAAGACACTTCCAGTTGTCAAGTTTGGGCATTGCTTGGACTTGGTTGGTGTCCATTGCTGAGTTTAGCCCTTTGGGGCTTTTGGTGGAGGATGGTTGTTTCTTGTTGAGGATTGGTATTTGCGTTTTTTGTTCTCTTTGTGGACTTCGCGTCAAGGTGGAGATTATTAGTGTTGGTGACCTGAATTCTTGGCTCGATCCTAAAGTTTGCAGTGTAACCTGTTTGGTGAAGAAACATTTTGCTGTTGGGCCATTTATCATTTATGGGCTAGGATTATTTGTGCATATATATATATATATATATATATGTATTTTTCGGATTTCAACATCAGATGCTTTTGTAGCCGCACTTCCTTGGTACTCTCTTCCCTTATACCATTCTTTGAGATAGTCGATTTACAGCTCTCCTTTACCCGTGGTTTTTTCTCGATTTGAGTTTTTCACGTAAATCTTGGTGTTTTTTCTCTTTTTTGTTTTTTTTTTATTTACCATTATTATTATTATTTTCTAACAGACAGTATGAGGCTCATTTGAGGGACTTCTTTTTATGATGTGTTAATATGATAATAAAATTTTTTACCATAAATAAAAGTCAAGAGGGCTACAATTTTGCGAACGACTTGATGAACTTTATTATCAGTAATTTTTAATGACAAGAAGCTCTTCTCAATTTTGTATTATTATTATTTTTTAATTGTTGACGAAATCTTTCAGTTGAGAAATGTATTAACCTTCACCATCATTTCATGCGTGATTTCACTTGCTATATATAACAACGGGAGATTGCAAAATCCAAGAAAGATGGGGAGCCTCTAAATTGGGAGGACATACAAAAAAAGATGCCGGAAAATGTATGAGAAAAGTTAACTAGCTCACTTTCAAAGGAATCCAATCAAAGATATAAGCCTAGACTACTTCTTTGTGCGAGAAATCTACTCTACATTGAGAAGTATAAGAGAATACTCTTTTAAAAAAAAATTAAATATTATTATTAACTCATTTTGCTTTTCAATGGTCACATGAGGGTCCTTATATATAGAAAGCTAGGAACCGATCATGTTCCGACATTATTAACTCTTAATATAAAGAAGAGAGAGAAACACATGAAAATACATGAATCTAATTCTTACAACCTCAAGAAAACTCCAAATTATCTAAAATATGACTTATCTTAAACTACAACCATAAGCCCTTCCAAAGAGTCTTATTTGGACCCATTCAAATGCCTAGATGACTATCGAATTGCGCTGAGAATGCATTAAGTGCTCACAATGAACAATGCAGTACTCATGGAGTGTTTGTGAAACAATGAGGCTAAGACCACCTTTTGCTGGAACTTTCAGAGAAGCCGTAACTGATTTTAAGTATGCTGGCTTTGCAATTCCCAAAGGATGGAAGGTACTCATCAATCACGTTAAATATATATAAATAAATAAATATATTTCTCATATTTTAATTGCCGATCCAAAAATATTTTCAATTAGAAATACTGCCAAGAAAATTATTACACTAACTTTTGAAATATTTTATTTTTAGATATACTGGAATGTGTCGAAGACAAACAGAGATTCCAAATATTTTCCAAATCAGGATGAATCGGATGCTTCAATATTTGAAAAAGATTGAGTGGCGCCTTTTCCTTTTGTGCCATTTGGAGGTGGCGCTCGAATGTGCACCAGTCAGGAGTATGCTCGGTTAAGCATATTCGTTTTCCTTCGTAACGTTGTCAACATGTTCAGATGTGATGAAATTAATATCCACGTGAGACATTTATTTATATATGAAAAATGAAAAATGAGAATAATTCTATTTTTTATATTCTTAAAATGGTAACCAATGAATGATGCTCTTTTCTTATGTGGTTACGAGAGAATAAATCAACCTTATGAGAATAATATAAATTAAAGCAAAAGAAAAAAATCCTAGTGATGACACACAATCGAGAGGATACACAATAAAGAGTGAACACTTATTTATGTGAGAGTGAGGGCTTGAGAGAAATTCTGCGTAAAGAATTTTTCGTATCGTATTCATCACTGAGATTTGGATTGCGGTGTTGTGGTGCTATGATAATATCTCGATTTTTGTGGTTATCATCTCGACGGTGAGGTCGTTCGAATAGAACTCATGATTTCTCGAATTTTCTGCGATCTACTCATTGAGATATGTCCGAAAAATATAAACTTTTACTATTCGAAAATTTATCTTGTTTTCGCATGTGTGCCTGCATATAAATCTAACATTGGTATCAGAATACTTGTTGGATTTATTATATAATTTTTAGAAAATTTTCGGATATAAAAATATAGGATTAAAAATTTGGGGTTCGAATTAGGGATGCGTTTCGTAAATCCAATTATACCATGATATCACATATATTACGTAGATCATGAATATATTTTTTTTGAAATTTTTGGAATATGTTTTGACCATTAACTTGAAGTCAAAGTTTTCGTCCCTAATGATGTCCGGAGCTAAAAACCCTAGATCTGTTCATGTAGTGGGATGGTTGATCTATAAAAATGGAACATATGTGTTCCACATGCACTGATCTACGTTTTAACATGTATTTTGTGAATTGCCGTTGCCGGAAATTGGGTTTTCCGACGACGCCGCGAAGGGTTAAAATTTGGACATTTGGTTCGCCGTGTTTAGGGTTTGAATCTCCCAAAAAATTTAGTTTAGAATGTTTTTGAGAAGTCCAAATTTATTTTTCAGGTGAAATCGCAGTGAAAAAATGACCAGAAATGAGTTTTTCAGAAACCGGGTCGAAAGACCCGGTTGTAGACCCGTTGGGCAAGGGAGAAAGCATCTAGATCCGCAGGCACATGAGCAGCACACGTGGAGAGGCGCGTCACACAACAACAGGCAGGTGCGTGCACTTCAAGCATAAGTAACGCGCGTGAAGCGGGGCGCGTGAAGTGGGGCGCATGAAGCGGTTAGGAAGCCAGATCGGTTCGGAGCCTGACCCGCTCCGACCCGCTTATCGAGATAGTCAAGTTGGACCCCCCACCCGTTGATCGATAGGTCGGGTCAGACTTGACCTGTTGACCAACCAGGGTACCGACCTGGGTGACACGGCTCAGCGCGTGAGCCATGCGCCGCGAGTGGGTATGCGTGGACCAAGTCGTGCCAGGCGCGTGGCGGTGCGTGTGAGGCGCGCCACATGTTTGGCTCATGAGCCAAGTTGCTGCCAGCGCTTGGAGGTGTGTGGCAGGGCCTGCAAACGCGCCACCTACCCATGGCAGCGTATGGGGAACCCAATGTCGAGTTAGATCATCCGAAATTGAATTTTTTTAATTTTTTGAGGGTCCTACTTTTATATTTGTGACTATTTGTGAGATTTTGTGCATCGAATCCAAGTTCGAATGGTGAAATGAGATCCCGGGTTGTGGTGTATGGCGTTTGTTGACTTATATGCTTGCTTTGGGGTCAATATTCAAATCCTTTTAGATTTTTGATTTGTAGGTTGCACGAAATTGTGATAATAAATATTATTAATTACTGTCGCCTCTTTCTTTTAGTGTGACAGAGACTATGGCTATGACAAGAAGTATCGTACTTCATTTCGTTAAGGGAGATAAGCTGAATAGTGATAACTACGAAATTTGACACCGTAAGATTCAGTTTATTTTTGAGAAACAAGACCTAGTCGAGGTTCTAAATCACGAGATGTCAAATCTCAAGATGGGTGATACACCTCAGGTGAAACTGGATGAGGAGGCATATCATACATGGAAAAAAAAGGATGGCCAAGTTAGGCCGATCCTCCTTAACAGCATACACGATGATCTGATTTCAGTTTATGAGAAGTATCTTACTGCGATGTCGGTTTGGGTTGCTTTAAGAGAGCACATCGGCTCCTAGTCAGCTCTTAAGCTCAGGATGCCGACCTATAGGTTCATCACCTATAAGAAAAGATCCGATCATACTATGAAACAATATGTTATACACATGTCAAGTATGATCGCCTCTCTGAAGAACTTAGAGGAGGCGATGTCTGATGAGTTTCAGGTGCTGGTGTTCATCCGGTCTTTACATGACTCCTAGGATGTAGTTAAAACCTATCTCATATATACTGAGAGTATTCTTACTTTTATAGATGTGAGTAGGCATTATAAGTTCAAGGAGGAGTACCAAGAGGTGTTAGATCAGTTTCCGGTCATGCCTATGTGGCAGAGTCGAGTAAGGTCTCCAAGGGCGTCAAGCATAAATGACGCAAGAATGACAAGAAACCTAGCCAAGGTAAGAAGAAGCTATCAGTAAATACCGAGGACAAAGGGCAGAAACGCAGCAAAAAGAAGCTCGATAAGAGCAAAGTTAGATGCTACGTTTGTGGCAAGTCTGGGCATTTCGCTCGCGAGTGTGGCAAGCGAAAAGTATGTCCTTCTTCCTTACATGTAGGACTTATGTTTCATCCACTGTGATGCTCACTGACTCCTCTCTTTTATGGATTGTAGACTCAGGAGTCACTGACCATGTAGTTCATGATAGGAGCGTATATGTGAAGTTTCGCCGATTGAATCCCCATGCGAGGAGGCTATATGTGGGGAACGAAACATTTGTGGTTGTGAAGGGGATTGGAACATGCAAGCTAATGCTGCAAAATAACTAAGTCCTATACCTGCATGATACATTGTATGCTTTCAAGATTCGGTAGAATCTCGTATCTGTCATTTGTTTAGATCGTTTAGGATATTCTGTTCTTTTCAGAAACTTAAGTATTTGTATGCTATAGATAATTCTCTTTTATGTACTGGTTTGGTCCATGATGGACTTTATGCGTTGGATATGGTTTCCTATAATAAAATTTCTGATTTATCTTCTATTATATATACATATGATAGCGTAGTTGATGATATTTTTATTTGGCATAGTAGACTTGGACACATAGGGAAAAAGAGAATGAACCGTTTAGCTATGAGTTGCTTGTTGGGCCCGCTAACTCAGATTGAGTTACCTTTATGTGAGTTTTGCCTAGCCGGCAAAACGATGATAAAATCATTTGAAAAGGCAATGAGAGTTAGGACTTCATTGTAACTAATCCACTCTGATATTTGTGGGCCTATGAACATAAGAGCTCGAAACAAAGCCATATATTTCATTATATTTATAGATGATTATACGCGTTTTGGTTACTTTTACCTGATCTCGTACAAGTCTGAGGTATTAGATTGCTTTAGGCGCTTTATCAGCGAGATTGAAAATCAGTTAGATTTGAGAGTCAAGACTCTCATAACCAATCGAGGATGCGAGTATTTGTTTAAAGAGTTTAAAGATTTTGTTTCAAGAAGAGTGTTACGAGACAGTTGACTGTTGCTGTTACATTCCAGCAGAACAGGGTAGTCGAGAGAAAGAATAGGATTCTATTGGAGATGGTAAGATCTATGATGGCATAGGCCAATTTAGCCATCTCCCATTAGGGAGATGCATTATTGATTGCTGCCTACATTCTCAACTGTGTTCCAACGAAATCCATAGTCAGTACCCCATACCAGCTTTGGATAGGGAGGCAGCCTGATCTTAGCTAGTTGAGGTTATGGGGTTGTGCCGCATATGTTCACGATTTCTCATATCCACACAGCAAGTTATGCCCGTGAGGAAATAAGTATATCTTCATAAAGTACTCCAAACATTTTAAGGGACATGTGTTCCTAGGTAAACGTACGGATGGTACGGTCTCTGAGATCGAATCTCGTAATACTACGTTCCTAGAAAATAATTTTCTTAAGAGAGACGAAATCGACTAGGGCTTCATCTTTTATGAGATGGGTGAGCCTAACGGCTCAGTTGAACCCAGCGGTGGGACTTAGAAACCCGTTATGGATCTTGGTCCTAGTGGAAGTAGCCCATCTAGAGATGAGGAGGCTCCCTCTCCTCGTAGGAGTAGTTGGGGTCATATACCCCGTCGTTGTTTTCCGATTGAGGATGAGTTCCTTATCGTGATTCTCAAGGATTATGAGGAACCTCGGACCTTTCACGAGGCTCTCGAGAATTCTATGAAAGGCCAATGGTTAAAGGCCATGAAGGAAGAGATGAAATTTATGAGAGTCAACGGGGTCTGGGACCTAGTTGACTTACCTGAGGATAGAAAGCCCATTGGGAACAAGTGGGTTCTCAAAATCAAATGAATGGTCGACGGATCGGTAGAGAGATACAAGACCCATCTATTAGCCAAGGGTTACATACAGACAAAAGACATTGACTAAGGGGAGACTTTTTCCCCTGTTGTCAAATTCATATCGATCCATTTACTCTTAGCGATTATCACAAGCATGGATCTAGAGTTGCATCAAATGGATGTAAAGACCACTTTCCTTAACGAAAATCTGGATACGGAGATCTACATGGAGCAACCCTCTGGGTTCGTTCTAGTAGGTCATGATGATAAGGTCTGTTGACTTCAGAAGTCGATATATGGCCTAAAGCAGTCATCTAGGCTGTGGTATCTGAGATTTCATGAGAATGTGATATTTTATCATTTTACAATGATTTAGGAGGATTATTGTGTCCATCTGATACGATCTGATGACTCTTTTATGATCCTATCCCTATATGTGGACAATATAATGCTGGCCGGGAACAACATTGAGTATCTCATAACAATCAAGACATGGTTGTCATCGAGTTTAGACATGAAAGATATGGGTGAATCGGAGTTCATCCATGGAGTTAAGATCTAGAGGATCGCTCAAGACGAATGTTGGCTCTTTCACAAGAGACTTACATTAAGAAAATTCTCGAGCACTTTAGGATGAGCGATTGTAATCCCATAGATACTCCGATCTCCAAGTGTGATGGAATGAGTCTTGAAATGTGCCCAAAAACTCAGAAAAAAATAAGGGAGATGAGCAAAATCTCTTATTCTAACGCAGTGAGAAGTTTGATGTACACGATATTATGTATATTACCAGACATATGTTATGCAGTCGGTTTGGTGAGTAGATATCAATCGAATCCTAGAAAGAGTCACTAAAGAGTAGTGAAAAGGATTTTTAGATATCTCAAGAGAACTGCGAACTACTCCTTATGTTATGGGGGAGGTGATTAGCGCCTTGTGAGATATTCAAATGCCGATTGGGGCGGTGATCTGGATAAGCGCAAATCAACGTAAGGTTTTGTCTTCATGCTCAATGGTGGTGTCATAGAGAAACAAGAAGCAAACCTGTGTGACTCTATCTACTATGGAGACTGAGTTCGTGGCTTGCTTTGTTACAATTTAAGAGAGTGTTTGGCTCCGGAGACTATTAGATGACTTAGAGATTGTGGCTGATAATGGGAGACTGGTGAAAATCTACTATCATAATCAGTCCGCTATCGCCTATATTTGAGACCCTAAGTATCATAGTAGAACCAAATATATTGATACCGGATATAATTTTATTAGAGATATCATCGAGAAGAGTGAAATAACTGTCAAGTACATCTCGACACACAATATGGTGGTTGACTCCTTCACCAAACCCATTACTAAAGACTCATTTGTAGCAAATAGATAGTGGGTTTTGACATATTTTGAGATTTCTCATTCAGTATTAAATTGACAATATGATACTTATTATATATATATATATATATTATTTAATGTATTATTCAGTCATACTTGCGTTATTATTTTATTTCTTAAATAATGCACACATTTTAGATCATGTATGCTTTGATATGATAAAAGATATGTCAGGTATTCGATGTTGACTCTCTCACACGAGTAACCACCTCCAATTCTGAGTGAGTGGAGTTGAAACGATTTCTAGTTATAAGAGACATTGAGAATGACCCTATTAGAATACAAGTCACCTTGATATGTGTTCAGGATGAGGTCATCTGAGATATGACCGACATAGAAATACCTACATCCATGTTGCCTGTGAGTAGTCAGATTGAGATCTCGGATATCACCTGTATTTAGTGATATTATCTCTAAGACACTCTCTCTAAGATCTCTAGGTAGAGTATTATGTGTAGATTGAGTTCCGTATCTGCACAGTATTAGAAAAATCTGACATATGCCCTCTTGAGAGATGAGGGATTAATACTGTAGCACGCGTATCATACCTCGTGTGATAGACGACTAGGAATAGTAGGAGTTATTATATAAGACGATGATCTAATCATGATCCTCATTCCCACTATGTGAGACTCGAGATCCATTTGGTGGAATCTCTAGTACCCTTATTTAACTTTCGGGTATTTCTAGAAATCTCGATTTAGTGTTTGCTATTTTAATCTATTTACCAATGATCCGGAAGATAAATTGAGATTTAAGGGATAGGTCTAGGAAAACAGTTGAGCTGAGGCCAATGGATTCGAGTTTGGGAAAGGAAGATCAATCTACATTACATCATTGTGTTATATTCACCAACCGATTTATTACGTTTATCCACATTGGGATATGAGCATAATAATGAATACACGTCGAGCACAGATTGGGGATCGTTTTCAATGAGGAAAGTGGATCGATGGATGTAATTGTGTGGAGTTTGGAGTACAACGAGACTTTTTCATACTAATGATAACTCCTCGATCATCCTAACAGGTGTATCGAGATGTCTTTGCCTGCTGGTGTATTCACCAGCCGCACGACTCCCAATCCTATATGAAAATCCAACAGGGTGATATAGGAAATCGTATAAGTTGTGATTTCGTGACGGATAAAAATGTCATCGTGTGCAAGTGAGAGATGATGAAATTATACCCACATGGGGCATTTTTCCATATATGAAAAATGAGAATAATCCCACTTTCCATATTCTCAAAATGGTAATGATGTGAATGAAGCTCCTTCCTTATGTGGTTATGGGAGAATAAATTAACCTTATGAGAATAAGGTAAATTAGGGCAAAAAAAAAACCCTAGTGACGGCACGCAATTAAGAGGGCACACAATAGAGAGTGAACACTTATCTCTGTGAAAGTGAAGTCTTGAGAAAAATTTTACGTAAAGAATTTTTCGTGTTGTATTCATCACCGGATTTTGAATTGCGGTGTTGTGGTGTTGTGGTGATATCTCGATTTTCGTGGTTATCATCCCGACGGTGAAGTCGTTCGAATAGGACTCATGAGTCCCCGAATTTTCTGTAATTACTCATTGAGATATGCCCGAGAAATATAAACTTTTACTATTCTGAAAATTTATCTTGTTTCCGCATGTGTGTATATATAAATCCAACAAGATCGGAAAACAATATTCCCGTTGAGAAGACAACATCTCTTGCAATTCCCACTCCAAAATAAGGCTTGCCAATTTGGCTCAAACCTCATGAGAATGCTATGGTTCACCAAATTATTCACCCCGGCGATGCATGCAATGATGGACCTCAGAAGGCCTCGAGGATCATGCCCCCTCCAAAATATCAAAATTTGAGTTGTATTCACAAATAAACTCAGAGTTTTCAATTTACCACTCTCATAAAATATGCAGTATGTCCCTTCAAAAAACAGATTATATTATAATGTAATTCATATATCGTAATGCAATGACAGTCAATTGTGTCTTGGGTTTTAGAGTTGTACTACACTGGAAAAGGGATTTATTTTTTCTCAGAGAAGTATGTGCTAAATGTGGTTGCAGCTGTGAACAATGGTGTAGGAGTGAATCATCCTCGGAGCATCATCGTCAGGGACTGCAAGGCTTTGAGGCATGAGCTGAACACCACTTCCATCTCCCACATTTAGAAAGAAGCCAATAGATGCATGGACAAATTGGTAGAGCTTGGTAAAAGACTACAGCCCGGGCTTATCGAATCGGATACCCCTCCGTTGGAGATGGAGCCTCTTCTTAAGATGGACGCAGATGGGGTGGCTTGGTCCAAAAGAAAGAAAAAGATTGTTTCCTTAAGCTATCCCTCTCAGGGAACTTGAGTTAGTGCTGTTTTAGGATCCCTTTTTGGTTTTGTGCCGCTGCTTGTGCTGTTTTTTCGTTTCTTCTCTTTTCCCTGCACCAAAAACAAAAAAAAAAAAGAGAGAAGTATGGAGGTGGAAAGATGAAAATAATTATGAAATGATAAATGTAGATTAATGATTATTAGAGAAATATAGCTTGTTGGGCGGAGTCTCAAATTCTGATGACCACAAACTATCAATTTTATTACTTGATATTGAAAATCTGTTCAACATATGGAATTGCTTAGTGACATCTCACTATTTTCCACGTATTTTGCCTTTTTTGCCAATGAATTCTTCCTAGTTCATGGCAAATCTAGCCTTGTCTCTTTGTTTTTTTTTTGGTGGAAAAATCTAGCCTTGTCTCTTCTTCCAAATTTCATTTCCTTATTAAAAAAATTTAGACTTAAATAATATAATATCGAGATTTTTCGATCAAATTTAAATATTACAATAAAATAAGTTTTATACATTCAAGTTATAATGCCTAAAAATAAATAAATAAATAAATCTCACCCCACCTTTACTCTTTTCCCCTCACTTGAGACCCAACATTTTTCTCCCTTCTGTCAACCTTATTCACTCTCTCCCACACTCCCACACTCCCTCTCTTGTCTCTCTCTCTCTTGTTCTCTCCTCACCCAAACTTACAGCGCACACTCTCTTGCTCTCTCCTCACCCAAACTCACAACACTCTCTCTCTCTCTTTTTTCCCCCAATAAGCTTGATGGTTAGGATATGGTGGTGATTTGGTTTGGAGGAGAAATTGATGATGAAAATTTAGGTAATTCTCTCATCTTAACTTGAGTTTACTTTCTTATTCTATGAATTTGAAAATTTTATTGAAATTGATGAAATTAAATTTGGGAAACCCAAACCTAGGCTTATAAAATATTGGCTTTAGGGTTTGAAATTAATGAAAATTATGTAATTATATAAGTAAAGTATTGATAGATGATATGAACGTAGAATAATGGAGGAAAGTGAATTCTAATCGAAACCTTGATTTTTTTGCAAAGGGGACAGTTTGTGCATGTTGTGATCTTACCCTCATAACTTCTTCTGCTTATAGACAATTCAAATGTGATTTTGTTTTTATGAAACTAAACTTCCAGAGTTTTAAAATGATATATGCAGTAGGCGTTTCGTTAAAAATTGAAATTTTTGTGAATTTTTCAAGATAACATGTTCTGCAGAATCCCCTGCTTCTTGTCCTGTTTTGGACATGATTGTTGTTATGGATTTGAGCTAAATTAGAGGCAAAGTTAAGCTAACTTCTAAATATAAAAATTATAGATTTATATTTTATCTTTAATTTGAGACAAAAATCACTTAAATCCGGGATGTGTAGTGAAAGTTATGGCGATTCTTAGGTGACTGCGCAAATGTGATCGTGAATTTAGGACTCTCATATTCATAGATTTAGATATTTTTATGTGATTAGAATTGACTTGAGTCATGAATATAAAAGTCATAGTTTCATATTTAATCTTTAAGTAAAAAATAGAATTACCTCAATTTAAGAATTGTAGTTCAAAATATAGCCATTTTCTAGAACATTTTATGTTAAGAATTTATTAGAAATTAAAATTTTGAAATATTGAGGAAAAACAAATTAGCCAAATGTTGATTTATGATTACTCAATATCCTAGGTTAAAGCATTCGAAAAAGAGGGGTTGGATTAAATTTGATTTGAAATTAGAAGTGATTACCTTTCTAAGAAATGAATGGATAGTTCGTTGTGTCTTTAAATAAGCAAATTGTTTTAAATTTTTTAATAAATGATTTTAAATGATTTTATATCTTTTATATAAATTTTTGTGATCGTGGGATGTCTGAAATGAAGATTTAAATCACATAAATATCCATTGTATTTATAAATGAATGTGTGTCATATGTTATTTGAAATTTGATTTATGAATATTTTGGTATGATTTTAAGAATTGCTTTGGTATTTATTGATTCATGAGGCATTAAACTTAGTACTATATCGAGTGCTACAACAAGTTGTGAAGCAGAAAAATATTTGGTGTGCTCTCAATTTTTGGGTAGGCCTTTGCCATTTTAATTACCAAATCCTCATTTCCTCGGTTTTCAAAAGTCCTTTATCCTTTTGAAATTTATATGATAGAATAATCAAATTACTTTTTAAAAAAAGTATTTCCAAAAGAACGTTGTAAATAAGAAAGAGGAAACGCTATAGAGAGTTGGCATCATAAATGAAGAATATGAGAGGCTTTCTAGGGCTGGGTGATGCTACGAATGTGGGAGGAATTAGGGATGTTGTAGTTTCACGTCCTTCTTGACTAAAATGTTACCTCCCGTGACATATAGGAAAAAAAGAGGAGAAGAGGGGAATTTTTTTTTTTGGGGGGGGGGGGGCTTTTTCTGCAAAAGAGAAAAAAAAAATCAAAAAGGTTAAGGTTGGTCAAAATATTCTTATTTAAAATTATTTTCAAAAACTATCTTATTTTGTGAATGTTTCCGGATCATAATTATTTTTCATGAAATTTTTTGAAAATTCGTGAAATTTACTTTATCTCTTAAAAATGTCACTTAGGTGCAATTTTGTAAAATAATTCAAAGTCTTTTTGGCCAAAGTGTAATGTTTTAAAGTTTAAGGGGTAAATATGCAACTTTTGAAAATTGATGGGTCAAGTTCTAATTTCCAAACGTTTTATTTATTTAAAAAATATAATGAATATTTATAAATATTTTGAAATATTTACCCAACTTAGATAAAAAATAATAACAAATTCAAGAATTAGAAATATTGAAAAAATGTATATCTTGTCGGAAGTAATTGTTAAGAAACACCAAGTGATTGATGTCATTTTCTTCATTAAACTCTACGTGAATTGACTCTTCCACTATCATGGTTCTTTTATTATAGATTTCATAAACTTTGCTTGTTAGAGAATAGCCTAAAAAAGATTTCTTTATCACTTTTGGTATCAAATTTTTCTAATGCTTCTTTTCTATTGTTCAACACAAAACATTTGCATCCAAACACCCTAAAGTATACTATATTTGGTTTCCTTCCTTTGTAAAGTTCATATAGAGTTTTCTTTAAGCTTGATCTCACTTGACCTCTATTCAAAATATAGTATACTGTGTTCATTGCTTTTGCCCAAAAAAATTTAGGTAGATTATTTTCATAAAACATTGTCATAACCATTTCTTGGAGAGTTCTATTCTTCCTTTCTATCACGTCATTTTGTTGAGGTGTCCTAGGAGTTGAAAAACTATGGTCAATACCATAATGATTGCAAATATCATCCATGATTTTGTTCTCAAATTCCTTGTCTTGATCACTTCTAATACTCTTAATAGACATTCCCTTCTCATTTTGAATTTTTTGTATAATCTAATGAATGTCTCACTAGTTTCTTCCTTTTTAGCAATAAATAATACCCCAGAGAATTTAGAGTAATCATCAATGATTAGAAAACCATAATGTTTTCCTCATAAATTTTGTGTCCTAGTAGGTCCAAACAAATCAATATGAAGAAGTTTTAGAGGATTTCCTATTGACACATAATTTTTAGAGTTAAAATATATTTTTGTTTGTATTCCTTTCATGCATGCATCACACAATTTGTCGTTTTCAAATTTTAATTTTGGAAGACCCTTAACTATATCTTTCCTAACTAATTTTGAAATTGTGTCCATGCTACCATGTCCTAATCTTCTATATCATAGCCATGATAAATTCTTATTCACAGCAACTAAACATGACTTATTAAAGGTTTCTAAATATTCTAGATCAATTGCATAAATGTTTCCTCTTCTGTGACCAGTAAATTTTATAAGTCCAGAGTATTTATCAATAATAGCCAGAGTATTTATCAATAATAGAGCATGCATCAGTTTCAAACAGTATAGAATAGCCTTTGTTACATAGTTGACAACACTTAATAAGCTAAATTTCAGTCCGGACAAAAGTAACACAATTTGAATTTGAGATTCGGAAGTCTTACCTCCAATATTGCCTATGCCGACAATCTTTCTTTTTGAATTGTCTCCAAAAGCGACATTTCCTCTTTTCTTGCTTTCAAAATGAGAGAATTTCAATACATCTCCGGTCATGTATCTTGAGCATCTACTGTCTATGTACCACATATTTTTGTCAGGAGATTCTCTTGACTTTAGGCACACCTGCAGTGAAAAACAATCACACCTTTGCATTTGATACCCATATCCTTTTTGGTCCGGTTGAGTTAGTTTTGAAATTATCTTTGGAGATCCATTGTAAGGTTGTTCTTGAGGAGTTTAGAAACCAGCAATCATAAATTAAGTGTCCATTCTTCTTACAGTAGTGCAGTGTTTGATTGGTGCTTTTGGTTTCTTAGTATTGTTTAAAACCATGTTTTTAAATTTTCAAATTTTAGATTTGTGTCTCATCTTCATGCACGTGTGACATCTTTCTTGTTTAGCATTTTCAAAACTCGACATAAAAAATCTATATAACTTTTTCTGTGTTTGGTTAGAATTAAATCCCAATCATGCCTTATCAAATACGGCTCTTTGACTCCTAGCATGACATCTAACTTTTTTTGTCCTTGAATAAATTTCATTAGTATAATATTTTCTCTTTGATTCTTTTCATTTTGTTCACCTAGTTCTTTCTTTAAAAACATATTTTCATTTACAAGAATGTCATTATCTTTCTCTAAACATTCAACATTCAGTTTCTTATTAAGTTCATCAACGTATAGATCCAATTCAGCTGTTTTTTTTTTTAGTTCATTTACTTCACTTTTTGATTTCTCTAATATTTTGACATTTTCAACCAGCTCCTTCCTTAGCAAATTATTTTTCCTTTTGACTCTTTTTAATTCTTTTAGTGATTCTACTAAACTCTCATGTAATTCAGAGATAGAAAAGTCCTTTTCAGATTCAAAACATGATGAATAGAGTATGAAGTTTACCTTACTGTCAGAAGATTATTTATTTGTCATGAAACAAATGTTTGCTTGTTCCTCATTTTGCTCTTCATCACTTGAGTTTGAATTTTCATCACTCCATGCAACTAGTGCATTTTTCTTTTTCTTCTCGTTTCAGTCTTTTTTGAGCTTCTTCTCATCCCTTTTTATAGAGGGGCAGTCAGCATTCATGTACCCAAGCTTTTTGCATTCAAAGTATCTGATTTCTTCCTTCTTTTCTGGCTTTTTGAAGAATGACTTGTTCTTGTTCCTCTTTCACATCATGAATTTTTTGAATTTTCTTGCGAGAAGAGATTCATCCTCTTCATCATCTTCTTTTTCTAAACTGGATGTGCTTTCTTCATTGTCAACCTTCAAGACTACTCTTTTGCCTCTTTCTTCTTTGGCAGACTTCTTCATGTTCAAATTCATCTCATGGGTTATCAAGGATCCCACAAGTTCATCAATTGTAAGAGTCTCAATATTTTAGGATTCCTCAATTGCAGTCACTTTTGGCTCCCAAAACTTTGGTAGACTTCTCAGAATTTTGTCAACCATATCTTCTTGAGGGATTCCTTTTCTAAATAGTTTGAGCTCATTAGTTACCTTGTTAAATCTTGAGATCATCTCACTGATTGCTTCTTCATCCTTCATTTTGAAGACTTCATATTCTTGCTTCAACAATCTGATTTCGCTCTTACGTACTTGGTCAGTTCATTCGTAGGTGGCTTCAAGTCTTTCCCAAATCTCCTTTACTATTATGCAAGATGTGACTCGATTGTATTCGTTGACGCTCAGAGCAAGGTGAAGAAGATTAATGGCTTTGCAATTGGCTTGATAGGTTTTCTTTTGTTCCACAGTCATGTTTGTCAATTTTACCAGCACACGAACTCCATCTATCTCTTCAGTGGTGAATTCAACTCCTTTTTCGATAATTTCCCATACATTTACGTCCTATGCAATGATGAAGTTGCACATCGTTTGCTTCCAATAGCTGAAGTTGCTTCCATTGAAGAATGGTGCATGGTTAATTGAGCAAGCTTCAATTGGTATGTTGTTTCTGTTGATTGTCATTTGGTTCTTTAGTGTTGAGCTGTTACACCTTTTGACAACACATCCGCTCCGATATCAATTATTATTCAACTAGAAATGGGTGAATAGTTGAATAGAGACTTTTCGACACTTTTTCTGAATTTAAAACTATATGACAGTAAATGAAAACAAATAAAGAAGACACAAAGAATTTTTATAGTGGTTCCACCAAACCCGGTATACGTTTACTTCTAGGCTCCCCCTGGATTTTTCACTAAATGTTTAGTTTGCAAACTTGATTATAAGTTCAAGTTTAATCTTATACAGTGTTACGTCATAACACTACAATTTAATCTAACTCAGACTGAATTTTGGTTTCTTTAGACTTAAGGCAGTGTCACACACTCGTTAGTCTTTTACACTTGCATTAATCTATAAATGAAAGTCAAGAATTAAGGCTTACTTTTCTCAGATTTGACAGAATGAAAAATTAGGAGAGACACTTAATACAATTAAAAACTTTCAAGTGCACAGAGATGAGATTTTTCAGTATTCAATGGAGCTTTTAATTCAAGTCATTGTTAGTCGTTGTCTTTCGTAACCATCTCTATTTTCTGTTTCTCAGTATTTAATGAGGAATTGAATAGATCCGTTAAAGGTTGATGGTGGTTGTTGCATTCGAACGTTGCATATTTAATTTCCACCATTAAAGCTTCTGCAATTGTTCCTTCGTTTGCACTGAATTTTTGTTCCTTTTATTGGTGCCTCTTTTAAATAAACCAATAAGAACTTGTTTGCACTGCAGTTGAACGTTCGCTTTGATAGAAAAAGAAATATTTTAGAAATCTAAGAAATAAGGGATCCGTTAAGTTCAAAATTGTTTTCCAGATCTGGTTTTTGACACACGAGAGTCGACAAGTTTATAGTGGATATTAACCTGAATTTGAATCATTTCTAGTGTATTTCTATGTGAATAGGTCGACAAGATACTATTTCAGGTCGACAAGGAACTATGTTAAATGAAATTGGTAGACATATGATTTTTAATTGGTCGATGTGTTTACATATATCGACAAGTTTTCAGCTGTGTCGATGTGTAATATTTCAGAATACTTACCTCCAATATTGTCTATGCCAACAACCTTTCCTTTTGAATTGTCTCCAAAAATGATCTTTCCTCATTTCTTGCTTTCAAGAAAAGAGAATTTCGAGTGTCTTGAGCATCCACTGTCTATGCACTACACATTTTTGCCAGGAGATTCTCTTAACTTTAAGCACACCTGCAGTAAAGAACAATCACACATTTGCCTTTGGTATCCATATTTTTTTGGATCCGACTAAGTTAACTTTGAAATTATCTTTGGGGATCCATTATAAGGTTTTTCTTGAGGAGTTCAGAAACCAGCAATCATAAATTGAGGATCCATTCTTCTTGCAGTAAGTGCAGTATCTGATTGGTGCTCTTGGTTTCATAGTGTTGTTTAAAACCATATTTTTTAATTTGCAAATTTTAGATTTGTCCCCCATCTTCATGCACATGTGACATGTTTCTTGTTTAGCATTTTCAGAGTTTGACACAAAAAATCTATATAACTTTTTCTGTGTTTGGTTACGATTAAACCCTAATCTTTCCTTATCAAATACGGCTCTTTAGACTCCTAGCATGGTATCTAACTTTTCTTGTCCTTGAATAAATTTTATTAGTATAATGTTTCGTCTTTGATTGTTTTCTTTTTGTTCACCTAGTTCTTTCTTTAAAAGCACATTTTCAATTACAAGTGTCACGCCAGCAGCCCGTTACCCTGGATGTCGGCTGTATTTTTACAGAAAATCATATAGAATCTCCTTATATTTCGGAGGTCTCCCAAATACAATTTGACCTGTATAATTCACAACTATCCTATCAATCAAATAAAAGGGTCATTCCTGCCTCAAGACAATGAATCAAACCACAGCAAACAACCAAGACAACGCAAGGCTTTTTAATTACTAGCAATCCTAACCACAAGCCTCTACTGTCATGTCCAACTAGAGCATGAGCAGCCGCCACACCGAGCAGGCCTAAAGTTTATACAATGTACAATAATTTCCCAAGTAAATTTTAATTGCTTACAGGTGGCTCAATACAAATAAAATGTGGGAGTTTCCCAAACAATATCCATAATTTATATAGTCATCTCATATAAATGTACATGGCCAATTACGGATCTCAATATCATGACCTTGCAGGGTCAAAATAAAATAAGGACTTCAAATTTTTATTTGAATTAAATCTCACCGTCGTGAATACCGAATCCACCAACATACTATGAAAACCTCTAGAGTCTGTAATATCGCTCTATTACAGTAATCCTGTCTGAGGAAGGTAAGGAGAGGGGTGAATATAAGAAAAGATACCCAATGAGTGAGGAGATTAATATCAAGCATAAATAGTGTAGGTGAACTATTGTAGTGTCAAACAACATTATTCGTAATAATAGTTAACATTTCACAGTAAAACATGATATGTTTAGCAATTTGAAATCATTTAATCAATCATACGATATCAAACATATATGCATCCATTCAAAATCAAGTATTATTAGAGCAAACCAAAAATGATTCTGGCAAAGGTCAACCATGACCAAGGACAAACGTATTGGGGGTTTTATTATGCATAAAGTTCAAAAGTCACTCTCTACCCTGACATTGGCTATGAGTTCGTTGGGGCTAGCTCATCATCGTGTATAGGACCCCGCCCGGTACTAGACGGTGGTGTCACACACATCCTCCCCCTTACGTGGGTTCAACCGGCCGCGCCTATAGTTATTAGACATATGACGTTTGCATATACCTCCTGTAGAAGCGGATCCGGATAACCCGGTGTCTCTACAAACGCCCTTTTAGCTATAGAATTTATCAAAGAATATCATCTCATCACAAGTAGGCACCCGGCCCATAAGATCATCTCATCACAAATGGGCAACCGGCCCATATAGATTATCAAAACATTTTAAATTCGTGTGCCAATACGATTATCAAATCATTTCAAATCCATGCTAATGGGACGGTAGAATAGAAAACATATCTGGTTCTCAAATAATGGCACAATATCATTTTATTTCAAATTATGGATGCATAGTTATCGGAAATATAAATTTACGACACTCCAAATATCATAAAATAAGTTTTGAAATTTAATATCATACGTCGAGTCCATGCATATTGAAAACATATTTTATGGAAAACACGGCAGAAACAAGTTTTACTATTTTATGCAAGAGATTAGAATTTCACTCACTTTTCTAAGGAGGGTGGTCGCTTCTTATTTTCAAAATAAATCCAATCTAACTTCTCGAGTCTCCAAAAATATTTTTCTAATCAAATCATCACAATTTAATATCAAATAAAAGCCTAATAAGGGATTTTCAATTCTTCTTTCCAATTTAACACAACCCTAAATTTACACAATCTCCTTTCTAGATTCTCGTTTCATCAATTTCGAAACATTTGACTCATAAATGATCAAATTTTTAATATTTCTCATTTTTCCTAATTTTTCTCGAATTAAACATATTGCAGAATATATATGAATATAACTTCCGATTCTAAATTCAACCTAAATTCGACAAAATCAATTCAAATGTTGAAGTGATTGCATTTCTCTCACCTAGGGTTCCTCAGATCTCAGACTTGGCTTTCATTCGCCCGTCGAATTGGTCTAAAACCTATAATATTTCTATATTTGAAATTATGTTAGCAACTAACTCAAATTCTAAGCACCAACCTTAGAACTACAGCCAATGCAGCCGTTACTTGCAGTGAAGAAGCCGCGACCTAGGGTTCGAGGGTCGACTGATGACTGCGGTTTGGGCTTCAACTGGGGTTGCAGCAAGGGGGCCCGCGTGTAGGAGAGCTCTCGAAGGAGAGAACAGATTGCGGGCTCGTGGGCTGTCACGGGCTCGTTAGTTGTCGCGAGCTCGCGGGCCGTCGTAGGCTCTTGGGCTTGTGGGCTCATGGGTTGGCACGCTCGCCGGTTGAGGCGCGCGCTCGCGAGTTGGACTGCAGTCGTGCGCTTTCGGAAGGTCGCGCGCTGTGGCGCGCTCGTGCTCATGCAGGGAAGCTTGCGCTGTGGTGCGCTCGCGCGGGAGGGAGGAGCAGCGGTGGAGAGAGTAGCGGGGGGTGGCGAAGCTGAAGAGAGGGAGAGAGCTACAGCGAGAGGGAGAAAGGGAGAGTGAGAGAGAGACTTTCAGCCGAAAGGGAAAGAGAGAAGTAAAGAGGGAGAGAAGAAGAAGAGGATGGTGGTGGTGGTGTGCTGCGGAGGAGAGAGGCGGATTCGTGCGAGGGATGGCGATAGGTCACGGGAAGGAGAAGAGACGGAGAGAGAGAGAGAGAGGAAGAGAGAGATTAAGGCTTAAAGCCCTAATCCAATTTGGGGGAGAAAACACAGCGTTTTGGGCAAAACGCTATGTTTTCCTCCTCTTTTTTTTTTTTTTTTTTTTTTTTTTTTTAAGGTTTCAATTTTTAACAAAATAGAGTATAATTCAAATCGGTAATACGGATACTTTATATATATATATATATATCAAAAAATTCGAATTAAAGCCCTCAAAATCAAAAATCAAAATAAATAAAAATTTTTCTATATATATAATTGAGAAATATTTTTATTTAATTTCTAAACAGAAGTACAATAGTACGGACACCGTAGTGTCGGTGTTACAACAAGAATGTCATTATCTTTCTCTGAACATTCAACATTTAGTTTCTTCTTAAGTTAATCAACATACAGATCTAATTCAATATTTGTTTTCTTTTTAGTTCATTTACTTCACTTTTTGATTTCTCTGATATTTTGACATTTTCAATCAGCTCATTCCTTAGCAAATTATTTTTCCTTTTGAGTCTTTTAATTTGTTTAGTGATTCTACTAAAGTCTCATGTAATTCAAAGATGGAAAAGTCATTTTTAGATTCAAAACATGATGAATAGAGTGTGGAGTTTACCTCACTGTCAGAAGATTCTTCATTTGCCAAAAAACAAATGTTTGCTTGTTCCTCATTTTGTTTTTCATCACTTGAGCTTGAATCTTCATCACTCCATGCAGCAAGTGTCTTTTTCTTTTTCTTCTCTTTACGGTCTTTTTTGTGTTTCTTCTCATCTCTTTTCAAAGAGGGGCAGTCAGCCTTCATATGCCCAAACTTTTTGCATTCAAAATACCTAATTTCTTTTTTCTTTTTTGACTTTTTGAAGAATGACTTATTCTTGTTCCTCTTTCTCATCTTGAAGTTTTTGAATTTTCTTGCTAGAAGAACTTCATCCTCTTTATCTTCTTCTTCTTCTGAGCTGGATGTGCTTTCCTCATTGTCAACCTTCAAGGCTACTCATTTGCCTCTTTCTTCTTTGGCAGGCTCCTTCACGTTCAGCTTCATGTCATGGTCTATCAAGGATTCCACAAATTCATCTATTGTCAAAGTCTCAAGATACTTGGACTCCTCAATTCTAGTCACTTTGGGTTCCCAAGACTTTGGTAGACTTCTTAGAATTTTGTCCCCCAAGTCTTCTTGAGAGATTCCTTTTCAAAGTAGTCTGAGCACATTAGTTATCTTGTTAAATATTGTGATCATCTCACTGATTGCTTCTCCATCCTTCATTTTGAAGATTTCATATTTTTGCTTCAGCAATCTGATTTTGCTATTACGTACTTGGTCAATTCATTTGTAGGTGGCTTCAAGTCTTTCCCAAATCTCCTTTGTTGTTATACAATATGAGACTCGATTGTATTCATTGATACTCAGTACAAGGTGAAGAAGATTGATGGCTTTACAATTGGCTTGATAGGCTCTCTTTTGTTCCACAGTCATGCTTTTCAATTTTATCAGCATACAAACTCCATCTATCTCTTCAGTGGAGAATTCAACTCCTTCTTTGATAATTTCCCGTGCATTTAGGTCCTGTGCAATGATGAAGTTGCGCATCCTTTGCTTCCAATAACTGAAGTTGCTTATATTGAAGAATGGTACACGGTTAGTTGAGTAAGCTTCAACTGACACGTTGTCTCCGTTAATTGCCATTTGGATTTTTAGTATTGAGCTGTTAGGCCTTTTTACAACACACACGCTCTGATACCAATTATTATTCAACTAGAGGGGAGAGGTGAATAGCTGAATATAGACTTTTCGATACTTTTTTTGAATTTAAAACTATATGACAGTAAATGAAAACAAATAAAGAAGACACAAAGAATTTTTATAGTGGTTTCACCAAATCCGGTGTATGTCCACTTTCAGGCTCCCCTTGGATTTTTCACTAAATGCTTAGTTTGCAAACTTGATTATAGGTTCAAATTCAATCTCATACAATGTTACGTTAAAACACTACAATTCAATTTAATTCAGACTGAATTTTGGCTTCTCTAGACTTAAGACAGTGTCACAACTTCTTAGTCTTTTACACTTGAATTAATCTATAAATGAAAGTCAAGAATTGAAGTTTACTTTTTTCAGACTTGACAGAATGAAAAATTAGGAGAGACACTTAACACAATTAAAAACTTTTAAGTGTACAGAGATGAGATTTTTCAGTATTCAATAGAGTTTTAATTCAAGTCGTTGTCTCTCGTAACCCTCTCTATTTTCTGGTTTTCAGTATTTATTGAGGTATTGAATAGATCCGTTGAGGGTTGGTGGTGATTGTTGCAGCCGAACGTTGCACATTTAATTTCTGTCATTAAAGGTTCTGCAACTATTCCTTCGATCACGCTAAATCTTCATTCTTTTTATTGGCGCCTCTTTTAAATAAACCAATCAGAATTTGTTTGCATTGCAGTTGAACGTTAGCTTTGATAGAAAAAGAAATATTTCAGAAATCGAAAAAATAAGGGGTCCATTTGATTCAAAATTGTTTCCCAGATCTGGTTTCTGATATACGTTGGTCGACAAGTCTATAGTGGATATCGACCTGAATTTGAACCATCTCTAGTGTATTTCTATATGAACAGGTCGACAAAGTACTATTTCAGATCGACAAGGAACTGTGCTAAATGAAATTGGTGGACATCTGATTTTTAATTAGTCGATGTGTTTACCTATGTCGACAAATTTTCAACCGTGTCGATATGTTATATTTCAGACTTTGTGAAGAGTAAGTCAACAGGTCATTTAAGTGCATCAACATATTCCTATTCATATAATAAATTGGTTAATGTGTGGAAGGCAATTGGTCGATTTGCATATGTTGTGTCGATAAGTTAATAACGGGTCGACGTGTGTCTTAATGAGCAGACACTCACTAAGTTGACATATCTAATAATATATATCGACATGCTACTGTGTAAATTTTGATTGATGGATCTGAGTAATTTAATTTCTCGATGTGTTTTTCCAGGTCGACAAGACTAATTTTATTATGTCGATGTGCGTTTGTTTTAGAAACAAAATAGACGGGTCGACATGTGTTCATCAAGGGTTGATGTGTCACTATTCATTTATTGAATTGGTCGACGTGTCTGAATAAATTGGTGGATGTATTTTGGCTTAGGTCGACAAGCACAGTGACATGTTAAAGTGTGTGTTTCTGACTCAAGTGTCATCAGGTTGATATATTAATCCAACAGGTTGATGTGTTACTATTTGGACATTAAATTGGTCGACATAGTATATAAATTGGTTGACATGACACTGTTCAGCTTGATGTGTTGTAAAACAGGTTGACGTGTGTAGAAAACAGATTGATGTGTCACTATTCTTATAGCTTTATATTGACAAGATTTGTGCTGACATCGATGTCCTAATGTGTTCTCTTTTCTTAGTGTCGATGTCAGATATGTTCAGGTTGATGTGCTTGAATAATTGGTCGATGTGCAATTTTTATATTGGTTCACCAGACAACCTATGGGTCGATATGTGTTTGTGTAGGTCGAAGTGTTCAGACATATGTTTTTATAGAAAACATTTGGCTCAGGTTGACAAGAATATCAAATGGGTCAATGTGTGTGTGTGAATGCCACATGTCGATGTGATTTCAAAGCAGATCGACCTATATTGTAGACTTCTGAATTTTCTAACTGTTTTGTTATTTTCTCAAATTATTTTCCTTCTAACATTTCATTATCAAAACTCTACTAGGTCAATAACTTTTTTGAGAAGAACGGGTCATAAAATAAAGGGGTCAGCAACACAAATGAAAAAAGCAAACTAAGAAATTAAAATAGTTCCCCGGCAATGGCGCGAAAATTTGGACGGTTTGTCGAATCCCTCAAATTAATACTAATTCCCCAATGCAAATATACTTGTAATAATAGTGGTACCAGATCGGATCTCACGAAAACTAAATTAACTTAATTTCTTAGTAATTGCCAAAATGAAACGAGAGATTTATTAAATAAATTTCTAACTCAAGAATTAATAATCTAAAATTAAAATACAGATCAACTATGAAAAATACTAAAAATTAGAAGAAAAAAAATTAATATACCAAATTCTGATCTAAGCGTTCACACATTCGATTGTCTTACTGATCATTGGTAAAAAATATTATTCTTATAGTTCAAACATTTATTCTTAGATTTATCAGTATAGCCGTAATAAATCTTACATTTTCCTAAATTAATTGACCAAATTCAGTATTTAATCAAAATTTATCATTAATCGATTGGATACGATAGCATTCCATATCAATATAATGAAAACCTTAAGTTCTATAAAAATAGTTAAACCAAAATACAAATAATCGAGATAACCGCAATTATTTAATTTTGTTTTATCGATTTCTTAGGTTAACGATGAATATTGGACATAAACATAAATAATTTAATTGCTACTTAAACCATTTATTCAAAACAATTACGGATCACTGAAATTCTAGATAGTAATAGAAAAATTAATATTAAATTAAATTGTTAGATTAACCGATATCAATTTTTCATGTAAATAAATCAAGAATCGACAAATATTTGAATTAAAAAGTTAAGAAATTAAATGAAACACATAATCTCACTATGAAAACAATTACATGAAAATTCATCTTGAATAAAAAGGAAAAATTAGCGACTCATGGTGGAAACTATGTTCTTAAAATCAACAAAAGAAAGAAAAAAAATGTTCTTGAAAGAAAAGGAAAAAAAAAACTAAAACCTAAAAGTTGAAGAATGCAGCAGCGGCCCCTCCTCTTGTGAATGAATAGTGACGTGAGGGAGTCTTCTTTTAGTACTCTAGGTCTAAAAAGATTCCCTTATTCAAAGGATTATGAATGATTCCTCAAAAATAAGAAAACAAATTAACTCATAAAAACAATTTTATTTAAAGTGAAATTCCTATTAAAATTATCTAGACTAAAAATCATCCAATTTGTCAAGTTTCTTCTTCTCTTATAGGCCCAAATTGATATTTTGAACCATTAAATTCCAAAATACCTCCTTAAACTCACTTTGATCCAATCTTCCAATTTCGGTCACTAAATATAAAAAATCATAAAAACCATCCATTAGAGTACTTATCAATCCAAAATTAAATCGTAATATCAACAATAAATTTAATATTTTACACATTTTCAATGAAATCTCTTGTGCCTTTATTATTTTTGGCTGTTTTAGAAATCTTGGTTCAATATTTACTACTTTAATCTATTTACTTATGGTCCAGAAGATAAATTGAAATTTAAGGGTAGGTCTGGGAAAGTATCTGAACTGAGGTTGATGGATTCGAATTTAGAAAAAGGAAGACCAATCGGTATAAAATCATGGCGTAGTATTTACTGGTCAGCCTGTTATGTTTATTCATGTTAGAATTCAAACATAATAGTAAATATATAGTCAAGCAATTATTGAACATTATTTTCGATGAGGAAAGTGGCTTGATGGATATAACTGCGTTGAGTTTGAAGTATAACGAATTCTTTTTGGTACTAACAGTAATTTTTCGGTTATTCTAATAGGTGTATTAAGAAATTTTTGCTTGCAGATGTACTCGCTAGTCGCACGACGTCCAATTCTATATGAAAGTCCAGTAGGGTGATGTAAAAGATCACATGAGTTTTGATTGCAAGACGGATATAAAATGCTCTCGTGTGCAAGTAGAAAATGTTAGTAAATACCCACCGAGGCATTTTAGTAATTTTGGGATAATGGGATAACTTTCATTATCCCACTAACCAACCAATAATGACTCTCTTAATTAACCTCTGAATGTGCCTATGTGAATGGGGTCTCCTTCTTCAATTGAGAGCATTGTAGACAAGGAGGATGAACGTAAGAGGGTAAGCACACATAATCTCTAAAGAAAGAGATTCATTAAGGGTTTAGAAAAATTCCGAGTACGGAATTTTTTGTGTTATTTTTATCACTGAATTACGGATTGAGGCGTTTTGAATCCGTGGTGGTGGTTCGTTTTGTGATCGCTATCTCGACTGCGTGATTGATCGAGAAATGATTCGCGGTTGCAGATTTTGTCTACAATTATTTGTTGAGGTATGCAAAAAAACTTGACCTTTTAATTATTTCAAAAAACTTATTATACTTCCGCTCGTGCATAAATTAAATCTAACAATTTAGAAAGAGCTCCCTTTCCTACCATTTGATTTGGGATTCAGATGCATGTTCGATTTGGATAATAAGTTCATTTTATCTTTCCCATTTATAATGGGAAACAGTTACTTATTAATGAATTGAGAACAGAGAAAACAAAAACACCCAAGCTGAAATCACAAACAAAGACTTACGAAAAGCAACGAAAGGTATTGTAATTGTAACTAAGAGTTGCGCTTGAGAAGGATAAATAATTGAACTGCAACTCCTTCCTCATCTTTGATGCGAGATGAAACTTCAACTTTTTTGGCATATCGATCATATAATTCCTCTAAAATCTCATTTCCAAAAACTTTGCTGATAATTTCCTCCGTGAATGCTCTGATTTCTGCAGTTGATAATATGGATAGATACCCGTCATTCAATTCTACCAATCTTGCAATGCTGAAGCACCCATTTCTTTGCACAAGTAACCTTATCTCTGTTGCTGATGGGGAATAGACAGGTAAGTTGAATTTGTGAAGTTGATCTTTGTCTACCAATCCCTGCAAAACATTAAATTAACCAAGTTCATGCAAAAAAGATAGGATGAGGATATCTAATCTTGTAGTTTAGAAGAGAAGGTTAAGATCAAAGAGAAACAAAAATCATGGTAATATTAACGACATTTGTCCAAGAAATGATATTTGTCATCATAATTTTTCTTGCCAAATAAGCCCAAGAAAACAATAATAAAATATTTTCATAACAAACAAATATATTAACGTATTAAAATTAACTTTCATTAATATGATGTCTCCAGCGCCTCAAAACAACCCGTAAATTGCAAAGACCCTAATTCCTAATCAATAAATTAAACACCTGACAAAGGGGGTTGACTATGAGACGGGTCTAGTCAATCTTGAGATTATTGATTGTCAGAAAATTAAAAAAAAAGTTATTCTATCAAATACAGAGAAATAAAGTCATCTTCTTTTAAAAATGAAACGATTAATATTACGTAGGGATGGGTTGCATTTTATATATTAAGAATAAATTTTCGACTATTAGATAATACAATAAACAAAATTTTTGTTTCCTATGCAAATACGATTACTGATGTTAATAGATGTACAAGCAAATTAAAAAGAAAAAAATCTATCAAAACCCTGAGGCTTCATTCTGAAACGGGTAGAAAGGAAAAGACTGTAAAGGAAAAACTATTGAATTCCTTCCTTTGGGAGCTGAGGAGAACACAAAAGAAATTATTGGATTAGAAAAAAGATTTTTCCAAAAATTTAAAAACTTTCTTCCGAAAAATGGGAAGAAACGTTGATAAAGATCGATGGATATGAATAAAAATTTTAATATATCAATTTTATTTTTAAAAATTAACACAAAATAAATTTATACCCGAAATTTTCCAGAAATTAATGACTTGCTTTAATATTTGAAAAAAATATCCTTTTATTTTCTTTCTTTTTACACTGTGCATATTTTATTTTTCTAAATTTTGATTAACATGTTAAAATTAACAACGAGTTTAAAATTCTATTAAAAGAGAAACAAAATTATACAATTTTGCTGTCTAAATACTCTACTTAGTGGTCTAGATTTACCACTTATGTTATGCAATTATTCAAACAATGAGCTGAGAATTACAATATTTATGTATATGTCGGCTGTGACCATTATAAAATATAATATTTAAACATTAGATTTTAAAAAATAAGTATGTTAGTTGTATCCAAGTATGGTATACTTTTAGGAATGGCCTCAAATTTCTATGTAAAATTTAATGTAAAATGCCAACAAAAATAAAAGAAAGACATAAATTTCGTTTATCGATGCAAGGTTTCCCAGATCTAAGGACAACAAGCCATTCCTGTAATAAGTGTTAGACCCAATCTTGCAACATGGGAAGGAGTGAAAACTTGGCCTGACTGTATGCATGCTCTTTAATGAAAACCGTACGATTTTAATTAATATTTTATAAATTATTATGAACTCATACATAAAAAGAAGTATCAGAGTTGAAAATTAAGAAAAATAATTATTTTTTTAAACAGGGTTTGTCTGAAAGACAATGATTTCAGTTTGATCTACAATGTATTGTTATAAAACTATATCCCATCGTTGGATTTGGTAGAGCCCACAAAATAGATAATTTTTTTTTTTTTATAAATTGAAAACAACTGAAAAAATAATTAACATTTAGAAGAAAGATTTATGCATACGATGTTATCTTACTATGTGGAAAGCTTTGGAAATGAAGTTTCATAGCTTGAGGGAGGAAAGCATGTGCAAAATATTTTATTTACATAAACCTTAGCCAATTGGAAGACTTTCAAATAGGTATCAACAAAGAGAAAAATAAAAAATAAAAAACATCAATATTTTATACGAAAGATTTTAATTTGTAAGAGAATTCGAACTAAACCATCATTAGCAAAGTTGTTCGATTAAATAGAAGGCTTGTTATTGTTCATACTTCAAGTTGTATAAACAATATGCATGTAATTTATTAAAAGATAATAATTTAGAACATAATTTTGCTCACCTCATTAGCCATATCAACGAGGCAAGACTCTAAGGGTTGGAAAAGAGGGCCATAAAGCGATTTTGATGGATGCTTCCCATCGTGCCTTCCCGTCATAAGTATGGAGATCAGCCCTCCAGGAACAGTCTCCTCTGCTCGTGCATGAAGAAAGGACTCCATGTCCTTGGCAAATTGAGCTACAAAAGCCTCCACCACTAATTGGTTATGTGCATTTGCGTAAGTAATCCTCCCCTTATTGCATGCCGGGGAGTTCAAGTCCCGGAGCTCTTTTGGGACACTAGAAAGGCAGTGGAGTGCGTGAGTACTATTGAAGAAATTTATTGAGGCTTTTGGAAACAACCTTCCATGAAAAGAGCCTGGAACGCCGGCCACAAAGTATTTTCGATTTGTTGGAAGGCTAGCAAAGAGAGTGTTGAAATCATTGGAAACATGGTCACTGAAAAAGCATTGAAATTTAATGAGATCATGAATACTGGCATCGTGGCCTGCCATTTGATGTCGGTGCTCTATGACCTCTATAATTTTCTCGACTGTAATGAATGTGTTAGGTCCTATAGAGCAACCTAGGTCAGCAATTGTGTACGAGTCTGAAGTAGGAGGGAGCTGTGCTGTGTCAAGGTTTTCCATAATAGCTGCAGCAACTGTTGCTTTAAATGCAAAATCAGCACCCCTTCTCTGCATCAACCAAAAAGGGGGAAAAAAAAAAAGGCATACATGAGAACGATTTTAAGTCACAAATTGATGTTAGACACAAATGCAGCAACTGAAGTGAAAAGAAGAGATTTGCCTGTATATTTGAATGGTTGGCATAGCTGTCTGCGCCAGCTCCACCTTTCATAGTATATACCTCCTTGGCTTCCATCCCTCTCTCTCTCTCTCTCTCTGTGGGATCTAGCATCACTTCACTAGGGAAGCAATCCATATATATTCATGCCTATTGTAGAAAATTACAATAATAACCAAAATCAACTCATAATCTCGTCTCAAACCACAATCTATAGATATTTTTGCATAACATTGTTTTTATGAAAGGCATGTCACATAAGATTCACCGACCAGTCAAGGTCATTAGAATTTTAGAAGTGGAAAAATAGCCCTCAATTACACGCAAAATAGGGACAGCCAACAAAACTTTAAAAGAGGACAAAAGCCTTATTTCAATATATAAAATAAACTCTTTCGTGTTCATCCTGTCTGACTCTATTTATTAGATTAATAAAAATATTAAAAGATTAATTTTTTATTTAAAAATTTGAGGCAAAAAAAAATCAAACTTATTAAAAAAAGAAAAAGAAAGAAAATTTGAGGCTAAAAAGAATCAAACTTATATAAAATTGATTTAGAGTTTTGGGTTTCGTCATCTGTGGACGAAGGCTTGAAGTCGAAATTAAGGTTGCACGAAAGATAGAATGAAATGTAACTTGAAATTACACTTCATTGTACCAACATTTATTGATATAGATGGGTGGATACTTTCATCCTTTAATTAGGTCAGAATTTTGACTCTCCTGGATACGAAAAAAATAATATTGAGATACTTACTTCCGATCGAATCCTATAATGATCGATTTAAATTAGTTACGATGAAATTTAATAATAGTTAAGTCAAGATATATAAAAAAAAAAAATTACACTTTCGTTAGTGCTCGGATAGTTGAGAGGCCTTTCGTACTTTTCTCTAGAATTTTTTAATTCTAGTAAGGAATCACTTTGAGATTTTTTTAACATTCAAATCATATTGGACAGAGAAGCAATGTCAACTTTACGTTTGTGTGTGAGCGCGCGCACGCGTGTATATATATATATATATATATATATATATATATATATATATATATATATATATATATATATATATGCATCCCATGTGAGAAATTTTTAATTCTTTCACCCACATAAGGAAATGATGCCGCTCTTGCCGGGGACGGGGTGGTCACGCAACTTCAATGCATACACCGTAATACAAAATTTCATTTTTAAGTAGATTTTTGCTGGTTTTTTTTTTTTTTTCATTGTCCCACTCTTTCTTGTTAAATATCAAATATTTAAATTCTCATATCTCTTGGCCAATTAAACATTGTGATACAGATATACATTCTCTCTCCCCCAGATATTACATTCTGCCCTGGTCTTTATCAGATATAGTCGCCCGCCCTATGACACACTAGTAAAATTGAGCCTTGCGACGAGATGAGGGCATTCCCCGTGCTGTGATTCCCTCCAGTCCATTCCTGGTTGGGTTAGGGGAACCTCTCAGATCCAAACGCACTCACGTGGGATTCCAGATTTTTTTTTTCTATAAAAAGAATGCATTTATATGTTATATAATTATATTTGTTAAGTATTGCATCATACTTCTTTGATTTTTCGTATGGGGGTGTAAAACTTTTACAGCAATATCCCACTATCTTTCCACGCATTACCATAATAATATTCACTTGTAACAAAAAAATAATAATAATAATATTCACTCAATATAACAAATATGTTAATATTGGGTTATATATATACAAATTAATTAAACTAATTATCATTATATTTAAAAATTAAGATTATTAATAAATTATCTGATCTAAGTCAACTTTAGGTGTGTGTTTATATAATATATATACATGCATTCCAAGGGTTAAATTTTTAATTCTCACCCACATGGAAATGATGCCTCTCTTGCCAGAGGTGGTCACGTAACTTCAATGCATAAACTATAATGCAAATTTTCAATTTTAAGTAGATTTTTGCTTGTCTTTTTTCTTTTTCATTGTCCTACTCTTTCTTATTAAATATCAAATAGTTAAATTCCTAAAACTATATCTCTTGGCCAAGTAAACACTCGGACACAGATATACATTCCTGGCCAATTAAGGTTAATGGAGATAAACTAAAAGAATTGCTTAGTTTTTGGTATTACTATAAGCCTTCTAATTTTTTATACATCCAAAATTTGGCTCTTATATGTCATAACACCATTTATCTTATATATTAAAATCTAATATACATGTCTAATTATAATTTTAATTGGTAGAAATTATCGTTTAAGATTTCCTCCACTCTCGGTTACTCAATATCTAATTTAAAAAATGATGAAATCGTCAACAATCGATTTTGTAGTAAGTTACTTATTTGTCTTATCAGACAAATCAAAATATTATTAAAATGATTTAAAAAAAAAAAAAACTTCATTGTGAAGCATGTGATTCAATATTAAAAACAATGTGTAGCACATGATCCAATATGTTTATGTCATTCAAACTAAATCCATCGAGTGCAACTTCCCCATAGACCATAAATAGATTTATAAAGATGCATGTATTTATCAACATATGTACGTATCTATGTATCGAGATATGTGTATGTATATATTTATTACAAAAAGTTTTTATAATCTTATTTATTATCGAACAATTTTTCCATATTTTCAACCCAAAGAAAAGGGGAAAAAAAAGAAATTTTAGTAAAAAAAATCTATTAAGCAGTTGTTTTTGCATGTATAAAAATTCAAAGCGTATTGTACAGGTGAATTCGAGTGAGGAAAAAGCAAAGTTCAGTACATAACTATACTGCTTTCTCCAGCTCTCTTCTTCACCCCACCTCAGACACACCAAAGTATTAATAAACTAAAAGAAAAAATAGGAAAAAAGAAAAGTCCTACGTCGTGAAACTTGCATTCCAATATTAAATACAACAATTATAAATGCAAATCGGATACACATGTAGTTAGGTATCACTACAAAAAAACACGGAATTTGCGACGGACATTTGCGACAAACATTTTTTGTTGCTGTTTTGCAACGAATTTGGCGGCGGAAAAAAATTTCATAAGCATTTTCCAACAAAATTCGCAACGAAAAAAACTTCGTAGCTAATTTAGTGACGAAACCATTCCTCGTCGCGGTTCAGCGACGAATAGGGTGTTCGTCGCTGATTTCAGCGACAAACAAGCAGTTCGTCGCTGTATTCAGCGACGAACCCTGAGTTCGTCGCTAATTTCAGCGACGAAACCGCGGTTCGTCGCTATTTTCAGCGACGAACCCTGAGTTCGTCGCTAATTTCAGCGACGAACCCTGAGTTCGTCGTTAATTTTAGCGACGAAACCGCGGTTCGTCGCTATTTTCAGCGACGAACCCTGAGTTGGTCGCTGATTTCAGCGTCGAAATCCAGTTCGTCGCTGTTTTCTGCGACGAAACCCAGTTCGTCGCTGTTTTCTGCGACGAACCCGCAGTTCGTCGCTGCTTTCAGCGACGAACACGCAGTTCGTCGCTGCTTTCAGCGACGAACACGCAGTTCGTCGCTGCTTTCAGCGACGAACACGCTGTTCGTCGCTGCTTTCAGCGACGAACACGCAGTTCGTCGCTGCTTTCAGCGACGAACCCGCAGTTCGTCGCTGCTTTCAGCGACGAACACGAGTTCGTCGCTGTTTTCGTTGCAAAATTTTTTTAATGCATCAAACCCATTTTTCCTCTCCCTCTCTTCCCCCCACTTTCGTCTCCCTCTCTTCCTCCTCTCCCCCTCTCTTCCCCGCGGTCGTCCCCCTCCAACGAGGTACTATCTCTCTCTCTCTCTCTCTCTCTCTCTCTCTCTCTCTCTCTCTCTCTCTCTCTCTCTCTCTCTAGATCCGGCGGCCCGCCGGATCATGGCGGGGGAAGGGCAGCGCCCCTCCCCCGGGCTGGTTTCAACGGCGGGGGAGGCGCCGCAGCGCCTCCCCCCGCGGAGATCCGGCCACAGAGGCCGGTTCTCCTACGGGATGGCCCCGCCCGCATCTTCGCAGGCGGGGCCGACCGGGGGAGGGGCAGCGCCCCTCCCCCGGGTTTCTTTGAACTTCGGGGGAGGCGCCGCAGCGCCTCCCTCGCTGAGATCCGGCCACAGAGGCCGGATCTCGGACGGGATGGCCCCGCCCGCATCTTCGCAGGCGGGGCCGACCGGGGGAGGGGCAGCGCCCCTCCCCCGGGTTTCTTTGAACATCGGGGGAGGCGCCGCAGCGCCTCCCCCGCTGAGATCCGGCCACAGTAAATGAATTTTTGAACTTATTTATTAGTTTTTAGATTTTTAACTCATAACTAGTTTTTGGGTAATTTCCAGTAAACAGTCATTGGACTTCTATTAGTATTCAGACTTTTATTAATTTTTGAACTTTTAATAATCAATATTTAAGTTTCTATTAATTATAAAATCTTTGCTAATTTTAGAATTTTCTATCGAATGAATATATGTTAATTTTGAAATCTTTGATAGTTTCGGAATGTTCCGTCAATATTCGAACTTATGCTAACTTTGAGAATTTTTGTTAATTATTACATGTTTTGTATGGCCACAATATGAAGTTGCTTTGTTATGATTGTTGGTGAATCAAATACATGCTAATAAATTTGAAATTCTACCACATTGAGGTATTTGTACTATGATGATGGGATTTACCATAAATTAATCGTCTCCTCATAAAAAAGTAAAAAACACATTTGCTTACTCTCTAGCTGCAACGAATACCTCAATGTGTCTATTTGCACCTATTTGCACCATCTTGATGCTTTTAATGAAAGTGCTTTCTTTCCGATAAATTCCAACTAACCTTAACATGTAGGCCAAAATTAGATTATTTACATCAAATTATGACAGTTCTTTTTAGCTTTATGCCCAGGCTTATGTGTTATATTTCTTCTTGAATTTCTTTGCGATTGATTCTATAATTTTTATTGTTGTTCTTGTTAATTTTGTCTCAATGACTTACATTTTAGTTATTTAATTTTTTCCCATAATTTTTGCCCCCACCAGAGTCCAATTTGATATGATTTACTTACCCCCTAAATTTTAACCTATTGTCATTGATGAATTTTGCACTTTGATAGATTTGGTTCTTTCGCTTGACTTATATGTCATGTGACATACTTTTCATTTCACTACTCTAAAATAAATTTGAAATAAAAAGAATAGTATTTAGTATTTCTAATAGCCAACCACAACATAGTGACCTTGACGTCTCTTGTTGTTCATTGTAAAACTTTTTCTCTCCTCTGAGTGACACCTTTAACCCCAATGATTAAGTTGTAGAATTTAAAAATGAGAAACGATAAATCGCAATGACTGAGAAAATTTCGTACCCTAAATTTTGTCAAAATAACATTAATGGTTTTGCATTGCAGATGTGTTTGCGTTGATTGGACGTGTTGTTCAATTAAAGGGGAGAAATTCTTGTCTTCAAGCGGTCGAGGTATATATTTTTTGTCGTATATTTTATTTTTTGTTCTTTGTTTTATATCCCTTATTCTTAGTTTCAATATATGTATGTTGTGAATTCGTGAAATGCAATAGTTATAAATTATTTTGTTATTTTTCCGACTCAACGTTTTTATATTTGTTAAATTTTCTGAAAATATGTTAAATAATTTTAAAATGTTTTGTTTTTAGATGTGCTTTATTTCTTATTAATGTTATTTTGTCAGTTTAATATATAGTTTGTTAATAATTAATTTATTAATATTTTATAATATTTTTTTTTTTAACAGCGACAATGCAAAACGAAAGAAATTGGATGTATAATAAGAACTTACCTGATCGTCGTGGTTTAACTGATGAGTTTATTTGTGGGGTGGAACAATTCTTGAATTTCGCTACTAGTAATGTTCAGTTTATGGATGGAAATAAGTTAAGGTGTCCGTGTACAAAGTGTGGTAATGGCAAATTTCATGTATGTGATAAAGTTAGGGAACATCTTTGTAGATTTGGTTTTACTTTAAATTACTACAATTGGACTTGTCATGGTGAACCATTTATATCTGATGAAGAGTATGTGCAAAATTTGGAATATTCAAGTACAGGGGATAACAATTGTTATGATCAGTTAAATCCATATCAGCAGATGGTATTTGATGCAGCGGGTCATAATTTTTTTCCCCAAACAAACAATGCAAGTTCTAGTTCTATACCAACAAATCAAGATGTACCTACATCTTATGCATCACCATTGGAGGGGGTAGAAGCAACATGTGTCGATGAGAATGTGCAACATGAGAATTATTTGTCTAACCAATTTCAAGAAATGTTGAGAGCTGCAGATGAACCATTATGGGTTGGTTGTGACACCCACACTAAATTGTCATTAACGGCTAGAATGTTAAATGTTAAGGCAGAGCATAATATGTCTGAGAATTGCTTCAATGATATTGTTCAAGTAATGGGAGAAGTATTACCTCGTGATCATATAATGCCGAATGACTTTTATAGTATGAAAAAGTTGGTGAATGACTTGGGCCTTCCGGTGGAAAGAATTGATGTATGCATAAATGGTTGCATGTTGTTTTGGGGAAATGATGAAAATGTACAATTTTGTAAATTCTGTAACCAAAGTAGGTACAAGAGTACTAGGACAGCAGGTCGTACTGAGCGACGTAAACCATTCAAGCAAATGTTTTATTTGCCTTTGACTCCTAGATTGCAAAGACTTTATGCATCGAAAACTACTGCTGAATATATGACTTGGCATGCAAATCATCAAACAGAGGAAGGGTTAATGTGTCATCCTTCGGATACAGAGGTGTGGAAAAATTTTGATATGACATATCCTGAATTTGCAAGAGAGACTCGAAACATTAGGTTAGGTCTTTGTGCTGATGGCTTTGCTCCATTTGGAAAATCGGGAAAAAGTTATTCATGTTAGCCAGTGATATTAACTCCTTATAATTTACCTCCGGGTATGTGTATAAAAACACCCTATATGTTTTTGACATTGGTTATACCGGGCCCGCAAAATCCGAAGAAGTTGATTGATGTTTATATGCAACCATTGATTGCGGAGTTAAAACAGTTATGGGATAACGGTGTTCTTACGTATGATGTTAACACTGAGCAAATGTTTGTAATGAAGGCAATTCTTCTTTGGACGATAAATGACTTCCCAGCTTATGGCATGCTATCGGGATGGAGTACTGCTGGGGTTTTAGGATGTCCAATATGTATGGAGAGATCTAAGTCATTCCGATTGAAATATGGTAAGAAGGCGAGTTATTTTGATTGTCATAGACAATTTTTGCCACGCAATCATAAATTTAGAAGAAATAAAGAAGAATTTACGAAAAATAAATTTGAAAAAACACCTCCTCCGTTGAGATTAACTGGTGAACAAATTTGGGAGCAAGTGTCTTAATTTCCATCTGCAATTGAAGACCCACATGGTACAACGTACGGATATGGAAGTGTACATAAATGGACCAAACGGAGTATATTTTGGGATTTACCATATTGGAAGACCCATCTGATTCATCATAATCTCGATTTGATGCATATCGAGAAAAATGTTTTCGATAATCTGATTAATATATTGATGGATGTCTCTGGAAAAACGAAAGATAACTTGAATGCGAGAAAAGATATGCGGCTTCTTTGTAATCGGCCTACACTTGATGCGGATGGAAGTAGTAAGGGACCAAAACCAAAGGCAATTTATACAATAAATAAGGATCAGAGACGGAAAGTTTGTGAATGGTTGAAATCCCTTAGATTTCCTGATGGTTATGCCTCAAATCTTGGGAGATGTGTAGATATGAAAGAATGCAAGTTGATTGGTTTGAAAAGTCATGATTGTCACATATTTATGGAAAGATTGATTCCAATTGCTTTTAAGGAAATATTACCAGATTTTGTATGGTCCGTCATTACGGAGTTAAGTATTTTCCTGCATGATATTTGCTCGACAGTATTAAAGGAATCACATATGGCGAAATTGGAGAAAGATATCCCTATCATTTTATGTAATTTAGAAAGGATTTTTCCTCCTTCATTTTTTGATTCCATGGAACACCTTTTGGTTCACTTGCCTTATGAGGCCAGAGTTGCAGGTCCCGTCCAATATCGATGGATGTATCCATTTGAAAGGTAACTTTTGCACATTCTCATCATAATAATATTTATAGTGCATGTCAATGTACTAAATTTATTATATATCATTTTCTGATACACTTTTTATTCCATATCAATTAGATTTTTATATCATTTGAAGAGAAAAGTGAAAAATAAGGCACGGGTTGAAGCATCTATTGTTAATGCATACATTGCGGAGGAAGTGACAACTTTTGCTTCATATTATTTCGAGCCTCATGTCCAGTGTAAGAGACGGCGCGCGGGTAGAAATGATGAGGGTCCTGTTGATCCTAAATTAAAATCATTCTCTATTTTCAACTATCTCGGTCGACCAAGTGGGTCATGTAAGGTTAGATATTTAACTGCGAAAGAATGGCGGGCAGCCCATACATATATTTTACTGAACTGTCCAGAAGTTACGCCATACTTCGAGTAAGTCCTTTTTTCTCAAGTATAAAAAATGTGTTTTTTTTTTTTAAAAATTGTTGACATAAATCGTTTTCTTTAATCGTAGGATTTTTCAACATTCACGGTCTGAACTATCGATGCATGAGTTCAATCGTGTGTGCGATGAAGATTTTGCAGCATGGTTCAAAACATATGTTAGTTTTACGAATTTTAAATTTTATATCTATTTGATTATTAAAAATATAACACATTTATTTTACTTCAGGTTCAATGTAATCAAGATCAAGTTGAACAAGAATTGTTAGTTAATCTGTCATGGGGTCCAAATTCGACGGTGCGAACATGGCCATCGTATTTTATAAACGGGTATAATTTTCACACTCAAGAATATGGAACCGGAAAAGCTACTATGAATAGTGGTGTTTGTGTTCAGTCATCCAACGATGGAGGTGTAAAAGATGAGTTTTATGGTTTGTTGGATGAAATTATAGAGGTTGAGTACACTGGAGCAGAGTTGCGAGTCGTTTTATTTATGTGCCAATGGTTTGACCCCGTAAAAGGGATGAATGTGCATCCAAAGTTTAAATTGGTTGATATAAATCATAAAAAATTTTATAAAAGATATGAACCATTCGTATTGGCACAACAAGCGATTCAAGTGTATTATGCTTCATATCCTAGTTTGAAACGTGACAAAGTTGATTGGTGGGCTGTTTGTAAAACGAAAGCACGAAAGAAAATTGAGGAACGTTGGGAAGACATGGCATATCAACAAATGGAAGTTGGCAATACGTTTCAGACTGAGGAATATATTATTCCAACATTACGAGATCCACATGGAGTAATGATAGATGTGGATCAAAATGAAATTCATGAGTCTGGCGATGAAGAACCTGATTTGGAGACAGATGATGAAGATGAGGATGAAGATGAGGAAGAATTTGATGTTGAAGACTCTGATAATGAGGATGATGATGACAATAATTACTTTGATATTTGATCGTCGGTAAGTATTGTTTTTTTAAGATTTATTAAAATTGTCTAACATAATATGAAATTTTATTTTACTGTTTTCATGTGAAAATACATTTAGAGTTCAATTTTGTATGTTATATTTAGTGCCTAATGTTTCATTTTCGAAATATTATTTGCTAATATATTTTCTTTTTTTATAGCTCATTTCTGATGACAATTTAAATATGGTATGTTTCTTCATATACTCTAATATATTTTTTAAAATCATGCAATATTCATTGCTTGCAAGAAAAAACTCTTGTTACAGTTTCAACGTGGAGGACATAGATGATCTTCTAATGCAAGACCAAACTCTTCGGCGTCACCGTCCGTTTCAGCTGCACCTTCCCATGCCCCTTCGCCTTGTACTGATATACCTTCACCGTTTCCATCAGTTGCACCTTCAATTGTACCTTCAATGCAAGCTTCACACGTTGAAGGGGAAGATACGCGAGAGGTGATATCCCCTTGCGGAGATTCGTAAGTATTAAAAATTGAAATATTATCACAATTTATTAGTTTATTTAAAAATTTTTTTTACTAACCATTTTTTTTTCTAATTTTATGATAGATTCACAAATTCTGTGTATGTTATTCATGAGCTGAATAGAATCATTAACAACCATTGGGGAGGAGCATCGATGTCATACACAAGTACTCCAGATGATATCAAAGAGCTATGGTGGAGAGAATTCAAGGTAAATGAGGCCTCTAAGTTTAAATATACAATTCAGTGTATAATTTAAATATAACAAATTGTTTTTTTTTTAGCGAAAGTTCAATTGGGATGAGACCGAGGAGCTTGAAATAAGAAGAATATTTAAAAAAAATGCGGTCATCACATCCGAGGTGTACTGAATCATGCAAAAAAAAGCCGAAAGAAGCCACACTGCATCACCGAAGAAAATTGGCTCAACATTTTAAATTTTTGGGATTCCGATGAGAGCCAACGGAGGAGTGAGCAAAATAAAATAAATCGAGCTTATAATTCAGGGGAATCATCTGCTACTTATGCGGGAGGCTCAATCAATATTGATGAGCATAGAATTAGAATGGTAATTTGGTTCAATTACCATTCTTTTGTATTTAATTCATTTATTTTTTCATTAATTCATCTAACGGTGTTTTATTTTTAGACCAAGGAAATGGGATCACCGCCATCATTTAAAGAGACTTTCGCACGGACTTTTCAAAAAAAAGACAAGACCTGGAGTGGGGAGAGAGCTAGAACGGTTATGGTATGTAATTTCAAAAATTTAAATTGTTTTATAAAAACTTTTTTTTTAACATATTTTGCTCAATTTATCATCACAACATTATAATAAGAATTTAATAGATTTGTCTATTCCAATAATTTCTCAAATACTTAAATTGAACTTTTCATTTCAAATTCATATATATATATATGAATCATTATAAATTAAAATTAGAAAATACATAATATCAAATTTGTTACGTCCATTCCAAATGGTTGGTTCATTATGTCACGTATAGTATAATTTTTTCCTTTATTCGATCTGTTATAGTGTCAAACTCGTAATAGTAGTCGAATTTTAATTTCAATTACAACACTCCTCATTATCTAAATATCATTTTAATGGATTAAGCAACTAAATATCATTCGAATTCCATAAGTGTATTAAATTTATAATATTTGATTGACAAAGATAATTTTTGTGTCTTATTGCTTACTGTCAATCGCTTAATGAGAAATACAATTTTGTATTCTTACTTTATTTGTTAGATTTTTTAGAAATTTGTTCAACTGTTAATTGACACTTCTTTTTTTCGTTGGATATTTTATTATATTGTTATTTTATTTTTCTTCTAATTTCTTATACGATAATGCAGGAGAAATATGACCAGCTTCTACTTAGAAATTCCAGTGGTAGTGATGATGCTGCAACGTCTGAGCCATCTGTTAATGATATGGCTTTATGGCTCGAGGCAACTGGTGGAGCAAAGAAGGGAAGAGTACTTGGGATGGGCTCATTGAGCAGAACTTGCAGACTCAGTGGTCTAAGTTCTTCCGGGCAGACATCAGTTAGAGCAGAATTAATGCAAATGAACCAAGAGCTGAGCCACATGAAGGAGCTGTTAGCACAAAAAGACAATGAACTTCAAGTCATGCGCGTAGAACAGCAGCGAAGAGACAATGAACTTCAAGCCATGCGCGTTGAACAGCAGCGAAGAGACAATGAATTTGAAGAGTTTCGCGCACAACAGAGGCTTATAATGCAGCATCTTCAGCTAGTTTCCGCTTCAAGTTCGATTCCCCCTTCTCTATCTCCTCCAAATGATGGTGATGATGATTTTGACATATTTGGTGATGGTGATGGTGATGGTGTCGGTGACGGTAATGGTGATGGTAACGATGATGGTGATAATGTTTTTTGAAACAATTTTTATTTCACGTTTATATTTAATTAAACTTCTCATTAGAATTTCATTTTTACTTCTACAAATTCGATATTCTGTAACTTATTTAGTACTGTTTAATATTATTTCATGACGATGGTACTGTTTTTTTAATTATTATTTCATTCATACTATTAGATGGTCAGTTATTTGAATGAGTAGATACTGCATAAATTTCGTACTCATGTGTGTTCGATGGTACCCTGGATGATTTGTTGATGATGATGTTGGTGGTTTAGTTCATAAACTGGTTGGTTGAGACTATCAGGGAGGAATATGATATACGTGGAAATTTGGTGCAAATATTAAACAAATTAAATCTTTTTGTCGCAAATTGTCTATATTCGTCGCTAAATTCGTCGCTGATTTTGACATTCGTTGCAAAATTTGTTGCTGAATTTTTAAGATTTTGTTGCAAAATTCGTCGCAAAAGCCGTCGCTGAATTTGTCGCAGAATTGCGACAAATTATCTCACAAATAAATTTTGTCGCAAATTGCGACGAAATTAAATTCGTCGCAGATTTTGTTGCAAATTTTAGCAACAAAAAACTATTCTTGGAATTTTGCAACGACTAAATTTGTCGCTAATTTGTTACAAAAAATATTCGTCGTTCTATTGGTCGCAAAATTGCAACAAAAATATTTTTGATGCTAATTTATCCGACGAATTTTCCGTCTGAGAAATTTGAAACATACTATTTCGTCGCAAAATTGATCGGAAAATTGCAACAAAAAATAATTGGTTGCTAATTTGTGCAACAATTTTTGCAACAAATATTTTTTTGTTGGAAATTTTTCCGACAAAATGTTTCGTCGCAAATGTTGTCGGAAAATTGCAACTAAAAATTTTTTGTTGCTAATATTTGCGACGAAATTTGCAACGAACTATAATCTGTCGCTAATTGGCGACAAATTTCTTATTTTTTGTCGGAAAATTTTGCGACGAGTTATTAGCGACAAATTCGTTTTTGTCGAAAAATTGGTCGCTAAATAATTTAGCGACGAATATTTCTTAAATTTTCGTCGCAAAATTTGTGGCTAAATACAAGTTTTTTTGTAGTGTATGTACCATCATTATGAAATAATTGTGAGTTTTTCTTACTTTAAGTTTTAGGATCATTTCTCATTCTCAAAAGAATAAAAAATTTGGGAAAATAATCTGTTAAATAGTTGTCAGTTGAACTCATGAATTAAAATTTTTGATTATTTGATTATAATCTAAGTTAATAGTGGTGTTTATGGACAGCTTCCAGGACTTCATTATCGGGAACTCATAAAAAAAAAAAAAAAAAAATTGAGAATTGATATCTCACGTAAGAGGGTAAAAATTGTGACGCACCGTGGAGCAACAAGCCAAGAGCCACAAACGTTGAAAGACACAAGACTTTTAGTTTTCTATTTTCTTAATTATTTTGTTTTCTTTTTGGTCTCTAGAGTTGCTAAAACTCTATATAAAGTTGTAATATGATTTTTATTTATTGTTTAATTTTAGTTTGAATTATTTTACGAGTCAAATTATTTAGTTTCTACTTTAAATGATTGCTTTAGTGTTTCTTCATTTGGTCATAACTTTAACTTAGATCCATTTAAGAATCTTATTCTTTTCATTGTGATGGAGACAAGAATATGGTTAACAATATTTTGAAATTTTCCTCTAAATCCTAGTTTGGGTATCCTGTGTATGGACTCACATACCAAAGTTTTAGAATTTGTACTCTAACAAATCCAATCATAGCTTTCGTCTTGTGTCATTTGGTAACAAATCACATTCAATTTGGTATCGGAGACAACTATTCTCGCGATGGTGATCAAAAGGTGGGACTGTTTGGGAGTTGTTGGATATTCATTCGGCAAGCACGGTTTGGAGGAGGAAAGAATTTACTTGGACCGTTTTTCATGGTCATCCTACACTAGATCTAGATGGTGGAGATTATGAGTATGAAAAAGTTACAAGATATTCTTAATTAATGGAGTTTTAAAATTCCTCAATTTATGAAAATTTCGACGAGAATAAATTTTTGAATTGGTTGTAAACACCTTAACTATGATGGGTCATCATGGCTAGACCCTTTGTAGATTCTATCTGGATTACGGTTATAATGGAGCTATTGTAGTCATCACTACAAAATAAAAACATTATGCTGACGGTAATGTTCACTGTTGGTAAATATTAGTGACGGTTGTTTGAATCTTTACCGACGGTTATGGTTGAAATCATTAGAAATAGTATAACTTTACCGATGATTTTAAAATAATCGTCGATAAAGCAATTTGAACCATAGGTATAGGTAGCAAACCATTTGTATAAAAACACTTTATACTTGCGGATATAAAAACGTCTGAATTTACATACCCCTATTTTTACGGCTATAAGTTGTGATGGTAAAATATAGGTTTTGTAGTTACGATTTTAAAAGTGTCTATATAGGTAATGTTATATTTACAGCCGTTTGTGATGATGGGTGAATATAGTAAGCAATGGTAAGTGTAAGAGAATATGGTAAATAGCGGTAAGTGTAGGAAATATAAGTTATGAGAAGTGTAGAGATATAAGGTAGGTATGTAAAATATGGTAAGATATGGTAAGTATAGAATATTTAAGGTAAGGTAAGTGTAAGATATATAAATTGACGTTTAGAATAGTATTAGAAACAGTTTATCTATATATGTTAGTGAATGTTACTATTTTATATAGTAAATATTACTATATAATTTATTATGGTTACATAGTAAATGTTACTATTCTTTTATTATGATAGACAAATCAATTTACTAGTTTTCACATCTTTTGTTATAATAGTATGTTACTATTTTATAGTAAATATTACTATATTTTATTGTAATTATATAGTAAATGTTATTATATGTTATTATTTGTTAATTTGACTATTGTGGTTAGCTTAATAGTAAATAGTAAATGTTACTATTTTTTATAATGAGAGACAAATAAATTTACTACCTTTCATTATTATAAAAATAAATGTTACTATTTGATAGTAAATATTACTATATTTCATTATGGTTATATAATAAATGTTATTATATCTTATTATCCGTTAATTCGACTATTGTGGTTAGCTTAATAGTAAATGTTACTATCCTTTTATTATGAGAGAGAATTAAATTTATTATTTTTCACATCCATTATCATAATAATAAACGTTACTATTTTATAGTAAATGTTACTATATTTTATTGTGATTTTAGTGAATATTACTATATCTTATTATATGTTAATATTACTATTATGATTAATTTAATAATAAATGTTACTATACTTTTATCATGAGAGACAAATAATTTTATTGCCATTCACATCCGTTATTATAATAGTATATGTTACTATTTTAAAGTAAATGTAACTATATTTTAGTGTGGTTATATGGTAAATGTTAATATATATTATTATCTATTAATTCGACTATTGTGGTTAACTTAATAGTAAATGTTATTGGAGACAAATCAATTTACTATTTTTCGCATTCCTGTTATTAAAATAGTAACTATTACTATTTTATAGTAAATATTATTATATTTTATTATGGTTACCTAGTAAATATTACTATATCTTATTATTCGTTAATTTGACTATTGTGGTTAATTTAATAATAAATGTTGCTATCCTTTTAACATGAAAGACAAATAAATTTACTATCTTTCACATCCATTATTATAATAGTAAATGTTACTATTTTATAGTAAATGTTACGTTATTTCATTGTGGAGATATAGTAAATGTTACTATATCTTATTATCTATTAATTCGACTATTGTAATTAGTTTAATAATAAATGTTACTATTCTTTCATCAGGAGAGATAAATAAATTTAATATTTTTTACATCCGATATTATAATAGTAAACGTTACTATTTTATAGTAAATATTACTATATTTTATTGTGATTTCATAGTAAATGTTACTATATCTTATTATTTGTTAATATGACTATTATGATTAATTTAACGGTAAATGTTACTATTCTTTTATCATAAGAGACAAATAATTTTAATATCTTTCATATCCGTTATTATAATAGTATATATTACTATTTTATAGTAAATGTTACTATATTTTATTATGATTACATGATAAATGTTATTATCTGTTAATTCGACTACTGTGGTTAGCTTAATAGAAAATATTACTATCCTTTTATTATGAGAGACAAATAAATTTACTACGTTTCATTTCCGTTATTATAATAGTAAACGTTACTATTTTATAGTAAATGTTATTATATTTTATTGTGATTTCATAATAAATGTTATTATATTTTATTATCTATTAATATGACTATTGTAGTTAGTTTAATACTAAATGTTACTATTCTTTTATCTTGAGAAACAAATAATTTTATTAGTTTTTATATCCGTTATTATAATAGTATATGTTACAATTTTATAGTAAATGTTATTATATTTTATTGTGATTACATAATAAATGTTACTAAATATTATTATTTGTTAATTTGACTATTGTGATTAAATTAATAGTAAATGTTACTATCTTTTTATCATGAGAGACAAATAAATTTATTATCTTTTACTCTGTTATTATAATAGTAAACGTTACTATTTTATAATAAATGTTACTATATTTTATTGTAGTTTTATAGTAAATATTATTATATCTTATTATCTGTTAATATGACTATTGTGGTTAATTTAATAGTAAATATTACTATTTTTTTTATCATAATAGACAAATAATTTTACTATTTTTAACATCCGTTATTGTAAAATAATTTTAAACTCATTTTGCTCATTTATAATACAATGGACCATCCACTCATTTTTTAGGGAGGGTATTCACTCCCTAATTCCACAAGTTTTCTCAAAATGACTCCCTTCAAGTCTTTAAAAGGTCAACCTAGACTAATAATTCACAATTTCAATTCAAACTTCAAAAAAAGTTATTCTAATTAGCTTAGTAAGTTTCTAATTTCATCTAACACGTTTCTTTCGTATTTAATCAATCTAAATTCGTGTAGAATTTAGACGTAACCCTAGAAATCACATATCAAAATTCAGGAAAATATACTCTTTTCAAATTTCACACATTTTCAGAATATATACAAATCTTTCATTCTAAATTCGGACTAAACTCATTCAAATTTCTGAAGGAACTAGAATTTCTCTTATTTAAGGTTTTCGCAGCTTGCAGCTCTAGCATCCGAACATCTCCAACTCGGTCCGAACCCCTGTAATGTTTCCAAATCGAAGCACACTTCAGCAATTAACCCTAATTTCCAAGAGAATCAAAATTACTAAACTATTGATCAGAGAATTGTTCTTACCTGCGCAGGGGATGAAATGCAGGTCGCCGTCTAGGGTTTCGAATGTCTCTTGCTACTGCCGGCTTGGGGCTTCTGCGAGGGCAGCAGAAGAGCTCCCGGCAGAGAAAGAGCAAAGCACGCGAGTGTGCGAGCAAGGAGAGAACAGTGCTACTATCACGCGCTCGGGAAAGGGAGAAGATAATCTGTTCATGCGTGTGCGGGAGAGGAGAGAAATAGAAAGAGAAACAGAGAGTGAGAATGAGAGAGAGAGAGAGAGAGAGAGTTCGGGAGAGAGAGTGACGGGAGAGATTGGGAGAAAGAGAGAAACAGAGAGGGAGAGATTGAGTAAAATTTGGGAAAGTGACTTTTCCCTCTCTTTTTGTTTTTTTTTTTTGACTTTTCTTTATTGGTATTACAATACTTAACCTCCTAAAAAGAAATTTCGTCCCCAAAATTCCAAGATATAATTATACATCAAAGAGCTGCGGGTATTGTTTCCGCATTAATTCTTCGGTTTCCCAAGTCTGTTCTTCGACTTGATTGTTTTTCCATAGCACCTTAACCATAGGAATCTGTTTATTCCTCAACTGCTTGATCTGTCTTTCAGTGATTTTCACCGGTTGTATCTTGAAATTCAAATTCTCATTCAATTCTATTGGAGGTGCTTCCAATATATGTGAGGGATCTGATAAATACTTCTTCAACATGGAAATGTGAAAAACGTCATGGATTCTCTATAACTCTGGCGGTAATTTTAGCCGGTATACCACTTATCCAATCTTTTCAAGAATTTTGAAGGGACCGATATAACGAGAATTTATCTTTCCCCGTTTCTGAAAATGGATTATACCCTTCCATGCAAATATCTTCAAAAACACCATATCTCCTTCTTCAAATTCCAAAGGTCTTCTTCTCTTGATAGCATAGCTCTTTTGTCGATTTTGAGCTGCCTTCATCCTTTCTCGAATCAGCTTCGCTTTCTCTTTAGTGGCCTCGATCATTTCTATACTTTTAATCTTTCTTTCTCTAACTTCATCCCAACGCAAGAGAGTACGACACTTACTTTCGTAAAGTGCTTCATAGAGGGGCATCCCTATGCTAGCTTGGTAACTGTTGTTGTAGGCAAATTCAACGAACGGAAGGTGCCTATCCCGACCACCTTGAAATTCCAAAACACATGCCCTAAACATGTCTTCCAATATTTGGATGGTGCACTCTGCTTGTCTATCGGTTTTGAAGATGAAAAGCAGTGCTGAATTTTAGCTTAGTCCCTAAGGACTTTTACAGCCTTGGCCAGAATCTAGAAGTGAATCGACGATCACGGTTTGATACAATAGACACTGGTGCTCTGTGAAACCTTACGATCTCATCAATGTACAACTTTGTCAATCTTTCCAAGGAATAGGTGTTCTGAATCGGCAAGAAGTGAGCCAATTTAGTGAGACGGTCTACAAACACCCATATGGCATCGTGATGGCTTGGAGTACGTGGCAATCTTGCCACGAAATCCATAGTGATATGTTCCCATTTCCATCAGGGATTGGTAGTGGTTGAAGTGTTCTTGCCGGTTTCTGATATTCAGCTTTGATCTGCTAGATACTAGACACTTCACCACAAATTCGGCTATCTCTCTCTTCATCCCAGACCACCAATATGATTCTTTGATGGTTCGATACATTTTGATACTCCCCGAATGCATAGCATAGGCCGAGGAATGCGCTTCTTCAAGTATGGCCCTCCAAAGATCTTCATTTTTAGGAATATATGTGCATTTCCCATACACTATAATTCCATCATCCCGAATCCAGAATTCACTAGCTTCCCCTTTTTGAATTTTCTCAACAATACCCTTCAATTCATCATCGGTAGCCTGAACCTCCCGAATGTGATCCACCAATGTGGGCCTCACCACAAACTTGGCTATTAAGGCACCTTGATCATCTTTAGCCAACTCGACTCCAAGGGCTCGGAGTCCAACTAAACAATAGAGGTAAGAACTTTCTCGGAATGCCGTAGATGAGGATTTACGGCTTAAAACATCAGCAACAACATTCGCCTTCTCGGGGTGGATATCAATCACCAAGTCATAGTCTTTGATCAGCTCTAACCACTTTCTTTGTCTCAGATTGAACTCTTTCTGAGTGAGTAAGTATTTGAGACTCTTATAGTCGGTAAAGACCTTGCAAGTAACCCCATACAAATAATGCTGCCAAATCTTTAAGGCAAATACAATGGTAGCTAACTCTAAATCATGAATAGGGTAATTTGCTTCATGCTTTTTCAGTTGGTGAGAAGCGTAAGCAATCACCTTATCACCTTGCATCAGCACACACCATAATCCTTGCTTGCTAGCATCACTGTATACCACATAATCACCACCGCCACTAGTAGGGAGAGTAAGGATAGAAGCGGAGGTCAACCTTTGCTTAAGCTCTCGAAAACTATCCTTACACTTTTCATCCCATTCGAACTTAACTCCTTTCCGAGTCAAATTGGTCATCGGAACTGCTATCTTCGAGAATCCTTCTACGAATCTCCGATAATACCTTGCTAATCCGAGAAAATTTCGCATATCGGTGACATTTTTAGACTGCTTCCACTTCAGAATGACTTTCACCTTCTTTGGATCCACAAAAATCCCGTCACTAGAGACCACGTGTCCCAAAAATCCAATCTCTCTTAGCCAAAACTCGCATTTTGAGAACTTGGCATACAACTCTTTCTCCCTAAGAGTTTACAAAATGATTCGGAGATGTTCAGAATACTCTTCATCACTTTTGGAATACACCAAAATGTCGTCGATGAAAACTATGACAAATTTATCAAGATAGGGATAGAACACTCGATTCATGAGATCCATGAAGACCGCGGGAGCATTTGTCAACCCAAATGGCATTACTTGGAATTCGTGGTGTCTATACCGCGTTCTAAACACGGTCTTGTGAACATCACCACCCTTGATCTTCAACTGATGATAACTAGATCTCAAGTCGATCTTTGAAAAGATACTTGCACCTTGAAGTTGATCGAATAGATCATCAATTCTCAAAAGAGGATACTTATTCTTGATAGTTGCCTTGTTGAACTGTCGGTAGTCAATACATAATCGGAGGGTTCCGTCCTGTTTCTTTACAAACAAGACCAGAGCACCCCAAGGCGAATTGCTCGGTCGGATAAATCCTTTCTCCAACAACTCTTGGAGCTGAATCTTCAGCTCTTTCAACTCTACGGGTGCCATTCGATACGGGGGAATAGAAATTGGTACGGTATCGGGAATTAGATCTATGATGAAATCGAGCTCCTGGTTTGATGGCAACCCACGCAACTCTTCCGGAAAAACATTTGGAAACTCATTCACCATAGGAACATCGTCCCGACTAGAACTTCCACTGTAGTATTATCAATATGTGCCAAATAAGCTTCACATCCCTTATACACTAGTCTCCGAACTTCAAGAGTTGAAATTATACAACTCGGCAACACTTGCCTTTCTCCAGCGAATACCGGCAAAGGATGTCCTGACCTTCAGAATTCTACTTTCTTAGTGAAACAATTTATGGAAGCTCGATGAAGATACAACCAATCCATACCTAGAATGGCGTCAAAATCTTTCATTTCTAACGGAATCAAATCCGTCTCGAGAGTTACTTCCCCGATTTTCACCTCACGAGACTTATATACTATATCCCTGATTAAGTGTTCTCCCAAAGGTGTGATAACCAATAATTCTTCAACAAGTTGAACTAAAGGCTTATAAGAATGTCTAGCAAACCCCGAACTCACGAAAGAATGATTAGACCCAGTATCTATGAGTACATGTGCATCAACATAAAAAATTTTTATCGTACCTATAATTATAAACCATAAACAAGTCATATCATCCACATTCTTTAAGCCATGATCACAACTATCAGATTATAACTATAAAAAATTTATGTCACATTTTCAATTTTGAAACTTAAAATTTAATAGAGATTTACCTGTGACTACATCAGGATTAACTTGGGTCTCTTCATTTGTCATGGTATAGATTCGGGTCTGAGTTCTAGATTGAGGGCGGTGTGTGGGGGCAACTACAATATAACTTCCCGTGCCCGTCCTTGGAGCACTGATAGTGGAAGGTGCAGGTGCAATTGTCAGATCTCTTCTAGAACCACTCGAGGGACCTCTAACTTGTTGGCTTTCTTACCCTTTTACATTTAACTCCGGACAAGAGTGTCAAATGTGACCCTCCTTTCCACAATGGTAACATCTTTTGGGTTCCCTGCATGGACCTGGATGAAGTCCCTTGCAATTCAGGCAAGTTTCTCCTTTGCCACCCCTGGACCCTACTCCCATACAACAGTTCTACTGGGAGCACTAGGCCTAAAAGTAGATTGGCTCGGAGGAAAGCCAACCGACCCCGAAAAGGATCCACCGCTATAAGAGCCCATGCCTCGACTTCTTTTAAAACCTTGACTCAGACCGGAGCCACTAGGCTTCTTTCCTTTCCCATGATGCTCTCTGACTTTGTTTCTTTCCATCACCATTTTGTCGGCCCTCAAGGCCAAGTCTAGAATGTCTTGGAAAGTATGCCCCTTGGTGATAAGCATTTTCTCTCTAATATTCAAATTCAATCCTGACTTGAACTTTGAACTTAGAGACTCCTCAGAGTTCACAAACTCCGGAACATAATTGGCAAGCTCTCTCAGTTCTGTCTCGTACTCCAATACTGTCTTGTTTCGCTGAACTAATTTGAAAAATGCCTCTCTTTTTTGATCCCTATAGAATCGGGTGTAGTATTTCTCCTTGAAGGCCCTAAGAAATTCTATCCAGCTAGGAGGAGCAGGAGCCCTTCCCTTCACATTCTCCTACCATGTTCTCGCACCTTTATCCAATAGTTTCACCGCCACCCATAATTTCATCTCATCGCTCAGTCTCATATCGGAGACGGTCTCTTGGATTTGGCCAATCCATTCTTTGGCTACTAAAACATCAGAAGTGCCCGCGAATGTCTCACATCCTAATTGCTTTGCCTCTTTTATCAACGTAGATAACTCTACAGTAGGGCGATCGGTTGTTGTGATAACCGGAGGAGGAGGTGCTAGTGGGGTACTAGGAGTAGCAACCGGCACTAAAGGAGTAGTCGGTAGAGGAGCTGAAGTCGCATGTGGAGCTTGGTACTACGCTCCAAAAGTGTTTCACCACTCTATTACTTGCTGAAGAGCAGCAATAGGAGGAGCTGAAATTCCGGTAGAAGGAGCCGGGTGTGTAGGCACGGAAGGAGGAAGAGCATGCGAGGATGACTCATCCTCTTGCTCCCGTGGAGGAATCTCGTTCACATTCCTCATTCTCCTTCGTGGAGGCATAGCGATCTACACAACAAGAAGTTACAATTAAGTCAAAGGGTTAAGCGAAGGCTAATACTTAACCCCCTAAAAAGAACGTCTCTAATTTCTTAAGAAATCCATGGAAGACTTTGTACATTCTCCGAAAACTTTTTTTCGAAAACCAAACATTTCAAAGTTTTTAGAAAACTTTCGGGACATTTGGAAACATTTGAAATTATATCTAAAACCATCAAACTTTTAAAATCATGAATCTGTCTCTGATACCAATAAAGCTATCATGCCCCGATCCTCGGATCGACCACGCAACAGTTGCCGCGTTGTCTCGATACACGGGTAGAACCGCCCCATATACCGGGACTCCGCAAGGCTATAAATCAATTTAGCAACTCATCTAATACACAACTCCATTAGAAATAGGAAAATCATATAACAATACTCATGCAAAGGACCCATCCGGTCTATCCCTTTACACACGAGCATGCGTCGACACATAAATGGGCGGGGGTTCCTATACATGCACGCATGCAAAATTGGCCATCCTAGCCGTTCCAGAATTCTCAGCGCAATTAAAGCATTTAAAACAAAAGAAGCCTCAAATCATAATCGCAGGATTTTACTAACACTTGCATGAAGAAGCGAGATAGGGTCAGTAAAGTCCATACAGTATGAGATGAACAGAACTCTGTAAAATCGAAAGAAAATAACAAATCCCATCATTTTAAATCAAACGTCCCATTTAAACAATAAGTCTAATGAAAATAAGAGTTAAAAGAAAATAAACAAGTTCTGTACAAACTCCAATACCAACTATGTAAGGATTCCATCAATACTTGCTCTATATTCGAAACAAGTATTGATTTAATTCATACCAAAAGAATTATATAGGTCTTCCCTTCCATGGATTTCAAAATCAACTACAATGAACTTGCATCACTATGTACCTACCCAAGTCAGCGGAATAAACCTTCCCAAACTCTAATTTCTACCGCAGACCTAAACTTCCTCTGAAAGATGTTAAAGAGAGGGGTGAGTATTGGGAAATACTCAGTGAGTGGAATATAATGGTATGATTGTGTGATAAATGAGGGGTGAATGTGGGGGTGTCAAAGTATATCTCAAATAATACTTTATATATATCGAAACATTTTCAATAAATCAGATAATTCACAAAGTATGCATCCACATCAAATATTCTTTTAGAAAATCACAAGGGTCCCATCGAAATTACTTCCGTCCTACGTTTGGCCGAACCAAGACGGAAGCCCGCCAAGGGGTTTTCCATTTCAGTATTTCAAACACTACCCCCTTCCTTGGCGTTGGCTTGGACCTTCCTGGGGTGCAATCTGGATAGTCAGACGTGGCAGAGAAGAGGCTGCGTATACCTCTCTCGCAATGAAACCCCATCCACGCCACCCCGTCAGGTCGCTCCGTGGAGGGAATGACAATAGCCATTAACTGCTAGCACCATGCATTTCTCAAACATGTCATTTCTCAAATCATGTGTCATAATTTTCTTGCAAATAATCATCAATTTCATGTCATAGCAATTCATAAAGCAATATCAAATCACATATGGCACACATGTATTTATAAACACCATGGATGCATTCATGCTTCACAATTCAGTCCGAACATCCCACAATCAAAAAACAATTTATATAAAACATGTAAAAATCTTACAAAATCATTTATAAAATAATTTTAAACTCATTTTGATCATTTATAACACAATGGACCATCCACTCACTTTCTAGGGAGGGTATTCACTCCCTAATTCCACAAGTTTTCCCAAAATGACTCCCTTCAAGTCTCCAAAAGGTCAATCTAGGTTAATAATTCACAATTTCAATTCAAACTCCAAAGAAAGTTATTTTAATCAGCCCAATAAGTTTCTAATTTCATCTAATACGTTTTTTTCGTATTTAATCAACCTAAATCCATGTAGAATTTAGACGTAAGCCTAGAAATCACATATCAAAATTCAGGAAAATGCACTTTCTTCAAATTTCACACATTTTCAGAGTATATACAAATCTCTCATTCTAAATTCGGACTAAACTTATTCAAATTTCTAAAGGAACTAGAATTTCTCTTACCTAGCTTTTTTGCAGCTTGCAGCTCTAGCGTCCGTGCGTCTACAACTCGGTCCAAACCCCTGTAATGTTTCCAAACCGAAGTACACTTAGCAATTAACCCTAATTTCCAAGAGAATCAAAACCCCTAAACTATTGATCAGAGACTTGTTCTTACCTGCGCGTGGGATGAAATGCAGGTCGCAGCCTAGGGTTTCGAATGTCTCTTGCTACTACCGGCTTGGGGCTCTTACGAGGGCTGCAGAAGAGCCCTCGGCAGAGAGAGAGCAAAGCGAGCGAGTGCGCGAGCAAGGAGAGAGCAGTGCTACTGTCGCGCACTCGGGAAAGGAAGAAGAGAATCTGTTCGCTCGTGCACGGGAGAGGAGAGAAATAGAGAGCGAAACAGAGAGTGAGAATGAGAGAGAGAGAGAGAGAGAGAGAGAGAGAGAGAGTTCGGGAGAGAGAGTGACGGGAGAGATTGGGAGAAAGAGAGAAACAGAGAGGGAGAGATTGAGTGAAATTTGGAAAAGTAACTTTCCCCTTTCTTTTTGTTCTAGATTTCTTTTATAGATGGGAAGCATCCCTAATATAAAACGTGTAGTCAATGCAATCCCTGATTGAAAATAAAGAAAGAAAATTGATTAATCACCTTATCGCAGTTGTGTTTTGCTACTTGATCGTATGTTGGGATGAAAGACTCAAGTCCAGTGTTCTCCCTATGGCAACTCGACGATGAGTTCATGCGAGGGGCGTAAACCGAGTGAGGAGCTTTGCATAGGGCCTAGAGCTTAAAGGTGTAAGAGTTAACATTTGTGGAAGTTGTTTGAGAGGTGTAAGCTGATAGAGTACGAAACTAGTATGAGGGGTGGAATCGAAAGATTGTTAGGAGTCACCTGCTCGAGAGTTAGATTTTCTATTTTGGTTAAGGACAGGTGTTGCACTCACGTGAGAGGCACGAAACCGACATATAATGGGAGCCACCTAGTCAGGAGGTTGATCTCATGGTTGGCTAAAATTGGTATGGAACCTATGTAAGAGGCGTAGAGTGAAGAGATAGTAGGAGCTACCTGCTCAAAAGTTTGAACCCGTTTGTTGGTTAAGAAGGGTGCGGAACCCATGTGAAAGGCGCGGAGCCAAGAGATAATGGGGACCACCCACTCAGGAGTTTGATCCTGTGCATTGCCTAGGATAGGTGCAGAACCCATATGAGAGGTGTAGAGTCGAGAGATAGTGAGAACCACCTGCTCAAGAGTTTGATCCTATGTATTGGCTAGGATATGTGCAGAACCCATGTGAGAGATATGGGACCGAGAGATAATACCAACATTAGGTAGGATAAGAAAGTAGGGGCCCGATAGCTAGTATCATGTCAAAAGGGCAATATTATTGCTAATAAATTGTAGCATATTTCAAAATTAGAAAATAACAAAAATTACTAATAGTAGATGCATAAATTGTCTGAGTTCCATGTTTTGGGCACAGTAGGACCATCTTGGTAGCAAAGCTGGTATATTCTTAGTCGAACTACTGAGCACACCCGATATGGGTCTTCCCAAATTTGCATGAGTTTGTGTCCAAGTTATGGTTGTCCTGTCGCATCTACTCTGCATAGTACTAAATTTCGTAGTATTAACATTCTAGTCTTCATTCTCTTGTTGTAGTATCGAGCTATCCATTGTTGATAGGCAGCCATTCGGGTGGATGTTGTATCTCGTAACTCTGACAATAGGTCTAGTTTCTCGCATAGTGCAAGTTCGTTTGTCTCTGGCTGATATTGTTCTATGCGGAGCGAATGGATGCCTATCTCCATCGATAGGATTGTTTGCACTTGTAGTTGAGGTTGAATGCCATTTCCCCTGTGGCCATCTTGGATGTGGTTTGGTAGGCCTAAAGGATTCCAAAAATTTTGTTTGCCCACTGGCCTTTTGCTTCATCCAGTGCCATTTTGAGTTCTTGGAGGATTGTTTGGTTTATGACTTCGGCAAGGCTGTTCACTTGTGGGTAAGTAATAAAGGTAAAACGATACTATATTTTGAGTTTATTGTAGAATGTTTCTGTTGTTGAGCTGTTTACTATTGTAGGTAATAAGGACATGAGCCAGATCGAACCTAGTAATGGTAGATACCCAAATGAATGCTTGGATCTTTGTTGCTATTTCTAGGTTATGGGTTTGGTTTCCATCCATTTAGTGAAATAATCTATGGTAACAATGTGAAATTTTTTCTATTTGGTGGCCCATGGGAAGGCCCCAGTATATCCATCCCCCATTGTGCGAAAGGCTATGGATTTATGAGTGGTAGAACTTGGAACAGGGTTGGTGAGGAACCGATTATAAGCATTGGTATTTATTACATTATTTGATGTAGGTTTCTATGCCGGTCCTCATAGTAGGCCAGTAATATCCTTGACACAAGTCTCCTTCTTCACGTGTTAGGCATTTGAGATAAGGGTGAGTGAAGAATTTCTTGTATAGCTCTCCATTAATGATGGCATAGTGCATGACTTTGCGCTTGACCTTTATTTCTTCCTATTGGGCATCTAGCAACTGGACGCTTTGAAGATAAGCATGGATTGGATCTTTTCAGTTTAGTGGACTATCAGCCACCATGATCTGTTTTAGTTCGTCTATGCTCAGGTATGGAAGGCTCTCAATATAAATGGTTTGGATGGTTTTGACATACTCAGAACTCACGAGTTTGGAGAGCGTGCCTGCTCTAATGTTCTCGAATATGAGAACCTATAGTATGCTGACTTTGTTGAACTTGGTCATTATTTCCCAGAGCTTGGAGAGGTACTTTGCCATCATTGGTTCCGTCACATTATATGTTCCCTCGATTTGTTTGACCACAAGTTGATTGTCTGTAAAGACCTGACTATCCCGAGCTCCCAATAATCTTGTGATTTGCAAGCTTATCAGTAGCAATATCATGTGTAAAGAGAAGATCTTTAAGAATTTCCTCAAATTTATATTTAAAGGGCTCCATGTCCTTGGAAAATTGAGCTACGAAAGCCTCCACTACTAATTGGTTATGCGCATTTGCATAAGCAATCCTTCCCTTATTGCATGCCGGGGAGTTCAAGTCACTGACCACTTTTGGGACACTAGAAAGTCAATGGAGTGCATAAGTACTATTGAAGAAATTTATTAAGGATTTGGGAAACAACCTGCCATGAAAGGAGCTTGGAACTCCTGCTACAAAGTATTTTCAATTTGTAGGAAGGCTAGCAAAGAGATTGTTGAAATCATTGGAAACATGGTCACTGAAAAAACATTGAAATTCAATGAGATCATGAATATTGGCATCGTGGCCTGTCGGTGCTCTATGTCCTCTCTAATTTTCTCGACTATAATGAATGTGTTAGGTCCTATAAAGCAACCTAGGTCAGCAATGGTGTACGAGTTGAAGTAGGAGGGAGGTGTGATGTGTCAACGTTCTCTATAATAGCTGTAGCAACTATTGCTTTAAATGCAATATCAGTACCCCTTCTCTGCATCAAAGGGAGAAAAATAAGGCATGATGATATTAAGTCCCAAATTGATGTTAGAGTGACAGATGTAGCTAACTAACGTGAAAAGAAGAGTTTTGCCTGTTTATTTGAATGGTTGACATAGTTTTCTCGGCCAGCTCCACCTTTCATAGCATATGCCTTATCCGCTTCCATCTCTCTCTCTCTCTCTCTTGGTGATCTAGTATCTGAAGGTTTTTTTTTTTAAAAAAAAATATACGGACAAATAAAATCTCAAGAAAAAATTTTCGGATCTCAAACGGGTTAGAATCAATTACTTCTTTCGCGGTTGGATATTCTAGATTTAGAAGAATGTAACAAAAATCTGATCATTTTATATTGTTCACAATCCAAATGTCTTGGTGGATGGATGATCAAGTTTCTCCAAATCCTTTTGTTTCTCTTTTTTTCTCTCACTCGTAAATGGTATCCACTTTACATTTTTATATACTGTACAAAAAGAAAAAAAGTTTTTCATTTTTCAAAGAGTTAGAGGGAGAGAGAGAGAGGGAGTTGAGGAGTGATTGCCAATAAACACTCTCTTATTGAAAAAAGAAATCCCTTTTAAAGGGTGTGGGTTGGGTCTACCGTCATGGGCGGACCCACACTCTCATGTTTCAACATCTCTCACTCACACATGAAAGCTAAACTTGTACATAGTATAATCATTATTATCAAACATCAATTTCACACAAGTAAGTAGATCGTGTGACTTATAAGAATACCAAGAGGTTTAGAGCTATATATCAGTTAAGTATATATAGCAACTCACTTCCAACATAGTGATCAGAACGTCGTATCTCACTATACCTTAGACTTTTTTAACTAAATACGGCCAACGTGTCTCTCATCCCTCATATCAACGTAAGATCATATTTGACTTTAATCCATTCATATATCTATAATTACGTCTCTAAATACTAAATCACAGATATAATTGGCTATTCTGTGAATACAGAGCAATGTGTTCATTAAAAAAGTTTTCTTTTCATATTACTAACTTTCAATCTTATCTTAACTACTTTTTTAGACATACTCCGCCAAACCGAATCACTCATAGTTTTTTTATGACATGTTAAAGTAGCGACACTAAAATAAAATTTCAAGAGATAGACGAAAGTCCTTAAGTATAAATTGAGATTATATATGAATTTTCAGATCTCACACAATGACATGAAGAGAGATATACTATCCATTACTCATATTATCACATAAGCACACAAGATATATAATACGTACTACGATACTCTTTCTTCCCATCTCGAAGTATATGTCTTCTTTTCTAAAAATAATATATCATACAGATTTTAGTTCAAATATATATAACACTTGATCTGAGTTTTCATTCTTACAAATCCTCTAAATCTCACAACATCAAAGAAAACTCACATATAGCTATTAAACAAATTCAATGGATTGTGGGAAATCTATTTCAATTACTACATATGTAAATACAACCGGGAATCTCATCTTAGTATTTAAATAAGGTGGCATGTATGTCAATCCACTACAAATTAACATTGCCTCATATTTACAGTCACACATAGATTAAAGGCGATTGCTAACGTGAGAGAGTTAATCTCAAAAACTTGTTTGACATATCTTTAAAAGTACACACAAAAATTTTAAATATACAAACAAAATTCAAATATCAATAAATATGAGTATTGTATGATTTATATATACTTATAATCATAATCATAGTTATAAATATTACCACAATCTAGTAATCCAAGTAATCTAACATGTTCCGTAAACATGTTTTTACGTACTGGTTTCATAAAAGGACCAGTTATCATTAATTACGTAGATATATATTTCAGTATTATTTTCTTTTTTTTATCATGTCTTTGACAAAATTGATATTTGTGTCTATTTTAGTTTTACCATCGTATTTGGAGTCTCTAGTGTAAATAATAGCTGACTGATTGTCATAATACAGCTCCTACTAATTTACTTACACTCTCAAATATTGCAAAAATCTACTTAACCAAACTTACTCTTAAATTGCAGAAGTATAGGTCACAAATTCTGTTTCCATCTATTTCAATTGTAGTAAGAGATATATAAATACTCCACAAGATAGCACTATCATTGAGCATGAAAATATAATTAAAAGTAAATTTTCTCTCATCTAAACCACCTCCCTAATTAGTATTCATGTATTTTTTAATATAAATCATTTCTTTGATAACAAAGGAAATAATCTATAATTCTTTTCAGGTATCTCAATATCCTTTTCATAGCAATCTAATCATTTTTCCCTAGATTGGATTGATACATGCTGACCAAACCGATAGCATAACAAATGTCGGGATGAGTACACGTAATAGCATACTCCAAGTTCCCAACAACACAGGAATATGGTACTATGGACATTTCATCAATTCTTTAAGAGTCTTCAGACGCATTTCATTGCTTGAACTATCACTTTTGATTGTTCTATCCATTTGATTCTCAATCTCCTTTATATAATATTTAAAACGCTCAAATGTTTCAATCTTGTGAGAAATCAAATAGATATGGTTAAATCGCGTAAAATCATCTATAAATATAATAAAACACAAATCTCCATGTTAAGCTTTCACATTTATTGGACCATGAATGTCCGAATGGACTAATTGCAATGATAATTTAGACCATTTGGTATTTTTAAATGATTTTTTCATCATTTTGCAAGCAAGACAATGTTCAACTTAACAACTAAATATTCATCCATCACATTGCATAACTATAAAACCATTTACAAACTGCTCAGAATCAGTATACATGTCATTTAAATACAAAATCACACTATCTCTCTGAAAGTTAAAAAACATAGCCAAATTTCAAAAAAATAAGAACATATATTGAATTTTAACAAGTTTTTGGCATGAAGAGAATATCTTGCAAAACAAGAGTTTGGTTACATTGTAATTCCAATTTACAGTTGTCAATTTCTCTAACTTCTATTTTTACATTGTTCCCCACATAGAACATCTCCTACCAAAAGGCACTCAACAAAAATTTACAAATACCTCACATTCTCTAGTCACTAGTCTGTTGTTCTTGATTCTAAAGATGTACGCCTCACTCAAAGATAAGAATCAGCCAACAAAACAATACCAAAGATGTACGCCTCACTCAAAGAAATGCTTTCAGGTGCTAACTTTTCAGCTTTGATCATTCACGAGCAATTGTAACACTTAAACTTGCTCTTGTCTTGTTTTTTTTTTCCCTAAAGTGTCTGCGTCTGTTCTTTTGTGATCTATCTATAGTCACATTTCCTTTCTCGCTTTTGTTCTGGTTCATCTCTTTCTTAGAGCTCAAGGCTCTCTTGGAAATGGTTTCTATAATAAAAGCATTAATTATGAATCTTATAGTACCAAACCACTCATCTTCAAGCTCAACATGGCAAGATACATCCAAAAAAATCTTCACACTCTCATTGTGAGTCAAACTGACTCTCATGTGCTCTTATTTGGCAGGAAGGGATGGATCAAGGTTTAGACTTTCTGTTTAATAGAGAGAACATGAACAGCTGACTACCACTCTTTAATTATGATAGACGTGACCTTTAAATAATGTTTGATTCTGTAGCCACATCACTTTTCATAAGTATCAAACTTTATGATCATTTTTCTAAAATGAGTTATATTGGTACCTCCATATTTCTCTTTGAAGTACACCTAAATGACATGAGAAATCAAAATTTTCTCACACTCGAGGATTATGCAATCAATCACAAAACTAACTAGGATCACTTGAGTAGTGGAATCTATACTTTTTTATGTTTGCTTAGTATCTTGTTCTCTCCTCTGTGGGGCAGCATTGCCGATATCAGGGTGCTACTTGACATGCTTGATACTTTCCAAGATATTTTGTTCTTTTATCACATTCCATATTTTGTGATGACATATCTTATAATTATCACTATTCAATTTATTATCTCTATTCAAACCCACAATAATAGAGTTTGATGTTATAATCTGGATTTTAAGAGGGTAGACACAAGTACTAATGCTCATATTATACACATAGTTTTGTACTTCAAAAATTTACATTTATAACACATCAACATTACGTATAGAATCGAAAATTCACTAAGTCTTCAATCATCATCTGTGGTCATAATATATCACTGTCATAAATTTAATTTAAAATTACAAAATTCAATAAATTTTAGGTATGAATTACTCAATATCTTCAAATCTAAAATTTCCACTCAATGGATCCCGTTTTCTTTTACATACATGATCATACAAAAACAAAAAATGTCCCCAATCATAAACTAATTAGAAACTTTATATTAAAAACTTAAAGTTTCTCTTAGTATTTGAGCATAGTTCAAACAAACAACTAGAATGTGTAAAAGAAAACATGCAAATATATTATTTTAATTCAAGGCATGTCTATTCGAGTAATCATATTCACTATTCCCTTGGATAGTCTATCTCTAAGAGAAAATCTCCTTATAGCATATGGACTCTAACTATTTATATTTTGGGATAATCTTTTCTTCATTTAGAGTTCTAGATTCTTGACTCTCTATTATTTCTATTCAAGGCATGTCCATTCGAGTAATCATATTCACTATTCCCTTGGATAGTCTATCTCTAAGAGAAAATCTCCTTATAGCACGTGGGCTACAACTATTTATATTTTGGGATAATCTTTTCTTTATTTGGATTTCTAGATTCTTGACTCTCTATTATTTCTATTCAAGGAATGTCCATTCGAGTAATCATATTCACTATTCCCTTGGATAGTCTATCTCTAAGATAAAATCTCGTTATAGCACGTGGGTTACAACTATTTATATTTTGGGATAATCTTTTCTTCATTTAGATTTATAGATTCTTGACTCTCTATATTTCTATTAATATAGGCCTTACATCATCAAAAATCATGTATCGTTTTCAACGATCAATTCATCAATCACGTTAGCTCAATAAGAAGGCAGGGAATTCCTTATTATGTATTGTTAACCTATTAGAGTTTTGATCATAAAAGATTAACAGAAAAATAGTTTAAGAAAATAAGAAAAATAATTAAAAAATTCAGAAGTCTATAGTACAGGTCGACCTGGTTAGAAAACATATCGACTTGTGAAATTCACACACACACATCGACCCGTTTGATGTTCTTGTCGACCTGAGTTACATGATTGCTATATAAACATATGTCTGAACACTTCGACCCACACAAAATACACATCGACCTATTGGTTGTCAGGTGGACCAATATAAAATCATACATCGACCAATTGCTGAAGCACATCGACCTGTACAAATCAGACATCGACACAGAGTAGAAAACACATTAGTACATTGATGTCTGTACAAATCTTGTCGACATAAGCCTATGGGAACAGTAACACTTCGACCAATTCATTCTGACACATCGACCAATTCATTCTAACACATCCACTAATTTCACTTATAAATAATGACACATCAACCTGTTTTTCTAAAAACATATCAACCTGATTTGCAATACAACAACCTGAATAGTGCTAGGTGGACCAATTCCATACACTATGTCAACCAATTTAACTTCTAATAGTAACACATCAACTTGTTGGTTCAACATATCAAGCTGATAACACTTGTGTCAGAAACATACGCATCAATCTATTACTGTTCTTGTCGACTAGGACAAAAACACATAGACCAATTCACTTAGACACATCGACCAATTCAATCAATGAATAGTAATACATCAACCTGATATTGGTATATGTCAACTTGTTGATTTGGGTTTCTGAAAAACACACTTCGACACATCAGAACCACTGTCGACCTGCGGAGACACATCGACTAATTAAATTACTTAAGTCCACAAATTTAATATTATACAATGGTTTGTCGATGTATGTTATCAGATCTGTAGACCTAATGAGTGTTTACTTATTAAAACATACGTCGACCTGTTATCTTCTTGTCGACACAGCATATGCACACAACCAATTAAGTTATACATATCGATCAATTTATTATCAAAATAGGAACATGTCGATGCATTAAAATGACTTGTCAACTTACCCTTCACAAAGTCTGAAACATCACACTCGACATGGCTGAAAACTTGTCGACACAAATGAACACATCGACCAATTAAAAATCATATGTCCACCAATTTTATTTAGCACAGTTCCTTGTCGACCAGTCTCTTGTTGACCTGTTCTCATAGAAATACATTAGAAATGTTTCAAATTCAGGTCGATGCTCACGTTAAGCTTGTCAACCTGCGTGTATTAGAAATCAGATCTGGGAAACAATTTTGAACCAACGGACTCCTTATTTTTTTCGATTTCTGAAATATTTCCTTTTCTATCAAAGTTAAAGTTCAAATGCAGTGCAAACAAAGTCTGATTAGCTTATCTAAAAGAGGTGCCAGTAAAAGGAATGAAGATTCAGCACGAACAAAGGAACAGTTCAAATGCCCAACGTTCGAATGCAACAATCGTCAACTACCCTCAACGGATCTATTCAATACCTCAATAAATAATTGAGGAGCAGAAAATAGAAAAGGTTACGAAACGATTTGAGACTTTACAAGAATTAAAAGCCCTATTGAATACACTGCAACAACTTTTCTTTGTGTACTTTGAAATTTCCAAATTGTTTTAAGTGTCTCGGTTAAATTCTTATATTGTCAAATCTAAGGAAAGTAAGTCTAAATTCTTGACATTTGTTTCATACATTAATTCAAGTGTCAAAGACTAAAAATTGTGTGACATTGCCTTAAGTCTAGAGAAGTCAAAATTCAGTTTGAGTAAGATTAAATTATGGTGTTTAGACGTAACACTGTATGAGGTTGAATTTGAACCTGTAATCAAGTTTGTAAACTAAACATTTAGTAGAAAATCCAGGGGGAGTTTGGAAGTGGACGTACACCGGGTTTGGTGGAACCACTATAAAAATTTTTTATGTTCTCTTTATTTGTTTTTCACTTACTGTCATATTGTTTTAAAGTTTCAAAAAATCCGTATTTAACTATTCACCCCTCTGCTCTAGTTGAATAACATGTATATTTCGTCCCCCCAAAAACAATGGCTTAGTTCAAAAAGTTACAAGCGTTTTTATTCCATGATCTTGAAATGATTTGACAAAATGTGAGATAAATCTATTTTATAAGTCAACATTCAATCCAACTTTATCAAATATTCTGAACTTCTCAATGCTCTAGCTTTCCCCCGGAGAGCTCCAAAGGTGCATCCGATTGTCACCATTTCCCTAGAAAATGGAAACAATATTAGGAATGGATGTTAAAAGTGTCTTTTTAAATGGCTATTTAAATGAAACTATATATATAAAACAACCACCTAGTTTTGAAGCTCCAAAATTTCCATAACATGTCTTCAAACTAGCCAAAACCTTATATGGTTTGAAACAAACTCCTAAAATTTGGTATGAAAGGTTTAGTAATTCCCTAATTGAAAACAATTTCGAAAGAGAAAAGATAAACACAACTCTCTTCATTAAAAGAAAAAAAGATGACTTTATAATAATCTAAATATGTGTAGATGATATAATTTTGAGAGGAACTAATGTGAAAAAAGTATGAAAATTTTGCAAGAAAAATGTAAGGAGAATTTGAAATGAGCATGATGGAAGAATTAAATTATTTCCTAAGATTTCAAATCAAACAAACTAAAAATGAAATATTTATTAATTAGTCAAAATATATGAATGATTTAATTAAAAGATTTGGATTCAGAAAATGTAAGTGAAATGCCACACCCATGAGCACAAGTATAAAATTAGATAAAAATGAAAATGACAAGTCAGTATGCAAAAATTATACAGAAACATGATTAGATCACTTCTGTATCTCACTAGTTTGAGACCAGACGTATAATTTAGTATACGTTTTTGTGCAAAATTCCAATCAAATCCAAAAGAGTCTCATTTCGTAGCAATTAAAAAATCTTTAGATATCTCAAAGATACCACACATCTAGACATTTGGTATGACAGAAATTTAAACTTTCAGTTATACGGATTCTTTGATACTGACTTTGCGGAATGCAAATTAGATAGAAAAAATACTAGTGGTAATTGTCAACTCTTTGGAAGCATATTAGTATCATGATCTTCCAAGAAGTAAAGTAGTATGGTATTGTCATCAACCAAAATTGAATATATTTCTACTGGATAATGTACTACCCAAATCCTTTGAATTAAACATCAAATGAATGATTATGGTATAAATTTTGACTGCATTCCTATTAAATGTGATAATACCAGTGTCATAAATCTCACTAAGAATTCAATTCATCACTCTCGAACCAAATACAATGAAATGAGATATCACTCCATCAGAGATCATGTTCTGAAAAATGAAATTATTCTTGAATATATAGAGACTTAAAGACAAATTACTGATATTTTTATCATACCATTATATAAGAATAGATTTTGTGAACTAAGAAAATAATTAGGAATGACTGAAATGGAGAAATAGGAAAGAAATATAAAAAACAAAGCATAAGTCAAATTTCTGAAAAAGAACTCTAGGTCGACCAATTTCTCAAATGTGCCGACAAATTAAAAATTATAAAGTTTTGTCGACCTACCAATCATTGAATAAGAAAGCCTTGTTGACCTATAGCTTAAAATAAAAAACAAACGTGAGTTTGTCGACCTGAGTATAAGTATGTTGACCTGCATAGCAATAGAAGTCAGGTCGATGTCCTTAAAAGTATGTAGACCCGATCACTTTTAAACATCCTCAAATAGGTCGATGTGCATGAAAAGGTGTCGAACTGTGACACGTAGAATGAAATATGAACTGTTGACACATCGACCCATCTCACTATTTATCCCCAAAATTTTGAATTTCCCTCCTCTCTCTGTAAAACCCTAGGTGATTCTCCTCTACACAACCCTAATCGAACATGACTCCCAAGATTAAATTACCTATTTCCAAGCAATCTGCATCCTCCAAACCCGCTTCGAAACCCACAGCCAAAGCCTCTTCTTCAAAACCTTCAATTGTGGAATCTCAATCTACAAAACCCCCTATGCCTCCTCTACAACCAGTGCTAATCCTATAATTCAATACTCATGAATTCAAATCAATTGAACAGTGTGAGTTATATGAGAAGATGTTTTCAAGAAGCAAGGCCAATCACGGGAGGTTAATCGATTACGTTTTTTTTGAAAATGGCTAATTTCAAATATGAAGAACATCTGAATGAGGTATGCCCTAATTGGTTGATAATTCTGAACAAATTCATTCCTAAGAAGGCAATTAAACTATTCTATAATAATATTGAAGTGATTTCTAAAGGAGATGAAAATGAATCTCAGATCATACTAGATGATCATACTGTCTCATGTGCATTTAAGATATATATGAATGGAAAAGTGATTGAAGTCACACCTAGGATTGTATGCTGAGAAAATGGTCTTGCATGGGTACGATATAATAAATGTGTGCCCCATATAAAGTTTAGATATTTGGAGAATACTAGAATTATTGTCAGTGATGAAAACTTGACTGTTGTAAACACTAGTGTCATAGAATTAGATTTCCATGAATGTATTTTGCATTTGATTGTGGCACGTGTTGAGATCTAGAGGAGGAATTACATAACCATTTCTGGCGAGGATTTCTAATTAATGCCCTGTATTATGAGTGGCATGAATCCCAGATTGCATTTCATAGTTCCCCTCTTCATGATTGTTACACACAAGTCTGAGAACTCACTTCTACCATATGCCAATATAATCTCTGAAATCTTATCTTGTAATCGAGTAGAGTTGGACAAGGACATGGTGATTAAGTTAAATGAAATGAATGGAATAAATGCATCCTCTATGCTTTGAGCCAGATGGATGTGTAACAATGAAGAAGAGAGGGTTAGAGAAAAAGAAGGAGCCAATAAGAGGCAAATAGAAGAGATAGGAGAAGACACTGAAAAAGCAATAGAAAAATGAACCAATCAAAAGGAGAGAAGATGAAGGGCAACCATCAAGTTCACAACCTATCACTCTTGACATGATTTGGGAAAATTTTGAGAAGTTTGAGAAAAGACAACTTTTACAAGGCCAAATGGGCTATGTGTTGTTGATGGAACTCCAAGGATCAAGAAAAGACTGGAATCTCTTGAAAAAGACAAAAGAAAACTATCTCATCCTCCCAGACTACCCTCTCATTCATGCTGATATACTTTGTATTGTTCTTTTTAGTTTCTGATTTGATATCTTACGTATGGTTTACATGTGATTTTCTTTCTAGTTTCTAACTTATGTTATTTTTTTATTGCTTATTGTGTGCAAATTCTAAAATTGGTTATGTGTTTCTTGTGCTATCTATTAAACTCTATGAAACTTGTGAATGCATTGCTATATAAGGTTTGTGTATGTATGATGAAAATGAAATTGGTCTGTGATATGAACGCATTGCTATATGATGTTACTATAAATGATATTGGTTATTAGAGTATCCATTTAAGGGGGAGCATTTTACTGATATAGTTAATACAAAATAAGAGAAGTCAATATTGTAAAAGTTAGTTTAGAAGTTATTGATGGGGTTTGTGGATTCAATTGATCTATGATCTGTGGGAGGTTAGTTTAGGATCTTAATCACCCTTTTTTATTGATGACAAAAATGGGGAGAAAGTTTGATAGGTCTGCTGGGTCTGCTGTTTGCTGTCTGTTGTCTGTTGTCTGCTGTCTATCAAATATGGTGGTTTGTGAATAGAGTCTATGGTATGGAGTTTGGTCTAATTTTGCTATTGTCAAATGTTGCTGTATGATAATTATTAAAATGGTTAAAGTATGGGGATGCTACTAATGCTGCAATAATGCAATATATTGTTAGGTGAAGTGCTGAGTAGTGTAGAACGGTGCTTATGCTAGGTGAAGTCTAGGCAATGCACAATGTGTGTGCAATGCTAAGAAGTAAGAATAGTGCAGTAGATGTCTGTGGTAGTTGTAGTGTGTGTACATTGTAGTACAAGTTGATTATGCTAAGTGAAACTTAAGGAGAGACAATTTGATTAAGTGAAGTGTGCAGTGCAGGTGCATCAAAATGATGGACTTAGACTAATCATGCTAGGAGCAATGCGGTGTGTAGTTTGAATAATGAGTAATTGAAGTCTTGAATTGAACAAGAAGCATAGTTTGAATCAAACCATGAATCAATACGATAAAAAACATTAGATAAAGTATTAGAAATTTTGTTATCATCAAAAAAAGGGGAATTATTGAGATAAATAAATTTTGATGATGATAAATTGGAAGAAAATAGATTTAAGAAAACCAGAAAAGCCATTAGAAAACAGAAGTCCGCACAATTTGCCAACCTACTCTTCACACACATCGACATGTCCCTCAGATCCACCAATTTTAAGATCTATATTGGTCAATTTCAGTTTGATCATAAACGGGTTAACTAGATGTGTAACCCTGTCAAGCTGAACAAAAGAAACTTAATACATTTTGCTAAGTAAATGTATGTCAACATTCCCATGAACACATCGATCTATCTCACTCAATGACCTGAATTCTAGCATACGTTGACCTGTCAACCTCAGGTGGAAAAATTTAGAATGTTATGTAGACAAATTTTAGGAGATGATGATCCCCTTTCATAACACTTTGACAAGTATAAGGCAAAAGTCTCAAGAGGTTAACATACCCGATGACTTGTCGACCTGAATCCTTTGATTCTTAAGAGACATATAACAACTTGTTTTGTTGGCCTTGTTGACATGAAATATATATCGGCTTATTTTATGAGACATGTCCACAGCATAAAAGCATGCTGATGTAAACCCGAAACTTTTCGACCTAATGTAAGTATTACTTAGATATCATACGTCAACCTGAATTTTAAGCTTATTGACACACTTAACACATTGACCAACTTTAGAAAACAGGTCTACCAATTTTTTATCTGTATAGTGGTATGTCGATGCACAAACTGAACATGTCGACCTGATGTTAATTGACCCTTTAAAATCACACATCGACCTACACTTAATCTTGTCAACATGCATAACACATCGACCGATTTTTAAAAATAGGTCCACAAATTTTATATGTTCACAGGACTGTGTCGATGTAAAGATAAAGCTCGTTGACCTAGACTATTGATTTTGAAGTAAGTCATGTCAATATTTATTAGAATCATGTCGACAAATCAAAACACATCGACTAATTTAAGATTACGTATCCATCTATTTAATTTGGTACATGCTCTTGTCGACCTGATTAGTTAAGAACACAATATTGAATTTTTGAATTCAGGTTGATGTGTCATTTAGTCCTGTCGACCCGGAGTTGTCAAAAAATAAATTTTCAAAACAGATTTAAACTCAACAATCATCCTCTTTTTCTAATTCTCTGAATATTTTCATTTCGATCACAGGTAATGTTCAAATGCAGCAAAAACAAACTTTGATTGGTTAACAAGAAAGTGGCGTCGGTGAGAGAATGGAGATTTAGTGCAAAAAATGTATCACACCCCGAACCGGGGTCATGATAGTCGCCCGTTGCCCTATATGCTGGTTATATTTTTATAGAAAATCGGATAGAATCTCCCCATATTTTGGAGGTCTCCCAAATACAATTTGACCTGTATATCAACATTTATCCTGTAAAATAAATAAATGGCCATCTCGATCTCTCCAAAATCAACCAATGCCACAGCCAACATCCAGAACAACGCAAAGCTATAAAAATTTCCAGCAGATCTCGCCACAGACCTCTACTGTCATGCCTAACTAGAGCATGAGCAGCCACCACATCGAGCGGACCTAAAATTTTACATAATATATAATAAATTTCCCAAGTGACATTCAAATACATACAATCGCCTCAATACAAATAAAATATAAGAGTTTCACAAATAAATATACATAAATTATACAGTCATCCTAAAAATAATTAAATGAGTACATTTATCAAACTAAAATCTCTAATAATCGTAACGGAAGATATGGTAATATCCATACTCAAGCCCGGTACTGTCAAGTCCACGTCGCAAGAATACAATCACAATAATACTTTCTCAGTCCACGACTAATCCTGTGGGAAAGAAAGTAAGGGGTGAGTATCTATGGGAGGATACTCAGTAAATGAGAGGATTGATCGTACTATTAATATCGAGGTGAATTTGGAGTGTTAAAATATGTAACAAAATATCGAGTGTACGAAAATAACGTGCTGTTTCAGAGTAAAACATATCTCAAGGTACACATAAGAAAATAACATATGGATCCATCTATGTATCAAGTCACATATGTAGAGCTGGCCGAACAAACAACCCCGGCAATGGTCTACCTAGACTAAGGACGGGTACATTAGGGGTTTCACTATGCAAATATCAAATAATGGCTATTTACCCCAATATTGGCCACAGACTACTCCAACTAGTCTGTAAATAATAATAATGATACATATATATAGTTGGTCGTGTATGGTGTCCCGTCTAGTGCTAGACAGAGATAAACTCACGTCCTCCCCGATGAGGGTTAACCTGGGACATCCATACACATGACGATCTGACGGATACCTCCAGCTGAAACGTATCCGGGCACAAGGGATGCCTCTACCAAATGTCCTTCGTAGCTACGGAATGCTATAGGAAGCATATCACCATATCACCAAGTCGGCCGGGCACGTAGCCCCATGCATCACATCATCATGTCGGCCGGGCATATAGCCCCATGCATCATAAAATAACGTCGGAGGGACGTATAGTCCAAATAGTACATGTAAATACATTTAAAACTACGTGCCAATACAGTAGAAGTATTAAAACATGTCAATATATTAAAAAAATGGCACAGTATCTGGTTATCAAACTCATGGATGCAGATCAATAAAATCAATAGTTCAGACACTCCAATGGTCACAAAAATATGTCTATAAAAATCAAAAAATGTAGTTTTCACACGTATAGAAATCATGTCGTTTGAAAATCGGTAAAACATGATTTGTCAATCAATAGAAGATGTCAAAGTCCCACTCACAGTATGGGAGAGGGTAACGCACTCTCCAATAATACCACGAAATGAAGATAGAGTGCTCCTCTCAATCGATCAAGCACTATATCATTACAATAAGAGTTTACACATAACACATTAAAGGTGTTATAGCATTTGGGAATTAAAGATCATATTTTAACTATCTCTTTCAACTATCCAAATAACAACTCCAACCACACATTATCAGAGGTACCCAACGAAATGAATGTGATACTAACATCAACTATTTACATCATCATTCACATCTCCAATGTCTTTTCTAAATCATCAAAATGGCAACATTGGGTACACACCATGAAAACACCCAACTCAAGATAAAACCATAATACTATTAACCATCAAATGCATCATTCATCTATCCAATGCAATACCATAGCATATATCTACCATATATGCATACTCATACATGTTCAATCTTATCATTTACACATTTTCAAGTCACGTAAATACACCAATATTGACAATACATGAACACACAATCATACATCTTTATACCTACATATAAACCTTCATTTTGCTTATTAAACACCATTCCCAATACTCCTAACAACATGCTATATTTGGGTTCCCTCCAATGTACCTGGCCAAGGCATTGCACATATATAGGGTCACAACTTTCACTTCAGAAAGCAGCATGCATATACCCATAACTTCTCATACTCATGCCCTAAATTTAATATGCATATATGGTCACTAATGCACCACAAAAATCTGTACACATTTGGACTCCTTTAGTACAGAAAATCCTGCACTCATTCCTACTCTCTTTATGCATTAACACACATATGTAAACACTTTAATTCATGCCAAATTTCTGCACGTGTAATAGCTCAAAAATCCTACACTTAACCTAATTAACTACATACAACGTCGAAAAATGCATTCTATGAGAATCTAGTTTACATTCTAATATATTCAAAACTTCTTATCTTAAATTTATCATAAATTCGATAACCAAATCGAATGGGTCCAAAATCACTCACCTAGGGTTTTCTCGGATCGCAGACCTTTGTCTGAATGTCTCCTCGATTACTCCAAGATCTGAAATGCTACCTATCAAGACAGGGTTTATTAGTTAGGTTCAAACACTTAGATCGGAAGCAAAACCTTAAATCAGTTACTTGCGCAGAGGTTTGCGGGCTGTCACGGGCTCACGGGCCATTGCGGGCTCGCGGCTATAGCGGGCTCGTCGGTTCGCGGGTCAGTGGGCCAGTGGGCTTCGGCTAGCGGGCTCGCGGGTCTGCGGGCCAGTGGGCTAGCGGGCCTGTGGGCTGATGGGCTTGCGGGCTGGAGGGCCTACGGGCTGGCGGGCCTGCGGCTGATGGGCCTGCGGGCCGGCAGTAGCTCGTGGGCTGCAGTGGCTTGCGGGCTAGTGCACGTTCGTGCGCAAGCACGCTCATGAGTAGGCGCGCGCTCGCGGCTTGGCTCGCGCTTGCGGACTGAGGCGTGCTGTGTTTGCGCGGGGACGATCGCGCAGGGGCGCGATTTTTCTTTATTTTCGTCCTCCCTTGATTTTAGGTAGTTTTTGGTCTTTTATTCTTCCAACTGGGCTTGTATAAGTATAATTAAGGCCCCTTTTGGTTCTTTATTTATTTGGGCTCCAATTTCTTGTTGTAAAGCCCCCTGAATTAAGTTATTCAGTGCGTGCCCTTGTCACCGGCCCAACTGGGACTTGATTTGGATCTCGTGAATTCCTTGCAATCTTGATGATCTTATCACATTGAATTAGGCTCGCATATTAGTTTGTTGTCTGGTAGACACTGTAAAAGGATGTATAATTTGAAGATAACGACATGGAAAAGAATACTTCTCTTTAGTCTTTGTTCAATCACACATCTATGAAACTCATTAATCTTTTTCTTTCTTCAATACACGTTTTGTTCTCCTCTTGCCAAAGAGGAGAGAATGTCTTGTATTTATACAAGCATAAGTAGTCAAGAGACTTCAAATTTGATTATCTCTTCAAACTACTAAACTTGATCATTAAAGGACTAGACTCTCGACTATCTAGGAAATATACATCCATTTACATAAATGTCACACAAAAATTAATATACTTTAACCAACGCTTCAAGAAACCAGATTATTATTTCTAACAATGGTTTTTGGCATCTAAAAGCAGTATATCTTTAGATTTTTTCCCAACGCTTCTAATTTTTGCACATGCAGCGGAGTTAGGGACATGACTATCTAAGCTAGCTTGGGTCATGGTGAGTGGAACGGGAAGTCACTTTCTATGGGGGCATAAAGTTAGGCTTCTTGCCAGTGATTTTGACACTATCACTTCTGGTTTCTTATTTGAGATGTCACCAACTACAAAATTGAATAGATAGATACAATTTATTTGATCTTGGATTTGAGGTCCTCAGTTCACTTCGAAGAGATGTTGGTTGCGGAAAGGATGCATAGAAGTTAAGAGTAATTTGAAGTCGAAACTGGGCTTTGGGGAGATTGAGGTCATATGCCTAGCTCAACTAAATTTGAAACTTGGACCCAATCCTAGTCCAGAAATGGATGGAGTCTTTATCAAGCGGAAGAAGCACTCTTCCTTCAACTTTGTGGCGGCTTAGCTCTTAAGTAGTAGATCCTGGCATTTCATAAGAGACCCTGGTTAAGTAGGTGAAATCTGACTGTTAATTATCTCTCTCAACTTGCAGATGTGGTGAGGGATTAGAACTCCAATGTGTTTGGCCGAAGATGGTCGAAGATGTGCCCAATATAGCTTTTCGCATGCGATACGAGCATTAGGAGTTTCTAGTCATGCCGTTTGGACTAACTAATGCCCCATCTGCTTTTATGGATCTGATGAACCGAGTTTTTCACGACTATTTGGATCAGTTCGTCATCGTATTTATCAATAACAATAAAACTTATTTTACTTAACAATTTCTCCATTTTTTATGGTGACAAACCTAAATTAAAAAAAAATGTTAAAATTGTTTAAAAAATCAACAAATATCTCTCTCAACCAATGCTACACTATTTCAAGTCTTGAAACACCTATGTTTAGCTTGAATTCTTAACTTTCCTTCAAATTGTGCATGGTCTCTCAACTAACATTTATCTATTGTAGCATAAATACGCATTATATCACATTTTATGATATATGCACTCAATTTCATAGTATAGCACATTAACAATTTAACAATCCTCTCTCCCTTAACACAATACCTATCTTTCTTGAATTTACACATTTAAACTTTATACATTCATGCCAATCTCATGGCTACATATTCACCACTTATTAATACACTCAAATCATCATATATTCGGGTCAATGATGCATGTTGTTCTATATGGTCTAAAATGTATAGCAATGCATTTTATTCTAAACCTTATTCTATATGATCATACCAATTTTTAACTAATCATTTAACCAGAGCATATCAATGTCTTAATAAGTAAAGCGTGCCAATGCATGATAGCCAAAGGACCAATGCCTCAATAGCCAGAGCATGTCAATGTATGATCAATTTTAAACCAATACTAATTCCTTCTCCCCCCTTTTTGTTATCAGCAAATGTTAAACCAAATCAAAAGAAGCACATCAATGCAATGATGGAGATTAAAGACATTTAGATAATTCGCCAAATTCAAGAAAGCAGGATATTTGTCATGTAAGTTCGCAATTGATGAAACGAAATAAAATCAAAAGAGTTTACATTTGTAGTCATCTATACAAATTTTCATAGATAAAAAGATAGCAAAATAAGCTGTGGGTTTCATCAGACAAGTAGCTCACGAGAGTAAGTCATAGAGAGATTAAACTATGAAGAGTTAGAAGGACTATCTTGATCCTTTCGAATTAAAGATTCCAATATGTTCATCTTGTCATGAATCTTTTGATTTTAGTCTTCTAATTCGTTCAGTCTAGCTTGGGTAAGAAGCTGAAATTGTATATATACTAATGCTCCCCAAACCATGTCTATTGTAATTTCAGAGGAGGACAGGGAGGGAATAGATATGGATGGACCACAAAATGAAGGAGTAAGCTATAAATTTTCCTCTCTATGTTCGTTAGAGGGAGGTTCTTTAGATGGTTCATTTGGTCCTGCATCATCTCTTTTCCTTTTCTTTCCTCCAACTTCTTGATCATCATCAATCTTTTCCTAAATTTCATTCTTACATACCCACTTGGCATTTTTCAAGGAGGGTTCACCAATCCCATGTCTTATGCTTAGTTTGGTAAAGATCTCCTTTTCAAATCAATTTTGTTTATGATCAAAATGTTAGTGATTAGAGAATAACAGGGAAGATTTGTAGACTTTGACTTTACTACAACAATCAGAAAATAGAGAATCAGGAGCCCATTCTTAAACACAACTTTTGCACATTCAATTTGACTCTTCTTCATGTATTCTTCACATTTGCTAAATAGAGCTCATTCTAAGTTACGCATCATGCACATGACCTTAGGAGTAAGCACAATTTGTTTCCCTTTAATGTGTATCTTGAAAGAGCAAGCAAGATTCCATTCCCGTAGGAAAGTAATAGTGAATTTCCATCACATGTTCTCCAGTTTCATCAATCACTTCTATATTGTTGTAGAATTGTCTAACCAATCGATCATAGATATCTTCATTTGGACTTATCAATGAATGTGGCAGAATATGTGAAAGATGTTCCTCATATGGAAAGTTAATTTTCTATAGAAATTCTTAGTCTATAAGTCTTCCTAAATTCAATTTCCTTTTAAAGAAATTAGTAGTGAAAGACTTACTTTTCTCAAATGAAGGAAAGTTACTTTTATTGAACTTTGATGGATTCTTCGTCTTTGGCACTATGGAGTGTTCTTTGATTATTCTTTGTTAAAGATAAGAAGCTTTTGTGAAGTAAGACTGTGGATTAGGGTTCTTATAACCGAGAGTACTTTTGCCGCAAGGAGACGAATTAGGGTTTCATCGTGCTTTGATGAGGGATGAAATAAGAAGACAAAGAGAGGTGAAATAGAAATGGGGTTTCATTGAGAGTGGATTACGATTTGAAGAAGAAGATTGATTGAAGTTTGTTCGAATGAGTGAGAAAGAGAGAGAGAGACGACTTACAAAGAGGTGCAAAGTAATAGGTCTTTTTGGTTTAGGATTGAAATTTTAGGAAGGAATATGAAAGGTTACGACTTTTAAACCTAATTGATTACATTCAGGTCAGACTCATTTTATTGGTAGAGAGAAAAATTGGATTTCAATTCAGGGTTTTGGGTTTTATTCATTTCATGAGCCACATGAGTCAATTTCAACAGAATAATGAATCGACTTGTCTATTTACACAAGACAACTTGTATTAGGTTGCAAGACAACTTATGCGAATAAAACCCTAATTTTAAGTACCATTAGGTCGTCTTGCCAACTGTCTAGGATGACTCAACGTTGTTTTCAGAATAAATTTTGTGACTCGGGTTTGGCGAGTCATCTTGTACTTACAATAGGACACCTTGTTGTGTTCAAGCACTATTCACAAGGTGATTCGTAGCTTCCATAAGTCCGCTTATTATGTCTAGGTAGCCTTCCCAAATCCGTAAGGTGACTTAATGTTGTTTTTCAAAATTATTTTTGTGACTTGGATTTAGTAAGTCGCCTTATTCTTTAGGTAAGGCGACTTCCTATGTTGAAGCGCTATTTACAGGACAATTTCGACAAGTTTTCTTGCTTCATTTTTCAGAATGAAGTTTTGTGCCTTCATATCAACAGATCGACTTGTCTATTGTATGAGTCGATCTCTCCTTTACTAAACTATCATATCTTAGAAATTTTTCATAATTTCAAGAATTATTTTATTATTATAATTATCATTATTATTGTGATCAATTTTTTATTTGTTAAAATTATTCGAGCACACACTTTGTTTTGTGTTAAATAGTAAATTGATTTCATCATACCCAATTCTCTTCTTAGACTACAAACTCTCTCTCTGTCCAAAGGTCTAGTGAAAAAATCAGCAATTTGTTTTTCGGTTTCTACATACTTTAGAATTATATCATTTTTAAATATATGATTTCTAATGAAATGAAGTCTAATTTCAATATGTTTAATAGTATAGTGATGGACTGGATTTTTAGTCAAATTTATCATACGAGTATTATCAATCTTATAGGTATATTCTCTAATTTCAGACCATAATCCTCAAGTTAATATTTGATCCATAAGGTTTGAGCACAACATTGTCCTGTAGCCACATACTTTGCTTCCGTGGTTAAGGTGGTAACACTATTTTATTTTCTAGAAGATCATGAAACTAACATATGTCCAAAAAATTGACAAGTGCCACTAGTGCTTTTTCTATCCATTTTACATTCTGCAAAGTCAGCATATGAGTATATGTAATATAAATGTTGAATTTCTATCATACTATAGTCCTAAATTGCATGTGCTCTTCAAATATCTCAAAATTCTCTTGATTGTAGCTAAATGAGATTTCTTAGGATTAGATTGAAATCTAACACACAACCATACATTATATAGAATATCTGGTCTAGATGCGGTTAAGTAAAATAAAGAACCAATCATATTTTTAGACATACTTTCTTTTCTTTCACATCTTTGTCTAACTTAATTGATATACTTATAGGTGTGGCATACCTCTTAGTCTCGCTAAATCCAAATTTCTTGATTAATATCTTAGTGAACTTGGATTGATAAATAAATGTGACCTTTTTAGTTTGGTTTATTTGCAATCCAAAAAAATAATTCAATTCACCTATCATGCTCATCTCAAACTAGCATGCATAGACTTAACAAACTTTTAACAAAGATTTTCATTGGTTGTTTCAAATACTATATCATCCACATAAATTTATACTATATAAATTTCTTTGTCTTTTCTTTTAAATAAAGTTGTGTCAACTTTTTCTTTTTCAAAATTATTTTCGATTAGAAAATAGTTAAATCCTTATACCGAACTCTTGGAGTTTATTTTAAACCATATAATACTTTAGACAATTTGAACACATAATCCAGATATTTTTTATGTTCAAACCCTGATGGTTGCTTTGCAAAAACAATTTCATTTATTACGCCATTCAAGAATTCACTCTTGATGTCCATTTGGTATAATTTAAAATCCATGAAACATGCAAAAGCAAGCAATATTCTAATGGTTTCTAATCTAACTACTGGAGCATAGGTTTCATCATAATCATTGCATTTTTCTTGGCTATACCCTTGAGTTACTAATGTTGCCTTGTTTCGGTAATTGTGTCATACTCTTCTAGTTTGTTCCTAAATACCCATTTTATACATATTACTAATTGATCATTTGGCCTAGGAACAAACTCTCATGCTTCGTTTCTCTTAAATTGGTTTAGCTATTCTTGTATAGTTAGAATCCAATTTTCATCACGTAGAACCTCACCAACTTTTGTAGATTCAATTTGAGAAATGAAGGCCACAAATCTATATTGATTTTGAGTTGAAAACCTAGTTTTAACTCCAATCTCTATATCTCGAACTATATTCTCTACATTAACACTTTTTTCTCATCGTTGGAAATTTTACTTCTTATTCCTCTTGTTGTTTATGGTTTGTTTGTGTCTCTTCAGCTCTAACTTCTTTTATTTCTTCATTTTCCAATATCTCTTGGTCTAATATTTGTTTTATCTCTTAGATTTTATCATCAAAAATTCTTTTACTCAAAGGGTTACTTTCATCAAAATTTACATGAATAGACACCTCAACCATCATTGTTTTTTTATCATACACTATATATATTTTACTAGAGATTGAATATGCTAGAAAAATGCATTCATAACTTTTTGCATCGAATTTCCCAAGGTTATCTTTTTCATTATTTAACACGTAGCATTTGCATCCAAAGATATGAAAATATCCTATATTAGGTTTTCTACCTTTATATAGTTCATAAGGGGTTTTCTTAAGAATTGGTTTAATTAATATCCTATTAAGAATATAACAATCTGTATTGAAAGTTTCAGCCAGAAGATTATAGTCACATAACATAGTTCTAGCCATTTTTTTTTAAAACTCTATTCCTTCTTTTCACAACTCCATTTTGTTTAGTTGTTCTTAGTACATAGAAATTATGATATATTCCATTTTCATTAAAAAATTCTTACAAAGATCTATTTTCAAACTCTTTACCATATTCGTTTCTAATACTATTAATTGTGTATCTTTATTCATTTTAAATTTTCTTACATAATTTGATGAACGCACTACAGGTTTCTTCCTTTTTGGCTAGAAATAGTACACATATATCTTGAGTAACCATCAATGATTACAAAACCACAGTGTTTTCCTCCTAAATTTTGTGTTATATTTGGACCGAAAAGATCCATGTGAAGCAACTCTAATGGCTTAGATGTAGAGACTATATTTTTGGATTTGAAAGAAGATTTGATATGTTTTTCCTTCATGTAAGTATCACAAAGTTTATTCTTTTCATATTTTTAATTTTGGAATCCCGTTAACCATGTATTTTTTAACTAATTTAGATATTAAATCCATATTTGCATATATTAGTCTCCTATGCCATAACCATGTATCATCATTTCCAATAGCCATCAAACAAGCTTCATCTTATACACTTATGTTATCTAAATTGATAACATATATGTTTTCTTACTTTTTTTCCTCTGAATTTTACTTCCTCTTTTGATTTGTCTATCACATTACAATAATTTTGATTAAATAAAACAATAAAACATTTGTCACATAATTGACTAATACTAAGCAAGTTATGCTTCAATCCTTTGAGTAAGAGAACATGCTCAATTTGAGTAGGACATATACCTAAGTTTCTTATGCCAATTATTTTTCCTTTTGAATTTTCTCCAAAGACCACTTTGCCTCCTTTCCTTTCTTCCAAGATGTTGAACTTAGAGAAATCTCCCGTCATGTACTGAGAGCATCCGCTATCCAGAAACTATATATTTTTAGGGGTTTTGATCTTGAATCAAATCTGCACCATAAAGAATCAAGTATTGGCATTTGGTACCCAAATTTTTTTAGATCCGGCAGTATTAATAATCAACATGATCTCGTACTCATTTCAATGTCATTTTCTTAAATTTAAAGTCATTAAATCATCATTTACCCTTATTATGTCCATTTTTATTGCAGTAGGTGCACTTGATATGTGTTTTAGGTCCTTTTATTTGATTTGAGCTAGATTTTCTTCTAAGTTTGCAATAATGAGGACCGTATCCTTGTTTCATGCAATAATGACATTTAGAGCTTAACCTTTTATTCATTGAATTAGATACAAAAAAATTATAAAGTTTCTTTTCAGTCATGATAGGATTGTACCATAAACTAAGTTTATCATAAACAGGTCTTTGAGCTCCAAGCAACAAATCCAATTTCTATCGTCCTGAGAAAATTTGTATAGCAAAGAGTTTAGCCTTTTGTTCCTCTCCTTTTCTTGATCTAGCTCCTTTTTTATATTTTCATTTTTGCTCTTCTCTAGAAGCTCAATTCTTGTGTTTTCAATTTCTAATTGCAAATTATTTCCTTTATTGGTTTTATCTTTAAGCAAATCAATTTTCTCTTATCTTAACTTATCATTTTCTAATCTAAGTTTTTCATTTTCAAATTTCAATTTATTCCTTTCTTCCTCCAATTTGATCATTTCCTTCTTTAATGAGCTATTTTTCTTGGTCATATTTTTTAAGTTTTTGATAGATTCTATGAGTGCATCATGCAATCATCGAAAGAGAGTTCATATTTAGATTTTGAATCAGAAAAATATGATGTTGAAGAGGTTACCTCAATATTTGAGTCATCTTCTAATGCCATGAAACACAAGTTTTCTTGCTCTTGTTCATGTTCCTCCATGCTTGAGCTTTCATCCTCATCGCTCCATGCTACCAGAGCCTTTTTCTTTGCCTTCTTCTTAGCTTTCTTTAGTGATGATAATCAGCCTTGATGTGACCAAACTTCTTGCACTTATAGCATCTTATTTATTCCTTCGTTTCTGGTTTTTTGAATTCTTTTCTTCCTTTGTTCATCTTTCTCATCATGAATTTTTTGAACTTTCTGGTTAGAAGAGCCATGTCTTCATCCTCATCATTGCTTGAACTATCTTCCTCACTTTCAGCTTTTAGTGTTATGGATTTACCTCTTTCTTCATTTCCATTTCCTTTAGACTTTATTTTTATTTCATGAGTTGTCAATAAACCAACAAATTGATCAATTGTGAAGGTCTCTAAATTTTTGGATTCTTCAATTGTTGAATCTTGGCTTCCCATGACTTAGGCATGTATCGCAGTACTTTGTCAATCGTATCTTCTTTGTTAACTCTTCAGTAGCCTTAATTCATTTGTGATGGTATTGAATCTTATTATCATATCTTTCACGGTTTCACCATCCTTCATTTTAAATGCTACATACTTTTGCTTAAATATTCTTTTCTTATTCTTTTTTACTTGATTCGTGCCTTCATAGGTAGCCTCCAACCTCTCCCATATTTCTTTTGCAGTGATGCAGGATGAGATTTTGTTGTATTCGTTAAGACTCAAGACCAGATGCAACAGATTGACTGCTTTACAATTAACATTGTAGGCTTTCTTTTCTTCAGGAGTCATATTCTTCATTTTTACAGGGACTTTTACCACATCAGTTTTTTCAGTTGGAAATTCAATTCCTTCTTCTATAATTTCCCATGCTGTCTCATCTTAAGTAATTATGAAGTTTTTTATCCTTTACTTCCAATAGCTATAATTGTTGTCGTTGAAAAATGGTGCTCTAATAGTTGAGCAAGTTTCGAATGGAACACTATCGCCATTTAGTACCATTTTTTTATCTTTACTTCTGAGATTATCGAACCCTTTCCAAAAGACCCGCTCTGATACCAGTTGTAGATACTAAATATGATAATCTAGAGGGGTTGAATAGGTTATGTAAAACTTTTGACTAATTTTTTGAGTGTTTAAAAAACAAAGACCTATTTGTAAAGAGTAAACAAGCAAAGCAACCAAAATAAAAAATCGACGCACATAATTTATAGTGGTTCCACCTTCTTGATGTACATCACTCCCAGGGTTCACTTGTATTTTCAAATCCACTATTTTAACCAACAATTTACAAACTAGCTTCTCAAGGTGTTAGTGAATTTTACAAGTATTTTTTCAGATACTTCTACTTGCTTTTCTTAGGAGCAAGAAAAACCTAATCTTATGTCTCTCTTGTTAACTCAAGCCCAAAATCAAAAATACCAAGATTCTAATCTTTACAACAAATAGAGAGTGAATATGATGAGCAAATAGGAGTTTTAATTTTCAGATGATACTCACAGTAATATAGACAATTTGCAAAATGAAAAATAAAATAGAGTCTGTTGAAATCTTCTGAGTATTGTTCAGGCTTTGCCAAGATTATTTCTTCTTCATCCTTTTGTTGTTCTTATAGTTGAAGAAGAAAATTTAGTCGTTGACATCCATTGAATGTATTGCAGAGGTTGGTGAGGTTGGTGAACAATATCTTTAATTCGAGACAGTTTTTCTGAAAAAATGAACGTTAGGCATAGCGAGTCGATCTCCTAAGACTTTAAGCAGACTTGACGTTATATTTTGAATATTTGGGTTGGCTTGATGAGTATTTAAGTATATTTGTTAAAATTTAAATGTGAGAGAGAAGTGGAATTGTCTGGACCATGAGTAGATTTCCATTATTACAAGTTTTCTTATGGGAAAATTGAGTTGCCTCATCATGAACTTTCAATTTATAGGGCGACTTGTGTTTTTGGATAAGACGATTTACATACTTGATTTCCTTTAGATTAGGTCGCCTTGGATGGATTCTGAGTCTACTTGTCTTAATTACAGACTCAGACCACTGTGACCATAAATTGATAGGTCGACTTGCTATTTTCCTTCGGTCGACTTGTACCTTTTGATTTCTATGGTCAGGTTGTCTTGTAGTTGGGTGAGGTCATCTTGACTATGTAGACTTAAATTCCTGAGACTTATGTTTCTCAGGTCATCTTATACCCTTAGTTGGGTCGCCTTGGTGTGTCCAGACATAAACTTCTGAGGGTTGTCTTCCTCAAGTCATCTTGTGCTCTTAGTTGGGTCGCCTTAGGTGTGTGCAGACATAAACATCTTAGACTTGTTTTCCTCAGATCGTCTTGTTATTTTCCTTGGGTCGACTTTAGAGCATGTACTTAGCCAATTTCTGACATTCATGACCTCAAGTCGAATTCTACTACTGGAGCAAGGCAACTTCCCTATACAAAATTCAATTTTAATAATTTTTCTTATTTTTCTCTAATTTTAATTAATTAACTCAAAATCAATTTTTATTATCTCTAATCATTATCAAAACTTATTTTACTCAACAAGAGTAGAGAGGAAATTCACTTCCCTTATTTCCTTGCAACAGAAGGACGATGAGCCATTAATTTTCTTGACAAGTTCAAAAAAGAAATGATAAAAGTCTCGGGTTTAGATCATTCCATCACATTGGCGCAGTGAATTTTATCACATTGACCTTTATCTGATGGACGAATGCAAAAAGATAAAGGTCAAACTCAAGTTCGTCATTCGAAGTGGTCAGCTCAAGCAGTTTATAAGTATGAAAAAAGAAGGTCCTCCTCCGTAAGGTCAACACGCAGCAAGGCAGGAGAATAAACAAAATGAGCAGTTAATTCCAGGGGTTGCCCACTACCGACTAGATGGGGTAATCCTTCAGTGGAGGATGAGTACGACCCCCCAACACCTTTCCTTCTGAGTCACATTTCCATGACTTGGCACCAAGACAGTTAAGAGCACACAAAGAAGAGTGAAACATGGCTAATGATGGCCCTGATCTTTCAGAATGCCAAGGCATTCGATCCCTCCTCCAAAGAAGTTTTCACCACCTATGTCGACAAGCAACCCAAGAGGAAAAGACTAATGATCGACTTTGATGATAGCGATCTGAATCGACTAAATCCAGACTAACACGATCCACTCGTTGTCTCGGTCAAAATTGGATAATATGATGTAAGGAGAATCTTCATCGATAAGGGTGCTGACTATAACCTCCTCTATTGGAATGCTTTTAAGCAGATGTGCTTCAATCATTTTTTTTGGGTAAAGAATGGGCTTCAATCATGCCCACCTTTAACCCTATACTAGGCCTATCAAGGGACTCTCACACAAGAAGATATACTCCGAAGCACTATTTCCCTCCCTATTACCTTTGGGTCTCCACTCGAGCATGCAATAAGAACAATAATGTTTAGCAAAGTCAAACTATCCTCGCTCCACAATGTCATTCTAGGCCAACTCAGGCTGAATGCCTTTGAAGTGCTCCCAAGCATGAAGTACATGAAGGTCAAATTTGGGATATCCATTAACATTGGGATGTTATTTTGTGATTCAGAAGCCTCGAGACTACCTCCCAGATAATCTTGAACTTTCTCTCTCTCTCTCTCTCTCATATTATTACTCATTTGCAACATTAGGTCGCCCATTAAGCGCTTTTACATAAGCTCCCCGCATTACAGTTATTCTTTCAATGGTGATGGTAAACTAATCATATCAAACTTATACAACCGAATGAACATGTCATGTCATCAATAAGAGATGTATTTCCCAAACGGGTGGGCTTGACCCACTTACTCGACCGAATGAACATGTTGTCAATAAGTGGTGTATCTCCCTGACGAGTAGGCACGACCCACTTACGTGACTGAACAAATGTGTCGTCTACAAGGGGTGTATCTCCCCAACAGGTAGACATGGCGCACTCACTTGACCGAATGAATATTTCGTCTATAAGGGATGTATCTTCTCGACAGGCAAACATGGTCGACTCACTCGACCAAATGAAGTGTCATCTATAAAGTATGTATCTCCCAGATACATAAACATGACTCATTCTCATGGTTACAATAGGTACCATAGATATCATGCTTGATGTAAAAGGCCACGGCTAACACTCAAAGATAGACCCTGTCAGAAGATTTTTTCAATCCCCCTTGCAAGAACATGAAGTAAACCGATGAAACAAATGCGAATCTTCATTAATGTATCTAATTGCCGAAGCATACAAGCAAGAAATATACATTAAAAAGGAATAAAATCCCCTAAAGAATGAGGAATAGCAGATAAAGATTACAATCAAGGAAAAGGAGACGGGAGAGTCTGGGGCGCACCAACGGCAATGTCATAAGCAACAATAAGGCTTGTGTCGGATGCTTTAGAACTAGTCTCCTCGCCATTGGGAGGCATAGCATCAGTCAACCCTACCCGACGAATGATCTCCATAGCATACTAAAGTCTCTCGGATAATCTATGTTGGAGATGCAAATGCTGGTAGATAGTCTTTGCGATGGTCCCTCCGAGCTCAACCATCTTCTACTCAACAGTCTAAAGAGACCGCCTGCATACTTCATCTAGTCTCTCTGTAGCCTACAGCTGCACCTTGCATACCCTAGCTTCCGCTTCCAACTCTTCGTAGCTCTTGGAGACCACTCACACCATTGGAACGCCTCATTTAGGTCAATTTTCATGCCCTCCATCTCTTCGTTTCTGAGATTGAGAGTGGCCACAGATGCCCTCTCCTCCTTATCTTTTTTTCTTTCTACGAAAGAAAACCTTGCAACTGAGAAATCTCGATACCCATCTGGTCTACTTGATGTCTCAAATGATCGATCATCTACTCCCTCCTTAACTTTTGAAACTCTGCCAAGATGATAGTCTACATAACACAAATAGAGGTATTGTACGAAAACTGAGAATATAGATAAAACCATTTATGATACAATCATACCGTAAACCCTGAAGACATGATGGCCTCACCACCCTACTCGAGAGACAACTTGTTTAACTCCAGCTCGAAGCGATAGAAGTCCATCATATCAACAATCCGTTTGGCCTTACTACCATCGATAATCACCCATGTTGATCGCTATGGTACCCCTCTCCCTTTGTCTCCTGTGACTATCATAAGACCGAACAAGAATAGAGGGGGAAAAGTAATCCCCCCAGGCATCCTCTACTTGCCCTACTTGCCCTTCCTTGACATCAAAGGAATGGTTGAACATGGTCCCGCATCAGACTCTCTTGTCCACCCAAGACAATCACCTCTAGGGTCCTCAAAAGTATATCCCTCATTCTCCTCCTCCCCTTCTTCAGGAGCCTGAAGAACATGAACTTCGACCTCCTTCTCTCCTTCACCATCCCTGGCACCGTCTCCCCCCTCCTCGACTCTCATGCTGCTTGCTTTAGCACTCTATAGCTCCTCTTCTCGAGCCTTCACATCCATTTGGGCCTTGGACTCGTGGTCATTGGTTTCGACAACCCTTGATTCACTTGGAAAACCCTGGCCTCTATCTTCTCTTGCATCGTCATTCCATAAGTTCGATAGTTGAACCATCCTTTTCTTACGTAGTAGAGACAAGAGGGGAACAATCTAAGTGTCCATATCATATGTGCTCTCCGCTTCCATCGTCCCTCTGTTTGACCCTGATCTCATTTGTTTGTTGATAGCTATCTCCTCAAAATCTTTTTCCTCAGGAGAAGCAAGAACATCAATGAGTTTCTTGTTCTTTTTCTCTGCCAAATGAGACCTCTGAATCTTTGTCTTCTCTCCCAACAGTAGACCCGCTAACAATAACATCTCGTCGTCCCAAAGAGGTCTCCACCCAAATGCATCTCTTCTTGACCTTGCAATAACCACAGATGGAACGAATGAATCGCGAATGATAGGAACGTTAAGAGGTCTTTAATCTAAGAAGAGACTCCTTATCAGCCTTCGGTAACAAAGGCATCAAATCCCTACTCAGAAACTCCACAAAGAAATAATTATACATCCAGCTTTTGTTAATAATCTCCTTATAAAAGAATTTCCGGTTTGACTCTGATCGAGTTTGTAAGTAGAACGACCTTTCTGTGTAAATCCCATAAGGACACTCTTGAGTGAAAAGATAGATGCCAGAATCTTGAAATCGAAACGGAGATGACAGAAACTCATCAATGATATCATGGTCACCACTGAGCGCCAAGCACTGGGATCAGCACAATCGGATATATGTTCCAACGAAGCAATACGAGGGCAATAGAACCCGTGTATGTGACTTTCAACCCATATTTGATGCACTATTTGTACATCGAAACAGAACCTTCTGGTACCCTATTATCCCTATCCTCATTGGTGGCCGACAGAAGGACGTTATCATCACCCAACAACATATCATTCTGAACACTATGCAATTCATCCACCGTCATAGTACTCCTAATGTCGTTGATACTCCAAAGAGCATGCTATGACAAACCCTTGGCTATTTCAAATCTGTATTGAGTGCTCTTCCCAAATTTCATGAAAACTAACTCTCCGGTTGCTTCTCTACACAAAAGTTGAGACTGTCGAAATGAAGATGCAATAGTGCATGAGCCAATCAAGCACTACGCCTTATAAAGCATAATGGAGATGACACATAGAAACTGGAGCAGTACATACTGCATTTAATACTCCTCATTAACATCTTTTTGAGCGAGTTGAAATCCTCCAAAGCCCATGGCCTAACATGGCAAAATGCATCGACATGTGTCGTTAATATAGGACATATCTCCCTAATTGACGGACACAACCCACTCTCTCTTTACCTACTGATCGACAACTTAATGTTCATTTTCCCTAAAATCACGGGAACAATCTCCTGGAATTAAGAAGAAAACTTTTGACTACTGTCGATAAGTAATTTTTTCACAACTTGAACTTTTCTAAGTAAATAGCATTCTAAATTTCTTGAGAATCTCTCACCACGAGCCTGGAAATCTCGGGATATTTTAACGAGAAAACTAGGGTTTTAACATCCCAGACACACACGAGACTCATACCCACAGGTTATATATACATCATGAGGCCATTGGTCGATAACTTCTCTCCAAACAAAGCACTTAGCACATAAGGCAACACAGATCTCTTTCATCGCTCTTTCTCAATTTTTTTTTTTTTCAAAAACTGTTTTTTTTGACTTGAGAAACAAAATCTCTTTCACCGAAACACTTTTCAACAATATTTTATAGGTGTCAATGATCCAATGCTCACACGGTACATTCAAGTCGACAGAACTATTAACTATGAAATGAAACTCAGCTCCAACATACATATATATATATATATATATATATATATATATATATAAAATTTTTCCCAGCTTAGCTTCTTAATCCATAAACCTAAAAGTAAAAAGATTTTTAAATAAAAGTGGGAAAGGAAGTGTACCCTGAAGATGTGATGAAAGCGATCCGACAAAATCTCTCGATATCCCCGGTATACCTCAAGGTTATTAATAACGTTGACTTCATATCTCTCTCTCTCTCTCTCTTTATTATTTAAGCATTAATTTTTTTATGAAATTTATTATACAAGGAAGATAAGGAAAAATTTATGGTGGCGAGTAAGAGTGCACCGTTGGCGTTGGGATACGAGATTGTCATTATTGAGCTCCCAACCGTTTTAATATTAGCTATGGCGCTGGCCGGGACACGTCGTGAAGAAAATAATACTTTAAATTTATTAATAGAAAATTGTTAAACTTCTTCACCAAAACTCAAAACAATCTCTTTTTTCTTCTCATGAATTTAGAAAATTTAATTTCCAGAGTTCACAAATTTAATATAAATGAGCGCGCAAACTAAAAATTTAGATTTAATTGTAAAGATAAACTCTAAATATTAGATTGGTAGAATTTATTCAATGTAAATTAGAACGAGAATGGTTTTGATATTTTAAAAATAATTGGGTATAATATAGTTTTTTATTTTTTGAAATAATAACTATAATATTAGGTTAATAATTAAATTAAGTAAAAATTCTTATTTTAACTTTCTTTGAATAATTTTGTTTATTTATAATTCAAATTAAATGTAATTTCACTTTTAACTGTTTTATTCAGTAGTTAGTCGTTGGTATGAATAATTTATAAATTAAACAAAACATGACTTAGTCATAGATGGTTGCATGGTAGCTATGATATATATGAACTTCTTAATACTAATGTTCCCGCTTTTGAAAAATATTTTATATTTCTTATTTTTATCTATTTTTTATATTTAATTATAATTATAATTTTTATGTTATTTGTCTGATAATTAATAATTATAGGTTTGGTTGTTTTAATTTTTTATTATAAAATATAATTATTCTATTTTTATAAAATAATTAATTTTTATATTTTTTAATTTATGTATTTTTCATATTATTTTGTCGTATTGTTTGGTTCGGCGTGCAAGCTAGGATGATGGACCCAAAGAAGATCAATTAATTAGTTAATTTATTAACCATCACTTTCTTTGTTTTCTTCTGCCTCATAAATGAAGGACAAGTCAACGCCTCATTTTTCAATCTTACGAAAAGATAATTTTGTAATAACTTGAACAAAGCAGAAGAAAAAGACCAAGTGCTAAGAAACCCGTACTTGGAAATTGATGCCTTGGGAAAATTCTAAAATTTTTATGGATGATGCAAGCCCTTACCCCATGCTCCCATTCTAGGTCAGTGATATTTTTTTTATAATAAATATTTAAAATCATATTTTAATTAATTCAAGTTAAATATTTATAAATATTTTATTTAGGAGATAATTTTTTAATAAAATTTTTTTATTTTTAAATTTTAAAATTGAGATTTATTTAAAAAATCTAACACTATCATATTAGATCGATTATCTGTTAATGAGTAACGATACTTCTATATTCCAATCCAAACAAAACCACCCCCTAAAAAAAATAAAATTAGTGGGTGCTATTCTCCTATGTCGATTTTTTTATTTATCGATATAATAAAATAATTAATAACTATTAGAAAGTAAGTCAATCACCGCGGGTTATACAAATATTAACACCTATAAGAACGATAGAATGTCCCTCATTATATATATAACCCTTGTTTATATTAGTTATTACATGTTATAGATAACTTTCTTCTTTATTTTTTTTCCATTTCATATATATCTTTTTCTTTCTAATATCATATCCATATATCTATATAAAATGCAACCCCAGTTTGATCAATTAAAACGAGTGGATTTCAATGGTTTGATACTTAGTGTTACGATACAAGTATTGCAGAAGTGAGGTTAAAAAATAAATCACACCGTCAAGTAAGAGGATTGTATTAACATATGAATATTTTATTTTTTTACTAATCCGGATAATTTTATTCTGGATTTTTATTATAACACGATCTAGAGTGATTTGATTGTATTAACTTATAAAGATTAAGTCAAACCGGATCATTTAGGGTTCAAGGAACCGCAAACAAGGCTTTTAGGTCCCAAGTTTTAATTATGACTACAATAGTTCCATATGCAGATCGAATCCACAAAGCGTTTAACCATGATAACTCATGATAGTTAGATATGGTGTTTACAACCAACTCAAAATTTCATTTTTATCAAAATTTGCATAAATCAAGAAAAACTCTCGATTAAGAATATCTTGTAACTTTTTCATACTCATAATCTCCACAAGCTAGATCTAGTGTAGTATGATCATGAGGAGAGGTCCGAGAAAATTTCCTTCCTCCTCCAAGCCGTGCTTACCGAATGAAATTCTTACAACTTTCCAAACAATCTCATCTTTCGATCACCGTTATGAGAATGGTTGTCTCTGATATTAGATTGAATATGATTTGGTACCAAATAACTTATGATGAAAGCTGTGACTGGATTGCCAACCTCTGATAACTCAATTAGTTTAGGGATTGACGTCTCTTAACCATGGTCGAGATTTCGATTCCCTATGGGAACGGAAAAATCAACGCTAGGAGACCTGTCTCCTCAATTGGGCCCTACAAGCGGTCGACCCAGATTAATTGAGACAAAACTCCGGATACTGAGTTGGTGGCCTAATCATGGTTAAAAAAAAAAAGCTGTGACTGGATTTGTTATAATGCAAACTCTAAAACTTTGGAATGGGAATCCACACACAAGATATCCAAACTAGGATTGAGAGGAAACTCTGCAAAATATTATTAATCAAACTTTCTTTGTTACAAACAAAAGAATAAAATGCTTAAATGGATCTAAATAAAAATTAAAATCAAGTCAAGAAACCGTAGTACAGTCTTTTAAATTAGTAAATAAATAACTTGACTTGTAAGACAATTCAATCGATAATTAAGAAATAGATAGAAATCATATTAGAATTTTTCATACAGTTTTATTGACTCTAGAGATCAAAAAAGAAAAAGGAAGTAACAAACAACTAAAAAAATAGAGATGAAGAGGGAGTTGGTTAAAATAAATCGAAATGAAGAGTCGGATTAAAATTCATATGATTTATTTGACTTAATAAAATAGAAATGAAATACTCAAATTATGTGATTTTTGAAATCCAAATGAACACATAGGTTTCTAAAGCTCATTCTCAAAATTATTAATTTGAAATCTAATTCCAGTTCTTGTATACGAATCAAGTCAACTTTTTCCGTGAAAACCCAATAATCTATATTTATCTTGAAATTAGTATTGGTACAAGAATAAGCCTCTTGCGGAAGATATATAAAACTTTATAAGGTTTCGCACTTTGGAAAATTTATAAAACTTTTTCATTTGTAAAAGCCACATCACAAGTGTTTGTGTTTCATAAAAGTAGTGATGGGGAGGGACTAATCTTTTGAACGTTTAAGCAATATATTTCAAATCATAAAGAAAAAACGCATAGTGAAAACAAAATTTGAGAGAGAGAGAGAGAGAGAGTAGATTTACCCATGCGATTAGTTAAATACTTAACGATAATAACATATCATCTTTTAGTCTAATTGCATTTGAGAGAAGAAAAAAGGATGATTTCATGTAAAGGACCCATTACCAACATTACGTGTCGTATTAAAAAATAGTTGCTTTAATATAAAGATATATACATAGAGATAAAATCCCATCTCACCACCTAAATAGGATTTTTTTATCACTCAAATCGAATTTAAAAAATTTTCCTTCACTTTGATGTTGTGATTCTTGTCCTCGAGGACTTCTTGTCCTACATTAGGTCTCCAAACATAAAAGTGTTGGTTTAAGCCGATGAGACTTCTTTCTTTTGAAGTTTCAAGTTTAAGTCTTTCTACTGTATATTTATACATATATAAAGTCCTGGTTTATGCAGCCAACAAACACCACGGTTAACTTAGTCTAGAATCAAATAATCAAACTTTACTCTCTATCACATTTATCCGAAGATCCCGCAAGGTCATTGGTTGGACAAACATGAAAGTAACTCACTGGTTGTGCAAACAACATTAAATATTATAATTTGTGAAATCATACTACACATAATTTTTTAATAAAATTCTGTGTAACCTCCCATCGAAGCAACCTACTAATGATCCTGAAAATTGTATGATCACGGAAAAATCTCCAATCTATTTTTTTTAATTCATAAGTTCAAGTGACAACTGTTTCACAGATTATCTTCCCAAATTTTTTATTCTTTCGAGAATAAGAAAGGATCCTAAGACTTATACCAAGATAAACTTCGAATTATTTCATAATGATGGTACATGCATAAAAACGTGTGTATTCGATTTGCATCCATAATTGTAATATAGGAATGCAAGTTTCACGATGTAGGACTTCTCTTTTTCCTTTTTTTTTTATTAATATTTTGTGGGTCTAACATGCGGTGAAGATGAGAGGTGGACATTTTTATAAACTGAACTTTGATTTTCCTTGCTCCAATTCACGCGTACAATACGCTTAGAATTTTTATATAAATCCACAAAAATCTCAATTCTAATCTTTTATACATACAAAAACAACTGCTTAATAGACTCTTTTAAGGAACATTACTTCGTTTTTTTTTTCTTTTCTAGGATTGACAATATAGAAAAACTGTTCGATAATAAATAATACGAATATAAAAACTTATAATGATGTACATACACATACCTCGATAAGCATGCATACATATGTTGATAAATACATACAACTTTTATTAATCTATTTATGGTTTATGTGGAAGTTGCACTCTATTGATTTAGTTTGAATGGTATAAATATACTGGATCATGTGCTACTCATTGTTTTTAATAATACTTTGATTTGTCAGAGTTGGGGGAGAGGAGACATGGACAAAGCACTATATAAACTGAACTTTTGTGATGCTTTTCCTCAGTCATACTCGAGCAATCACTGATACGGTCCGAATTTTGCTCTTGCATCATCACTGTTTTTGCCTTTTTCATTCATCCTAGTTTTCTTCATCATGGATTATTCTTTATGTTATTCGTTCTGTACAGTTTTCGTATTTCTTTTTGCACCATTTATGTTTTATCTAATTGCCTGGAAGAGGCACACAGACACATATGAAGGTGTGCCCCGCGGAAAGATGGGGTGGCCAATTGTTGGGGAGACACTCGAGTTTGTGTCCCTTGGCAAACAAGGGAAGCCAGATAAATTCGTGCAGGATAGAATGCAAAAATACTCTTATCAAGTATTCAGCACCTCATTATTGATGGAAAAAATGGCGGTACTTTGCGGCCCATCAGGTAATAAGTTTTTATTCTCAAATGAAAATAAGTTGGTCACGGGCTGGTGGCCTAGTACTATCACAAAAATATTCAAATCAGCCCCAGGAGGTAGGGAAGAAACTAAACAGTTGAGAGGAGTCTTGCCCGAGTTTCTAAAAATGGAACCTCTTAAAAATTACATACCCATCATGGACTCCATGGCCAAACAACACTTAAAGGAAAATTGGTGTAACAAAAGGGAAGTAATTGTCCTTAAAGAAACAAAAACTTTTACCTTTAAGTTGGCATGTAGGCTATTTTTGAGTATCGAAGATCCTGAGTTTGTGGCAACCATAGCCAAACACTTCAACTTCATCAGTGGAGGCATATTTTCTGTGCCCATAGATCTTCCGGGCACAAATTTAAATCAAGCTATAAAAGCCGTGGAGACACTCCAAACATTGATCTTGCCAATTATAAAGGAAAGAAGAATGGAGCTCATGAATAAAAGAGAATCAGTAATTAGAGACATTTTATCACACATGATTATTATGGCTGATAGTGCAGGCATGTTTGCCAATGACCTTGATATCGCCACCAAACTCATAGGCCTACTTGTGGGAGGCCATGATACTTCAAGCTCTGTTATCACTTCAGTCATCAAATTTCTTTCAGAGAATCCACATGTTTATGACCAGGTTTTCATAGGTAATATTTCCTTTTCTCTCGAAATGGTTTGCTTCCATCGAAGAGCTTTACACTAATTATAAGCATTTAATCTATACACTGAAACTTTTATGAGATCTTACAAATTTTAGTAGGAAAGTGATATTATACGATTTTAATTTATAAAATTTTTTCACGATTTTACGTTATGATAGTTCCCGACGACCTTCACAAAACCTCTGATTAACTGTTTTTTTATGACAAAAAAGAAGTTGAATTACCAACCATTTTTAAAATATGCTAGCATGGTAATAAAAACTTTAACTATAAATTAAAGGCAAGAGAGAGCTAGAATTTGCGACATCACACTTGAAATTTATTACGACGAATTTTTAAGGATAAATAGCTCATCTCTACTATCTTCTTTTTTTTTTAATTAATGAAAGTTGAAGTTGAGAAATGCATTTCGTTTTTCTATCATTTCTTATCTAATTTAACTTTTTTATATAGAACAACGGGAGATTGCAAATTCCAAGGGAGAAGAGGAGCCGCTGAATTGGGAAGACATACAGAAGATGAAGTTTTCATGGAATGTTGTTTGTGAAGCAATGAGGCTAAGACCTCCCATTGGTGGAACCTTCAGAGAAGCTATAACTGATTTCAGTTATGCTGGCTTTAGAATTCCCAAGGGATGGAAGGTACTTATCAATCAACTATATATTATATTATAAGTACCATTAGTAATAATGTTCTCATAACTCTGTTTAGTAGCAGATTATTCTCTCAAGGAGATGAAAATTTGATTTTTTTTTTTTAAAAGATAACAATTTAAATTTTTAAAAAAATTAGCTTTCTGTTCTCTAAAGTGAAAGGAATTTTCTCATAAAAATAATATTTGACACCAAAACTTAGAAAATGAAGATAATATTTTTCATGAAATTATTTTTAAAGTACAAAGATATTGTCTCAACTTATTACACTGACCGGTAAAAATACTTTATTTTCAGGTACATTGGAATGCATACACAACACATAAAGATCCTAAATATTTTCCGAATCCAGATAAATTCGATCCTTCAAGATTCGAAAAAAATTGTTTAACACCTTTTACTTTTGTACCATTTGGAGGAGGCCCTCGAATGTGCCCTGGTCGGGAGTATGCTCGATTAGTGATACTTGTTTTCCTTCACAATGTTGTGAACAAGTTTAGTTGGGAAAAATTAGTTCCTAATGAGAAGACAATATCCATTTTAACTCCCACCCCAAGTGAAGGATTCCCAATTGGCCTCAAACCTCATGCGAATACTATGGTTCACTGAGTCAACGGATGCTTGTAATATGGCACACCTTTAGAAGGCCTTGAAGGACCCATGGCCCCCCAAAAGTTTTAAAACTTGTGTGTATTTCCTCATAAACTCATTTTTTGTTTTCAAGTTACTCAATTGACAAAATACGAAATAAGAGCTCTCCAAATGTAATTCCTATTTATAAATGCCTGCGAAAGTTGTACTGCAATATGTTACTATTTCAACATTTGCAATCCAATTCTCTTTTTGGTGTGAGCAAAAAAGGTTTATAAAGAATTTTTAATCCATAACCTGTTGAAGGCTCATATGATTGCCTCTTGCGAATGGATTCTCCCTAGTTCAAACCCAGATGGCCAATTGAAACATTTTGTCCCTTCTTCCCATTTTTAATTCTTTTTATATTTACGGTTAACTATTAATAATTTTATAAATTCAATTTTTAATATTGATCAAAAACTAAATTGTAGATCCTTTAATGGTTTGAAAACATAAGCTGATCCAAACATAGTGTTGACATGATTGTCATAAGATAAACATATTACCATCTCTTGTTATAAATTTAACAACAAAATGAACGAAAATAAGATCATACAGTGGGTGACAACATTGAGCTACGATGCATATCGCAAGCCCCTTATCTTATTGGTCTTACCAATTTTGAATAATATTTTTAAATATGATATTGTAACTTAAACTGAAATTAATTTACTAAAAATTTGGAAGTAGAATTTTTGAAATCCACTATTAATTTTCTATTAAAAATATAAAGCCTTTAGCGATTAGAGTTTTGTTAGACCAATATAAGTAACCTCTCTCTCCCTTTCATTGAAGTCGTGTCTTCATAAATTTATTGTTTGGCAATTGAAGTTGGTGTTATACTTGGTGGGTCAAAGAGATTCTTAGAGAAAAATTGTTATTTTCGGGGATTGTCTGACCTAATAATGAATACTGATCAGAGGGGAAGATATAAGTAACCTCTCTCTCTCTTTCATTGAAGTCGTGTCTTCATAACCTAATAATTTTCTTCTCTAGAATGCGAGTTTGTTGTGTATTGATGTGAAGTTTTCGTTCTTGAAATTGTTATTTATGTAATTTGTCACATCTCGACTCTCGAGTCAAACACGCAATAATCGTTACATTATCTTGGTATACAGACAGAATCTCCCTATATATTATGACAACACAAGACATCCACCTATTCAAATTTGTTTTCAAAACTATTTAAAATCATATAAAAGACCAACTCGGTCCATCCGATCTCAATAACATACATAAAGCCAATCTAGTCATTTTAATTTCAATACATGCTCTGATACCAATAGAATTGACATACTCCGATTCTCCAATCAAGCATGCGACAATTCTATTGGTATCAGAGCATGCATTGGAATTATAATAGCCGGGTTGGTCTCGTGCATGCTATTGAGATTAGATGGATCGGGTTAGTCCTTTTTATGATTTTAAATAGTTTTTAAAATAGGTGTGAACAGGTGGAATGTATCACGCCCCGATCTTTGAGTTAACTACGCAACAATCGTTGTATCATCTTGGCATACGGACAGTACCCCATATACCGGGACAACACAAGACATTCCACATGTTCAACATGTTTTAAGAACAACTCAATAGCATTCAAATGACCCTCATGGGTCATCAATTATCAAAGGCATGCAAGAACACACAAACAGAGGATCCACCGATCCATCCATATACATGCACGCATACAATTTGGCCAACCCGGCCTTCCAGACAATTTTTAACACCATTTCATCCACATACAACTCAACAGTATACAAGGGACCGTCCTAGTCTATTTTATCACAACAGGCATGTAGTAGGCCATTCCAGCCAATCAAAATCAAACGATCAAAGAAATATTAATAAAATTTTCTCAAACACCAGATATCTCAAAATTCATAACTAAAGTCCTAATGTCCCAATTTAACAATAAATTTTTCAAAAACAAAGTTTTTGAAAAAATAAAACAAGTTCCACAATAACCAAATATGGATTCTATCAATACTTGTCCCAAGAGATAGGACAAGTATCAATCAAATTCAAATCAAAAGAATAGTACAATTGTTTCCTTCCATATGTTATACTACATCAATCCAAAAATAAAACAAATACCATCAATACTTATATAATTTTAACAAAATAATATCTTCCAATAGTTCCAGATCGATGTCTCCCATCTAAACTTCTTTTGAAAAATGTGAGAGAGGGGTGAGTATTGGGAACACTCAGTGAGTGGAGTACAATGGTATTGTGACAATAAATGAAGGGTGAATGTGAGCAAGTCAAAGCATATTTCATAAACAATTCTTTGAATATAAAATAGTCTCAACAAATCAGAATAATTCAAACAAACGTGTATCCATTTAATTTATATTTCCTGAAAATTATGGTGTCCTTCTATGAAAACACTCTCGTACCAGGTTTGGCCAAACCCGAATGAAAGCCCGCCAAGGGGTTTTCATTCCATATATCTCAAAATACCAAAACCCCCTTCCTTGGCGTTGAATCGTGCTTCATTGGGGTATATCTAGATATAGCTCGATATACAGTAAAGAGAGACACGTCTATCTCCCCCGCTAATCTAATCCAACTCTCAACCACGTCACCCCTTCGGATCGCTCATTGGGGGATGACTATAGTCATTAATCTTATATACCGTTTCATTTGCAAATATCCAATTCACAATTCTTGTACTAGAATTTCAACAAAACAATTTTTAAATCGTACCATAACTTTCATAATTCAAATATTCCACGATATATTGCACACATTCATTTATAAACTCAATGTATGCATTCGCAATTCAAATTCTCATTTCAGATATACCACAATCATAAAACAATTCATATAAATCATGTAAAAATCATTTAAAATCATTTAAAATCATTTATAAAGAATTTTAAATAATTTACTCATTTAGAATCACAATAAACTATCTACTTATCTCTAGAAGGGTATTCACTCCCCATTTCTACAATTACTCCATAATGACTCCTTTTGAGTCTCCTAAAGGTTAACCTAGACCAATCATCACAATTTATTATCAAATAAAGTCTCATTCAAGGGTTTTCAAATTTCCTCATAATTTAATATAACCTTAATTTACATATTCACATTTATAGATTCTCATTCATCAATCTAGAATTATTTGCCTCACCCATGGCTTTAATTCCCAATATTCCTCAATTTTCTTTAATTTCTAACAATTTTCCTAATTTTTTTCCGAATTTACATAACCATAATATTTTTCATGCATATTTTAAATTAAAATATAAGGAAAACTATTTTAATCAACCCAACAAGACCCATATTTTCTTCTAACATGCTTCTTTCGTATCAGGCAGCCTAGTTCATATAAAATTCTAAACTTAACCTTAATAATCACATATAGAATTTCAGAAAATACATTCTATTCGAATCCAACATACATTCTAGATATATACAAGACTTCTCACCTTAAATTAACCCTAAATTTATTCAATTTTCGAAGGGATTAGAATTTCGCTCACCTAGGATTTTCGCAGTTCACAGCCCTAACTTTCATGTACGCTCAGTTCAGTCCGAACTCCTACATTGCTTCTAATTTGAAGCAAAGTTTAGAAATTAAGCATAATCATCAAGAAAAATCGAAACCTTGAACTAATGGTCAGGCACTAGCCCTTACCTGCTTAGTGGAGGGATCGTAGGAAATTGCGACCTAGGGTTTTCGAGGGTCTGTTGACGACTGCCGGTCGGGACATCTACAAAGGTTGCAGAAGAGCGTTGCAACGGTAGAGAACACTACGTACGAATGGGCGAGGGAGAGAAGCAAAGGGTTATTGTTCACGCGAGGGAGAGAAACGAACAACCGCTAAGGTTGGTGATGGTGGTCGGAGAAAACGCAGCCGTGGGAGGTAGAGGGAGACGGGAGATAGTAAGTGACGAGAGAGAGATAGAGAACAGAAGAACCGAGGGAGAGAGTGAGGGTGAAAGCCGAAGGGTGAGAAATGAAAGAAATGGGGAATTAGGAAAGTGTATGCTGACTTTTTCATTTTTTTCTTTGACTTTTCTCTTGTTGGTGTTACAATACTTAACCCCCTAAAAAGAAATTTCGTCCTCAAAATTTAAAAAGAAAATTACACATTAAAAAGTTGGGGTGCTATTTTTGCATCAACTCTTCTCAACTGTTTGATATGTCGATCAATGATTTTCACTAGTTGTACCTTAAAACTCAAATTTTCATTCAACTCTACCGGAGATGCTTCCAATGCATGCGAGAGATCTGATAAGTACTTTCTCAATATTGAGATATGAAAAACGTCATGGATCCTCTGCAATTCTGCCGGCAATTTTAACCGGTATGCCACTTGTTTAATCCTTTCAAGGATTTTGAAGGGACCGATATATCGAGAGTTTAACTTTTCTCGTTTCTGAAATCGGATTATTCCCTTCCAAGGAGAAACTTTCAAAAATACTCTATCCCCTACTTCAAACTCCAAGGGTCTCCTCCTCTTGTCGGCGTATCTCTTTTGTCAATCTTGAGCTATCTTCATTATTTCCCGAATCAAATTTACCTTTTCTTTAGTGGTCTCAATCAACTCTACGCTTTCAATCTTCCTTTCTTCAACCTCATCCCAATACAATGGAGTTCGACACTTCCTTCCGTAAAGAGCTTCATAGGGAGGCATCCCGATGCTAGCTTGATAGCTGTTGTTATAAGTAAATTCAACCATTGGAAGATGTTTATCCCAACTCCCTTGAAAGTCCATGACACATACTCTAAGCATGTCTTCTAATGTTTGGATTGTACGCTCGGACTGCCCATTAGTTTGAGAATGGAAAGCAGTGCTGAATTTCAGTTTAGTCTCTAGGGACTCTTGTAGCTTTGTCCAAGGATCACGATCCGATACAATGGATACCAAAACTCCATGAAACCTCACGATCTCATCAATGTATAATTTGGCCAATCTCTCTGAGGAATAGGTGTTCTGAATTGGTAAGAAATGAACCGACTTGATAAGACGGTCCATAATCACCCAAATGGTATCGTGACGTCTTGGAGTATGTGGCAATCCCACAACGAAATCCATAGTGATGTGCTCCCACTTCCATTCGGTAATCGACAGTGGTTTGAGGACACCGGCTAGTCTCTGGTGTTCGGCTTTGACTTGTTGGCACACTAGATATCTAGCAACAAACTCAGCTATCTCTCTCTTCATTCCGGACCACCAATATGATTCCTTGATGGTTCGGTACATCTTGGTACTCTTCGGATGCATTGCATATGCCGAGGAATGTACTTCTTCAAGTATGGCCTTCCGGAGATTCTTATTCTTTGAAACACATATGCGTCTTCCATAAGTTACAAGTCCATCTTTCTAGATCTAGAATTCACTACCTTTCCCTTTCTGGATCTTTTCTACTATGCCCTTCAACTCATCGTCGGTAGCCTAAAGCTCCCGAATGCGATCTACCAAAGTAGGCCTTACCACAAACTTGACTAATAATGTACCATGATCGTCATTAGCCAATTCGACTCCAAATGCTTGAAGTCCAACTAGACAAGAGAGGTAAGAACTCCTTTGGGATGCCGAAGATGAAGATTTGCGGCTTAAGGTATCCACAACTACATTCACTCTTCCCGGGTGATAATTAATTACCAGATCATAGTTTTTGATCAATTCCAACCATCTTCGTTGCCTCAATTGAGCCCTTTTTAAATGAGTAAGTACTTGATACTCTTGTGGTCGGTATAGATCTTGTAAGTAACCCCATATAGGTAATGCCGCTAAATCTTTAAGGCAAAGACAATGACAGCTAGCTCCAAGTCATAAGTAGGATAATTCATTTCATACTTCTTTAATTGGCAAGAGCCGTAAGCAATCACCCTATTGTTTTGCATCAACACACACCATAATCTTTATTTGCTAGCATCAGTATATACAACGAAATCACCACTGCCGCTAGTCGAGAGAGCAAGGATAGGAGCTGAAGTCAATCTTCTTTTAAGTTTTTGAAAACTCTACTCACATTTGTCACTCCATTCAAATTTAACTCCCTTCCAAGTCAAATTAGTCATTAAAACTGCTATCTTCGAAAACTCTTATACGAATCTCTGATAATAACTAGCCAATCCAAGAAAACTTCTCACTTCGATGACATTTTTAGGCTGTTCCCACTTCAGAATAGCTTCCACTTTTGTTGGATCCACAAAAATCCCATCTTTAGATACAACATGTCCTAGAAACCCAATTTCCCTAAGCCAGAACTCACATTTGGAGAATTTGGCATATAATTCCTTCTCCCTAAAAGTTTGCAGGATGATTCGGAGATGTTCATAATGCTCTTCATCACTCTTGAAATACACCAATATGTCATCGACGAAGATTATGACGAACTTATCGAGGTAATGATGAAATACTCGATTCATGAGGTCCATGAATGCCGCAGGAGCATTTATCAACCCAAAGGACATTACTAAAAATTCGTAGTGTCTATACTGCATCCTAAATGCGGTCTTGTAAACATCGTCACCTTTGATCCTCAGTTGATGATAATCCGATCTCAAATCTTTTTTCAAAAACACACTAGCCCCTTGAAGTTGATCAAAAAGATCATCAATTCTCAGGAGAGGATACTTGTTCTTGATCGTTGACTTGTTGAGTTGTCGGTAATCAATACATAACCGAAGGGTTCTGTCCTTTTTCTTCACAAACAAAACCGGAACACCCCAAGGTGAGGTACTCGGTCGGATAAACCCCTTATCCAACAACTTTTAGAGTTGAACCTTCAACTCTTTCAACTCTGCGAGAGCCATTTGGTAGGGAGGAATAGAAATTGGTGCTGTACCGGGAACAAGATCTATGGTGAAATCAAATTCCTGGACAGGTGGCAACCCAGGCAACTCTTTCGGAAAAACGTCTGGAAACTCATTCACCACAAGAACATCGTCCAGACTAGGGCTTCCCTCCGTGGTGTCAACAATATGAGCTAAATAGGCTTCGCATCCTTTACGCACCAATCTCCATGCCTCAAGAACTGAAATTACACAGCTCGGCAAGACTCGCCGCTTACCATAAAACACTAGTGGAGGATTTTCCGGTCTGCAGAATTCCACTTCCTTAGTGAAATAGTTTACTAAAGCTCTGTGAAGATATAGCCAATCCATGCCTAAAATGGCACCAAAATCTCTCATTTCCAATGAAATCAAGTCCCGCTTCAAGAGTTAGCTCACTGATCTTCACATCACAATTCTTATACACTGAATCCCTAATCAAGTGCTCCCCCCAAAGGTGTAATTACCAACAATTTCTCAACAAGTGTAACTAATGGCTTATCAGAATGCCTAGCAAATCCTGAACTCACGAATGAATTATTAGATCTAGTATTTATGAGCACATGAACATCAACACCAAAGATTTTTATCGTACCTATCAACATAGACTATAAGGAAATCAGTAATCAATCCACAAATTTCACGGTTTATATATATGACCCTACGACATCTCATCATTCCACACAATCATGAATATTTCATATATCTACCTAATAATCATAAATAAAATCACATCATTATTGTTTCTCAAATCATAATAATAAACTATCTATACCACATTTTAAATTGCAAGTTCAAGTTTCAAAGTGGTTTACTTATAACCACATCCGGATTGGCCTGGGCCTTTTCATTGGTCATAGCATAAACTCTGGCATGAGATCTAGGCTGGGTATGCTGAGTAGGGGTGGCTATGGTATTACTTCCTGTGTCCGTCCTCGGAGTAGCACTAGTGGTAGGTGTTGAAGTAGTAGCCGGGTCTCTCTTGGAACCAGTAGGAGGTCACCGAACTTGACGACTTCCTTGCCCTTCTGCATTTAACTCCGAGCAAGCACATCGGAGGTGACCCTCCTTCCCACAATGATAGCATTGTTTGGGTCCCCTGCACGGACCCATATGATGCCCCTTACAAGTAGGGCAAGGTTCTACTCCACTCCTCCGCGGTCTTGCTCCCGATCCAATATTTCTACTAGGAGCATTCGGTTTGAAAAATGGTTGGCCTTGAGGAGAGCCAACCGATCCTAAAACGGATCCACCACTATAAAAACTTGTGGTCCTACTTTTCTTAGAACCTTGGCCCGATATGAACCCGCCAAACCTCTTCTTTCCATGATGATCCCTCACATTGCCTCTTTCGAGCACAATTTACTCAGCCCTTAAGGCCAATTGCAACACATTCTGATACGTGTGCTCATTTGTAACCGACATCCTCTCCTGGATATTTAAATTCAAACCGTCCTCAAACTTGAAGAGCCTATACTCCTCGAAAGTTATTAACTCTGGTACAAAAGAGGATAGGCTTCTAAATTTCGCTTCATATTCCGCCATGGACATATTTCCTTGGCGAAGTCGAAGAAACTCCCTTCTCTTCGAGTCCTGATCAAATCGGATATAGAATCTCTTATTGAATTCTCTAAGAAAATCATCTCATGTAAGAGGTGCGGTTGATCTTTCTTGTATACCTTCCTACCAAGTGCTGACTTCGTCATCCAACAATCTCACCGCCGCCGTGAGTTTCAATCTATCATCAATGCCCATGTCCGTCACAGCTCGTCAAACTCTCTTAATCCACTTCTTAGCCTCCACAGGATCACCAGATCCTGAGAAGTTCTCATACCCAGTTGCCTCGCCTCTTTGATTATCTTGGACAACTTAATTGTGGGGTGGGTGATTGGTGTAGTAACTGGAGGAGGAGGTGCTACTGGAGTGCTGGGTGTAGCAGTTGGCATTGAAGAAGGAGCCAGTGGAGGAGCTGAAGTCTGAGGCGGAGCTTGGTACTGTGCTCCACCACTCCATTACTTACTGGAGGGCAGCTATAGGGGGTGCAGGAATCCCGGTTGAAAGAGCAGGGTGTGTGGACACTTATGGAGGTAGAGCATGTGAGGATGACTCATCCCCGTGTTCTCGGGGAGGAATTTCATTTACATTTCTCATCCTTCTACGTTGAGGCATTGTTGTCTACAAAATAAAAAGTTATAATTAAGTCAAAGGGTTAAGCGAAGACTAATTACTTAACCCCCTGAAAAGAATATTTCTAATTCTTTAGGAAATCCATGGAAGACTTTGTACATTCTTTGAAAATTTTTAGAAATCTGAATTTTCAAAAATAATAAGTATTCCAAAATCTTTGAAAAAGCTGTTAGGAACATTTGGAAATATTTCAAATCTTCAAATATTTAAAAGAAAATTGACCTGGGCTCTGATACCATTAAAGTTGTCACGCCCTGACCCTCGAGTTGAGTACGCAACAACCACTGCATTATCTCAGCATACAGATAGCATCTTCCCATATACCGGGACAAGAAAGACATTCCACATGTTCAACCTGTTTTAAAAACAACTCAACATCATTCAAATAACCCTCCTAGGTTATCAATTATCAAAGGCATGCAAGGACATACAAACAAAGGATCCACCGATCCATCCCTATACATGCACGCATGCAATTTGGCCAACCCGACCTTCCAGACAATTTCCAACACCCTTTCATCCACATACAACTCAATAGTATACAAGGGACCGTCTCAATCCATTTTATCACAATAGGCATACAGGAGGCCATCCCAGCCAATCAAAATCAAATACATACATAAGGCCATCTCGACCAATCAAAAAAATATTAATAAAATTTTCTCTAACACCAGATGTCTCAAAATTTATAAGTAAAGTCCAAATGTCCCAATTTAACAACAAATTTTTCAAAAACAAAGTTTTAAACAAAATAAACAAGTTCCGCAATAACCAAGTATGGATTTTATCAATACTTGTCCTAAGAGATAGGAGAAGTATCAATCAAATCCAAATCAAAAGAATAGTGCAATTGTTTCCTTCCATGGGTTATACTACATCAATCCAAAAATAAAACATACACCATCAAAGAATAGTGCAATTGTGACAACAAATGAGTGGTAAATATGGGGAAGTCAAAGTATATTTCATAAATAACTCTTTGAATATAAAATAGTCTCAACAAATTAGAATAATTCAAATAAACGTGCATCCATTTAATTCATATTTCTCGAAAATTATGAAGTTTTTCTATGAAAACACTCTCGTACCAGGTTTGACTGAATCTGGACGAAAGCCCGCCAAGGGGTTTTCATTCCATATATCTCAAAATGCCAAAACCCCTTTCCTTGGCATTGAATCGTACTTCACTAAAGTGCATCCAGATATAGCTCGACGTACAGTAAAGGAAGTCACGTCTGTCTCCCCCGCTAATCTAATTCAACCCTCAACCACGTCACCCTGTCAGGTCACTCTGTGGGGGGAATGACTATAACCATTAATCTCATGCACTGTTTCATTTGCAAATATTCAATTCACAATTCATATGCCAGAATTTCAATAAAACAATTTCTAAATCGTACCATAACATTCATAATTCAAATAGTCCACAATTTATGGCACACATTCATTTATAAACTCAATGGATGCATTCGCAATTTAAATTATCATTTCAGACATCCCACAATCACAAAACAATTCATATAAATCATATAAAAATAATTCAAAATCATTTATAAAAAATTTTAAATAATTTACTTATTTAGAACCACAACGAACCATCCACTCACCTCTAGGAGAGTATTCACTCCCTATTTCCACAATTACTCCATAATGACTCCTTTTGAGTCTCCAAAAGGTTAACCTAGACCAATTATCACAATTTTATCATCAAATAAAGTCTCATTAAAGGGTTTTCAAATTTCCTCCTAATTTAATATAACCTTAATTTACACATTCACATTTCTAGATTCTCATTTCATCAAGCTAGGATTATTTGCCTTACTCATGGCTTTAATTCCCAATATTCCTTAATTTTCTCTAATTTCTAACAATTTTTTCAATTTTCTTCCGAATTTACATAACCATAATATTTTTCATGTATATTTTAAATTAAAATCTAAGGAAAGCTATTCTAATCAATCCAACAAGACCCTATTATCTTCTAACATGCTTCTTTCGTAACAGGCAGCCTAGTTCAAATAAAATTCTAGACTTAATCTTAATAATCACATATAGAATTTCAGAAAATGCATTCTATTCGAATCCAACATACATTCTAGACATATACAAGACTTTTTACCCTAAATTAACTCTAAATTCATTCAATTTTCAAAAGGATTAGAATTTTCCTCACCTAGGGTTTTCGTAGTTCACAGCCCTAACTTCCGTGTATGCTCAGTTCAGTCTGAACTCCTGTAATGCTTCCAATTCGAAGCAAAGTTTGGAAATTAAGCCTAATCATCAAGAAAAATTGAAACCTAGTGCTAATGGTTAGAAACCAGCCCTTACCTACTCAATAGAGGGATCGTAGGAAATCGTAGCCTAGGGTTTTCGAGGGTCTGTTGACGACTGCCGGTTGGGACTTCTGCGAGGGTTGCAAAAGAGCATTGCAATGGCAGAGAACACCACACACGAATGAGCGAGGGAGAGAAGCGGAGGGTTGTCGCGCGCGTGCGAGAGAGAGAAAGAGGTAGAGAGACGAACAACCGCTAAGGATGGTAGCGGTGGTTGGAGGAAAACGTAGCCGTGGGAGGTAGAGGGAGACGGGAGAGAGTGAGTGAAGAGAGAGAGATAGAGAATAGAGGAGAGGGAGAGAGAGAGGGTGAGAGCCAAAGGGTGAAAAATGAGAGAAATGGGGAATTGGGAAAGTGTATGTTGACTTTTTCATTTTTTTCTTTGACTTTTCTCTTGTTGGTGTTACAAAATGCCTTGCATTGTTCCAGTATAAGGGGAGATTCGGTCCATATGTCGAGACAATGCGGCTGTTGTTGCATGCTCGACTTGAGTGTCGGGGCGTGATAATTCTATTGGTATTAAAGCAAGATTCATAATTTTAAATATTTAAAGGTTTGAACTACTCCCAAATGCCCCAAAGTTTTCTAAAGGTTTTAAAGAATTTCATATTCTAAAAGAATTTTCAAAAGATGTACAAAAACCTTTCATAGATTCTTAAGAATTAGGATGAATTTTATTTTTAGTGGTTAAATATCTAACCCAATACCGAATTTAGTGAGCTAAAAATAGCGTCCCTTCTTATAGAAATCAAAATCATGCTACTGGACGAAGAATGAGGAACATTGGTGACCTTCCTCCTTCCGAGCATGATGCTCGATCATCCTTACGTGCTCCTTCTTCCTCTTTCGCCAAAACTAGTGCTCACCCGACACCCTCAACTGAGATTCCTCCACCATCACTTGATACTCTCCGGCAATGGACCGAGTGGTGAAATACTTATGGTGCCCATCTTCAAGTTCCGCCTGAAGCGCCACTTCTTTCTTCACCAAGGCCAACCATTCCACTTACTCCCCTAGTAGAACCAGCTGCTCCTCCTACTTTAGTGACTACTACAATCAACCGTCCAACCTTAGAATTGTCCAAATTGATCAAGGAAGCCCGACAACTTGGGTGTGCCACATTTACGGGGACAAGTGTTGCTATGGTAGTAAAGAACTCGATTAATCAGGTTCGAGAGATGGTGACAGACATGAGACTTAATGATGAGTTGAAACTTTTAGTAGCTATAAAGCTCTTAGATGAAGATGCTAGAGTTTGGTGGGATAGCATCAAAGAGAGGTCTCCGACGCCTATTTCATGGAGTGAATTCCGTAGGAAATTCGATAACAAATACTACACTCGATTCCACCGAGATTTGAAGAGAAATGAATTTCTTTATTTTCGCCAAGGCAGCAAGTCGGTGACGGAATATGAGACAAAGTTGAGGAGACTGTCCACCTTTGTTCCGGAGTTGGTGATTTCGAATGAGTACCTGGGCTTCAAATTTGAAGAAGGCCTAAACTTGTCCGTCTGGGAAAAAATATTGGTAACCTTGACACATACATATAAAAATGTTCTGGAGTTAGCTCTAAGGGCCGAGAAAATAGTTGAAGAAAGAGGAAGGACAATGGAAGGGCAGAAAAAGAAAAGCAGGTCTGAGCACACATCGGGCCAAGGTTCAAAACAAAGCAGGAACACAGGTACCTATGGTGGAGCTTCTATCACTAAACCCGTTGGCATCCCTCAAGGCCAACGCATGTCTCAATTTGGGAACCCTACTCTTATTGCATCCTCGAAAAGCAAATCAACAGGGAATACAAAGGAAAAATGTAGAAACTGTGGTAAATCTCATTTTGGTTTGCCAAACACCCAAGAGATGCTACCACTATAGAAAGGAGGGTTATTTCTGCAATGTTTGTCCAAAGTTGGGTTGAGGAAGCTAAGCAAGTCATGACTGTCCTAGCGGAGCTAGGGGCAGCCAATCCAATATTCCTCCTCTACCTCCAAATGTTACTCTATGAAAGGGGACTAGGAGCAATACAGTGGCTGTTCTAACTCAGCATCCACAACCAAGGGCTCAGACCATAATCTATCACTACCAAAAAACAGACCTTCAGTAACGGAACAATCTATCGATGATGGCTTAAAATCCATCGTTGAAGGGTATTAGCGACGGATTTTTTCCATTGCTAAATCCATCAGAAAAAGGCACCCTGCCAAATATTAGTGACGGATTTGTTTTTCCGTCGCTAATATCAACGACGGACTTATTCCGTTGTTGATTTTTGAGTTCTGAAAAAGAGAGATTACTACTTCAGGCGCCCCACTCATTGCCCGACCCGACTCGACCCGCCCGCGCTAATTTTTGAGTTCTAAAAAAGAGAGACTTACTGCTTTAGGCCCCCCACTCATTGCCCGACCCGACTCGACCCGCCCGCCAGCTCTTCTTTAATTTCTAAAAGTTCCCTCAACTTGCCACCGGTAAGATTCGAACCCCTATACAAAGAAAACAATGTGAACAAGCCAACCACCGAACCATCTTTCTTATCATAATTCTTTTTTTTTTTACTTATTATCTTTATATCATATTTTTAACAATAATAAAATAATATAAAATTATAATTTTTTAACAATAATAAAATAATTTTATTTTAGCTTAAACTAAAATAATAAAAAATTTCAAAAAATAAAATAAATAAAATTATTAAATAAAATTATAAAATATTTATAAAAAAATAAAAAATAAAAAATAAATAAAATCTATCGCTGATCCATGTAAAATGCAATCAATATGTCTCCGTCTTGGGACACGTGAAACATAAAAAGAAACAAAACCATCAGACCAACTTACATTTACATCTATACCATTTTTTATTTATTATCTTTACTTCATATTTTTTATTAATAATAAAATAATATAAATTGATAATTTATTATAAAATAATAAAATAATATGGTTTAAGCTTAAAATAAAATAATAAAATAAAAAATAATATTAAATTAAAATTAAAATAAAAAGAATTAATAAAAAATTTAAAAAATTATAATTTTTTAATAATAATAAAATTATTTTATTTTAGCTTAAAATAAAATAATAAAAAATTTTAATTAATAAAATAATATTATCTTTCTACAAAATAAAATTAAAATTAAAAATTTAAAAATTTAAAAAAATTTAAAAAATTTAAAAATTTAAAAATTTAAAAAATTTAAAAAATTTAAAAATTAAAAAAATTAAAAAAATTAAAATTAAAAAAATCCGTTGCTAATCCATCGGTAATCCGTCGCTAATTTTTCCATCGGTAATCTGTCGGTAATCCGTCGGTAATCTATTGGTAAAATTTCTGTCGGTAATCAGTCGCTAATAGATTTACAAAAAAATTGAAAAAAAAAACTTAAAATTAAAAAATTAAAAATTATACAAAATCTGTCGTTAATCTATCGGTAAAATTTTCATCGATAATCAGTCGCAATTTCGTCGCTATTACCTAAAGAAAAATATTCGTCGATAATTTTTCATCGCTGATGCCGTATTTTCTGGTAGTATATGTTTTGACAAACGAAGATGTCCAGAACAATGCCGACCTAGTCACAGGTAAGTTCCTTAGAAACTTAAACTTGGTGACTTAGACATTTGAAAATGAATAGTTGAGATTACAGTTTTATAATTTTGAATTTCGGGTATATTAGAAATATTACTTGATATTGAGGTGATGGAAAACGAATTTTGATACCGATATTTTAATTGATACGAGATCAAATAATTCTGTTGTAAGCACGGAATTCGTTAAACACTCGATTAGGCCTTTGACCCTACTTGAAAGGGAGTTATTGGTTTTCACTCGATTGGGGAACAATTAAAAAGGGATTCCATATACAAGGCATGCAAAGTGGTAGTGGAAGGTGAGATTCTCAAGACAGCCTTGATTCCATTGGAAATAAGGGATTTTGACGCCATACTAGGTATGTACTGGTTACACCTCCATCGAGATTCAGTGAATTGCTTCACCAAGAAGGTGGAATTCTATAGATCCGGATGTTCTCCACTTATGTTCATTGGAGAATGGCAAGTCTTACCGAGTTATATAATCTCGACATTAGATGCACGGAAACTAGTGCATAAGTGTTGTGAGTCTTACTTAGCCCACATCGTCGAAACCACTATACAAAGTTCAGAATTGATGATGTTCTTGTGGTGAACGAATTTTCAGATGTCTTCCCAGACGAATTTCCTAGTTTACCTCCAGTTCGAGAGTTTGATTTAGCAATCAACTTGGCTCCTGGAACTGCACCTATTTCAATCCCTCTGTATCGGATGACACCTACAGAATTGAAAGAGTTGAAGGTCCAACTTAAGGAATTGTTGGACGAGGAGTTTGTTAGGCCAAATACCTCCCCTTAGGGTGTTCCGGTTCTATTCGTGAAGACGAAAGATGGTACTCTCAGATTGTGTGTAGACTATTAACAATTAAATAAGGTGACCATCAAGAATAAATACCGTTGCTGAGAATTGATGACTTGTTTGATCGACTCTAAGATATTAGTGTCTTTTCGAAAATCGATTTAAGATCGGACTATCACCAATTGAGGATAAAAGATGATAATGTCCACAAGACTACATTTAAGACGCAGTATGGTCATTACGAGTTTTTCATGATGTCTTTTGATTTGACATATGCTCCTACAACTTTCATGGACCTTATGAACCGAATCTTCCACCACTATCTCGACAAGTTCGTCATTATTTTCATTGACGAATCTTAGTGTATTCCAAAAATGATGAGAACCACTCAGAATATCTCTATATTGTGCTGCAAACTCTCCAAGAGAAGCAACTATATGCCAAGTTCTCCAAGTGCGAGTTTTGGCTAAGGGAAATTGGCTTCTTAGGGTACATTGTATCCAGAGAGGGAATATTTGTTGATCCGAAGAAGGTAGAGGTAATTCTGAGATGGGAACAACCTAATAATGTCATTGAGGTGAGAAGTTTCCTGGGATTGACAAGATTTTATTGAAAATTTGTAGAGAGATTTTCTAGAATTGTTACTCCATTATCCAGTTTGACTCAAAAAGGAGTTAAATTTGAATGGAATGATAAATGTGAGTAGAGTTTTCAGGAACTCAAGAGGAGACTCACTTCTGCTTCTATACTTGCTCTTCCCACTGGTGATGGTTAATATGTGGTCTATAGTGACGCCAGTAAACAAGGGTTGAGATGTGTTTTGATGTAAGGCGATAAAGTGATCGCCTATGCTTTTAGACAATTGAAGAAACACGAATTGAATTATCTCATCCATGATCTAGAACTTGCTGCCATTGTGTTTGCCCTAAAAATTTGGCGACATTACTTGTATGGAACTACCTGCAGAATCATTACTGATCACAAGAGTCTCAAGTACTTGCTCACTCAAAAAGAGCTCAATTTGAGACAAAAAATGTGGTTGGAGTTTATTAAAGATTATGACTTGCTGATTGATTATCACCCGGGCAAGGCAAATGTTGTTGCGGACGCCCTTAGCCGCATACGAGTTCTTCTTCTTCACCCTCTAAGAGTTCATATCTCTTATGTCTGTTAGGACTTTGTATATTAGGAGTCGAGTTGGCCAGTGATGACAACGGTATACTTTTGGCCAGATTCGAAATACGACCAACCCTGGTGGATCACATACGAGAGCTCGAATCAATTGATGAAGAGCTAAAGAGTTTCGTGAAAAGGATTCACAAGGGTGAAGGTGTTGACTTCCATATCCGGGAGGATGGCTTGGTGGTATATGGGAAACGGATTTGTTTTCCCAAAAATGATGAGTTTTGAAAGACTATACATCCTGGAAGCACAAAAATGTACAAGACCATCAAGGAAACTTATTGGTGGTCGGGGTTAAAGTGAGAAATAGCTAAATTTGTGGCAATGTGCCTTGTGTGTCAACAAATCAAAGACGAACATCAGAAACCAGCCGAAATGCTTCAACCATTGCCTATACTAAATAGAAATGGGAGCATATTATCATAGATTTCGTGGTGGGATTGCCACGTACTCCGAGCTGACATGATGCTATATGGGTGATTGTTGATCGGCTCACTAAATCAACATATTTCCTCTCAATCCAGAATACTTACTCTTTGGAGAATTTAGCTAAATTGTATCTTGATAAGATTATCCGACTCCACGGGATTCCGGTATCAATTATATCGGATCGTGATCCTCAATTTACATTCAAATTTTGGCCTAAGTTACAAGAGGCCTTGGGCACTAAGTTAAAATTCAGCACTACATTTTATCCACAGACGGATGGACAGTCAGAGTGTACAATCCAGACGTTAGAGGATATGCTAAAGGTATGTGCTATGGATTTTTAAGGGAGTTGGGACAGTCACCTCCCATTAGTTGAATTTGCCTATAACAACAACTATTAAGCTAGTATTGGGATGCCTCCTTATGAAACTTTTTACGGAAGAAAATGTCAGACTCTGTTATGTTAGGACGAGGTTGGTGAAAGGAAAATTGAAAGCGTAGAGTTGATTGAAGTTACCAAGGAAAATGAAGATGATTCGAAAAAGAATGAAGGCAGTTCAGGATCGACAAAAGAGTTACGCCGACAAGAGGAGGAGGCCTTTGGAATTCGAAGTTAGAGATATAGTATTTTTAAAGATATCTTCTTAGAAAGGTATAATTCGATTTCAGAAACGGGAAAAATTGAATTCTCATTATATCGGTCCCTTCAAAATTCTAGAAAGAATTGAAAAAGTGGTATATCGGCTTAAATTGCCACCCAAGTTACAAATAATCCATGATGATTTTTTTTACGTTTCTATATTGAAAAAATACTTGTTGGATCCTTCACATGTGTTAGAAGCCCCTCCGGTAGAGTTGAATCCAGACTTGAGTTTCAAGGTGCAACTAGTACAATTCATAGATCGACAACTCAAGTAATTAAGAAATAGACAAATCCCAATGATGAAAGTATTATGGAAAAATAACCAAGTAGAAGAATAGATTTTGAAGATTGAAGAATTAATGCGGAAACAACACCCGCAATTTTTTTATGTATAAATTTTAATTTAAATTTTGATGACGAAATTTCTTTTGGGGGGTTAAGTGTTGTAGCAACGAGAAAGAGAAAGAGAAAAAAAATGGAAAAGGGCAAAATGGTAAATTGGCTCCAACACTTAAATGGGATTGAATAGCTCATTTTCATTTAATCCATTTTCATCTCCTTCTCCTGACTCTCCCTTTTTCATGCTCTGCATTCGCCTCCTTTCCTCTCTTGTTCAATCTCCCACCAAACTTCAATAAATTCTCAATTTAATTGCACCCACCAACCATCAATACTTCAAATAACTCTTGGAATGGAGGATTTAAGGGAGAAAACCTACGAATTTGCTTGAATGGAGAAAAACTGGGGTCTTAAAACCCAAATCCCAAAACGCAATTCGACTCCAAAATCAAGGTAATTCCTTACCCTAAATCTTGGATTTTACTTCTTTATCATCATATTTAAATGTATTGTAGCGATTTGATGGAAATCTCTTAGGAAAGACAAACCTTAGAAATTTTGTGAATAGTGAAATTGGGGGAAATGGAAATGAAAATTTTAACTACGTATAAATGAGTACAATTGATGAACTTAGAATAGATATTCATGATTAGGTTGAAATAAATTGGAAAAAAGAAAATTGTAAACCCTTGAATTTGAGGAGAATGATCTGAAATTGTTATTATTGGTTTAGGATAACTTATTGGGGCTTGAAAAGAGTTTTCTTGGGTATTTATAACGTGTACAGAGTGAATACTCTCCCTAAAATATGAGTAGATGGCTATATCTCATGTAAATGAGTAAATTGTTTTAACTTATGATTTATAAATTGATTTTGAATTAAATTAGAAATGTTATTTGAAATGCTTTGCGAAATTGGTGTGTCTTGAAATGTGATTTAACAATTTCATGACTCGAGTATGTTTATTGAATTATTTATACTGTATCATGTTTGGATACTATGAAAATTGTGAGAAATTTATTTTATCTTGAAATTTGAGTATGATTTGATTTATTAAATGGAAATTTGATAACAATGTGCTGAAAAATTACTATAGTCTAAGTCTTGCTACGTATCGGGCCATTAGGACGGCATGGCTAAGGCTGTTGAATTTAGCTTGGTGGTAGGTAGGTTAGAGAGCCTCTTCCGGCTGTCGTGATAACGTGAACGCACCCTACGGAGCTCCGGACCAATGTCAAGGGGATGAGATTTTGAGAAAATTGTGAAAAATCTCTTAGTGGATCCTACCAATGGCCATTGGTAGAATAATATTTTCGGAATATCCCAAAATTGTGATTAATGAATGTAAATTATTTGAATTGCATATACGAGTCATAGTTATTTGGAAATGAACTTGTTTCATATAAATGGTTTTGATTTCTGTAAATGCATTTAATGTGTGATTGTTTGACACATCCATTTTCGCACCTCATTTATATGTCGCATGCCATTGCACTCCATTCACTGGATATTTTAAAATACCCACTTCTCTCTTCCAATTTTTCAGAGGAAGTGTAGTTCAAGGACGTCTTGTAATGGTGGTTGAAGATTTCTTTTGTGAATTTGTAGTAGTTTAGGATTATACATTTTATTTTTAAATTAGATTTATGAAAATCTATGAGAAGGAAGTTCTGTATATGTCATGCTATTTGGATTTTATTTGATAATGACTTAATTCCCTTGAGCAAATATTGGTAAAATCCAAACGACTATGATTTGGGATTTCATCATTTCGTACGAATCCATCTTTTAAAGCCGTTTATTTTATATTGGGACATTTGAAATATTTCTTTGGTTTATAAATTCATGAAATGTTTGAGAACTCTGGAATGGTTGAGATGACCAAATCTGCAAGTACGCATGTATAGGGATTTTTTATTATGTACCGATGCATGCATTTATGTACAGGGATGGACCGGATGGGTCCCTTGCATGTGTGTTATATATATATGAATTCTTATTTTTATGGATTTTATATTTTGAAAGATTTATTGTACAGTTAGGATGTCTAGCATTATCCCGGTATATAGGGAGGTAATAGTTGTATGCCGAGATAACGCGGTGGTTGTTACGTGCTCGACAGGAGAGTCAGGGCTTGACACAATTACTAGAGTCGAAGATGAAATTTCCAATTTAGTAGATGAAAATTTTAGTTTGCAAATCTGAGATTGATAATGCAATTCTCTCTCTCTCAAATATTGCTCATAATAGGGTTTGAGAGATGACCCGAGTGAGACAACCTCAATATTGAAAATCTCTGTAAGAAGGTTGTTAATTTTAGTCGTAAAATAAAATACGAGAGGTTTTATCCGGTGATAAAAGTTAATAATCAGGATTTTATCGGCAATGTGAAGCTCTTGAGAATAGTAAAATTGTCTTATGAGGTGTATCTCACCAGAGTAGACTAGTTGGTTCTCTTGTGTATGAACATCGCATGGAGAAAAGTAATGGAAGAGATGGCCTCCCACTCCAACTATTCAGTTTATATTAAATATACTTCCGTAGAAATATACATACATATTTATTAATCAATACGTAGCGTATCAAGAAGTTGTACTCGGTGGATTTAATTTGAACAATGCAAATAATATTGGATCATGTGCAACGCGTAACAAGAAGTCGTACTCGGTGGATTTAATGGGATTTTTTTTTTCTTTTAAATAATATTTTGCTGTGTCTGAGGTGGGGGAGAGAAGAGATGGACAAAGCAGTATATAAACTGAACCTTTATGATGCTTTTCTTCACTCATACACACACCATCAACTCGCACGGTTCAAACTTTTCTCGTGTCATGAGTATCTTTGCCTTTCTTCATTCATCCCTAGTTTTTGTCACCAGGGTTTGCTCTTCATGTTATTTGTTGGGTACCGTTTCCATATCTCTTTTTGTGCCATTGATGTATTATGTATTTGCCTGGAAGAAGCACAAAGACACGTACGAGGTTCTACCCCGCGGAAAGATGGGATGGCCGATTGTTGGGGAGACACTTGAGTTTGTGTCCCTTGGCAAACAAGGCAACCCCGAAAAATTCTTGCAGAATAGAATGAAAAAATATTCTAGTCAAGTGTTCAAAACCTATTTGTTAATGGAGAAAATGGTAGTGCTTTGTGGCCCCTCAGGTAATAAGTTTTTATTCTCAAATGAGAACAAATTGGTCACTGCTTGGTGGCCTGGTAATGTTACGAAAATATTCAAATCCCCACCTGGAAGTGGGAAAGAGAGTAAAGAATTAAGAGGTGTCTTGCCTGAGTTTCTCAAAATTGAACCTCTTAAAAAGTACATACCAATCATGGACGTCAAGGCAAAACAACACCTAAAACAGAATTGGTGTCACAGAAGACAAGTAATTGCCTTTGAAGAATCAAAAAATTATACCTTTGATTTGGCTTGTAGGCTATTCTTGAGCATTGAAGAACCCGAGTTTGTAGCCACCATAGCCAAGCACTTCGACAACATCTCTGGAGGCTTCTTGGCAGTGCCGATTGATCTTCCTGGCACAGCTTTGAATCGATCTAAAAATGCTGTGGAGACACTCCTATCATTCATCCTGCCCATCATCAAGCAAAGAAGAATAGAGCTTATGAAGAAAGAAGAGTTGGCGACTAAAGATATTTTGTCACACATGATTGTTGTTGCTGATACTACGGGCGTGTTTGCCAATGACATTGATATTGCCACCAAAGTCATAGGCTTACTTGTGGGAGGTCATGATACTTCAAGCTCTACTATCACTTCAATTCTTAAGTATCTTGCCGAATATCCACGTATTTATGACAAGGTTTTTCAAGGTAATATTTCATTTTCTTTCAAAACTGGTTTATTTCAATATAAGAGATTCACACTAATTATAGACATTTAATCTATCAGATTTGAAATTTTAAGGAGATTTTGGAATTTTAGTGGCAAAGTGCTGTTAGACAAATTTATTCAAAACAACATTTTATGATTGGACAATCGTGTTCAATGGTTACTAAACGCCCAAGCTCATAAAAACTTCAATTAACTATTTTTGTGACAGAAGGATGTTCATTTGAGGGATTCCTTTTGTGATGTGTTAACACGGTAATAAAAATTTTTACCATAAATAAAAGTCATGGGAGCAAGAATTATACTACGGACTTGATAAACTTTATTATGAGTAATTTTTAATGATAACAAGCTCTTCTCAACTCTTTTTGCTTAATTATTGATGAAAGTTCTGAGTTGGAGAAATGTATTAGCTCTCACCATCATTTCTTTCGTGATTTCACTTGCTATGTAGAACAATGGGAGATTGCAAAATCCAAGAAAGATGGGGAGCCTCTAAATTGGGAGGACATACAAAAAATGAAGTACTCATGGAGTGTTGTTTGTGAAACAATGAGGCTAAGACCACCTGTTGCTGGAACCTTCAGAGAAGCCATAACTGATTTTAATTATGCTGGCTTTACAATTCCCAAAGGATGGAAGGTACTTATCTATCACCTTAAATATACATATAAATATATATTTTTTAATTGCCAACCTAAAAATATTTTTTGTAGTAACACTGCCATCAAAATTGTGACACTAACTTTCCAAATATTTCGTTTTTAGATACACTGGAATGCGTACACGACAAACAAAGATTCTAAATATTTTCCAAATCCAGATAAATTTGATCCATCAAGATTCGTAAAAGATCAAGTGACACCTTTTACTTTTGTACCATTTGGAGGTGGCCCTCGAATGTGCCCTGGTCAGGAGTATGCTCGCTTAACCATACTCGTTTTCCTTCATAACGTTGTCAACATGTTTAGGTGGGAAAAAAAGATTCCCAATGAGAAGACAACATCTCTGGCAATTCCCACTCCAAAAGAAGGCTTGCCAATTTGGCTCAAACCTCATGAGAATGCTATGGTTCACTGAATTGATCACTCCAGCGACGCTTGCAATGATGGACCTCAGAAGGCCTTGAGGATCATGCACCCTCCAAAGTTGCAAAATTGGGGTTGTCTTCTCAAATAAACTCATTGTCTTTAGTTTTCTACTCTCATAAAATATGCAGTATGTCCCTTCAAAAAACACATTATACTGTAATGCAATTCATATATGGTAATGCAATGACTGTCGGTTGTGTCTTGGGTTTTAGAGTTGTGCTACACAGGAAAAGGGATTTTTTTTTTCCCGGGGAAGTATGGAAATGGAAAGACGAAAATAATTATAAAATGATAAAAGTAGCTAGATTGATGATTATTTGAGAAATATAGCTTGTTGGGTCTCAAATTCTGATGATTATAAACAATCAATTTTATGATTAGACTTTGAAAATCTGTTCAACACAGAATTGTATTGTAACAAGTCACTATTTTCCACATATTTTGCCTCTTTCGCGAATGGATTCTTCCTGGTTCATGGCAAACCTGGCCTTGTCTCTTCTTCCCAATTTCATTTTTCTTATTAAAAAAATTTAGATTTAAATATTATAATATCATTAATTAAATTTTAAATGCTCAACAAAAATTAAGTTTTAGAACATTCAAGGAGATTGAGAATATAACTCTTTAATCATCTAAAGACATAAATCGATGAATTTACTGTGATGACATGATTGTCATAATATATAATTTATAATATTTTAATATAAGTTTAAAAATAAAGAAAATAAAAATATGATGAAGTCGTTAAGCTTGCGCCAGCCATGCATGTGCCATGAATTTGATAGATATGATGAGATTAAATTTCCAATTTGCCGCTGCGATCAATGACCGTTCTTTCCCTTGACTACGGAGAAAACCTTAGCCATTTTTTTTAACATAAAAATTATAAAAATTATAAATATATAAATATACATAAAATTTTAAATACAAAATTTAAAAAAATATATTTAAATAAGAGATTTTTACCAATCGAGTATCCTACAAACATACACGTTAGCCTATTAATCCATTGGATTTTATCTTTGACCAGGTGATGAATTGCATTGTAACTTTGACCGGTAGCGTTAGAATTCCTCCCTTAAAACAGGGATTGTAGTTTGAGGGGACAATGGCAACCATGCAGCTGCTGGAGGCTTAACTCGCGACTGATGGGTTGGCAGGCGTGCAGCCCATAATGGCCATGGCGGTGTATGCCAAGTGGAGTTGTGGGAGGATTTTTTTAGGGCTGGAATCAAGGGATTCACGATCACGTCCTTGTATCTTCTAAGAGTCCGGTAAAAATAAATATCATGTTTCTAAACTTTATATCCAAATTGTTATCAAATCCCTTATTAAGAACTCAAATTTTTAAATTTATTTCATTTAAATCTTTTAGTCATTAATGGATGCTTAGTCTTTAAGTATTGAATTGGCATACTACGTGGAATAACATGTTAGCATCATATTACTTTCACAAGTAGAAATACCATGCGATTAAAATGATGATGGGATATGGTATATGCCATGTTATCATTTAGTTTCACTAAATTGGGGATTTGAATTAATTAGGGTTTAAATTAAATTAAAATTTTGAATAAATTTGGGATTCAAAATCAAATTTGAGCTTTCAATTAAATTTAAAATTTGAATTAAATTAGGATTTTAAAGTAAATAAGGGTATAGGATAACATATGTCACGTTGTCACATTAATGATATGATATTTCTACTGTGATAGTACTTTGACGGGATATATCGCGTCAACATATTATTCTATATGTCATGTAATGCCGGTAACAATAATACAGTTGTCTTAGTGCTGTACAATAGATATACAGTTGAAAGTGGTATAATTTATTTAGATTAATAAAATAAAAAAATAAATTTAAAAATAAAATGTAATACCTATAAAAAAATTTAAAAAAAATAAAGAAAACACTACGTTTTGACCAAAACGCAGCACCTTCCCTCCTTTTTTTCCCAAATCGATTAGGGCTAATAGCCATGATCTTCCTCCCTTCTCTCTCTCTCTCTCTCTCTCTCTCTCTCTCTCTCTATTCTCTCTCGCTCTCTCTTTCGAACACTCTCCGCCTCCTTCTCTTTCTCCGTCGCTGTCCACCACCGCACTCCACCACCGCATGTCTCTCTCTCTCTTTCTCTCTCTATTTCCTCTCTCAGGCGACGGAACTTCTCCCCCATTCCCTCTCTCTCGCGCGTGACAGAGTCCTCTCGTTCTCTCCCTCGCTCGCACGGTGCTCTGTGCGAGCATTGCTCTTCGGTAACCTGTCATAAATCAACGCTCATTAGACATTCGAGAACCCTAGGCCGACTGCGATTCCTTCCCTGCACGGGTAAGGGATGACTACAGATTTTAGTTCTAGAGTTTTGATTTCCATAGTGAGTAAGTTTACTTACTGAACTTTACTTCGAATTGGAAGCATTGCAGGTCTCGTGATGAATTGAATGACACACGGACGCTATATGCCTGCAAATTGTGAAACCCTAGGTGAGAAAATTCAAGTTGTTTCGAAAATTGAATGAGTTTAGTCTGAATTTAAAATGAGAGCTTTATATATGTTCTGAAAATGTGTGGAATTTGAAGAGAATGCAATTTCTTGCATTTGATATGTGATTTCGAGGGTTACGTCTAAATTCTACATGAATTTAGGCTGATTAATACGAAAGAAATGTGTTAGATGAAATTAGGAACTTGTTGGGTTGATTTGAATAGATTTTCTTGGAATTTGAATTGAAATTGTGGATTATTGGTTTAGGTTGACCCTTTAGAGGTTTGAAAGGAATCAATTTGAATTTGATTGAAAAGTAGAGAGTGAATACCCTCTCTAAAGGTAAGTGGATAGTCCATTATGTTATAAATAAGCAAAAATGAGTTTAAATTCTTTTGTGAATGATTTTAAATGATTTTTACATATTTTATATGAAATTATTTGTGATTGTGGGATATCTGAAATGGAAATCTGAGTTACGAGTATATCTTATGAAATTATAAATGAATCTGTACCATTTGCATTGGATATTTGATATGTAAATTCTTGTAACATGACTTTGGAATTTGTTTGATAAAACATGGCACATTGATTGCAATTTGAACGATTGTGAAATGATGGTGCACGAGTGTAATGGCTATAGTCATTCCCTCCATGGAGCGACCCGACGGGGTGACATGGATGGGGTTTTATTGCGAGAGAGCTATACGCGGCCTCTTCTCTGCCACGTCGGACTATCCGGATAGCACCCCAGTGAGGTACGAGCCAACGCCAAGGAAGGAGGTAGTATTTTGAAATACTGAAATGGAAAGCCCCTTGGCGGGCTTCCGTTTGAGTTCGGCCAAACTTAGAACGAAAGTGATTTCAATGGAACCCTTGTGATTTTCTAAAGAAATAATTGATGTGGATGCATATTTTGTGAACTATCTGATTTATTGTGAATACTTTTACATATAAAGTGTTGTTTCCGAGATATGCTTTGATTTTCCCACATTCACCCCTCATTTATCACACAATCATACCATTGCACTCCACACACTGAGTATTCCCCAATACTTACCCCTCCTTTCACATTTTACAGGGGATACTTAGTACGGAGACTGCACGGGGATTGAAGCTTACGAAAAATTTTTGCTATTTTGTGTAGATATTATAGTGATTTAAGGTTATTTTAGTTGATTTGAAATCCAAGGAATGGAAGACTCGTATAATTCTTTTGATATGGATTAAATCAATACTTGTTTCATATATAGGAGTAAGTATTGATGGAATCCTTATATAGTTTGTGTTGGATTCTGTAAGAACTGGTTTATTTCCTTTTAACTCTCATTTTTTGTTAAACTTATTATTTGAATGGGGCATTTGATTTGAAATGTTCGGATCCGTTACTTTCTTTCAATTTTACGAAATTCTGTACATCTCATATCGTTTATACTTTACTGATGCTAGCTCGTTTTTTCAGACGAGTGTCAGTAAAATTCTGCGACTATAATTTGGGACTTCTTTTATTTTAAATGCTTTATTTATGCTGAGAATTCTGGAATGACTGGGATGACCAATTTTGCATGCGTGTATGTACAGGAACCCCTGCCCGAATGTGTGCCGACGCATGCTTGTATGTGTAGGAATGGACCGGATAGGTCCTTTACATGTGTATTGTACTGAGAAGATATATTGTACAGTTGTATAGTCTTGCAGAGTCCCAGTATATGGGGAGATTATGCCCGTGTACCGAGACAACGCGGCGGTTGTCGCGTGGTCGATCCGAGAATCGGGGCGTGGTGCTTTATTGGTATCAGAGCGTAAGCTCACGATTTTAAATGTTTAAAAGGTTGATGGTTTTGAAATATTTTCAATTGTTTCCAAATGTTCCGAAAGTTTTCTAAAGATTTTGAAATTGTTAGTTTCTGAAAAATATTTAAATCTTTTATGAGTTTCCGGGGAATATACAGAGTATTCTCTGGATTACTTAGTAAATTAGAAATATTCTTTTTAGAGAACTAAGTATTAACCTTCGCTTAACTCGTTGATTTAATTGTAACGTCTTGTTGTGTAGATCACTATGCCTACATGAAGGAGAATGAGGAATGTGAATGAGATTACTCCACTGGAGCATGAGGATGAGTCGTCCTCGCATGCTCTTCCTCCTTCCGCGCCTACACACCCGGCTCCTCCTACCGGGATTTCGGCTTCGGCCAATATCGACATGCCACCCTGAGGTACTTTACGGCAGAAAGTGTCGCGCCCTATTGTGCTGGGATAAGTTAGGCGAAAGGCTCCTTACCAATGTTAAGTTAGTCGAGGAAACTAAGGAAAAGGTCAGGGTGCTCCGCGAGCGGTTGAAAGCCAACCAAGACAGACAGAGGGCATATGCGGATCGGAGACGCCGGCCCTTAGAGTTTGAGGTGGGTGATATGGTATTTTTGAGGATTTCTCCCTTGAAGGGACTCGTTCGATATTGGCAGCGGGGCAAGTTGAGCCTTAAGTACATTTGGCCCGTTCCATATCCTCAGTAGGGTTGGGAGCGTGGCATACAGACTAGAGCCGCCAGATGAGTTATCTCGAATCCATGATATCTTTCATGTATCAGTGTTGAAAAAGTACATCCCAGATCCTTCATATATTTTGGAGCCTCCGCTAGTAGAGGTACAAGAGGACTTGAGTTTATCTGTTCAGCCAGTGGCCATACTTGACCAGCACATCTGGCAGCTACGGAACAGGGAGGTATCTCTTGTCCGAGTGCTATGGCGCAACGATCAGGTTGAGGAAGAGACCTGGGTGCCTGAGGAGACTATGAGAAGACAGTAGCCTCAGTTGTTTGTTGTTTAGCCTTCTTTCAATTTCGAGAACGAAACTTGATTTTAGGGAGTTATAAAATGTAATACCGATACTCGGTGCCTAAACAATGTATTGATTTTGAAATATATATTCTTTTAAAAAAAAGAGAGAGAGAGCAAGGAGGAAACGCCGCGTTACGGCCCGAAAAGCGGCACTCCCTCCCCCTAGTCAGATTAGGGATAAAAGCATTAATCTATCTCACTCTCTCCCTCTCTCTCTCTTCCTCTCTCTCTCCCCGCCTCTTCCTCTCCCACGGCAGCAACTCCCTCGCCCGAAGCCGTCACGTACCACCACCACCACCACCGTCTTCTTCTTCTTCTCTTTCTCTTTATTTCCATCTCTCGGTTTCTCTCTCATTCTCTCTCTCTCCCTTCGCTGTTCGCGATCTCTCTCGCGATCTCCCTCTCAATCCCTCCGCCATGACCAATCGTACTCCTTCCTCCCTCGACTGCAGTGCTTTCCGCCACTATGTGCTCTCCCGAGCCCGAGCGCGCACTGCGCAACCCTTTGCGCGAGCGCTAGTGCCCCTGTACGCCTCTGCATGAGCGTGAGCGCGCCCCAACACGAGCACGAGCATGCTCCAGCGCGCGACCCACTGCGCGAGCACGCGTGCCTCACAGCGAGCGATCCACTCGCGAGTGCGATCCAACTCGCGAGCGCGAGCCCTAGCCCATGAGCGCCTGCCAGGCCGCGAAGCCCACTACTGACCCGCGAAGCCCACTACTGACCAGCGAGCCCACTGCAGCCCGCGAAACCCACTGTGGCCAGCAAGCCGGGCTGCGAGCCCACAAGCCCACAAGCCCACCAGTGGACCAACCCGCCAGCCCATCGACCTACGAGCCCTCGACGGCCCGCGAGTCCGCAACCGGCTTTCTCCTTCGAGAGCTCACCTACATCTTTACTACAGGTAACGACTGTGATTGGTTATAGTTTTATGGTTCGATATTCTCTTGGTGATTAAGCTAGATTTCTGAACCTTGCTTAGAATTTGAAGCATTGTAGGTCCTAGATTGAGTAGAACGAAGTTTGGATATAGGATTGTGAACCGCGAAGAACATAGGTGAAGATTTCTAACTCACTCGATTTATTTGGATGAATTTAGAGTAAATTAGAGTAAGAGTGTAATGCATTGTTTGACATTATATGAAATTAATTAGGTCAAAAATAGGATTTTATACAAATTGAACTATTCTGGATGATAGAATCGTACGGACTTGATTCGAATAACTTTTCTTAGAGTTTGATTTGACGAATGCTTAAAAACATTCAAAATTTGGGATTTGAGTTTAAGGATTGATACAGTCTTTTCATTATAAATTTTCCTGCATATAGGAAATTAAAATACGTCTATATTATGAAAATCGTGATGATTTGATTATGTTAACTTTCTTGGTGATTCGAAGAGGGGAGTCTTGTTCTACGTATTGTGGTTTTATTGGGGAGTGCGCTTCCCTCCCCAAAACTGTGAGTGAGATTTATTTCAATACTTTTGTTTAATGTGTAAACTCTATTTTAAAATATTTGACAAATGAGCATGATTTGTAGCGTGTTCGAAATGTTTTGACTGGTTTTGAAATTGATTTTTGTAAACTGATGAAGTATACAAAAACTGTGTTGAAATATTGAAATTATTCATCTATGTGGTTGAAATGTATAATGTATCATTTTATACTATATGTTGCATTTGGTTTGTAAATCTGATTTCTACATATTTTTATACGATTTTGGATTTGGCCTTGAGGGCTTTGGTATGTATTATTCCGTAGTTACGAAGGATACCGTGAGAGACGCTTTGATGGTGTCCAGATATGCCTAGGCTTGGGGTATCCCACGAGTTGTCATGATTTTTATTAACGACACGGTACTATCCAGGTTGAATCCGAAAGGGGGACGATTTGGATACTCTCTCCAAATCTAGCACCTGTACGAGCTCCGTCGCCAACGCCAGAGTAGAGAGCATTTTAAATAAACTGCATATAACACCTCTGGTGCGTCTGTTATAGGTCACGGTAGACCTCTGTCAGGACATTTTTGGCTGGCAGCTCTATGATTTTAGTGACAGTGTTTCGGATGCATATTTGACTTGAAAACGCGAGTACTCACCACTCATTTCCCTTCTTATTTCAGAGATAGTATTTGATAAGGAGTATTGCTTTTAGGACGCTCAGTATCATTAGGAGATCTGGTCTGGACTTGAGGAGTTATTATATATTTCTGTTGTAAAATTTGTATTGGTAATGTATATGCATTCTAAGGTCTATAGACGTCCATTGTGAAATTCTGAGATGACTATATAAATATGGATATTTAAATTGTGGAACTCTCATGTCATTGCATAATATTGCATTGAAGCATTTCTTATTCGTTGTGTATTTACTTGGGAATGTGTTATATCTTAGAAGTGTACTCTAGAATCGCTCGGTGCCACCTTTAAATTACAGGAGGGGCGACTGGCGGCTGTCCATGCCTTTGACGAGGGATGGCCAGGTTGTGGCGAGGTTGCTGGAAATTTTTATAGTCTTGCATTATTCTGGATGTTGGCTGTAGGATTGTTTAATTTTGGAGAGGTCGGGATGGCCATTTGATTATTTTACAGGATGGTTGTAATTTATGCAGGATTAATTGTACTTGGGAGACTTTCGAAATATGGAGAGATTCTGTCCGATTTTCTGTAAAAATACAGCTGGCATTCAGGAAAACGGGAGATTGTTTATGATCCCGGTTCGGGGCGTGACACTTTCGGAGCGCAATACCAAGCTCTACATACGATTTCAGCTCCTCCACCGATTACTCCTTCAGTACCAGTTACTACGCCTAGTACACCGGTAGCACCCCCTCCTCCGGTTGATACAACAACCGATCACCCTACTATAGAGCTGTCAAAGCTGCTAAAAGAAGCAAGACAATTAGGGTATGAAACATTTGAGGGCACTTTTGATGCTACAGTGGCCAAGGAATGGATTGGCCGAATTCAAGAGACCGTCTCCAACATGAGATTAAGCGATGAGATGAAATTATAGGTGGCGGTGAAATTGTTGAATAAAGGTGCAAGAACATGGTGGGAAAATGTGATGGGAAGGGCTCCTGTTCCTCCTAGTTAGACAGAATTCCTTAGGACTTTCGAGGAGGAATACTATACCCGATTCTATCGGGAATGAAAAATAGAGGAATTTTTCAAGTTAGCTCAAGAAAACAAGACAGTATCTGAGTATTAGACAGAGCTAAGAGAACTTGCCACTTATGTTCTGGAGTTTGTGAACTTCGAGGAGTCCCTGTGTTCAAAGTTTGAGCCAGGCTGAATTTGAGTATACGAGAGAAAATGTCAATCACCAAGGGGCATACCTTTCGAGACATTCGGGACTTGGCTTTAAGAGCTGAGAAAATGGTGATGGGGAGAAGCAAAGTTAGGGAGCACCATTAGAAGAGGAAGAGACCTAGTGGCTCCAGTCCGAGTCAAGGTTTTAAAAAGAGTCGAGGCACTAGCTCTTATAGCTGTAGATCCTTTTCAGGGTCGGTTGGCTTTCCTCAAAGTCAATCAACTTTTAGGTCAAGTGCTCCCAGCAGAACTGTTAGTATGGGAGTAGGGTCCAGCGGTGGCAGAGGAGAAATTTGCTCGAATTGCAAGGGCCGTCATCCGGATCCATGCAGGGAACCCAAAAGATGCTATCACTGTGGGAAGGAATGTCACTTTCGGCACTCTTGTCTAGAGTTGAATATAGAATGACAAGGAAGCCGACAAGTTCGAGGTCCCCCGAGTAGTTCTAGAAGAGATCCCCTATACCTTCTACTAGCAATGTGCCGAGAACAGGCACGGGAAGTAATACTGTAGCTACTTCCACACAATGCCCTCAACTTAGAACTCAGACCCGAATCTACACCATGACTAATGAAGAGGCCCAAGTCAACCCTAACGTAGTCACAGGTAATCTCTATTGAATTATAGGTTCTGAATTTGAAAATGATTATGATTTGATAGTTTGTGATTATGATTTAAGGAATGTGGATGATACGATTTTGTTAATGTGTTATATTTATAGATACGATGAAAATTTTTTATGTTGATACACGTGCTCATAAATACCGGGTCTAGTAATTCATTTGTGAGTTCAAAGTTTGCTAAACATTCTGATGGGCCATTAGTCCCACTTGATGAAGAATTGTTGATTATTACCCCCTTGGGAGAGCATTTGATTAGGGATTAGTATACAAGTCTTGTGAGGTGAAAGTTGGTGAGACAATCCTTGAAGCGGATTTGATTCCGTTGGATATGAAAGATTTTGACGCCATCCAAGGCATGGATTGGCTATATCTTTACCGAGTTTCCGTGAATTGCTTCATTGAAGAAATGGAATTCCAAAGGCCAGGATATCCCTTGCTTGTATTCACTGGTGAACGGCGAGTATTGCCGAGTTGTGTAATTTCAGCTCTTGAAGTATAGAGATTAGTGCATAAAGGATGTGAAACTTATTTGGCTCACATTATTGATACCACGGTGAAAAGCCCTAGTCTGAATGATGTTCCTGTGGTGAACGAGCTTCCGAAAGAGTTGCCTGGATTGCCACCAAATCAGAAATTTGATTTTACCATAGATCTAATTCTCGGCACCGCACCAATATCTATTCCTCCATATCGAATGGCACCCGCAGAGCTGAAAGAACTGACGATTCAGCTCCAAGAGTTGTTGGAGAAAGGGTTCATCCGACCGAGAACGTCACCATGGGGTGCTCCGGTTCTGTTTGTGAAGAAAAAAGACGGAACCCTTTAATTATGTATTGACTACTGACAGCTCAATAAGGCAACGATCAAGAACAAGTATCCTCTTCCGAGAATTGATGATTTGTTTGATCAACTCCAAGGTGCAAGTGTTTTTTTGAAGATCGACTTAAGGTCTGGTTATTATTAGTTGAAGATAAAGGATGATGATGTTCATAAGACTGCGTTTAGGACGTGGTATGGATACTATGAATTTTTGGTAATGCCCTTTGAATTGACAAATGCTCCTACAGCCTTCATGGATCTCATGAATCGAGTATTTCATCCCTATCTTGATAAATTTGTCATAGTCTTCATCGATGACATCTTAGTGTATTCCAAGAGTGATGAAGAGCATTCTGATCATCTCCGAATCATTTTGCAAACTTTTAGGGAGAAGGAGTTGTATGTCAAGTTCTCAAAATGCGAGTTTTGCCTAAGACAGATTGGATTTTTGGGGCATATGATTTCCAAAGATGGGATTTTTGTGGATCCAAAAAAGGTAGAGGCCATTCTAAGGTGGGAGCAGCCTAAAAATGTTACCGAGGTGAGAAATTTTCTCGGATTAGTAGGGTACTATCAGAGATTCGTAGAAGAATTCTCGAAAATAGCAACTCCGATGACAAGTTTGACTCGGAATGGAGTCAAGTTCGAGTGGGACGAAAAGTCTGAGCGTAGTTTTCAAGAGCTTAAGTGAAGATTGACTTCCGCTCCTATCTTTGCTCTCCAAAATAGTGGCGGTGGTGATTATGCGGTGTACAGTGATACTAGCAAGCAAGGATTAAGGTGCGTGCCGATGCAAGATGATAAGGTGATTGCCTACGCTTCTCGCCAACTGAAGAAGCACAAAGTAAACTACCCTACTCATGATTTAGAGCTAGCTGTCATTGTTTTTGCATTAAAGATTTGGCGGTATTATTTGTATGGGGTTACTTAAAAGGTCTTTACTGACCATAGGAGTCTCAAATACTTATTCACTCAGAAGGAGCTCAATTTGAGGCAAAAAAGGTGGTTAGAGCTGATCAAGCATTATGACTTAGTGATTGACTACTATCCCGGGAAAGCGAATGTTGTAGCTGATGTTTTAAGCCGCAAATCCTCATCTATGATATCCCAAGGGAGTTCTTACCTCTCTTGTTTAGTTGGACTCTAAGCACTCGGAGTCGAATTAGCTAAAGATGATTAAGGTGCTTTAATAGCCAAGTTTGTGGTTAGACCCACATTGTTGGACCGCATTCGGGAGTTTCAGGCTACCGATGATGAGTTGAAGGGTATTGTTGAGAAAATCCAAAAAATAGAAGGCGATGAATTCCAGATTCAGGATGATGGAATTATATTGTATGGAAAACGAATGTTTATTTTGAAAAATGAAGATCTTCGGAAGGCCATACTTGAAGAGCCGCATTTCTCGGCCTATGCTATGCATACGGGGAGTACCAAAATGTACCGAACCATCAAGAAATCATATTGGTGGTCTGGAATGAAGAGAGAGATAGCCGAATTTGTGGCGAAGTGTCTTGTATGCCAACAGACCAAGGTCGAATATCAGAAACCGACAGGAACACTTAAACCGTTACCAATTCCCAAATGGAAATGAAAACATATCACTATGGATTTCATAGTGGGACTGCCACGTACTCCGAGCCATCACGATGCCATATGGGTGATTGTAGAACGTCTCACCGAGTCAGTTCATTTCTTGCTAATTCAAAACACTTATTCCTTGGAAAGACTAGCAAAGTTGTACATTGATGAGATCATGAAGCTTCACAGAGTGTCGGTATCTATTGTATCGGACCGTGATCCTTGGTTCACTTCTAGATTCTGGCCAAGGCTGCAAGAGTCCTTAGGGACTAAGTTGAAATTTAGCACTACTTTTCATCCTCAAACTGATGAACAATCGGGGCGCACCATCCAAACATTAGAAGACATGCTTAGGGCATGTGTTATGGAATTTCAAGGTGGTTGGGATAGATATCTTGCGTTGGTTGAATTTGCCTACAACAACAGTTACCAAGCTAGTATAGGGATGCCCCCTATGAAACCCTTTACGGAAGGAAGTGTCATACTACCTTATGTTGGGATGAAGTTGGAGAAAGAAAGATTGAAAGTATAGAAATGATCGAGGCCACTAAAGAGAACGTGAAGCTGATTTGAGAAAGGATGAAGGCAGCCCAAGATCAACAAAAGAGCTATACCGACAAAAGGAGAAGGCCTTTGGAATTTGAAGAAGGAGATATGATATTTTTGAAGATATCTTCGTAGAATGGCATAATTCGTTTGCAAAAATGGGGAAAGCTAAATCCTTGTTATATCGACACCTTCAGAATTCTCAGAAAGATTGGACAAGTGGCGTATCGGCTAGAATTACCGCCGAAATTATAGAGGAGCCATGACATTTTTCACGTTTCCATGTTGAAGAAGTATTTACCGGATCCCTCACATACATTGGAAGCACCTCCAGTGGAATTGAATGAAAATTTGAGTTTTAAGGTACAACCAGTGAAAATCATAGATAGGCAAATCAAGCAGTTGAGGAATAAGCAGATTCCTATGGTTAAGGTGTTATGGAGAAATAATCAAGTCGAAAAACAGACTTGGGAAATCGAAGAATTAATGCGAAAGCAACAACCGCAACTCTTTGATGTATAATGGTATCTTGGAATTTTGGGAACGAAATTTGTTTTTAGGGGATTAAGAGTTGTAATACCTATAATAATAATAAAAAAAAAAAGGAGGCACTGCGTTTTGGCCAAAACGCAGCACCTCCCCTCCCCCCTTTTTTCCCAAATCGATTAGGGTTAATAGCCCAAATCTTCCTCCCTTCTCTTTCTCTCTCTCTCTCTCTCCCGATTCTCTTTCGCTCTCTCTCTCGAACACTCTTCACCTCCTTCTCCTTCTTCATCGCTATCCACCACCGCATGTCTCTCTCTCTGTTTCACTCTCTATTTCCTCTCTCACGCGATGGATCTTCTCCCCCTCTCTCTCTCTCTTGCGCGCCACAGAGTCCTCTCGTTCTCTCCCTCACTCGCACGGTGCTCTATGCGAGCATTGCTCTTCGGTAACCCATCCTCAATCAGTGCTCATTAGACATCCGAGAACCCTAGGCCGACTGCGATTCCTTCCCTGCACAGGTAAGGGATGACTATAGATTTTAGTTCTAGGGTTTTGATTTCCATAGTAAGTAAGTTTAATTACTGAACTTTATTACGAATTGGAAGCATTACAGGTCTCGGGATGAATTGAATGGCACACGGACACTATAGGACTGCAAATTGTGAAACCCTAGTTGAGAAAAATTCAAGTTGCTTCGAAAATTGAATGAGTTTAGTCTGAATTTAGAATGAGAGCTTTGTATATGTTCTAAAAATGTGTGGAATTTGAAGAGAATACATTTTCCTGAATTTGATATTTGATTTCGAGTGTTACGTCTAAATTCTACATGAATTTAGGCTGATTAATATGAAAGAAATGTGTTAGATGAAATTAGGAACTTGTTGGGTTGATTTGAATAGATTTCTTTGGAATTTGAATTGAAATTGTAGATTATTGGTTTAGGTTGACCTTATGGAGGCTTGAAAGGAATCAATTCGAATTTGATTGAAAAGTAGAGAGTTAATACCCTATCTAGAGGTGAGAGAATGGTCCATTATGTTATAAATGAGAAAAAATGAATTTAAACTATTTTGTGAATAATTTTGAATGATTTTTACATGTTTTATATGAAATTATTTGTGATTGTGGGATTTCTGAAATGGAAATCTGAGTTATGAGTGCATCCTATGAAATTATAAATGAATCTATGTCATTTGCATTGGATATTTGATATGTAAATGCTTGTAATATGACTTTGGAATTTGTTTGATGAAACATGACACATTGCTTGCAATTTGAATGATTGTGAAATGATAGTGCACGAGTGTAATGGGTATAGTCATTCCCTACACGGAACGAACCGACGGGGTGACGTGGGTGGGGTTTTATTGCGAGAGAGTTGTACGTAGCCTCTTCTCTACCACGTCGGACTATCCGGATTGCACCCGGGTAAGGTACGAACCAATGCCAAGGAAGGGGGTAGTATTTTGAAATACTGAAATAGAAAACCCCTTGGCGGGCTTCCGTCTGGGCTCGGCCAAATTCAGGACGGAAGTGATTTCGATAGAACTCTTGTGATTTTCTAAATGAATAATTGATGTGAATGCATATTTTGTGAACTATCTGATTTATTGAGAATGATTTTACATATAAAGTTTTTTTTACGAGATATGTTTTGATTTTCTCACATTCACCCGTCATTTATCACACAATCATACCATTGCACTCTACTCACTGAGTATTCCCCAATACTCACCCCTCTTTTCATATTTCACAGAGGATATTTAATGCGGAGACTACACAGGAATTAAAGCTTGCGAAGGATTTTTGCTGTTTTGTGTAGTTATTATAGTGATGAAGAGTTATTTGAGTTGATTTGGAATCTATGGAAGGGAAGACTTGTATAATTCTTTTAGTATGGATTAAATCAATACTTGTTTCATATATAGCAGCAAGTATTTATGGAATCTTTACATAGTTTGTGTTGGATTCTGTATAGAACTTGTTCATTTTCTTTTAAATCTCATTTTTGTTAAACTTATTATTTGAATGGGACATTTGATTTGAAATGTTAGGATCGTTATTTTCTTTCGATTTTACGAAATTCTGTACATCTCATGTCGCTTGGACTTTACTGATGCTATCTCGTTTCTTCAGGCGAGTGTTCGTAAAATCTTGCGACTATGATTTGGGATTTCTTTTATTTTAAATGCTTTATTTATGCTAAGACTTCTGGAATGGCTGGGATGGCCAATTTTGCATGTGTGCATATACAGGAACTCCTGCCCGAATGTGTGCCGACGCATGCTTGTGTGTGTAGGAATGGACCGGATAGGTCCTTTACATGTGTATTGTACTGGGAAGATATATTGTACAGTTGTATAGCCTAGCGAAGTCCCGGTATATAGGGAGGTTCTATCTGTGTATCAAGACAATACGGCGGTTGTCACGTAGTCGATCCGAGGATCGAGGCGTGACATAAAATCTCTCTTAGTGAGCGAAGACGTGCTTCAAAAACACAATTTTAAAATCATTGATTATAAATAGATTCTCAAGCATGCACCAAATGTATCTTCAAAAATAGGGGTATTCATTCGAGCGGGTTTTCGATTTTTAAGATTATTCAGTTTGTGTAATTCAGGTTTTAGATTTAAAAAAATTTAATTGAGAACCGAACTAAATCACATGAAAACTGAACGAATATACCTAAATCAAATCTTTGAGTTAAATGGTTTGGATTTCATTTACCTGAACCAATTCTATAGAACATGAAAATGTTCATATATAAAGTTGAAAACATGTTTAGCTTTAAGATAACAATTTACCCGAACCAATTTATTCGAACCAATTTCACAATTTTGTTAATCGGGTTTCGAGCGAAACCCGAATGAAAATTTTTATTTTCCAAACTGAACTATTAATCTGAATTTTTAATCAAGTGAAATTATTCAATCGATCTGATTTTTATTAACTCAAATGTAATAACCTGATTTTCTAGTGATTTGAGCAAATAAATGGTTTGAACCGAGTAGTGAACACCTTTATTCAAAAACGGCCATACCTGGGAGCCAGCATTAAAAAGAATGGGACAAATTATTAACTATATAGATATAAGCGTGAGTGACCCCTTCCACCTCGATTTTGGTCGTCCTTGTTTTGGGGAGTGGTGATTGGTGGGAGGGTGGTGTGCTTCGTGAGGATTGTGATGCATGGAGCCATTCCTCTATGTTATCTCTCTCTTCGCTTTTTTACTATTTCTCTTTATTTCTTTCTGTGGGTGGGTTAAAGGGGCACTGTTTCAGAGAGGAGGATTGTGATAGATATTGCCTCTTTGGAGAACCTCTTAGGTGACGCTGTTGGGAGATAGCTACCTTTTTACACAGGTTGATCCTAGTCATAGAGGAGGATTGTGTTGGGTTTCTTTTTGTTGTTCGTTTCAGCTCTTGGCGTCGTCCCATTCCTCACTCTAGGATTTTTTTTTTTTAGGCGGGGCGAACTGAGATGGTGGCTGCTCAGTATCTTGTTAGGGCAAAAAATTGTTTGTTTTTATGTATATCTTTTCGGATTTCTCTTGATCTCGTGATACTCCTCATGTGCTTCTTTCATAACGATGCGAGTGGTATGGGTTGACTGACAGAATATGGCTTAAATGCTCGTCAGGTAGCGACGGTGCACACTTTCAATTTTTGTCGACATGATGCTTCTCGGTGAGTTGATTGGTGGGTTGTGACGCTGTTACTGTGCTCCGGCTTGTGTGATTTGTTGTAGCGTAGATTGATTGATAGTCTTTTGGTAAGGAATCTCAGCTAGTTGAGTTAATTTTATTTGTCTCCAACTGTTTAGTAGAGACTTTTTTTTTTCTTGAGGGGTGTGTGTTAGGTTTTTTCTTTGTTGTTCTTTCTGGCTCTTGGTGCGGTTTTATACAAACTAGGGCTTTTTTTACTACCGGTTTTCTTGTGTACTGTGAGCGATGAATGTGTATTTAGTCGGTGTTTTGTTTGTATGTGTTGTTTAGGCATGCATTGTTATTGTTGTGCTAACAAGCATTAAATGTTCTTTTTCTCATGTTGTGCTTCTTTTTCTATGTAGATCGAATGGAGACAACTGGCTGCATTTTACTGTTCCTCACTCTGGTTTTGTTTCTTGTTTAAGCGGGGCAGACAGAGATAATAGTTGCTTAGTATTTTGCTTGATAGAAAAATTATTTGTTTTTATGTGCCTCTATCAGGGAAAGTGCAGGATTCACAATGAACGAAAGGAAAGTGCAGGATTCACAATGAACAGAAAGATTGCGATCGGTTGTCCTTCCTTGGTAGCTTACACGTTGACCTTGGAGAGAACTTGGTCGGTGGGTGTTCTGACTTCTTGCCTTTTCTTTCGCAGTGGAACAAGAGGGCTACGGCTTCTCCCATTCTTTCCTTGTAAGTAAACATGTTAAACCTAATCTCTCATCCATGATATTTCATGTTGTTTCGAGTTTCCTAGTTGCAACAGCGTCTACTTTACTAACTGTGCTCAACGATGATGTTGGTGATGTCATATTTAATGCATGTTGTGTGTATCGTTTTGGATTTGTATTGATTTGGTGATGCTACTTAGGCGCTTCTTTTAAAGCGGTATGGGTTTAGTGAAGGAGTATGGCAAAAACACTCGTGGTCTATCATCGTAGGATTTGAGGTCGTTCAAGCTTATGGTCCAATAAACAAAATGTACTGAAACATGCGGTCTATGTTGGATTTATCTCCTGGTGAGGTAGTCGCGGTGCACACTTTCGATTGCTGTCAACATGATGTTTGTTGGTTCCAACGCTGTGTGTGTTCTCCATCTGGTCATTCGATCAACTAAGGTGGTGTTTATGTTTCTCTAAATTAGGGAAACAGCCTTTGGTCATCACAAAGGAGATTTTTGGTTGTCACCAATGACAATCTATAATGGGTATTGATACATGTAACTTCTTGTGTCTCATACCGGATTTTGGGTCAGCTTTCCCTGTCCTTTTTTGCTTTGTGTTGGAGGGTCTTCTATGTAAATTTGGTGTTGTCTGTTGTTTTAAATTTGTTGTGGCGTTTGTTCACGATTGTTGGATTGGCAAATTGGACTGTTGTTGGGTTTTGTTGTGTTTTCATGAACTATGTGATCTAAAAAGTTTTTAATATGGTGATTCTTGCACATACCATTTTTTATACAGGAAGAATTTTTATCAATATTACCACAATTACTATAAATGATGTGCTTGATAACCAGCATATATAGATAACGATTTTCTTGAGGATTAGGTATCTCGATGCATACAACCTTAACATGTGATGTCGAAGTGAGCAACTTGAATCATGGTTTTAAGATTAACAACAATTTAGCATGAGTGAATCCTATCATAGGGATCTATCCCCCGAATAGTCTTGCATCGCTTCGTCCTCCCAAACAGAGTCCTATCGTAGGAATCTATCTCCCCGAACAAGCAAATAATGCCCCTTTCTCCCGAACAGAGTCCTATTGTTGGGATTAGTCTCCCCGAACGGGCAAATATCGCCCGGTCTTCCTAAGTGGAGTTTATCGCTAAGATCCATCTCCCCAAATAGGCAAGTGTCGTACCATGCAGCGTGTTATGTGATGAGTCTCCCGTACAAAGATACACATGGCCTCCTCACTTGGTCAAGCTCCCAAACGTACAGAACCCCATGCTCGAGCGAAATCACTCTCTCAGTCAAAGATTGCATGAAGGATGAAAGAATAACATCGTGTCAGCAAGACAACCAGCTGTCATGAAGCCCCTTATTGGTCAGATCCTATCGGTTAAGTTATTTTCTCAATGGCACTCATCGCTTACATTAATAGACTACTAACAGCCAGATGATTACTCAAAAGAAAGATCGACAAGTAAAATTTTTTTTATTTCGAAACGATGAATACATGTCAAGATACTTAGTCGGATACAATTTACAAGTCCCTAAGTCAAACTGGTTACATCAAAAGAGATACATGTGGAATCTACAGTAGGAAGCCAGCCAACAATAGAGGAAGGTGCATGACTCAATGACACCCCACACCCAAATCACAAGAACTACCATAGTCTGTCAAACCACGTCTGAGCGATGGAATTGAGGAGGGTAAAAATTGCCAACCCTTTCATGCAAAAGCTGGAAAGGATTTTGAAAAGGTAAGAGTTAGCCAAAAAGAGACTAAGATGTTGCATCTGGTTCCAAACCCTCTACCATACCCAAACTCCTTTGTTTTCCAACTCCTCCTATCGCTCGAGCTATCGCAGCACCAAGAAATGTCTCAGACAACCTTTGCTATACCTAAGTGATCAAGCAATAGTTTTGACCTCATAAGAGAGCCTCTTGAGCAAATATCTCTCCCTCCACGAGGTTTAGAAATCTAATGAGAGCCTTGACAGTTTCCACCATGATGCTCGAACAACAAATGATATGATGGGATCTCGCATCAACAACTGCATCTTTAAAGGAACCTCATATCGACAGAAGTTTTATAAACTATAGGATTTTGTACCTCAAATCCATGATCGAGATATTTCTCAAAAATGCAAACTCTCAGCAATGGAAACTCACAGAATCACTCATGAAAGTCATTGAAATCTCTCTGAGATGACATTCAGTCATACAGCCTCTATTTATAGCCGCAAAGAGATGATCCTTGCAATCTTAGGCAGACGAAATGGTCCAATGGGAAACGTACGCAATGAATAAGGAGTTTCAACCTCTTCAACTTCCCATGATACATTTACTCTGGGATCATTTACTTGAGAGTTAAACACATTAACACTCAACAACCTTCCAGGTATTAACCTTTTGCTTACTGCTTACGTCTCTCCTATAAAGTGACATAAAAAGTAGGGGGCGAGTGATGGTATATAGCTCAAATCATGTGGGGCCTAAACTTGTCATGCCCATAAACATTTGCAGATCTTATCGGTATTTACCGATCACTTCTCCCTTTTGATAACCGATCGATTGATCGATCGGCCCCTAAGCCTCCTTGGTACCAGGTATGGGTTATTTGGTACACTAAGGCAATATTCACTTCCATAAAAAGACGGGGAGAATCTTACGAAATTAGAAAAGAGATCTACAACCGTAACCAATACGGAAAAGAATTTCCATGACAATCTAGATTTTTCAAACGGATAAGATTTTGCAATCTCTGAAAGTCCTACGATCTAATCCCCCAAGATCTCAAGACACTATCATAAGGAAATTAGGGTTTTATATTATCACCCGATATGCAAATGACTCCGAAATTCAATAACATGCACATGTTGAATCATTCAATTGGTGTTTTTCTGAGTTGAATATGTGTGCTTAAATGTCGATCAGCTCATTTTAAGTGTTCGATTAAAAGGATGGGGTATATTGACACATCAGGCAGATGTGTCGGTCTGACTCTTGTCGATGATGCGTTGCACTCCATAGAATATTCGGTCAAAGGTGTTCGAACAATGGGCTGGGCTATGTCTAGCCATTAGGGGATATATCTTTTATTGTCGACACGCTGCATTGAATAGGGCATTCATTAGAGAGAGTTTAAACGATTGGAATATTGACAACACGGTGGGCTACATCTTGTATTGGTGATATGCTGCGTTCAATAAAATGTTTAATGAAGAGAATAGGTTGGGCCACATTTACCCATCGGGGGATACATCCCCTGTTGATAACACACCACATTCGACGGGACATTGGGTCGAGAAAATTCAAACGATGGGATGGGCCCTATTCATCTCGAGAACCTGTGCTTTGGATATAGAAGCCATTAAATTTTCAAAGAATTTAATATCTACACTTATGGCATTTAATGGTTATGAGTTTGACGATGAGAATGCGTGTTTGAAAAGGAGATAAAACAAGTAACTTCTTAAGGTTTCATAGGATATCCAACACCCGGCACCCAGCCAGTCAATAACTACAATCCAATTCATCGGACTAAGAAAAAACGAGCGAGTAGCACAAGAAATTTCTTTCTTTGGGTGGATGGAACAGGACAAATGGATATTGGATTGGAATACTGATCGTTGTTATTATTTATTTGTTAATTCTCGTGGTAGATTTTTATCTGATTTTGTCGTGTTCTCTCTTTCTTTCCCTAGTAAAGTGCGCATTGTCTCGCCGGTTTGAATGGTCCTTTAGTTGGCAAAAAGTGATTTCTTATTGGTGAGTTGAATATGAGTTGAATGTGTGATGTGTAATTCTTTGGTGTTTTTTTTTTGGGGTGTTTGTGTGTGTTTTGGGGGGAGGCATTGATTAGTGAAGCATTCTGTCGTTTCACAAAATCCATGCTTGTGGTAGTTGGCAGGATTTTACAGGATTTACTTTTTTGCTCCCATTTATTTTAAGATAGATTTATGGTTTGTAGTTGTCGTGATTTACAAGTTTGGCTATTTTTCGCAAGTTGTTTTTCATTTGTCTTTTCCTTGCTTCGCAGGGAAATCGAGTTTTTGGGACTTCTACGGGTGATGTTAAATTATCTATCTCCAAAGTGTGGTAGAGATTACTTGAGAAGAGTGTTGTTGCTGATGATGATAATGGTGCAGGGAGGCCACTCCTTTATTTATTTATTTTTTCACCTCTTTCTCTTTTTACCTTTCAACTTTTTGTTTTCTGTCAAATATAGAACTCTTTCTCCTTCTTACTATTATTTTTTGGCCCTCAGTGTCACCCGCACAACCATTTTTTTTCTTTTTTTTCTTTTTTTTCTTTTTTTTCTTTTTTGCGTGTGCTGTATTGTACGCGGGACCTCACTTTTTAACATGGCTACCGATGTGTATATTTAATTGCTATTTTGTTGGTGTATTTAAAACTTCCTAAAAAAGTTACTTGGTTTTTTTTCTTTTTTTCAATGCTCTGGCTCGGAGCCACCACCTAGTATTCGTGGTTTCCGCCGATCTAGGTCGATCCATGGTTGGGTGACAATTAGGGGGCAGATCTATTAATGTGATTTTTTTAATTCCCACAGTGAATCAAACACAGGCATGGTTAAGGATTCCTTTGCTTTTGAGACGTGCTTTTTCATCATTGCAGTAACAAGCATTCGATGTTATGCCTGCAGATAATAAGTATTTTGGAAACTTCACATTTTTTTTTTGACAAGAAAAATACCGAGTGATTTAAATTAGACTATCAGAGCAAAACGTCGAGAAACATATTAAGCGTCGAGAAGCGTGCGCTCTTTGGAAATTGAAATTTTGCCTTTTGTTTATTTTGGATTGGACTCCTGTTTTTCTTTTGTGATGAATGGGGAGTCGGTTCGTTTTGCTAAGGGTGCCTCTCTTTCGTCATTATGTTAATTCATTGATTCATTTGCATGTTTATTTATTTATCCGGAAATCCGGTTTGTCTTGCTTTGTGATTGACAGCAGATTGTCCAGTTTCAGTGTAATGCATAGATTGGTTGAGGAGAGTGGCCTTTTTATTTCTCTCTCTTTTTTTTTTTTTTCTCGTTTGGATGAAAACATTAATTGAATTTGATCTTCTGTTTGATTAGGTTGTGTTGAGAAACAGTTATTGAGCTAAATTCAGTAAGTTGTTAGTTTGTTAGTTTGTTAATTTGTTAGTTTATTAGTTTGTTAAGAAGTTAGTTTGTTAGTTCAAACAGTTAGCTATTCTGGTTTTGAAGCTGAGCAGTTGAGGAAGGTAGTTAGTGTTAGTTCCTTCTTGTATAAATAGGTCCCTCATGTTACAGAATGGATGTATGAACATATAGCAGCATTGTTGATGTTGTAGCCAAAACCAATATACTTATATTTTAACATGGTATCAGAGCCATTTGTATAAGATCTATGTGAAAATGCAACGAACAGATAAAAATCCTACAGGAAGAGGAGAAAGACCAGAAACTATGGAAGATTCAAACTCACAGATTGATGTCAATCATCCACTATTTCTTCATCCTTCTGATACGCCTGGTATTCATCTTGTATCTTACCAATTAGCAGGGACAGAGAACTATATTGTGTAGAGTAGAGCAATGCGAATTGCTTTACTAGCAAAGAACAAACTCGGCTTTGTGGATGGTACTTGTATCAGAGAAGATTTTGCAGGAAAGTTTCATGATCAATGGGAAAGATGCAATGCGACGGTTCTATTCTGGATTCTCAACACTGTAACAAAGGAACTGTCAAATGGAATTGTTTTTGCTACTAATGCATGCTCAGTTTGGAAGGATCTGAAGGAAAGATTTGATAAGGTCAATGGGTCTAGAATCTTCTTTCTTCACAAACAAATCTCAACTATAGAACAAGGAAGTACCTTAATTTCAGTTTTTTTCAATAAGCTTCGATTGTTATGGGACGAATATGAGGCACTAGTTCCATTGCCAACTTGTTCCTGCGAAAATTCAAAAGAATACATACAACACATGCAACAACAGAGATTGTTGAGTTCCTGATGGGATTAAATGAAACCTACAGTGCAGTTCGCAGTCAAATTCTATTAATGGTTCCATTGCCTTCAATAAATCAAGCTTACTCAATGTTGTTGATGCAGGAAGAATCTAAACACTCTTACACATGAACAATGACCAACAATCCAGTTGAAACAGCTGCCCTTTATTCAGCAAACAACTCAAAGAAAAAATTTGATGGAATCTGTAATAATTGTCACAAGAAGGGACACAAAAAGGAAAATTGCTATCGATTGATTGGATTTCCATCAGATTTCAAATTCACCAAGAAAAGGGACTTTAAAGGTTCAGTTTCAACTGCTGCGAATATGATTGCTAATAATGAAGAAGCCTTGCAACAAGTTCCAATGTTCACTCAATCTCAATATCAACAGATTCTTGAGCTATTGAGCAAAGATTCAATAGTGAAACCACTAGCCAACACTGCAGGTATGGCCTTCAAATCCTTATTTACTTCTAATATCACATGGATCCTGGACACTGGTGCAACTTGCCACATGATATCTGATCTGAAGTACCTTGATTCTTATTCCTCATATGCTTCTAACTCCAATCTTATTAAATTGCCTAATGGAACCTTTAGCAAAGCAACTCACATTGGGACTTATATCATATCACCAAATCACAGTCTAAATGATGTGCTTTATGTTCCTGAGTTTCGGTTTAATCTCATTTCAGTTTCAAAATTGACCAAAGATTGGAATTGCTCTGTCAATTTCTTCCCTAATTTCTGTATCATCCAGGATCTCTCAAATGGGAAGGTGAAAAGGATTGGTAAAGCACACAATGGTCTATATCTGTATACTGAGGTGAAGGGGACTGCAAGAAATTACATATCTTCCTCCTGTATGAGCACACAAAAGCATGATCTGACTGATCTTTGGCATAGACGCCTGGGACATGCATCTTATGTCAAAATGAATCAGATTCCTTTAATAAAAGGTCATGCATTTAACAGATATCATATTTCTCAATGTCCAGTTTGTCCACTTGCAAAACAAACCAGATTACCATTCCCTATTAGCACATCTCGAGCAGCTTGCCCTTTTTCCCTTGTTCATATTGATCTATGGGGTCCTTACCACACAGCAACTCATAATGGTAACAAATTTTTCTTGACCATAGTAGATGATTATACTCGTGTCACTTGGACATTCCTACTTAAATTTAAGAGTGATGCTATCATTTCACTTAAACAATTCATTAGTCTAGTAAAGACACAATTTGGAAAACAAATTCAGACCATACGATCAGACAATGGTACTGAATTTTTCAACACTGAATGTCGTTCTCTGTTCAATGAACTTGGGATCATTCATCAAAGCACGTGCACATACACTCCACAGCAAAATGGGATAGCTGAAAGGAAACATAGATATCTACTTGAGATTGCAAGATCTCTGAAGTTTCAGTCAAATATACCAGTTAAATTTTGGGGGGATTGTATCTTGACAGCAACATACTTAGTAAATAGGCTTCCATCTATGGTTATTTTTGGAAAAACACCTTATGAGATGTTATATCAAAAGGCCCCTAATCTTTCTCATCTGAGAGTTTTTGGCTGCCTATGCTATTCAACCATACCAAATGTGCAGGACAAGTTTGCACCAAGAGCTGCTCCTTGTGTCCTTCTGGGCTATTCTGAAACTCAAAAGGGATATAAACTTCTGAATCTAGTCTCTAAGTCATTATTTGTCAATAGGGATGTCATTTTCCATGAAGACAAATTTCCTTTCACATTTCAGAATAAGGATTCGCCTATATTCCCAGCCACAGAAAATTCAATGTCAGACTATGAATTTCTGCACATCCCATCTACAAATCAATCATCAACTGACATTGATTCAGTTAGTAATTCAGATATTGCTCCTACATCTGTTCCGAATATCCCTATGTCTGATATTCCAGTTCCTACAAATGTTGATCCTCCCAGGAAGTCTGCATGACCCATAAAACCTCCTATATGGACAAAAGACTATGTGTGCAATAGCAGTTCTTTGACATCCATACCAGCATTCAAAACAAATTCCATTGCTAATCATGTTTCATATTGCCATTTACCTCCTCACACCCAAACATATCTTGCATCAATTTCAAACACCATTGAACCACAGACCTATCATGAAGCAATTAAAGGCAATAGATGGATAGAAGCTATGAAATCAGAAATACAGGCTTTGGAAGAAAATCATACATGGCAAATTGTAGCCTTACCTCCAGGAAAAGTGGCAATTGGATGTAAATGGGTATACAAAATCAAGTATAAGTCAAATGGTGAGATTGAAAGGTTTAAAGCAAGGTTAGTAGCTAAGGGCTACAATCAGAAACCTGGAATCGACTTTACTGACACCTTTTCTCCTGTGGTTAAAATGGTCACAATCAGAACAATTATTTCTTTGGCAGCAATCCATCAGTGGCCTCTATTTCAAATGGATGCCTATAATGTTTTTTTACAAGGAGACTTACTTGAAGAAGTTTATATGGAATTACCACAAGGATTTGGCAGACAAGGGGAGCATAACAATGTGGTCTGCAAATTGCATAAGTCTTTGTATGGTCTAAAGCAAGCATCTCGCCAATGGAACCTGAAGTTAACTCAGGCCTTAATCCAAGCTGGTTATTGCCAAAGCAGGCATGATTATTCACTTTTTACAAAGAAGAATGGTGAAAGAATTGTGATATTATTGGTATATGTGGATGACTTGCTGATAACAGGAAATGACAAATCGATGATTGATGAATTGAAAGAAGTATTACAAAGAAATTTCAGAATTAAAGACCTAGGAGATTTGAAATACTTTCTTGGTATCGAGGTTGTCAGATCTGATAAGCGAATAATTCTCAATCAGAGAAAGTATGCTCTGGAACTCATTTCAGAAACAGGACTTGCAGGGTCAAAACCAATTCAGTCTCCATTGGAGCAAAACATTAAACTGACCACAGTGGAATATGATGAAAGTAGAAAATACAAACATGCTAATGAAGAAGACCTCTTGATTAAAGATCCCTCAAGATATCAGAGATTGATTGGAAGATTGCTGTACTTAACTACAACAAGACCAGATATTACATTTGCTGTCCAACATTTAAGTCAGTTTATGCACAAACCAAAGCAGTCTCACTTAAATGCAGCACTAAGAATAGTTCGATATGTGAAGAATAGTCCAGGACAAGGAATTTTCTTTCCATCCACAAGCAAAATACAGCTTATTGCATATTGTGACTTAGATTAGGCATCATGTCCAATGTCAAGAAGATCAGTCACAGGTTTCTGTATCAAAATTGGTGAATCCCTTATTTCATGGAAGTCAAAAAAACAAGGCACAGTATCAAGATCTTCAGTTGAAGCAGAGTACAGAAGTATGGCTGCTACGGTCTCAGAAATACTATGGTTAACTGGGTTATTACATGAGCTTGGATATGAAAATTTAGGACCTGCAAACTTATATTGTGACAGCAAAGCTGCTATACATATTGTCTCAAATCCAATATTTCATGAAAGGACAAAACATATCGAAATTGATTGTCATCTCGTTCGAGAAAAGATTCAGAAAGGTCTCATTATCACAAAGCATATTTCTTCAGAAGAACAAGTGGCAGACATAATGACAAAAGGTCTGGCAGCGCATCAACACAAATATCTTCTTTCCAAGTTGGGAGTTCTAGATATATATCACTCTCCAACTTGAGGGGGAGTGTTGAGAAACAGTTATTGAGCTAAATTCAGCAAGTAGTTAGTTTGTTAGTTTGTTAATTTGTTAGTTTGTTAGTTTGTTAAGAAGTTAGTTTGTTAGTTCAAACAGTTAGCCATTCTGGTTTTGAAGCTGAGCAGTTGAGGAAGGCAGTTAGTGTTAGTTCCTTCTTGTATAAATAGGTCCCTCCTGTTACAGAATGGATGTATGAACATATAGCAGCATTGTTGATGTTGTAGCCAAAACCAATATACTTAGCTCATATTTTAACAGGTTGTTTTTATTTGGTGGAAACTGTGTTTGATTTTGCATCTTATTTCGTGGAACGCATGCTTGTGGTGGTTGGGGTATGCCGTACAAATTGGTTGAGGAGAGTAGTGTCTCTGATGATGATCATGGTATGTAGAGCTCATTCCTCTGTCACTTAACTACTCGTTGAATTTTGCAGTTGGATTTGCTCTCTTTGTCTCTCTCTCATGTAGTTCATGTACTATATAATGTGGACATCTTCCGCAAGAAATCTTTACAGTTTGTTCTTGGACGTTTTCATTGGTCTTCTTTAATCCTTTCTTATGGCAGCTTTTGAAAACAGACTGAACCCTGAGGCTCCAGAATTCATCCCCAGAACAGAAGCACCGCGGACTCTATAATATTTCCTGGAGTCTGCAAGGCCTTGCTGCTTGTTTGCGGACCAATACCTTCCCATCTACAACAGTTATCACCCTCTTTTTCCTTAACAAAACTACACGTTTTGCGCTTGCCTTTGTCACCTTAATAACACTACAAAAAAACACGGTTTTAGTCACGAATTTTTGCGACGAAAAAAATTCGTCGCTATTTTGCGAAAAATTTAGCGACGAAAATGAATTCGTTGCTAAATTAGCGACGGATACATCATTCGTAACTTAATTCGTCACTAATTAGTAACGAAAAAATTTTCATGTCTAAATTCGTCGCTAATTGACGACAAAAAATTTTTCGTTACAAATTTCGTCGCTAATTAATGACAAATAATATTTTGTGGCTAAATTTTGAATTTAAAATCCGTAGCAAAATTTAATTTTTTTTAAATAGAATTTTATTTTTTTATTTTTCTTTTTATTTTATTAATATGTTATATTTAAATTAAAAATTAATTTAGCGACGGATTTGTTTTCTGTCGCTAAATTTAATAACGAAAATCTCAATCCATCGCTAAATTTTTTATATATAATCAAATAAAATGTAATATTAATATAATATTTAAATTAAAAAATTAATTTAGTAATGACGAAATTTATCCGTCGGTAATTTAGCGACAGATTCCAAATCTGTCGCTGAATTTAATCTTTTTTTAATTAGAATTTTATTTTATTTTTATTTTATTTTATTAATTTATATTAACAAATCATATTATTATTTTATAATATTTTAATTTACATTTTATTTTATTATATTATATTTCATTTTTTTTAAAGAATAATATTATTTAATTTTTAAAAAAAAACCATATATTTTATTTTATTTAAATTATATATATATTTTAATTAAGTTATTATTTTTTTTCTTTTTTTGTTTGATTTATTATTTTTTATTATTGTATAGGTAACTTTTATTTTATTTGTATTATTTTATTCAATAATACAAATTTTTTAATTAAATATTAATCTGGCGGACATGTTGGACACGAGCGCCGGGCGCAGGCAAGGGCGCGCGCATGGGCGGGTTGCGCCTGGGCGCCCGCACCCTGCACGCGCGCCTGCCTGGGCGCCCGCTCCCTGCTCACCCGCCTGCCTGGGCACCAGCACCCTGTGCGCGCCCACCTGCCTGGGCGCCCGTGCATGCAGGCACGGGCGCACGGCGCCCACCATTCATTATTTTAATGCTAAAACAAATGCTAAATGCTATTGAAGGGATTCGAACCTTGAACCTCGCATTTGAACGGAAGACATATCATCACTGTACCACCACTTAGTGTTGTGTGATAATATTTTTTTTTTCTTTCTTCCTCCTCATTTGTCTTTTATTCTCGCATTTTTTTTTTCCTTCCTCTTACTCTCATCTCTATTTTTTATTTTTTTTTTGTTTCTATTTAAATTTCTTACATATAATAATTGTATTGAAATTTTTTATATATTCAAATGAATAAAAATATTTTATAATTAAATATATAGATTTTTAAAATTATTAATATATTATAATTTATTGATAATTATAATTTTGTATTACTGAGATGCCGTAATCCATTTTTAAACTATAGAGTAAAAAATAAAATAAAAATGAAAAAGAATAATAAAATAATAAAATAAAAGAAAAAAAGAAGAAAACAAAATATAATATTAATATATTTTTTAATTAATTTATTATTTTATTTTAATTTAGTATTTTATTATTTTTTATTTTATTAAAATTTATCTTATTTATTATTTTTAATTAATATTATTTTAGGTTGGTAGTTTAAATAAAAAAAGTTATTATATTTATTATTTTAAATTGTTATTATATATTATTTTATTATTATTAGAAAAATGTGAATGAAAGATAATAAGTAAAAAATAAAATTATATCATATAATATCATTTGGGTTGGTGGTTTACAGGTTCATGCCACGTTTAATGCCGAATGTCCTTTCAAAATCTTATCCATTTATTGTTACTCTTGAAACCCTTTCCACAGAACGACATCGGTGGGGCAAGGCGAGGAATAGAGCACAACCCAACAGCCCATATATATTAGGAGTTGTGATCACATAGCACAATCACTCTCTCAGTTATGAACCACACAATGAATGAAAGGGCAATAGCCCGACCACAAGCAAGCTAACCGACTGTCGGGGCGCCTATCGGGCAAGATTCTATTGGTCATGCTACCTGGTGGTACAGCACTTATTACTCTCATTGGCAGATTATTAACAGCGAGATGACTATTCGAAAAAGAGATCAACAACGAAGTAATGAGAACATTTCTTTTATTTCAATAAGATTATTACATATTAGAATACACTGTTAGATACAATGCGAAGAAAATCCACAAGTCCCTGAGTTGGATAAAGTTACGTCAAAGGCAAAACACAAGGAATTTATAGTAGAAAACCAATCCAACGTAGGTCCAGAACCAGAAGCAGCTCCACAACCCATCGTCGTCGTAGAACCAGACTACAGCAGCCTTTGCAATATGCCAAGCCACCCCCGCAATATGCTAAGCCACCCCCGAGCGATGGAGTTGAGGAGGATAAAAGCTACAAACCCTTCCCAGCAAAAGCCGGGAAGGAATTAGAGAAGATAGGAGTTTACCAAAAAGAGACTGGGGGGATGCATCATGTTCCAAACCCATTGCCATGCCCAAACTCTCATATTTCTCGACTCCCCCAGTCACTTGAATTGCAAAGCACCAAGAAGTGTCTCAAATAACCTCTACTACACCTATGCGATCAGTGATATTTCTAACCTCAGAAGAGGGGTTCGCTCTGCGAGCAAATATCTCTCCCTTCACGAGATCGAGAACTCTGATGAGAGCTCAGACGGTCACGCCACCACAACACCTGACCACCGAATGACGTGATGGGATGTCGCATCAACAACCCCATCTTTGATGGAACCACGCATCGATAGAAGTTTTTTAAACTACAAAGTTGTGACTGAAAACTCATAATCGAGTTATCTCTCAAAAATACGGACTCTCAATAGTAGAAACTCACAGAATTACTCATGGTAGTATGGCAAAATCTCTTTGAGATGATGTTAAGTTTATACAACCTCTATTTATGGCTGCGGAGACGTGATCCACACGATCTTGGGCAGACAAAGCGATCCAATAAGAAATGTAGCAATGAATGAAGAGTTTCAACCTCTTCAACTCCTTATGAAGCATTTATTCAGGAATCATTAATTCAAAAGTCTAACACATTCATGCTCTCGCGACTCTCAATGTTCATTGATCACTCCTCTCTTGATGAGCCAACCGACTAGTACCTCAACTGGTCAGTCCCCAGATCACCTTGATGCTCGATGTCAGCTATTCAATCCACTAAGAAAATATTCACTTTTCTAAAAGGACGGGAAGAATCGTATGTAAATGCAAAGGATATCTACAACTGAGTTCAATAAGGAAAAGAACTTTCGTGACAGTATGGACTTTGTAAAACGGATAAGATCTTGTAATTTTAGAGAGTCATATGATCAGATTCCTCGAATCTCGAGACACCCTCATAAGCAAACTAGTGTTTTACCACCCTGCATGCACACGACTCTCTCGAGCAAAAGATATATAAATTTCAATACACCTCCTGCCCAGATAGGTCCTTTAGACCTACACAGAGCACATCAGCATACAGAGCCCTTGGGCTTTCTCTCGGTATTAGTCTATTTTTCTTTCTTTCGAAAACTACTCTATATTTGAGTATCGGAGCTTCCCCCACAGATGCACTCTCTAGAAGTTTTTGGTTCATAACTCTCTAATTTGATTGGATTCCCTGAAATCTTAAGACACCCCTAATAAGGAAACTAGAGTTTTACCACCCCGTATGCACATGACTCTCATGAGTAAAAAATATACAACTTCAATATGCCTCTTGCCCATATAAGCTCTCTACCTACACAAAGCACACCAACATACAAAGCACTTGGGCTTTCTCTCGATATGAGTCTGGTTTTTTTTTTTATCGAAAACTGCTCTCTAATTTGAACGTCAAAACATCCCCCATTGAAATACCATCCAGCGGTTCTTTTTGCAGATCTCATTGGTCGAGATAACCAAACAATCAGATAATCTCATTTGAGTTAACAGAGCCATAGTCTATGGAGTCAAACCCGCCTCCAACACAGCACCACATACACACAATTCATGTAGACAACCTATATATATACATCATGAGGTCATCAACTAGGTACGCTTTTGAAACTCAAACATAACACACAAAGATATTACGAAACCTCATGGTCTCTTTGTCTTCTCAAAAAAACCTCTCTACCTTGAACTTCAAAATCTCTCCCTCGGGAGCAACCTCGGCGACTCTTTGAAACCTCTATCAATCAAGACCGCCTTACGGCCAGTCATCCCATTCTGCTCAGTAGAGCCATCGTCTGTCGAGAAGAATTCTCTTCCTGGGCACTACACGTCTCAGACTCGGAATCAAGGGAACTTCCCCAGTGCTGTTTACCTTCTCGGTAGCATCCACGAACAGTACCAATTTACTTCTTTTCCCATTGCGGAACAAAGTAACAATCAGGACTATTAGATGCATTCTCAATCCTCTCTTCTTTTTTTGTTATTTTTTTATTTATTATTGAGGTGTAGTACATAGGGAGGTTTCAACAGGAGATCTTTAAAGGGATAAACATAACAGTTGAATGCTCTGTTGACCGAGACACTAAGTTATAACTCCTTCGGCCATCGAAAGACAATCAAACACTATGCCTAAGGATGACATAGGTCAGCCGACCAACTATAACGACATTGATCAAAAAATTTTCCCGATGCACTCCATACATGGACATTCTAGAACCATGAAATAGATAGGACAGTTATTTCTCCGTCTGGGCAAAATTAACAAGTAAATAACAAAGACTTTGTTATTTGAAACTGCATAGCCAAGTACATAGTCGAGTAGAATAAAACAAAGAGTTTGCATGTTCATAAACTAGGTTACATCGAAATAGGAAAATTAAAGAGAAAATCTCTCTCTTCAAATAGATCGACCCTATAGATACTGATTTCTTCTCTTTGATAAAACACGTGATGCCTTCTTAAATGGATTCGTAGATGAATTCTATGAACGTCACAGCCACTACACCTAGCACCCAATAAGATCGGAAGCTAGAAAGGACTTTGTCGCCCATCAACTTACTTTTAAACTCTGATGACAAAAGAACGACAGAACAATGATGGACTACAAGGAGCCCAACGAGAACACCTCGAGACAAAACCGCTATGATGGTAGACTGTGACTTTCCTATCGGCAAGACGGACCCTTGTACCCGCGATTCTTTCATTGATGGAACTTTCAACTAGCTGCTCTCGCCGCCACCACTTCTTTTGAAAAATCCAGATCCATAGAAAAGAGAACTTTTTTAGAAAATTAACAGAGAAAACGTTACCTTTACTTTTCCTCCTTTCGCCAAATGATCCGCATATATATATAGCAAAAGAAGAAAAAATGAATTGATGAATCCCGCCACGGACAAAAAGACGCCCCACATTTAATGTCCACATCACCATTTTAACAGTTCCCATAACAGTACTTCTTCATATTCCCATCGATAAACAAAGAAACTAGCCAGGTTGAATGACACTAACATCTCTTTGGATATTTATACAGTTACATCACTCTCCTCAACTCAACTGATCTGTACCACACTAAAATTGTATGTTGATTTAGAGGCATAATTGACATGGGTGGAACAAAACACAAGAAAAACCAAAAACCAAAAAAAAAAAAAAAAAAACCCTTCGTTCTCGGCAACATTTGTACAATTGAACCAAAAAATTGGTTCAAGAGCTTCTCATTTTTCTAAAAGAAACCACAAATGAAAGTACAAAAAAATTTACGTTTTTAAGGAGTAATCCGTCCCTAAAAAGTTAAAACACAGGAAGTCGTGTTAACAATCTCTTTGGATGAATCATTAATTAATTTTTTACGATTTACACGTAATTAATCATTTATAATTATTTACAACGAGTATGTAAAACCCAAACTTCACACCGCGCACATGGGAGGTATACTCCTTCTAGTTATTTAATATGCATGGCGGACTTGAAGAGGCTCGATCAATTGGGTCAACTCAAAGACACTCGGTTTCTTTGTTTTCTTCTACCACTTAAATAAAACATTACGTCAGCCAGCAAATCTACCAACTTTTCGTTTTCCCCAAGAAGATTTAGTTTGTTTGACACGTGCCACAACCCATCCGGCCATTCGGGAAAACCGTGGAAAAAGAACATTTCTTCGGAATTGGTAAATATCAACCTTTTTCATATTTGTTATTATTGGTTATAGACAAATATCTTTTTTCTTCGTATAAGACTTTTCTAGTACTTCGTATGTTGGATTTCTAATGTCCATTTAATATAATTTAAAATTAAAAAATAATATAAACAACTATAATTTTAAATATAAATAAAAATTATCATTTAAAAAGTTATTAAAATTAAGTATTTGGTCGAAATGAGAAATGCGAATAGGAATATTAAAATATAATTAATACTTCTTTTGATTTTTTAAAATTATATTTAAAGTGAAATAAAAATAATTTTTTTAATGACACATAAAATGGAATGGATGGAATACTTTTTAATAATTCAGCCAAAAGAGAAGTTATTTATATCTACTGCATTACTTTAGATCAAACATTCAGATACGAGACTTTCTTTACAAATTAGAAGGGAAATGAATAATAAAGTATGATTTATCGCATAAAAAAGCATCAATATTTAATATGCAATAAACTAGTATAAGACAATGGATTTGGTTATTTAAATATATGGATTGGTTATATTTTAAAACTAAATTCTAGATCCTCAAATGTACATTGTTAATATAATACTTTAATCGCTTAAAACATAAGTTCATCTGTACAAATTTGATGACATTATTAGCACAATACAAAGATATCACAATTTATTATTGTGAGTTTAACAACAAAGAGAGTAAAAATAGGATCATACATGTGCCATGGATTTTTTATTGGTCTTACCCATTTTGAATAATATTTTTCTAAAATGATATTCTAACATAAGCTTTCTGAACTTATCAAAATGAACTTTTTGATCATTTTCATATGTTGGTAGGGGGAAAAAACTTATTAAAAAAATATGATAATCATTTGGTTAGTATTGCAACTGTTCAGCCAGTTGATTTATGGGGGTGCAAAACTTGTTGAGCATTAATGAAGAGACATCACCATGGTGCAAGAGATGGGACCGTCAGGCTGCAGCCATGCTTGATTTAATGCCATAGTATGCATCCAATTGATCTATACTTTGGGTCATAACACCTTTATGGCCAACTCGCCTTCGGATCTGCCCAATTTAATAAACTTGGGTATGGTGTTTTCTATCTCGCACCATTAATTCACTTATATCCTTCCCTTTTCAGACATCATCTAGCAGCTCAGAAAAAAAAAATCAACATATTCAGTGGTGAAGAAGCCACTATGGGCACAATGGGGCTGCTTACCAAAAAAAAAAATAATGTGTATATTTGCCACGAATTAAAAAAAAATGTTAAAAATTTTCAAAAAAAAAAATAATTAAGACTATAGAAAATGATGTTAAAATTCTTAAAAATGTCACTAAAATTTTTTTTATAATGTTGTTTATTTGTAAAAAGCTGTAAGGTCAGCCTGCTGCATTCCATATATTGTATTTTACTTTATTAAAAATAAAATTTTAATTTTTGGCTCAAGTAAGATAACTTGAAAGGATTTTATGGATACAAAAATGATACGAAAAAATGACAATATGTAAAAATACAAAAAATAGAAACGGAAATGGAATGTAGGGAAACACATAAATATAAAAAATATAATGTTTTTTATGTAAATATTAAATATTTTATGCAAACAATAGATGATTATCTTTTATAATCAAAATCTAAAATGATCAAATATATAATTACTAATCGTAAAACAAATAAATATAAAAAGTATGATTATATTAAATAAGTAAATAATTTATTAAATTTGAAAAAAATATGTAAATATAAAAATATATAAATATTATATAAATATTAATTAATTTGACGTGTTGAACTGTTTTATAAATAAAAAAAACACTTCTTTAATGTTTTAAAAATAAAAAATATTAGTATTGAGAGAGCTTCATTGGCAAGAAATATTTGAAAAAAAAAATTACTGGATCAAGCGCCTATTTTGGACAACCAGTACTTTCTGATTTGGGTGATAAGATTTGTTTGGAAAGTAGGATGTGCATGTGCATGCATAAAAACGAGATTGGACAAAATCCAATCAAAATATATCTTGAAACTAAATGTTTCATAAGCAAGTCTTCGTTATCCGAGAACTTTGACTTTCTGAGATAATATCTTAATATAAATTCTAGTTAGTTAGCTATTGCATTTAAAGTCACAATTTATTGGCATAGCTGGCTTGTAAGTTAAAATTTTATAATTTTACAAAAATTTATTTTTAATATACTTTTTCTTCTTTTTTAGTTTAGTTGTATAATAATATAAGTAAAGATGAAATAAAATATAATATCACAATAACAGAAAGTGGAAGAGAGAGAGAGAGAGAGAGAGAGAGAGAGAGAGAGAGAGAGAGAGAGAGAGAGGAATTGGGACGTCACTTGATTTTCCTCTTTTAAAGCAAGCAGCATGGAAAAACACGAGGTCGGCTTTCAATCCCATGCTCCTTCGAAGGGGAACTTCATTGCTCGAGAACAACTAAGAATTCAATAATTGCCCATTATTTGTATTCAATGAGGATCGTCATTCTTCATCGTTAATAATTTTTTGTATTTTATTTTTAACTTATTTCGCAATTTCATGAAATATTTTCTTAAGATGAAATGGAACGAGTAAATCATATTTGTACCATGTAACTCTTATGCACCAAAACTTTCTTACTATTACTGTTTTTCATAAATGTTTGGGAAATATTTTTCATTTTCGAAATATTTTAACCGCTAAATTAATTAATATTTATACAAAAAATCTCATATATTTTTTATATTTAATGAATTATTTACTTATTTAATTTTTATTTTTATTTTTATTTTTATGTTACTTGTTTTATAATTAATAATTATATATTTAATCATTTTAAATTTTTTTTATAAAAGATGGATATTCTATTAATTTTATAAAATAAATTAATATTTGTATATACAATTACTTAATTTTTTATATTTATATATTTTTCACGTTTCCATTTTCTGTATTTTTATAAAATATCATTTCTCCTATAGTTTTGTCTCTATTTCTATTTCCCTTTTCCATTTTTGTGCAATCTTGCTACAATGATTTTACCACTCATTCACTTTTCAAAAGGCTAGATATCTATTTTGTTGGATTTAATCATACATGCGGAAACGTAAATAAATAGATCAAAATTTTTTGGAATAAATACCTCTATAGGACGGTCTCCAAAAATCTTATCAGAGTCTCGACGTCCCTCAAACGGATCAACACTGGTTTCGGATGGTGATCACGCAATCGAACTACCACCACAAATCACGGATGCCTCAAGCCAAGTCCGGTGTCCGAATGGGAGTTACCCATTATCCCAAAATTACTAAAATGTCCCCTTAATGCGCATAACTAACCACCATATTTATTTTATGAAATTTTAACAATAAAAACAAATGAATAATTAATATAATATTGTATCTTTCAAGATAGAATGAGCCCCTTTTTTCTTTCATATCCCCTTTCTTCACTGTGCCCCTTCTCTTTCAAGGAACCAAAGATGAGAATGAAGGAAAGAAAAAAAATTGACTATATTTCGATTTTATTTTTTATTGGATTTCATTCATGTTGCGAAAATATTCAAAATATATTTTGTGCTATTTTGTTTTATGTTGGCTGGAGTCTTTGGCAAAAGCCATAATGAGTTTGTATGGCAGGATTAAAGAATAGCACCAAAAAAAAATGGCAGGATTAAAGAATAGCACCAAAAAAAATGGCAGGACTAAAGAATGTTTGCGGCATGGCTCCTACACCGGGCCATGTCCTCCCTGCCGCAGTGGAAGGAGGCCCAAGACTAGACTAGACTAGGGGAATCTTGATGGTTAGATCAAGACTAGACTAGGTTGTTGAACTGGGTAAGGAGGGATGTTAGCTGAATTAAGTTTAACATTGATACGGCCACTAATGTTGCATCTTTGGTTCTATTCTAATTAAATAATTATTCAAAATGTAAAACTCCTAGAGAGAGATGGAAGTGTGAGGGGGTGCAAGGCGCCTAGGGGATCAGAGAGGAGTACAGATAAGTTACATTTTTCCTCTTCGTTTTGAATTGCCTTTAATTCCTTAAAATAAATAAATAAAGTTAAGCGCATCTTTCTAAAAAGTGTGTGAAATATAATGGTTTTGATACTCTTGGGAGCTGCTACTTAGCAAATCGTATCTTCATCGGTTTGATGTTCTCTTATAGGGGACACGTTTACCTTGGCTAAAAACAATTGTTGCTCTCGATGCTATTCACATGGACCTCTCTGAACTCCTCTTTGCCTTTATGCTCTGGGCACTATGGAAGGGTAAGATGTCACGTGGTTTTTTTGGGGGAAAGATATCTTGCCAGATAAAGCCCTTTAGTTTGCTGTTGGTTATTCTCATAATGCGTTTGATGCTATCGGCTTGATTTGTGACGGGTTTAATCGAATATAATATTTATGATTGATTTTATTTATTTTTAAATAAATATTATATTAAAATTTATATTTTATGATATTTAATGTATTAAAATTAATAAAAAAAACTAATTAAGAGAAGTGAAGAAAAATGAATTAAATTAGAGCAATTATATAAAAGATGAAAAAATTAAACATTAATACTCTTTTATTAGCACACGTGATCACACGTTATTATGACAACAATATTTTTCAAGATATTGAAAATTTTTGAAAATTTTATTTCATTCCTAATATATTAGAAATATTAATTTTTGAGTCAAATTATTTTATTCTTTTTAGGATTTTCTTTTATTTGAAATTTTTAGTATTTTATCTTTTAGAAAATTTTATCATATCTTATAAAACAACTTGAATAATTTTTTCTAAAATAAAAAATTGGAAAAATTTTATTCTCGCTTTAGGGTTGCAGCCAGCTCCTAGACACACACACATATATATATATATATATATATATATATATTTCCTTATTCTCTTGACTCGTGTGTTACATTTGTTTTGGGGAGGGAGCCCCTAAGGGGGCCACAGCCACCTGCAGTTGAAAAGCACATTTTCCTTGTAGCGGCACTTCTTTTCCAGGACGATAGAATCATTTTAGTGAATTTTTCTTTTCTATGTTTCATTTCCAAATTAATTTTTCTAGTGGAAAGTTTATTAAAATTTTAATTTTCAATGATTGTGAAATTTAATTAGACATACTAATTCAATATATCATAGATATTTATTTAATTTCTGTGCTACATGTATCATGATTTTCTAGAGTTTATTAGATAGTAGTCAATATTTAATAGTTCTAAATTAATTGACAACTAATTAAAACTGTAAATCCGTAATTATTTATTAGTGTTAATTTAATACTGAATGATATCTATATTATAGAATTGAATAATCTAATTTCAGTAATCTCGTTATATGTTTGTCACTTAGAATTGAATCTCTCGCGATCTTGATACTATCAAAACTTTAAATGTTAAAAGTTTCTCTAGAAGTTGTCTTTCGGTTATGAAAAAAAGTTAAAGAGATTCTCTTGATTATCAAAAAAATAATGAGAGATTGGTTATTCGGTATTTGTCGAGCGACTATAACCAATTTATTTATGATTGTTGAAATTTTTAGATAAATCGATAATCAATCCATTTTAATTGATTTTATTTAATTTTCTTGTTTTAGTTAATTTTATTGATTTTGTTAATTTTAGATAATTTTTCAAACTCCCACATTTTTATTTTTCTTAAAATAGATAAATTGACCGTTCTGTGTGAATGCGACCTAACTCGTATTATATTCAATATTATTTGAAATAGATATTTTTAATTTTGGTTGGATTGATATCCACCAAATTTTGGCACCATAAAAAAATTAAAAAAAAAAAAGTGAGACAGAGAGAAACGATTGAACTTAATATCTCACATTTTGGCTTTCATATTTTTTTTAGGGTTTCTCTCTCCATCGTTAAGTCTCAAGAATGGATAAAAGTGCTTGATATTTAAGGCGTGACCACGTGTTAACTCTTTTTTCGAGTTCATTAGAATTGACCTCTATTCTCCACTCTACCCTAGGGGGGAGTATTATTTTCACTTTTCTCTTTAATTTTTTTTTTCTTTTTCTTTTATCTTACTTGATTGATTTTATATATTTTTTTCTTTCTCTTAAACTTGAGCATACGTTGGGGACAATGTATAATTTAGGTGTGGGAGGGATGTTAGGGTATTTTTTTTCTTTATTTTTGACACTATATTTATTTCCTTTACTATATTAGTTTAGATGTTTATTTTTTTAAAAAAATAATAAATAAATAAAATGAAAAAAAAAATTGAGCTTTCTTAGTTAACGTATGCTATTTGGTTGGGCTGGAAATATTTGAAAAATAGGTTGTATCAATGGTTTTTTGTATTAAAATAGCTATTCATGTTTTAGATAGTTTTTTTTTAATGATAAACATGCAAAATTTGACACAAACTCTACTAAAAAAGTGAGATTTTGAACAAAAAATGAGCAAATTCATTCTTTGTACTTGAAAATTGTTTTTTTTTATGAGTATTATTATATTTGGATTGTATATTCTAAAAATTATATTGTTATACATTTCGAAACCACATTCTAGATTTTCATGTATTTAAATGACAAAAACACTTAGCTTTTACCCCCTTTGATTTTCTAAAATCCTTACCCTGATTTTATGAACCTCTAGTGAACCAATTTGAGCCTTTACCCCGCTTTCTTCTTTAAAACCCTTCAATACAATACTTAGCATTTAATTTTAGCTTTCGTTTTAAACTCTTGTACCAAATATATATATAGTTAATTGCATGATTTTGGTTATATATTTGCCTTAATAGAAAAATAATTATTGGAATTTTGATGTTGGCATTTTCATGGAGATGATGTATGTTCGAAAAAAAATAAAAAAAAAAGAAAAAATGGAAAAATGATGGAAAAAAGAAAAAAAAAAGAGATGAGAAAGAAAAATGTTACACCTTGATTGAAAATTGAAGGAATCGATTGACCTTTTTGTGTGCTATTTACTATAAGTTATTCATTTACATTTGAACAACAAGAATTCACTTTTGTCTACTGTTTGCTTGAGCCAAAGATTGATCAATATTATGAAAATTGTGTAATTAGTTATATATGGCTTTTAGTACATTTTTAACTCTCAATTATCACATTTATCCTACTCTTAACACTAATCTGGTTACAATCAAACAAAGGACCTTTAAATTGATATATGAAATTCAAATTTTTAAGTAGTAAACATTTGATATATTTGCAAGCATATGGTAATATAATTTCATATTGTTGATTTGAGTGATATATATATTTTGCGAGTGCATTTGAGTGAACCCTTGGAGAGAATTATCGAATCTTGCTATTTGGATTTTATAAGGGACTATTGGGATATATAGTGGTTGTTTAGTACACATGCTATGAAGTACTTACCGTTTCGATTATATTTTTTGTTTAACTCTTGTGATGTCTATCGACTTAGGAACTTGGAAAAAAAATAGGTAGTTAGTTCTAGTTTTATTTGAGTTAGGAATACTTGAGGACAAATATCATCCAGATGTGGGAGAATTTGATAGGATTTAAATGAATGTAATATTTATGATTGATTTTATTTTATTTTTGAATAAATATTATACTAATATTTATATTTTATGATATTTGATATACTAAAATTGATGGAGTTGGTTTATTAAGGAAAGTGAAGAAAAATGAATTAAATTGAAATAATTATATAAAAAATGAAAAATTGGACAACAATACTCTTTCATTAACACGTGAACACTACGGATCATGACAACAATATTTTTGGAACAATCGTCCCTTTGTTCCAAGCAATTGACTTACAAAATTCTTGTAAAGTTCTCATATATATTCAAAGAAAGTTTCACTATTCTTTTCATCATTTTTCGAGTTTATTTTCATGAAACCCTAGTCTTTTGTTGATCATTTCAATATCATAAACTTCTTCAAGTATTCTTACAAAAGTTTTTTGAGCTTGATCTTAATTCCAAACACAAAATCTTTCGCAAAATCTTAAATTTTATCATCAACACATTCAAAATTTTCTACATAATATTAGAACGGGTTCAATCACTTCTATCTTAAACCTCGCAAGGAACAACCAGTGGCAATCGAGGCATGCATCAATTGGCAAGTAAAATTGGGGCTCATGTTACCCCGTGTGTGGCCATGAAATGTAGAGCTAAAAGCTGTCTTCCAGAAGCTCGAATTTGCTCTGAAGACTTCATGAAACAACCAGATCTTTTCGGCTCTTCAAGGTCCTACCCAATCTAGCAAGATCCAAGAAGCAATCAAAGTGTGGTAGTTCTTGAAAGGTGATCCAAGGCAGCCCAAAATATCAAGATTTGATCCAAAAATCAAGTTCATCCCATATTCCAAACACTCTTTTCTTTCAGAAAATGAAATCAATTTTTATGAAGAAACCAAATACACACATCAAAGATGTGATATTGGTAGAAAAGTAGGATTGCCTTGCAGATTTGCAGGTTCTCCAAGCTTCTCTTTGTCAATCAAATGGGAAGAAAACTAAAAACTTGAGGGGAGATCATCTTCGACAATCAACTCATCTTTGGCAAATTACGGCTCCATGGAAGTCCATTCCTCAGACTTGAGGGGAGTGTTGGAACTATGGAGCAAATGCTGCAAGAATGCTCATCAAACCCCGAAGGACATGAGGTCCTAAAACGTCTCATCTTGGACGCCAATGATGGCGTGAAGAAACCATACTCAAAAGTCCAAGAACAACAAAACAAAAGAAAAGAAAGGGCCCAAAATGATAAAAAAAAAAAAGGCTGCCAAATCAACTAGATAGACTGCTCAGTCCATGAGCCCAGAACTAGCACATGGGCTTTGGCCCAATCCAGCCAAACCCCAATCCAAAAAGTCAGTTGTAGCAACCCACTTTCAGCCATGACTTCAAGATCATAAAAAGAAGTCCGAATCAAAGTCCAAGAGGAGTGCACAGCTGGCCACATATCAAGCCCAAAAGACTGCCCAACAATTTGTCCAGAATGGTCACAAGAACAAGGCCCGATCCGGCCCAAGTTCTAGTTCATTTGAAGGCAACATTTGGACTAAGTATGAGAGCTTTAAAGCCCAGAAAAATGGGCATATCTTAGCCCAATTAAGGGCCTGATTGAAGGGCCTCAATGGCAAGAAAAATCCCAGGAAGAAGAGCCCGAACTGTCCTGGCAGTTTGGGCAATCCGATTTCCAACGGCTAGTCTTCTAGCTATTGGAATTACTCGGAGTTTAAACTCCAATGGCTCCTTTTTTTTTTTTTCGCTATACCAATCGATATCTAAATTATATTTCGATTAATTCAATTTGGAACTTGTAGTAGTCCACTAAGGAGTTATTTTCCCAACTTAATTTTTTCTATATCCAAACTACGAATCGAATTCGGAAACTTATTAAGAAATTTAGTGTTATATCCCATTAAACCAATTATCCATCAGTAACTCCAACGACTCTACTAACTAGTTGCTTTCCTCCCTCCATAAATAAGTGTTTCACCTCTTATTCGTGGAAGAAAGAGGAGTAAAGTTGAGAGCATGAGAGTTGAGAGTTTGAGAGAACTTGCATTCAAAGTATAGAGTGGGATTGAAGAGAAAGTAGATGTATCAAACAATTAAAAGACAATGTTCTCTAGTTGAAAAGATCTCTCCGCTTTCCATTCAACTACTTACATCTAAGGCATTGTCCCTCTTGTATTTCTTAGAGCAATGGACCCAAAATTATGTAGGGTAATCGTTCCTTTCAGGCAATTAACTCTAAAAATTCAAGTTCTTCTCATATATATTCAAAGAAAGCTTCACTATTCTTTCCATCATTTCTTAAGTTTATTCTCTCAAAACTCTAGTCTTTTGTTGATCATTTCAATATCATAAACTTCTTTCAAAAACCTTTTAAGTTTGGTCACAATTCCAAACACGAAAACTTCCACAAACTCTTCAATTTCATCATCAACACATTCAAAATTTTCCAAAATAGCTCGCCCAAATTCTAAGAAGTTTTTCTCCTATAAAAATTGTGATTTCCGATTCATCACTACTCTCGGCTTCAAATAGATTAGAAATTCAAATATCCGCTCGATAAAGTTAAAAGGAAAATTGTTGCACAAATATAAATTAAATGAACTAGATCTAACATTTATTTTCAAAACAATCGAGAAGTATAGAAGGCAGAAATCATTTGTTGTACTCCAAATTTATATAAAATTTGTACTTTCTGAGCATTTTCCTTATGCCGTGTGTTAACTTATGGAAAGCCTATGATCATCACGATACGGAAGAAGGTTGAGTTTCATGCAAGGATCCATAGAGAGTAACTATGGTTCTTTCATGTATCAACTCTAAATCAAAAATAAAATAAAAGAAAAGGACCTTGTGAAACATGCTAACTCCTTCAAAAATGGGCTAGACAAATCCCGAGATTGAATGAGTAGAGTTGTTTAGAGTATCTCCTCCACATGCAGATCAATTTTCATATCAACTAACAAAATTGGCAAATATGGTTGGGACATAATTTTTTAGTACTTATGATCGGTATTTGATTTAATTAATTTAATTTAAATAATTATGGAATCAATTTAATAATCGACTTTCTCAATATTAATTTTTTTACTTTCAAGATTTGAATATGAGATTTTAGTTAAAGAAATTTACTATACTACCACTACACTCTTGGTCGGATAGGACACCATGTGCTTATTTAATTGCCTATTTGTAGTTTCTTCGTCCCCTCTCGAAGAAGGCACAATATCCTTGCCCACCTCTCTCTCTCCCTCTCTCTCTCTCTCTCAACAAAATGATGGAGGTTACTTGAGCTCTTGTTCTTGTTATCATTGTTCAAAATTCTATTTTTTTAAACGGTATTTAAAATTATATTCTGACTAATTTAGTTTAGAATTTGTAATGACCCATTTAACTAAACTACCCTCCCAACGTAATTTTTTTCATATTCAAACCGCAAGTCGAATTTGAAAATTTAGTTAAGAAATCTAATACCACAATCCACTAATATAACTATCCGTAGGTTCAAAATTCTATTTTCACTATTCCAGGTCCACCATCCCTACCCATATTGGCCATATCCGCCTCCTCACCAACTCTAAAGTCGGATTACATGTAACCCTCGAAGCTCTCTCTCTAACAAAATACGGCCCAATTCTCTACCTTCGGTTTGGGTCCTGGCCAATGCTAGTTGTCTCACCCTCCTCCGGACAATGCTGTTATAAATATTATATCGGATTCTAAAGAGATAAAAAAATAATATTTAAATCAAATAGATTCTCTCACTTAATTGATCAATTTTTTAGATTGAATTCTCATATTATGGTTGAGTCCATCACTTGAATAAGGTCCGGAATGAGAGTCATTCAAAAAAAAAAAAAGAATTATCTAGTGTCAGAGTCGTCCAAAAGAAAAAAAAGATTATTTGGGGTTGGAGTGAGACCAGGGCCTCTTTAACCCCAAAACTAACGCTCGAACATGACAACTACATTTTTAAGGCTATTAAAAAAACATAACAAATGTATGGAAGTGATTTATTATTAGTTCTTAAACATTTTCAAATTCTCAATTAGTTTTTATTTCATCAAAATGATTGTGTGATTGAGTTAATAAAAAATTTTTGAAGTCGTATTGAGTGGCCCAAAATCGGCCATATCTGTGTGTGTGCGCGTGTGCGCACGCTCGTATTTGTGGAAATACTAATAAGGAGAGGCCGTAATAACAGTTCACAAGCGTACTCCTTGGACCACGAAGAATTAACAAGTTTGTATAATAAGATTTGATATTCTCTCCAAATATCCAACAGGTATTTTGGTAAGAAGAATGACTTTTCATAGACAAAGCCCGCAACTCTAACCATGCTTTGTGGTGATCCATTTTCTTGATGATATTCGAACGAGCACATGCAGTAGCTCAATGCACTAAACTCGTCAAGTCACTTTTATTGAATCATCCAGTGATATTACAAAAGGTAAGAGGTGACATAAACAGCCAAGTGGGAAACAAGTGCTTAATAGACGATTCGGAAGTAACCAAATTACCGTATTTAAGCAGTGCGATTATAGAAGCACTCCACCTGCGCTGTGCCACTTCTATTACCTCATTTTTAACCGGAGGATTGTGTCGTGGGAATTCAAAATCCCAAAAGGTACAGTCTTGTTCATAATGCATAGGCCATACATCATAATCCAAGCCATCGGAGTTTATTCCTGAGAGGTTCTCTGGCTCGGAAGGTAAGCGTGAGGGGTTCAAATTTATTCCATTTGGTGCTGGGATGAAAGCATGTCCTGGTGCTGGACTGGGTTTGAGGATGATGAGTTTGGCATTGGGTGCAATTATTCAATCCTTATTGGGAGAAACGTACTGGGTCTAATTCCACCGATGCAAACTCTTCTGAGGCTTTGTGTTGTCCCTGCTCTTCAATGATTGGTGTCCTCTGTCAAATCTCTACTCTTACGATGAAAATTTGGGTTCCATTGTTGAATGTTTAATAAGCGGGAAGTATTGTTGCATGTAATGATAAACGTTTTTTTTTTTTCATATATAAGAGAGATTTAAAATCAAGATTTCTAAGAGGAAGAGGTGTTACTAGTCGAGTTATATTTCATTGGCAATAATTCTATCCCTTATCATGTTTTCATTCATGACCATTTGTTGGATTTAACATTTATTGGACTGCATGTAATGGTAAGAGATGTTTAAGGATTGAGAAGAATATCGGAGTACTATTTGATACAAACAAAAACGTTTTAGCTTCTCTTCTACCTCTTTTCCTCCACCATCTATTACAAACATCTGCACAATCAGAGTCCTACAATTCTTTTAGTATCGTTAACACTCTCTCATGTGTCATTCATCTAACTACCGAATGCAAAACCTACCATTTTGATATTATCTTATATTTTGTATAATTAATACCCACTCAAAAAATTTAAGCCGGTGAAGAGAAAGAATAGTTTTGTATCTTAATATTTCTATTACTTTGTTTGAACGAAAGATGAGTTTCTTATATACCAGACATCACATGAAAGGGCAAGGATAAGCTTGGCTTGACTTCAGAATGGAAGCACTTGGGCAAAACTCTATATACGGAGAATGTTGCAAAGAGCCTGCATTATATGGAAGCAACAAGTATTAGGAGCATTTTAGAAACCTCTACAAGGGCCTACCTTTTAAAGGAAAAAATAAAGAAAAGATGCATGAGAAAAGGTACATGAGACGCAAAAAAATTGTTTGGAAGATGATTGAGAAGTAACAAGTATAAGGAGAATTGTACAACTCCTTTGGAGATACATCTATACCCATATATTACACAATCAAATGTACTAATATTTTAGTATGTTATTTATACGTTTCTAGTACCCATTATATTGTCACACACTCGTATGTAACTCATAACTAGCTCTATCAATTGCAAAGAATCCCACAATTATCTTATTAGGTATAGTTGATTTCTGGTTTCCTATTGTGCGTGTCCGGCAAACCAAGGGACTGTGGGTTGAATGCACCGTTGTTGAGTGTCTGGAATTGGTACTATGGGTCCCAAGAATAAACGCCACAAATCAAGTATGATTGTTACAAGCATGGCTGCCCCCAGGGCATCAATAGCTACACGAGGCAAGTCCCAAGGATCATTGGGCTCCTCATCAATCCTGCACAGGCATGCGAACTTTGCATGAGACATACCAATAGTTTCTGGGAGCTTAAAGATCATTCATCAAATCAAACTATTCAAATGAAAACCTAGTGTCTTCTTTGTTTTCTAGTAACGAAATCTATTTATAAAGATACACACATTTCTGATAAACGCGTATTTAGAGAATATTTCCCAAATACTTTTTATTATGATTCGTGGAATCAAGCTTTTTACCTCATGAACATTGGGAAGCTTACGAGGAAAATAAGGGCATAAAATAAGGAACCAAATTTGTACATAGCCTCCCTGTCCACGAACTCATAATAAGGGAACTGCACATGTTAAGAATCAAAACAGAGAAGGTAAGATAAGTTCAATAAAACGAGAAAAAAAATTAATTAACATTTATTACTCCCTGTCCATACATCGGAAATAGCCAAGGTCTCCAAGTAGGCCATGAAATAGGAAAGAGCTGAAATCCATGCAGCCACAGCAATCTTCTGAATTCGCACAGGAAGATTGGCAGTGAAGTTTCTGAGTCTTCGAAGCGTCAGGTTGGAGAGAACATGATAAAATAAGAAGCAAACATATGCCAGAAAGAATGTTGAGTGTGGAACCTGTAGGCTACAAAGTGTCGGTCAAGACAATTCTCTAGGCAATTTTACGTAAATGACTTAGGATAAACTGTGTATTAGATTATAGTTTTTAACTTACACCATTCATCTTCCATGAAGGGAAGGTGTATGAAGCTCCCAAAACCGTGAAGAAATAATGGGTCCAAAAATAATTCCCAACATAGCTGAAAATTATAAGCCAGAGACTAGCCTGCAACGCAGTGAAACCATCCACTTAATTAATAAATTTCATGTTTTCTCTGAACACACCTCACACACTACCAAGCAGAACTTTCGGATGAATTTGCAAAGACTCACTTTAACCCAATATCTATCATTCCAGTGTAGGGCCCTGTCGACCTGCCAAAAGACCACCCCAAAAAGTCATAACTAAACATTTCACTGGGTACATGCCCACGGTTTGGAACCTCGACATGAAAAAATGGGAATTCGGTTTGGGTCAATTCGAGCACCAAACCATCCTTTTTTTTTTTTTACAATTTCTTTATTTTTTTCTTTTTCATTTTTATGGTTTTCTATGATTTCTTCTTGATTGTTTATAGTTAGGTTTTTTTAAACGATTCTTTAATTATTTTAGTTCAATTTCAATTTCAGTTGCAAAAGTGAAAGAATGGAACTGAATGCTTGGCACTTATGGTTCTAAAACCTTAAAGGAACGAGTTTCATGGTTTCAAACTGGTTTTTTATGGTTCAGTTTCAGTTTGGTTTTGCTTCAAAATCATTCGGTGGTCATGTCAAATATAAAAACCGGTTATTAGCCGTGGCAGAAGCAAGGGGACGAGATCGAAATTGCACCTAATTTTTTCTTTAAAAAATCCATAAACCCTCTAAATTTTTTAATATTATCCCACTAAACAAAAAAAAAAAAAAAAATCATATTAGTTTTGGCTCATATCGAAAATAACTATTACCAATTTAAGACTCTCATTACTTTTATCCTTTTTATTAATCTAATTTTGATAATACAATATTCACACAATATCTATCATTTTACTATTATTCAATTTCTCTCAATTTCTCTTTATTTTTTGAACAATGGTCTCGTCTTTTAAAATTTAAGTTCCAATAAAATATCTAACCATTGCTACATGCATTTTATATTTCCAATAACATATATTATTCTAAATTTTTAGAACTTTTATCACATATTTTTTTTCTTCTCACAAATTTCTTTCTTTTACTTATTTCTTTATAAAAACTATTTACTAAGTTATCAATTTTAATATTTTACATTTTGGATAATTATGTTCTTTTTATATTTACTATATTTTAAATATATATATATATATATATATATATATATATATATCTACATATATATTTTTGTTATTTCTGAAATCCTAGTTCCGCCACCGGTTGTTAGGTTCAGAATTGGATCCCTAAGAAAGGGATATATGTGAAAGAATCTAAAAGAGTTATGGCCAAATAGGGAGTTATTTTTTTTTCTGGGGTTCTTGAATAGAGTCAACTTTAGTATATATATATATAACAAAACAGTAGAGGTTCACCAAAAAAAAAACAGTATAGTAAGAAGTCACCTTTGAAACAAATAGAATAGGTGTCAATAAAGAGGGGACTGCCGACACCAACCCAACAAGCAAGTATTCCAATTCCGTAAAGCTCTGCCAAAAATGATAATGGATTTAAAGCCTCAGAAAATGATGTTGGGTAGAGAGAGAGAGAGAGAGAGAGAGAGAGAGAGAGATTCATATGATATAAAACAGTGCATTAAAATGCTTAAAGACCCAAAAGAAATGTTATGCTTTTTTATACTTTTTTTTTTTTGGCCAAAAAATGCCAAGATTTCTCATTAATGGTTTGAAAAACAGATATTCCAATTATTTGAGATAATGAAATTGTAGCATCTCACCGACCTACCAAGTTCTATAAACGGATGTTAAGAATATTATAGAAAACTTATGAAATTGGCAAATTATATATTATTTGTTCTCATGAGTTAAAAAATGAATTTATTTGTATTGAAAATTTTCACCTGAATTATGAAATTAAAGCTCCTAACCCTGTGTGAGAGAGATTGTTATATGTTCTTCTTAGGTTTCTTAGATCCATGGGAGACATAGAAAGGCATAAAGCTATTAGTATGAAAATTTCATATATCAAATTTGTAGACGTTTACGTTTATATACATTTAATAATCATTAAAAACACACAAAAGTATATAATTTAACGTTTCAAGAAATGATATGAATATGTTTGTGTATGGCAAAAACAGACGAAGGAAGACCTTAAGTTTTCAATCTAATTTGAATCGAATTTATTCAGATTTAATATAATTATTGAATAACAATTATTTTTAAAAAAAGGGTATGAATACTTACTTGTATCAGATAAATTTTCTAATTCAATTGAATTTAAAATAGCAAAGCCATGTAAAAAAGTTCAAAATAGAAGATCTTTGTTATGACATCGAGACTAGTTAAATACCCTGGGAATATGTATTAGGCGCCCCATGTGCCTTGTTCAATTTTTATATTCACTAAACATGTATATGAGAGCAGAAGAATTAACCAAAAATAAAACAAAGTGCTAACGACCATGATCAGTAATCGAAGCGTATTAAGAGAGCCTGAATAGCCCATATAAAACTTAAAATCTTCCTCTATACCTAGAATAATATTACTAAAATAGAAAGTGAGCCTGATCAATCGAATTTAGAATTTAGAATGACTCTGTGTTATTTTAATAAAAAAAAATTACTTTTATCTTAAAAGTTAATGGTTAAAATGAAAATTTCTCAACTAAACTAAAAATTGAATTTGTCTTGATAACACTTAATATGCCAAATAATTCCAAAATCAAAAACCAAATATGTTTGCTCCTATTAGAAAATATGTTGGCTCCGGGTGTCAAGGGTACCTTTCACCTTTCAATGTCTATAAATTTAGAGCTCCGGGTGTCTAAGGGAACCTTTCACTTGTCAACGTCTACAAATTTAGAAGTTTAAATGTCTCCATAGGAGACCTCTTATGGAGAGTTATTTTCTGGCATTCTCCTTAAATTTCTTTTGTCATTTAATAGTTTTAAATTCGTCATAAAAAATCTTACAGATTGCTGAACTCATGAATTTTTTTTTTCCTAAGGTGAATTGCGTTATTTATTTAGCAAAGTTATGTGGTGTAAGCAAAAGATAGCTTTCTTTGAGTGGTTCAATTTAACTATTTTTGATTAATTTACTTCAACTATTAATTACACTGATTAACTAATTTTTAACGAACTATTATATTCAAATTTAGTTCATTAATTATTACATATACATATAAACATAGATATGCCACTAATTTTTTTAAGTGTACATGGTATATTTTATAATTTTATAATTTTGAATTTAACTATAATTAAAGAAAATAAAATATATGTTAAATATTTAAGTTGTGCCGAGTTTTGAGAATGTTTAGCATACCAATAAAGCAAGGCATAATAGTTATTGCTAGCACTAAAAATTTTACTATAGAGAAATAATATTACTGACCACTCTCCATCATTTTTTTCCAAAAAAGGAAAAGAAAGAAAACAGACAGGAACATAAACGAGCTTTTAAGTCAAAAACACAGAAAATGACGAGTTATGAAGGGGTTTCCTGTAGTCTGGAAATGTAATGCATGGCCTGTCAACCAAAAAGATTCGGGGCCAAAGCACATGAACAAAAGTAGAATAGACCAACCTCATAGAGTTTGTAAGGAACAATGATGCCAAGACAGAGGGTAAGCCAAAAAGGGGTGTACAGAAGAAAGAACAATTCTCCCCATCTCTTGCTCTCATTCTGAGCCAACCAAAGACTCGATGAAGCCTTTTGTGCACCTGTGTCACTCATCGAATTAGATAGATATATATATATATATATAGAGAGAGAGAGAGAGAGAGAGAGAGAGAGAGTCTACACTACAAAAAAACACGTTTTTTGCGACGAACTTTAGCGACAAATTTTTTTCGTTTCAATTTTGCGACGAATTTTACGACGACCGGAAATTCGTCGCCAAATTCGTCGCAAAATTTGAAAAAAAAAATTATTTATATATATTTATTAAATAATTAATTAATTTTGCGACGAATTTAGAAATTCGTCGCTAATTTTGCGACAAATTTCGGAATTCGTCACAAAATTTGAAAAAAAAATAAAAAAAAATAAAATATTAATATATATTTATTAAATAATTAATTAATTTTGCGACGAATTCTAAATTCGTCGCTAATTTTGCAACGAATTCTAAATTCGTCGCAAATTTTGCAACGAATTTTCAAATTCGTCGCAAAATTTGAAAAAAAATAAAAAAAAATAAAATATTAATATATATTTTTTATTTTTTATTTTAATATAATTATCACATTTATTATTTTTAATTAATATCTTATATTTTATTTTTATTTTATCTTTTTTAAAAATAGTATTATTATTTTTTTTTATCTTTTATCATTTTATTTTAAACTAATATTTTATTATTTTATAATAAATTGTTATTTTATATTGTTTTATTATTATTAGAAATTTGTGAAGAAAGATAATAAGTAAAAAAAAAAAAAACTTATAACAAATACTAACATTTAGCTTGATGGTTACAGGGTCTTAAACGTTTACAGAAGTGCAAGGGTTCGAACCATGGTGGGAGCAAAATGTAGACATTTTCAAGAATTAAGTGAGGGAGGGCTTGTGGGCGCCGGCTCGGGCGAACATGCGGGCGGATACTGGCTCGGACTGGCTCGGGTGGGCGGGCGGGCGGGTGGGGTTCAGGCGGGAGCGCATTTTTTTTTTCATTGCTAATTTAGCGACGAATTTATATCCGTCGCTAAATTTGAAAAATAATTAAATAAAATAAAATATTAATATATATTTATTAAATAATTAATTAATTTTGCGACGAATTCTGGAATTCGTCGCTAATTTTGCGACGAATTCCGGAATTCGTCGCAAAATTTGAAAAATAATAAAATAAAATATTAATATATATTTATTAAAAAATTAATTAATTTTGCGACGAATTCCGAAAGTCGTCGCAAAATTAGCGACGAATTCCGGAATTCGTTGCTAAATTTGAAAAATAATTAAATAAAATAAAATATTAATATATATTAATTAATTAATTAATTAATTTTGTGACGAATTTTGGAATTCGTCGCTAATTTTGCGACGAATTTAGCGACAAAAAATTATTCGTCGTTAAATTTAGCGACGAATTTCTAATTTTTCGTCGCTAAATTTTTGCGACGCGTTATTAGCGACGAAAAATTTTTCGTCGCTAATTTCGTCTCTAACGTTTTAGCAACGAATTTTTATTAAATTTTTGTCGCTAAATTTGTGGCTAAAAGCTGGTTTTTTTGTAGTGCTATAAAACGCTATTAAAGGCTTATTCATTCAAAATGCTGTACCCATTGCTTTGGTCTGTGTGATTTGTGATAGCAGTAAGTGACTGGAGCGAAGTCCTTTAATAGGGAAGAACTGGGCTTGGCGCTGACCTGGATATTATTTATTATCCTGCTCTAAAATGCGCCGCGGGTGTAGGCATATATAATGGCTCACGTTTTTTAGGAGATTATATATTAACGTATGATAGCTGGAATTATATCGATTAAACTCGTTCTATAATGGTAAAGTGCGAGCAAGTCTTTGGCATACTTTCAAGCCAAGATAAATCATATTAAAAGAAAACCAAAAAAGAAAAGGAAAAATTCTAGGTTAGCTGTTGGCACTTAATGTTGTGGAAATAAGAGAGAGAAATCAAAAGAGAGAGAATTATTTGTATTTTGAAGAAATAGATATTTATACAAATAAGAGATTTATATTTATAGAAAGCGTTAATATTTTTTTAAATATATAATGTATTAACATATTGTGAAATATATATTAACATAACGTTGATATTATGATATATATATATATATATATATATATATGATAACATAATTTAATATATACGGAGATATGTCAATAATGGTATTAAATGGTGACAAAATGGTGACATATGTGAACTTATCTTAACATTTATGTATCATTTTCCTTTTTTTCTTATTTTCTTTATTTTCTCTTCCATAGGAAGTCGGGGCATATATGGTCTAGTGGAATATGGTGATAGATCTTTTAATCAAGTTTTTGAGTTCTACTCGTAGGTTGGGTATGGAAAAAATCCTACATTGAAAGGGTAGCTCACTTAAATAGGTTACTGTAAATCTCGAATCGAATTAATCGGAGTATGATTCTAAATATCGATCGGTATAGTAAAAAAAAATGTATCATTTTCCTTTTTTTCCTTTTTTTCTTTATTTTCTCTTCCATAGGAAGTCAGGGCATATGTTCCTGAGCATAGAATTTAAAGTTAAAATATTTATTCGAAGACCATAAATATTATTTGCAAGAATCGTGGGGAAAAAATGGAAAAACTTATTGTTAATGAATGCCCATAATCAATACACGACCCAAAACTCTAATATCTGCATCAAGAACACTGAATTTCAGGTCAGATCATAGATTCATGGCCAACCCTCGAGGGGGCATTTATTGAATTAAGTATGAGAAAATGATTTAGAGGTTATAATTTTTATATCACCAGTTCAAACCTCGAGGGATTAGAAAATTTTGAAGCACGAAACGCGAGATCGAGGATTATCGTTAATTTAAGTGTATAATAAGGGAAGTTTAATTACATTACACAAAGTATAGGTGTGAAATCGTAAGTTGCTTAATTGTAAATTCATATTCAAGATTTATATTATTTGATGTGTGAAATGAATTTATTAGAAAGACATGAAGCATACAATAACCCATATATTATATATTTAATAGTAGCCTGGAATGAGGTATAAAGTTATAGTTTAAATGGTATGGTGCAGATTCTGTATGCCTACCATATCACAGGGGGATTGGTTCAGAGAGAGACAGATAGAGAGAGAAAGAGAGAGAGAGAGATCAAGCCACCTTTATTTGTTCCAAATTGGATATTATGTTTCCCCATTGGATTTCATTAATTTCATCTTACACCTATTTCGTAATATTTGAGAAATTTGTTGAATTATTTTGAAACTACACTAAAAAAATCAAATTATTTTTTATTTTATTTTCCTGCCTGCCGCAATTTTCCTGAAGTGCATTTGGATGGAATGGAACTTCTAATTTGAGCATTCAAAGCAAGGACAAGCAAATTTTTTTTGCCTAATTCCAATGTTTTTCTTATTTTTAAAATTGATTAATATGGAGTTACACAATTTTTCCATGAAACAAGAGCCATTGTTCATTTCGTCAAAATCTATCCATTTTTACTGAAAAAATAAAAACAAATTAAAAGAATCACAAGATTTTTATCGTTGAGGTGTAGTTTTATAATAACGTTTTGTTTATAAATTATGTATATATTATAATTAAGTCAATTTCGAATTCAATTCGATTGAATTCAATTGAGATTGAATTATTAAAAGATAAAACACTTTTACTATATATTTTTTACACATAAAGTTTAAATTTAAAATTTTATTTAATAGATATCAATACAAAACTGTTATACTAATATAAGACATGGAGTAAATAATACTAAATCATGTGTAATGAGTTATTTTTAACATTGAATCACGAGTTCCACAATGTTGGAATTTATTCTATTTTTTGTAATATTTGGGTGTGTCAGAGGTGGAGAAGAGCGTAGATGGACAAAGCGGTACATAAACCGAACCTTTGTGATTCTTTTCTCCAACCATACTCACACAATCAACTTGCATGGTTCAAACTTTTCTCGTGTCATAAGTATCTTTGCATTTCTTCATTCATCCCTAGTTTTCTTCATCACGGGTTACTCTTTATGTTATTTGTTGGGTACGGTTTACATCTCTCTTTGTGCCATTGATGTATTATGTAATTGCCAAGAGTTTAATTACATTATGTAGAGCAACCCATAAGGCCATGCTCCAACAAGAGGCCTTTGTAACCTCCAAATGGCATAATTTGAGGAGACTTTTACCTTAAATATTCAAAAATAATATAAATATATGCAATAATGTGACACAATACACTATGCTCTAATGGGAGGCCCTTGTGGCCAGGCCTCTAATCCTAAGCGAAACTACATTCTTCCTGATGATACATAATCCAACGGTCTATTACCATAAAACTAAAAAACTATCAAACCCATTAAACCGTAGTCATAAGGTCCACAAACGATCGAGTATGCTCTTGGTTGGATGGCCTCTTAGCCAACACTTTTGCTTATTTCTCTCTGTCATCCCAGCTAAACCCTCAAGTAAGCTACTCACTTAAGCTACTGATTCACCTCTCTATCTAACTCTCTCGACTATTGCTAAATAGCCTTTCTACAAACGATGCTTGTTGAGCAAATCAAGATCACGATTATTTAAGATTTAAATCTCTCCCAATTTCCGAAATAATCTTTCCCAATAAAGAAAGGAGTTTTTGCAATCTCTCCTAATAAAGTAGAGATTTTCTATAGCAACCTGAATTTCTCTTAATCAACAGAATTCTAAATCTACTAAAGATCTTTTACCAAAGTACATGTAATTTTGGAAGATTCCTAGCGGCCTCTCTATAAGAAAGTTAGAACTTCTACACCCTCCAATAGAGACTTGTCATACAAGCACATGCGATATATATTGAGCAGAGTCAGCCCATAAAAAGTACGAAATACTCTTTGCTCTACACTAATCACATAGAAACTATATAGGGTATACTCCGACTCTCACAATCTTACATTCCCTCATTAATCTTTCTGACTTAAGTGTTTGAATTTCCTCTGCCAAAGCCAACTTTGGTAGGTTTTTGCAGTTTTCTAATTCAAGAAGATTCATCAATCACATTCCCACCGAGTTTCTATTCAAGTCAAAAGACCAACATACTGTGGAATCAAAGTTGAGCTCAACAGATTAGTGTCGTCTGTGGGAATAACTGATTGACCAACCTAGAAAATTTATGCCCTCTCTTAATCTCTCTCTCTCTCTCTCTCTCTCTCTCTCTCTCTCTCTCTCTCTCTCACACACACATTACCATACCACCAAAAAGAAAGAACAGAGATAACGTCTCCAAAGTAACATCCAAGGCAAGAGGACAGACATCCAACCTCGCAGATTTTCTTCCACCAGCGCCTACGGCCATCCAGCCAAATACCTCAATTGTTCACAACCAACACTAGGCAAAACCATCCTCGCATAGAGATTCCCAAATGGAAAAGCTGGAATCCTGGATAAAAGGGATGATCAAACAACTAGAAGAGATCAATCGTGCCCTCAGACAGGAAGTTTCATCTTCTTCCAGAAAGTAGGAGCGCTCACATCTATGCAAGCTCTAGCATCGTAGACGTCCAAAGCCCTCGATGACTTGTCGTCAAGAACTAGAAGATTTGAAAAGGCAAATTGAAGACCTCATAGTCACCGAACTTAAATGGGCCAGTGTAGGACAGGATGACACTAGCCAATATATCTCCATTCCATCACTATTTGATGCCAGGATAACCGTCGAGCTAATACCATAGGATGTTCTCCTTCTCCCCTATGGAGATGTATGACAGTGCCTCCGATCGATGAAACCATGTGGCCTATTTTGTAACAATTGTGATTTTGAGAGACATATCGGACACCACCTTATGCAAACATTTCTCTATGACTCTGAAGGGTAACACATTGATATAGTTCAACTCTCTTATGCCATTTAGCATCAAAGACTTCTCGCAACTCAAACAATGATTCAAAACCCACCTCATCATCAGCCGAGGACCAAAGAGAAAGTCTACCTCCCCGATATCCCTGCAACATAGAAATAATGAACTTTGAAAAGACTTCCTTAACAAGATTAAAATCGAGATGATGAAAGTCTCGAGATTAGATCATTTCATTGCTTTGACAGCGTTACTTATTGGATTATAGCTTTTGGGAATGAAGACGTCTATCACGAAGAACCATCCTTTTTTCCATTCATGAATTCTATGTCAGGGCTGAAAAGTATATCACGGTGGAAAAAGCTAAGGCGTTCAACAAACGCCAAGGCGAGTAAGGAAAGAACGAACACAACCAACCGCTACTACGCCAGCCCTCACCAAAAAGAAGTCGAGCAAGGTCTCTACCGCCCTGAAGGTTCACAAACTATACTTCTCTAACTAACACCCTCAGCCAGATCTTGATGGAAATTAGGAATAAACCCTATATTAACTAGCCTTCACTCTCAAGGGGGAGATGATTCAAAGAGGGACAAAACCCAATATTATAACTTCCATGAGGAGTACGACGACACGATGGATAAATACCAAAGACTGAAGAACAAGCTCAAGGCCTTGGTCAAAGACAAAGACTCCAAAGATTTGTCGATATACAACAATACGGGAACATCTCAAGATGACTGAGAGAACAAGGTCGGCCCAAGGCAACCATCGAGAGCCCATAGAGCCACCAGTCACAAGTGCCATTTGGAACTAGCCCGAAGGAGTCTTCTTTCAGGTATGTAGAGGAGAACTTGTACCACACTACCCGTTGACACCCTCTATTCTCGCCAACCTCCTTGTACCCAAGGGTCTAGCTAACCAAGGGCATAGCACGCAATATTTCATCGATCTTTGGTGTTCCAAAAGGTCGCGACACCCACCTCCAATGAAGTTCTCACAACCTATGCTCAGAGGGGGCAGAAGAGAAAGAAACCAATGATCGACTTTGATAACGACGAACTTGTATAGACAGATTTAGGATGACACGACTCTCTAATCATCATTGCCAAGATAGGCCAATACACAATCAAGAGAATTTTTGTCGATGAAGGTACAAGTTGTGATATTCTCTACTGGGATGCATTTCGACAAATAAGCCTCAACCATGCAGATCTCCAACCCCACACTGAACATTTGAAAGGACTCTTATACCCTGAGGGCACCATCTTACTTCCAGTGACTTTGAGTACATCGCCTAACCACACCACCACCACTGTCATATTTAATGTAGTCAAGCTGATGTCTCCTTACAACATTTTCTTGGGCCACCCTAGCTTGGATGATCATGAAGCATTGCCAAGCACCTGGCATTTGAAGATTAAATTCAGAACAATTCTCGACATTAGAGTGCTCAATTGTGATCCAGATCTTTTGAAAACCTCAATCTAGAAATCTCTGTTTGCCGTTTATTCTTACTCTATCCATTCTATAAGCATTTTCATCTGGATATCTCAATTTGGAATTTTTCAATATAATGATATATTTATTCCCTATGCATTCTACTTTTTCTCTATAATATTTTGATTAGCAGTGAGAACCAGTCCCCTACACCTAGAACGTTATAGTTCATGCAAACTCTCCCTTACATGGGTACCCTCTTGACTCTACGCCTCTCAACATGCTAATATATGGGATAGAACTCCCGAGTGGGTGGTTCACACATTCTCTTGACTCCGTATTGCACATGGGTTCTACACTCATCCTATCACCAATCCACTGGATACAACTCTCGAGACGGTAGCTTTCACATTCTTTTGGCTTCTCACAGCACATGGGTTTCGTACCCTGTTGATCGCCAATACACAGGATACAACTCCCAAGTGGATAACTCTCACAATCTCTTGGCTCTACACCATCCATGAGCTTCGCACCCATACTCTGGATTCTACATTTTATTGTATTCATTCAATCCTATGGCTTAATCTCTTAGCTCCATACCACGTATGGGTACTCTTTCGATTATTCCTTTAGTTGCGTGCGTTATACGGATACTACGCTTCACAAGTGTTATCTCCCTTGACTACCATACGATTACAAATAGAGCAACAATTGAGCTATTCCACTATCTACATGATCGAAATAGCTAAAGGAAAAAAGGCGAACCCAAGGAAAACCCCTGTTTCATTTATTTCGATATAGAATTACGACCAAGCAAGGAGGTTTATCTAAAATCCAGGGGGTAAGATACATTAAGAGAAATAAGCTAAAGAAGAAAAATACAATAAGAGATTGAAGTCATGAAGAATGAGGTAGAGGAGGAGAAAGAGATGTCAATTGGAAAAGTCTAAAGTAGGCACGCAGAGTAGCAATGTGGAAGCTTCCACCAACCGGGTCTCTTGAAGATCACCCTGAGAAGCCACAACAAGGCTAGGCCTAAAACTCTAGAGCCAGTACCAACAGTCATAGTACCCTCGAGTCCTACCTAACAAAGTGACTCTTCAGCCCAGCACAACTTATCAAAAAGCTCCTACTAAATACAGTCATGAGCTTTTGCGTCCCTCACAATCTTTTCTCCAAACCTGGCTAGTTTCTCCTCCAAGTTAACACGAAACTCCTTGGTTACCTACAGCTTTGCCTCATCCACTCTCACTTCGACCTCCAGTCTCTTGTAATCCCTGAGAGCTGCTCACATTGTTGCACTACGAACTCTAGGTTAGCCTTAAGAACCTCTATCTTCTTTTCTTTCTTACTTGACAGAGCATGTACTGCCTTTCCTCTTAGACTTCCCTCTCTTTTTGGGCCAAGGCAGCTTGGATTTGAGAGATCACCCCGTCCCTTTGGCCTAACAAGTGCTCTAGATACCCTACCACCTAGTCCCACCTTAATCTTTGGAACTTAGCCATAGCAATAGTCTGCACAAGTCATATTAACTTACACAACTAAAGTTGAAACACTAAACTAACAAACACTCTAAGAGAAAAGACTTACCTAAATTATGAGAGACATTATGGCTTCATCGCCTTGCTCCGTAGATAGGCCATTCAAATCCAATTCAGAGTGATGATAGTATAGCTTATCAGCAAACCTCCTCGTATTGATGACTTCGATGTAACTAAAACGATTATTGTCGTAACTCATCATTAGTTCCTCTTTCCTTTATGTGCTTTGTTCGATTAAAGGACCTAACAAAAACAAGGGAGAAAAGGAGTTATTTGGCTTGGCATGACTTTTTTGCCCTTTCGAACATATAAATGCTCCAAAATGGCATCGGATGGTCCTACCCCAACTCCTGGCTTTCTCTTCTCCTTACCAACAGTTGACTCAATGGAACCACCTCCTTAAAATCACTAGGAGCCTGCCTCTCGGTGTTCCCTCCTTCAATACTGCCAGGAGCCAATGCTAGTATCTAAGCCCCTTCCTCCCTTGATGACTCCACCTCCTTACTGCTAGGGCTCGAGATATCCACCTTCCTCCTCTTCCCCTTCAAGACATCTCAGGAATAGTACTCCATACTGCAACCTTTACTTTGACATGGATTCCCCCTCCTGGACACCTTTCGCATCTTTGCCCCTCATCAATTTAGCAGTGATCACCTTCATGATGTCATTACCATCAACGAAGGTAATGATCTCTGATAACCTCATTGCACTTTTCTTCACCAAAAGGGGTCTTTAGACCTGCAACTTCTCACCTAACAATAAACCAACTAATTTTAGCAATTCATTATGAAGGAGGGTATCAATATGAATGGCCCTCTTCTTTGTCAAACAGAAAGCATCCGTCAAATGAACAAAGCCATAGTGCCAAGAAAGGCCCAGAACCCTCAATCCCACAGCAAGCTCACCACTAGCCTCCGACAGTGCTGACATAAGATTCTTATTCCCAAACTCTATAAAAAGGAACTTCTTCATCCAACTCTTGTCATACTCTCCTTGTAGACAAAACCAACCCTCAGTGAAGCTCTTAGAAGCAAATCTTTTCAAACAGAAAATAGAACAAAGAATTTTAAAATTGAAGTCTAGATGACAAAAACTCAACAGATTCACCACTGCCAGAATCAACCGCCAGGCATTGGGAATTTGTAAGGTCAGAAATATATTCTAACCCCTCAATATCTTAGTCAGAACACTCAAAAAGACATCCTTAGACCATACTTAATATACTCCATATACATGGGAAGAGAAGTCTCATATACCATGTTCACCGTTTCGTCTTCCAAAACCAACCATAAATAAAAATCATCTCCCAAAACCATAGTTTTCACCACTTCATTCAACTCCTTGCTCATCATCACACTATTAATCTTGTTAATCTTCACCATTTCTGTTATCACAAAAATCTTCAATGCCCTAAATTTTCAAATTCCTTCTCTCAACAAAGTGAATTATAAAAAGTGTAAACACTTCAATATTGGTAACCAATTACAAAGTAGATGATAAGAAACGTGTTGGAGAAGATTTACGAAAATGGAAGCGGCATGTCTCGCATTTAATGATTTACTTTCGCGTCATTCCCACTTCACTAAAATAGCCTTGTTCATCAATTATTCTCTACTCCTAATGCCCCTGTTTCGAAACAATATTAGGAGTGGGGGACAAATGATTGCATATGGTAAAACGGCTCATTACCATAAAGCCTGAAAGTTACAAAGCCCATTAAACCATAGCCACAAGGTCCATAAATGATTAAGTATACTCTTAGTTGGATGCCTTCTCAGCCAGTCACTTTCGTTTATATCTCCCGGCCATCCTTGCTAGGCCCTCGAGTAAGCTAGTCACTTAAGCTGCTTACTCACCTCTCAGTATAACTCTCTCGGCTATTGCTAAATAGCCTTCCAGTGGACAACGCTTGTCGAGTGAATCAAGATCACAATCACTTAAAATCTAAACCTCCCCCAGTTCCAGAAGTAATCTTTCCTGATAAGAAAAAGAATCTTCACGATCTCTCCCAATAAAATAGCGAATGTCCGTGACAATTTGAATTTTTCTTAATCAACAGAATTCTAAATTTATTAAAGATCTTTTGTCATAGTCCTTATAATTTTGGAAGATCCCTAGCGATTTTTATACAAAAAAACTAGGGTTTCTACACTGTTCAACAAAGACTTGTCATACATACACATACTATATATATTGTGCAGAAGTAGTCCATGAAAGGTACGGAATATTGTTTACTCTACACTTATCACACAAAAACTACAACGGGCATATCCTAGCTCTCTTAGTCTTACATGCTCTCGTTACTCTTTTTGATTTGAACGTTGGAACTTCCTCCACCGAAACCACCTCTAGTGGGTTTTTGCAAGTTTCTTGTTCAAGAAGATTCAGCAGTCACATTCCCACCAGGTTTCCATTCAAGACAGAAGGACAATATACCTATGGAGTCAAAACTGGCTTCAACACTCCCTTTTGAAAATTCTCTCTCAATTCTTGCTTTTTTTTTTCACTTTTCTAATGCTTATTGCACAAATTGCAAGCCGTCCCTCTTTCATCACTTGGTAAAGAAACAACGTTCTCTCTCACTCTCTATGTATATAAGGGAGGCTCGAACTCAAGACCTTTAAGGGGAGGAGGTTAATGTTAGTTGAACTATAACTCATTGGTCCCTATCTCTCACAATCCAATTTTATCCGCTTATCTTCTAATTTTAACGGAGAGTCATGAAAGTCCTATCAAAATGGAGTATTTTATTAAAAAAATTAATTATTCGGTTAGCTATTTTGGAAATAAAAGCTCTTTAATGAAAATTTGATGTCATTAAAGATGTCGGATAGAATTCAAATTTTTGTCAATGTCAGGATTCATTTCTTGGGTCTAGATGTTTATAATATAGTAGATGACTGACAATCTAGTTTCCATTCATACTTGTCAAATTTGGTGGGCATGAAATCTAAGTCTGATAACTTGTCTTTTTCATTTATAAGGGACCCAATATTTAAGGCTAGGGTCTAGCGATTGGTGCCCTAACCAAGACAACCGTCTACACTCTTAATGATCCAAAAAATTTAGGTTCAAATTTGAATCAAACTCAAAAATTAGAAATTACCCTAAATTTAAAATTTTATTGATCTTTTAAAAATTTTTGTTTAAGTTTTTGATTATATGATTTGATGGTTTGTGCCATTGTGAAATTTTCATTTATGTATCTCTTTTTGTTCCATTGTGACTATCTAGTATGAAAATTGATATGTCATGAAAGGTGTTGGATAGAATTCAAATTTGATGTCTTCTTCCCGCTGTGCCATTGGGCACAAAGACACAACCAACTCTTTAATGAAAATTAGATATGTCATGAATGGATAGAATTCAAAATTTTGTCAATGTCAGGAGTCATTTCTTGGGTCTAGCTGTTTATAAGATATTAGATGAGTGATTATCTGGTATCCATGCATAATTGTCATATTTGGTGGGCATGGAATAACTAGTTTTTTTCTCTTATGAGGGATAGTGACATGTTAAATCCCCAATCGTTTGATTGGATATACAATAATTAAATTCTATCCATTCTAATATCTCATAAAATAGTTTACATATAATATTCTATTTTGAAAATTAGTCTCAAAACTTAAAACTCTTTGTACACATGAAGAGCTACCATTACCATATTTTGTTAATGCATCATCAATAATACCTTATTTTTCTAATTTCTGTGACCATGTTTGAAGAGTATGAACAAATTCATAGAACATGAAACGAAAATTTGTCAAACAAGATCAAATTATAATCAAAACATACAAAATAAAAATAAAGTAAGAAATATCTCAATAAAATTTTCAACTTTTCTCAAAATAATTGTTTTATCAGTTACACTTCTAGATAAATATATATATGTAGATATAATTTTGTTCCATATTACCAAAGGTGACCTCTTACAAAGTATCATTTACATCTACATTCAGTCATTTGTCTATAGCTACTCGTGGTACTTTTTCAAATATTTGTATAATTTTTATGCCTTTTAGTTTCTCTCTACCTTAGAACATGATATAACTAAATCAACAAATAATTAGCCGAATACAAATATAAATGTGAAGATTTCTCTTAAAATAAAATAAAAAATATATTTTAACTAACAATAAGTCTGAAGATATGCAATTTAATAAAAATTTGATGAATACATATAGAGTCAACAAGTTATTAATCATCGTACAAATGTTCAGTTATATGATCCCGAATTTAAGTTGAATTAGAATTTCTATCTAATGTTCTCATTTAGTGACTAAGTAGGAGGTAAGCATTCACCACAATACAACATGCAATCATTTGAAGATGCATTTATTTTAATTGTGCACCAATTTTGCCCTACTTTTACTCTAATATAAATTAGCTTTCCCATAATTTTACCCTAACATAAATTGATTTTGTCCTAATGTGCCCTAAGTATGCCTTAATTTTGACCTAATGTTACCATAGTATAAATTAAGTTAACCTTAGTTGTCCTAATTTTGTCCGAATGTTATTCTATTATAAATGAATTTTTTCCCTATTTTTACCCTAATATAATTTAATTTGTCCCTAATTATACCCTAACTTTATCCTAATATAAATTAGTTTTATGCTAATTGTGTCCTAATTTTACTCTAATATAAATTAATTTTACCCTAATTGTTTCCTCATTTTTGCCCTAATTTTATTATAATATAAATTAATTTTACTCTAATTATACCTTAATTTTGTCATAATGTTAGAATAATAAAAATTAACTTTCCCCTAGTTTAACCCTATTATGCCATAATTTTTCCCTAAATTTTTTCCCTAATCTTGCCCTAATCATATTTTTGTGCCAAAATTTATTTATTAATACTCTAACAACATTATCAACGCATTCAGATTCATGCAAAAGGGATGAATTCACCTATGGAGGGGATAAAAGTGGCAATGAACGGTCAGGAAGCAAGAGGCGAGCAATGAGAGTAAGGAAGTAGGTGACGACGAAAGAGAACAACCTCCAACAGCTTTCTTTGATGGCGGAGTAGCAACAACAGCAACTTTCTTCAATGACAAACCCTACAGCTGCAGCGGAGGCAAATGGAGGAGAAAGAGAGAGAAAAGAGAGAATAAAGGATAGAAAAGAAGAGATTTGTTCGTAGGTGTTAAAAGGGTTTTCCAACCTTTGGTTTTGAAAACATTAGCAAACAGTGAGGATGCCGAAATTTTCACAAATAAAAATGTTGACATCCTTACAGCAGAAAGGGCAATGTTTTTAAATAAAAATGTCGCACTTTCACACGGCTAAGGGAATGCACGACATTTTCGAGAGAAAATGTCGAGCTTCCCCCCCTTCTCCCTGGTGTTTCTCTCTTTTGTCCCCCTAGTCCCTCTCTATCCTTTCCCAACATTCAAACGTCAAGGAACGATATTTCACACAAAAACTCTCTCTATTTTCTCTGTACTCTTTCTTGATGTTTCGAGTTAACATTGACGACATTCAAAGAAAAATGTCAGAAAAACTCAAAAACTTTGTCGTCGTTTAATGCTGAAATATCGGCAAAACTTCCTATCAGTGCTCATTTTTATGTGCCAATGACTTTTTCCGACATTTATGTCACTGAATGTCACCAAAAAGTCCTTTTGTCACCCTTTTTTTTTAAAGAAAATGTCATTAAAAGAAAAATATTGGCAAATCATTCTTAAAACGTCACGAAAAAATGTGGAGAAAGACTAAAACATGTGGACATTAGATGACGCTGTGAAGATTGAGGCAGAGCAATTAAATGACTCTGCGAACTTCATCCTCTATTTTTTTTTTTTTTTAACAAGATGCAATCAAACGGATTTGAATCGGGAAAGGGAGGATAGAAGTGGGGAGACTCTACCGCTTGAACTGTCCCTTTACAAGTGGGCATTCGAAATATAAAATATTTTTTATCAATTTCAAAAATTATTGGAAATTGGTGTCCCATATTTTAAAAAATTACTGAAAGTTCACCAAAATTTCAGACCTGCTTAGCATTATCAGATGAGGTTTCACTTAAGATATGTAAAATTAACCAAGCTTATATTATGGATATAACCTTTTCTTTCTTTTTCTTTTCCATTTTCCTTATTCTATTTTATTTTTATTAAAGATTGGGAAGTAATATAAGAATATTAATCCTAATATTTCATTATTTCAATTAAATATGATAATAAGCTGGATTTATATAAAAAAAACACACATTACAAATATGAAAATAAATATTATAAATAAAGAAAGTCAAATATTATCAAAATCGAATCAATAATTGATCTTATTTTAACATTAATATTTTTTAAATATTTCCAAAATATATGATACAACGATGACAACTACATAAGCGTTGATCTCAAATTTTAAAATCGACAATTTGAGAGACAAATATAGAAGAGTAAAAAAATATATAAAATTAAAATTTGAAAATAAAAATAAAGAAGATAACACTAAAAATAAAAAATAAAAAATAAAAAATAAAAAGAGAAATAAAAATAAACCATTCACAGAAAATTAAAATAATAAGAGAGATGATTTAATTATTTCAAATTCTCTTACAACACTCAATTTTATCTAAAATCATATCATCAATTAAACTATTAACACTCGTATCATTATGAATAACTTGCATTTAGTGTTTCGACGATCTATTCCAATGTTTAAAGTCTCGTTCCTCCTAACTCATGCGTTTTTGGATCTTTGTTGTATATATCCAAACCACTTTAGTCGATACTCTTGTATTTTATTCATAATTGAATTCATTCTTAATTTAGTATATATATTTTCATTTCTAATATCAAAATATATGATATTTTTTCATATTCCCCTCAAATTCAATGTTATATAATTAGAATTATTTAAATTTGAAATAAACAATAAGTGTATACTAACATGGTTAAAACGTGTTTTGTAATGATGAAAACAATTTTTTTAAGAACAGACTAGCGATCTTCTGAAAGCACATGCAAGTACATAAATGGTTGTGTTGAACTCTAATTATAACCCATATTGAAAAACAACTTTTTTCGGAACGAACCAAAGGTCTTCTGAAGGCATGTGTGGGTGAGTAAGTGGTTGTCTGGAACTCTGACTGTCTATGTTGATGAACAATTTTTTCAGAATGGACATCTTTTAGAGGCGCATGAATGGTCGTGTTGGCGGCACATATTCTAGACATGTCATCTTAATTTTGTTAGAATATATTATAGAATATTTTAATATATATGGTTCTGATATTATATTAAAAAAATTTAGAAGCAATAAAAATATGAACCATGATACTTCATTGTTTCAACTAAATATTATAATAAGTTAGATTTATATAGAAAATTTATTATTACAAATATAAAAATAAATATTATAAATAAAGAAAATTAAATTAATAAATGATTTGATTTTAATATATAATATTTTTAATATTTTTTAACAATTTTTATTTGACTACCTTGACAGTGGAATTGCTATTGGGAACCTGCAACGCACGACCATGGATGGAGGTGCCATAAATCTCACTGACCTTTTCTTTCCCTGTTCTTGATGAATTCCTACTTGAAGTACCGGAAAATCTTTTACTCCAGCTTTTGAATCCATCAGAAGTCATTCCAAACACAGTTATAGAGTATACGTAAGTGTTCAGTCCCACCTTTTTCTTTCTTAATAATTGAGGATTAGTTACATAAAAAATGTAATATAAAGCTTTAAGTATACGTAAGTGTTCAGTCCTTCTCTCAAGACTGGGGCCGTGTAGTGTAAAAGAGAGAGAAAGAGAGGAACTGTGTAGGAGATTGGGGAGAGAGAGAGAGAGTATGGGTTAGGAATTGGGAGAGAAGAGAGAGAAAGAGAAAGGAAGGAAACAGAAAGTGTTTTTCCTTTTTTCCCTATAAGAGAGAGGACAAAGAGAAAAGGGGGAGGAGACAGAGAATAAGGGGAGGAGACAGAGAATAACACTGCATGTCACGTAAGCTGACTTGATGATGTGTCATGCCACGTCAGCATCTTCTCTGACGTGGCATCAATCCAACAGTTTCTTGCTGACGTGTTTGTCATCAATCCAACAATTTCTTGCTGACGTGTCATATGACACGCCAGCAACTCCTTACCAAGCAGCATCCACATCATCGATCGCATTCATCCAGATTGGTATATAACGAACAGTTTGACGCAGTTACTAACAGAATGATTAACAAATTATGATTTTTAAAGTTTAGATTTTAATTCATAATGTTTTAAAATTTAATAACTAATTTGGGAATTTGGGATAAAGTTTAAGTACTTTATAAGCAATTATCTCAAAAAGGGTTTTGAAGTCGAAAATGTGTAGCTTGTCAAATTCATGTTAAATGTATCAGATAAATAATTTATTCATCTCCATCACATCACAAATGTATTTAAATGATGTATTCAAATATGTCGAAAGTCACCGTCTGTAGGTTGCCAAAATCTACCGCCGTGTCAACTCCATCAGAGGAAATTGATGCCAGGGAAGATCAATAGGTCATCGGAAAATTCAAATCAAGAGTCTGATTAAATTATTTGTGACAGTAAGAGATTAATTTTTAAAAATACCGATCGTCCGTCTCTATCACTGATTCTTAAAATTTCCAAAATTCGCCGCTACCGACAACTGTTGTGTGCCACAATCTTTCCAAAAATCTCGTCCACGTGCTACAACGACAAAATTGGATTTCATCACTATTTGCAAACTGCACTTCCGAATCCTCCTCCTTGCAGTAGTAAATAGCTGGTTTTCGACAGGCTTAGCAACCCTAGTCAGTGGGCCGCTATGTAGGCAGCGGCGGTATTCTGGCGACAGAATATGGCGGCTGCGAGAGTTTTGTAAGTTTCACCTTAGGGAGAAAAAAAAGAGTTGGTCCGTTTAATCCGATTTCCGATCTACCTGAATTTTGATCGATTTTTTTAAATAAGAAACTCAGACCAGCAACTGGTTCATTCCCAGTTGGACCGACCTTACTATAAAAATGTATATATTTGGAAGTTTCAGGTGGGGAATGACCACACCCAATTTGATGCACGTAGTTAATCTGGTACAATCATAGGTTATTACCAATTTGAAATATTAAGTTATTATGACTTAGTTTAATGTATTTTTTATTTATAATAATACTTTAATAAAAAACTTAATTAAAATCTAAATTTTGTAAATAAAATCTAAACTTTTTATAAAATAAAGATTATTATTATATTAATAATCTTTTACCATAGAAAAAATCTAAACCTAAGTTTAAGCAACCACAAATTCTCCAACTCTTGTCTTCAATTCTTATAAAAACATTAATATTTATTAAAATATTAAAAATATTTTTGTTTTACAAAAGTAAAAATGGTAAAATGATATTTTGTCAATCCGCATCGCGAAGAACTAAAGGCTCCGTGTCTACGAAATATTAATTTATAAAATTAAAAGCATGGGAGATGCAATAGAATTGAAAATAATCATAATCCAATTTAAAATTTTGTTTGGCCAAATGTTTTTTATTTTAAATTTTAATGTTATATTTATCAAGGACAAATTATATTGCACTCTTTCTACACATGTTAATCTATGAATTCATGATTTTTTTTTTTTTTTGGCTAAGGTTTATTGCTTATTAAGGTGTTTAGTTAGTAGTCTCTCATGAGTGAAGTGTTAATGGTATATCCAAACTAAATGTGTCCAAATATAAAATAATTAATAATCATGTGATGGCCTGGCATATACAATATCGTCACTTTGATGATACGACAATTTTAAGTTGGAAAGTAATCTGATGCGGCACATGTTTTTTTTTTTTTTTTTATTTTGCCTTTGTACTTGGTCAATCACTTGATGTCCAAAAATTCATCCCGACTAATGTAGATTGATTCTATTAAAATCCCTCTTAAAAGAATAGGAGTCTCCCAATATAATCAACTTTATGTCCAAATCATGACTTAAATTCATGACTTAAGAGATACAATAATCTACCTATTATGTCAACTATTCATTCATCGGCACATGCTATGTTAGCATGTTATTTCACATGCTTTAGCACGTTATGAATTTAACTCATATGTTAAGTCATATCAACTCAATACTTAAAAATCGCACAGACTCCATTAGTGACAAAATGATTTAATCATAACATTTTTTTAATTTTGAATTTTTAATGAGAGCTTTAATAATATTTTTATCGTACTCTCAAAAAAACAGGACACATGATCCTGATTCCTCCTCATTCACGAGGGACATGATCTTGAGTCCTGATTCTTTCAACCAGGACCCTTTGCTTTGGTGCCCCTATTTGCGTGACACACCGGCTTCTTTTCTACTACGCAATAAATCCCTTGTTTTTTCCTATTATTAATATTTAAAATTATATTTTAATTAACCTGATTTAAATATTCATAAAAAATTATTTAAAAAATAATTTTTCTATCATAATTTTTTTATTTTTAAATTTTAAATTCAAAATTTAATTAACAAATTTAATATTTTATCCTACTAATTTTACGATACAATAAGCCCATTTGTCACCAAGATCCCAATCTAATTCCGGCCCTAAAAAAATCGCTTCACAACTCCACTTGACATACGCCGCCACAGCCAATATTTGCTGCACACCCGCCAACCCATTAGCCTTTTGAATCGCGGGTTAAGCCTCCAGCAGCTGCATAGTTGCCCGTAAAGGAAAAAAAATGGACATAATGCATCTAGTTACTTCAAATTCACCTTTTTTTTAAATCAACTAAGATAAGAAAAATCAACAAGGACATTTTCTTAGGAACCCATTGTTGTTTCAACGTAACAATTCTTGCTCATAAGTATTTCAAAAGGAAAAAAATGAAGTATAATAAATTCAAGAAAATCCTATAATTTCACAAACTAATTGGTTGTTACTCTATTTGACTAGATATGAATGTTTAAGTCTAGGTATGTTTACCGTCAAGGCTTCTGCAGTGCAATCGGAGACTTGCCAACCAGGATCGCGATCAGAGAAAGACCAAGCACCTTTAGACATGTCACGAAGCATGCTTTGGAAGTTGCCAGCGGGATTTGTTTGGATCTTCATCATATATTTGATCATTTAAAATAAAAAATAATTAACACACCTTGATACATGATTTGTGCATGATTTATAAATGTAATAGTTGAATCAAAATTGAAGTACAAAAAAGTGGGTCCGGAAGGGAACAGTATACAAACCTGCAACTATGGCCTTCTTAAGGGTATTCATCTACAAGGTTACCCGCAACTATGGCTTGAACAGCGAAGGTAGTGTCCCATAATTGGCTACCAAAAGTCTGCGTTTTAAGCACATAAAAATAAATTAAGTAATACATAGGAAATGCTATCATCATGGTTATTTCAGCCCCAGCTTTCTTTGAAGTCGAATATGGCAGTGAAAATCTTTTGTTGCACGTCTTCTCTTGACCAAGGTCGTCTCATTTCAGCCTTGACTTGCTCTAGACCAGACAAGACATTGTCTAAGTAGTCAAATTTTGTGTTGCATACCTTTTTATATAGTAACCTACATGTACCATGTCTCCTAAGGGAATGAGTGACAAAATAACCTTGGTAAATAGAATAATCTTATATATATATTGTGAAACATGGGAAGAAAATTGAAATTAACCATCTTTTAGTAATAGGACCTCAACTTTCGTTCCATCCTCAGCAAGCGACAAGAAATCGGGTAATGTAGCAAGGAGAAACTTAAATGCATCTGAATTTGGTTCTTCAGCCCGACATGCAATATCCCTAGTAGCCTCATCCTCGTAATGTATGTGCATCATTGCTTTCTCAAGGGCTCTCTCTCAGCCTCGAGAATGGCCAGCGTGCTAGAAGGGGCTCACCAATGTGATGAAAAGTGTCCCAAAGCATATCTTGAACATAACCATGAGGACAATAAATATCTTCCTGGATGACAAAAGTGAAGAAAGATTAATTTGAAGCATTGAAATTTATTCCTTATTTATATATAAAAACAAAGGCAATTTTTATAATTGGCGACTTTGATGACAAAATAGAAGTTCACTTGTTGCCTTTTGAGGTTGAACATGGCATCCAATTAATTTATCAATGAATCTTTCTATCAAATTTTTATGGAAGCCAAATAGAAAGGGTATAAACTAATGTCAATTAGTATGTCACCTCTTCTCATGAACCATTTTCATGCTCTTAATATAAAAATTTTGGATATGTAATAAATACCAACTTAGGTGGATTCTAAGATATAATCTAAAATTCATTAAATGTCTTCAACATGTGTCAAATTACATTAAAGTCACCAATTTACCGAAAGATGAGTCTTTCCCCATGAGAGTAAAAATGTCAAACCACCATGATGCGGTATCCATTCCCGGCCCTTTGCGACGGCCTCATTCTCCCCTCGTCAATTCCCTGGCCCAGCAAACGCCGGGCAACACAATTGAGTGCAGTGCTAAGCATGCAGCCATGGCTCTCAACATCTAAGCCCCACCCAGCATCTGAATTCTGTCATCTTTTAACAATTTTTGGTTACTAAATATGAATCAAACTCTAATTAATTATTTATTTATTTAATAATATTAAGGATATGTTATTTAGCTCTTGATGGTTATAAATATTGCATGAAATTTCCCTTTTATGTTGCAGAGATAGAACCCTCTTCAATGTTTCCTCGATATATAGCACCATAATCTGTCTGAGTTGCTGTAGTAAATCAAACAGCTTTCCTCAAAGCAATTGTAATTTTTTCATATGTTTAAGTCAGTCTGGTATGCTTAAGTGCTTAAGTGTAATTGCAATTCTTCGGTGGCCCCTATTCTCAACCTTTGGTATGCTTAAGTCAGTCTGGTTTTCTTTAATAAGCTATGTTTTCAATCATAATAAAAGATCAGCAGAAGCATTGGTTTAAGATATTTTGGCAAACATGTTAGATTTATTTCTCACCGGCGGAACAATAGTAATATACAGAAAATAAAATATTAAGTTTTTCGAATATATCTCAGTAAATAAATACAGAAAAAAAAATTTAGTAACCACGAAACTTTTTTCAAATGATGTCGCAGTTGGGGTGATAATCACGAAAATCGAGTTATTACCATAATGTCACAATACTATGACCCTAAATCCAGTGATTAAATGATAAAAAAAATTCTATACTTCAAATTTTTTCTAAGCCCACGATTGATCTCACTCTAGAGAGTGTATGTATTTCACTCAATCTTTCTTTCTTAGACAATTCTCTCAATGATGTGTTCTTGAGACTCACTTTCTCTGAAACTCCTACACTCTGGAAATCAATTCACATGCAGTTTCATAAAGAGAAAGAGGGAGATAATTTTGGGAAAATGGAATAATGGGTAACCACTACTTATCCAATAAGTTAAATTTTAAATTTTAAATTAACATTTTAATCTTAAAATGCCCGTACATTGGCATATTTACCAATATCTCTCAGTTATACACGAGTGCATTTTACATTTGTCACAAAATCATAACTTATACGATCTACCACATCACTCTACTAGATTTTCATATAGGATTGGATGTTGTGCGATCGACGAATATACTTATAAACAAAAGACTTCTCGATACATCTGTCAAGATGATCGAGAAACCACCATTATACCAAAAAAACTCATTGTACCTTACACTCAATATGTTACATCTATCGAGCCACTTTTCTCATCGAAAGTAATTTTCAATCATTGCTCGACTGTATATTTACTATTATGTTTGAATTTCAATATAGATAAATATAACAAATCGATCGGTAAATACTACACAATAATATAATCTCAATTGGTATTCTTTTTTCCTAAACTCGAACTATCAGTTTCAATTCATTAGTTTTTCTAGATCTGCCCCTTAGACCTTATTATTTTTCATGTCATAGGTAAACAAAATAAATAATAAAAACTGAACCAATACTTCTAGAAACAATTGAAAATAATGAGGGTATAAGAGATTTCACCTAATAGATCTCGCGTCTCATACAATGAGACACAAGAATAAAGATCAGATTATCGTCTCATATAGTATAGTTCTCACTATCCCTTGTCGTTTAATCATACACACAATGAAACATGCGCAATAGTGTTATTCTCTCATCTTTCAAAAGGACATATGTCAGATTTCTCTAATATTGTACAGGTGTGAGACTCAGTCTACTCATAAGACATTATTCTGAAATCTCAGAGAGAGTATCTCAAAAACGATATCACTAGTTGCAGATGATATCTGATATTTCAAATTTAACTACTTATAGGTAACATAGATGTGAGTATATCCATGTCGATCATAACACATATGATCTCATCCTGAATACATATCAGGGCTACTTATATTTTAACAGCGCTATTCTCAAAAATCTCTTACAACTAGAAACCGTCTCATCCACTTTCTATTAGAGCTAGATGTGGTTATTTGTGTGAGAGAGTCGATCACGTCTATCTGACATATATTTTAATTATAGCATATCACAAATATATAACAACGAATAAATGCATTTAAATAAATGACTAATAAAATGCACATATATCATATTTATAAAAGGGATAAGTATCAATAACATCAATTCAGTATATAATGAGAAATGTCAAAATACACGTAAACTCAATAGTTTTTTATTTCCTACAAATGAGTTTCTAGCAATGAATTTGGTGAAAGAGTCATACACCATACTATGTATAGAAATATACTTGACGATTATTTCACTTTTCTCGATGATATCTCTTACGAAATTATATCTGGTGTCAATATATTAGATCCTACTATAATATTTAGGGTCTTGAGTGTAGGTGATAATGATCTGAATATAACAATAAATTATAACTAATCTCCTACTATTTGTTACAATCTCTAAGTCATCCAATAGTTTTCAGAGCAAAACGCTCTCTTGAACTACAACTCAGCAAGCCACGAGATTAGCCTTCATTATAGATAGAGTTACACAGATTTGGTTCTTACTGCTCCAAGAAATGACATCCCCATTAAGCAAGAAAGCAAAACCCGATATTGATCTTTGCTCATCTAGATCACCGCCCCAATCGTCATCTGAAAATCCTACAAGACACAAATCACTTCCTTCGTAATATAAGAAGAGGCTCGTTATTTCTTTGAGATATTTGAAAATCCTTTTTATTGCTTTCTAGTGACCCCTTTCAAGATTTGATTGATATTTACTTACTAAACTGACTACATAACAAATGTCTAATTGTGTACACAATAATGCGTATATTAAACTTCCCACTTCACTAAAATAAGAGATTTTTACTAATTTCCCTTACTTCTTCATAAGTTTTGGAGTACATATCAAGATTCAGACCATCACACTAGGCAATATGAGTATCTATACGATTGCAATAGCTCATTTCAAAGCGTTCAAGAATCTTTTTAATATAGGTTTTTTGTGAAAGAGTCAACATTCATTTCGAGCGATTCCTCTGGATTTCAATTCCGAAGATAAACTCAGATTCACCTATGCTCTTCATATTGAAACTCGATGATAACCATGTTTTAATGGTCATCGGATACTCAATGTTGTTCTTAACTAATATTATATAATCTGTATACAGAGATAAAATCACAAAAGAGTTATTAGAATGTATCAGATAGATACAATGATCCTCCTCGATCATTGTAAAATCATAAAATATCATCTTCTGATAAAATTTTAGGTACCACCTTCTGGATGATTGTTTTAAATCATATATCGACTTCCGAAATCGAAAGATCTTATTCTCCTGACCTTTTAAAATCAATCCAGAGGATTATTTCATGTAAATCTTCACATCTAACCTTCCGTTAAGAAAGGCAATTTTTACACCCATCTGTTTTAACTCCAAATTCATACTCACGACAATCACCAAGAGCAAACGGATCGATATAAATTTGATTACAGGTGAGAAAGTCTCTTTGTAATCAATGTTCTTTGTTTGCGTGTAACCCTTGGTTACTAAATGGATCTTATATCTCTCTATCAATCCATCGACCTTTCTTTTGATTTTGAGAACCCATGTGTTCCTAAACTGTTAAAAGTGCCAAAATAACTTTTTCTATCCCCGTATGTTGTGCTTCTGTAGCCACTGCTTCTATCTCTAGTTTTTATAGTCTGAGATTTTCTGTTTTTTGAATTTTTTACTACACTAACAAATATAGTTCTATTGACTTGTGATTGAGATGCATTTTCAAAATTGTACCCTAAACTATTCTTTGAAAAGTCATGTCTTTGAATAGCAAGAAACCTAGTTAGTTTTTTGTCACTTTCATTAAACTTTTGAAATGTATTTTTAATGGACATAAACAGCTCATCTATTATACTTTTCAACAAATATACTTCATCAATCATTGTAAAATTTTTGAATTTTATTGATTCATTTTCAAATTTTAAAGCTGATAATTCAATATTTACAGCAGTGTTTATGGATTTCAGAATATCATTTTCAGATTTAACAGCATCATTTTCAGAATTAACGAACATGTTAGTCTGTTTCAAAATGTCTTTTTCATGTTCTAAGTCTAGTATATTGCATTTAAACTCTAAAATCAGTTTTAGTATATTTCTTTCATCAAAAATAATATTTTCAGTATTTTCAGAATCAGATTTCACCTGTAAATCAGGCATCAGACAGATGTTTGTTTCATCAGAATTTTCTGAATTTTCTGAGTTTGAATCTGAGTCTGAATTTTCTAAATCACTCCAGATAGTCATCGAGATTTTTCCCTTTTTCTGGAATTTCTGGATTTTCTTCAAGAGAATTGGGCACTCATATTTGATGTCTCCTGATTTTTTATACTCATAGCATACAACTTCTACTTTGTCTTTCTTTTTATCTTTGTTCTTGGTGAATTTTCCTGCATAGAATTTAGACTTTGAAGATACATCGATCTTTGAAAATTCTTGAAAATTTTTTCCCTTTTTTCTAAGAATTCTAGATAGTTTCTTAGCTAGAAATTTACTTTCATTATCACTGCATTCATCATCTGAATATTCTTCCTCTGCAGTAAAGGCAATAGATTTGTTTTTTCTTCAGATTTAGCATAATGATGCACCTCAGTTTCATATGCCATCAGCTTTCCTCTTAGCTCATTCGAGGATAGTTTCTAGAGATCTTGAGCCTCCTCTATAGCAGTCTTTTTAACATCTCATACTCTAGGTAGAATTTTCAAGATTTTTCTGATAAGATCAGTATCCGAAAAGGATTTTCCAAGAGACTTCAGTTCATTTGTGATGGATGTGAATCTGTTAAATATATCATTCACTTGTTCTCCTATCTAAAACTTAAACAACTCATATTCCTGCATAAGAAGATCGATTCTGGTGTCTTTGACAGTTCTAGTGCCTTCGTGAGTGATACAGAGTCTGTCCCATATCTCTTTAACTGTGGAACAAGAAAAAACTAAGTTAAATTCTATCGGAAAAATTGAACATAGCAGTAGATACTTTGCTCTAGAGTTTATAGATATTTTCTTTTTGTCTTCCTCAGTCACTATAGGAATTTTTACATCTAAATTTCGTTAAGAAATTACTTCCCAAGTTTCATAATCTGTGGTTTGAATAAAGATCTTTATTCTATATTTCCAATGAGAGAAATTAACTCCATTAAAATAAGGAGCTCTATTTGTATATTGGCTAAAGGTGTAATACAAAGCCATTAGATTTTTAGCTCAAAAGATAGCTCTTTTATGGAGTCGAGTACAAACTCTGATACTACTTGTTGATCCCAATGAAACCAAGAATGGGTGTTGAATTAGTTTGGTTTCACTTAAGATTTTACTCTACTAAAATCAGTTCTAAAACATATGACCAAATAATATGCAAAATGCTAATGTAAATGCACAAATCAAAAGAAGGGATACATAGATCAAGCCCAGTTTATAGTGGTTTGGCCATGTGCTTACGTCCACTCTTCTAGCTCAGCAAACCAGAATCCAGCGATAGCTAGTTTTCACTATACATAAAGAGAGTTACAACCACATGTACATGGTTTCAATGTTGACAATCTGCACCTTTCATCTTGAAGATGTCTTAGTCTAACACTCACTAAAGTTTAACTCTCTCATACCTAGTCTATCAACCCTTGAGAAAGTTCCTCACATTCTCCTTAGACTTGTGAGACTATACAAATAAGAACTCAGAATAATACAGAAATGTATAAATTCAGTCGACAGCACAAAAATGCAACTGCAAATATGATCGAGTAGCTGTATTTGGGTTATGATTTCTCACAAGTCAAGTTTTGAATGAAATCTGTAAAAATCTCTCAATAAAGTCTGAATATTGCTCTTCAAATACCATACACGTTCTTCTTAAAAAAATTGTTTTTCCAAATTGATTTCAGCTCCTCAATAGTGCTTCAGAACCACACTTTGCAGATTTTTTCAGATCCTAAAAATTAAACTTCTGTTCAAATTTCAAAACCTTCTTTTACTCTAGTAAAAGTTTGATCTGAGATTAAATTTGAATCACTTATTAGAATAGACTTCATGGTTAAGTACAGTTTTCAATCTGTACTTAACATACTAAGTTAGGACTTGAAAATAAAATAAAAATACAGCAAAAATCACAACTGTTCAAAATTTTTCCGAAACTCTACTGTTTCTATCCAAACATACTGCTTCTGCCCAGATTTGCTTCTACCCTACTTTTGTGATAGTGTTCTTTAACCAATTGTACAGATTTATTTATATAACCTTGCATTATATATTCTAAATGTTTACATACTTAATAAATTGTTATAAATACATATAAAGTTTTGTTATTATCAAAATATATTAGGATTGGATAACAATTTTTTTAACAAAAGTAATAAAATACGTAACTTCATTTTGAATTTTCACATTCATGGGCCCACAAATATCAAAGTAAACTAACTATAATTGATTCCCAACTCTCATTGGTTTTCCAAATGATTTTCTTATGGTTTTGTCGGTTAGCCAAAACTCACATAGTGACAACTCGACCCTAATTAACAGATCCAACAGACCACTCGCAGTTGACTAGTTCACTCTCTCTTTCCCAATGTGGCGAAGTCTATTATGTCAAATGATAATATCATCAACTACGCTATCAGAGGTAAAGGTAATAGGAAATAAATAAGAAATATCATTAAAAGGAATCACATACAGTACATATAGTCTATCATAGACAAAACCAAAACAAACCAAAAGACTGTCATAAAGAACAGAAACTCTAGACTTTCCCAAAGAAATAGAATATCCTAAGGATCTTGACAAAGTACGGATACGAGATTCCGTCAAAACTCGGGAGCATATAAAATATCATGCAAATACATAATTTGTTTATTTCATTATACAGCTTGCATGTACCAATCCCTCTGACAGCCACAAATGTTCTATTCCCTACATACATCCTCCTTGCATGGGGACTTATCAGCAGAACTCCTCGTGAGCTACACGGTCGGTGGTTATTGAGTCTATAATGCAAAAAGAAGAAGAATCGGTAAGTATCACAGTAGATGATACAAAGGTCAAATCATGTAAAGAAAAAAGACATATCTTTCACTCACCACACTCGTAAGCAAAATGTCTAAATTTGTTACATACATAGTACTTGACCTCTCTCTTATCGATCTCCTTCGTCCTATACTTTTGTCCTTTGTTGTCGGTCTTGACAGATGTTTTCTTCTTGTTATGACCTCTGGTCTTCTTATTATACTTGCGCCATTTACGCTAGGTACCCTGAGAGCCATTACTCGACTCTGTCATAAAAGCATAACAAGAAGTAAACCTTGTCATCTTTGACACTTCTCCTCGAACTCACAATGCATACACATATCAATGAAAATACGAATACTCTCAGTGTAATGAGATAAGTCTTAACAATCTCCCAGGAGTCTAGTAGAAAAAAGATCACTTTCAGTACTTAAAACTCATCCGATATTGGCTCCCCTATATTTTTCAAAGAAACAATCATACTCGACATGTGTATGAAATGCTATTTTATGTTATGATTTTTTCTCTTTTTATATGTAATAAATGTATAGGTCAATATCCCTAGCTTAAGAGCTTATTAGGAGTCAAAATACTCTTTGAGAATAAGCCAGACCGATATTACAGTAGGATCCTCCTCATAAATCAGGATTAAATTATAGTACATGTTGTTTAGAAGGATTGCCCTAGTCTGTCCATCCTTCTTCTTCCATGTACAAATTGGCTCCTGATCTCATCTCGCCTGAGGTGTGGTACCCTTCCTGGGGTTTTTTGTCTCGTGCTGTAAAATCTCAGCTAGTTCCTATTCCTTGAAAACTAACTGAAACTTTTAATGTCAAATCTCATAATTATCACTGTTCAATATGTCTCATTTCATGAGATCAAACACGATAGTTTTTGTTGCACCCATTGCCTTTGTTACATAGAAAAAAAAAAACGTTAATATCATATGATATTTATTCTCATAATTTTGTGCACCTTACCAATCATCAAGTTCTAAATGATTCAAATATAGACTCCAAAACGAGCGTATGAGTTAACGGATACCGTAAACTACAACCTGAGATCATATTTTACCATTTAGATTTGGATATGGTACACAAAAATCCATAAAAAGTCACATTTATTAATGTGAGACCCTCTGAATGGTTTTGATGACCCTAATATGCTCAAAAATTATGAAAAAAATTATATTTGTGATTACAAGTCATGGGTAATATTGTGGTATCTTTGGATTCACGAAAGTCATCTATCATCTAAACCCTAATTGTTTACCCTACACATTTTTATACTTGAAAAATTCTGTAATTTTTTTAATAGATCTAATGTACTCTGATATAAATGTTAAATTTATTTCTCACTAGCATAAGTATAATAATATTTAAAAAATAAAAAGATTGAGTTTTTCGGATGTAGCTAAGTGAATAAATGGAGAAAAAAATTTAAGAACCATGAAACATTTCTCGAATAATCTCATAATCGGGATGATAACTATACAAATTGAGTTATTACCATAATGTCACAATGCCGTAACTCTAAATCCGGTGATTAAATGATGAAAAAAATTCCCTGCTTAAAATTTTCTCTAAACTCTCGATTGATCTCATTCCGCAGAGTGCATGTATTTGAGACCGGTTTTCTTTAATAAGCTATGTTTTCAAGCATAATAAAAGATCAGCAAAAACATTAGTTTAAGATATTTTAGGAAACATAATTCATATAATAAAGAATGATAAAAGAGAAACACCTTTGAAAAAAAAAAGCCGAAAAGAAAAAAAAAATTGAATCAGCTTAATCGGCATGATAAGTACCACAGGTGAGGCACAAGTTTATTGGTTTCAATTGCATGAAAAGACCAATGCCAAGTCCTACTATTGAGAAACTTACATACCAAATCGCAATTGAAGATTCTGTCAAATGATGAATTAACAAAAATAATAACACGCGTGGTGTGTTTCTTGTTCAAAGTGAAGGAAATGGGGACATCAAACTTTTGCGGGACATCATCACGTATTCATAGAGAAAATTGTATGTTAAGGATAAAAAATGACAATACTGTCTAAAATTAACGAGCATTATGGGAGCCAACTGACAACAAAACTGAAATGTGATCACTACATCCAATTAAAGTGGGGTCAAATGGGTAATCTTCAGAATAATCATATCTGATTAGAGATGGGCCAAATAAGTAATCTTCGGAATAATCATATCTAATTAAGTAAATGGCAACCTTCAGAATTATCTATTAATCCCGGTACCTATGCACCAATTAGAGCCTTTTTGTTTCCTGAAATTGATTCAGAGAGTATGTACTAAATGGCTGAGAGAGGGAGAGTTATCACTACCATCTAACTTCTGGGACATACATGACACACACGAGCACTTAATCAAAAATCTGATTTTGCTAATAAAATATAATTGAAAAATAAAAAACTCTCCCAACAAATTATCTAGTAGACCGAATGCATTGTTGCTCCCTCACATTAAACACATACAAACAACTCATCATGCCCACAAAATAACAAATTATGTCCCTATTTTTGAACCATTATTGAACAAAAATACGAGTGGACAGGAGCTGGAAGAACCACTGCTGACTTACAGCTCATAACAGACATGCCTCGGACAATTTGACCCGCGAACTAGCCTAGGACCAGGTGGAGTAAACCGGATCATTAACCAGCCTCCGGAAACCGCCAACTGAACTGAAGGTGGAAAATAAAGAAATAAAGAAAAACTCATGTGAACAAAAGAAGGAAAAAATTTAATTTAATTTAATGACTTTTGTAAATGATATAATGAAATAGTTTCTTTTTTTATACATAAAAGAGATTCGAATTTAAGATTTATAAATAAAAAAGAATTATATGAGCTTGCTTATAACTCATTAACTAATGAAATAATTTCTAATGAAAGGTCCGAGTACAAAAATCTCTTCAAATTTTTAACATGCTAACAGATATCTCGTTAAACCTCTACTCGACGTAAAAAAACCCTTAAAAACTTTTAAAATTTCTTTAATATAAACCCGTCACTACTTTTTTCACAAATTAACCTCGATCAGAAAGAAAGAGATGAGAGAAATAAACCGCTTTTATGATTAAGTAATTATGAATTATTGTATTTACGTTCAAGTGTAATTTTCGTGTTCTTTATAAAAATTTTATTATAAAAAATATATTATTTCCATATTAGATTCAAACTTTCAAGGAAATATTGATAATTTAAATTATTTCAGTTAGAAATTAATAATTAAAATAATAATTTTTATATATACATTTAGGCACAGCCCAAATAACTTTTACAATCATGTCTTCTAATCTTTCTCCTAAAAGATCTTAAAAGGATGAGACCTCCATGGCTCAAGATTGAACGCACTTACCATATTATTGGAGATTCTTGACTATGAGGTGTAACATTTAAAGTAGGGTACTACCGAAGAAAAAATTTTCATGATTTAATTGATTGAAAATAAATTAAGAATTGTTTAAATAATTAAAAATTAATTGAGACATTTGACTAAATTAATAAAAAGATGCGCCAAATTGGATTATAGGGTTTTTGTTTAATTTATACTAAGTTCTTACATTTGAGGGGGTTTGATATAGTAGCACTTTACTCCCTCACTAAATTTTTAAATTACAAATTCCTATAAGCAAAAGGAGTTTTTTTTTTTCTTTTTTTTCTTTTTCCTCTCCACTCTCTTCTCTTCTCGTGCATCAAGGATAATTTAAAATAATAATAATAATAATAATAATAATAAGGGAATGGGTTAGATGAAACCTATTTAGAGAGTTTGGGGGTTATTTATTTAATAATTAAATTTTAAGGGGATATTTGTTAAAAAAAAGGGGGAAAGTTGGTTGGGAGAACGAAAGCTTTTACCTTTATCATTCACACACCATTAGATGAAATTTTGAATGGTAAGATTCAACTAATCAAGAGAGAGAAACTCATGGGAAGTTCTCATAGGTAAGAAAAAACAATTCAATTTGAGTAATTAACGGTAAGATTTAATTTTGAAAAAAATTGAATTGCAAAGAGGAAATTTTAACTTTTGTTATTCAGTCACCATTAAATGAAATTTTCAACCGTAAGATTTAATTATGCAAGAGAGGGATTTATGAATGCGAAGTTCCCATTGGAAAAGGAAGAAGGAAAAAATATGCTTGTAGGGACATCTGAATAGTAGAGAGCTCTTGCTCTAATGTCTTCTTCAAGGTTGAGTGTTTGAATATTTGTGAACGCATATATTTATACGATTTTCGTGATCCTACATAACTGGAAGAAAAAAAAAAGTAAGAATGTAAAATGAGTAACAACCGAAAAGATTTGATTTTGAAAAAGTTGGATGGAAAAAAAAATGTTTTTATTATTACAATACCATTAAAGGAAGTAACGTTTTAAATTTTAGAGGTGGGAGAAAGAGAGAGTGACATCAAAGGAGAAGGCTTCAAGGAAATGGCGGAATGATGAATTAGGATTTAATTTTAGAAGTGGGATTATGAACAATGAGCTCCAAAATTTGCCTCGGGTCTACCTTGGGCCTTGCTAGGAATCCTTATTAGGGCTTAGCCCGATCAGGTTTGCTCTTTTAAGGTAGTGGAAAAATCTGGGTTTGGGCTCTAAAAAGCCCATCTATTTGCCACCAGCTATTGTAATGGATTTGTTACAGATCATCTCCCGCTCATGGGCCTACTTGGGAGCCCATTAAATGATTGGACAATAGAAAGCGATCCTGGGCCAAGCTTGATTTGCTGAGAGCAATCCATTGGATAAAGCAGCTAAGCAATTCTTGGTTATACTATTTTTTTTTTTCGTTATCATGGTTTGATCACCACTCAATATCCAGAGTTTCATCTCAACTAATCTGAATCAACAGTTACAAGGCCCACTTTGTGAAGGCGGGTCTTCCAACATTGCTTTTTCCGTGCTCAGAGAGAATCAAATTCTCAATCTGATTAAAGGATGAAAGTATACATCTCACCTACACCGGTGTTAGTTGGTCATACTATAACTATATGGCATTTTTCACTTTTTTTTTCTGGAGCAGCAAGTCTTGTTATTACATATGTTTCAAATAATTTATTTTCCTTTTAGAAATTGAGTTTTATAATGCTAGAAATCTATTGTCATGTTGTCTCTAGAGTAAAAACAGTAATTTTGCTACTAAATTACTATACCTTCATTGCCAAATGATATTGTGACCAATCTCACTACAAGTTAATGAAATAACTATAGTAGTTCTAAAGTTAGAATTGATATGATTTAAGAGATAAAACTTTTTTATTCTACATTTTTTGTATACAAATTTTGAATTTAAAATCTTTTTTAATAAATATTAGTATTCAACTATTAGGCTAACTAAACGTTGGTTGACTTCCTATCACATCAACAGCAAAAAAAATTGACATATGACAAAAGAGTCGAATACCCAAATCACAAATCTAGAATACTGTGATTTTTACTTTCGTTGGAAATAAAGTGGAATATCAACGGACAATCGATATAATAGATTGAAATATTAAATTTTTTAATAAAATCTCGAGTTTGAAACTTGAAAATAGAAAAGAATACTCTGAGAGAGCTGTTTTTTGAATAGAGTCCCTATAAATAATTGAAGTAAATTAATTGAAATATAATTTTGAATATCGATGATAAAAAAAAATAGAGAGTTGTTTCCAACCCATATTGACATGACTTGGCCGAAGTAAAAGGCCTCACCAGCCTCCTATCATTTGGTTCAGAATAGGTAAATTAGATTATATTCTAAAGTTGAAAGATGTTTTAAATGATAAAATTATTATTGCATGCAATAGTGGTATATCATTAGGTGTGTATCCCACACCATATTGCCTGTCGTAATTGAAAAATTGGGTATCATTTGAGTCCGTGCCATATCAGCGTTGCCTGCCCTATGTTTTATTATGCAATTGCACGCATGAGGCGTGTAGGCGCGTTTTATACTGTGTTATTAAAACCAGATTGACCCGTCAATTGGATCAGTTCAACCGGTCATTCAGATATTTTAGTATGGATCGGTTCAATTGCATTGAATTTTAAAGATTCGTTAGTCAATTGCAAGTGAATGACCGGTTCATCCATGGATCGGTTCATCCATGTAACTCGCAAGTTGAAACTAAGGATTAAAAAAAAAATCTCAACTCTCTCTCTCTCTCTCTCTCTCTCTCTCTCTCTATAAAATTGCAAGAAATGAATTGGAGTTATAAAACCCCACGACAATATCTCTCCAAAACCTTCATATGTCAACTTTTTCCACTACTCCTCCCTTTAATCTTTCTCCCTCTAATTAAAGTGATGATGTGTATGGTGTCGACAATGAGAGATGAACAAACGACTTCGTATGACAAGGGGAGAGAGAGAGAGAGAGAGCAGAAATATCAAGAATGGAAAATAAATATGAGAGGATGAATAAGATAAAAAAAAAAAAGAGAGAGATATACTATCGCCATCCTGAACGAAGAGACAGAAAGCCTCCTTAAACCCTGCGATCTACTCTTCTATCGACTGCTCTAGCATCTTCAAATCAAATCGATTTTTTCCTTCAGTTTCTTTTAGAGAGAGAGAGGGGGGCTGTTGAAATTCCTTGAGATTCTCCTTTAAATTTCCTTTTTTCCTTCGGCTTCTTTTAGAGAGAGAGAGAGAGAGAGAGAGAGAGAGGGAGGGAGGGAGAGAGCTGTTGAAATTCCTTAAGGTTCTCCTTTAAATTTCCACCTGTTGTGGGCCCACCTCTGTTAACGGGGCTTTTGAAATTTCTTAATCTCATCATTTAGGAATTCCCTTGTGATCCGGCAGCTCTCCTTTAATTTGATCTAATCCAGTCTTTTTTCTTTCTCAGACTTTTATGTTGCCCCCTCTCACTCTCAGTTTTTATGAAACTAGAGAGAGAGAGAGAGAGAGAGAGAGAGAGAGAGAGAGAGAGAGAGAGAGAGAGAGAGAGAGAGAGAGTATTTTGTCCGTTTTTATACTTTTCGATCAACTTATATAAAATTAGAGAGAGAGATATTTTTATTATTTTATTTTTACTTATTAATATAATTTTAAGAGTAATCATTAATTTTGTATTTATTAAAATTTTATTTTTAGAATTTTATATAAAAATATGAAATTAATATATTTATTTCAAAAATTAATTATATATATTTTAAATTATTATTAAAAAATAACGATTTGACTATATTAATTCACGATTAAATCGTTTGAATCATAATTTTAAATTTTACGACGTAATATATGATACGATTATAATAATATTGATTTTATACATTTCTTCTATGGTTCAAAATTTATCAAAGAATCTCAATGTCAATGTACTGTGATATCATTTTGCCGTATCTTCTATTGAGTTTAAGAGGCTAGATGTAAGAAAAATTATAAAATTATAAATTATAAATAAAAGACAGAAGAAAAAAATTAATTATAATAAAATAAGTTTGCTCTACCATCTACATCGTCTCTTTTTTCTCCTATCGACGGCCCTTTGAATCAAGAGTCCTAAAGCCACCAATCTCCTATTGAACAAAAAAAATAAAAATAAAAATGGGGAGAATGAAATCCAAAATTTTTCAAATTCATTCTTATGTATACTACATCATATCTCATTTTTTTTCTATGCTATGTCATACGTCCAGCATACATACATACATACATATATATATATATATATGAAGTTCTTCATTCGTCTAACAGCCACCGCAACTCCTCCGCCGGGGGCATCCCAAAAAGCAAGTTGTCTAACTGCTCTTCAAAGCAAGCAGTCTCACTGACTGCAGCCGTCTTCTTGTCATTATTGTAGCCACCGTTGTCGCCATTGAAGCTGTTCGAAGAAGTAGCTTTCCTTCTTTCAGGACTTGGAGAGACTACCTGATCTTGTACACTGGAGTTCTTACCGGTAAGGCTTTGAACAACAAACTTGAAACTCTTGGGATCTGTTTGAACATAGCGTGTGCTGATGATAATAACCTTGACCGGGTCTCCTTTGCATGTTTTCGCTGCCATCTTATGTTTTTCTTGGAGAATTATAAGCTTATGTGAATGTTGATGTTATTTTTCTCCTAATAAGTGGAATTTTTGTGTGTATATTGTTGCGAGTGGTATGAAAAGTGATCTTTTTTATAGCAAGCAAGAAGAACGAGAGAGAGAGAGAGAGAGAGAGAGTTTATAGAGAGAATGGGTGGGGACATGTTTTGACTTGAGTTTGTTCAGTCGCGGAGGACCAGACTTATTTGTGGAGTAAGTCAGAGCACGCATAAGAGGAATTGGCTCGTGTTCTCTGTTCACTTTGACATTTTGACATGGTCTGTGGGCGCCCCTTGTGGGTCCAGGTCTCTAATCCCACTCCCAAGTCATTTCACGAAAGAGCGAGAGCAACCCCGTAAAGCAATAATTAATAAAAATTATAAAATAAAAATATATTAAAAATAATATAATTTTAATTAAAAATATAAAAAATTAAATGAAGTAAATAATGTATGAAAATAGTACTCTGCATTCAAATTTAACTATAATAGATTTTGAACTAAAAACACTAATAATTTTTTAATATAAATAATTAAACCATTTATAAGATATACATCTTCCATTTTATTTCACAATCTTGTCTTCAAAATTTTCATTAATTGTTGTTGAAATTGGAAGAGTTAAAATAAGATGAACCAATCTATCAACTAAGTGATAAATTTTTTATTTCTTAGTTTCCACCAACTTCTTGTTATTGTTGTTCTTTCCAAAAATCATTAAAATGATTAAAAATGAAGAAAAAATTGGAGATAAATATAATAAAACAAGAAAAGATGATATTAAGAACCAAATTTAATGTGACAGATGAAACCATATTTTACCATTTTTCATCTGCTACCAACATTTAGTCGATACAATGATTGAATAGTGATAACTCTTAAACACGATCACATGTTCAACACTTGCACATGGTGAAAATAGATGCGGAAAGAGTTTTATATTTTAAAAATCAAATTCAATTCGAATTGAATTTAGTCGGTTCCAATAGATACAAATGGTTTATACAAAAGAAAAAAGAAAAAACATTTTTCGTCAACAAGCTTTTTATAACAAATTTAAAGACTATAGAGTCTTATTTAATGTTTGCATATTTTATTATGTCAAAATATTTATGAACTCTTTTTAAAAGTTTATATACGGTATACGATCACAATAAGTAATAATAACATTGACAACCCTAGGTATGAAAATATCTCTAAATTGTTTTGACTTAAAATTCCCTAATAGCATAAGAAAAAATAAAAGTAGCTTTTGATCAAAACAAAAAAGTCTACTTATTCAATAAATAAAAAGATTTTCCATAGTGAGCTCTATGTTCTGACCAGTTATTTTAATAATTTTATTTATATAATATTATTTAATTTTTATATGATTTTTAGAATTAGGTAAAATATTTATTTTTGAAAAATCTTGACCCACTCTATAATTAAAATAAATTTGCATAAATATGATGATAGCACACGCAAATGCATTCGCCACATTGTGCGCTTCATGGTTGAAAGGGAAAGAAAAAGCAATAGAAAGATAATCCTATAAAGAGAAACCTTGTTTTTTTGTCATAAGAGAAACATTGGAATGCCTTTTGGGATTTGACTTGTGCAATGGCAAATGATATTAATTAAAAAGTTTCAAAAGTCTTGGGGAGGAAGGGCCATGGCCCCCCCAAGAGTGAACGTGGGTCCGGCCCTGCACATAAGCCATGGCCTAACCTCTTAATATCGATCAATTTTCAACTATAGGTAAAAATATGTCGACCTCAATTCAGATAAGACTCGATTTAATTAAATATTGAGCTCATGGTTAAACTCAGATTTTAGTGAATTATTATTTTTTATTTAGACTTAACTCGTAGCTCGATTTGGCTTTTAAGTTAACGTACATCAATTTAATTAAAATTTTTAATTAGATATTTAAATTAAAAATTGATAAAAATTTAAATATAATAATATATAATAAAACTAAAATAACCAGTATAAATTGAACATAATTAATTGCAATATATATTAAATATTAAATTACAATCAGCTCATGAATTAAATGAGTTGAACACTCTTTAACTTGCACTGGACTCATATTTTATGTGAATTAAAAAATATAGTTCACATAATAATTATTTATTTCATGAATTTGACTCATTAAACTAATTATGAAATCGAATCATAAGCGAATTCAACTTAATTTTTATCTTTAATTTCAACACTAATAAAAGTGAAAATGCGAATGTGATCATACTCATGATAAGTTTGGCTTAGAAAAATCGTTTGAACATCAATTATCATAATCTCAAGAGTTTTAAGATGCATGCGTTATAAAGCTTTAAAAATATTTTTTTTAAAAAAAAGGAAAAAAATAGATATTTTGGCATCAATTTTAAAGCACCATAAAATTATTTTTAATATTTTTATCATAAGTTGTTTTCTAGCAGTGTAGATGTGCGTATATGATACGATTATAACAACTAACAAATCAATAATTGGATACGCTCCTTTGTCGATATAAATCTAATTTATATATAATGCTATAACAATTAAACTAATTAATTGATATAAAACTTAATATTTCTACAACAAACGATTAACCTCCATGTACATATGATTGAACAAGGCACCAAGCTAAATGAGCTTGGATTTTGTTACTACTTAAAATTTTTGTAGAACTACCAAGTTGGGCTCCTTTGTCTACTTGGAAAATGATTCGCTTAGTACCTAACAAGTCAAATTTATGAAGAAAACATATATACTCAGTATGTTTGTTTAAGTTATCATCTCATTTATATCTTGGACTACTAAAATATAATTATATATAAATGGATCAACTTCAATTTTTTACTTCGTCTTGCAATATGTTATTCCTTTCCCATTAAGGAAACTTTCAACATGGATTGATTATACTTAAAAGCCCTAGGACATAAAAACATAGTTATTAAAATTGGATCGACTCATCAGTCATACTGGATCAACCCTCGACTCACACATTTTATGTGTCGATTTATAAATTGGATCGTTAATACAGTTAACCAGTATAAAGTCACAGATTAATATCAAGTCAACTATTAACTCGTGTGACCCATGAGTTTTTACAAAATCCGTGTGACCCTAAAGAGGGTTGTGTTCAGATTCATAGAAAACTGAGATTCAATCCAAAATTGAGAAAAATCATTGTTTGAATGATTAAAATATTTAGGAATTTAAAAAGAATAATATTAATAAATTAATTTGAAGAGAGAAATACCTTATTACCGGTTTTAATGGCAAACGATCATGAGTGGAGATTTTTTTGGCCAACGAAACCCAAAATTGCCGTTTTATATGGGTTTATAAAGGAGCAAATATGAATTTTGAGAGGTTTCAATTTAGAAAAAGATTGAGATTAGATGGTGATTTTTTTGACAAAGGGGTTCGATGGTGGGTTACAGAGAAAGGAGGAAGATGGACCGTGTGTAATCCATGCATTGAGAGGTGAGGAAGAGACAGCGAAAATGAGAATGGAAGAAAAAGTGGGACATTAATAACTAGGGATTTAGTGGTAAGGTCATTGAAGTTTGAATTTGCAAAAAGGACTTATTTCATGGCAAAAATATATATACGTATATATATAATTATACATAGTTATATGTTAAAATAATAGAAAAATAGTAATTGAACCGATGATTCGATAGTTCTTTGGTTAAACCATAAATTTCAAGACACATGGTTTAATATACGGATCAGGTTTAATAACTAGAAAGGTAAATAAATAATAAAATCGTGTCTCAAAATATTTGTGTCAAATGGATAAATAAGATGATTGAAAAGAAAGACAATAATTATCGAAAATCAAACACGGTTTCTAGAGTAAAATAAATAAATACAGAAAAGTAAAATAGCAAGTTTTTAGAGTATTGAATATAATTAATCAAATTAACAAGTTTTTAGAATTTCGGGGTTTAAAGTTTAAGTCATAACGGATTATCAAATTATTTGAATAACTTATCCTAATTTGTCATAATTCTTTGACCGAAGACCCAATTTCAAATTCCACTTTTATCCAAATGTCAAATTAGTCGATTTAATCGATTCTCATAGACTATTTAAATTTCAAATTTTTTTGAATAAAACTTTAAACTGATGGTTTTATTCATATACTCATATAGGAATAATTGAATGAACAATAAAATCAAAAAATAATCACGTAACGATTAGTGATAATATTCACTCCACTTAGAGAAATAATACTTAATACATACAAACAAATGATTATAACTTAATACTTTTTTATTCAAAAGTTAATCCATATACATATCTAAATTCACCATATCGTGCAGTAAAATTGCGATTCAGCCGCTCCCAACTCTTGGGAAATGCAAAAAGATCATTTTTGGAAAATTTTGAAAATTTTTAGAAAATGATAATTTCATAAAATAATTATAAATAAGGATATTTTTAGAACATATTTAAAAATTAGACATCTATCGTAAAATAACTACAAGTTAGGATATAAAAGTTTCAGAACCTAAATTGTGAAGAAATTTTTAAAATTTTAATCTCCTAGAATCTTCAGAACCATAAAATACAGTTTTAGGGATTAAAAGAGGAATCACACAAGTTATTTAGTACCACTATCAAAAAACTAGTTTTGTGGAGACTACAACCATGGAAGGAGAAAGAGATACAAATGTGAAATTAAATTTAAAGTTAAACTCAATAGTTAAAGAAAATTATATCAAGAGAATCAAACTTTGAATAAGTTTTAACATATCATGAGAATGAAGCTTCCAATGAGCTTTAATGGCAATTCATGGAGGAATTACTCGGTGGAGGAGGAAGATGGTCAAGGGAAACTAAAATTAAACTCACAAACCGAAGAAACATCTAATTCTAAAAGGAGGCTCAATTAGGTTTCAACTCTGACTTGTTCTCCAAGCTGGTCGGCATTCATTGTGTATGTGGATAATTGATCAAAATTATTTCATTCCTCTTTCTTCTCTATTATCATTTTAATGACAATAGACTCTATAATGAAAAGAAAAAGAGAGCTCAAATGTGACATTTATAGATAAGATGAAATCCTAAAAAATATAATTTATATCATATTTGTTCTCAAGGTGGTCACAATCCCCTTCCCCCAACCCTGAAATTCAGGATTCGAATTCTTGTATAATAATGAAAAAAAAGTCCTAACAAATAAAAGGGAGTTTAAAGGATTTTTTTTTTAGGGTAAAAGAAGGGATGAACTATCCTCTGAAGAAAGCCACACCCCTAATATCACTCTTAAGAACATAAAGCACCTCATAGGAGGGGAAATCAACTCATGAACCCTTGGGGGACCCAACATTCCTTGTTTAGCCAATATGTCTACACGTTTATTTCCCACACAATGAATAAACTAGACCCGATCAGCTAGGTTTCTCCGCATAAGAATCTGACATTCACGAATGATATGAAATTGAGGATGTGATTGAGAAATCGTAGATGTTTGGACTTCTACCAACTCGAAAGAGTTGATCTCAAGAATTACCAAAAAGAGTTTGATTACCGAAAAGAGTTTGCTTGAGATAGGAGCATAAGACCCTCTTGGACACCACAGAACTCTGCAATAAATGTATCTGCCACCCTTAAACTAATCATAAAACCACTGACTCAGAAACCCATCTATCTCTAATAAGACCTCTAGCCCCTATCGTGCAAGAAGAAATGTTAGAACAACCATCTGTATTCAACTTATAGAAACTTGTGGGAAGGGGATCCAACAAATCCAGCGGCCAGAACAGGGGGCATTTTTAAAATCACCCCCCTAAAGATAGACATCCCGCTTAGGTGTACCGTGAAGCAACTACGGCCAACCTATCCGGGGAGAATGAGTTTCCTTCAAAAACATACCGACATTTAGCCCACCAAATGGTCCAAAGAGTGTACACATAATATGCCGACCATAGAAGACTCCTATGCATGGCATGTGATCGGCAGTTATAAGATAACCACTCCTCTATTAGCCAATTCCCCTGAATTTCTATCACCATTCGTGTGAGAGATGACATGCCTAAAATCATCGTCCAAATCTAATGAATGATAGAACAGTCTTGAAAAAGATGACTTTGTGTCTCCGGAGAGTGCTCATACAAGGGGCAAAGAGGATCATCCAAGAAATCTCGATGGTACCGATATTCATTAGTCATCGAATTGTTATGTTTCATTTGCCACACAAAAAATTTCACTCTTTTCAAACATTTCATCTTTTAAATCCAGCTCCAAGCATTTGTAGGAGTAGAATCCCCACTCCCTAACCAGTAAAAGATAGTATAATCTGACCGGACTGAGTTCACTGATGGATTTTATACCCCACAAACTGCATCTCTAGCCTCAGGATCTCACGAAATTAGAATAGCCCGAACCTCTTCTACTATGTCAGGGGGGAGGAGGGCTGCAAGCCTTGTGACATGCCACTGCCTGTCCCCAGTGATGAAATGCTCTACCATACTACCGTTGACGGATTCTAACAACCTTATGATAATTACTGAGTTAAAGAAATCGAGCCAATCCAACTATCATCCCAAGATTTGATATTTTTACAATTGCCCAGCCTCCAACAAATACTATTCCTTAGAGAGTCTCGAGTTTTTAGGATCCCTCGCCATAAAGGACAGTAGTTGAATGACCTATTGAATTGGAGCAAATCTCTTTGGTGAAGATATTTATGATGAAGAATTTGATACCATAATACTATGTCCAAAGAAAGAATTCGCTACCTGAGTTTTGCTAGGACTGTCATATTTGCCTCCCTTGTCTTCCTAATTCCCAGACCCCTAACCTCTTTATTCTAATAAATTTTATCCCATCGGATCGAATGAGCGTGATGGGATCCCTTAGAGTCTCCCCAAAGGAACCGGCAATTCAACAGATCCAACTACAAGCAATTGACTCCGGGAGCTTCGACAACTACATAACATAACCCAGAATCCCTAATTATTATGTTAAAAATATAAATAACTCAGAATCACTTGTGACTTGACCACTTTAAGGAAAAAAGACATAATCTTAATTATTATGTTAAAAATATAAATAATTTTTATTTTTATTTATTTTTAAATTATTTTGAATTAATTGTTTGATCGATCATATTAATAGTACATTGAATGATCAATTCTTTTAAATAAAAAATAATTTAAAAATAAATTGAAATGTTATTGATGCGATACTAATATGATATTAACATAATTTTGTCATATTCATCGAATTTGATTGAAAGTACATATAAACAACCTCAAAAAAAAATAGAAATTATATATATATATATATATCCTCAATATCATAATTAATATTTTTCTAAAATGCACGTATGAAAGTGAATTATAATATTCGCAGCAAAAAGAAAAATGTCATCAGTCAATGTAACTTATGGACCCTTGACCCGAGAATCCACCCAAACGGGCCTAAACCCAAACCCAATTACGAAATCACCAAAAATCCAAAAAAAAAAAAAACCCAAATCTCTCTCTCTATCTCTCTCTCTCTCCTCCGTCTTCTGCAGCTTCTCCTCTCTTTCATCTCTCTTTTACTCGAACGATGCTCTCATAATTTTCAGTCATTCCATTTCATGTCTCAACCAGCAAACAACAGGCGCTCAGCATCAGCAACAGCTATCAACACCATCAGGTCCTCCTCCTCTTCCCAAAACGACGCCGCATCATCTCCTTTCGCTTCTCCTCCGCCGATGAAGAAAGCCAAGTCTCAGGCCCTCGCTTGTTCTCTCGACTCCAAAAATGGCATGCAACATCAGCAACAACACCACCACCACGTTCACTTCCCTGAAGACGATGATTCCAGCAACAACGTGGTTATCGATGAAGATCTCAAACCTATTGACGACGCTTCACCTAGTCGAGGAAACCCTACTGGGGTCACTGCTAATTTGTCTAGGAAAAAGGCCACTCCTCCTCAGCCTGCCAAGAAACTTGTCATTAAACTTGTCAAAGGTTTCTGATTTTTCCCTTTCTTCCTTCATTTCGATTTTGGATCTAGATTGATATCTTTTTCTATTAGGACTGTTTTTGTTGCTTAGTGTAAATCTTTAGGTTGTTTGATTCTTTTCTCTTTATTGATTATATTGGGTATCATTTATGTTCTAGTGACTATAATGAATTCAACTAAGACATGGGTTTATATCTTGGGGGGTTGGGCTGTGATTGAGGTAGGACTATAGTTGGAGAACTAGTGATAGTGTGAGATAAAATTTTGAACCAAATTTTAATGGGTTTGAGTGAGGAGCATGGTGGATGGATGGTGTTAGAAAGGAAATTTTTGGGCATTGACAACTTATCTTATTAGGGCAGTTTTTGTAGTTTAGTGTAAATCTTTAGGTTGGTTCATCCCCTTTTTCTCAATTTATTATCTACAGAAAGATGGGTTATTACTTATCTCTAAGTGACTGACGAATACAACTTAAGACATGGGTTTTAACCCATAATTGGATTTTTTTTTGGGGGGGGGGGAGGTGGTCATTGATTGGTGTAGGGCTCTATTTGGAGAACTAGTGACAGTGTGTGAGAATTTTGAACCAAATTTCATGGTTTGAGTGAGGAGCTAGGTGGATTGTATTAAAAAAGATTTTTTTGGCCATTATAGTCAGGTGTTTTTTTTCCCCTATAATGATCAGAATTGGTTGAGAGAGGTAAAGGCAATGGTTTTGTTGGCTTGGATGGAATGGAGGTAGAAGGAAATGGTTTTGTTGGTTTGGATGGAATGTTGGATTTGTGTGAATGTGCAAGATAGGTGGATACCATAGAGGTGTTCATTAGTTCATTCGACTTTTACAGTACAGGTTGATGGATGTGGAGTGGCATGTGAATTTTTTGTACTTATAATGATGTCATTTTTTTGCCTCACCTTTTTGGAGTGGGAATTCAACATGTGAAATATCATGCTCCAAAGACTCGAATTAAAGCCATATTCAACATCAACACCCCAACGAGCATCTTTCTCAAAACCTTTACTACCATTATGAACAAGAAAAGAGATAGTGGATTCATGTTTAAGGTCCATACACTAGTTGAATTGTCTTTGTTCAACTGCTGATCAAGATTATAAAGGATAGAGGGGAATGCACATTTTAATCTGAACTTTTGATATTCTAGCTAAACTCATCTTGTTTAAGACGTGCAAATGAAACTCCCAGCGAGCAAACATGACTATAGACCTTTTATGTGTCTAACTTACCAATCATCTCTATTTCTTTATTCAACTTGGAGTCAACTACCTCATGAGATTCAAGCACAAGATCCAGAATTTAGTGGCCTTCAGCTAAAGCATCCTTGAACTTTCCCACAACATTGCTAATTGCCTCCCTTTCTATCTATCCCTTTGGACAATGCTGATGCTTTATACTAAAATAATGCGTTTGTAATCCTTGATTTAGTATTCACTACCTTGTTGGGGTAAGAATGAAATTCATGCTCTTAATCTAGCAAAAAATTTTCAAAAGAGGTGAATTTACATAACATTTTATCTCATCATGCTTCCAGACATCCCAGTTTACTTGTAAATTCTTCTGTAATCATCTTACTGGAATTTATATGACCTCTTCTTTTTTACTTTTTGAATTTTTTTGGAACAGTAACACTGCAGTTTACGGCTAAAGCTTTCAGTTGGTCACTCATTCTTGATTGGATTAACATTAATAATAATTTGTTGCAAGTAAGGTGACCAAGTAAGAGAGTTTCTCCCAACACGCGTGTTAATGTGCTAGGTAGTTTGATCTGGAATCATTTAGTGTTTTATTGCAAAGCTGCTTGGTTTCTTAGTTGCAGACCTTCAATATTTTTGTTGAGAGGTAGGTGTGTCCCACAGCATTGATTGACTTCTTCATTACTTAATTCAAAGTTTTATAAGCAGAAAGGACACTTAAAACCTTAAAGATAGTTCTTGTTGCTGTTGTTATTGTTGTGTTGTTTTTATTTATTTTATTTAATTATCAGACTCGAAGCTAGCTGTTATTTGTTGTATCAGGATTGAGAGAATTCCAAGAACATCCAATGTTGACACGTTTAAGGATTTGGATGAAGAGGTCTTTTTAGCCTTCTTATGGTAGTGGCACTTGGTTTCTCTAAGGGATACCTTTTTCAGATGTGTGAACGGTTGGCATCTTAGGGGCTTTATTTCCATTCTAACTATTGAGAACCTCAACCACTTCTTTATGAAAAGCATAAGGTCACCAACATTGGTTGGTGCAGTTGACTAAGGGGGCTGTACCATTCCACCACTTCCGGGGTTCGACTTGGGGTGGAAGTGGAAAAAACGAATATTAGGAGATCCGCCTCCGCAAAGTGAGCCCTATAGCGGTCGGTCTAGAATAGTCAGGGCAAAACTTTAAACACTGGGCGGTGGCCTAGCCAAGGTACAAAAAAAAAAATGAAAAGCATAAGGTCTTCTTGTTGCTGATTTTATCAAACTTTGTTTGATATCAGGCATATAATAGAATCATGATTTGATTTGGATTATCATGAAAACCACAAAGACTCTCCTTCGCTCATTGACCTTCCTCTACCATTCTCATGAATCTACATACAGACGTTAAGTATTCTACAAATAAAGAACTTGCTTTGCCACCTCCTTTATTAAGCTATGCATTATGAGATATCTGCTTTCAATAAATCTCCATTCCGACAATATGTGCCATTGTCTTAAGCATGGCTCTACCTTCAGTCTCCTTCATGAATCTGCCCCCTTGTTCATCAACCGGAAGTCTTCTTATTCCAAGTCTCAGGCCCTGTTGAACTACCTCAGCTCAAAAGTGAGCAAATAGCTAGGGTGTCCTCCTACCACAAGCCTGTTCCCCCAGTTTTAAGTGGCCATTTGACACTCCTCCTTAAGTAACATGTTCTGAAAAGAAAGTGGATAAAATCCATCTACAAAGCATCAACATCTGATAAGATATGGTGATTATCTGAAGTAGGTCTTAGCTGCAGCCTTTCGGTAGCATTGGGGATTATTCTTCCCAATTTTTGGTTAGAGGAACCTATCCAGTCTAGACAAAGAGGTATTCTCCCTGAAGTTTACGCTATGTTGTTTTCATTGGCAGCTACACAAATGCATGTTGTTTATGAACTCAAAAAAAAAAAAAAAAAAATCTCTCGTGTTACCGTTCTCCTCAGTCATGCTACTTCTTTCTAGGGATATAGCTCTAGATCAAAACACACTTGGTAACTATCCAGATTCTTTTTTTCTTTTACTGAAGGTCTCTTCCAGGCCATCACTTTCACTTGGCAAACAGACTTCTGAAAAAATCCAATGCTTGCATGGTGCCCAAGAATTGGCAGGAGCAAACATGCTCTTCAAAGAAGTCATTAACCTTCACCACACTCTTCTTGGAGAGATACCCATGTAAAGGATGTGAGGGTTTCAATATGTGGGAATTGTAGGAGCTTGAGAAAATTCCAAAAGTTTAGAACAAAAAGGTCTTTGGTGATGTTAGAGATAATAAAAGTGCCATTCTTCGTGAGATTGATGAAATAGATGAGCTGGATGTTTAGAGAGGGTTGTCCGAGAATCTTTCTACATGCAGACAGTTTTAGGAATGATCTTGAGGAGTTTCTCCTTAAGAAGGAGATTAGTTGGCACCTTGGTGGGTTATAGAGGGCAATTGTAACACAAGGTTTTTTAGGGTTGTCAATGATAGGAGGAAAAAGAGTTTTATTAGAGAATTAGAGGATGCCATGGTAAATGTTACCACAAATCCTCCCTTTATTGAGGATATGACTACTAGTTTCTACAGAAATTTATGTACTAATGAAGATAGAGATAGTCCTATAATTGAAGTTCTTGATTGGCATCCAGTAGAGAGTTTTGAGCCTCTTGGCTGGAGAGACCCTTTGTGATGGATGAGATGTGTTGAGCAGTCTTTGCCTTTTGATAGTGATAAAGTCCCTGCTGGTTTTACCATGGCTTTCTTTCAAGATTTTTGGGATGCCATATGTCAGAATTTTGTTAGTCTTTGATGAGGTTTTGCCCAATGGGGTGATTGGTAATCGTAAACTCGCTCTCTGAAAGTGAAGTGTTTCAGACCTATGGAAATTCTTAGATAATGTCTTTATGGAATGTTGGCCAATGTTTTAGCTTAGATTGTTTGAGGTGCTTATGATGCCATCCCTTTTAATAAGAGTGTTTTCATAGCAGCTAGATAGATTTTGGATGAAGCTCTGATAGCTAATGAGATGGTTTACTATGCTAAAAAGTATGATAGAGGTGTAGTTCTGAAGATCAATTTTGAAAAGGTTTATTATAAGGTTGGTTGGAAATTCTTAGATAATAAAGAGCCCAGCTTGATCTAATGATCTTATGTTCCGTGGAATGGAGCTTTGAAAGGCAACTGCTTGATTTATGAGGAATGCTTCTCACTAAAAACCTCTTCTTAGCCAAAGGTGTGAGCCTGACCTCAGTATCTGGTCTACCTCTTCATAGCCAAAGGTGTCAGCCCGGCCTCAGTATCTGGTTCAAGTTATATCTATCTCTGAAATGCTTGTCTTAGAAGTTCAAGAGCCCAGCTCTAGCTTCAACATGTGGCCACATGGAAGTAAGCTCTAGCTGAAGCTGTAGCCTATTTTCTAAATGAATAACCATAAAGCTTTTGGCAGCAGTGGTGGATCTTTTATGAACCTGAGGGCTAAAGTCAAGGTTCCATTTGCCATGGCAACACAGATACAGCCCCTCTTGGCAACTACAAGTATGAAAATTAATAATTGAATAGCTCTGCTTGCTGCACCGAACCGAAGGAAGAGCCTGCCCCATTGACCTGGTGTTTCAATTTTTAAAATGCCTCAAGCTCTATCTTGTTTTCTCCTACACCTCGTTAGTAAATTTGCACCTTTCATTTTGAACCCATGCATCTTCGACCTTGGAGTTGTTGCAGCAGCCAGAAATTGCCCTTTGTTGAAATTGGCCCTAAGACCTTTGCTTAAAAAGGAAACAACAGATGAAGCAATTACGCATTGAACACTCCCACTCCACACTCCACTTGGGGCCTCCTGAACTGAAAAAGAGATAGAGCAACCTCCTTCTCCAAAGATGTCCTTAATATTGACGTTAAATCATCTCTCTTTCCCTCCCCCAGGCACCAGATGGAAAAGCAATAAACTATTTCTCCTCCTCTTTATAGGAAGCGAAAATATTATTAAAAGAGGGCCCCCCAAGGGGTGCACTACTCAAGGATGATCAACAAAGTCAGGAACAAATACGATTGAGCTAAAGGTCTTTAAAGAAAGCCTGTAATAAAGATAACTTAAGATACTTTCAAAAACCAGAACTGACAAGACTTTCTCAACTCTGCAAAAAATTCTCCTATCATGTTCCCTTTGAATGAACCCAAAAATGGCAACATTCCTTCTTCTCTGTGCTGTATTGGTTCTCAAGCCACCCATACCCACAACTCATTGACGTGAACTTAGAGGGCACCATGTAGTCACTAAGGATAGAGAAACCCATTCCATAAAAAACCTTCCCCACAGCATACACATCCATGAGCGATGAAGAAGCAAGTGATCACCCGGTTAAGAAATCTCTGGCAACGACCACACCTATTGATGGAAGTGATTTCCATTTCTTCTATTAGGTTTTGATCCAATTTAAATTAGTAAAATGGAGGAAATCAAAAATAAAGAAAAGAAAAATAGGGGAGAAAACAAATAGAAAGTGGATGTGAATTTATGCTTGGCCAAATTGCATTGTGAAGAAAAAGGTGGAGAAAGGCAAAAAAAAAAAAAAAAAATGGGAAGAATATGTGTGTGATGTTCAAGTATTTTACTCGTATAAATATATGAGATTGTTTAGTGATAGATTATGATTCATCGGGGATTCACTGAGAGAGTGGTTTTTTCAATTTCATCAACTATATTGTGATCCATTGTGAGTTTACCAAGGGAGAAAAGGGCTCATTAGTGTTCTCCAAGAAGAGGGTGACCTGGTAAGAGGGTTACCTAGAGAGGATGTTTGGTCCAAGACGACAACAACAACAACAGCCTAGGCCTTCTATCCCAAATTTTGGGGTCGGCCAATGTTTGGTCCAAGACAGACAACTAAAATGATGAGTAGTCTAAACGGATTCCTACATCATGCGTGAAAATGAGTGTTAACTATTAGTAATTGCCTGTGGGCTAGAGTGTTATCAAGAGATACCCATAATGTGTTAAGATTGTGAGAGCTGGTATGGATTTGAGAGTGGGTGTATTTGGGTTATGATAATGGTTATGGTGTGAGATTGAGATGATTGATTCTAAAGATTGAACGGTATGGAATGGTAAGGATAGTGGATGATTGTGGATCTAGACGTGTTAGACAAACTACATAAAAGGTTGTATATTCATTTTTGACTTATTTCCGCTACGCATGCATGCTAATTATGGTGGAGCAGTTTTTCCAAACATTTTCAAATTGTCCTGTTAATATCCTCTCCGATGCTGCTTCCCCAGACAAAAACTTTTTTTTTCTTGCCTGACTCACAAAAGGAGCTACCTTTCTTTGACCACCTGTTGATAAACAATGAGAAAAGATTTTTTCTCCTACTACCTTCTGACTTCTTCCTTAACCAGAATAACTTTCTTTCATCTTACCTTCTGAATCTATGGAGTTCACCCTTTTGATTTTGAGAATTCCAATCGCACTTTCAGCAACCAAACAGCTTCTTTGAGGGTACAAAAAATGTTTTCCTCCAGCCTCGTCCATAGTTTTTGATCTGGATGACAGTGTTGCTTCCTCTCCCTACATGAATTGTGAAGTGACAGGAATTTGTCTACTTGCTACAACTGCTGAGAGCTCTCTTCATATTGTTTTTCTTATCAACATGGTGGACATAAAGTTAAAAATAAACATTTAGAGCACACTTTATCACTCTTTTGGATAGTTATAGTTTAATGTGGAAATGGATTGCCACTTAGCACTTTATTGTCTTGGCAAAAAAATGAGTGCACTAGAGTGCCTGCAATCTTATAGCTTTGTGTTTGGGAAAGTTAGGACAATCACTGTCTGTACAATTGCGTGTTCCAGAAACCACCTCTACTGAGGTTATTGCACAAATCTTTGTTTGTTCAAACTCTAGGAAGAATGCTAAGGTTCAGTGGTGGACAGTAAACATTTTGTTGACTATTGTCCTCTTGCATGTTATATATTTTGTGTTGAAGTCTGAATATTATAGCTATTGATCTGTGATGTTGTCCCATCCTCTCTGCTTGAAGAAAGGAGGAGAATTATGATGTCATAGATGCCTTGACTTTATCTAATCAATGATAGAGATGCATAACACGTTGATCATTTTCTTCCCTTGAAAAATTACATTCATACACTTGTTTTGAAAAACTTTAATTACCTAAAGACCCTTTGACGCTTTGTGCCACCAACAAGGTGTAGGTTTTCTCCATTGTAATTCTATATGATATTTATTCTTGAGTGCAAATTTTTACATCAATTGTCAAATTCTCTTCATAAAGGATTTGCAAGCTTAGATATCTCTGCACAGCAGCATGTAATAGCTTTCTTATTTCCATTTCCTGCATATTTCACACTAATTTATTCCATGGATTCAATTGTGTTCTTTTCATCTGTCGGTAATGGCTATTATGCTTATTTCTGGCGTGCATTGTCCCCCCTCCCCGCCCCCAGAGCAAGCATGCATCCCTTCTCCTTTTAGAAATTGTTTCATTTCCTTTTTTTTGGGGGGGGGGGGTTCTGCAGTATTTTGCATTCTTTAACAATTGAATGCAGTGAAATCAAAAGCATTTTTCTAATGTATGATAAATTCCGATTGAAAATTTGTCATTGTTGCATTATTGTGCCCTGTGCTGGATTAGGCTAGAGTTGGATGGAATCCCCTGTAATTGTTTTGTTGTTCTAACAGTTTGGATACACATGTTTTATATCCTCTGTTTTTTGGTCCTGCATAGCCAAACCAACTTTACCGCCCAGTTTTGAGGAGGATACATGGGCAACACTTAAGAAAGCTATCACTGCAATTTTCTTGAAGCAACCAGATCCGTGTGACTCTGAGAAGCTATATCAGGTGGTTCTTTCCACAATCTATGCTACCACTGTTATATTCTAATGCTTGTTCTTGAAGTTAGTAGAGCTCTTTTGCAATCATATTGAGATCCAAATAACCAGTTGTAATGTATTTAGGCTGTTAGTGATCTTTGCTTACACAAGATGGGTGGGAACCTCTATCAACGCATTAAAAAGGAATGTGAGGCACACATAGCCATGGCACTTCAGTCCTTGGTTGGCCAGAGTCCAGATTTGGTAGTTTTCTTGTCTCTTGTTGAGAAAAGCTGGCAGGATCTTTGTGATCAGATGCTGATGATTCGGGGAATAGCCTTGTATCTTGATAGAACTTATGTGAAACAAACCCCAAATGTGCGGTCGTTGTGGGATATGGGTTTGCAGCTTTTCCGCAAACACCTCTCTTTGTCTCCAGAAGTTGAGCACAAAACAGTAACTGGCCTCCTCAGAATGATTGAAAGGGAAAGGTACTGTAATTTTTGTTTCTTATCATATGATGTGCAACTAAACTAGTTATTGGACAAAAAATACTGGAGTCTTAGAAACCTAAAACTAAAAGTACACTTTATGTGACTTAAATTAAATATATGTGTGTGCTTTATGCGAGGTTCCAAAAAAAGAAAAACCATGCTTGTAATTGCACTTAAAGGGAGGCTTTGTAATTTTTAAACTTTTATCCTGTACTCCTACCATATCGGACAACATGGATGTTATGCGTTCAGTGGTTATACTTTGCCCAATTAGCATGGAAATGACATAAGATGGATGACTCAGAACAACAGTGATAGGGTGACACAATATAGTCTTAAAAGATTCTTATGAGGGACTTTTAAAGTGTTGGATGCAGACAATGCTTCATCTGTAAGTCTCTTTACAACATGGTCTTTGCCTTATCACCTCTATATATATGTACTCTTGATAATCCTACATGGATGAAGGAGACATAATTGACTAGGTATTCTAACAAAATTGGCAACACTTTCTGGAGTTGTTGAAATGTTAGCATCTCAAATTATGGGTTACTATTTTAGTATGAGGTTTTTGTTCTTCTTCTTCTTCTTTGGAAATATTCTGTTATTTAAATTGTTCTGTTTGCTCCTCTAAACCTTGTTGTTGATAAACCTTCAAAGAAAATAATGCCAGATAAGCTTTTTCAATTTTTCATAGGTCTGTTTATGAAATTCAGCCCTTAAAAATTATTATCACTGCTAATTGGTCAATTTGCACCTCACATATGTTTCCTGACTATGTTCTATTTAAAAGATGAGAAAGGAGTCTATATTTTTGTCAGCCAAGTAAACGTAAGTATGAAGAATTGTGAACAATCAACAAAGAGTTGTAGTGTTGGGGTTGAAGATTGACACCAAATGTATCATGGAAAAACCTGCAAAATAAGTATTGGCTTGACTTGTAGTACCAGCATTTGTTGCTTTGTGTTACATCATGATTGTTTTAAGCTTTCCATTTCTGTTGTTTTCATCTTAAGAGCGTTGTGTCTATCTTGATTCTTTGTACAGATTGGCCTGTCTAATGTAAATATGATCCTAATCCTCTTAAACTTGCACCACAATCTTTGAGAAAATCCTTTAGGTACTTTAGTTCCAGATCAGTTGAAATGTGTGTTTGTCATATAAAGTTCACCATAATCTTTGAGAACATCCTAGAGTATGTACTCTAGCTCCAGATCAGCTGAATTGTGTGTCTTTCTCATTTAAGGTTATGCCAACATTGTTTCTGATACTTTTATTTCATTACCCCGCGTCTCATTGTGTTTTTTAAGTTAATCTCAATGCATGATTTTGCTTGGATTTTTCTGACATTCATTTGCGAGTCCCATCTGGTTGTTGTTTTCTTGTGGTTAGCTAATTTCTGGATGGATTCTTACAGATTAGGTGAGGGAGTTGATAGGACTCTTCTGAATCACCTTCTGAAGATGTTTACTGCTCTAGGTATATATTCCGAAAGCTTTGAGAAGCCATTTCTTGAATGCACTTCTGAGTTTTATGCTGCTGAGGGAGTAAAATACATGCAACAATCAGATGTTCCAGATTACTTGAAGCATGTTGAGGTGGAAATTTTTTCCCCTTTCTTTCTGCTATCATTGGTTGTATATGTTATATTTTTCCCTCTGTACTGGCATTTCAAATTCCTTGTTTTACACCTTTTAACCTGTTAAAAATGGCATTCCTAATGATCTTTTTACCTGATTTAACTTAACAACTGAAAAATTCTGCGTAACATTTTTCAGATAAGGTTGCATGAAGAGCATGAAAGGTGCCTACTTTATCTAGATGCAAGCACTAGAAAGCCCTTGGTAGCAACTGCTGAAAGACAACTCCTTGAATGTCATATGTCTGCTATCCTTGATAAGGTCCAGCACATGTACTTGCTTACTGCTTATTTCTTTAGGTTTTTTGGTTGCTTCTCGACATAAAATGGAATCCATTTTCTTTTAATGTTTTTTACTTTTGCATTTGTGCAGGGGTTCATGATGCTAATGGATGGTCACCGCATCGAGGACCTTCAAAGGATGTACAATTTGTTTCAAACGATCAACACACTTGAATCATTACGTCGGGCCCTTAGCTCATACATCAGAAGAACTGGTCAAGGCATTGTGATGGATGAAGAGAAAGATAAAGATATGGTTTCATGCCTTTTGGAGTTTAAGGCTTCTCTTGACACTATATGGGAAGATAGCTTTTCAAAGAATGAGACATTCTGCAACACCATAAAAGATGCATTTGAACATCTTATTAATCTCCGTCAGGTAAGCATTATCATTTGTTTAGTTTTGAATCTGGGGTTTTACTAAGCCTAGTTTTACAGAATTTTATTTATAAGACTCCAATTGCTTTTGGTAGTACACTGCTGTCTGATTCACTTCATTGATCTTACACTTTGAACATTTTTGAAATCACTATTTGTCTTCCACCATGTCTTAGTTTCTTCTTTTTCTTTTGAGTTGCATCTTGTTTCTTCAAATCCCTTTTAGTTGTATCCCATGATTGCACTTGTGTCGGTTGGACAAGTCTTCGTCTTTTGTGTAGTAGCTCTATTCTTACTTTTTTGACAAATGATTTTGTGATGGCGATAGTAGATTTTGACATCTCCTCTTTTAGTAAAAAGAAGTTTACATATTAGTTTTACATGTTGTCCATGTCTGTTACATGTCCATATTTCTGTAAATATTTAAGTGATACAACTTGACCATGGTAAAGAGTCTGCATCAATGGACACTACTTCGGTTGGCTCTAACTGCAATCACAGCCTAATGATGATGGATCTAGCTGAAAGTTGTTTTTTGGGAGGAACTGAGAAAAAGAGAGAGATTACATAAAATCATAATCTTTTACCTTGTACCATATTGCTTCTTCCTATTTGCTAACTTTCCCGTCTTCCTCATCTATTTCTTTACTACTTTATGCCAAGTCACTTATTCTTTCATGTCAAAGTCTCCAGAGTCATTAATCGAAAAGGTGGTGTTAAACAAAACAAAGGAAAGGCTTCCTTGTCAAACATTTTTTGAATGTAGGGACATCCTAATTTAAGTGCTACATGTTCCTTATTCCGGCTTCTAGTTTGCATCTCATTAGCACATATGGATACAAATAATTAAAGCTGTTTGCAAATAATCTTGGGCTCGGCTCGGTAAGAGCTTGTCTAGGGCTCATTTATATTGTAAATTAGCCAAGTTTGAGCTTAGTTTGAAGCTAGCTTATTAGATGAGCAAAATTTAACATTTCAAAGCTTGAGTTTTTTTAGGGCTGCAAACAAGCTAGTGTGAGGTCAAATTAGTAATAAGTAATACTTTTTGATATTTTGTGTGCAAAATAATTAATTTAATGTTTTCCACCGATTAAGTTAAAGATGAGATATTGAATCGGGATGTTCACTCACTAGACATGTATCAAGGGCGAAGCAAGGCCACAATGATAAAAATGCTAGCATGCCTGCCCTACTGCCTTGTTGGAGGCACCTCCACTGTACAAAAAACAAAAAATATAAAAAAGAAAAAAGGTGGCCCTGCCCTGAAAAAATAAATAGTCTTTTTACAAATCTAATCAAGTGTTGATTATTTAAATTACAGCTACCACAGAAGGCAAAGAAATCATCAGTAATTGTTGCAAAACTGAACTAAAGCCCCATAAGAATGAGATCTAAAATAACACTACAGTCTCCCTATCATGGAGGAAATGCACAAAGAAAGCATGCTACTTCAAGGTAAAGGGAAGTGAAGGAAGAGGCCCAATTCCCTCCAACATCCCCTGCTTAAAAAATTCATTCCCTCCAATTTGAAGGGGACCAAATAATAAGGGATGGAATTTGAATGATTTTTAACTTTCATTCCATGTTTATTGTGTACCCCACCATATTTTCTTTCTAAACAAACATGTGGAGGGTGCATCCTCTTCCCCCCTACCTCCCTGATAACCAAACAAACTGTTATGGTAAGAAGGTTAGAATATTAAGGCTCTTAGTATTTTGGGGGTGCTCTATGTGGTACTGCATCAGAAAATTTTTTTCCTGTTGGTATCTGTCTATATTGCTCTGTCATTCTTTAATTTGATTTTTCAAGTCTCCATTCATCCTTTCTAGTCTATTTATCCTGTACACTTTAAATTTGTTAGTGTCTTATGACTAACCATATAAAATTCTGTATTTTCCGTCAGAACCGACCTGCTGAGTTGATTGCAAAGTTTTTGGATGAGAAGCTTCGTGCTGGTAATAAAGGCACTTCTGAGGAGGAGTTGGAGGGTACACTTGACAAAGTCTTGGTTTTATTCAGATTTATACAGGTAAATTGCTTGCTTTTTGTACAAGAAATTAAGAAGTTCACTCTTGCAATTACAGCACTCTCATCATTCCTCGTAAGACACAAAATTTATAACACATTCAATTGTCAAATGTGTTCTGTGCTTTTTAAAGATTTGGCATGTGTATTTATTCTATGATAAACTGCTAATTCTAATATTATGCATTTTGTTCATTTAGGGTAAAGATGTATTTGAAGCATTTTACAAGAAAGATCTTGCAAAGAGATTACTACTGGGAAAGAGTGCTTCAATTGATGCGGAGAAATCTATGATTTCTAAGGTGATGTTTTTTTTTTTTTGGTTATCTTTTTTATTTTCATCTTCATGAGAAGTTCCATTATTCTTACAGTTGAAAACTGAGTGTGGCAGTCAATTTACCAATAAACTTGAAGGGATGTTCAAGGTCAGTATCAAGCTCCTTGGAGTAATTTTTGTGTTTGTGAATTCTGTTTATTTACTTGTTCAGTTGTGAGTAGGTTTTATATAGGGTGATTGAATAAGACCTTTTCAGCTTTGGATGCAAGTGAAACTAATTCCCAAAACTGGATCCTTGAAAATATACAGGGATCCATATATCCCCAACATTGCCATGATGATAAATTTTGTGTTGTGCATTGTTAAAATAATATAATACTGTAACTATAATAATCTAAAAAAATTTGCAAAAACATATATTTAATGTGTTTTTTAGCATCTTAAATGATGCATACGACTAAATACACGATTGTCAATACTTTATTGGAATGAGGTTTGTGTAACCTCTTTTACAAATTCATAGATTTGAAGCATCGAATTATCTTACAGTATAGAGATGTATATGCAAGTGACCCAAAATTGAAGTAAATATGTTGTCCAATTTAAACTTTTAGCTATTTTTAAATTTATTCCAACAATAATCCTCTAGTGTAATCCAGTGTTATGTGAATTCTCCTTCAACCAATAGTTTGGAGGCGCAAGTCCTCCCCTTTAACAAGGGCAAAAAGAAAAAAGGAAAAAAATTTACAGCAATAAGGTGAAGATCTAAATCTATCTCTTACTTTAGGAACCAATTTTAGCCTAGATTGATGTGGCACTACCAACTGTTTAAAATTGCATCCGTGCACAACTATTTTCAAATATGAGCAATGTGGGTTAGGGTGCATTTTTGAAGGTGTCTTGCGGGTACTTGGTTATTGGGGCCTGTGATGAAAATCACTTGTATCCAGCAGTGGTCATAAATGCTGGTAGCATTTCAAAATCTAGAACTTCTCAATCTGCAACTTCAAAAATTTTGTGTTCTTTTGAATATGTGATTGGAAATTTACGTTGCTAATATTTCAAAATTCATTTCCATTTAAGAACTCATGACAGCCAAGTCTGAATTGTTAACGATTTGAAATATATTCCTCTTAAGAACTCGTAATAGCAAAATACATGAGATTTTTTCAACAGCTTTTTTGAGGTATTTGAAATTTCCAAAATGGTGGAATTTTTTGTGTGCCCTTGAGATCATGAATCCCATGATCTATGCTACACAAGATGAAAAACATAGTTTAATTCATTCCTAAGAATCTTGCAGTCCTTTCTCAAATCCCGCAAAATAATACACGCTTGAAGATGCCGAAGAGAATGCCATTCGTCGGTGATGTGCTTGCTAATGCATAACTTCTGAGAGCTAAGATAACTGACTTCTAGTTCAAAATTAATCAAATAAAATGAAGAATATCAAAGATAAATGGACGAGAGGGAGTTAATAATCCCCCTCTCTCTCTTCTGCAATTGAGGAGAGGTGGATGATCAAACAAACAGTTCTATAATTAGAATATTTTAAATATGCATGGAGTACATTCTCTGATAACAATGTGCATGTGGACTTATGGAGTACAGATAATCTCAGATTTGAGTTTGTTTAGTAAGAGTTACAAGATAACAGACGAATTGGGAAAACAGGAATACCTGTGGTAATTTCAAAAATTTAAGAGCTGAGATTAAGATTGCTGAAATTTTTTGCATGGCAATGCTAAAATTAACTTGGTTTTGAATTGAACTACTTTTGTGGATAAATCAGCGAGCGGTAAAAGACTGGATATGGTGCTACACATGGAGTAAATTTGACTAGGAAAGTGGAGAATGCCTCTGAGGAACTATGAAAACTATAGTGCCTTTTTTTTTGGGTAAACCATTCTAGGTCAGGGAAAAAAAATCTCTTGAGATGAGCATCATTCTGATGATATTGACAGGTATAAAGATCCAAGAATATATACATGAACAAAAAATTAATGCATTTGGTTGTGGGGAATTCTCTTAAACATGGTTTGGCAATTAGGGTAAAAAGCATGACAGTGACAGATGACTTGTAACTGTCTTAAAAAAGGGATGCCCAAAATGGTCTATTCTATGTGCCAAGGTATATCTTAACTGAACCAATATATATATTGGGGACATTGTTCAAGGTAAGTCATGCTTGGACTGGCTTAAATAAAGACTGCTATCTCTCTCTTTATATGTAAGAAATAATGGCGATGAGTGATTACTGATTTTCTCTGTTGTTAGAAAAGTGATACAGATACCCCAGTGCTAAAATGGCCACAATTGTAAGTTCACTTAGTTAATAGGTGGTGTAAATCTAAAACTACCTGAAGTGCTCATGCTCTACCCAGTTCCTGTATCTTTTCTTGTTTTATCCATTGTATCTTATTTTTCTATTTAATATATTTTGTTCTTCAATTTATTGGATCGAACTACAGTCTTGTTATTTTTGTTTACCTTTTTCATTTTCTACAGGATATTGAATTATCAAAAGAGATAAATGAGTCTTTCAAGCAGTCATCCCAAGCAAGGACTAAACTACCATCTGGAATTGAGATGAGTGTCCATGTCCTGACAACAGGGTAAGGTTTCAGTGGTTTCTCTTGCAAAACCTAATCACAGATTTGATGCCTGGATCTGCTCACTGCTTTGGATGAGAAATTGTATTGGTGACTGCAGGTACTGGCCAACATATCCTCCTATGGATGTCCGGCTGCCTCATGAATTAAATGTGTATCAGGTGATTTGTAACCATGTATAGATGGCTGTTTCACATTTTATTGGTTTAAAACTTTCTGTTGATTTGTTGACATTATTTCTTTTTTCTTTTTGTATGAATTGATTGTTACAGGACATTTTTAAGGAGTTCTACTTGAGCAAACACAGTGGAAGGCGCTTAATGTGGCAAAATTCATTGGGCCATTGTGTCTTGAAAGCAGAGTTTCCAAAGGGCAAAAAGGAGCTGGCTGTTTCACTTTTCCAAGTTGAATTCTTTTGTGCCCTTTTTACTATCCTATGGATATGCTTCTAGAGTTTTTGTTCTATACGCTTTCTTCAAATTCTAACTTTCTTTTGTGTGCGGATATGTTGTGCACCAGACAGTTGTGTTGATGTTGTTCAATGATGCTCAAAAGCTTAGTTTTCAAGATATTAAGGATTCGACTGGTATTGAGGATAAGGAACTGAGGAGGACATTGCAGTCCCTTGCCTGTGGTAAAGTTCGTGTCCTTCAGAAGGTGGGTTGGCGCCGTAGGACTTCTGTGTAATACTTTTAGTCCTGAAAATATGTTGATGTATGCTTTGTACAGTTGCCTAAAGGAAGAGAAGTGGAAGATGATGATTCATTCCTTTTCAATGATGCATTCACTGCTCCTCTGTACCGCATAAAGGTGAGCCCTATCATTACTTTTTTGATGTTATTTTCTGTTTATGTACCATGTTCAGATGTCATTAGGCCAAAATTAGCTAAGAGAATTTCAAGCATGAATCTTCTTGTAGAGACTTAGATCACTTAATGAACATAGATGTTTATGAGCCATTGAACTTTTATTAGAAAGCCAGTTTATGCTGGGGGTGATCTATCTCCTTTAAAGTTGTGAAGAATGACCACTGATGTGATTTGGAGTTGCAGGTAAATGCAATTCAGATGAAGGAAACTGTGGAGGAGAACACAAGTACCACTGAGAGAGTCTTCCAAGACCGCCAGTATCAGGTTTTAATTTATATCTGGCTTATCACTTTGTTTCCGTAACTTTTAAGACTGGGAAAGATCATTACCGGTTCCATATTGTCAAAATGACAAAGTGGTAATATAATTATTCTGATGTCACTTCTCAGGTGGATGCTGCTATTGTTCGGATAATGAAGACCAGAAAAGTTCTAAGTCACACACTATTGATTACTGAACTCTTCCAACAGGTAAAGAACTGGGAACTGCATGCGTGTGTCTAGGGTGTGTGTAGCCTGGGGGTTTGTATCAGTTACACGTGGTGGACATGCACAAGCTAAACTTGCCTGTGCCTAGAGAAAAAATGAGGAAAACTAAATATACGTGCAGACATGCATATGCATGACTCCTAGCCTGCAATTCTTGTATTAGGTCCTCTCTGTTCATGGAGTAAATTAAGTTTTGAAGCTGATCGAGGTTTACTGGTATATCTACATCCCATTACACTAGGGTCTTGATGCTTATGCATCTGATAGAAAACAGGAACATGAGTGATACTGGGAAAATACATATTTTATACTATGAACTGTCTTTAACACGACCCCCTTATGCAAATGGCATACCATCTTTTATAAAAGCATAGTATGTTGTGGCCTGTAAGTGATAAGGAGGTGTGTCACTATCCTCATGTTCGGTTTTGTTCGAGATTAGCCAATTGGTTGACATGTAATTTTTTATTTTTCATCAAACAGCTCAAGTTCCCAATAAAGCCAGCTGATTTGAAGAAAAGGATTGAGAGCCTCATCGACAGGGAGTATCTTGAACGTGACAAAAACAATCCTCAGATATACAATTACCTAGCATAGTTGATTGCATCATACAAAAATTTTCTCCATGTAAATGACGGGGAACCTGCAGGCTCCTTCGGGAGCGACTTGCGGGATTTCTTCTTAGATTAATGTACAGTATAATCAGCCTTAATTTTTGCTGATGCCTAAATTTATAACTGTAAAGAATATCTTGTCATGCTAAAGACATCAATTTCCCCTGGATTTTTTTTTTATAAATATTTGAAATAGTAGCACTTGGAGAAATAAAGCACATTGCATATCGAATAGGAGCTTCCTCGGGCGGTTCTGAACCAATTTGGTAGGGGCAAGGGAATGGTTATTCCGTTATTAAAAGCATGCTAATTTTTTGGTACCCTGGTTAAAGCCACCGCCGAGTATACAATTAGGCCCTCTTTTGGGGGATTTCTTTAATATGATTTTTTCTGTTCTCATGTTACGTGGAATCCGAACCAGGTATGGTTAAGAGGTCTCAGCAGCCAAGTGTTGGTATTAAAAGACTGCCCATTTGCATTCTTTACTTGCTCCTTACTTTTTCCCCTTTGCTCTTTGTTTAATGGGGGGGGGGGGGTTTGATTACAGTCGAAAATTACTGATCAACCAATCGTGGACGAAATCTATTCCAGTATCCTATTTGGCTGTTAATGGTGTTAGCACTTTTAGAAAGGGTTGTATTATTCATGGCAATTGTTATTAAAGTGACAAAAATACCTCAATAACACAGAATCCAGTACTTGCAGACCTTTTGTTTACCAAGAAGAGATTGTCTTGAGAAATCAAATTTGACATTTCGAACAAAAGATACTAACAATTTTGCCGTCAGATTCAAGATTAGTTGATCTGTGACGCAATTTAGCCTCGATCCTTCCAAGGTCGAACTCCAATCTATTCCGATACACAAAGGGGGCATTTGAGTGCCCCCTACTCTCCATCTTTGGATACCACCGTTTACTTGTCTGTAGAGAAATTTTGCTTGAAAACCCAAAAAATAAAAAAAAAAAAAAGAAACGGTAGAGGGTACCCAAAGTCCCCTAACTTATGTACCTTTCTTCATCTAGAGTTTTGCTTACTATCTTCCATCATAAAGACAATAGGACTCTAAGTTTACAGGACCCAGGACTGAAGTTTACAAGACCCATATCTAGCCTAAGGTAAACCAATTGATAGAAACTATAATTTCTGTTCTTGAGTGACAGCTAAAAGGCAGATCATCCCCATTTCTATTCTCTTTTTTTTCGAGTTTGATTCTACTTGTTTACGTCTCGTTAAAACAAAAAAAAAAAAAAAGAAACAATAATTTCTGCAACAAAATCTTATACCCCTCGTCATATCTTGTGCAGATGATTCAATTTTCTCATAGCAAAGGTGATGGCCACCATATATATATCTATGTGTATATATATTTTGACAAAGGCTTTCGATCCTAAAATTAGTTGGAATTCACTACAAAAATTTGCCCTTTCCCCATTTTGCTAAAGTTGAAATCTTATCACAAAAATTCCTAGCAGTTTGCCTTCCACAGCAATGATAGAGATCATCCCCACAAAAACCTAACTCGAGATCCATGGGAAGTGATCATCATACCTCCTCAATGCCCACCAATTGACAACAATCCACAACTTATCAATGATAAAAATTCTACATTAAACACTGTAATCTCGACATTCTCAAAAAAAAAAAAAAAGAAAAAAGAAAAAAAGAAAAGATTCCATCCGATGATTCCCACAACATAAATGAACACAAAATTTCAATCAACGCCTCCAATTTTTCAATATATCAAACATTGAACTCGGAACAAACAGAATAGAGAAGTATTTGTATTATCTGGAATCCAAAAGCAAGCGAGCACACAGGTCATTAGTCCCAGCAAAAAAAAAATGTACAATACAGTTGAGAGAGAAAGACTCAAACTTGCTTGGCGGGAGGGAGATTAGGATCGGGATCGGAATTAGGGTTTGGGGTGGGGATGAGAGGAGAGCGAGTGGTGGAGGAGGAAACGACATCGTTATCGTCATCGGGATCATAATCTGGATTGAGATTCCGATCAATGGCTTCGCGTCCTTTCTCAAGACAGGGCTTGCAAGCGACCTCTATCGTAACCCATCCCAGTATTACTCCTGCTATTGCGATCACCGCGGCTGTTACTGCCCCCATTTTTTCCTCTCTCTCTCTCTCTCTCTCTCTGCTTTTCTGCTTTTCTGCTTTGGGAAGCAAAGAAGCGTCTTCTGGGGTTGCCGATAAAATATTGGACTTGGACCTTGAAACCCGTGTATGTAGGCCCAGCCCAATGGTCGGGAGCCTGTGCCACAATCGTATCCTCCGAGCTCTACTCAGGGGACTTTCATGGAGAAAAAATTTGCAGGGAAAAAAAAAAAGAAAAAGAAAATTTCAAAGGTGAATTTTTTAACAGAACTTGAATTCAATTTCTATTTGGCAAATCTTTTAAGAAAAATGATGAAGAATGACAAAAAAAATAAAAGTTTTTGATGAAATTCTCAGAAAAGTTCTTATATTTATGTCAAATTAAAAAAAAGTTAAATGATAGTATTTGGATGCAACTTTGACTTCCATGTCAAGATTTGTTTATATAATAATTAAATTATATCTATTTAGGAAGAAATTTTATGACCATTTATAAAAACTTATATTTTTATACAACTTTTCTATTTTTGTTGATAAAATTTTTCCACCGATTGTAACCTATCATAACTCTTCTCCTTTATCTGGATTTGGAACCGATTGTATTAAAAAGTTGTTTATATTTAAGATTAAATACAGGGAGAGTTAAACACATTTTAATACCAAAGCATATGACAGACTTCCAATGATATATTGCCATGTGCATTAGTGAAAAAGAAAATCTCATTGAAATACATTGATCTCGTAAAAAAAATATGTATATGGGATTTATTATCAATATAAGAACCTATATGTATTTCTCGACTAATATTAGATTTCTTCAAGATTTGGTATTCAGTCTCATCATTTGTACAATAATAATAGATGAAATAACAAAAGTATCCAAAATAAAATACTATGGTTTATATCTTTTACCAATTATATAGTGTTAGTTGATAAAATTAGGAAAAATATTAACACTTAATTGGAGCTATGAAAAGACACACTAGAGAGAATTTAAATTTAGTTAGTTAAAAACTGAGTATATGAAATATATATTTAGTAGCGGTTATCAGAAGGTGAAAAAAAATATTAGTTTAATGAGATAGATGTACCAAAGAATGAATATTTTAGATATATTGGATCCATCATTTAAAGTGATGATAATATAGATAGAGATGCGAATTATAGAATTCAACCAAATAGGATGAAATGGAGAACTATATTTAGAGTTCTTTATGATTGCATGATATTATTACAGTTAAAGGGGATGTTTTATAGAATCAAAGTAAAATCGACATAATTATACGAAATTGTATGTTCAGTTATTAAATAAAAACAAGATTATAAAATGGGTATAATTGAAATGAAAATACTAAATATATATTAAATTGGGAGTGAATTCTGTTATAGATAAAATAAAAGAATATTGCCTAAAATGATTTCGACATATACAACAAAGATAAAAAACATACTATTTATGAGAAGTTGATTTTAAATATAAGAAATTTAACGAAATTGTCGGGATAAATTATTGAAAACTATTATTATTATTATTATTGTTATTATTGTTATTATTATTTTAAATTTTTATAAATAGTTTATTTTTATTTTTTTATTATTATTTTTTCTCTACTCTGTATTGGTTTCAAAATATTTGGTTTTAAAATTTAAAATTAAAACTCAATTCGTTGTTATTATATATTTTTATATAATTTTATAGGTGAAGAATCTAAAAAATAAAATAAGCCAAAAAAGGTTGCATAACAAATGATATACCCAATCTCACCTTATTTTTAGCCCTACATCCTGGGGCATGTTTTGGGAAATTTCTCTGTTTATACTCACTCAAAATTAAGTAAAGTTTTTAGTATGAAAAATTATAATAATAATTTAAATTTTTTTCAGAAAAAACATTTAACATCTACTCCCAAAACAATATATGTTGTACCTAAAAAACATCACTTTGGTGAAATTGAATATGTAGTTTGATTGCATAATTGCATAATCAGATTACAAATAACAGATGTGGTATTGCTACTGCCCCAAGGTTCAAGGTTATAATGCTTTAAATCGATTAAAATAAATAAAAAAAGCCCTAAAAATTCACTCAAACAAAAGAGGAACTATAACTAAGAAGATGCATTATTAGATAAAAAAATAGTGGAAAAAAAAAAATATATTACCCATTTTATATTGCAGGTTTACAAATCTTAGAGATCTAAGAGAAAATACAATGATTGCTCTAAGCCTAACTTTGAAATCTTATAAACTCATAGAAAGATTTCCCCAAACTTTTTTTTAAAAAAAAGATAAAATGAAAAGAAAAGAAAGAGAAATTTTAAAACGGAATGTGAAATTAAATTTGTAGAATACAATTTTTTTTTTTATATCATGGTTAGGCCACTAATCCAGTATTCGGGGTTGTATCTCGATTAATTTGAGTCGACTGCTTGTAGAGATCAATTGAGGGGTAGGTCTCCTAATGCTGATTTTTTCGTTCCTATTGGAGATCGAACTTCTGACCATGGTTAAGAGGTGTCAGTTCCCGAAATAACTGAGCCGATAGATACAAAATTTTAGTTGTGCATGTTAAAGAACAAAACAATAATAAATTAAAAGAATATAGTTTTTATGATCTCAATGTTATTTTTTTTTCATTTTCTTGAAAGAAATTCTTCAAAAATAGTATAATTACCAAAAAGAAAGGATTGGGGGCAAATACCTTTTTTTTTTTTTTTTAATTTTCATCATCAGTATTTAGATTTTTTTCTGATTAATTCGCTTCGAATACTATGAAACTCATTTTAAGAATTGGTTTTCTCAAATCATTTTTTATCATTTTGAAGATTCGAAATCAAAATTTCTGATTAAAAAAATAAAATAATTGATCATTCAATTAAAAAAAAATTGATAACAAATACCTTATTTATAATTACCTTTGGGTCTTAACACCCGACACAAAGCGAAAAATCTTTTAAAAATTTTAGGAGGGGCATGCCCTATGGGCCCGCTTGTGGCCACTCCGGTGAGGTGATTGAGAAGTTGGGAATCAGCGGTAGGGAGAAATTTATGATGCACGAAAATTTTTCAACAATAATTTTTTATTTCAAATATTTCTTATAATTTCTTATAATTTTTTTAAAATATTTTAATATATTAAATTAATTAATATTTATATAAAATTTCTTATATTTTTATATTTTTCATATTTAATGAAATATTTCTTTATTTAATTTTACTTTTTATGTTATTTATCTTATAATTAATAATTATATTTTTTGATTATTTTATATTTTTATTATAAAATATGATTATTTTATTATTTCTATAAAATAATTGATATTTATATAACAATTTATATATATTTATATATTTTATATTTACGTATTTATTCATATTTTTATTTCTTATATTTTTAAAAAATATCAATTTCCCATACCGTTTCTCACAATCGTTTCTATGCAAGCCAGAGAGAAATAAGTTTTCACGTCCCTTATTTATAGATTTTTCAAAAATCCTGTTTTCCGATTTTTGCATAAAATTTAATTTACCCAAAGTGTAATTGTGGCAGTTTATTATACATGTTCTAAAAGTGTAGTTTGGCCCGCAAGAAAAATTAAAGCCATACATTCAATTACTGTTTGCAGATATACGTTCCAAACAAGGTCAGAACCACCGTGGAATACCCGTGTTGTGCATTTTTCAAACAGCCCCCAGATGAAAGCCACATTGCAAACCACAAAAATTTCTGTGTTCTTTGATTTTAGGACCGCGAGAGGGAGAGAGAGAGAGAGAGAGAATTTAAAGCCTTGCCAAGTCAATTTGTAAAGGAAATCCGCCACCCGCCACCCCTCCCCCCAAGTCAAAACAAGACCCACATAATTTATTTATAGTTTTTTTTTCTAGCCAACTAAAGAATTATACGTCTTAAACATAAGCCTGTGTTAAACCCTCGTAACATCAGCTTTCATTCAACAAAATCCCACAAAAATTCTCTCTCTCTCTCTATCTCTTCCCCCCTCTCTCATTAGAGAAAATAATAACCCGCACTTTACAAAACTCACCAACAAAAACATACCCTTCATTTTTCATCTCAAGCACAAGAAAATAAGGGCCTTACTGAATTCAAAAGCACTCTCAAAACCCATGTTATCATTCATTTTCATATTTTTCATTTAATTTAAATATATAATTTTTTCCGCCAAAGGTTGTACAATAGGGCAGATGATAGCAGAAAAGAATGGAAGAGCAAGGGAAAATGCCTGGTGAATCCACATGTCAAGATGAAAATGCGTGTAGTTTGTTGGAGTATAAGTATCAGATGGGTGGGCATCTTGGAGGGCATCTGAAGTCCTTGATCCCTCTCTATTCCTCTCTCAGGAGTTTTCTTTTAGCATCCTCTCTTAGGTTCTCATCTCCTGGCAACAAATTCCACACACCTTGGATCCAGATCCAAAACTGTTTTTAGCCAGCAGCATGCCATAAAAAAAATCTCCCTTTCAAATTGGAGACTAAATTCTGTGACGACTAATAATAAGATTACCTTATAAAAGAATCAAACGACATTAACAGCATTCTTGCAGGACCTACATGGCACAAACACAAACAAAGGACAAAGAACAAAGAACAAAGGGCACCACACAACACACAACACACAACACGGAATCACCGGCGATCCAAAGAGTCATATTCTAGAAAGTAGAAAAAGTATCGTATCTTGTTGTGTCCAAAGAACAGATAGGATGGACATACTCATTCTGCACAAGTGAAATTAAGTCTTATGGATCCACTTGCATGTCAACAACCTATGGATATAGAGTACGGATGGCTTTCAATGCAGAAAATGGAGGTTATTGGACATTGTCTTTGGAAAATTAAGTATGTAGAACATAATCTGGAGTTGACATACATTACACAACATTGTACAAGTTGAACTGATCTACAAAAGAAGCCTTTTAAAATGCACCTCTACAAGATAACAATTTATTCAAGTACATGGAAAACATGATGCACGAAGAAAAGGGCAAGTTAAGCATACAACACCTGCGAGCTTGAGGGAGTCAAATCGGAGAAGGCTTCAGGTGCATCCACCACATGCCATTGAACAGAGAAGCTCCATTTCTTCTCTACTACATTTGTGTTTGCCCTAGAAACCCGACCCACTGCAACATGGAGGTTCCGACCAACAACAAAAATTAGGGAATCACATGCGACCACAGAAAAAGGCTTGCATATTTGTTCCGGTAATGGCAGCCCTCCCACTATATCCCAAGCATCAGTCTCTTTATAATAAACCTTGAGCTTCATCCTTTCAAGCTCTGAAACCACAAACAAATGACCATAAACCACAACACTAGAACCGGTCCAACCTTCTCTAAGCCCTGCAGACATGCTCTCCCATTGATTAGTTTTTGGGTCATAAACCTGTCCTCTTGGTGAGACATCAAAGGGCCATAACCAGCCCTCAGTCACGAGAAGCTTCCCATCAAGAACTGCAGCATCATAAGATGCCATGTTGGTTCCCATACTAGCAATGGCATGCCAATTTCCCTCGGAAGGGTCCAAAACTTCTGCTGAACTTAGCTCAAAGAGATTGGTGCTGTTTCCTCCTGCCGCATAAATCATACCATCAATAACTCCAGTAGCAAAAAACGACCTTGCAGTTTTCATTTGGTTCATCACAGTCCAACGATTCTTATGCATTTCATATTTTAAAACCAAGTCTAGCGGGCAATCCACATCAGACACCATACCTCCACACACAAATAAAGAACTTTCAAGAGGAACCGAAACACATCCAAATCCATGTGGACAAACCTTATCCTTGCAAGGCATTGCAGGGATGGTATGCCACGAGAAATAAGTAAGATCAAGAACTTGCCATTGAATCTTCCCTGTACATTTATGAAAAGCAAAAACAAAGAGCCAAGGATCACGGAATCCTAGTTCCTTTCTCCGGGTAAAAAACCTCTCCTTGTTACCAAGCAATAGGTGCCAACGCTTGCAAACAGCTCGGCAAGCAGAATGGCATTGAACTGGTAACCGGAGCAGACAATTGAGAGCAATATCATCCGGAAGACCCGGAATGAGAGGCATCCCAGTCTGAGATAACTCTAGTTCGAACTCTGGAGAAGGGTCTAACAGAGAAGACTGAATTACAGCTAACCTGAACTTTGGGGACAATGAAATTTGGGAATCTCCTAACTTGTGCACCGGAGTTTGATGCGATGAAATTCGCACCCGTTGCATCCTTCGTCTCCAATATTTTCCCCTAAAGGTTAATTTTTGAATTTCCCCAATCCTGAAATTAAAACACCACGATACTATAAGCTTTTCCTCAGCAATCCTCAGCAAAACCTTAACTGTTTCACAACACATATGATCCCAAGCATCAGAAACAGCTAATTACTGCACTTCACTAGGTACAAAATTCTTCTCGGGGACTCATGGTGTTGTCTCAAAGCTCTTAATCCCAGGAACCAGAATCCCCAAATTCAAATTTATAAGCCAATTATCCAAAAAATTTCAGTACTGAATGAAACCCTCGCAAGACAACCCCCACCCCCCAAACAAACGCCAACTTTGCCGCTGACAAAGGATATGTAGGACAAACACCCGATTGATAAATTACTACCAGGAGAGAAATCCATGGCTACACAGCACACACACAAAAAAAAAAGAAGCTGAAATAAAGCAAACCCAGAAAGCTATTCAGGTAATTTCTAAAGATCAAAAGCAAAGAACCAACAAAAAGCAAGTAAAAATCATCAAAATTGAGTAGAAATAAATGACAAAGATGACATGAAACTTACAGATAAGAACAAAAGCTTCAGATTAGGTTACATTGCATAAAGGGCGAATTTTAATGAGAATAAAAAGTACCGTGTTGATAGAAAAGTAAGCAAACAGGGAAAAGTAGACTTCTTTCTCGGTGCATTCATTCACTGTTCATAATTTTTTTTTCACTTATTTCTTTCCCCTAGTTTGCAGTGATTACGTGGCAAGCAGGATTCTTAGGATTGAGAGAGGATGAGCGCGTGGAAACACTTGCAAAATAGGCGTACTATTTGACACCCGCCCTGAGGATGACCAGAAATCTAATAAATATGAATAAAAAATTTTGGAAAAAAAAAATAATTATTTTTAATAATATTCATGAAAAAATGCTAAAAGAAAATGTCAACCCTCCTATGGTATCTGGTTAACAAACTGAAATACAGTCCATCTCTAATTTGAATTAAATTTTAATTTATATAATAGTCTAACAAAGCTATATCTTTCATCCATGGAGAGTCAACAAATCATATTAATATCCAATACAAAGCTGAATAATTTTATTTATTTATTTTTGGCTTTATAAATGGGTGGGAAGACTTTATTTTAAGTTAAAAGTCATTAAATATTCAATTAATAATAACATTTACGAAATAAAAAATTTTACAAGAACTACTATAATACAATAATAATATTAATATGCTGATTTGAGAAAGTAAAAAGCAAAATCAATTGATATAAAGTGTATTTTTTAACATAAAAAATTATTAATAGAATAATACTTTTAATCTTTTTTATGTAAATACTTTTTATATAAAGAATTTAATTTTATTTGAAAATATTATAAAATATTATGAGTTTAAAAAAATTAATTGAAATTTCAGAATAAGAATTTGCTTTTTTTTTTTTTTTTTTTTTATAACTTATATTTGACAGAGAGATCTTTGCTTTTCACAACACTATACCACAGCCTTTTCTTGCTATGCAAAATTTGCTTGCCAAAATTTGATATGTACATATTCTTTTGTAACATAAGAAGAAGATGCTTGCTCCCAACATATGGGACCTTACATTAATGTGCTTCGTTTAGATAATTCTCACTATCAATGGTGGTGTCCAGAATTTTTCTTGAGAAGGGCAAAATTTTAGAACTTTGGTATAAAATATATTATAAAAGAAAATTTAAAATTTTAGAGAGGAGCAAATATTTTGTTTACTTCTATTTGATATTTGAAAACTCCATATATCCTTTATAATAAAAAATATATTTTTTTATAACTCTAGTGGGGAGCAATGGCACAAAATCCCCGTTGCTATCTTATCTTCTAATAATGTTTATCGATATTTAGTTGATTCAGTGACTGAATATTAGTTCTTTTAAACAATATGTCGGGTTTGACTCTTGTATATGGAGAAAATAGATGCCGAGAGGATTTTATTTTTTAAAAGTCTAACCTGATTTTAATCAAATTTAGTCATAATCAACATGATTGTTGGATACTAGTGGTTTATTAAAAAAAAAAAATTCTTCAAATAATTTTTAAAAGAAAACCAAAACTTGAAAGAAAAATATATTATTCATTACAGTTAGAAATCAATTGGATTTTTTAGGTTTTGATATAATCAATACTTTGTAATTTATTTATTTTTTAATAGCAGAGGCTAATTTGTCACACTGATTTAGAAAACTAGTTGAGTTTTAAAATGGCAAAATTGCATGTTAAGCTTCTAAGGTGAACTGTCTAAACTAAAGAAGGCTATAAATTACTCCCTAAACTTTGAATGTGTGCTTAATTATGAGAGGATGTTATAAACCTTTTTCAAATCCCTGACGCAAAAGTCCTATGCGGCATTTATAGGGATGGTGGGTGGGTTTATGCATGGGCCAAGCATCCCCCAATTTTTTAAACTATTAATTAATAAATGATGTATAATAACTATTTTTGTGACCATTAAAATCATACTATAATCGTTAAAATTAATTATTTTATCACAAAATTTGTGTAATCTTTGTTTCAGAATAATGGTAGAATATTGATCAATTTTTTTAACAAATGATCGAACTCGAGATTTTTACAAAGGGAGAGAGACAAAAGTTAAATTATAATTTATCATCCATATTCTTACTTGACAAAGGAAAAAGAATGTTCGTATCAATTAAATTATCTTAAATTTTTAATAATTATTATTGGATTCACCATAATACGTCAAATGATAATTTTCTACTACTAACAACCAACTAATTATAAATTATTAGGTTCTCAACTTTATACTAAAACTATATCGAATATTTCTTAATTAATAATAAAGCTTTTTGCTCCCATTAGAATCAAATTCATGTCCCTCAAGATTTTAATAAATTGCATTAAAATGAAATGAGAAAATCCGATACGTCATAATATCACAATTTGCGTGATGGTTTGATGTATTTGCAAGGTAAGAGATAAGCGTCGCAAAACGTGTTGCGCACGACAGCACGGAAAGAAGCGTGACAGCCGTGGCCGTGTCACAAAGTATCAAATTCTAACAAAAAATGGCAGGGAACCTTAACGATGTCAGCGAAGTTGCAAGATCCGTAATTATGGTTATTATAGTTATTATGTTTTTAACAGAAATAAGCAATTTTTGATAAAAAAAAAAAAAAAAAAATTGAAGTTTTTGCAAGTAAAACTAACTTTCTTTTAAGAAAATTTATCTAATCTTAATCAGATCTCAACTTTTCCACATGCTACCCTAAGGGATGTTTTCTTTGTGGCTGCGAGGCAAGATAACTAAAATTCAATTTCCTTTAAAAAAATTAAAAAAATTAAATATCATTATTGTTTTTTTTTGACTAATTCTTGTTGTTATGTTAAAATACAAATATATATTTTTAGTTGGGTTCAAATAAAATTATTTATGACCGAAAGAATTTGATTTTTCGCATCAATAAAATTATGAAATCTTTATTTATTTTATTTTTTAGATTAATTTTGTTGATGGCGGATTTCACTTCACAGATACTACCTTTGTTGACTCGAACATGATGAATAATTGTTTGATTTTCTGGATAGATAGACCTACAAAATGCCGTCGGAAGGTACTACGATAGGAGAGAATTCGATACTCAAGTCAAAAAGAGTGGTTTTCGAAAGAGAGACAAATTGAAAGAGAGAACTATGATAGAGAGCTCTGTATTGCCTTATATTTGTTAAGTGTCGAGTTAAAACAATATTCCTCGTTGGTGGCTTTCATGATGTATATATATAATCTGCAAGTGTGGTAGATCTTGTGTGTGTCCGGGGTGTAGAAACCCAATTTTTTTATGATAATATCCTGAGATTACAAGATTCATGGTCAAATATTAGAATCTTGTTAGTTAGGGGAAGTCCGATCTGTCATGGAGATTCATTTCATTATTGGCTATGGTTAAAGATCTCATTCCTTATCATTCGGGGGTTGTCTATGTGATTTGGGGGAATTCGAATTTTATGTGATTATCACTTAGGTTTATCAAATAGTAATACTACTATTACGTATTGAGAGGCTGCTTCCCCAGGGGTTTGGATGATTGGCCGAGAGGCACTGCACTAATAGATACTGAGAGAGTAGACATGTCTACCCAAAAAGAGATAAATCCCATATTGATGACACATTTTAGTATGTTTTGCCTTGTTGGACTAGGCTTGACGAATCTTGTCTCTTGCCCCCTACTCCTGCTATCGTTTCGAAGGAAGGGTTTCAGGAGTAGTGTTAAATTGATCAGAATTAAAAAAAATATTAGTGTGGAGCATTAAATACGACACATGCAGTTTCGGTTTACACGAATCATCTCCAACACTTTTATATGGCATGGCATTTGATTGGTTCTTGCACTATGATGTTTACTTTCTCAGTTTTACCTTTCGTGCTGTCAACTTAGTCAGATTTTGCAAAATTTGTAAAAAAACACTGGAGACAGATCTTGAAATAGCTAAGGGTTCGTCTTCACATGCTCATCGTGGTATCAATGATATTACGAGCACAATGTCAGAAGTGGAATTACGCGGTGTATAGAGTGAGATGTTGTTAGGGGACGACTACATTGTCGTGTCAACCATTGATGACGATCAACTAATAAGGTTTCGGAATGTCATATTCCGATGTATTTGTCAAATACAGTCTGAAGGTGTCATATACGGATCCTATCGCCCAAGTCCTGCTTCATCATAATATATTTCTGATGTTACTAATCCCTAGCACTTGGTGTTTTGTGGTGGCTATGATTTCATTGTTGAATTTTTGCTACCTTAGTTTTGATTTTGAGATTCTAGCATTTGAGTTTTCACTGAAAAGGTATTGTAGTGACGGTTCTATAGGAGACTGGTTTTACTTACAAATCCAACCAGAGTCGAATTGGAAATTCTTTTACAAAAGAACTATCGACAAAAGTTGGATCTATAAATATTTCTTCATGGAGTTTTTGAATAGGGATTTGATGCCCCCATTACCAGAGGCCAATGGGGAGCGTTTGTAGGGTTGAGGTCCCCATAGCCTTCTCATTATTCATGATTTATCCATTCTATTGGTGGTTTTTACAAGAGTAAAAAGAGGTGTATATGGGTAGAGACCCTCTTGGATAACGAGATGTTATCATTGGCCAGTTTGCTATTGAGGGAGAGAAAGAAGATTGAGAGGTCCCTTCTAGTGGAGAAGAAAAGCCAAAAGCTTGTAGACATCATCTCTTCTCTTGAGGAGAATGATCTTATAGAGATAACTACCAATGAATATATGAGACTAGGATTGAAGAAAGAGGCGATGGAAGCGAAAAGTAGGTCAGACATGGATGCTCCATCGGCTGATACCATTCCCATTTTGTCTTTGAGGAAGAAAAGAAGAATGTGCAACTGTCAAATTCATCAACCAAAGATGTGAGGGAGACTAGGGGACTATGCTCCTTGGGCTTGTTGAGGGCTTCCCGAGTAGGGGCCGTAGAGGCCGACGAGCTTAGGTCTAGGGGACATCTCCTTCACCTTTCTATATTGGGTCTTACTGATGGAACAAAGTGAGAGTTGAATGCTATGAAAAGGAGATAAGAGAATGCTGACGCAGATAGCATGAGAGTTAGAGAGGAAGGGGAGGATGCTGAGAGTATTGGAATAGAAATGGGAAGAGAAGTAGAGGCACATACCCTCGGTGACCTTGAGGGCATTTGTCTTGACTCGGTGAGAGAGCCCGATGTAGGGCTATCTTTTGTAGTTCCTTTGATGTCGGGAAAGAGCAAACAGAAAGTACCTTGAGGGATTGCTCTTCCTCCCTCCATTTCTGTCATGTCTTACGATGGGCGAAGGGGACAAAGGGAATGGGAGACTGTAACGATCAGTGTGGGTGATCACCACTATATTTATGTTGATAGCAGCGAGGCCAGATGAATAACAGATTGGGTGGAATTTTATCGTTTCGAGTTGGAACTAAACAAGTTATCTCTTGAACAGGGTGATGAAGCCATCATGTCCTTCGGGCTTACAGTACTATTCTCTATGACAAAGTAGTTTGTCTATGTTCCTGTTTTCTGTAAATTACTCTTATTTGTTTTGTGCAGGCTATAATTTGGCAAAATTTCAAAAGTTAAGGAGGAGCAGACAATTGATCATCTAAGTTACCAGACAGATCAGATGGGTGATGAGATTTCTCAGTTACAAGACGTCCTTGTGCAGAAAAAGAGAGAGATACAACAGGAAAGCGCATTTATGGGCACTTTAAACATTAGAAAAGATGTTTAAAGACTGATTTGAGTTTAGTGTTTGAATAGTGTGAAGCATTTTAAAGAGATGCGAGGAGCTAGAGGCAAAACCTAGGGTGCGTGAGGCACAATTGTAGGCTGTGGCGAAACTGGCAGAAGTATGCAAGTAGTCTCTTCTCATTGCCGAACATAAGATAATAGAATTGGGAAAAACTATTACGAAGGCTATCGATTGTCATAAGCGTGTCCGACATCAGCTATCTGAAAGGCTATAATGTGCTTAGGAAGTTATCCATCAGGCATGATTAATAGAAGTGCTGCCAGTAGGTGATGGGAACACTAGTCCTGAGACGCCAAACTCAAGCCTTGTAGTTGCTCGTGTGAGTGATGCTTCTCTTGAAATAGCAGATGCCTCGCTTTGGGCCAACTTTGAGTCTCTATGCCAACAAACTCTTCCAGCCCCTCTGCCAGTCTCCTGAAATAGCTTTCCTCTTTTGTTGACTTGTATCTTTATGTCATTTTTTCTTAAATGAACCGATGACTGTCTGCTTCTCATAATTGATTTTTGTTTATATTTGTATTGCCTTATTATTTTGTGATGGCCAAGTTCTGTATTCTATGCTGTTGGCATATTTTATTGCATATAGTTGAGAGTGGGTTGTGTCTACCCAACTGGGAGATAAATCATGTATTGATGACATGCTTCACTTTGTTTTGTTGAGAGAGTGGGCCGTGTCTACCCAACCAGAAGATAGATTCTATATTGACGACACGTTTTAGTGCGTTTTGCTGAGAGAGTGGGTCATATCTACTCGATCAAGAGATAAATTTCATATTGACGATACATTTCTATGCGTTTTGTTGGCTACAATTGACGCGATTGAAGCGTTATGAGAATACAATGAAATATGAAAATATTATTAGAAGAAAAATCATAACGCAAGAAATTCAAGTTAGTATATGTAGTAGGTGACTCGAGTATGCAGACGTAGTAGTAGGATAGACAAATTCAAGATTTCTTAGAGCGGGAATGTTGGTAACTCTAGGTTACAAGATAGTGTCCCAATATCGAGAGGTATCCTAAATTTAATCTGCATATGCTTAGTATTTGGAAGTGCCTCTAGAGCATCCAAGTTGGGTTTACCCAGGATAACATTGTAAAGCGAGGTACTTTGATTACGTTGAACATTGATGCAATCGTTGCATGATTAGGTGGCATCCCAAGGGTGATGGGAGTGAGATGTTGACTTCAGGATATATCTATTTGTTTGAGAGTCCCTTGATCAGTCCGGCGTGAGGTTGGAAATGTGCTTAACTAAAGCCCATTTGTTGGAAAGTGCCCTAATAGAGAATATCACATGTCCCCTCGTCTATGAAAATTCTTCTTACCTTGTGCTTTCCAATCTTGGTGGTGATAATGAGAGGATCATGATGACGAGGATCAACCCCTATCAGATTGTCATCATTGAAACCGATTATTGGTCTCTTCCTTTTGGGTTGCTTTTCAACGCAAGTGGAAAGAACTTCTTTGGAGGCATAGGCAGATACCTCGATCATCTGAAAGATTAGCAAGATTGTTTATTTGACCTCATCTTATATGATCGGATTTTACACCATACAAATGTTGTTCAGAGAATAAGGCACTGAGAGGGTGCCTGCTTTGTACTTGAAGTATTCCCCTATCTGGTTGATTGTGGGTAGATCCTGGAATCGATTGCTCATTTGGCTCATTCTCTCGGCTTGAAACGTGTGGGCGTTGAGGAGGAGGAGCTTCTCTTTCCATACTCATAAAACTTTGAAGCTTACCATTTCGAACCAAAAACTCAAGTTTGTCTTTCAGCTTTCTATATTCGTCCATCAGATGGCCGTAATCCCAGTGGAAGTGACATATCGTGTTTTATCCTTCTTCAAATCCTTTTTCATAGAGTGAGGGGGCTACCTAACGTATGGTTTGTTCCTAATTTGTAGCAGAATTTGGTTAGGTGTTTCGTTCAAAGGAATATAGCTAGTGAACTTTCGTCGTAGTGGGGGCCCTTGGCAATCTTAGGTGAGCATTGTCAGGGTGACCAATTGCATTCATTTCGACCTAATCAATTCTGACACCTATCAAATGCCTTGGCACCTTCCGCGGGGATTTTTTTTTGCACGAGTATAGAATTCCTAGATGGTAAATGGAAGATTCTTTGTTATGGATGTCTTCATGCTTGAGGGTTGTAGCTTAGTGAGAAGGGTTGCTAGCGTGATGGAATGGTCCAAATCTGAGAAATTCATCATCTCGGTCTTAAACTTATCGAAAAAGTACCTTAACGACTTGTTATCCCTTTGCCACAGTGACTATAAGAAAGTGGTTTTTCTTTTGACCCCTTGATTGATCACAAAATAGGCCTCGAACTGCTGCCAAAGTTGGGAGAAACTCTTGATACTAAATGGTGGGAGCGAGTTAAACCAAGTCAGCGCATTACCTTTTAATGTTGTAGTAAAATGCTTACACAAAGCCACATCTAGCATATCTCTGGAAATCATCACTGTCACAAAGTGTGCTGTGGATCTTAAGGGTCGGTGGTACCATCATATCTAAATGGCGAGAGGTAGGTGTATATTGGGCAACTTCGACCCTTCTTGCATTGGCACACATGAACTCTTTTGCCACGAGTTCTTAGACTTGTTTCCTCAATTCATCAAGGTCATGTTGGGAAGTTATTAAACCCATGGGAGGAGAATTGCATTTCTGGTTTGAGGATATGGCTAACTTCTTCCAGTTCTCCATTTAGAGTTGATTGTCCCTTTTTGAGAGAATGGCATGGGAGGCGAGTTCGGTTGATTTTGTTGTACGATTGGCAGTCGGGCCTCCTTTTGATGGAGTAGTGCCATCGGAGGTTGATGGCAAGTGGCAGGAGTGTCTGCAGGATTATTCGAGATTGTGGGTTAGATAGTGTCTGTTGGGATGGCAGTGTGTCCTTCCAGCATGGTCATAGCTTTGGAACCAATTCTAGACTTTCTCTTTGGAGGTATGATTTTTAATCAGCACAGAGCGAAAACAGGTTCCTTTCTAGTTTGTTCCTATGGTTGACGCCAACATGTTAGAGGTAAGTTTCGCTTCATAAATAGTAGCTCCGCTAGTGATTGTTAGATCTTCTAGATGAAAAGACTTGTAAAATACTGTCAAAGGGTGCTCCAAAGGGGGAGACTCTGACGCTTAAGTCAAAAAGAGCGGTTTTCGAAAGAGAATCAAACTGAAAGAGAGAACTATGATAGAGATCTTCTATATTGCCTTATGTGTTCTAAGTGTCGAATCAAGAGAATGTACCTTACTGGTGGCCTTCGTGATGTATATATATATATATATATATATATATATATATATCTGCAAGTGCGGTAGATTTTGTGTGTATCCAGGGTGAGAAACCCTAATTTCTTTATGAAGGTGTCCCGAGATTATATGGTTCCTGGTTAAAGATTAGAATCCTATTAGTTAGGGGAAGTTTTAGCTGTTATGGAGATTCCTTTCCTTATCCGTTGTGGTTAAAGATGTCATTCCTTATCGTTGGGGGGTTGTCTCCATGATCTAGGGGAATTCGAATCTCACGTGATTATCACCTTAGTTTATCAAATAGTAATACTGCTACTGTGTATCAAGATAGTGCTTCCCCAGGGGTCTAGATGATTGGCGAGAGGCACTGCACTAATAAATATCGAGAGAGTAGATTGTATTTACCCAAGCGGGAAATAGATCTCATATTGACAACACGTTTCAGTATGTTCTACCTTGTTGGATCGTGCTTGATAGATCGAGCTTAATGGATCTTCGATCTTATGACAATGGGCCTTTGGGCTGTGCTCCATCAAATTTGAAAGTCATTCTTTGTAACATGACATTATCACAATGAGGGATTTATACTTTATCACTATAAGAAAATAATGTATCAGTGACAAAAAATTATCCGATGTAAATAGTGATAGAATTGAGACGGATTAATATCAGACGTACAAATTAAAGAAGCTAAAGATTAACGAGATTAGTGATAGATTTACCAATGGAATTGGCAATGGAAAAACTCCATCGTTAATTCTGAGGGTAAAATAGGCGTGAACCTGATTATTATTCTGCACATTTTTTTGATAGGACAGACTAAATTTCGTTGCTAATTGGTCACTATGCATTACCTATAGCATTATTATTAAACATTTTTTGGATGGATTAGCAACGAAAATATTTTTGTTACTAATCTATCGCAACTGAAAGATGAAAATAGTATTTCGTTTACATAACAAAGGATTAGCGACGGAGTTTAGTGATGAATTTTTTTCCATCGCTAATCTGGGTCAATGCGGGTTAACCATTAGACAGTGTAACCCACGTGGTCTTGTTTAAGTTTTAAAAAAAGAGGACCACATTCTTAGGGAAAGCTTTGTATGCCCAATCTCATCTCCTTCTCCTTTCTTCGCTTCTCTCTTGGTACCATCTGCTGGAATGGGAGTTTGCGGATCATAAGCTTTGTCACTTATCTCTTCTTTTCTTTGTCTAAACTTTGAACTCTGAACTCTGAAGTTCGATCTCCTCGTGACCACTCTTTCTCTCTCTCTCTCTCTCTCTCAGACTTACGATTGACAACGTTGAATCAGTGAAGTCTAAGGTAAAACCCTTTATCTGAATCTCTCTCTCTAACTCTCTCTCTCTCTAGAGTGCAATTCATATATTGAGGGTTTTGTTTTAAACATCCTGCGTGAATAAAATTAGATTTAGGATTTTGATTTTTGAACTTATATTCTTATATTTCTCTCGTGTCAAACTTAGATTTAGGGTTTTGATTTTTGAACATTGGGTTCTGAACATGAAAGTTCTCTCATATGTTTCTATAGCCTTCTTTATTAAGTTTGTTTAAGAATCCAGAAAAAGGCACTAGAGAAAATTTTGTGGTTGTTGATTCATAGGGATAAAATGAGTATAGTATTTGTGATTGATGTTTGTATTATTTTTGATAAAATATTATACTAATTTGTGGTGATTGTTGTGCTAGACTCGATGGAAGATATACATGGAGAAAAGTGGAGAAAAATGGACTAAATTGGAGTTCTCATGCAAGAAATAAAATTTGAACAACAATACTTTTTCATTAACATGTAGGCATACTGATTTCAAGGGACAGTACAAGACTTTTGAAGAGTTACTGCACTAAGTTACTTTTCTAATGGCACATTCGAAAGAAGGAATCGGAATAGATTTGAAGATTTTGAAAATTTTTATTTCATTTCTAATATTTAGATATGTGAATTTTTAGAAAATATAAATTTCAAAATATTCTTTTTTTAGCATTTTCTTTTATTTGAAATTTCTGAAATATTATCCTTTAGAGAGTTTTATCATTTCTTAGAAAATAATTCGAATATTTTCCTAAGGTGAAAAATAAGGGAATTCCATCTTGTTTTGGGTTGCAGCCGACAACTTTAGGGACATATATATATTTCTTTATTTCTAGACTTGGAAAGGACACAAATAATTGTGGAGGAAAGGCAGCAGCTGGAAAAAGCATATTTTGCTTATAGTTCACATTCTTTTCAACAGCAATAAAATCAATTTGTAAGTTTTCTTTATTTATGAATTTATTCTAAATTCTTTTCTAGTTGAAAATTTGTTGAACTCTTGATTTTCAATGATTGTGAGATTTAGTTGAGCATATTAATTCAATATATCATAGATATTTATTTAATTCCTACACTTTATGGATCATGATTTTTTAAAATTTATTGAATAGTGGCCAACATTTAATAATTTTAAAATAATTTACAACCAATTAAAATGAAAAATTCGTAATTGTTTGTTTGTTTTAATTTAGTAGTGAATGACATAAATATAAGGATTTTTTAATAGTCTAATCTATGTCATAGAATTGAATAATCTAATTTAAATAAATTTATTGTGTGTTTGTTAATTAGAATTGGATCTCTCTCGATCTTAATGCTATCGAAACTTTAAATTCTAAGAGTTTTTCTAAATTTATCTTTCGGTTAGGTAAATAATTAAAGAATTTCTCTTAACTTTCAATGAAATAATGAGATATTGGTTGTTTATTGTTTATTGAGCGACTATAACTAATTTATTTATGGTTATTGAAAATTTTTGGTACATCGATGATCAATCACATAAAATCAAGGTAGATATAATTTCTTGGGTTAGAAATTGATTACCCATTGAATTTTCTTCTTTTAATTTCGGGTTGTTTAGTTATTTACCTTTAGTCGATTATTTCTTTTATTTGATTAATTTATTAGTTTAGTTAAACTCAACTCTCCATATTTATTTTTATTTTTATATTATTTTATTTTTCTTAAAAGAAATAAATTCGCCATTATCTGTGGATACGACTCTACTCGCATTATACTTATATTGTTTGAAGTAGGAGAAATTTATTTTTTTGTTGGATTGAAACCCATCAAATTTTAGCATTGTTGTCGGGGAACGGTGTTAAGAGATTTATTTTTTTAAATTTAACTTTCATTTTTTTCGGCATATGCGTTGTTCTACTCATATAGGTGAACTTTTGTTTGATCTAAAGATTGAGAAAACAGCTTGGAGACTTACGAAGGAGACTAAGCAAACAAAACAGCTTACATGTTCATTGCTCGAACTCACCTTGGATGAGGGCTTGCAGGATCAAATAATTGACAACGAGGAGCAACACATTCAAGATGAGAACATGGCTGCTCCAAGAACATTAAGGGAGTTAGCTACACCCGATGTTAACCAACAACCTCTTTACATTAATCTTTCCAAAATTGAGAATCCATTTGAATTGAAATCTGGACTATTTACTTACTTCCCAAATTTCATGGACTTGCAGGAAAAGATCCCAACAAGCACCTTAAGGAATTTCATATCGTGTGTTCCACTATGAGGGCACAAAGTGTATTCGAGGAGCCGTTGAAGTTAAAGGTTTTTCTATTTTCTTTAGTTGATAAAACTAAAAATTGGTTATTTTATTTACCCTCTGATCCAATTATTAAGTGGAATGAATTAAAAATTTTGTTTTTGGAGAAATTTTTCCTAACTTCTCGTGCAGCAAATTTTCGGAAGGAAATTAGTGGTATTAGACAATTCAGTGGGGAGACTTTGTACGAATATTGGGAAAATTCAAACAACTTTGTGTTAGTTGTCCACAGCACCAAATTCCTGACTAGCTGCTCATCCAATATTTTTATAAAGGTCTTTTGTCGTCGGAAAGAAACATGATCGATGCAGCAAGTGAAGGTGTGATGATGAACAAAGCACTCGAGGAGGCATGAAATTTGCTATCCAATATGGTAGCAAATGCGCAACAATTTGTAGAGAAGCAAGGGGCTCCAAAAAGGGTCAATGAGATGAATATTTCCTCAATTGAACATAAGTTAGATTCCTTAACTTCTATTGTGGAAATGTTGGTTGTAGGATAAGTGCAACAAGTGAAAGCATGCGGAATTTGCTCGAATATAGATCACTCAACTCATATGTGTCCTACTCTTCAAAAGAAGTCTAACGAACAATTGAATGTTGTAGATAGATTTTCAGGATAGCCCCAGCGACAATATGATCCTTACTCCAATACTTATAACCAAGGTTGGAGAGATCATTTAAATCTAAGTTATGGGGCTAGACTACAAGGATTTCCTCAACAATCTTTTGGAAGACCCCCTTTCAACTGCAGTGATCTCCATAAAATCGAGTACCTTCCATTGAAGATATTGTGAAAAATCTGATACAGGACATGCAAAAATTCCAGCAAGAAACAAGAGTAAGTGTTCAAAATTTTGATACCCAAGTGTCACAATTGGCAACAGTAGTGAGCAAAATCGAAACGAGCCAGGGAAAATTGCCATCCCAAGTGAAAATTAATTCAAAGGAAAATGCAAGTGCTATGCTGCTTCGAAGTGGAAAAGAAGTGCAGAATTTCTCACCAAATAAGGCATACAAAGAGGTGGAACACAAGAAAGGAACTATGCCTCTTGAAGTTACACCACAAAGGGTAAGTGAGGTACCAAATAAAATAATTTCAAAACTAACTATTCCACCTCCTTTTCCTAGTAGGTTAGTACATTCTAAGAAGCAAGAGAATGAGAAAAAAATCTTGAAAACCTTTCAACAAGTGGAGATAAACATTTCTCTAATTTAAGCAATCCAACAAGTACCGAGATACGTGAAATTACTCAAGAAATTATACACTAAAAAACCCAAGTTGGAGGGCAATGATAAAATTGTCATGAGTAAGAATGTTTCCGCTATCATCCAAAGAAAATTGCCTCCAAGTGTAAGGATTCATGTATGTTTACCATACCCATCATCATAGGCGACAAGAGGGTTGAAAAGGTAATACTTAAACTAGGTGCTTCGATAAATGTTATACCCTTAACACTATTTAGGTATTCGAATTTAGAACCTTTAAAGGAGACCAATGTGATCATTCAATTAGCTAATAGGTCCAATTCATACCCCGAGGGAATCATTGAGGATGTCTTAGTTAAAGTTAATGAGTTGATTTTTCGCATTGATTTTTATATCATTGACATGGATGAAGCATGCTCCCTAAATCCTACTCTCATTTTGTTAGGTAGATCTTTCATGAAAATGGCAAAAACCAAGATTGATATAGATCTAGGAGCCATGTCATTTGAATTTGATGGCAAAATTGTTACATTCAATATTTTTAATGCCATGCGATTCCCTAATGATTTTGAATCCGTTTTTCATGTTGGTATAGTTGATTTTATTGTGCATGAGAATTTGGAACAAAATGTGATACTTGATAAGCTTGGCTGAAAAAGGACTGAACAGAACTGAACAGATAAAGATGCGAAATCAACACAAGACGAAGAGGCAAAGGGAGTCATCATGGCTTTGCAGTCTACGCCAAAGCTATCCCAAAGATTTGCAAACAACTTTCTACATTTACCTCCTTCTAATGAAAGAATTCTTCCTTCTATTATGCAGGCTTTGAAACTCGAGTTGAAGCCCTTGTTCAAACATCTCAAATATGCCTATTTGGGTGACGATGAGACCTCGTCAGTGATCATCGTGAAAGACCTAATGGAGATCTAGAAGGAAGCTTGATAAGGGTGTTAAGAGAGTACAAAATAGCCATTGGATAGATCTTGGCATATATTAAAGGTATAAGCCATTCCATGTGTATGCACCAAATTTTGCTCGAGCTCGACTATAAACCGGTAAGAGAATTTCAAAGCAAACTAAATCCTACAATGAAAGAGGTTGTTTTGAAGGAAATTTTAAAACTATTAGAGTAAGGAATTATCTATCCTATTTCTGATAGACGATGGGTGAGTCCAGTTCATGTGATTCTAAAGAAGAGTGGATTTTAATAGGTGAAGAACAAAAATAATGAGTTAGTTCCATTGAGACTTCAAATGAGATGGTGAATGTGCATTGATTTTAGGAAATTAAATACAGCCACTAGAAAAGATCATTTTTCTTTACTCTTTATTGATCAAATGTTGGAAAGGTTGGCGGAGAAATTATTTTTCTGTTTCTTGGATAGGTATTCAGGATATTACCAAATAGTTATAACTCAAGAAGACCAAGCAAATACCACGTTTGCTTGCTCATTTGGAACATTTGCATATCGTAAGATGCCTTTTGCTCTTTGTAATGCACTGGAAACTTTTCAAAGATGCATGATAAGCATTTTTTTGTGATTTAATTGAAAATTGCATTGAGATTTTCATGGATGATTTTACGGTGTATGGAGATTCATTTAATCAATGCCCAGATAATTTGTACAAGGTCCTTAGGAAATGCATTGATACTAACCTAGCCCTTAATTATGATAAATGTCATTTTATGATCATGGAAGAGATAGTGTTAGGTCATGTAATATCATCAAGAGGCATTGAGGTTAATAAAGCTAAAGTTGATATGCTTGCTAATCTCTCATATCCTATTAATATGCAGGAAATCTGTAGTTTTCTTGGACATGGAGGTTTTTACCGAAGATTCATTAAGAATTTTTTAAAGCTAGCTCAACTACTTTCAAAATTGTTGTAAAATGATGTTCCATTTTATTTTGGAAAAGAGTGTAAGGTGGCTTTTGACAAATTGAAAACCTTGCTAGCATCGTCACTAATTTTACAGCTACCTAATTAGAATCTACCATTTGAGTTGATATATGATACAAGCTACTACACTGTGAGAGCTATACTTGGACAAAGAGAAGGGAAGCAATCTCATACCATTTATGACGCATCAAAAACACTCAATCCTGCTTAATGTAACTACACCACAACGGAGAAGGAGATTCTTGCCATAGTCTTTACTTTTGAAAAATTTAGATCTTATTTGTTAGGCTCTAAAGTTGTTGTTTATTTTGATTATGTAGTCTTGAAATACATTCTTTCGAAGAAAGAGTCAAAACCACGATTTATCCGATGGGTACTACTTTTACTAGAGTTCGATTAGGAGATTAAGGATTGGAAGGGAATCGAAAATTCTGTAACTAATCACTTGAGTCGATTGGTACATGAAGAAGAGCCCTTACCTATATCCAAGATATTTATGGATGAATAATTGCTTACCCTACAAGGTAAGCTAGGTAAGGAATTTTGATTTGCTGATATTGTTAATTTTCTTCTGATTGGAATTTTACCACATAGACCAAGCACTACACAAAGGAACATGATTAGGGCTGACTCTAAGTACTACGTTTGTGATGAACCCTATTTGTGGAAAATTGGTTTATACCAAGTTTTTCGTAAGTGTGTTTTGAATGATGAAATTCAATTTATACTTACTTATTGTCACACTTATGCATGTGGTAGGCATTTCGGCTCGAAGAGAACAGTTAGGGAAATCTTAGATAGTGGTTTTTATTGGAACACAATTTTTAGGGATGCATATCATTTTTGTAAAATTTGTGAAAAATACAAAAAATTTGGTAACATATCCTTTAGAGATGAGATGCAACAAACTTTGATTTTAATTTGTGAAATCTTTGATATTTGGGGTATGGATTTTATGGGTCCCTTTTTGAATTCTCTTGGTCATTTATACATTTTGCTTGCTATTGATTATGTTTCCACCCGGAAAAACGATATTAAGGTTGTTGTAGGGTTTCGTAAATCTAACATCTTTACTAGGTTTGGGATTCCTAAATCCATCATCAGCATGCAAGGTACTCTTTTTTGCAATAAAACAGTGGAGGCATTAATGTAAAGATATGGAGTCAATCATTGCGTAGCTATAGCCTATTATCTACAAACAAATGGGCTAGCCAAAGTATCAAACCATGAGATCAAGAGTATTTTGGAGAAAATAGTAAATCCCAACCGTAAAGATTGGAGTTTCCATTTAGAAGACACCTTGTGGACTTACAGGATAACATACAAAACTCTAATCGGGATGTTACCTTATCTACTAATTTTTGGCAAGTTATGTCACCTCCATGTCGAGCTCGAACATAGGGAATTTGGGCTGTCAAACAATGCAATTTGTATGCAAAAGCAACATGAATGGAGAGGAAGTTTTAGCTTTAAGAATTGAAGGAAATTCGGCTAAAGGTATATGACAATGCAAGAATATATAAGGAGCGAACCAAGTACCTTCATGACAAATTCTTGCATTAGAAACAATTTTCGGTAGGCCAAAAAGTTGTCATCTATAATTCGAGATTGAAATTCATGCTGGGAAAGCTTAAGACTCGTTGGATGGATCCATACGTTATTGTAAGTATCTCTTCATATGGTACGATTCAAATTCAAAACCTTGGAACTAACAAGATTTTTCAAGTTAATAGCCATAGACTCAAACCTTTTGTTGAAGGCATTGATATTTCTACCATGGAGGAGATTAATTTATCATATCCCATTTATGTCGAAGGATGAGACAAGAAAACAATGTCAAGCCAAAGATATTAAACAATGGCACTTATTGGAAAGTTACAAAATATTCTCTTTTATGATTTATTTATTTATTTTTATATTTTTATTTATTTTCATTTATATTGGCTTGATTTAGGCTTGATTTTAAATTATTAAAAAAAAAATTTAGAAATGCTTTGTTGTTAAGGCATGCCCACGCCTTAACAAACACTCGTTTCTGTCTAAAGCTACACACCGAACAGATTACTCCTTGTTTAGGGCATGCCCACGTCCTAAACTACTTTCATTTCTGTCAATTTTTTTTCTTTAAAAAAAAACACAAAAGAGAGAAAAGATTGAATTTATCTTCTAACATTTTGTTTTTCATTTTTTTATGGTTCTCTCTCTCTCTCTCTCTCTCTCTCTCTCTTTCACTTTTCATCTTCAAACCTCACCTTCGCCATTGTAAACTTCCCTCAACTTCTTCAATCGATTCTCCATTTTCGCCAGAAACCATGGGAAAGAAACAAATTCATCAACATTGATATAGGCTTCGTCCCCACTAGCCCTGCGGATCACGACCTTCAGGACCCTCTCATGTCTCCCTATCTTCCAACAGTGATGAAGCCCTTTCATCACCTCCCATGAATCCTTCGCCCTCCGCCTCTCAATCTCCACCGAATTCGCTAGCGAATCCACATTCGAAGCACAAGAGGACACTTTCCCCAAATCCTCCAAGCAATCGTGGTTCTATTTTGTAAAACCCTAGTTCCTAAGTGAGTTACCACGAGTTACAGTCGATCCTCATCCAACATCTCCCACTCCTGTTGACTCCCATCCAGCATAATCGAAACCGAACCCTAATATTTCTATCGATCCATCTCCTTCGCAAACAAGGCCATCTCACGTATGCTCGAGAATTGCAAAAGGGAAGGCTATGCTTCCTCCTTCGCGTGCTCAACTCCGTGGGAACCTATTAGTCAACACTGCCAAGCCGCAAAAAAAGGTACTCAGAAGTCTCTGCCTGCCCAATTATTCCTTGCAAATGTTTTCATTTACCCTCTTTGCAATTACTTAGCATTCATGATCAAATTGTCCAATATTTATCTGCAATTGGCTGGAAACCGTATTTAAATTTGAATTGCCCTACATTACAAGAATTGACTTTTGAGTTTTATACTACATTCTATTTTCACACACCTAAAGATTTCACTACATATACTCCTAAATTAATTGCATTTTAACTTTTGAATCAATCTTTTAGTTTGTTATTGACTGAATTTAACATTACTTTAGGGTTCATTAGTGAAAATCAAGCACAATTTTCTGAATATCAAAATAGCATTTGTGATTTCACACCCCATTTTAATATGAAATATGTCCACACATGGTCTGAAAGGTCTGTTGATCCCGTAAATTACCATCATGGTCATTTTAAGGGTAGTAATTTAAAGGATAATGCATTGCAAGTAATTCATTGGTTTCTACCTTTTAGTTTCTCAAGACGATAAGATAGTTCTGTCATTTGCACTAAGCTTTAACGTTTCTTCTTATGGTGCATGAAAACCAACAAAAGGGTCAATTTTGAGTATTGGGTGGCCTTTCAATTCTAATCTTGTGTGAATAAAAAGAAGCGACTATTGATTTTAGGCTCCCTCATTACCCTCTTAGTAGTGAATTTAGGCATTTTGGATTTAAATGATCACAATTTGCATGTAACATGCTCGATAGACCTTCTTGATTTGGAATGCTTGGTTCGTATGGATATTCTCTCTGTTTTGAATGGATACTATTTTTTTAATCCACCGGGTGAACACCCGAAAAAGTCCTCCCTTCACCATGCAGGTATCTCTGAGCACGAAGATGCTCCTCTTCCCTCTTCAAGTCATACTTTAGTGACTTCGTTGCATGCAATCAATGAGCGTCTTTCTTGCTTAGAGCAGAACATAATGGCGTTTTTTGAATTAATGGGTTTCACTCCTCATTTCCTCCTCCACCCTATGGGAGTCTTCATCTACCCTACTCTATTATTTCATTTCTTTATTTTTTTTGGATCACTTGATTGGTTTTCTTGCATTCTTTATCTCTCTTAACTTGAGTATACAATGAAGATAATGTATGATTTAGGTGTGGGAGGATGTTACATATTCTTTAGATACATACATTGGAATTTGCTCTGGTCTTTCTTTTTTTTTTTTCTAAAATTGTTTGAGTTTTTTTTTCTTAAAAAAAATTCCAAACTTTCTTAGTTGATGTATGCAATTTGGTTGGTTAGAAATATTTGAAAAATAGATTGTATTAATGGTTTTTTTATGCTTGAAACTATTGTTTATGTCCTAAATAGTATCCTTTGAAAGATAAATATGCAGGTTTGACACAAAATTCTATTTAAAAAGTGAGATTTTGAGCCAAAACGAGTAATTCTATTTTTTGTACTTGAAATTATTTTTCTTGATAAGTGATTACCACACTTGGAATATACATTCTAGAAGTTTCTTTGTTATGCATTCGAGACCACATTTTAAAATTTCATATATTGAAATGACAAAGACATTTAGGTTTTTACCCCCTTTGGCTTTCTAAAAATACCCTACCTTGATATCATGAACCTTTAGTTAACAAATTTGAGTCTTTGCCCCATTTTCTTCTTTATAACCCCCTCAATACAATATCAAACCTTTTATTTTATTTTTCATTTCAAATCCTTGTACTAAAAGTATATACAGTTAATTGCATGATTTTGGTTATATGTTTGCATCAATAGGAAGATAATGATTGAAATTTTAATGTTGATGTTTTCATGAAAATAATGTATGTTAAAAAAATAAAAAAATAAGAAAAAAAGAAAAAAAAAGATGAGAAAGAGAAGTACAACTTTTTGATTGAAAATTCATTTATTTACACTTTAGTTATGGAAATTAGATAAATCGATTGACATTCTTGTATACTGTTGGCTATGAGTTATTCATTTACATTTGAACGGTAAGAAGTCACTTTTTATATACTTTTTGTTTGTGGCAAAAATTAGTTGATATCATGCAAATTATGTAGATTAATTATATATTTCTTTTGGTATACTTTAATGCTCAAATATTATATTTATCTGACTTTTAACCCTAACCCCGTTATAACTAAACAAAAAACCTTTAAATTGTTGCACAAAATTCAAATTTTTAAGTGATGGGGATTTGATATATTTGTAAACATATGGTAATGTCATTCCATATTATTGATTTGAGAGATATATATATTTTTCACCTTTTCGAGTGCATTTGAGTGAACTCTTGGAGAGAATTGTTGAATCTTGCTATTTGGATTTCATAAGAAAAAATTGAGATATATAGTGTTTGTTTTAGTGTAGAATATTGTGAAATACTTGTTGTTTTGATTATGTTTTCACTTTAACTCTTATGGAATTTATTGACTTGGGAGTTTGGAAGAAAAATAGCTGGATAGTTTTAGTTTTATTTGAATTAGGGATGCTTGAGGACAAGTATCATTTAGATGTGTGGGAATTTGATAGATATAAAATGAGTGTAGTATTTGTCATTAATACTTATATTATTTTTGAGAAAATATTACACTAATTTGTGGTTATTGTTGTGTTAAATTCGATAGAAGAGATGCATGAAGAAAAGTGGAGAAAAATGGACTAAATTGGAGTTCTCATGCAAGGAATAAAATTGTAGCAATAATACTTTTTCATTAGCACGTGAGCACGCTGATTTTAAGGGACAATGCAAGAATTTTAAAGAGTTACTGCAGTAAGTTACTTTTCTAATGGTACATTCAAAAGAAGGAATCAGGATAGATTTGAAAGTTTTGAAAATTTTTATTCCATTCATAATATTTAGGGATATGAATTTTTGAAAAATGTAAACTTCAAGATATTCTATTTTTTTCAGGATTTTTTTTATTTGAAATTTCTGGAATATTATCCTTTAGCGAGTTTTATCCTTTTTTTAAAAACAATTTGAATATTTTCCTAAGGTGAAAATAGAGGAATTCCATCTTGTTTAGGGTTGCAGTCGGCAACTTTAGGGACATATATATTTCTTTATTTTTGTACTTGGAAAGGACACACATAATTGTGGAGGAAAGGTGGTAGCTAGAAAAGACATATTTTGCTTGTAGTTCACTTTCTTTTCAGCAACAACAAAATCAATTTTTGAGTTTTTTTTTTTATTCAGGAATTTATTCTAAATTTTTTTCTAGTTGAAGATTTATTGAACTCTTGATTTTCAATAATCGTAAGATCTAATTGAATATATTAATTTAACATAACATGAGTATTTATTTAATTCCTACACTTCATGGATCGCAATTTTCTATATTTTATTGAATAGTAACAAATATTTAATAGTTCTAAAATAATTAATAACTAATTAAAACGATAAATCCGTAATTATTTATTTATTTTAATTTAGTGGTGAATGATATAAATATAAGACTTTATTGATAGTATAATCTATGTCATTGAATTAAATAATTTAATTTAAATAAATCTGTTGTGCATTTGTTAATAAGAATTGAATCTCTGTTGATTTTAATGCTATCAAAACTTTAAATTTTAAGAGATTTTTTAGAGTTGTCTTTTGATTAGGGAAATAATTCAAGAGATTCTCTTAATTATCGACGAAGTAAGAAATGATAGGTTGTTCGTCGTATGTTGAGTGATTATAATCAATTTATTTATAATTGTTGAAATTTTTAATTAAATCGATGATTAATTACATGAAATAAAGATGGATATAATTCATTGGGCTAGAAATTGATTACCCATTAAATTTTCTTGTTTTAATTTCGGATTGTTTAGTCATTTATCTTTAATCGATTATTTCTTTTCTTTGATTAATTTATTAGTTTAGTTAAATTCGACCCATCATATTTATTGTTATTTTTATTTTGTTTTTCTTAAAATAAATAAATTCGTCGTTACTTGCATTATACTTGTATTGTTTGAAACAGAAGAAATTTATTTTTTTGTTTGATTTACACCCATCATTGATGTATAGACATAGGGAAATTGTTTTATAGCATTCAAACGATTCTGCTTAATATGTCTACACATTGATATATTTGGGTTTGGTCCGATTTCTTTTGCCATAGCTTGTGAGTAAACTCATCATGTAGGCCACAATGTCAACAAGGTAGAAACTGCTATCGATCTTTTCCAAAAACCAATAGGAATCCATATTTTCCGCACCGAGGAAAGGACACAACTTTAGAACAAGAATCGTGCTCTACAATTGTTGCAAGCAAAATTGTGAGCGAAGCTATTTAAATTATTTTTTAATATTTTAAATCCCTTTTTAAAATTCAGCTTTCCTCAAATATAGTTTAGATTATTTTTGCATATGAAATGCCAAATTTGTTGACCATTCACTTCTTGGTCTATCCTTGAAAATGTTGTCTTATCTGATGCCAATGTTTGACTTTGGAGTTCCTCATTTAAAGAACTTTGCAAAACTATGAGAAGTGATTCTTAGTTTTAATAAATTTTATGGGTAGATGTAGATGAAATGATATGTTGATGGAATTAATGCCCCACGTTGGAGCATTTTTCAATGTTTAGAAAATGAGAATTATCTCACTTTTCATATCCTAAAATGGTAACTGATGTGATTTTAATATCTTTCCTTTTGTGGTTACGGGAGCATAAGAAAACTAGGGCAAAACCCTAGGGTGACTACCATTGTTGTAACTGTACAATAGAGAGAAAACATCTCCTTCAGAGTGAGGGCTAGAGAAATTCTGAGTGGAGAATTTTCGATACTGTCTTTGTCGCTGGATTTCGACTACGGTGTCGTGGTGCTGCGATGATAGTTCGATTTTTGTGGCTATCATCCCGACGGTGAGGTCGTTCGATCAAGACTCGTGGTTCCCCAGATTTTCTGCGATCTGCTCATTGCAGTATGCCCGAAAAACCTAGAGTTTTATGATTCCGAAAATATTTGTCACACTTCCGCATGTGTATGTACATATAAATCCAACATTAGTATCAGAGCGTATGGTTGGATTTATTAAATAATATTCAGAATATTTTCGGGTATAAAAAATATGGGATTGAAAATTTGAGGCGCAAATCACGGATGATTTTCGTGAATCCACATATATCGTGACGTAACCCATGTCACGTAGGTCATGAATAATTTTTTTCTGAAATTTTCGGAGCACGTTTTGGCCATTAAAATTGAAACCAAAGTTTTCGGCCCAAAGGGTGCCTGGAACTTATAACCCTAGGTCTGTCCGTGTAGAGGGATTTTTGATCTAAATAAATGGGATATTTGCATTCCATGTGCATTGATCTACGATTTGACATACATTTTGTGATGAGTCGTTGTCGGAAACTGGGATTTCCAACGAGATCGCGGAGGGCCAAAATTTGGATATTTGATTCGCCTTGTTTAGGCCTTGAATCTCCCAAAAAAATGAGTTCAGAATGTTTTTGGGAAGTCTAAATATATTTTTCGGTCGAAGTCACCGTAAAAAAATAGTCGGAAATGGGTTTTCGGAGAACTGGGTTAAAAAACCCAATTGCAGGCTGGTCGGGTGAGGAAGAAGACATTCAGACCCGTGGGCACGTGAGAAGCACGCACGGGTAGGCGCATCACACGGCAGTAGGCGGGCGCGTGGACTTCACGAGCGAGGTAGGTGCGTTAAGCGATCAGGGTCTCGAATTGGGTCGGAGCCTGACCACTTCGACCCGCGATCTAACACGGTCGGGTCGGGGTCCGACCCGTTGACTGACCAACGCTCGACCTGGTCTCTGACCCGGCTTACACAGTTCAGCGCGTGAAGGTGCGTGAGCCACGTACCTCGAGTGGGCACGTGTGGGTCGAGCCGCGCCAGGCGCGTGGCAGCACGTGCGAGGCGCACCGCCGATACGTGGGGACCCCAACAGTGTGTTAGGTCGTTCGAAATTGAAAATTTTCATTTTTTTTAGGGTCTTATATCAATATTTATAACTATTTATGGGATTTTGTGCACCGAATTCAAGTCCGGACGGTGAGATGAGATCCCGAGTTGTAGTGTGTGGTGTTCATTGACCCAGACGCTCGCTTTGGGGTCAATACTCAAATCATTTTAGATTTGATGATTCGTAAGGTGTACGAAATTGTGAGAATAACCATTACTAGTCACTAACGTCCCTTTTTTTCTATGTGACTGAGACTATAGCTGCAACAAGAAGTATTGTACTTGATCTCGTTAAGGGAGACAAGCTCAACAGTGATAACTTTGAGATTTGACACCGTAAACTTTAGTTTATCTTCAAGGAACAAGACCTAGCAAAGGTTCTGCTTCATGAGATGACAGACCCCGGGGTTGGTGATGCGCTTTAGGCGAAACTGGATGAGGAGGCGTATCGTGCATGGAAAAGGAAGGATGGCCAAGTTAGGGCAATCCTCCTTAGTTGCATGCACGATGATCTGATTCCGGTATATGAGCAGTATCCTACTGTGATGTCGGTTTGGAGTGCTATGAGAGAGCACCTTAGCTCCTAGTCAACTCCTAAGCTAAGAATGCTAACCTATAGGTTCATCACCTATGAAAAGAGACCCGATCATACTATAAAACAGTATTTGATGCATATATCGAGTATGATCGCTTCTCTAAAGAACATGGGGGGATTGATATCTAATGAACTTCAGGTATTGGGGGTAATCCAATCTTTGCCTGACTCCTGGGATGTGGTAAGACCTATCTTACGCACACTGAGAGTATTCATACTTTCATGGACATATATAGGAATTGTGAGCTCGAGGAGGAGCGCCAGGAGGTGGTTAGCTCTACATCTGGTCGTACTTATGTGGCGGAGTAGAGCAAGGGCTCCAAGAGCGTCAAGCGTAATTGGCGAAAGTATGACAAGAAACCTAGCCAAGCTAAGAAGAAGCCATAAGCGAAAACCGAGGATAGAGGGTAGAAACGCAAGAAGAAGGAGCTCGACAAGAGCAAAGTTCGATACTACGTTTATGGCAAATCTCGGTATTTTGTTCACGAGTGTGACGAGCAAAATGTATGTCCTTCTTTTTTACACAGTATGAGTTATATTTCATCCATTGTGATGCTTACTAACTCTTCTCCTTTGTGGATTATAGACTCAGAAGCCATCGACCATGTAATTCGAGATAGGAGCACATTTGTGGAGTTCCGCCGATTGAGTCCCCAAGCGAGGAGGCTGTATGCGGAGAACGGAGCATTTGTGGTTGTGAAGGGGATTGGTACATGCAAGCTGATACTGCGAAGTAACCAAGTCTTATACCTACATGATGTATTATATGCTCTCGAGATTCGACAGAATCTCGTATCTGTCCTTTGTTTAGATCGCTTAGGATATTCTGTTCAGTTTAAAAACTTAAGTGTTTTGATTTCGTATGATAATTCTTTGATATGTACTGGTTTGGTCCATAATGGACTTTATGCGTTAGACATGGTTTCCTTTAATAATATTTCTGATTTATTTTCTATTGCCTATACATTTGATAGCGTAGTTGATGATATTTCTGTTTAGTATAATAGACTTGGCCACATAGGGCAAGAGAGAATGAATCGGTTAGCGACGAGTGACTTGTTGGGCCCGCTATTCGAGTCGAGTTGCCCCTATATGAGTTTTGCCTAGCCGGCAAAGCGACGAGGAAACCATTTGGAAAGATAATGAGGGCTGGGACCCCATTCAACTGATCCACTCCGATATTTGTGGGCCTATAAATGTGAGACCTTGAAACGGAGCTACGTACTTCATTACGTTCATAGACGATTATACGCGTTTCAATTACTTCTACCTGATTTTGCACAAGTCTGAGGCATTAGATTGTTTTAGGAGGTTTATCAACCAGGTTGAAAATCAATTAAACTTGAGAGTCAAGACTCTCAGAACTGATCAAGAATGCGAGTATTTGTCTGAAGAGTTTAAAGAGCTATATTTCAAGAAGGGAATTATGAGACAGTTGACTGTTTATGCTACTCTCTAGCAGAACAGGGTAGCCGAGAGAAGGAACAGAACTTTGTTGGAGATGGTGAGATCGATAATGGCGCAGACCAACTTGGCTATCTCCCATTGGGGAGATGCATTGTTGACTGTTGCCTACGTTATCAACCGTGTTCCATTGAAATCAGTAGTCAGTACCCCATACGAGTTTTGGACAAGGAGGCAGCTTGACCTTAGCCATTTGAGGCCATGAGGTTGTGCCGCATATGTTCACGATCCCTCACACCCATATGGCAAGTTAGGCCCGTGAAGAAAGAAGTGTATCTTCATAAGGTACTCTAAATATTATAAGGGATATATGTTCCTAGGTGAACATACGGATGGCACGGTCTCGAAGATCAAATCTCGTAATACTACGTTTCTAGAAAATGATTTCCCTAAGAGAGGTGAAATCGGTCAGGATTTCACATTTTATGAGATAGGCGAGCCTAACGGCCCAATTGAGCATAGCGGTGGGATCCAAGAGCCTGTAATAGATTTTGGTCCTAGTGGAAGCCCGTCTCAAGGTGAGGAGGCTCTTTCTCCTCGTAGGAGTAGTCGGGGACATATACCTCGACGTCGTTTTCTGATTAAGGATGAGATCCTCATCGTGACTCTCGAGAATGATGAGGAATCTCGAACCTTTGAGGAGGCTCTCGAGAGTCCTATGAAAGATCAATGGTTAGAGGTCATGAAGGAGGAGATGAAATCTATGAGAGTCAACGGGGTCTGGGACCTAGTTGATCTACCTGCGGAGAGAAATGCCATTAGGAACAAGTGTGTTCTCAAAATCAAAAGAAAGGCCAACGGATCGGTGGAGAAATACAATGTCTGTCTAGTAGTCAAGGGTTACACAGACAAAAGGCATTGACTACGATGAGACTTTCTCCTCCGTAGTCAAATTTATATCGATCTGTTTACTGTTGGAGATTGTCGCAAGCATGAATCTAAAGTTGCATCAGATGGATGTAAAAACCGCTTTCCTTAACAAAAATTTGGATGAGGAGATCTACATGGAGCAACTGTCTGAGTTCATTCTATTAGGTCATGAGGATAAGATCTGTCGACTTTGAAGTCGATATATGGCCTAAAGCAATCATTCAGGGGGTGATACCTAAGATTTCACGAGAAAGTGATATTTTATGGTTTTATAATGATCAAGGAGGATCATTGTGTTTATCTAATAAGATCTGATAACTCTTTTGTGTCTTGTCCCTATATGTAGATGATATAATATTGGCCGGGAACAATATTGAGTATTTGATGACAATCAAAATATGGTTGTTATCGAGTTTCAACATGAAAGACATGTATGAAGCTGAGTTCGTCCTTAGAGTTAAGATCCAGAGGGATCGCTCAAGACGAATGTTTGCTCTTTCACAAGTGACCTACATTAGAAAGATCTTCAAGTGCTTTGGAATGAGTGATTGTAATCTCATAGATACTCTAATCGCCAAGTGTGATGGTCTGAGTCTTGAGATGTGCCCGAAAACTCTGAAAGAAATAAGGGAAATGAGGAAAATCCCTTATTCCAACGCAGTAGGAAGTCTGATGTATGCAATGTTGTATATACGATCAAACTTATGTTACGTAATCAGTCTGGTAAGTAGATATCAATCAAATCCTGGAATGGGTCACTGGAGAGCACTGAAAAGGATTTTTAGATTTCTCAAGGGAATTGCGAGCTATTCCTTGTGTTATGGAAGAGGTGATTTGCGTCTTGTGGGATTTATAGATGCCGATTGGAGCGGTGATCTGGATAAGCGCAAATCGATGTTAGGCTTTACCTTCTTACTCAATGGTGGTGTCATTTCTTGAAACAGCGAGAAGCAACGAGAAGCAACGAGAAGCAAACCTATGTAGCTTTATCTAGGATGGAGGTTGAGTTCGTAGCTTGCTCAGTCGCAGTTCATGAGAGTATTTGATTTCAGAAACTATTAGATAACTTAGGGGTTGTAACTGATAGTGGGAGACTGGTGATAATCTACTGTGATAATCAGGCCGCTATATCCTTACCCGAGACCCTAAATATCATAGTAGAACCAAATATATCGGTACCAGTTATAATTTTGTTAGAGACATCATCGAGAAGGGTGAAATGACCGTCAAGTACATCTCGACACATAGCATGATGGTTGATCCCTTCACCAAACCCAGCGTTAGAGACTCATTTGTAGAACATAGAGAGTCATTGGGTTTGGAGATATTTTGACATTTCTCATCTTATACTGAGTTGACGATGTGATGCTTATTATATATATATATATATGATTTTATATATTATTCAATCACATTTATGTTATTGTTTTATTTATTAAATAATGCACATGTTTTTAGATCATATATGCTTTGATATGATAAAAGATATGTCAGGCAGACAAAATCGACTCTCTCACACAAGTGACCACCTCCAGCTCTAAGTAAGCGGAGATGAGACGGTTTCTAGTTGTAAAGGGTATTGAGAGTGGTCCTGCTAGAACATAAGTCACCCTTATATATGTTCAGGATGAAGTCATCTAGGAAATGACCGACATGGAAATACTCACATTCATGTTTGTTGTGAGTAGCCAGATTTGATATCTCGGATATCATTTGCGATAGTAATATTGCCTCTGAGACACTCTCTTTGAGATCTCTGGAAAGAGTTTTATGTGTAAACTGAGTCTCGTATCTGAATAATGTTAGCAAAATCTGACGTATGCCCTTTTGAGTAATGAGGGATTGACACTGTGGCACGCGATTCATATCACGTGTGATAGACGACTAGGGACAGTGGGAGCTATTGCATGAGACGATAATCTAATCAAGATCTCCGTTCCCACTGTGTGACACCCGAGATCCATTGGGTAAGATATGATAATCTAATCTAGATCTCCGTTCCCACTGTGTGACACCCTACATCCATTGGGTAAGATCTCTGGTGCCCTTATTTTACTTTCGACTGTTTTTGAAAGTCTCGATTTAGTATTTGCAATTTTAGTCTATTTACCTATGATTCGGAAGATAAATTGAGATCTAAGGGATAGGTCTAGAAAAGCAGCTGAGTTGAGGCCGATGGATTCGAGTTTAGGAAAGGAACACCAATCTATATTATATGGTTGTGTTGTTTTCACCGACTAGTTTGTTACGTTTATCCGCGTTGGGATACGAGCGTAATAGTGAATACACAGTCGAGTACAAATTGGGGATCACTTTCGATGAGGAAAATGGCTTTATGGATATAATTATATTGAGTTTGGGATATAGTAAAACTTTTTCATATTAACGGTGACTTCTCGATCATCCTAATAGGTGTATCGAGAAGTCTATGCTTGCAGGTATACTAACCAGTCGTACGACACCTAATCTTATATGAAAATCCAACAGGGTGATATAGGAGATTGCATGAGTTGTAATCTCGTGATGGATAAAAATGAGCTCGTATGTAAGTGGGAGACGATGGAGTTAATGCCCACATCGGGGTGTTTTTTCATACTTGGAAAATGAGAATTATCTCACTTAACATATCTTAAAATAGTAACTGATGTGATTTAAATATCCTTCCTTTTGTAGTTACGGGAGCACAAGAAAGCTAGGGCAAAACCTTAAAGTGACTACCATTGTTGTAACGGCACAATAGAGAGAAAACATCTCCTTACAAGTGAGGACTAGAGAAATTCTGAGTAGAGAATTTTTGGTGCTGTCTTTGTCGCCGGATTTTGATTACGGTGTCATGGTGTTGCGGTAATAGTTCGATTTTCGTAGCTATCATCCCGACGGTGAGGTCGTTCGATCATGACTTGTGGTTCTCTGGATTTTCTACGATCTGCTCATTGAGATATGCTCAAAAAATCTAGAATTTTATAATTCTGAAAATATTTATCACGCTTCCGTATGTGTATGTGCATAAAAATCCAACATATGTTGTCAAGGCCTTTGGCTCCATCACTCTTCCGCTAGTGATATGATAAATTAATGTTTTATTCTACTTCACCCCTTCCATGAAGGCTAATCATTGGTCATTTGCATGTCACTACATGAGAAAAAGGAAGTGGTTTCCAGATACACAGCCATGGGGTGAGTGGTTGGAGAACTATAAATTTGACTCTTTATAACAAAATCAGTTGTTGACAAATCTAAAGGATATGGAGAAAGTTCAGTTGGAGCAACTTAGTTTTGTTTCTTTTGGATATATTTTTAAAATCTGCTTTTTGTTTCAATTTCAAAGAAATTAACCCCTCGCAATTCTGGTGATTGATGCCATAATGCAGGTATGAGATGAAAGTTAGAGAGCAGCAAGAAAAGATACGGAATCAACGAAAGTCCCCGGTTCAGTTTCATCCCTTCTGGTAGCTTGTGAGATAATGTTATACTCAGGCTTCTCCAGAACGATTTGCAGGCTTGCATGTGGCCTTGCAGTTTTCTATGTCCAAATTGTCTCTAATAGAATTTGGCTGTTTGAATTGGTTTTTATGATTGATAGTCTGGTCTGATTACATATGGTTACAGTCTGTATGGTAACAGGGCTCCTGTTCTGCTTCTTTCACTTTCCTTTGCTAAATATTGTTGGTATTTTTCTTTTGTTTTTTTTTGGGGGGGGGTGCTCTTGTGCATATTAGTGGTGCTGGAGCCTCCTTAATTGTTCTTGGTCCTATTTTTCTTATGATAAAAAATTGAGAAAAAAGAAAACAAGTTTCAGAGTAACAGCAGGAGAAGAAATTTTGCAATGTAGTGGAACATTGAAATTGAACTGCTGCACTCTTCTCACTTTTCTTTTCAGAGAAGCTGTACAGATGACAAGAAACGCTCATCAATGATATAGACCAAAAAATGATATGCAGTCTTTTCTGGTTATATGCTTCTAGAACAAAGCAAGTTAACATGTTTCTTCTCGAAAATACTAGTATGACAAGGTTTTTATGGGTGGATCAGTCGTGAGCTGTCTTTAAGATGCTAATGATTGTCCATGGGTTGGACCGGCCATGGTTAGATTAGTGAAAATGAAGTCATTCACATTTTTCTTTTTTAAAAATTTATAAAACACATAAAAATTTGTGAAGTCATTAGAAATCTTTTATACCATAAAAATGTCATTTTTCATATATGCCAAAACATCAAAATTACTCTCTCCATCTTGCTGTTTGTCATTCTAATAAACCTAACTAATGGTCATTCTCTCAAGTGCAAATGCCTTGATGGCCTTGTTCTGTCAAATGATGTTATAATTACTAATCGCAGTGTCTATTCCTGCAGGTTGGTACAGGTGCACGGGCGGAGAAAATTAGAACATATAATTACAAGGTACCCATATCTAATCATAATTGTCTTGTGCTGAAATAGCTGAAGGCTTCTCCACAATCTTTTCTCTGGATTTCATGAATCCTGAAGAAGAAAATTGAATAGAAAAATCTGACATATTTTGGAATATGTGGACCCGTATGAAACTACAAACGGAGTAAAAGATTTATTGGATTGGTGAATTTGCAATCTCTAGGGTGGTAGCGAATTTCCTGATAAAAAATGATGCTATCTGATGATATTTTCAGAGATTGAATTAGTATTTATGGTTTCCTTGTCACTTTTCCTCCAAAACTTTTTTCAATATGCATTTCATTTACTTAAGAAATTAAAAGAAAGTGAGGCAATGGAACAGTGCAAATAAGCAGAATATGATAGCCCAAAGTAATGAACACTTCAATTGACAATGTGGCAAGTAGAACCTCTCATATTTGTTAAACAAATAAATTTGGACAAATACTTTTAAACTCTTTTGGGTTGGCAGGGGCCATTAAACTTGATTCGCTCATTAGTTTTACAAAATAAATTTCGATAAGTTCGCTTAGGTAAGGCCAATTAACATACATTCAGATTAATTTCTTTAACTCTACTCATTTACAACTTTAGCCGGGCAAAGAGAATACGATACCTCGTTTTGAATTCTCACCATGGTGAGAACATGGAGCTCCTAGCACCATTAGGGCAAACTTCACTTTATTTTTTCTTTTGGGAGGGGGTAATAGATAAAATCTTAATTTACACTAATACTTTTGAGGTGGGACGTATGCAACAAACTAGGATAAATCAATCACTAAAACGTACGTGCACTTGGTTAACTTTCTCTCAAAATATATTTGTATGTGAGAAATATTGTTATCTTGTGTTATATAACTCTTAATCGACAAAACTCTTGATGAATAAAAAACCGACACCCTTTATTCTCAAACTTAAGATAGTCTAGTCCTGACCCTAAGAATGCTCTAACATGGCACAAGAAACCCTTATTTGTGTTTGACCTCTTTGATCCTCTCCATTGTGTAGACCTCTCTCTTGTATTTCGCTTCCCTCTCCTTCGTGTAAAATATTTTCATCTTCTCCCTGGTGCATGGCTTGTTCTTTGTGCATGGTCTCTTCGATCCTCTTTGTGGTGAATGATCTCTTTCAAATTCAACTGTCTCACACCATATTGATTTGAGGGGAGTTTTATAAAAAATTTTGAATAAATTAGTGATGACCCATAGTAATGATTTGATTGAATATTTGATTTTTTTTTTTGTATTTACAAAAATAAGTTTTTTTTTATATAAAAATTTAATTTACTATAATAATTTAATGAAATAACATTCTTTAAAATTTCATATTTTTATATTCAAATTTTCTAACATTTGAATTACAATGTAATTCAGGCTGGTTTGGAAAAGTTGACAATCACAAGATGGTCTCATACTTGGAATGACAACGTGAGTTTCAGTATTAACAAACCATGTTTAGCCTCTGAAAAAGTTACAGTCAACTTAGCTGATTTTGGGATGACTTTTCAGTATAAAAATTATCTTTAATTTTATCTTTTTTATATAAAATTTAAATTTTACTTACAAAACTATATATATATTTTTAAAAAGTTCATGGCTTAGTTAAAATGAAATAAAATAAAACTCAAGTGAGTGAGATTTTGTGCCTCCTATTTTCCTTGTAAAGATTGATTATTGCTTTTAAAAAAAGAATGCCAAACGTGTCTACTTTTAGAGAGAGAAAGAGAGAGAGAGAGAGAGAGAGAGAGAGAGAGAGAGAGAGAGAGGAATACTTCATATTTTCTTTTGTGCATAATTCACAAATTCTCTTATCAGAACATGAACACTTAAAACACAAATAATGAAAAATAAAAAATTCAGATATGTTTTAGTCAGCGTGCTAAATGATGATAGTAAAACATGTACAATTTGAATAAAATTAAGCGGTTTGATTGAAACAATGACCAATGATTTTTTTTTTATTATTTTTTATATTGATTATTTTTTTAATACTTGATCACTCGTATTTGGGTAACTCGATTAATCCGATTCGAATATTATGGAATCTAATTTAGCTGTGGACTCTCTCAACATCTCTTTTTCTATATTCAAAATTTGAATTCGAGATTTTGATTAAAAGAGTTTAGTACTATATTACTAGATCTACATGACATCGGTTCCTCTCGTTATTGTTAAAACTGATATGATATAGTATTATCCAATAATTATGATATAAAAATATAAAATATAATACTCAATCTCTCCAAAATAATATCAATTTTAACTTTGAAAACATCATTACATTACATTTTAATCTTCTTTTTCACTTTTTGTATCCAAAATCCAATTAGAGTAATTTTGAGACCCAATTAAGAGTTGACACTCCTATGTTTGTTTTTTCATTTTTAAAATTTAAATTTAAAATTTTAATTAAAAAAATTTAATATTTTACCACCAAACATTTGTAGGAAATCATTAGCTTCTTTTAATCCAAGAAAAAGGATTTTCTTTTTGCTTAGGGACCATAAGATCTCACTCAAATCTAGAAACCAACTTATGTTGGGATTTAAAAGTAAACAAATAACAGACTTCATCCGTACCAAAAATAAATAAATAAATAACAGACTTCATCTGGAGGTTTTCTGGGCCTGAGCCCAACTAGATGAGACCATGCTACGTGGACCGGGGCCTTTAAAGGAGAATGGAGGGTTTGGTTTATAAAGAGATTTTGCTTGTTATGAGATTGCTTATGAGTAAGTTATTTTAGTTTAGGAGTCTTTCCAATTATTTTTAGTTTAATCTTAGAGAGTCATCTATTTATATGGTTCATTGCTTAGTCGAGGTGAGAGTTGATTAAGTTTCCGTTAATAAAATTATGGTTAGACCAATGAGTTATAGTTCAACACGAATCATCCCTTATCCTCTTTTCTTTAGAAGTCTCGTATTTGAGTCTTTCAGTATATTCGAAAAAAAAAAGAAAAAATTATTCTTGGAGCTTGGTTTCCCTCCCACTAAACCCAAGTTCCAATATATTGTCTTCCCTAGTAAGTTAGAAGATACTAAGCACCAACTTAGTTAAAAATTGAAACAATAATATTTAATATTACCATCTTAAAATCTATACTAAATTATATATGATGTAAATATTATATGGCTAGTACAAGAAGACCATTTTTTTTAGTTGACCACCGGTATCTAAAAACTTGACTAATTCGATTTGAACAGTTGTGAAATCTAATTAGGGATTGACTCTTCCAATACATGTTTTTCTATTCCTAAGAGTCAAATTCGATATATTGATTAAGAGAGTTTAGTATTTTGTCATTAGACTTATGGGTGGATAGCATAAGACTTGCTCTTTGGTTAAGCATCCTGTAACAAGTGGAATAGGCTTTCATTGCATGGATAGAGAGCAATCAACGTTAAAAACCTATAAATGATTTATTGACGTATTACGATGAGATCATACCAAGAGAAGGATATTTTTCCTGTCGGTTGAGTGACCTCATGGATATTATCTATTACCTTTTTATAATTTGAAAATCTTGTCAACAATTAGAATTTTGAATATACATTATTTTTAAAATTATTGTTCTTATTAGTGAGAGAAACTTTTTGATTAATCATAATGTTTTTCAACATATAAGCATGCCGAAAGAAAAATCTTTTTGAAGAAGAGGGAGATGCAAAACCTAAGGTGCTATTAAAACTCCAAGTCATGGCTCATCCATGGTTATTTTGCCCAAGTTGCCCTTGTAACTGAACTATCAACATGATATACTACAAAATTTATTCCAACTTGAGGAAAAGCTTATGTCCCATTTACCCTCACATATTTTATGTCCATATTAGTCTTTTGGGGGTCATGACAAGACCCCTGGTGGAACTTATAGTCATGCAATTGGCCAAAATTTTGGAAAAAGAAAAGAGAGAGAAAATGTTTATTTGGTTTTTTTTTTTGTTTTTCTAAATAACTTGTTGATATCTAGAATTATATTCCAATTAATCTAAATTGTCAGGTCTAATCTAGGGGAAAACTTTCTTAACATATTTTTTTTCATTCTCAAGTTTTGAACTTAAAATTTAATTAAATAATCTAATATTTTTATTTACTAGACCAGACTCACTATCCGTCGGTGGAAAAGGTTTATCTATAGCACTACAAGTGGACAGAGAAAGAGCGAAAGCTAAGAGTGGTGACCAAGTGGACCTGTTGATTTTGGATTGATTTTATGAACATTGGACCAAAAAGATGGGGTTCATTTAACTAGCAAATTGGAGCAACTTGGTAGGGCATGTTTTCAATTGAGTTTGCTTTGATGTGAGCCCAATCTAAAACATGGTCGACCCATTGCTGTCCTTTCTTCAACTTTGGTAGGGATGCTTTATGCATAGATAGTAATGGTTGACAAATATATTTGCGAGTGAGTACACTTCTATGACAATGAAAACTATTAAAACAAAATAGATATACACACTTTATCAGAAAATTGATTGATTAAAAAGAAATATTTACACTGATTATCTGGATCTTGGTTGTCAAACCAGCTCCTAAATCAAACCAGGACAGCAATAGTATTGATGAAAGATATTTTCTATATCAACATACAATCGCTTTATGAAATAGGATATTAGATCTATTAATTAAGTTTCGATTTTAAAATTTAGGAATAGAAAAGATTATACTGAAAAAGTTATCTCTAAATAGAATCTCTATAAATATTTGAACCGAATTAACCGAATAATAACTCTAAATATCGGTAGTTGGAAAAAGAAAAAAGAAAGAAAGATATTTTCTATTGAGATTGAGATGTGTGCTATTTTTCATGATCGTTTTCAACTTTAAAACCTGTAGCATTGATATGAGACCATTTACCGGTACGAAAGGATTCTTGTGATTACTCAAAACAATTGTACGAGTTAGCGAATCTAATGTTTTGTTTATATTCAATAATATTGATGGTGTTTAATTATAATTGTGTGCATATATATATATATATATATATCTGTATCATAATATAGGGTCTCATTTATATGTTTTTTTTTTTGTTGTACAAAGATTTAAATTCTGGGATTATCAGATCGAATGAGATGAGATTATACCATTATGCTATCTCTTTAAAGACTCGTCTACACATTTTCAAAACTTTTTCAAAAGTCAAAGTTAGGTTAATGGTGAATTTTCAATGCTAAGCTTATTCAACAACACACTCTAGAATCCGAAGTTGACTCATCAACAACAGGAGAATAGCTAATTGCGTTTGGGTGTGTTTACTTTCTTTTTTACTTCCATCATTAATTTTATTGAAAGGAAACAAAGAAAGGCTCTACTTATGGGGGCATGTTTTGGCTCCGAGGGCTAGAGGTTGGAAATTTTTTGATTCTATTTAAAGCACTGATAAAACTTAATCATAACTTACATTATCTTATCATATTTATATTTGGCAACGTCAGCTCAACTTGCTGACAACGTGCAAAAGCCATAATCTACTACTATCACCTAGGAAATGTGGTTGGCAATCTCTCTCTCCCTCGATCTCTCGACGAAAAGATGGTAGGACACAATAGCATTAAAGCTTGTTTTGGATGTTAGTGTAAATTTCTGTACCTTGAAAAATCAAAAATGTCATTATATATTATTTAGTACTTAGGAAGTTGCTAAAACACAACTAAGCAAGCATAACTTCTAAAATATCCTCTAAATTGTTATGAGAACGATTGACGTAACAACTAATAGTACTGATAGTTGCTTGGAGAGTAGATAACCATGCCGACGCCCATACTTCATGGACCAAAAGAGAAGGTACTCTATTGCATTTCTCAAAGTAGTTTGTATTCTTGGTTGTTCGATTTTCTCGAAAATTAGAACCATTTAGTATATATTAACTGAATATTAGGCGATCAAATAAATAACATCAAATTTGGATAAATGACCTAAAATCTCTGTAGATGTTTTTGCAACCTTCTTATGAAAAAATTCTGATACTATGTTAAAGATGGAAAACAATATAGTAATATGAAATTCTATTAATCCATTACTTGAATAAAATATTACATTAAATTTATATAAAAAATCTATTATTACAAATATAGAAATAAAAAAAGTAAATATTTTTAAAATCAAATCAATTATTGATTTATTATAATATATAATATTTTCAAATACCGATCATGGTTTCATAAGCAATGCACAAGAGCAGTGATTTCTACCTTTAATCACCATCCAGATACATATAATAAGCCATATACACTACAAATGTACACACATACACAAAGACATGAAAGTGGGCAATCCCCGCTGGAGTTGCATCAATATATTGGAATAACCAAAGTATCAACCCATCATGTTGATATAAGAGCTTTTGGTATGGAACATATGGCTCTTTTCCTTTCGATTGATCCCTCAAAAATCTACAATATCATTATGTGTGTCCACTTCGTTCGCAGCAACTTGGAGGCAAACCCCATTTTGCTCAAACAAAGTGTCATCAACAATGGAAGCAACTCTCAAATGTTTGGAGTTATGTGAGAAACCAAGAAAAGATGGTGCATACGCACACGCACTTTGGTCGTTTGGGGTCAACTGTTGAGATAAGCGTCCAAGAAGAAAGGACTCATTGATTAATAGCTAGAGTCATATCCAACTTGCCACACATTTCTTAATCACCCCCTCCTTTTTTCAAATCAACCCCGAAAACATCATGTGGGAAAAAGAAATACAAACCCAAAACAGCTATTTTGTTGATACACACATATATGTAATTATATTTAAGTTGGGTGGTTGCCCTTTTCTTTTCCTGTCCAATACAAAATCTCTGGCTCTTCTTAACCAGATTGAAATTATTGAGGCCCGAACGTTGTTTCATGATTTAGATATGTGTCATTTTCATTTCTCAGTATATAGAAACACAAATAGTTAACCACTCCTAAAATCTACCTCGGTGTTACTGTGGGTTGGATAGTGAGTTTCCAACAACAACATAACAATAATTGTACATTTCCACTCTCTTATTTGGATCACTCATGAGCAATAAGAGTTGGGCCCTCTTACAAGTCTTCTACCTTATCTAAGTGTATACAACATAACAATCCCAAATTAGAGGAGCCTATGTAAATTGGACTCTCAATGTTTCGTATTGACTGAGAGGCCTCATATAATTGCATCCACTAACAAAAATATCCCAAACGTTGAATTTTATGTTTGTCCCTACACAACTGTGATTTGGGAACAAAGCCAAACCCACTAGTCCAAAGCCAAATGAGTACCTTCCTTTTCACCCTTTTTTCTTTTTCTGGTAAAATAAAATTACTATTATTTGAATGAATTGAACTACCAAAATTGTGTTAAAGAGCTAATAGATTGTCCGTAAAGGATAACGATGGAGTTGAGTTGACAAAACAGTCACATACCCAAAAACTTGGGATTGGACCGAATTTTGGAGGAGGGATTACAAAAGATAGTTGGGGGCCAAAGCAAAAAGTGGAGCATTGTGTTGGGGTTAATTATTTGTCATTTTACAGATGGCGACATTGGGATCGTACCAAGTGGCTCGAGACTTCAGTGGGTGCTGATCATTTTGTGTCTGCCAGCCAAAAGATGCCACCACGTAAACTCTCTCTCTTGAGTCTCGACTTGACTTGCGCCCATCTTTGCTTGTTCCAGAGACCTCGGGCTCTCTCCTCCCAAACCAAACCCAAGTTGATAGCTTTCTCCAGCAATCGATCCACACGAGGACCCATACCCAACGCAAGCTTTTTTTTTTCTTTAAAATATAATCGATATCGATATTTTATTTAATTCGATTAAAATATTATCACATTCATTTTATAGAATAATTCTTTCAATATAATTTTTTCATTCTTAATTTTACTTGATTAATATATTTAATATTTTTATTCACTAAATCGATTGTATATTAGTACCTTCAATGCGAGAATGCTTCTGACACGAGTCACATTTTTTCTTGCCATAAAGTTTTCAAGCTCATTTTTTGTGTCAGGTCAGATGCAATGCATGTAAAATTTTGTCTATATGGTGGGGATTCATGATGGACATTTGTACCATGTTACGATTCAAATCAATAATAATAAAAAAAATCATAATATCATCACTGCATTTTTAGAAATGAAGTATAATAAGACAAAACCTCGTTCTAATTAATGATTTGTTGAATAAATACACGAGTCTCGTTCATGAATATTACCGAAGCATCCCACTATCAAATCAACTGGTGGAGTTTAGTTGCTCGATTTCTTGCTTAGAGGAATCTAGCTTGAGGTGTTTTGCCGACATAAAAAAATAATATCTGGCTGTTTTATGTTTAGCTAACATTTTACAAAAATTTTCTTTTATAAAACATCTGTACCTCTTCGAAACTCTTTTAATATACTGAAAAATGGATATTTGAACAATTATACACTTTATTATAAATTATATAATAATCATTTTTTTAAAAAAAAAATAATATTATGATACCCATATTTGATGATATTTTATTTAACTATGTTGAGAATAAATAGTATTGTCCGGTCCGGATAATTTATAAACTGTTATATAAATTTGATAGATTAAAATTTTTGAAAATATCATGTGACATCTATATATATATATATATATATATATATGATGTATGTATGTATGTATGTATGTATGTATGTGTGTGTGTATTGTTTACAAAATTTGGTGGAAAATTAAGTGAAAATGATGGTGGGGAATTCGAATTGACACTTGCCAATACGAATAAAGGAATGGATATGGCTAAAACCTAACCAAAAGTCGGTGACACTTTACAATCAAAAAGGGAACCGTGTAGAAAGGTTAGGTCAAGGCATAAATTTTTCAAGGGCGTGAAGGCCAGAATTCCAAGGTAAAACAAGTCAAGTATCAGCTTTTAAGATATTTAAGATTGACCAGTTCAACTTTTATGCAATTTTCATTTTATGATACATTACCCAACTGTCTAGAAGCTTCATTGATTATTGAGTCACGTATAATTATTTTTTAAAATTAAATTTTATGTTCAAAGTTATTAACCGATTGAACCCTTTACAAGTAAATCTCTTATTTGCAAGATAGGTGAGGTTTGACGCAGCCCTACATTAAATATATAACGAACTATTCTTCATTTTTTATTAAAAAAAGATAGGTGAGGTTTGATAACGGTTCCATGATGGGCGGGCCAAAACGGGCACTCATGAAACAACACCCTCCAAAGGATCAAGGAGTGAAAACATGTCAAAAAAATAAATTAAAAAGAAAAAAAGTCATCCAATCCAAACCACTTAGACAAAATTAAGAAGAAGCTAGCCGAATCTTTGAAAGAAAAAAGGCAAACGCGATCAAATACCCAAATAACTCGCTATCGACCCGTTAAAGAGGATTTCTAGAACCACTGATCAAGAATTGTCTCAATTGTCCATGCACACCTCAATTGTCCATGCACACGAGTGCCAAACCTTATATAAACAATTTCTTCTCCTCATTCCCTATATAAATCCTTTCTTCTGTTGATTTGATTTCTATTTGCCAATTCGTATATTGCCATAATGAATTGGTATAAATTTTAACTCTACTCATTTCTTTAAACACATTTACTGGTCTCAAAAGGCAAGAAGAAACTTTTAAATGTATGGCTAGAAATTTCTTGAAAACTTTGAAGTTTATACTTCATTACATAAGTTTAAAATAAGTTTAGAAAAAAAAACGTTTATTATATTGGATATGTGATAGAGATGTTTTTAATGCGTATATCCTTCCTTCGTAGAAAAAAAAAATTATATGCTATGTAGCTTTTGTAAACTTAAATCACACCGTAAAACTAATTCACCGCTTTGCCTCTTGTTTCTTCATGGTATTAGAGTGGGATTAGAGTTGGACATCCACCGCATCTAAAACCAATTCAATTTGCAATCTCTACCAATTTTTTGTTTACTCGTTTCTCAAATCCACTATTAACAAAATTAAGAAAACACTATCGAATGAAGAATTTGATTATAGAAACAAGATTTGATCTCATTAATATCCATATATTCTCTTTCCTTTTTAGTTGCGTAATTTTTCTCTTTTAATTGATTCCCTTTTCATTTTTTTATTACTTAATTGACTCTTTTATATTTCATAAATATGTACACTAATTTTGTATATATACATAAATACCAAAACGAAATAGATCAATAGAAAATTATTTCCCTTCATAATCAAATCTTATCATGGCAATAGGGTAGGTTTTCAACATGTAAAATCTAATCGCTTCATTCTTTCTTTGTAATGTCAAATCCAATGGCTCTTGAAATAGATCCAACGTCACCATACTTTTTACACTATTCAAACAATTCGAGTGTCATGTTAGTTTTCCGACCACTGATTAGAGATAACTACCTAATTTGGTATTGTGCCATTACTATGGGTTTTGAGGCAAAGAACAAATTAGGATTCTTAGATGGATCGATTATGAATCTAGAACCAGATTCACCCACCTTCACTCTTTGGAGTCACTGCAATAGCATGGCATTATCTTGAATTCTCAATGCAGTCAGCAAAGAAATTGCAAGCGGCGTCATCTTCATGGAAATAACCCATGATGTATAGCATGACCTTCGAGATCGTTTCTCTCAACAAAATGCTCTACGGATATTTGAAATCCAACGAACCATCGTCTGTCATTTCAACAAAATAACTCCATCGCTGTTTACTATACTGGTTTGAAGGCACTATGGGATGAACTCAATATTTACAACTTATCTACTACATGTACTTGTGGTGCTACTCAAGAACTCACAATTTTCTAGTAACATGATTGCCTTATCCAATTTTTTATATGCTTAAATGATATATATGCATCTGTAAGAAGTCAAATCTTCCTCATGAAACTCCTTCTATCTATCGCTCAAACTTATGTGCTCGAGCAGTAAGAAGAATGAAAAATGTCAGTACTTATGACCAATCCCATACTAGACCAATCTGCGTTCTTAACTCACCATGGAAAACAAAATTCTTCTTCTCCATGGCAAGATAAATCAAAATATCATCAATATTGTAATTATTGTAGAAGAGATGGATATATTAAGAAGTGGTGCCACAAGAAATAAGCTGATATGCATTCAACTATACTAACTAGTCGAGAAGAGATTAATCTCGATATGAGTAGAACTATACACTAAATCATAATAGACCAATTGTAGCTACTATAGATAGTGCCCCATTTTCTTCTCATAGCTTGTCTTTTACTGAGGAATAAATATAGCAACCCATCTTCTTAATCCGATCAAATAATATCACCCATTCTCATCCTTTAGCTAACCTAGCAAGTATGGTTTCCTGTTTTTCTTCCCATTATAATGACTTTAGGTAATTGACTTTGGATACAGTGATCATATGACTTATGATCTAAATTCTTTGCATGATACCTCTTGCCATAACAACCAATCTATCAAACTCCCAAATAGTAGCATTGTTTTAGTAACTCACTTAGGTTCCATTAAATTTTAATCAGATTTTTTATTATACGATGTTTTGTATGTCTCTTCTTTTAAGTTTAATCTCCTATCTAGTAGTAAAATCACAAAAACTCTTAGTTGTTCTATCACATTTTTCTCAAATTATTGTATTTTTCAAGACCTGAAAATGAAGAGGATGATTGGATTGGATAAAGAATGTGATAGTCTTTACCACCTTCATCTAAAGGTTCAACCATAGTATCCTTTTGTCATTCATTACTACAAAAGACAAATAAAACTTATGGCATTGTTGTATTAGTCATCCCAGTTCAAGTATTTCATCTTTATTCTCTAGTTTAGATCCCAGATCAATTTCTTATCTAAATGCACTTGTATGATTTGCCTTTCAGCAAAACAATCACGACTTCCTTTTCTACATAGTTGTATCTCTTCTAAATCTTGTTTTTATTTAATTTATATCGATATTTGGGAACCATATTCTACTCCTAAGAGTACTGATACATGTTATTTTCTCACAATAGTGGATGATTTTTCATGCAGTATCTAGATATATTTGATGCGTTTTAAATACTAAGTCTTTACCCATATATGTCATTTCTTTTTCATGGTTAAAATACAATTTGATATCTCCATTTGCCAATTGACAGTGACAATGCATTTGAAATTTTCAATCATAACATCAACAAGCTTTTTAATTCTCTTGGTATCCTTCATCAACATAACCGTGTTTACACGCGCCAACAAAATGAAATTGTCGAATGTAAATATCGTTATTTACTAAATATTACACGAGTTTTATGATTTCAAACTCATTTACTTTTAATATTTTGAGATAAATGTATTCTTATTATAGTTTATTTTATCAACCGCACTCCTACAGCCACTCTTCATTGCAAAACCTCTTTTGAACTTTTGTTTCATAAAATATCTATATATCACTATTTACGTATTTTCGGCTGTTTGGTTTTTGGTCGAAATAATCATGCCAATATAAATTTGATTCACATACTTTACCATGTATATTTCTTGGTTACCCATATAACCAAAAGGGATTTAAGAGTTTTGATATTAAATCTTAAACAATTATGTGAGTAGGGATGTCTTGTTTTATGAAAATATTTTTCTATGCAAATTATAAGTGTTAATTGATACTGTTACTGTCTATTTTTTTCTCCTCTCATTAACTAAAATTGGTGACTCAACTTATCCACCTATAAATTCCAACATTTAACCTACCACTACACATTTCATAGCACCCCTTTGTCGCTCATAATGAGTGATTCGCTCTCAAAAAAATATCAAGACTATCATTGCTCTCAAATTCAATATCAATCATTTTTAACTTTTTTAGAAACTCAATACCTTTTGGAAGATTATCTTTTCTTCCCTTATTTCTCTCTTAAAAACTGTATTTTTGTTGGTACTATAACCTCTACTGTAGAACCCAAAATGTTTTTACTCAAGCTATACGAGTACCTGAGTGGTGAGAAGTTATGAAACAACAAATATATGGTCTATTATGCCTCTTTTATCGGAGAAGAAACCCATTGGATGCAAATGGGTATATAAAATCAAATAGTATTCTAATGGTAATATTGAATACTACAAGACATGCTTAATAGTCAAAGGATATACCTAAATTGAAGGGTAGACTATCATGATACATTTGCTCTTGTAGCAAAATTGGTGACTATCCGAGTCCTTTTAGCCATTGCTGCTATTCAACGTTGGTCTTTTTATCAGTTTAATGTGTAAAATGCTTTTTTACATGGTCCACTACAAGAAAAAATCTATATGTGTTTACCTCCTCGACATCTATAGCAGGGGGAGAAACATCTACTTTGCAAACTTAATAAATCTTTATATGGCTTGACCAAACTGAAAGAAATTTGTTTACTACATTTTCTACTACCTTATTAGAATTCGGTTTCACAAAATCACATACTGATAATTTTCTATTTTGTCTCCATCATAGGTCGTCTTCCCTTTTCCTTTAGGTTTACATTGGTGATATCGTCATGACTGAAAATGATCCAAATCTTTTATCACAAATCAAGTTCTTCTTATTGCAATGCTTTCGTATCAAGGATCTTGGCCCTTTCAAGTATTTTCTTGGTATCGAGATAGTTAGATTTTCTCATGTCAGGTACCTCTTGCAACATAAATATGTTATGGATTTTCTTGCAAATTTTGACCTACTGGTGCTCACATTGTTTATATACCTATGGAACAAAATCTTAAACTTACAAACTCTATTGGTGATCTGCTAGAAGATCCCTCCTCTTATCATCGCATAGTTGGTCGTCTCATCTATTTGACTATTACTCGACCTGATATTACATTTGCCGTTAATGTTCGTAGTCAGTTTATGCATCAATCTCGTCAGCCACACTTTGATGCTACTTATCGATTACTTCGCTATTTAAAGAAAACTCCAGGGTAAGGTACTTTATTGTCTTCCTCTAACCCAATAGAGTTTATTACTTTTTCAGATTCTAATTAGGCAAGCTGTCCTCAAACCCGTCAGTCAACTACAAGATATTGCATCTTCCTTGGACATAGTTTGATATTTTGGAAATGCAGAAAAGCAACAGACTGTATCACATTCATCTGCTGAGACTGAATATTGTGCCATGGCCACCACTACATGAGAAATCATTTGGTTTCAATCTTTACTTAGTGATCTTGGCATTTCTTTATCATCAACCACTCCTCTATATCCCGACAACCAAACAGTACGTCATATTGCTACTAATCCAGTCTTCCATGAACGTACCAAGTATCTTGAAATTGATTGTCACATTGTTCATGAAAAGTCTGAAACTGAGATCTTTCAACCACTTGCCATCTTTACTACAAACCAGCTAGCTAACATTCTTACCAAAGTTTTAAGTAAGGATCGGTTTTTCTTTTTCAAAACAAGTTGGACATTACTGACCTTCATGCATCAGCTTGAGGGGGAGTATTAGGAGAATTAAGGAAATAATATCAAATGAAGAGTTTAATCATAGGAGTAAGATTTGATCTCATTAACATCCATTTATTCCTTTTCCCTTTAAGTTGCCTAATTGACTTTTCTCTTTTAGATGATTCCCTTTCCCTTTTTTATTACTTAATTGACTCTTCTATATTCCATAAATATGTACACCACTTTTGTATATATATATATATATATATATACGTACCAAAACAAACTAAATCAATAGAAAATTATTTCCCTTCACAATCAAATCTTATCACCCACAAAAGTATTTCATGACAAAATGCAAAACCATGTTCACTATATAGAGGTTTCATCATATGGGAAGTATGATATCAATCAAATTGACCTATTCAAATTTTCTAATATGGAAGTCACTATCCTTTCATTCAGAGTTCATAGCTTCATCATCATCTGGAAGACACAATGATAAAATTTATCTTGAAAAATGCAAAAATAACTAAAGAAAATCCTGAATATGGAATCTAAATTAGCAATGATAGCCAACTAACTAGTTGGCTATTGGGAACCATGTCATAAGAGATTTTTGGCCTAGTTGTTAGATGTTAAAGCTCTATACAGATGTGGAATGTCTTGAAAAATATTTTTTTGCCTTTGCTAAGGACAAGGAAATGCAATTAAAGAAGCAATTAGCACCCAAAAGAGGGAATCGGCCACTAAATGAATTTTATTAGAAAATTAAAAAATATTTGTGATAGTATTGCTACTGTACAATAGTTTTTATAGGATGTAGATAAAATTTTCTAACTGTTTAAAGTTATAGGGTCTCATTATCAACCCTATAATAAAGCAATATTATCAAAAGTTTCATATCTTATCTTCAATCAATATCTTGTTGATTTAGAAGGATTTGAGCAACAACTAATCAAAAAAGAAGAAGAAAATAAAGTCACTAAACTATGCGCAAGCTTCTATTATACAAAAAGGAAGGGGAGGTCATAGTATACATAGAACGTGGTTTCAATTCTAGAAATAGAGATTATATTCCAATAGGATCTTATTCATATGGTGGTAGTGGACACAATAAAGATTATGTTTCAAACAACAATCCAAAACAACAATTGAGATATTTGCAAACAAATAATCTATAACTTGCATAACAAATCAAAGGTGAAACACTTTGTTAGATTTGTGATATCCATATTCGTACAGGTTTTATCATACTAATCAGAATGAAGATTTATCTATAAAGTGTTCACAACACTTTCTTTTGATGATAATAAAGATAAAAAATTCATAGAGATTCTGCAACAACTATTTAGATGATATCTAATCCTCTCAATTTCATGGTACAATGAAAGTCTATACGAGTGATGAAAATGTTTTATCTATTACATATATTGGGCTTACAAATGTTGGACATGTTAAATTAGATAATGTGCTGGTGGTATCAGAATTGAAGAAAAAAATTTCTTTTTGTTAGTGAGTTTACTATAAAAATGATTATATTTTTAAGTTTTCATTTCCTGATTTTTTGATTAAAAAATCCCAAAATAACATAAAATTCTACTAAAAGGAAACAAGAGGGGAAAACTTTATGCCTTGGATAATAGAGTTGAACATGCATTTGTGATGGTCATAATTGGTAAGATAGAAAATTTAATTTGACACTAATGTTTAGAATTATCTTGAGATACATAATATATCATTTTCTAATAATACATACATAATATTAGTACTATATATATTATTATAAATTATAAATTATTAGAAATTATATGTTAGTTAATATTAATTTAAATTCTCTTATATTAACAATTTAAAAAATTTAAATATTTTTTATAGAAAAAAAATAAAAAATAAAAGTAGAAAAAAGTGTGGAAGGTTGAGAGAAAAAACAAAAAGAGAGATAGAGTCAAACTCCACAGTTCAAATCCATTGGTCGCTTTTTTTTCGGCTATTTTTTGGTATTTTAGCGACGTACATTTTTATTAATATGAAAGTGAGAAATGTAGAGACTAAAAAAAAAGAAAAAAGAAAAAAGGGACACGTGACAAGTTGTGACGTTGACATGTCAAGCTTCCAAATTGAGAGAAGTGGTAAGTTTATGATATATAGTCGTGGCAAATAATAAATAGTAAGCGTTAAGTAGATGGATACTAAGTAGTAGTAATTTAAGTTTTATTTTAATTTATATTTTAACTATTACATTTTATTATTTTATATTATTATTAATTTTATTTCATTTAATTTAATTATATTTCTTTTTCTTTTTCTTATTTTGTGCTTTTTACAGAATTTATATAAATCATTTCAAAAATAAGTTATGATAATTTATAAAATTTATAGAATTTTTTAATTTATGATAAGTTGTGATAAAAAAATCGGTAATTGTGATAATAAATAGTAAGTAATGATAAGATGTGATAAGATGTGATAAGAAAATTGGTAATTATGATAATAAGTGGTAAGTAATGATAAGATTTGATAAGTTGTGATAAAAAAATTGGTAATTGTGATAATAAGTGGTAAATAATGATAATATTGAATGAATGATATTATTCTGTTAGTGTGATAATATAAAATGATGGTTACTAATATTAATTAAAATTATAATATATTAATAATTTAAAAAAATATATATTTAATTATAAATATTTATCAAAATATAATAGAGAATAAAAGAAAAGAAAAAAGAAAAAAGAGATACATGACAAGTTGTAGTATAGTGGTTTTGTTAAGCTTCTAAACCTGGCCAAGGCATGCATTTTTTTTGCATTTTTTGTTGAAAAATACAGGGCGCTAATAACATTAATTATCGTGTGATAAGTTTAGAGTTACCATAGTAACATAGCAACATGCTATTCATGTGATAATTTCGTTATGGTAAGTTCTGTTACCACATTGGTAAGTTTAGGGTTACCATAGTAACATAGTAATAAATGCATTTTTTGCTGAAAAATACAGGGGCGCTAGTATCTTAATTATCATCATGTGGTAAGTTTAGGGTTACCATAGTAACGTAGTAACATGCTATTGACGTGATAATTTCGTGGTAAGTTGTGGTAAGTTCCGTTACCATAGGAACATTAGTTATCATGTTAACTTCGTAGTAAGTGGTAATTTGCTCAATTATTTATTTTTATTTACACTTCAATATTACGTCATACAACTACTATATTTTACCATTTGTCATTTCCGTTACTTCCATTTTCATTTAATTTTGTCTTTTTATTATTTGTTTTAATTTCTTTTTTCTAATTTTTTGTTTTTCAAATGATATTTATTTGTGAAAAATTATATCTATGAAATTTATATAAAATTTATTTGTGCAACTGAAGAAGACAAGATAAATAAATTTCAATGATAATATAATAATATAAAAAATCTATATATTTAATACCAAGTTACAAAATCATTTTTAAATATATATATTCATCTAAACAATTATATATTATTTTCAGATACCTCAAAATTGTAAGAAATGTTGACTGAGAAAAAAAAAAGAGAAAAAAAGGTTGAATGAGAGTGAGATAAGAAAAAAAAGGTGGCAGATAAGAAAAAAAAAATGAGAGTGTGATAGAAAGAAATATCACCGGTATATTTGAAAAAAAAAAAAAGAAAAAAAATGATTGTCTCAAAAGGAGACGAAAAATGTGTAATGAAAAAGGGCGGGAAAATTGTGTAATGAAAAAATACTCGGGGGAAAAGAGATTCTGAAAATTTATTTTGAAAATTTGTTTATTGTTGATTTAATTTGAAAAAGTGTATATCCAAGCATGTAAAATGAAAATATAAAAAAATTATAAAAAAATTTAGAATTATTTTGAGATACATATTCACAATTTTTCAATATTGCTATATATACACTACTATAAATTATAATGGATTTTAATATGATAATTATAAATATTAATTTAAATTGTAATATATAAAAAATTTTAAAAATTTAAATATTTCATTACAAATATTTACCAAAATAACTAATAATTCATTCATTTTATTTTATCGATGAAAGTGAGATAGAAAAAAAAAATTGATGAGAGGGAGAGAGAAAGAAAGAAAAAAAAATTTATTTTATGGGTGAGAGTGAGATAGGGAAAAAAAATCGATGATAGAAAAAAAAATTGATGAGAGAGACTGAAAGAAAGAAAGAGAAAAAATTTTATTTTATGGGTGAGAGTGAGATGGGAAAAAAAATTAATGGGAGAAAGGGAGAGGAAGGAAGAGAAGAAAATGAAAAATGAAAGTTGCAGGAGCAGGGACTCAAACCTGGGCGTTGCATGTGAAATGAGATATTTCAACAACCGCACTGCTTGCCATGTGTTTCTTGGAATGGCCTTTGCCTTATATATTTGCTTCTTTGCCTCAATTTTTTGCACCACACGGCTGCAACCGCGCAGCAGCGCGGCTGCAACTGCGCAGGCATCCTCATGCCAGCGCAGTTGCGGCCGCATGCCCTGTGGCTGCAACCGCGCGCGCAGGGGCATGCCAGCGCCCCTGCACGCGCTTGCAGCTGCGCGCCCCACGGCTGCAACCGTGGGGCACTACTATTCCTCCCTCTTTTTTTTTTAGTTTCTTTTTTTTTTAACTTATTTTTTCACGTATTTAACCTTTTTTTGTTTTTTTTTTTTTTACATTTCACCCTTCCTTTTTTTTAATTTTTTTTTCTTTTTTTTTCTTTTTCTTCTTTTTGTTTTCTTTTTTTTTTTTACCTTCATCTTTCCTTTTTTTTAACTTTTTTTTTTGTTTCTTCTTCTTTTTCTTTCCTTTTTTTTTATTTCAATTTTTTCTTTACGCTTCACTCTTCTTTTTTTCATTCTTTTTTTTTTCTGTTCCACTATTACCCCAAAATGGAGGAACATAAGAAATATATTGGTAATAATACATTAATTATCAATATTATATAATTTTATATAAATTCTAAAAATATTTAATTTACAAATTTAATAAAGATAAAAAAAGAAAAAAGTGTTATGATTTGTATTTTGCATTTTACATTATAAATTTACAAAAAAAAAAAAGAAAACAAAAATATTTACCAAAATATATAATATTAATAAAGATAATTACAAATCATGAATTTTTGTTTTGCAATTTTTTTTAAAATTTTTTTCTTGTAATTTTTTTTCTTTTTTATTGGTGAAGAAATTTCAAATTGTTTATTTGATTCTACTATTTACCTTTTCTAGAGTTATGTGATTAAAAAATAGATGATTTGTATAGGTTCTTCTTTTCAAAACTTAACTTTCTGAAACTCAACTTTTTGCCCAAAAACCTAATTTGAAGTTTTATTCAAAACAACCAGCACTTTAACTTTAGTTACGCGCCCGGGGTGCCCTCGCGCTCCAAAATAGGAGGAATATATTGGTGGAGCGCGCCAAAATAAAAAAAATATATTGGCATAATCGTTAAATTTATTTATATTTATATTAACGAAATCAAACCAATTTACCATAATATAAATATAAAATTCATTGTTTCATTACAATATGCTTACAAGATGATTACAATATGATTACAAGATAATGTCGTGGTTTTGACAAAATTAATCAAACCATTTTATTATTGAAAATGCACTGCCTTTCACAAAATTGAAGTAAAAAATTTGCATTAATTTAAACTATTTTATATTAGCAGATGAATGAATCAATGGGTAATAAACCTAAGCATGTGGCATGACAACAAGTGTATTTTTTAATATTGATTACTTTAATATTCATCTAATTAGATTAATATATATATATATATATATATATCTAATATATCTATCAAGAATAATGTTAATAATATTGTACAAAATAATGTTAATAATGTTGTTAGTGCAACATAAATTTTATCTCGACCCCTAACAACATTAATTTTGTCTTGGCGCCTAGGTGTTAACAATAGTAATTGAGCAAGTAGTGATTGCGCTATACAACTAATGCACAAGAGAAGAGAAGGATGTTGTTAGTTGATCATGTTGTATAACTTGATATTATTTTCTTAAATATTATTGTTAATTAATTTTGTTAGTGGAGTTTATTGTCTAATTTTGTACATGATATTATTTTCTTACAACTTTTGACTTGTCTCAAATGAAAACTTTAAAATATTTTTTTATGAATTAAAATCCGAAGTTTTTTATTTTAGCGTAGGAAATGTAATTCTGTTTACACATTATCCAATCATTTTATATTTTTATATTTTTTTTCTATTTTATTTAGTGTATCATGATATAATACATGATATCAAGTAATAATAAATAATAACAATAGGTAACAAATGATAGTGTATCATGGTATAATATATGGTAACTAGTGATAACAAATAATAATAATCGGTAACAAGTGATAGTGTATTACAATATAATATATGGTAACAAGTGGTAACAAATAGTAACAACCGGTAACAAATGATATTCTTATAATAAGTGGTACAATTGGTATAAGTGTAGTAAATAATATTAACATAAATGAAAATACAAAAAAATCAAACACAAAAATTACAAAATAAAATTAATGATATAATAATAAAAAAAAGGTAAAATGAGATAAAATTAAACTTACAAAAGATAAAAATGCACTATATACCGGGGATAAATGTATTCATGAAGAAAGTAATAAAAATTGATATGGATCTAATATATCCAACTACATGATTATTTTTTGAACATGATATGTTTGGCATATATGATTCATTCATAGATTTACATAATCATTTATAAATTTACATGATAATAGATAAATCAACTTCTCATACATTTAATGTGGATGAAAATAAGTTTCATGAATTATTTTTAGAATGTCAAAAAACCAATATGTGCAAATTGAAGTACACTATACTAATTTTAAATAATGTTACATGTGAAATATTAGTGGTTGAATTTAGTGGTATGTGTGTGTGTTTGTAATATGTGAAAGTTGTGTATATGGAAATTATGGAGTGTCTATAAAAGATTAAATTTTTATTTATGCTTTGTAATTATAAATTGTGATTGAATTTGAAACTCAATTTCTACCAAAAAATTTAGTAATTTTCATTAATTATACCAATATAATTAATTACATAATTACATATAATTACAATATATTGTCATATTTTCAAATTATACTCAATAAATTTTCAAAACTATAATACTATATTATATAAATTATTAATTTCATATCATTGCATTATTTAAATTAATAATATTAATAAGTTTATTATCATCGAATATATAATATATATTATTTTTGATTAATCAAATAGATATAATATTAATCAAATATAGTAACTAATTAGTAAGTATTTGTTAATAAATAGTAAAAATTATAAGTGATTTTTTCAAAACACACATGAAAGACACATGTGAAAAATTAAGAAACGCAGTAATGAAAAAAGAGGTGGGAGAAAAAATGCGGTAACGAAAAAAGAAGCGGGAGAAAAAGCGCAAAAGCGGAGTTTTAAAAATTTGTTTGTAAAAATTGTATAGTATAAATTATATGTGGGCGAAAGTTCCACAATCAAAATCTCTCTATTCTTTCCTTGCAAGCTTTTCTCCCCTAACCAATTTAAACCTCTCACTCATACTTTTGTAAAATTTTACCAAAAGTTATTCACATTTGGTATTTGAAAGACTTGACGAACGACGGATAAGTATTGTATGAAGAATCACAACTATTCCAAGAAAGAATAAGTTCAGTCGAACAAACTCAATCATCCAAGATGTTATTCAGGTTTTTAAAATAAATATCTTATTTTTATTTTAATTTGAGATTTAAAGTTAAAATATCATTTTTAATTTTTTATTTTGAACAGTTGTGAAGAAATATAAATATCAATACTATCAAAATGTTTTAGATTTAGAAAAAGAAAACACTCTCTGCTTACTTCTTGGTAATATTTTCATTTACATTCATTATTTATTATTTATAATGATTTCACTAATTTACTATTGGTTTTTAATGAACAGATTGCTACGAAACATTATGGATCAAAAATTGCGATTGTGGACAAAGATGCTTTCAGAAACTGTACCGAATATTTTTTGTTTAGAACATCTCAGAAGATATGTAGTTGTGAGACATGTAATCTTTTTTCTATTTTTTTGTCTTATATGTATCAATCATTTTAGTTTGTATCAATTACAATTCTTATAATATTTATATTATTTTTATAATTTCTTTATTTTTCAGTGTTTTAATTTACCTATAATCTTTTTTTAAAAAAAGAAACCGTCACTATTGATATTTCATATGGTAACATTGGTAACGAGCAATAATTTAGTGGTAACCGAAATAATAATTTTTTTTAACATTTGTAATTTGTAATAACAAATAATAAAAAATATAACATTTCTAACATAATATGATGATAAAAGAGAGAGAGTAACATTTTCTGACGCTTGTGTAATCGACGGTACAAAATAGTAATCATGACGATTAGTAACCATGTGGTAATCGACAGTGACCGTGGTAACCGACAGTAACATGTAGTAATCTATAGTAATCTTGTAGTGACCTATAGTAACTTATACTAACATTTTCCAACCGATAAAAACAGTAATTTCTCCTCATTTGTGGTAACCGATAATACAAACAGTAACTTATACTAACATATGATAACTAAATGGTAATCGACAATAAAAGATCGTAACATTTCTTAACGTATGTGGTAACCAATGATAAATGGTTATAACATTTCTTAACGGTTGTAGTAACTGATCATAAAAGATAGTAATATTTCTTAACACATGTGATAATCGACGATAAAAGATAATAATTTTTATCGATATTTTGAAACCGATGATAAAAGATACTATTTTTACTAATACTTTTCTAACCGTCATTATAAATCAATTACATGCTTCAACGGCCATCAAACCGTCGAGATAGATCTATCCCGACTGGTGTATAGCCGACTGAAAGTATATCCGTTGGAGAAAGTTTTGCTGACGGTTTTAATATGTTTAGCAAACGGTTTTCGTCCGTCTGAATAGTACATTTGTTTTGTAGTGTTTTTAAATAGGAAAAACTAGAGTTTACAATAAAATAGAATTTTTACTAAAAACAAATCTCTAAAATCATTTCTAATATGAATAATTTCCAAAACTAAAGTAACTACTAATTTAAAAAAAATTACAATCAACTAAAATAAGTAAATTATTATTTTTCTAAAATATTTCTTTTTTACTAATTTCTAAATATATTTTTAAAAAATCTCTTTCCAATTATATGTATTTTCTGTAAGAATTTTTTTCAATGATATCTAAGTGCATATAATTACTCCCCTCCTGAACAGAGAGCTGGTCCTCAAGATTAAATTCAAGAGGGGTCTTTTCAAATTTTCAAGAACTTGCAATAAGCCTTCTCCCTCGTCATCTTCTATAGACTTCTCAGAATTTTCCTTTCCTACAAATTTAGAATCATTAAGATATGCAAAATCTGTCTTAAAGTCATTTCTATTAAGATACTAATTTTACTGTCATGAATGTATGAGCCAATGCTTCTTTAGCAATAGCCTTACTTACTTTCATATCTACACTTGATAGGCATTTCTTTAAATTGCTCCCAATCTTGAAAACTACATTTAAACAAAAAAGCAAATCAGCATTTGAATTATAAACTTTAGAAACTACAACTTCCTTGATTAACATATTTTGATCCCTAGTAAACTAATTAAAAATCAGATTCTTTCCATGTGTGGTACAAGCCACATGGTTCTCCTCCAAAGAAAGATCAGTATCTTGGGAATTGGACAGATTCACTTCAAAATTCTTGGCTCATCTCTTTCTCACATTCTTATATATTTCCTTCATAGAAGATCTCTAACCATGAATAATTGAAAATTAAAGATTCTACCTAAATTTATTACATTCATAGCTATTGACATCATGATACTTTGTAGAGATGGCAGTCCCTCCTTCCATTAGACTACTTCTTTTCTCCCCTTGGTCTGCAAGGGTATGGATGCTGCTCTCTACCTCATGGACCTTGTTGAACTATGGGTATTATGACACTTGGGTCGAGTTTGAGTATTACAATACCCGAGCTCGAGCTCGATGTACTTTAGGTGAGCTCGAGCTCTTCGACCTTGTATTTTTTGAGCTCGAGCTCGAAAATGTTGTCGGGTGTTGTAGGGTGTCGTAGGGTGTCATCGGATAATATCGTTGGGTAGTTTAGATAATATATTTAAAAAATATACCTAAAAACATAATTTTACATATAAAATTATTTTTAAAAAATATAATTATATATACAAATTATTTTTTTTTTAAAATTAATATCTCTTAGATAACTTGTTGAGCTTTCAAGCTCAACATAGTTGGGCTCGGGCTCGAGCTCAAGCTCGATACCGAGCTACCCAAACCCGAGCTCAGGGTTGAGCTCAGTCAAACCGAGCTTTGGCTAGAGCTTTGACAAGGTAGGGTCACGGATACCCGTGTCACTGTCCAGGTGTCATAATAGCTTTATGTTGAACCCTTACAATCCTCGCAAAAGCTTTTCAATTCGTGAGCTCAGTGTTGTTTGTTATTACTGTAGCAACTTCTTATTGGACTGCCAGAGTTCCTCCACCCTAGATAGTGGTTGCTTTATCCGCTACTTCATTTGCTATTTGAATTTTCTCATGAATCTCTCTATCTCACTAAATCATTTTCCAAAGTTTTTCATGACAGTTGGCTCTAATATCAAATTGATATCAAACCTAATATAAAATCTAGTTGATAGATACTCTATTTTTTATGACTGAAAATTTGTTTACTAATAAATTTCTCACTACACTTCTTTTGATAGAAATTAGACTTCTTTTTTTATTGATTATACTTTCTTTAAATAGGGAGGAAAACTAGAGTTTATAATAAAATAGAATTTTTACTAAAAATAAATTTTTAAAATCATTTTTAATATGAAACATATCCAAAATTAAGGAAAAAGATTGTAATCAATTAAAATAAGAAAATTACTATTTTTCTAGAATATTTTCTTTTTACTAATTTATAAATATGCTTATCTTTTTTTAATGATATATACTTTTTATAATAATTTTTTCCAATAATATCTAAGTGCATATCAACACTCCAAAGTAGAATGATAATACAAAAAGGAAAAATCATCACATTGATGAAACTGGACTTATAATGATAATTTATGCTAACATGCCTTTGTGATTTGAGGATGAAAATTTTTTGACTACGATCTTTAGGATATCTACAACAATCTTTCACACGTCACTATTTCAATGGTTGTTTAACAGAAGTTTAGATTAATCTTTTTTCAAAATTCTAGATTATCGATATTTTTCTTACTCGAGAAATTATGTATCAAAAAATTTTCAACCTCACGCTTACCTCTTGATTACAATCCAATTCACAATGGTTATTATCGTTTATGTCCACTAACATAAAGGGTGCAAATATCTCGGCATGTGGTATTGATAAACATTTTCTCCCCTTATTCTTATCTTACTAATTTATCTAAAATTACAGAATTGTAAGGGGTTAACCACCTATCCCAATTCTAATGAGTGGCTTTCACCTTCTAATCTACAACCACATTTTATTATTGATGTTTAGCATGTTTCATCTAATCAATCCACATCACACCATTGTTGCTCAATATTTGATAATAATCCGATTCTAGTAGTAGATCTGGTCTCATTAAATAAACATGATTTGTCAATTAAGCAACAAGATCAGATTGTGTCAAATGAGTATAAGACTCCTAATACAATTCAAACACTTTTTAATTCATCTGACATCACAGCGGACATACCACCTCAAAAGGATGTTTCATTAACATGAATAACTAACGCCTCACTTGCACTTCCAATGCCTTTTGAAGCACTACGATCTCCATAATAGCATTTTTGTTTCTAATCATTCAAAACAAACTTGCACTCATGCTAAAAAATACACCGGCCATGTTCCAACAATTTTTAACAACTATTCTTATGCTTTTATTAACATTGATCATGTTGGTTGTCATGATATTGCAAAATTAAAGTGAATATGATAAGCACTACAAATTCCTCAATGACATTCTACTTTGTGTGAAAAATTAGATAGTATATAGTAGAATATTACATAAAATCTAGTTTCTTGTCCTAGTGGTACTAATGTTCTAGGATTTGAATGGATTTTTAAGATAAAACTTAATCTCGATGGTGCTATAAAGCGATACAAGGCCACGACAGTCTTATAAAGTGATACAAAGCCAAGTTACTTGCCAAAAACCTTTCTCAAGTTCTTGACATTGATTTTGATGAAACATTAAGTCAAATTCTCAAACTAAACACACTTCATCTGATGTTTGCAGTCACTACTATGCTATCATGGCCTATACAACAACTTGGCTTTAAAAATTTATTTCTTCATCATCATCTCAAGTAAACAGACTAAATAGCTCAACCCCAAGTTTTATAAATCCCAAGCATGTTTAATTATTCAATATGTGACTCAAAACAAGCTCCTCATGTCTGATTTGATCATTTTACTCTTTATGTTCTTCACATAGGATTCTCTTGTAGTCGAGTTGATTCTACATTATTTATTCGTTATCGTTAACAAACAACTATTTTTGTTTCTTAATTTATGTTGATGATATTGTTCTTACAGTAGATAATGCCACTCTTCTTCACCATACTATTGGTAATCTTAGTATGAAATTTGCAATTAAATGCCTCTCTCTATTATTTTCTTGACATTGAGGTTACACCCTTTCCTAGTGGTATATTTGTTTTTCAATCTAAATATACTTATGACATTTTTGCTCATGCCCCTAAGTTAGAAACTTTTTTTATTTCTACGGTTCTTGGTATCAAAGGGAATCGCACCTCAACAAATCATGCCCCATTTGATGTTACTACATATTGTAGTATTGTACCTTACCATTACCATGATTGATATTGCACATGTTGTTATTGGATATACTAGTTTATGCAAGCTTCCACACTAGCTAATTTTCAGCAAATCAAATGCATTTAACGCTACATCGAAGAGACTCAAGGTCATGGTTTTCGTTTCTTATCTATTAGCTCATTTTCTCTTTCAATCTTTTGTGATGTCAATTCGGTGAATTGTCCTCTAACAAGACGAAATACTATTGGTTTTTACATTTTTTATGGTGATAACTATATTTCTCGAGCCTCCAAAAAAGTAACTACTATTGTTTACACCCTTACAAAGGTTAACTATCGTGCTATTGCACATGCTATGGTTGAACTGATATGGCTTATTTATCTCTTACGCAATGTTGGTATGTCTTCCTCATCCTCCATAGTTGTTTTATGATAATATTAATGCTCTCTATATGTCTATTAATCTAATTTTCCATGCCCGTATGAAACATATCAAATTAAACAACCACTTTGTTCGAGAGAAAGGTTTTTGTGGGTATCTTATCACTCATTTTCTCCCCAAGTTCCGACTAGCTTGCTAATATATTAACCAAAACTCTACTAAAACAATGGTTTCATCAATTACATTTCAAGATGGAAGTCCATCAAACTTTTGACTCTAGTTGACATGGCATGATAGAGATAATTTTATAAATGAGAATGGTGACAAAATTATAGGGAAAGATAAGATCGAAGGAAATGCTCAAATTTTTTTTTTCAAATTATCTTACAACAGAATTAAAGGAATATATTTAGACAAAATCTAAGTAATTTAGTAAATTTTTTTCAATTTCTACATAAAACCCTAGTCTAGATTATTGTAACGTGTATATACTTCCCATTTAAAAATTTTATATGCCTATATACAAGTAGGGATGTTATGACACCCAGATCGAGCTCGGGTATCACAATACCCGAGCTCGAGCTCGATGTACTTTAGGTGAGCTCGCCAAGCTTGTATTTTTCGAGCTCGAGCTCAAAATATCGTCAGGTGTCATCGGGTAGTATCGTCAAGTGATACAGGTAATATATTTAAAAATATAGCTAAAAATATAATTTTATGTATAATTTTTTTTAAAAATATATAATTATATATATAAATTATTTTTAAAAAAAAATTAAAATATTTCGGATAGTTCGTCGAGATTTCGAACTCAACACAGTTGGGCTCAAGCTCAAGCTCGATACCCAGCTACCCGAGCCCGAGCTCAAGCTCGAGGTTGGTTTGACCGATCCCAGGCTAGAGCTTTGACCGGATAGTGTCACGGATACCCGTGACACTATCCGGTGTCATTAACACCTCTATATACAAGTAACTCTTACAAATGGAAATGAATACAGTGAAATGGAGAAATTATTTTACTTCATTTCCTTTTTTTTGACATAAATCACATGATATAAGTTGAATTTCTAGAAAGTACAAATACAACTCCACCAAAAACTTGTATTTTAAAAAATGTACTAACATAAATAATACAAAAGCATATATGATATTTTATGTAATAGAATAGAAGTATGGTCATCAAGGTTTTATATTTTTTTTATAAAATGTTAGGTTGGTCTAAGAAATAGACCAGACGCTTATCTAAGGGTTAGCTCGATCTGGCCCGTTATTTTCAGTGCGTAAGGGCAAAGTGATCACACACACACACACACACACACAAAGTTTACCAGGGAGAGATTACTTTTTGGAATGCTAGAGCAAAGAAGTATTTTATTAACTCACGTTTTTGACTAAACTAATTCTAGATCAAATCACATTAGTAAAACAAATTTTTTCAAAAGAAGACTAGAATATTGGAAAATTTTTCACTCAACCTGCATTTCAAGATGTGACAATATTATTAATATAATAACAAGGAAAAAGAAAAAAGAAAAAAGAAGTAGCTTGGTGATAACAAGGTTCAGTAAAATCCCCTATACGCCCATTCCTTAATAAAAACCCTTTAGACTCTCCAAAAATAAATGATTAAATAATTAAAAGACAAAAGCAAAATAAATATATTTTCTGGCGGGATATTAGCAAAATTAGAAACATACATGAATCAACAGAAACATTGATATATTGTTTGGTCAGGCGAGTTTCATCTGTCGTGAGGGTAGTAGTTGTGCAGATATTCTGGTGTATGTGGGCTATCCGCACCTCTCTGGATTTTCACTGAGTTTATCTCTCCTCCTAGAGGGGTACTGCTTGTTAAAGTGGAATATTTGGGGTATAATTTCTTTTAGAAATTAGTTCTTTTCTCCACTTTGTTACCCCCCCCAAAAAAAAAAGAAAAAAGAAAAAAGAAACGTAAATGAATCTATAGATATTCTTGATGTTTTGTCATATACTTGGATTCATTCAATTCGATAAAGATCTTTAAACATCCCATGATATTATCTGGGTGTTGTGAAATTGCTAGGAAATGAGGGAAGGGTGTGAAATCAGCATAAGGATCATGTTTGTTTAAGGGCATTTTGGAGTTTGGGGTCCATTTTGACTCAAAAATTGTAACGATTAGGCCGACGTAGGAATTTAGTGTCCCATTCAAAATTAAAAGGCATATCACATTATAGGTATGTCTGACCATGAGCGTGGTATCATTACATTTCGTACAATAAGGCGGTGGGTTGGTTCATGAACCAAAGATTTGAAATCCAACAGTAGAAAGGCACCCGATGTGGAAGTTTAGGCAATGAAAAAGAAAAAAAAGCATATTATGCACATTTTATAGAAAAAATTTGATAGAGAGAGAGAGAGAGAGACAGAGTAGGTAGAGATTGGCATTAGTTTTGAAGGGGTTGGCGTGCAAAACACTTTAATTTAAGTGCGTGATTCTTTGAAACACACAAAAAATAGGCATAGAATCCGTGGCACATTATGTACTAATACATGATTTAGTGGGTGTTTTTTGGTACACGAAATGTTCAAAAGCCTTTTAGAATGAGAAACAAAGAAAGAAAGTTAAAAAATAATGACAACTTGGAAAGGAAACCATGGGAGTTGCTTAAACAAGACTCAATTTCCACAATCTCTCTCTTCTAGTTTATAAAGATACTCCTATCCCACCACCTCCTTTCATGAATATGTATACTTATCAGGCAATATGTTTCCAACCACCTCACATTCTATACATAATCTATGCCTTCCATGTGACAACAAACCACAATCTACTATCTTTCTCTCATTACACAAGAATTCAAATTCTGAATCTCAAGATTGAGGGAGGAGAATTTTAACTATCAGTCTGTCCTTTTGAAAACTCTCTCTCTCCAACTATGTAATAATGGAGTTTGAAAGGAAAAAGTTACCTAAATATAAATCGTAACCAATTTGTACACACTAATTTATCATGCTATTAGAGTGCCCCTTTGCTTGTCCAAATTGTTTTAAGAATCATGTTTTGAATAAGAGTTGAACATTCAAATCCATAAGATATCCCCGTTAACAGGATTCAGTTTTGTGCCTAATCTGAGTATCTTTTGACACACTTTTCTTTTGATCCTCTAGAGGGTTTGACCCCCCCCCCTTGGGGCTCCGCCAAACTTTATTCTAGAGTGCATGCACATAGGGAAGTGTGAGAAATGTATTAAAATTCATCCAAGGAAGAAAGAGAAAAGCAGGAGAAAGAAAGCAGGAAAGGTAAAAAAGGTCCCATTGGTTTTTCTTGAAGCAAGTAGCCTCCCTTCCCTAGCTAGGACTGAAAAGACCAAGATTACTTGGGATAGCTTCTTTATCAATTTATAATATTTGGGTTGCTGATGTTAGCTTGTGGGTATTGGCAGTTGGTAGTTTTTTCTCTGGTCAGGCAGGTCAGTTTGGGGGTTATCTCCCATTTATTATATCTGTCAGCAAAAGAAAAGGTAGAAAGAAAAGGAAAGGACCACATGATTTGCATCTCAATTCCCATACATATTCTCTTGTGAGGTGCTGGTTGGTGTGTGAATAATAAATAAATAAATAAAGTTAAAAATGTGGGGTTGGGTTGGGGAAAGAAGCCCTTAATTAATTAATTTCAGATATACCTAATTTTAGATATGCCCAATCCTACCTTCCAATTCTTTATAAATTTATTCAAATTTTTACCTGCTGACTGAGCCACCTCTTCCAAATGCTGTGGTGTATTCCATTGACTGCATGCCCCAAAGAAAAAGCCAAGACAAAGCATAGGAAAATTAATATTTTGAAAAAGCAATAAATTTTACATATTTTGAATTTAATTAGCATTTTAATTTTAATCTCAACACTATACTCGTTGAAAATCAAGTTTTAAAGGCGGTGATTTTCTTTTCTTAATCTTAAATATCGGTTTTTAATCCAATTTTTTTAAACCCGAAATTTAAGAAAGAGTCACCGATACGAAGATGGCGGGCAAAGACTCAAGAAAGATAAAATAAGGAAAAAGCCAAACAATAGGACCAGAGAAAAATCAAACACCGAAAGTTGAGGGAAAAAAAAAATGCAAGCTAACGTTGTTTTCTATTTGTTGATCGATGAATACCATCTGACCATCTATAGAAATGACTATAACCAACCTATTTGATAAAGTATTCAATCATTAAGCAACAAATAGTATGACTCATAATGAAATGGAAATTGAATATAAGAATTTGAAGATACACGAGGGAGGATCTCACATTGAGATAATAGCATGTGAATGTGCACATGAGAACCCATGTGCACATGTGGGAGAATGGAAACTTCTAAATAGTTGACTGAGAAAGTCCCAACATTTTGCTGGTCACAGCCCTCGCACTCGCACTCGCACTCGCACTCGCACTCACACACGCCACACATGGATGGCTCGGGTCGGCGATTGACTTGTTCTTGCACCGTGTCCCAAACACCAATGCCATTTTTCTTCTTTGCCTTTGGTACTTGTTGATTTCTGTCCAATTCTTAAGTTAACTGATAATTGATTCATTTCTCGTAATAAGATCTAACATTTAATCTATCTTAATATTGTATTTATCGTGTAATTTATGAATTATTGTGTCTGTATATATGCTAGAGAGATATAATTGAAATTATAATATATATATATATATATACATAAAAAATAATATTTTAAATTTTACACCCTTGTAAAGATATTCTTCTTTTTTTATGCAATAGCTTATTCCACTTCGGGAGATTATTATGTTAAAATCAATTTCCTTAATCGATTTTCAAATTCAAAATTTAAATATAGAAAAAACTACATTATAAAAGTTTTCCTAAATTGTTTTATTCAGTAAAAAAATGATTATTATGTTATGATTCATAGCCTAAAGTACCATTGAAGTAAATTAAGAGGTAGGGCGATAGCATGAAACTCGAGTGGTAATGTTCATTTACAAAAGCTCTTCTTATCTATGAGACAACGTGGGGGGCTTTGAAAGTAGATCCTTGTTTATAGCTACACTAATCATTGACAATATTAATCAAATATGTCTCATGTAAAATATGGTTTATTCCTCATTAATGATTGACCCAATTCCATGTGCCAACTTCCAACAATGAACACCATAACCAATTTATTGATTAATGTGAAAATTATTTGTCTAATCTCAACCGACTCCTTAAGTTCGTGAGTACCGACCACATGAACCAAGAGAAACAATGATTAAAAAAGTAAGAACGTTGTTATTAGCAAGCTTAGTCATGTGATTTGAGCATTCGATTCGCGAGGATCACGCACTCTGGACATATAACTTCTAACAATTGCTGTGGGCACAATTGTTATGTAAGAAGGCGGTACTGCCCTATATTTTAGTATCTTAAGTTCTTTGACCAGTGAGGATTGCACTGCTAAATTTTCTCCTATCACTTCAACCCCTTTTAAACCCCTCTTAATTAAATTTAAAATGTAATCAACCTTACTAGCAAGCGACTATGTGTTTGATTGAAAAAGGTTCCTTCTTACACAATTAGGGTGCTTATTTCATTCAAAGCACTACATTATCTTAAGATATGCAAAATTATATATATATATATATATATATATATATATATATATATATATATTGGGTTGGGGGTTTTCATGTGTGTGTTTAAGGATTGAATCCGGTCTACTTCATTGATAAATGTGTTAATTAGGGTTTCTTTGATACACATACATCTGATCTTCAAGCATCATTTCATTCATTTGAACACAGTGGAAAAGATGAACCTTTGCTCACAATTTGGAAGTTACATGCATTAAGATGCACTTACTTCTAAGAGAAAAATGTTGTGCCTTGGACAGCTCCCAAGTAATTAATTTTGTGTTCTTTTTTATTTTGTGTCTTTTTCTTTTATTTTTTCAATTTAATTATTTATCTGTGCTATGACCTCCCGATCTTAATAAAACAGTGAAGCTCACCAAAATCACAAATAGACTAATACCACTCAAACTATCGTATTATGCTTTAGACTTCCCTAAACATTTGTTAATAGATTTGTAGCATGATTTTGATTTCGGTCATTGCGCATACCATTTGCTAACTGCTAACACTATAACCAACCTTTGATGGCCAAAATCTTGTAAAGATTCATTAACAAATATTCGGAGTCTCAAACATGTGAATCTTCTGGTTTCACGGATCAAAAAGTATAATCAAATATTTTAATTAGTCTTGGATTGATTGGGGTATTGATCGATTTAATATACTTTGCCACACAAATCTGCAAATCAGAGCCACGTCTCGGGTAGCAGTTGACCAGATTGTACCCGAAAAATAAAAGTAATTAACTATCATATGGTATGATGTGGTCTCGTTCTTTAGGTTTGCATCTTTGTAAAAAGTAGTCTAGAAAGAGATATGAGCTAGTTGAGCACCAAGGAGGCCCATGCCATTGGTACCAGTGTCACCATTCAAGATGGTACAATTGCTGTGACATAATTAAGCCACTTGGTGATAAGTCATTTTCCAGACGAGTATTAGATCTTAATTGTTAGGATACTTATGAGGACAATTGAAATGTCACTTCCTCTCTTTCAAGTGGGATTGCTACATTTTTCCTTCTCATGTTTAAATCAATCATATTTTTGTAGTGTTTCAAAACATAAATGCCCTTCTTGTCAAAATATCTGAATTTAGATTCTCTTGCAAGCCTGTATCGGACGATAAAGAGATAAATCTTTTTGCTCATGTTTTCTAGAATTTTCTTGTAAAGATACTTCAACATACTTAGTCATCCAAAACGTTCTCTCTCACACACACACACTGTGAAAACATCATTTCTTTCTTCATCAAAATTGTGTGTGTAAAAACTTTAGCAAGATCTGCAAGTCATAATGCCTACCAAAAACATTATGGCGTGTTCTTGTGACAACAAAGTAGGGGAAGCAAAGACTACAACAATCTAATCTTAATGTTTAGAACAATAGTCACGGATTGTTCTATCAACTGGCTCATATTCAGCTAAACTTGTGTGACCAAGTTGGTACATCGGAAGCAATGAAATGATCTCAAATTTCCTTTTGTTTGCGCCAAACGATTCACGTTGTGTGGTTGCTCTTGCATTTGATGGAACTAAATACATGCTTGGCAAATTGGGGTTGTCTAATCTTTTGTCATCCCAACATAGCTAAACATTTCCATTGCACTAACAACCAAAAAAAAAAAAGAAGGTAAACATTTCCATGTTCTCATAAATATTTTCTTTTTATGTAAGCCTAAAATGAAGTACTATTGATGTGGAAAGAAAGTATTCAATTCCAAAAGCTATAGCAATAGCGATCCCAGAAGCCGACCTAACCAAATCAAATCCGTTCAAAAACTAATGAATGTCGCCTCCTCATTCAAAGATGAAAGGTGAAATGTCACAAGACTAACTTTTTTTGACAGCAATATAATTTGAAAATCAATTATCGTCAAGCACAAACTTCAATCATATGTTTTTTTCTTGTGAAATAGAATTTATGACAAAAATAGACATGAAATCTTCATTACTGCAATTGTTTAGAATATCATTAAACATGAAAAGATGCATACATAAAAAATAGCGGATTTAATCAAAAAGACCGCAAATCACATTCGATAGAAAAGACCACGTCAAGCCAAACACATCCAAGAACGACAAAAATAAGAATCAGTCTTAAATTATAATTTAATTTTTGAAAAAAAATTAAAAATAGTATCAGTGCAACTATTACATTTGAATATTATACTGAAAATTCTCATTCGTTCTATTTATAATTGTATTATTTAAAAAAAAAACTCTATTTTAATAAAAATATGCAATTTAAGCAAAGAAAAAAATCGGGGTTAGGGGGATAAATTTTAGAATGGGCATTAGTATGTGGGGGGAGGTTTAAGTTGCATGTAATAGGAGCCCAACGTGGTGTGAGTTTATTACGTCTTGTAAATATTAAATTTTTTTAATTATAATTTTAAATTTAAATTTTAAAAATAAAAAATAGATATTAGAAAAATTAATTTTTAAATTAAATTTTATAGCATTAAAATTGGATTATGGTACCGAATTGGTGGGGGGAAAAAAATAGGAGACCCAACAAAAATAAAGGTTGACAGGGTCCAAAGGCGGACTTAGTCCCAAGTCTTCTCATGATTAAAAGAATCTAAAACACTTACTAATTAGCTTCCACGTAAGCACAACCAGAAGATCATTAGGAATACGAAAGTAATATTCCGTTTCCACGTGGGAGCACTTCATTGTGCCTTGAGACGTATCACATTTTCCCCCTTTTCATTATCTCTTTACGCGAAAAGAGACTTTTTTTTTTCTCCTTTAATTTCCATGAATATATTGCCTATTGGTGGCAAGTCCATTTCATTTGGTTATCACTGTTACTTTGCATAGATGTCTTGATAACCAATAGGGTTTTGTTCTCTTTTTCTCTCTGCAGCCATTGATTGTTGCTGTCAAGATCACGGGCTGCCCTCCCATTATTCATTTTTCTTTTATTATTGTTGTTCCAACACAGATTCAAACAGAAACCTGCTCGGTAGGAAATTTTTAAAAAATACAGTGCACCAAGGTAAATAAGGAAGAAGATGAATGCATAGAGGTTTAATTGAGCATTCCACACCCATGAGGTGCCCCACATAGAACTTTTTCGAAATCCTCTGAAGGAATGAATGCCCACGTGGGGCATCTTTCCTTATTTGGAAAAATGAAATATCCCACTTTCCATATGCACAAATGGTAACTTATGGGATTTGAATTCCCTACCATTTGTGGTGACGGAGACATATGGAAACTAGGGGCAAAACCCTAGGACATACAACCATTGCAAAGATTGTGAGGAGACAATTGAGAGAAAGAGGGAAAAATTCTGCGAAGAGAATTTGTCACCGGATTCGATTGAGGGGTCGTGGTGCTGCGGTGATAGCTCATCTTTTGTGGTTATCATCCCGACTGCGAGGTCGATCGATCGAGGTTCGTCGTTCCCAGATTTTGCAATCTACTTTTGAGGTATGCCCGAAAATCCTATTCTTTTATGATTCCGAAATATTTTGCACGCTTCCGCATGTGTATGTGCATATAAATCCAACATTGGTATCAGAGCGTAGGGTTGGATTTATTAAAATTATTTTCGGAATATTTTTTGGGTATAAAAATATGGGGTTGCAAAAATGGGTTTCGGATCACGGATGAGTTTCGTGAATCCGAAAATACCGTGACGTTACCCATGTCACGTAGATCTCAAAAATATTTTTTCCTGAATTTTTTGAGCATGTTTAAGCCATGTAAATTGAAGTTAAAGTTTTCGGCCCTAAGGGTGCCCAAAACTTAAAAACCTAGATCTATCCGTGTATAGGGATCATTGATCTAAATAAATGGCATATTAGTGTTCCATGTGCATGGATCTACGTTTTGGCATGCATTTTGCATAGATTGGCTGCCGGAAACTGGGATTTCCGGCGAGGCCGCGGAGGGCCAAAATTTGGATATATGATTCGCCGTGTTTAGGGCTTGAATCATTCAAAAAAAAAACGAGTTCCAAATATTTGTGGGAAGTCCAAATATATTTTCCGGCAGAAACCGTCGTAAAAATTAGCCGGAAATGGGTTTTCGGAGAATCGGATCGAAAAACCCGTTGCAGGACCCGTCGGGCGAAGAAGAAGAAGCCCAGACCCGCGGGCGCGTGACGAGCACGCGCCAGAGGGCGCGTCCAGCAGGCGCGTGCATGGCACGCGCCACACAGGCGCGTGAAGCGGATGGCGTGTGGAGGTCGGGTCGGACCCTGACCCGGACCGACCCGCTACCGACCCGACCGGGTCAGACCCGGACCGTTGACCGGGTCGGTCGGGTCAACCCTGACCCGTTGACCGACCCGGTCGGACCCGGCTCAGGGGCGGCTCAGCGCGTGAGGCGCGTGAGCCACGCGCTGCGACTGGGTGCGCGTGAGCCGAGCCGCGCGTGGCGCGTGGCAGCGCGTGAGCAGCGCGCCGCGCGTCTGGCGCGTGCAGCAGGCTGCCGCCGGCGCGTGGCGGCGCGTGAGGTACACCGCCGGCGAGCGGCGGCGCGTGGGGAACCCCGGCGGCGCGTCAGGTCGTCCAAAATTGATTTTTTCAATTTTTTTTGGGGGTCCTATGTGCATATTTGTGACTATTTGTGGGATTTTGTGCACCGAATTAAAGTCCGGATGATGAGATGAGATCCCGGGTTGTGGTGTATGGTGTCCGTTGACTCATATGCTCACTTTGGGGTCAATACTCGATTCATTTTGGATTGTTAATTCGTAGGGTGTACGAAATTGTGAAAATAAGCATTATTAGTCACTAACGTCTCTTTCTTTCTGTGTGACAGAGACAATGGCTGCGACAAAGAGTATCGTACTTGATCTCGTTAAGGGAGACAAGTTGAACAGTGACAATTATGAGATTTGGCACCGTAAAGTTCAATTTGTCTTCGAGGAGCAGGACCTAGCGGAGGTTCTCTTACACGAGATGACAGACCCCGGGGTGGGTGATACGCCTCAGGCGAAACTGGATGAGGAGGCGTATCGTGCATGGAAGAAGAAGGATGGCCAAGCTAGGGTCATCCTCCTTAGCAGCATGCACGATGATCTGATTCCAGTGTACGAGCAGTATCCTACTGCGATGTCGGTTTGGAGTGCTCTGAGAGAGCACCTTGGCTCCCGGTCAGCTCCTAAGCTGAGGATACTGACTTATAGGTTTATCACCTATAAGAAGAGACCCGATCATACAATGAAACAGCATTTAATGCATATGTCAAGTATGATCGCTTCTCTAAAGAACATGGGGGAGCCAATGTCTGATGAGTTTCAGGTACTGGGAGTAATCCAGTCCTTGCCTGACTCCTGGGATGTTGTAAAGACCTACCTCACGCACACTGAGAGTATTCGTACTTTCATGGACGTGCGTAGGCATTGTGAGCTCGAGGAGGAGCGCCAGGAGGTGGCTAGGTCGGTTTCTGGTCATACCTATGTGGCGGAGTCGAGTAAGGGCTCCAAGGGCGTCAAGCGTAAATGACGCAAATATGACAAGAAACCTAGCCAGGCTAAGAGGAAGCCAGCAGCGAAAACCGTTGATAGAGGGCAGACACGAAAGAAGAAGGAGCTCGATAAGAGCAAAGTCCGATGCTACGTTTGTGGCAAATCTGGGCATTTCGCTCGCGAGTGTGGCGAGCGAAAGGTATGTCCTTCTTCTTTACATGGTATGAGTTATGTTTCATCCACTGTGATGCTTACTAACTCTTCTCCTTTGTGGATTGTAGACTCAGGAGCCACCGACCATGTAGCTCGAGATAGGAGCGCATATGTGGAGTTCCGCCGATTGAGTCCCCAAGCGAGGAGGCTGTACGTGGGGAACGGAGCATTTGTGGTTGTGAAGGGAATTGGTACATGCAAGCTGATGCTGCCAAGTAACCAAGTCCTATACCTGCATCATGTGTTGTATGCTCCCGAGATTCGGCGGAATCTCATTTCTGTCCTTTGTTTAGATCGTTTAGGATACTCTATCATTTTCAGAAATTTGAGTGTTTCTGTCATTTACGATAACTCTGTTTTATGTACTGGTTTAGTCCATGATGGACTTTATGCGTTGGATTTGGTTTCCTTTAATAAAATTTCTGATTTGTCTTTTATTGCGTATACATCTGATAGCGTAGTTGATGATGTTTCAATTTGGCATAGTAGACTTGGCCACATAGGGCAAGAGAGAATGAACCGGTTAGCTACGAGTGGCTTGTTGGGCCCGCTAACCCGGATCGAGTTGCCCTTATGTGAGTTTTGCCTAGCCGGCAAAGCGACGAGGAAACCATTTGGAAAAGCAATGAGGGCTGGGACCCCATTGCAATTGATCCACTCCGATATTTGTGGACCTATGAATGTGAGATCCCGAAACGGAGCCACGTATTTTATTACGTTCATAGATGATTACACGCGTTTCGATAACGTCTACCTTATCTCGCACAAGTCTGAGGCATTAAATTGCTTCAGGAGGTTTATTAGCGAGGTAGAAAACCAGTTAGACTTGAGAATTAAAACTCTCAGAACCGATAGAGGACGCGAGTACTTGTCTGAGGAGTTTAAAGAGCTCTGTTTCGAGAAGGGCATTACGAGACAGTTGACTATTCCTGCTACTCCTCAGCAGAACGGGGTAGCTGAGAGAAGGAAGAGGACTTTGTTGGAGATGGTAAGATCGATGATGGCGCAGGCCAATTTGGCTATCTCCCATTGGGGAGACGCATTGTTGACTGCCGCCTACGTTCTTAACCGTGTTCCAACCAAGTCCGTAGTCAGTACCCCATACGAGCTTTGGACAGGGAGGCAGCCTGACCTTAGCCATTTGAGACCATGGGGTTGTGCCGCATACGTTCACGATCCCTCGCACCCACACGGCAAGTTAGGCCCACGAGGAAAGAAATGTATCTTTGTAAGATACTCTGAACATTCTAAGGGACATGTGTTCCTAGGTGAACGTACGGATGGCACGGTCTCCGAGATCGAATCTCGTAATGCTACGTTCCTGGAAAATGATTTCCCTAAGAGAGGCGAAATCGACCAGGATTTCACCTTTTATGAGATGGGTGAGTCTGACGGCTCAACTGAGCCCAGAGGAGGGACCCAAGAGCCTGAAAAGGATCTTGTTCCTAGTGGGAGTGACCCATCTCGAGGTGAGGAGGCTCCTCCTCCTCGTAGGAGTAGTCGGGGACATGTACCCCGACGTCATTTTCCGATAGAGGATGAGATCCTCATCGTGACTCCTGAGGATGATGAAGAACCTCAAACCTTTGAGAAGGCTCTCGAGAGTTCTATGAAGGACCAATGGCTAGAGGCCATGAAAGAGGAGATGGAATCAATGAGGGTCAACGGGGTCTGGGACCTAGTTGACCTACCTGAGGATAGAAGGGCCATAGGGAACAAGTGGGTTCTCAAAATCAAGAGGAAGGCCGACGGATCGGTGGAAAGATACAAAGCCCGTCTAGTAGCCAAGGGTTACACACAGACAAAGGGCATTGATTACGAGGAGACTTTCTCCCCCGTAGTCAAATTTACATCGATCCGTCTACTCTTGGCGATTGTCGCGAGCATGGATCTAGAGTTGCATCAGATGGATGTAAAAACCGCTTTCCTTAATGGAAATCTGGATGAGGAGATCTACATGAAGCAGCCCTCTGGGTTCGTTCTAGTAGGTCATGAGGACAAGGTCTGTCGAATTCGGAAGTCGATATATGGCCTAAAGCAATCATCCAGGCGGTGGTACCTAAGATTCCACGAGGAGGTGATATCTTATGGTTTTACAATGATCGAGGAGGATCATTGTGTTTACATGATACGATCTGATAACTCTTTTATGATTCTGTCCCTGTATGTGGACGATATACTGTTGGCTGGGAACAACATTCAGTATATGATGACGATCAAGGCTTGGTTGTCATTGAGCTTCGACATGATCGACATGGGTGAAGCTGAGTTCATCCTTGGAGTTAAGATCCAGAGAGATCGATCGAGAAGAATGTTGCCTCTTACACAAGAGACCTACATTAAGAAAATTCTCGAGCGCTTTGGGATGAGTGATTGTAATCCCATTGATACTCCAATCGCCAAGTGTGATGGTCTGAGTCTTGAGATGTGCCCGAAAACTCAGGAAGATATAAGGGAGATGCGAAAAATCCCTTATTCAAGCGCAGTGGGAAGTCTAATGTATGCGATGTTGTGTACACGACCAGACATATGTTACGCAGTCGGTCTGGTGAGTAGATATCAATCAAATCCTGGAAGGGGTCACTGGAGAGCAGTGAAAAGGATTTTTCGATATCTCAAGGGAACTGCGAGCTACTCCTTGTGTTATGGGAGAGGGGATTTGCGCCTCATAGGATATTCAGACGCCGACTGGGGCGGTGATCTGGATAAGCGCAAATCGACATCAGGTTTTGCATTCTTGCTCAATGGCGGTGCCATTTCATGGAGCAGCAAGAAGCAGACCTGTGTAGCGTTATCTACGATGGAGGCTGAGTTCGTGGCTTGCTCAGTCGCAGTTCAGGAGAGTGTTTGGCTCTGAAGACTATTAGATGACTTAGGGGTTGTGGCTGATAGTGGGAGGCCAGTGATGATTTACTGTGATAATCAGGCTGCTATCGCCTATACTCGAGACCCTAAGTATCATAGTAGGACCAAACACATAGACACCAGATATAATTTTGTTAGAGACATCATCGAGAAGGGTGAAGTGACCGTCAAGTACATCTCGACACATTGCATGGTGGCTGACCCCTTCACCAAACCCATCACTAGAGACTCATTTAAAGCACATAGAGAGTCATTGGGTTTGGGAATATTTTGATTTTTCTCATTGTACTAAACTGACGATGTGATGCTTATTATATTTTTATATATGATTTTGTGCATTATTCAGTCACATTAATATTTTCTTAAATAATGCACTTATTTATATCATGTATATTTTGATGTGATAAAATATATGTCAGGCAAGTGAGGTCGACTCTCTCACATGAGCGACCACCTCCAACTCTGAGTGAGTGGAGATGAGACAGTTTCTAGTCGTAAGAGGCATTGAGAGTGGCCCAACTAGAACAAAAGTTGCCCTGATACGTGTTCAGGATGAGGTCATTTGGGATATGACCGACATGGAAATACCCACATCCATGTTGCCTGTGAGTAGCCAGATTTGAGATTTCAGACATCACCTGCGATAGTGATATTGTCTCTGAGACACTCTCTCTGAGATCTCTGGGTAGAGTCTTATGTGTAGACTGAGTCCCGTATCTGCACAGTGTTAAGAAATCTGACATATGCCCTTTTGAGAAATAAGGGATTAACACTGTGGCGCGCGTTTCATACCGCGTGTGATGACGACTAGGGATAGTGGGAGCAATTATATGAGACAATGATCTAATCATGATCCCCGTTCCCACTGTGTGAGACCCGAGATCCATTGCGTGGGATCTCAAGTACCCTTATTTTACTTTCGACTGTGTCTAGAAGTCTTGATTCAGTGTTTGCTACTTTAGTCTGTTTACCTATGGCCCGGAAGATAAATTGAGGTCTAAGGGGCAGGTCTAGGAAAGCAGCTGAATTGAGATCGATGGATTCGAGTTTGGGAAAGGAAGACCAATCTACATTACATCGTTGTGTAGTATTCACCGACCGGTCTGTTACGTATATCCACGTTGGGATAAAAACGTAATAGTGAATACACATTCGAGGATATATTGGGGATGACTTTCGATGAGGAAAGTGACTCGAAGGATGTAAATGTGATGAGTCTGGGGTACAGCGAGATGTTTTATTATTAACGACGACTTCTCGAACATCCTAACAGGTGTATCGAGAAGTCTTTATTTGCAGGTGTACTCGCCAGTCGCACGACACCCAATCTAGTATGAAAATCCAGAAGGGTGATACAGGAGATCGCATGAGCTGTGATCTCGTGATGGATGAAAATGCCCTCGTGTGCAAGTGGGAGATGAAGGAATGAATGCCCACGTGGGGCATCTTTCCTTATTTGGAAAAATGAAATATCCCACTTTTCATATGCACAAATGGTAACTTATGGGATTTGAATTCCCTACCATTTGTGGTGACGGAGACATATGGAAACTAGGGGCAAAACCCTAGGACATACAACCATTGCAAAGATTGTGAGGAGACAATTGAGAGAAAGAGGGAAAAATTCTGCGAAGAGAATTTGTCACCGGATTCGATTGAGGGGTCGTGGTGCTGCGGTGATAGCTCATCTTTTGTGGTTATCATCCCGACTGCGAGGTCGATCGATCGAGGTTCGTCGTTCCTAGATTTTGCAATCTACTTTTGAGGTATGCCCGAAAATCCTATTCTTTTATGATTCCGAAATATTTTGCACGCTTCCGCATGTGTATGTGCATATAAATCCAACATCCTCCAATAATTAAAATAAATTAGAGTAAGAAATCAAGCGAAATGACAGAAAATGCATGAGAGAAAGATTTAGAGCGTTATGAATTTATATCAGTTTTAAGCTTTTTTTTATAATATTAAAGTGAAAATTTCAAGTTATCAGCCCTATAAGCATAAATAATTTAGAATAACATATTACACAAATATGTAGAAGATTATGCCGGATCTAAAATGATATAATCTTCGGGTCTCGGGGCTAACCATGAGAGTTATTCTATTTACATGGTAATAGAAGACCGACATAAAGAAAAATATGCATAGACTTGCTTTAGAAAGACTTGATTTTCAACGGTTAAGACCAACCAGAGAGTTTTTTGCATGTACCAATCACCCCTCAAGCTAGACTAAGAAGCTAAAAGCAAAAAATGAAAAATCAGTACTATATGAATAGAAAAATAAGATTTAAACATAAAAAAGTGGGGTTAATTAAAATCAAAAGGTGCACTAATGGGGGATTAGTGTCTTTTGTTTAGAATATGATGAAGAAAACGAATCCCATGGTAGTTAATTATTAACAAAAATTTCCATATTAGAAATGGACAAATGTAACATCTAAGCTGGTCCGATCGGTGTCGACAGTAATCAAACGGTGTGAGGCGAAAAGTGCACCTATCACTTTGGCCATTATTTAGTATAATGGTGAAAAATATTATATGTTTATTCAGCCACACACCATTGGTTTTAGAGTCATCCATGACATTAGGAAGATTAAGCCTTATGTCATTATCATAAAGTTTTGCCCAACAAATTATAAAATGCCACAGAGGACATGATTGTAAGTCAATGATTGGATTTCTGTGAAACCCTTTTATCATTAAGTAGAGAGAGAGAGAGAGATGGAATTAGTTTAAGAGTAGATGAATCTTGAGATTAGATTTGCTAAAGGAAAATAACAATGCGAAGCTGATGTGCAAAATGCAGTTTGATTAGGATACCTAACCGTGACTTGCCCCCCAGTAGAGGGGTAAGATATTTCCATTTCCACCCAAAAATAAAGAACTTATATTATATGTGTCCCCTACAGTAACTATATAGTCTTCAAATAAATTAAATTTTTTCGTGCGCCATGCTTCCAATTTTTCTTTTCAGTAACCTTTCTTTAGATGGGCGATGCTAATCTGGATTCTATATCTACCCTGCAAAAATTATTGTTTTTCAACTCCTGCATCGTTTAGTCATGATTGGGACCATATTTTGATTTAATCTTCCAAGAAGAAAAATATTAATTTAAAAATATTTCTTATTACGTACAGCTGTACCGATCAAGAAGAGGGAAATGCCAAATCCAAGCTCGGTTTTCTTCGACTATTGACTTGGTGTTCCCATTTGCATTACAATGGGAGAAAAGACATTATATCCCATCAGTTTCATCCTCTCTCTCTCTCTCTCTCTCTCTCTCTCTCTCAGCCTGCAGATCGCGAATTCTATTGGTTATATGGTTTTGGACCCCAACGCGAAACCGAAATCAGTTTGGTTTTCAGCATCCAAAAGAGGTATCCGATGTTTGGTTAACGTTGCAGAAATTTTCCTACAATGTGGTACCAATTGTCCTTTAAGCACTAAAGATCAAATAGCTAGGGGACCTCTAATATAATTTAAAAAAAAAAAAAAAAATCTTTTCCTATTCATGATTTTAAATGAAATGGAAATTCAAAATAAATTAAAAAGAAATTAAAAATCGTAACCACCACAACAAGTACAATAATAATAATATTATTAGTAATAGTAATAACAATTCAAATTAAAATGGTCTGCTTTCAAAACGCGTATTATTATCAAACTTAGCAACAAAATCAGTATTCTTACCTTAATTTGGTCATTAAGATAAGAGACATTATATTATGAGACACATAATTGATAGTAACAAATTAAATTGAATATAAAAATGGGGCTGCTTACCCACAAAAAATAGTTTAATTGGGCAACGGAATGTGCTAGTCACAGACAAAAACGGGGCCACTTTTGAAAATTTTATTTATGTGAAAAAAGGCCACTTTAAATCAAAGTCCCCTTAGCTGAGGCGTTTGTTTATCAATTTACATTTCACTTTGAGAGAGAGAGAGAGAGAGAGAGAGAGACCGTGTGGGATATTTTGATGTGACCAAGATTTCCTGGTTGAAAGGGTATAGAATACTGCCACGTGGTTGGGAGGTGGTGTGACGATCGAAGAGGGAAGAACGCGGAGTTTTGTACGATTCCGAACAACCAATTAATTTAATCAATAAGATTGATACTATACTATCAACATTTAATTTCTTATATTAAAATAATTTAATTTGGTGTCTTATGATCTCATCCACACAAAAGTTTATTTAATTTTAAATATATTTTAATTTGTTTTTACAAATAAATTAAAAGTAGGAATAAAAATGTTCGAAAGTAAAAATGGGAAAAAATTAAAGGGAGAGGGAAATTAGGTTGGTGGGGGGTGTCTCATTTTCAGTCTACTTTCTGTGGGCATGAGCGTGTCTTCTGACTCTCAAATTCTACACTTATTGGTCTTTAAATTAAGGGGCTTCCTCCAATTATAGAACCCCCCCCCCCAATTTACTTTCTCTCTCTTATGGCGCTAAAACATATATGGTCGTGTCATGGTTTTGGGCAAGCATTGTAAGGCTGCCCCACTAATTTTCAGCTTCTTAGCGATGTCAATCCCAAAGTGCCCTTTCCACAAATCCACCACGTGGTCTTCTCTTAGGGGTCTGAGGTGGACCTCCAATTAAACTAACCACCTCCCTTCCTCCCCCTCCCTTCTCTTTCATTCCTCACTCTATATATACCCCATTTTCCCCTCTCCGCTTTCTACAAAACTCAAACATCAATATATTCAAAACCAAGACACTTTCTCTCTCTCTCTCTCTCTCTCTCTCTCTCTCTCTCTCTCTCTCTCTCAAACATACTTAACTACTCCATACGACACAACACGCACATACTCTCTCTTCTAGTACTTGGGTGAAAAAGCTCTTCTCTATGGCTTCTACTACAACAAACTCATGTGCATGGACCAAAGCCCAATTGACAAATCCTCCAAAAGTTGATTTGGGCTTTTCCTCTAAATTCATTTCCTTGAAGAACAACAACAGGAAGCCCAACAGCAGAAGAGGTGGCGGTGGCAATTGCAGTAATGGTGGTGAGCAGATCCACTGTGCCTTACAATCACCTTCAGTCCTCCATTTCCCAAAACAAACCTACCAACAACCCCCAATTACCAAAGAGGACTTCCCCGATACTAAACCAATGACTCAAAAACCCCAACCACCCCAGTGGAACCTAATTCAAAGAGCTGCAGCCATGGCCTTGGACATGGTTGAAGCAGCCTTGATCACTAAGGAGAAAGAAATCCCCCTCCCGAAAACAGCCGACCCCAGAGTCCAAATAGCCGGAAACTTTTCGCCGGTACCTGAAGAACCAGTCCGGCAATTTCTTCCGGTCTCTGGAACAATCCCAGATTGCATTTCCGGCGTTTACATCCGAAACGGCGCCAACCCTTTATTCGAGCCGGTCGCCGGTCACCACTTCTTCGACGGCGATGGCATGATCCATGCAGTAAAGCTCGAAAATGGCTCTGCCAGCTATGCTTGCCGATTCACAGAAACACACAGATTACTTCAGGAGAAAGAATTGGGTCGCCCAATGTTCCCAAAGGCCATTGGAGAGCTTCACGGCCACTCCGGCATAGCTCGTCTCCTTCTCTTCTATGCGCGCGGCCTCGTCGGAATTCTCGACCACAGTCACGGTACAGGTGTAGCCAACGCCGGACTTGTCTACTTCAACGACCGGCTTCTCGCGATGTCCGAGGATGATCTTCCGTACCAAGTGAGAATCAATCGATCAGGTGATTTGGAAACAATTGGGCGTTATGATTTTAACGGACAACTAAAATCAACGATGATCGCGCACCCAAAGCTCGACCCAGATTCCGGTGAGCTCTTAGCTTTGAGCTACGACGTTGTACAGAAGCCTTACCTTAAATACTTCAAATTCTCTCCCGACGGAACAAAATCACCGGATGTTGAAATTCCTCTGCCTGTGCCGACCATGATGCACGACTTCGCAATCACCGAGAATTTCGTAGTCATACCCGATCAGCAGGTGGTGTTCAAGCTCCAGGAGATGATCGGCGGCGGCTCTCCGGTGGTTTATGATAAGAACAAGATGTCGAGGTTTGGGATTTTGAGGAAAGAAGCGACGAATGCGAAAGATATTATCTGGGTAGATGCCCCTGATTGCTTCTGTTTCCACTTGTGGAATGCTTGGGAAGAGCCAGAAACCGACGAGGTTGTCGTCATAGGTTCCTGCATGACTCCTCCGGATTCTATTTTCAACGAATGTGACGAGAATTTGCAGAGCTTGCTGTCCGAAATCCGGTTAAATCTCAAAAACGGAAAATCAACCCGGAAACCAATCATTGCAGAGTCAGAGCAAGTCAATTTGGAAGCTGGAATGGTGAACCGCAATTTACTGGGGAGAAAAACACGGTTCGCATATCTAGCAATTGCCGAGCCATGGCCTAAAGTGTCAGGTTTTGCAAAGGTTGATCTCCAAACGGGAAAAGTGGAGAAATTCTATTATGGAGAGAACAAGTATGGTGGGGAGCCGTTTTTCTTGCCAAGAAATGGAAATTCAGATGAGGAAGATGATGGCTATATATTGGCATTCGTGCACGACGAAGAGGAGTGGAAATCGGAGCTGGAGATCGTCAATTCGAAGACATTGAAATTGGAGGCAATAGTCAAGTTGCCTTCCCGTGTGCCTTATGGTTTTCATGGCACATTTGTGAGTGCCAAAGATTTGAAGAATCAAGCTTAGTATTAGTATTAGATCATCCAAAGGGGGGAGATTTACCAGAGGGATGATGTCCAGAGGGAGGTCCCCGGATTCTTTCCCCTTTTGATCCTAACAAACTATTTCGGTAATTTTTGGGGTTTTTGTTTAGGTTTTGTTGATGTTTTTTCTTGTGAGATGGGTTTTGGACAGAGAAACCTGCTTGTAGCTTTTTGGACAGTATATGGTAGTGCAGAAGCTCAGCTGGTTTCTGTTTTTTTTTTTTTTTCATTTTTCCATTTCTTTTTCTTGTTTCTATCTTTCACTGTTTGTACTGTTAAAAGCATGGAGGAGAAGATGTCTGTCTCTTCTCCAGTCCTATGGTTCTTATTACTTGAATAGGAGATAAAATGAATACATAATTACACTTTTCAGTCATTAATTATTCCCTTTGTTTTATTCTGCAAAATTTGATCTAATTCAGACTTTGATTGGTGAACTTTGAGGCGCAAGTCTTGGAGAAAAGTTGGCAGATTCAAAAGCAAAATTGAAGTTGAATGCTAGAACCAAAGACAATGAAAGACACCTCTGGAAACAGGGGAAACAACTGTCCTTGTATGCTTATTTGAGTAATGATTTATATTAAAAAAATATAGTAGATTTTAATTGTGTCTAATTTTCACATATATACTTCTACGATTATAACTATGAAACTACAAAATATTTAATGTTAATATTTTTTAATTCATAAAATAATTACCTTAAATCTTTTAATTTTGAGCTTGAATTCACTTGCTAAAATGGTGCAAGAACTATCAATGAATTATAATTCAATTAATATCATTTCTTTTTTCTTACATATTTGGAATACGGGTATTCCTTATGTTTTAAAAAAATGGTGCATGAACTAAGTGATGTTGTTGAGAATGGATCTTTACCATATAAGAAACAAAATCTTTATAATCAGACTCAAAATTGTGTTCTTAAGAGAACAATCTGATGATAGTCACAATCCCATTTCCCAACCCGATAATCACGGGTTCAAATTTCGGTATAACAAAAAAAAATCATACTCAGAATTGTTATGTTTTGTGATACAAGTAAGTTAGGACGACTTTAATGAAATGGTATTTAATTTTATTTATTTCTTAAATAAATTGAATTCTTGAAAAGCATATTCAAAATTACTTTATTTGATTAAGACAAAGTACCTTGAACAAATCTAATTACATAAATGAATTAGAACTTTATGTTTAAGATTTTCTAGTTTAATAAATAATTCTAGAAATTATATTGGTTTTTATTTTTTTTTAGTTTATTCGGATGGCTGGGGCCTATTTTTCCCTTAAATAATATCTTAGATTCGAATATTGTGTATGAAAAAAATAAATATCGGGAAAACTTTCTCGTTTAAGAATCTAACCTAACTTGAATCAAATTTAAACGGATTCAACATAGTTATCGAATACAAGTTATTTATTAAAAAAAAAAAAAGTTTATGTGGTTGGATGAAAGAAACAGATCCAAACTATTAATGAGAATAACTCATAAATAAGACAATTAATTCAGGGTTTTTTTTTTTGGTTACAATTCAGGGTAATTTAAAAACAATGTAGGAACACCTATATCACTCTCAATATAAAATAGTTTTGGAATGGATACAAAGAAGACCACATGAATCAATCTACCAACCCAAAGATGATGACAAGCTGGCCAAGATCCTCTCAATTTTGCTAACCTAATGTGCATGGTGAAGAGTTCAATCAAATTATGATATGCATTTTTCTTTGCGAGTATAGCGGACCTAAGATATTCTTCATGATTGCTATGGTGGCTGTTTTGCGAGGAGAGTCTATCGATTTGATTTGTTTTGATATTTTCTTAATGAATTTTTTAAAAGTTTTTGATTGTTTAATACAAGGACCATCACAATCATGAATAGGAAGTATTATAGTCATGCCCATGACCAAAAATAAAAAATAAAAAATTTATGGTCAAAAATAGCTAATATGTTATATTTTTTTTTTATAATAAAAAGCTTTTACAGCCAAATTAATTATTACTCTTAGTGGGCCAGAAAATAATTTGGAGGAAGCTCTTTAACCATAGTGGTAGGGAATTGAGAGTTGAACTCTTTTAGAGAACCCACCTTTATCTCATAAGATAGGCAAATAGTGTTCACCATAATTTAAAAAAAAAAAAAAAAAGTAGTAATTTTTTGATAAATTATAAAGTAAATAGATAATTGATAATTTAGTAAAAAAATTCAGATTATGCATAAATAGTTATATTCAGATGGTTGGTATATTTTATAATTTTTTTAAATGAGTATATTCGAGTTACTAATAAATTTTGCCATGGCTAATTGTACAATAATTGAATTTGCGATCTTATTATTTATTTTTTCAATTTCATTGATAAGAAAAAGTAAATGCAAGTAAAGTTGGATAACTACGTTGATGTTACTCTACTATAGAATTTAGAGACAGAATATTTGTTTTATTCTTCATATTATCTCACTTCTGTGACAAACTCTCTCTCTCTCTCTCTCTCTCTCTCTCTCTCTCAGCAGCTGAGCCCTAGCGATCGAGTCAGTCGGAGGTTCACATCCACAATATTGAAAATTTGGTAAAAAAAAAAAATAGAGTCAAAGAAGAATCTTTGAATGCCGATGGCAATAGCATGCACATACAAACCACAAAGAGACCAATTCAACCCCAAAAAGCCCCGGATTGTGGGCTGTCCATCCGTTCACTCAACACAGTCACCTTTTAGAAAAACTTGTCTCCAAATTACACACTTTGGAGAAAAACTAAGTTCAACTCGAACATTCCTCATGATGCTTATGAATTTCTTGTCTTGATGGAGGGTTTGAATTTTTTTCTTTTTCTGTGGTCATTTTTTTCCTAAGCTTTTTGGGGTAATTTTGAAACCATAAATTTGTCAACTAAATATGGAGCACTCATTAAATTCCAAATTTGGCAACTCTGTTGACAAATTTTCAATATTATTTTGGAAGAAACTACTCGTTTTTCAACCTCAATTCATCAACTAAAAAGCTATGATACTATTAGGAAATTAAATTATGGAGTTGTAACCTTCTTTTGTCTAAAAAGATATTTTACTCATAAGTTAAATAATCTAATACAACAAAACCCCATATGATAATTGAAAAAGAAAAAAATTTTCATATTTAAATAATTTTAAATTTGTTAAAATAGTTTTAAAATAAATTAAAAATATATCAAAGTGCACTGCCCCTTAATATTCGATCCGCAAAGGAAACCAATTTTTCAATCCAATCAATTCACTTGTAAATTTCTTTGAAGTTTAAATAAAGCTAAAAGCATTATGAATAGAGAAAATCCCATAGATTTTTTTTTTTGTTTTTTAATTTATTTCACGGACTCTCAGTTCTAGAAGCAAAGTTAATTTCCCCTCTTAATGCAATCTTTTCCTTTTTGAATATTATTTTGCAATCAATCACATTTATCATGGCCCTACAAGGGGTTTGCAAAAATCCATTCTTGTCTTTATATTTTTTAATTAGTTTTGATGAGGGGGTGTAGCTCACAATACAATAGTCCAAATTATTTTTTAATAAATTATTCATATTTAATAATTTAATTAAATCTAATTTAAATCAAATTAAATTCTTAAAAATTAAATCTCTTATTATACATAAAATTTGAATTCCAGACGATTCAAAGGATGCCGACCATAAAAAGCATAATGCAACGTGTCAAAAGACAATAAGCGAGGACTACTGTATGGAAATTTAAAGAGAAAGACTATCCTCGAATTCATTTTCGTTTTTTGTTTTTTCTTTGAAAAAAAAAAAAATCCATTTTGCCGCTGAATCAATTCTGACCATAACTTTGTAAAAGTGTTGTCGTCTTAGGTAGTGACTGTTACGCAGGTCAAGGGAATGCGCGTGCGCGGGAGAGGGAGAGAGAGATTTTGACATTTGAAGAATCGAGGAACTTGGAAACTCAGCCTATTTTCTGAATAACTGGTTCCAATTATATGGATTGGAGTGATGAAGTCACTCAATCAGGTGTATTTTCATAAAAATATTTTAATATTAAGTGCTAACACAATAATCATAAAAATAAATAAATCTTCACATTGAACTTGTTAATAATTATTGAGCAAGAAAAAGATAATTAGGGATGAAACTTGGAAATCTCCAAGAATGTGAAAAAGAGAGGAAAAGTATCAATTGGCTTTATATCTTAGATCTGTAGGTTTGTCCAATTGGTTGAAGGATTTATTTTATTTTTATTTAATGAGAAAAACATAGAAAATTGAGTAAGAGCTTACTTGAAAATCATAATCCCAGAATATATTGTCACTTTTATTTCAGAAACAATAACAATTTCCTATTTTAGTCTTTCATATTATTGATAAAAATTTTACGTCAACAGTCAATTTATTATAATACTTTTCTCTGAATTTGGGTTGACCGTATCACTTTTATTACTTTTATTATAGATAAATATTTAAAAATTATTTGAAACTCTCAATTAACTAGTAACATGTGAAATTAAAAATAAAAAAGATAATCTAAACTGCAAACTTGAAATCTGCTGGAATCAAAGGCAGAGAAAGTGATGTGAAAAGGAATTCTACCGACCACCTTTAATTTTCTGCGTCCAGAAAGTTAGCATGAACGTAAATACTACTAAATTAAATGAAATGTCTTTCAATAAAGATTACGTGAATATAATGAAATCGTGGGAATGTTAACGAAGAAGATGCTCTAATCTCATTTAAGAACAACAGCTTCAAAATAAATTAACTAAGAAAATGCTATTTTAAAATATTTTATGATTATATTTATTTTGGGGTTGCAAGAACACACGTATAAGTAAATTCTCGAATTTTTTTTTAAACTCCTAAATAAGTGCTTAAGCATTAATTTTTTATTTTCGTAAAATTAAAAAAATAAAAAATAAAAATAAAAAGCACTTGGTTTCTAGAAAAGTCCCGATCCACGTGATAAATTTGGTCACAAATATCACTTTCACTTTGTGCAAAAGACTCCACCGACCTAAATGTGCCACACGCTTACACCATCTCTCTCTCTCTCTCTCTCTCTCTCTCTCTCTCTCTCTCTCTCTCTCTCTCTCTCTCTACACGTAATGAGAAGCCCACGATTAAGAGGGGTTTGTGAGATGATGATATTATAGGTTATCCACGTTAACTTTTGGAGCCCAAACCGCAACCTAAATACATGTGATTAGCAGTCCATTAACTTCCTTAATTATTCATTCTCATGTAAACCCATACCCATTAGGCATTGTCTACATAATTAAGTGCTGCAATTTGCTCATTTGGCCTACGTTAGCTCTCTCTGGTTATCTTCGGAATTGAATATTGACCCACTCTCTGCCCTTTTTTTTTTCTTTTTTTTACTGTTATATTAATTAGTATCTAAAATCATAATTTGATTAATTCAATCTTAGATTTACAGTGGCTTATTTAAGGGGCTACTCTCTAAATATAATTTGTTTCATATTCAAGTCGCAAATTGAATTCGAAATCTTATTTAAGAAATCTAATGTCACATTTCATTAAACTAACCGACTATTTTACCCATTATATTTGTTGTGTAATAGCAGCATTACGAAAATATTAATTTATGTTAGGGATGCTAACAGGATACCATTCTTATTTCCTGCCATTTTCATTAAGGAAAAGTGCTTAAAAAAAAAAGAAAAGAATAAAAAAACCCAGATTTTATATGAGAGCTTTTTGAAACAATTGGTAGCTTCCTTTAGTGATGGAAATTCGGGTCTTTAACTCCAGTTTATTTAATAATTATATGAAAAAAGTTAATTCAACTGTGTAATTTTAGATTTTCAAGCCTCTTAATGAATAAGATAAAAGTAAATTCAATGTGTAAAAAATAAAGAAGAATACTGCATTCATTATGATTAAGTTATTTTAACAAATATATTACTTTCCATCACCTTTAATCAAATATTTAAAACTATTTAAAAATAATTTTTTTATAGTTTTATCAAATATTTAAACTATTTATTTTCAAATTGATTTGTTAAAAAATTAAAATTAAATAATCAAGTCAAACATTCTCCAAGTTGTGTTTTGCATTTTGTTTTTTCAAGGAAAAGATAAAGATCAATTGTAATGATAGCTAAATAAAGGAGTGGAGCTCGTCGGGAGGGTACATTTGAAGGGTGGGAGTAAGTGCATTGGACATTCCATGACGGCACCTTCGGTATATGATCTATATAACTGTGGTGGAATGTTAGAAAAGGATTTATTTGCGGATCTGATTTTGTCTTGAACAATTGCATTCCACTGATTACAGAGATTTACAAAAGTGAATATATACATAATACATAACAAGATACATGATTGATCATTGACCTAAATATAAGATTAAATGTAAGGGTCAAATATTTTATTAATCAATATGCTAAATTCTATCATATCCCGCAATATGAGTAGAAAGAGGTCGGATATTTAAACTGGACTCGAAATCAAGAAAATGTGATGAAGTTAGACCCTTTGTGAAGATGTTAGTATACTGATAAGTAGAGGGTACATGAAACACTATAAGTTGTCTCAAGACTATCTTTTCTCAAACAAAATGGATGTTTAATTTGATATGTTTAGTGCGTTAGTATTTGATTGGATTATCATAGAAGTACACATCGCTAACATTATCATAGTAGACCAATATAACTTTAAATAATGGATAGTAAATCTAAAGAAAACTAAAGATAAAGGTTTTGTTTCCACAAAAATAATAATAATAATAAGTTTTTGTAGTCGGTAGGTTTCAGCCATGACGTTGGCAACACTGCGATACTCAATTTCGGTATTAGCACGAGAAATAGTGACCTGTTGTTAGAAAAACCAGGAAATTAAGCTTCTATCGAGAAAAACACAGTAATCAGAAGTGGAATATCTATTGTTAGGACAATTACCCTAATAGGTGTCTATTGTTAGGACAATTTACCCCAATAGACATCTGAATAGACAGTCAAACTACCGGTACGTGAAAAGTAGAGATATAAATCATGATCAATTTCTAACATGGAGAAGATTTACAAAATTTTTCATGGGAGAGAAAAGAAAGGCAAATTGCACGTGAAATTAGTATTAATTCTGATTTGGAGTGCAAGGAAAGAAAGAGGCGTTAACCCTAACCCTAACTTCTCTAAGGGATACAAAAACACAAGAACACACAATTAAAATGGGACAGTTAGACCCTTTGGCAGCTACAATTTGAGGGAAGGATCGAGTCATTTTAGACTTGTGGAGAGAGCGAGTTTGAAGAGAAGAAGAGCGGATTCAATACAGTAGTTTTCCATTCTCTATACTCATGCAACTCAATATCGTTCACCATTTTCATGGATGTTATTTTTATGAAAAGTGGTTAGATTTTCTTTTACTATATGTGTCCGATACAACTGTTTTATTTACTTTAGCTATTTATGAAATAAAACTTTGTCTTGGACTTCAATAATTTTTTGATTATCATTGTTTTTCATGCTTTTGTTTACCTAATAACAGATTGATTTGAAAATCATAATCTAATCGAGAGAGATACTTTCAAATTATCTTTAGTGATAATTAACAAATATAAAATACATGAAAGAAATTTAGTGCACGATATGTGCGACTATCTAATGACGTGTATGATGATATGACTCCTTAACATTAATAAGGAGCAACAACCAAAATGCAATGAAGGGATCTAGATCTTAATGTATTTTTCTACGATTAAATTCATCTCAAAACTAGGTAAACAGTTGTTTGGCGATTCCTGAAAAAGTGGACTAAAATAGTTTAGTCATTCCGGTCGACAATTATAAAATTTTAAGATCAAAATTTTATAGAATAAGCTACGTAATAAGTGCTATCAAATGTTTAGATGATTTTTTGTAACGACATTTGAAGATTTCAAAGACAACGACTATCTCCAAACAATTTCAAATCAACCCAACTGTTAAAACAGAAAATTATAATCGGTTGCAACTGTAAAGACAAGTAGTTAGGTTATTATATTGTTAGGAAATTGATTAAAAGAAATTATATAAAAATAGATCAAAAGAGAAAGAAATATAGATTTGAATATTCTCAGGTTATCTCTCTCTCTCTCTCTCTCTCTCTCTACCTCTACTTCTCTCACTCTCCCTTTGTTTTTGTCTTCTTTCTCTCTAACCCTCTCTCTCTACTTCTTCTTTCCCCAATTCTCTTCTCTTTCTCTCTTTCTACTCTAACTCCTTCATTTCTGATCATTTCCCATGAACTGCATTTCCATCCACTATACCATCTCAGTTCGTCTCCACCGCCATTTTAGTGCCCTGTTTTCCATTTCATTTTGAGTTTGAACACCATACTCAACTCTTGCTTAGTGAGTGGTCGGGATAAGCCACTAAACTTCAACCTCAAGAAGAATCATTATATTGGTCATACTCTGTTGTTTCTCTCTCTCTAAAAATTACTCCCTCTCTTCTTCTGTCTCTCTATAACTCTCTCTTTCTCTTCTCTTTCATCCCTTCTTTCAATTTATAACCCTCTGCAAACCATTCTCTGATTACATCTGTGATCTTTAATCTTCACATTTCTATCTCTTCATACCTTGTTTTTGTTCCTTCCTTTAGATCACTTCCCTAATGTTCTAATTTCCCTCTCTTTTAATTAGACTATTACATATTTGGTATCAATGGCAAGAGGCACTCAGCAAAAGCACAATGATGATCAAATCAAGAAACAAGATGGCAAGATACAAAAATTGATGAATGAAATTAAAGAAATCAGCCAGAATGTTAATAAATAGAACCAAAAAATGGAAGCCTTTATGTTTAGCATAGAAACCCAGATTGATAAACTGTTAAGGTCAAATCAACGAGACCAAAATGAAGAACCCCAAGTTAATAGGATAGTGAATTCTCCTTTACTACCAACTCCTATCGAAAACAGACTATAGATGGAGATACCAGTACAATCAAGAAAGACCATTTTAATCGAGGTTGGATCCCCAATCCTTAGGAGGTCGAATTGTCCTCATTCTCTGGAGAGAATCCCCGAGCTTGGCTGAAGAAGTATAGCAAATTCTTCAATGTGTATAAGTTACCCAAACATCAATGGGTTGATACCATGGAGATATACTTAGAAGACAAAGTTGAAATCTGATATCAAGTTGTTAAGCTGATGAAAAGAGATGTGGGATGGAAAGAATTCTCTCAAATACTATCGCAGAGATTTGAAGCAAAAGGATTACAAGATGAGGTAGAAGAATTCTATAAACTCTAGCAGAATGGTTTGCTAGCTTAGTATCAAGATGGTTCCCTTGTTGAGTATCAAGAGAGGTTTGAAGAGCTCTAATTAGTTATATTACATAAAAATCCACTGCTTCCTGAATCTTATTTTATTTTTAGTTTCATGAGTGGGCTCAGAGAAGACTTCAAACCTGCGTTAGAGATGATGAAACCCGCTCTTTTACAAGCTTTTGAGATTGCATCATTATAATAGCATTCTCTTAAACTTACAAGAAAAGGAGTGGGGTAATACGGAGGAACAGCTAACTAGTAACTCAGATTTTAGACTTAGATCAATCTCAGCCTAGAGGAGTCCACTTAGGAAGATCTGATTTCTTAAGATAGAGATCAGTTTCAAACCTTTCATCATTGAGGACAATGATGTTTTCAATGGTAGGAAATATTGTAACGATCATTTGAAGATTTCAAAGACAATGGCTCTCTCCAACCAACTTCATACCAATCCAACTATTAAAACAGAAAATTGTAATTGATTGCAGCTATAAACGGCAAATAGCTGGGATGTTAGGTTGTTAGGAAATTGATTAAAAGAAGTTGTATAAAAATAGATCAAAGGAGGAAGAAATATAAATTTGGATGTTCTTAGCTTATCTCTCCCTCTCTCTTTTTTTTTGTCTTCTCTTTCTCTAACCCTCTCTCTCTCTACTTCTTTTCCCAATTATCTTCTCTTTCTCTCTTTCCACTCGAACTCCATTTCTGACCATTTCCTATGAACTACATTTCTGTCCACCATAACATCTCAATTCGTCTCCCCCGTCATTTTGATCCTCTGTTTTCCATTTCATTTTAAGTTTGAACACCAGACTCAACTCTTGCTTAGTTAGTGGCCGGGGTTGTGACATTTTCCAACTATTAGATTCAAATTATTAGATTAGATTTAATTTAGTTTTACTTTTAATTGTTCCCATTGAATTTTCTTTCTAAATTTTATAAATAAATAATTAAATTTATATTTAATCAACAATTCAGTTAGGAATAAGAATTTGTTTATCATTAAATTATTTCAAATGATTCGTATACTTATGATTTTTTTATCATAAAAACATACATAAATTTCTAAAAGTGGGAATATTGGAATGTAAGACCAACCATTTAATATTATTTCTTTCTTTTCTATGCAAATTCCTCCAATGTCGTAGTCTTGTTATAAATCATGACAAGGACCAAGAAAGTATAATCTCCAAACTCTCCAAAATGAGGAAGATTAAGCACTTCCACAATTAATGTAGATGAAGAATATTGTCCCAATCAAGGCTTAACTATAACTGCGAAGGGTATACATCTTACACATTAATTGCATTGGAGATCAATTGGGGGGAGGGTGGGACCAAATATAGAGAACACATGGAGTTCACGTGAAGTCCACAAGAGAAAAGAAAAGAGTGTTCAAATGGGGGATGGTGGTCTTCTCTCAGATTTGTCGGGGTCCGACATTTGCCACCATCTGGCAGGTGTTGCTCTCTCCCTACCACAAGTCGATATCTCAGAATTAGCACTCACCTCTCCTTTTTTTTTTAATAAAAATTTAAACTCAAAATCTATAGGAAAAAAAAAAAAAAAGGAATGGTCGTTGGCACTCACCTCTCCCTCTATCTCTAGGTATCATTTGTAAATACCCGAGTGTGCGTGTGTGATAGGCACAGTTGCGGCGCACAACCCTCAGCGCCTCACCCTTACTACTATTACCATTATATATATGTATAATATAATATATATATATATATATATAGAGAGAGAGAGAGAGAGGAGCAGATCAATCGTCATCATAATTTTTCCAAAACACATGGACTATGACGAATTGCATGATGCATTCTCCTACTACTACACTATCCAAATTTTGTACATTTTGCATTTCCCACAAAGAGGAAGAAAGCTTGGCCAGCTCTTTTGGAAGTACATTTAGATTTAAAGTATTATGGTAATCGTACCCCAATATTTAACTAAATAAAATTAATTTTCAAATGATGTTTGAGTTCCTCCATTACTATAGTTTCGAATTCGCAATTACATTAACTCTCTCTCTCTCTCTCTCTCTCTCTCTCTCTCTCTCTCTCTCTCTCTCTCTCTCTCTCTCAAAAGCATTTCTACTTAAAATGCCAAGTGAAAAGCTCGAATTTGAAGAATAACCCATTTGACAAAGATAATATCTTTTATCATTTTGAGAAGTTTGCATTAAATTATGTTTTAAGATCATGACAAGTAACATTTTTCATTTGTGGTGGATTGTTTCGTACAATCAGTTGACAATGAAAAGGTATTTTTATGAATTAATGTGAGCAACGCGTATAGAAATAAAGTATATAAACTTAAACTTTTTGATTGATCTTGGACATAAATAATACAAAGAAAATTAAACTTGTCATTCAAAAGAGGGCCTCTAAAGTGAGTTTTGGTAAGTGTAATGGTGACATGGGATAGGGGAAGTGTCATCTTGTTAAGGTTACTATCTTAATATATCTTCTTTGGAGAGAAAAGAGAGAGATTAGGAATGGCCACCAGTACTTACTCCACTTCTATTGGATAGACGAGCAACTTTGGCGTATGTAATTGAGGATAAACAAAACTAAGATCAAGAGAAAGAAACCTTAATGTCCAAACTTAATATAACTGTTTTGTTTGGTTTAGTGGGCATAGCCAAAACCCCAAGTACTTTAGAACAAAAATAATAAGAAGAAATACCCCCCAATGTGTTTTTGCTCCTTGGTCGGTCAAAATCAAATACTAACATAAAGTTAGCCTCCAAAACTAACAAAATAATGGGCTCTTTAAGCCGTACAACCTATTTTAAATTCCATTAGATTAAATTAATCAGATTTACCAATAGTGTTAGATCCACTTACTTGTATTCATTTTATCACTAAGATGATGCCATGGAACTTGGAACTCATCTAACGATTGCACACCATGGGAAACAACAAACATTTAGGCCAATAATCCCTAAAAACGAGTTTCCGTTTCTGAAAATTGAGAGGATTATCATGTATTATTTCATTCTCAATCTCTTTTACAGACAGAAAGTTCGTAGAAGTAAGAGAGAGAGAGAGAGAGAGAGAGAGAGAGACTACTCTTGTATGACAACATGGATATGGTAAATAAGTTTTTCATATCATCACTTTACCTAATGCGAAACTTTTGCCCTTTTGCTTTGCTTGTCGACATTGTTGGTTGACTTCATTTTTTTATGCAATACATCTAAATGACCTTTTTGTCATGGTCAATTGACACTTTAGATATGGCTTTAGAAGTCATGTCAATCTAGTTAAGGGTGAATGGTTTCCAATTAAGTGCTCCCAAACATGTAAACAAGGCGGCTAATCCAAAGCTTTTTTTTATCCATACAAACATATTAAAATAGTAATTATATGCAAGATGATGAATATTACAATTGGAGAATTGGTGATTCCACTTGCACCCAAATGTGGCCAAGGAAGTGGGAGCACAAAAAGCAACCAAAGGGTTGCCATTGACCAAAGAAAATGAGCATATAGAACAACACACGAAATTGGTATTTTATCATGTCACGCGTATTGGAGAGAAAACATAAGTAAATTTATATTACAAGTGATGAATATGACATCTACAATGATGATTGTGAGCATAATCTATAAGTCTTGTGCCATTTCCATTACTTCAACCTTTTTCTTCTCTCTCTAGTGTGTTTGTGGGACTTGATGTTGATTTTGCAGGCCTTCTAGATTTACACTAGGTTATACTTTTGGCGGCACACACTTGGAATGGTGGCTTATAATGCTTATTTACCTTTCATTTAAAGCAAAACGAGAATGTTTTTATAATATGATATTCATGTTAGTGAGGAACAACCTTAAGGATAACAAAAGGCCTGATCTCCAAAACTACCTACAACTATTTCAATCTCTTTTCCCTATAAAACAAAGGACACCCAGATCTGAACCCCATGTAGAAAAAACATTTTATCAGCTCAAACTTAAATAGCTAGACTTTTGTACAAATTTTAGGGTTTGATAATTTCTGAAATGATGCATGTTACATATTTTAATCACATCAATTTCTTGATAAAACCAAGCTTGTAAAAGGCCCAAGTCTATAAAGCTGTTAAAAAAATAAAAAATAAAATAAACTAATGATTTTGTCATTTTGAAATGTATATACCTAGAAGTTGGTCCAATTGTAGGGTTTGTTATTTTTTAACATTTTGTCTCTTAATAGACCATTTTTCCACTTTTATATTTATGTCAATTATTTATTTATTTATTTAAGGCTTCAACCAAGGGGGTTAAATTAATTTTACCTTTTAATTATTAAAGTCAACCTTAAATCACTCAAACGAAATATATTGTCAATTTTCACTTTTTGGGTAATGAAAGAAAGAAATATTTAGGTAAAAGGAGGATTTATTTTGATCCTTTTTTAGTTAAACTCATGAACAGTTTTGGCATTGTTCTTGAGCAAGCTATGGAAACCCTCAATATCAAAATGACCATGTTACAATGGAATACTAGACAACATCGATCTTCTCTTACTCTACTCTCTCATCCCTTAATTAGAAATAGCAAAGCCAGAAGGATCCCTCGAAACCCGAAAGATTTCATACCCTTGCCCTCGTGCTACTAGCATCACCACATGAAACTTCGGTCATGCTTACATGAGCGTCGGCACAGCCTCTCTCTCTCTCTCTCTCTCTCTCCCATAGCCGTGGAAAAGAAAAGCCAACAGCCCCATCAAAGTCAACACACCATGCACCTATTTATTTGTCTAAGAAAGAAAAGACGACATACATCTGTATGCCTCCCATAATTTAGGCTGCTGCATAACAAACAACCGGGCTAGCTAGTTGAAGCATGATTTCAAACATGACCCGTCGAAGCTAGAGGACACCATGATATTGAGATCTTCATGGCGTCACAAAGTCATTGTAAGTAGCCCTAAAATTAAGAAACATACTCTCTGATTCACTTACCCAGACACATTGCATTCCAAGAAGCAAGCCATGTGTTTGCATGAGATTTTGCCTTGCTTATGTTATACATTGTAGGCATTGGCTGTCTGCGTGTGTGAAAAAAGCATGCAGCATAATACTCAAAGTTAGGGGTTAAAATTTCTCCGGTAAGCTAATTTACAAAATAAAACTTCTCCTTTTTATAGTCTACTAGCTTGACAAAAAGCTAAAAGCATTTGTTTGGTTTTGTTATGGCTAACATTAGGGATCGGTATTAGTACGAGATAATTTGACTTTTACTTTAAAATTTAACTTATAAAAAGATTGAAGAGATATGATTAACAACAAAACCTGATGAAACGGGTTTAAACTAGCTCTGAAATTAGGCGATGGGATGGAGTTAAATTTTAAAGTGGATCTCACACCATATTAGGAGAGAAACCCGACTCCTACATTAGATACTAGCTTCTAGTATGAATAGTTTTCGTATTTATATAATAAATCGAGAAGATCGAGTTTGCGGAATGAGAATAATATCAAAGCTTTTCCACTTTTAAAAATAAAATGTGCTTTACGGTAGAGCATTATTTGAATTCCATTATGTTGGGCACAACAAATGGTAGATACATAATCTTTTTTTTTTTTTTGCCTTAGACCACCACCCAATATTTAGAATTTCACGTCCAACTAATCTAGATCGACCGCTCCAAAACCTATTTTGAGAGCAAATCTCCTAATATTATTTTTTTAGTGTTCAGGAAGAGTAGAATTCTCTACCTGATTAAAAGACGAATATGTCAATCCCACCTATCCGGTAAATACATAATCTTAATAAATCATTCTTGAAACCATTATCAACGACTAGAGAAATTGTTTTGCATAACGTCGACACCAAGAACCCAAAAAAAAAAAAAAAAGGTTGTTTGTTGAACAAGCTACCTATATGATAATACTAAATTAATCCTCGATTTCAAAAATAAATAATAATTAAGATTTTGTCCCCGTCCCCGTCCCCGTCCCCGCCACAAAGCAAGTCAATGCTTATTTTCCATCACATTCACAGCTCACCATATTTGTTCGTCTGGTGAGACTGAGAGCGAAGACTCTAGAGACTAAGTAAAAGCCAAGCGGACCAAATCAAAGGCTTCTTTTACTGCATTTCTTTTGTCCTCGTATTCAATGCAGACAAAGTCAAAATGATCAGCGCCCCTTTCCCTTAATAAACAAATATATTATAGGGCACACAGAGAGAGAGAGAGAGAGAGAGAGAGAGGGATAACACTTTTCCAAGATTCCTAGTAACTTGTTAACCCAAAGGACATCTCAATATCTCACCGGCTTGGCTACCTGGAATTGAGGGAGACACACACAAACACACGAGACATGTAATTGAGGGAGACAAACACAAACACACATGAGAGAGAGAGAGAGAGAGAGAGAGAGAGAGAGAGAGAGAGAGAGAGAGAGAGAGAGAGAGAGAGAGAGAGAGAGAGAGAGAGAGAGAAATAGTCCAGAGTTCTTTTCGCAAGTGAGAGAAAGCAAAAGCAAATTCCAAAGCTAGAGAGGAAAAGGCCAATGAACAAGTGATGAAACAGTAATAGAGTCAAATCAAAGATATTTTGAGGTTTGGCTCCTGGAGCAATGGTTAAGCCAATTAAAAAAACATATTTCCCGCGTCAAAAAGTGTTACCCCTGAAAGCAGACTACAACGACGTGTCTAATGCACAAGTGTGTGCTGTGGTGCTGTTCTTGTTATTCAAATTAAAACTGGGCTTTGCTGTTTACAATGCCCTATTTTGCTGCAGTCCCAAAATCTGCCAGCTTCTTTTGTTTAGGGTAAGCTTTGGGTTCACACTTGAAGAATTGAGAGCAAGACCCCATTACTCACATGCCTTGCTGACCAAGACAAAACCTACATGAGACCCCACATCTTCGTTTAGTGCGTGTGGGCGTGACTCCAGAGACATTATGCACATCCATGAATGTTAGAATCCTTTGATTAGTTGGCATTTATCTTGAGAAAAGTCTCCAACTCAATTGATAAATTGTTGTTCAGCACAGTTTTTCTACACGTGTTTGCAAGGGGAAAAATGTGATTTTTAGCAAAAATAACGTGCAAAACTCTCCATACGCTGGTCTGCCATCATGCCCAAAAATAATGCGCCGCACTGCTTTTGAACACTAATTTTTCACAGATGAAAAAATGAGATTTTTAGCAAAATAATGCATCAAACCATAATATACATACATATATATACATAAATATGCATCACGAGCATCTCTCTCTTCAATAGCACATAGATTTCATGTAAACGTTCATATCCTGAATGAAAACACGGTCAACAAGTGATTCATGTGAAAGATTGTCTGCATAGACAAGAAAGAATCCATATTTAGTAAACAAAGCAGTATCAGTGTTGCAACAGCAATCAGCCTCAGAATCCAGAGCCAAAGAGATGCAAACAAAAAGGGGTCTATTCAGAGGTTGAAATACATAAAAACGAAAAAAAGGATTCCACAAAATACACTATCCACTACATATGCACTATGCAGGCTTTTACAAGATGTTTCATGTTCACAAGATTATGACCCGACAAGTTGCTGGCCATCTTTTTCCCATGCAGCAAATATATCAGATTCTAATGCAAAATTCTTTAAAATGTGACACGTTTAGTTGAATCAACGTCTCTAAATCATCGAAGATTCTCTTTGTCTTTATTTTATCTCCCTTCATTGTCACGAGCATATTTCTTTGAATCTAGCCCCCTTACTGATAATTTTTTCGGCCACATCATCCATATAAGTCATGTCCTTAGCAGTTATTGGAATAATAATGCAAATGCAGAAAAGATGGGAATCAAAAGAAGGTATTTCGCCAGGGAGCATTTCATAAAAGACAAAGTACCTTTATCAAAAGCTCATATAATTTAATGGGAGAGTTAGGGCTACCTAGAAACTTCGGGCAACTTCTTCTTTTGATTAGGCCATGTGTCGTCCTTGGAATAGTCAATGTGATCCACGTAATTGGGCGGCAACTGTGACATAACAACTTTCCATGCAATGATTTTTGATGAACTCACCCATGTGTGTGTGGTTCCCCACATTGTCTCCTCATATTTTTGTGCACATGATCCACCTTGCACCTAAATATCCAATAAAAAAGAATATACTCCAATGTACAGTCGTTATCATTTCACAGATACATTTCCCATATGTTTTTTCCTATCACATGCAAAGAAAGGATAGGTGGACAAATCTTTACAGGGATGAGGAAATAGGAAATGGTGGTAAAACCTAAGAACAATAACCGTACGGCATTAGAGAGCCCTCAGTCTTCACTCGCTCAAAAAATGAAAGAGTTTACTGCATAAAAAGAATGACCCCCTCTACACAGCACCTTGCTCTAGCCGAGACAAAACACTTCACTGATTAAGGATAGCCAACAATAAAAAATTAGGGTGCGAGCTTCATGCTAGGATAAGATGGTTACATTGTTGCTCAGAGGAATAAGGCTACATACATCTGATTCTCCCGAAACTGCACACATCATCGAAATTGAAAAATGTGAGCTAAAACATAGAAATCTAAAAGGAAATAAAGAAAAAAGGGAAAATAGAACAATCACATTTTTATAGAGACAAACACTTCGCACATTTAGGGACCGATGATACAATTTAGAATAGCGCATCAAGCTACGAAGATAGTTATATAATATCTTCACTTGCAGGATAAGGTCATATATGTACGTTTAATCTTCCCCAGATGGCATATCATCATACTGAAAAGTAGTAACTAAAGCTTAGAAACACATTTCAGCAAGTTATGAAAACCAAAGGTGTCAAGACAACAGATCATGTCATAAATCTTACGTTATTCATAATGAGTGTCTTTGGACGGTCAAATTGTGAATCCTGAGGTGTCGCACATGGTTACATTTCACTGGAGTATGTTGGAAGAGCTAGCTAGAAAGCCAATCATGTCAGGGGAAAAAATTTTCATTTAACCTTAAACTAGAAACACTAAATATCTTGGAGAAGAGTGAATGCAATTTTGCCGGCATAGCACACAAATATATCAGTCCGACCTTTTGGATCTGTACTAAAAGCAGCTAGAGATAGACAACGGATGAAATTTTGCAGACTTTGTGCTAGGAAGAAACCAAGCAAGGCCATGTTCAAGGGTCATTCAGTCGCATGAAACAGCAGAGCACAATATTAATTGACATGTTAAGTCGTACTGTTGACAAACTAAGGGCTATTGCAACTGTTTAGCTGCATAATGTAGATGGAACATATAGCCTCCTCAAATGGGGGCCCAGATCACATAGCATTTATGGGCAGAACCCTTTGTTGGGGCCCAAACTAAGGTGGTCCATGGTCAAAGCAAGAAAAAGATATGGGGACAGAAATCCTAAACATAAATACATAGAAAAAAGATGCTTGCAAATATACCATAACCTTTCACAATGATAAGAACCAGATATGCATAGATTTCTTCAGCCCATCATCAGCATCAGATAGATGAAAAGAAAACCTTAAAATTTAAGTACTACTAAAATGATACAAGGTCAATGCCAAATTCTAGCATTTCTCAGAGAAACAGCACAGAAGAGACGTTTTCTACTGGTGTGTGAATAGTTTAGCATGTTACATGAACCATGGAATCTTTCAAGCATAAGTATCACATGTTGCTGAGAAACTAAATTTGCAATGACTTTTTTAATGACCTCTGTTTGTTAATCCAATAAATAGTAAGTAGATTTGTGGTTTTGTATCTATATACGCTTTGGTTTATCTTGTCAGTGACTAACAGAAATCTCTGGCTTAATCAAGTTAAGACATCCCCATTACACATTCAGCCTTACTTTTTTCGGCTGCTCAACTAGACCACTGACCTAGGCCAAACTGCCTGCACAAATTTATCTCATCTTTGAGATCCACAAGAACATATACCCATAGATATCCAAAAAATGCATGTGTATGAGAGATAGAGAGAGAGAACAAAAAGAAAAAAGCATGAAAGAAATTGCAAAGGAAATTTCTCAACCACCTCATCATCCACACTAGTAAATTAATAAATGCAACAGGAATAAACATGATAAACATTGAGGTGGTTGCTGGGGCTATAGAGATCTGATGACATTGTATGCATATGAAGAGATACAACATCTCAATTCATTAAAAAATTATGTTCCCCAGCATCTTAGTAACGTAGATCAAAAACGGAATTGATCATGCGTGAGAAAGAGGTTAGAGTCAATAATGAAAATAAAACAATATACAGATTATAGAAACAATGGTGTATCAATACTTGGATACAGCTTTCAATGGCATGTAAAAATAAGAAGAAAGTATATGATTGTGGGAAAAGAAGAACATGTATTCACAGTTTGAACCACAATCTACAGAACTTTCGGACACTGGAACATGACATTCATCTAAACAGAATATCAAATGCCAACTTTGCCAATATCAGATCCGATTCCACATGTCTTCCGCATGGAAAGATCTGATAACCAATTCAGAAAGATTGTACATAACAGATCAATCATGTTCATAATCATTTTTCTCCTCAACCATGGGACAGAAGGATATTTCTTTAGGAACAAAATGTGTGCTGTCAAGCTAGCAATATGTTTATTACAATAATATTGTTAAACTTAGCCTTGGTCTAATCAACTTTGAGTCCCTAATCTGCTTTTAACAGGCATTGAAAGTGTGGCCCACTGCATCCTATGGTGCTTGCACCATTACCAGCACTGTCACACAGTTGTTTTTCAATCACATGGCAGGCAACAAAATATCAATAACGAGACATGCATGCTTTCATTCATTTCAGACACAAATGCAATGAATAAGAAAAAGTTCTTCTGCAATGAGAACTGCTTGATCCTGGAGTTTTTCCTTTTGCAGCTAGAATTTAAGTCAGCAAGTGAAGAGTGCACTCTCCTAAGTCGATGACAAGCCTCTAATATGACAAATGAAAAAAAATTGGCCAATTAAACTAATAAGTACCTTTGCCTCACTCGAGTTATGAGAGGTCTTAAAAAAATTATTTCAACATTAAAATTTTGAAAGAATGCCTCTATTCCTTTAGGCATGAGCATTTCTTAACCTCAAAGCAAATTGCTAAAGTTAACAAGGGAAAATAGCTTAAAATTAAGAAGAGAAAAGGCAGCTGTAAATTTGCAAGTATGGACTGCTGGTGACTGAAGTACTTGATGTTAGAAAAAATAATAACAAGAAAATAAAATAAAATAAAAACTGCATAAATATTCCTTACATTGGTAAATGAGTGGCGACTTATCAACTAACATATCACAAGGGGCAATTAAGAGTTTTTTGGTCAATGAACAAATTGGTTCGATGCTACTGGAGTTGGTAGAATGCAATGGAATGTTGTTCCCTTCAAACTATACATATATATTATATATATTGATAAAAAAATAAAAAATAAAAAATAAAAAAATAAAAAAATAAAAAAATAAAATTCTCTTAAATGAAGTAAAGATTGTACAAAACTCTAAGAATGAGAAATCTTAGAAAGATAATGCATAAATTAATGAATAAATGTTCTGTGATCTCTTTTCAACTCTTTTATACTGTAATTTGTATTTACAAATCTCTGAAACATAATCCTATAGGGAAGCATAAAATATAATTTTATGTCATAGAAAAAAAGAATCAACATTTTCATTTATGAAAATTCTGACATTTTACACCCTCCAAATACAGTAACGAATAGTCACAAAAGTACGTCTCCAAAGCATAAGCATATTTTTGAGATATAATTCAGGGAGGCTCCTAGAACAAATCCAGTTATTATTGTCCACACAAAATAGGCACTTTCACTTCTCCCATGCAATAGCACAATTCAGTAAGATGTGGCCTTTAGATTCAAAATTTTTGAACCACATGACACAAACATCCAATGAGATAGCTTTAGAATGCCTCCTCTTTTATAGCAGGTCATGGGTATTGATTTTGTTAAGCACCATAACCAAGTAGAAGCCTTAACTTTGCAGGAACCTTGTTTAATAACAAGGACTTTGGGGCATGGAAACATTTGAGAAATTTTAATTCCTGCCTTTGTGATTAAGATTCTCCCATAATTTAGAATCTTCTGTTTGTTGTTCTGCATTGATAAGATCAATAAAAACATCTTGATATAGGTAAGGGAGCCAAATAACACTCCATCCGCTAATAGTTTGATTTCTGATGCGTGGATTTATTGTGATGAACTCATGTGTATAGAGCACAATAGTTCCCAGGGTTTATTTATTTATTTATTTATTTATTTTTATCTCTTGGGGTGGGAGTTTATCCAAAACATTTTATGTAAATTGATTAATGAAGAGAGCAGTTACAAAGTAATTCAAAGGTAAAATTTATTTGGGAAAATGTTTACATTTCGTGCAGTTTTATTTATTTATAAACAACAAAGTAATTTTCATATTTTGGGAGACCTGGGTGACTCCATGCAGTCTCTAGAGTTTTGCTCTTATCAATTTCATAGGTTTTGCATTTGTAGGGAAGTAGCAATGGCTGGAATTCTGCAACAATGGTGGTTTTGCAGTGCATGGCTAAACCAAATGCTTAGATTTTCAAACATCAATGCCTTCTCATTAATCATTTGTCAGATAAGATTATTATTTCCAGGGCCACAGCTGGGGAGCTGTTGGGGCTATATTTTCTGAGATATAACTACAGATTAGGAAGTTCTTGAATAGATTTTGTTCCCTTTTTCATTTTGGAAATGACTTGTCCTCCCTTTTTTTTGTCCTTTAATGAGAATTCCTTTCCTTTCTTATAAGAAAAGGGGAAAAAGCATGCCCTTGCAAGAAATAGGTTACACACAATATGCTTACGAGTCCAATAATTAGATATTCTTAAAAGTTAAGAATGGTTAGTATACAAGCTGCAGCAGTTGGTTTATTTTGCAAGACTCCATTTAACCTTTGCCTTCAATAACCAAGTTTTGTGTTGGAATTATGAAATGATTTGAAGAGCATTCCTTTTCAAACACTATGATTTGGCTCCCTTGAAGGTGAATTCCCACACCTACTTCTCCCCTCAACATCAAAAGAAAAGGCATTTGTTTAATATCTTGAAGCTGCACTGTTGAATTAGAGGAGTAGAGAATATGAGTTTCCCATTGTTTAGCAATGGTTCTTTCAGTTATTTTTTGATTGTGTACCATCGCAATGGTTGAATTGCTCCTTTGGTGACCTCGAGGTCACGAGTTCGAGGCATGAAAACAGCCTCTTTGCAAAAATGCAAGGGGAATGCTACGTACATATACATCCACCCTCTTCCTACCTCCGCACTAAGCCGGGGAACACTTTGTGCATCGGATGAACCCTTTTTACCGTGAACGCAATAATAGAGCTTTTGAGGGTAGAGAGAGCTCTAAAACTCTGAAATTTAAGTGATTACATACTTTTACATTTCGGGCTACTATTGAGAATTTAGACGTAGATGTGGCCTTTTGTCTTGTTTTGAATAATTGCCTTTGTAAACTTTTGATGTGGCATCCCCTCAATGCCCCTAATAAAGTTTTTATTCATCAAAAATTGTTTGGCAGTGGGTTCTGAAGTTTCAGTGGTGCAGGTGCGCAGTGGAGCTATCAGGATTGAATACAACAATATCGTGCTGCTTTTGGTTATTATAAAGTAGTAAATCCCATTCTTACCCCCACAGCATACCATCTACAGCCCCCTTCGAGACTAAAACAACCAGAACAGGAAAAAGTGTAGTGGCTAGCAGGAAAATGACAACTTCTTGACATATAGAAATTAACCAGGATCAGAAATAACAAGTTTTAATGAAGAGCAAACAAAATCCTACAAATCATTAAAGTGAACAGACAACAAAAGGAAAAAAAGAGCCTCAGCAAGAAATTGCAAGTTTTTGGCAGCACAAAATTTCTAACCAAATTTGAAATTAACTAACAATTTAATAAAGAAATGGCAGGATAAAAATTCTTGCCTAACCCAAACGTGCATGAATCACAATGCTATCTTTGCAGCTGCTTCTGCTTCTGCTTCTGCTTCTGCTTCTCTTTCTACTTGCAGAGCTGCTCAACAGCTGTCACAATCTGTGCAGGCTGAACCACGGTCCATTCCTCCAATGTCCCAGCATAAGGGGTAGGCACATCTTGTGATGACAAGCATACAATTGGGGCATCCAAGTAATCATGGAAATTCTCAGTAATGGCAGCTGTCAAGCTAGCCCCAATTCCACCTGTTCTCATGCACTCTTCGACAATCAAAACACGATGTGTCTTCTTCACTGAATTTCCAATTGTATAAAGATCAAAAGGTTTGAGTGACCTGATATCAATCACCTCAGGATCATAACCCTTGTTCACCAAAGTCTTTGCAGCCTGCATCACATGGTATCTCATCCTGGAATAAGTTAGGATAGTAACGTGCTCCCCAGGCCTAACCATCTCAGCTTCCTCAAGTGACAAGACATACTCTTCATCTGGTATTCTCTCCTTGAGATTGTATAGCAAAACATGCTCGAAAAGAATCACTGGATTCTCACTTCTGATTGCAGCTTTCATCAAGCCCTTAGCATTATATGGCGTCGAGCATGCCACCATTTGAATTCCAGGAATTGACTGAAAGTAGGACTCAAGACGTTGAGAGTGTTCTGCCCCAAGTTGTCGGCCAACTCCTCCCGGTCCTCGAATGACCACTGGTATCTTAAATTGGCCACCAGAAGTGTAGTGAAGCATCCCACAATTGTTTGAGATCTGATTGAAAGCTAGAAGCAGAAAGCCCATATTCATCCCCTCAATTACTGGCCTAAGTCCAGTCATAGCAGCTCCGATACCCATGCCCGTAAATGAATTCTCAGCAATGGGTGTATCAAGAACCCTTAAATCGCCATACTTCTCAGCAAGGCCTTTAGTTACCTTGTATGAACCTCCATAGTGGCCCACATCTTCACCCATGATGCATACTGTGGGATCTCTCATCATTTCTTCATCCAAGCCCTCTCTTAGAGCCTCAAAGAGCAAGACTTCATGCCTGAGGACGAAAACATTGAATCGACTATTAATAGGCCAGGCCAAATTAAAGACATTAATATGCAAAAGATAAACACACAAAAACAGGGAGCTACAACTATTTTCACCCAGAGCAAGAGCATGCATGTCCAATTATGAGATAATGTGATGACAAGCAAACAGATGCAGACAAGCAAACCAGTTGTCCTCCTCTTACACAACAAGAATAAACTTAAAGCATAGTGCCGACTCTCTCAAAACAGATGTATCAGAATTGCCAGAAAAGATATATTAAAAAGAGTAAACTCATACACATTGTTACCTTTGACGTAAACTTGGTTAAGATTATTTTAAAGAGAGAGTGGTCTTGGGCATGAAAAGTGTCAGGCCCCTTCAATTCCATTTGATATTCCACGTGGCTAGGACTCTTCATGAGTCATCATGAATCCCCATGTGACGAGGACAAAAATAATTATATAATAATAGACACCGTTTCACATTAGCACAAGCCTTCAAAAGCACTTACTTTTACAAATAGTGGCATTTAGAGCTCATTCTAACTAAGCACAAGTGATAGAAACAACATATGATCCCACCTTTGTGATTTAGGATAAAGTCACTTCATGGCTTTAAATAAGATATGGAACTCTCATCTATCCTGAAAAAAGAAAGAAATAAATAATAATAATAATAATAATAATAATGTGTGGCACTTTTATCCTAAGAGATTTATATAGGGAAAAATTACTTACATTTTGCAAAACTACGAGACCTCAATGAGACAACTTGTGTCCGTTTTGCTGGTTACACTCCCACCTCACCATTGTGTTGTTTAAGTAGGAGAAGTAAATTTAAGGATATATTTGTATTATGTCTCGCCACTTATGTGGGTTCAAGAAGGCATAAATCTTCCCCCTCTTCAGTATGTCTACTTTCCTTTTTTTTTTTTTTGGCCCCTCTTCATTTGCCATTCCCCGTTGAACCTGTTTAAGTGCAGGCAGTACTAAGGGGTGTTTGGTTCCTCTTCTCAAAAGCACAAACACACTATTTTGCCTAATTATTAATGCACTATTACTTAACTAAATAAAATACTCTATAAAAGATATTGTCTTTATACTAGATTAAAATATTCGAATAAATCTTTTATAATTATTGTCAGTATAAGACCATTTTGGTCGGAAAGTTAAAAATTATAAAAATAAACAGAAGTCAATAAGCACTTCTCATAAGTGCATACAAACACTCTCCAAGCACGTTACACTTGATCCATTATTACCAACAATGATGACAATGAAAAACTTTCAACATGAGCTAAACACTAAATATAGGATTCTTCCTACAATACCAAGAACCAATTGAGATTATCCCTAAAATGCTAAAAACTAATTGAAATTTTACAAACAGATGTTTTCCTTAAATTATCTCTCTGATTGAAGATAAACTCTTCATGCACAATGACTTTAGAATGAGAAAATGTTGGAAGGCCAACTTTCAAGGAAGACATAGGAGAAACCTATAACCATGTTGTTTGGAATGCTTTGGTTCACTAGATATAACAACAAATTAGCGAGCCAAATGGAAAGGATGGATCATGAGGCATACATCTACGTTTCCATTTCTTCTTTGGTCAATGGATTTTCAATAAGAAATATTTGGTCCCCTCATGGCCTTAGACGAGGGAAACCACTCTCTCTGTTTTGTTTACTCTAGTTATGGAAGTGCTGAGCATGATGTTGTTTAAGGCAGAGGATTTGGGTTGAACAACGGTTTTTCAAGTGTGATAACATTGCTGAGGTGGTTCAGATGTTCTGCCTTTCATTTCCAGATAACACCATCATATGTTGTGAAACCAGTATGTATCACATTCTTAACTTTAAAGAATTTGTGTCTTGTTTCACATTGAATTTTTCAAAGACTGAGAACATTCTTATTGGCACAAGTACTAATGGGGCTTTGTTAGTTGGCATCCTACGGTTCAACATGGGAGGTTTGTCACAAGCAGAAAGATAACTCTGTAAAATAAGGTATAACAGGAAAAGTCTAGCTTGTTAGAAGAGTAACTATCCATCAAGAGGAGGGACTTCTATTTATAGAAAGTACTCCATCAAGTATCCCAACTTATTTCATATCTGTGCTCCCCATCCGATGTTCAGTGGCAAAAGGAAATAGGAGTATTTAAAGAATGTTTTCATGGGACAAAGGGGGACAGGGCTCAAAAATTTCTCCTTGTCAAGTATGGTATGATCAAAGACCTCTTACTATCACATGGATCACCTTAGTGGAGTTCAATGCATCCATACTTGGGAACTGACTTTGGAGATTTATGGCAGAAACAAGCCAACTTTGGAGAAAAGCTACGAATTTGGGAATGGGATTAATTAAGGGATGGATAGTGAATATTGTACCAGGGGCTTTCTACATATACATTTTCGAAAAAGATAATCAGAGGTTGGAGGTTTCTCTGAAGGCATCATATTATAAGTACAGAGCTTTTGGAAGCATATTTTAGCCATGACTTTATCCTGCTAAAAGATCATTTATCTGATTTTTTTTTTCTTAACGCATTATATAAATCCTCTTTTGCCTTATTAGGGTGGTTAACAGAATGTGGTTTTTTATTATAAATCCTTTTCTGCGTTATAGGTACAGAGCTTAGTTTCTTTCTTTGAGCTTTTTGAGTAGCATAATGTTCATTTCAAATAAAATGGACCAGGCAATCTGGAAAGATTCCATAGTAGAGTTGTTTGAATTCAAAAACTTCTACGAGCTTAGCCATAGAGAGGATTGCAAGGTGAAAACACCTCATGTATTGAGTTTCTTTCTTGATTTTCCCATCTAAAAAAAAATAAAAATTGTAATACATATCTAAGTGCAATATCCCAGGTATCAATATCCCAATGAATTTTAGGATGATCTTTAAATAGCATAGTAAGTGCTGAGCCTATAACATATCCAGGTGTTCCCTGTTGGGATCTCATAGAGACCAAGATTTGATGTGCGGAACTCCTATACTCTTGCATCTGTTAAAAGCAAAATATCCAAAGATTCAAAATAGTCTTTCTTTTAATTTTGGTGAAATAAAATAGCTTTTTGAACATCTCTGTGGTCCTCAGTGGCTGAAGCTTCTAAAGAAACTCTATTCAAGAGATTTCTAGAGATTGGAGGGTTCTTTTGAATGAAGCATTTTATTATACCTTGGGTTTGCACTCATTCCTTCAAGGATATCTTATCTTCCTCCGTCATTAACTCTTTTTCCCTTAATGTTGATTTCTTTCTCTATTAAAAAAAATGTTGCATTTAAATTTTTCATGTCCTGCCAACAATTGCATCTATATATCTCCATTTTGAATTTTCATATTTGTATTCTTGGCATATAAAACAGCAAAGTGTAGCACAAGTTCACACTCAAATATGCACCATAAACATGGAGATATGGATGTATCTACGCGACTTCAAATAAAACTATTTTTCACTCATCAGCATAATTAAAAAGAAAATATGAACCAGGAAGTCTCCCTAGGTTTCTTCTAAACAAGTGTAGCATATACGCAACATAAGCAAAACTCATATTCGGTATTGGCAACTTAATGACTTTATCGGATATGATCATCTAGAATAATTTGAAGACTATTGGCACAAGATATATCAATAACTTTTGTCAGGCCACTCACAACATGATAAAACATTAACCAACACTAACAAAGATATCCACAACCGAACAACTTCATAGCATAACTAATCCTAAATAGATCTCTTCGGTCCTCAAAAAGAAATAATAAAAAAAGAGGATTATAGGAAGACTATCTAAAATGACGCACTCACCACGGAGGTTCATTTTTTCCTGAAACTAATTGTGGACCGGATTAATGCCTAGCATTTCACTAGAACATACATTTCTCAGTCACTAGATTCTAAAAAGGCTTTAACAGATGACAACTTTAAAATTGATTCACTAACACGCCTCAATGCAGTAAAATTCTTCAAAATAACTAAAACATCCAAATGACTTTTAGAAAATAAAATCCCCATTTTCTTGTTAAGAAAAATGAATGGATGGGAACACGAGCATCGCTACCCTCCACAGGTATTGCCACAAGGACCCCCACCTACAATGCAATGTCCATTTTGAGCCATTGCTGCTACATTAGGCGACTTTGTCAGCAAAGCACTACCAAAGTGCTAGTGGTTCTAATTGCATAATTCAAAATATTCATATTTTCTTCACCATTAGAATATCTTGACTCAAATTCAGTACTTCTCAATCAATTAATCCATGATCTACAACTACCAAACAAAGAACCAAATTGCATATATCTACACTACATGGCTAATGCAGCCATATAAATAAGTTCATATTATTTTATCTCCCTCAAAACCCAGACAAGCTGATCCAAAAACCAATCACCATTCAAAAATCAAATCAAACGCATTCCCAATAGAAGCATAGAAACGTACCCAGGCTTCGCCGAAGTTGATGCTGTAGAACTCTCTCCCTTCGTCTAACGAAACCACAAAACACAAATCAGACAGTACAACACTCGCAATCGCAATCGCAATCACATCAATTACGAGAGAGAGAGAGAGAGAGAGAGAGGTCTTAACTGCAACTGCATTGGTAACAAGTGGACTAACATTACGACCTCTAAAACCCCCAATTACTTTTCCTTCAGATCTCACCGCAAAGAACCTTCCTTTCCTCTCTGTTTTCATGATTAAATATAAGATCGATTAAGGCCCATATATATATATATATATAGAGAGAGAGAGAGAGAATGAATCAAACCTGAGAACAATCTGCGAGAAGGCAATTGAAATCTATCAGAATTAAGAGAATTGGTAGTAGCTCCAATTGCTTGGACAATTGCGGCCATTAGAGTGAACTGGGTAATTCTCAAGAAAATGCGAAGAGGGAGAGAGAAATGAGGTGGAGAGAAAATGAATCGAATTTATTATGAATTCTAGAGAGAGAAAGACAGAGAGACGGAGATTCCTATGTTTTCAGGCTCTTAGCGGTTGGCGGTTGAATTCAGAGAGAGAGAGAGAGAAGATCCACACGAGGTTCTGTCTCTGTAGGCTCTTTTTCTTCACGTCGTTTGGATCGGCGAAGTCCAACGCGAGCGGGTTAAATCCTCATCGTGGAATTTACATTAACAATGAAAAATGACCACCAGCGTACGGAAGGAGTGAAATTACTAAAAGGTACAAACATTAAGAACTTTCACCGGAATTTGGTGAGGGCGCGGGGGCAGTCGTGGGGAGACGAATGGACGAAAATCTCGCGTGCTTTGGGCTTTTCGTGGAGGTGTTTCGAATTCGGTGGCCATAACAAACAGCTCGGTTGGATGTCGTCTTTTGGGATAATAATCCAGCACACGTGGCACCATCCATCGTTTTTAGTGTTCTATTTAGCTTAACTATTTTTCGGTTTAAAATCAATTAGAACAAATAATTTTTTAAAATTTATTTAAAAAAATAGGAGTGTGTTTAGTTGTAAAAAATAAAAGTGTTTTCCAAAAAACATTTTCTCATAAAATGAAACTGTACTCAAATATTTTAATTTTTAATTTATAAAAAGAAATAAATAATAATTTTAAAGTTATTCTTTATTATTTTCTATTGTGAATAAAACTCGTATTTTTTAAAATTTTCTAACTTTGTAAAATTAAAAAACACGGAAGGTGGATGGACTCATTTAATAGAAAAGGGTTGAATATAAAAACCTGCTTTTATTTCATTTAGAAGAGGTTTCTTCCTTCCATGGCTCCATCTCTTTCCTCACCGTCTCCGCTCACCTTTCCTTACTCATTTTTTTTTCTTTGTGATCATTGCCTCTATCTTTTATTTGAAAATTTATAAGTTGAAGACGAGAAGGGAACTTTGGAGAAGTTGGGTATTATCAAAATAGATTCATTTTTATTTTTTTCTAAAAGTCTTCCTTTTTTGAATTAAGGTTTTGATATTTATGAATTTTTACTTTTTAATTTTAATATTAAATTAAGATAAATTGCTTATTATGGTTTTGACTTTCATGAACTCTTCCTAATTTTTATTAAAAAAATTGACGGTAAAAGCAGACAGAAAAACGATATTAATTAGTTATTTATTTTAGAAAAAAATAAAATAAATTTTTATCGCATTGAAATTTTTTTTTCAAAATTTTCTCCCTTCCTAATTAGTTTAGTTTTGCTTGACTAATTTAATTTTGGTTTGTATATGGAAAAAGTGATTACGAATATGTATATGTTAGAATTGGTTTTATATATTACTCAGATATATTAAGCAAAATAGATTGTTAATTCCATACTTTTGATGAAACCCATCAATATTCATGTTTATATTCATATTCATATTCATGTTAATTCCATAATAGAATTAATTGGAAACATGTTTATATTCATATTAAACTTTTTTTAGCAATACACTCTATTTTAACATTATACAAATCAATTTCTTCCTTCCTAACTAGTTTAGTTTTGTATGTGTAAATGAACATTGGTTTGTATACGGACAGAAATAATTGAGAACATGTGTATGCTAGAATTGATTTTACATATTACTTGGATGTATTGAGCAAAATGAATTGTACTTGAACATGAAAAATTATTAGGAAATTGGTTATATTTGAACATGCTTTTTAATTTTCTAAATTAGAAAAATACTTATCTTTTATATATATTTTCTAAATTTTCTACTGTTTTCTTTAGAGATATAAAATATGAAAATATTTAAAAAATTAGAGATGAAAAATTAAAAAACATTTTTCACAATTAAGTGTGACCTTACTTTTTAATTAAAAAATGAGAAATTCTTCGGAGAAGATTTTACTTACCTAACTTTTTTAATAAAAATATAAATTGACAAAATTGTGTCTAAGTATTTCAAATATTATAATTTTGTTATATATATATAAACCCAAAAATATTTAAATATTTAAAATATTTATGAATATTTAAACAAACTAAAAAAATATTTTGTCATGTTTATCTTTAGTTTAATCCTTTAAGAAATTGTCGAATGAGATTTTTCAAATATTTATAAATTAAAATATTTATTTTTAATTTATGAATATTTTAGAATTATTTATAAAAATATTTATTTTATAAACTATTTATTAAACTATTTAATTATATATTATTTTTTCTCACCAAGAGAGACAATAGAATGATATGTACAGACTACAAAATTATACTATGTAAGAATGTAACAATTCAGTGTAACGTTTTAGTTCTAAATGTGCATGTATCTAAAAAGCAAAATAAGGATTATCAATTTATGGAGTTAAGAATTAAGCGGTGGAATCAAAAAAAAATTATGACAGAAACTATCTGCTCTACTAATAATGATTATGAAATCATGTGGATAGAAATATCTAATAATATTAATAAATTAGATAAGAAAATTCTTAACATATTCAAGGGTCAGAGGTCAATAGGCAATAAGTTATGGTGATAAAATTAGAAAATTCAAACTATTATATGAACTAAAAGTGAGTATTATAGAATCTTAAAAATAAGAGAGGTAGTGATACATTTGAAAAATATAAGATTACAAAAAAAAAGATATGAAAAAAATTATTTATAAATTAAATGTAAGGTATATAATGAATTATATGATAAATTAGGAATTAAGAATGGAGAAAAGGAGATTTATAAATTTGTCAAACTAAGAGAAAGAAACGGAAAACATTTAAATGGTATTAGATGTATCAAGAGTGAAACCAATAGTTTGTTTGTGACGAACGAGAACAAAAGAATAAAGATGAAGTGGGGATAGCAAAGTTAATAAATCTTTTTAACAAAAATTGACAAATTAAGAAAAGTTCCAAACATGGAGAGAGAGAGAGTACAATTATACCACTACATAAGAATAAAGATGACATACAATATTATTCTAATTTTAGAGAAATTGAATTTATTAGTCATGTTATGAAATTGTGAGAGGGACTAATTGAGTATAGATTGAAATTGAATATAAATATATTTCAAAATCAATTTAAATTCATGCAGGGTGATCCACCACCGAAATAATTCATTTGTTTAAACATTTTATGAAAACGTTTAAAATACAAAAGAAAAACTTGTATAATTTATTAATTTAGAAAAAACATATAACAGGTTCCAGAGACATACTATGTTAGGTATTGATGAAAAATGAGATTTTTTTTTTTAAATACATTGATCTTATCATATATATGTATGACGGAATTATTACCGATGTAATAAACTACGAGGGTTTTAAATGAAATAACAAAAAGTATTCAAGGCGAACTATTATAGTATATGCTTTTTGTCGATGATATAAGATTGATCGATAAAACTAGAGATGGCATTAATGTTAAATTAGAGTTATGGAAAAACACACTAAAATTCAGAAAATTTAGATTAAATCGATCAAAAATTGAATATATGAGATGTGCGTTTGATAATAGTTATTAGAATGATAGAGAAACAATTAAGTTAAAAAAACATGATATACTAAATGGTGAAAATTTTAAATATTTTGAATCCATTGTTCAAAGTAATGTTAGTATAGATACGAATGTGAATTATTAGATTCAAGTAGGTTAGATGAAACGGAGTAATGCATTTGAAAATTTTTTCAATTGTAGGATGTCATTACAATTGAATGGAAGGTTTTATAGAATCGTACTAAGATTTGTATTATTATATGACACTAAATGTTAGATCATTAAATAATAACAAGAGTATAAAATAATTATAATTAAAATAAAAATATTTAGATGAATGTGTGGTAAAACCAAAAAAGATACGATTAGAAATGAATAGATACGTATTAAGTTAAAAATGGATTCAATTGTGAATAAAACGAGAGAATATCATATGAAATTATTTGAACATATGTAACAAAGACCCAAAAATATATCAATTATGAGAAGTGAGATCTTAATATAAGAGATTTAGTAAAATGTTAAGATGAATTGTTAAAAATGTGAATACAACTCATCCATAAAAATAAAAGTGTCAAACGTTTAGTTAAATAGATAACTTTAGATAGGAATAAATAGTATTGCAAAATTCGAATCAATTGAATTAATTTATTATTAATATTATTAAATTTTTATGGATATTTTTTCTCACATTTCTACTATTTTGATCTTAAGAAAACAATACTAAAATTTGAGATTAAAGTTGAATTTCTTGTTGTTGTATTATTTATTAAACTTTAATATAAACTATTTTTTATTATAATCTTATTAAATATTAATGGTTATATAACCTATTTTGTCATACAATCTATTAAAGAAAAGAGTTTTTTTTAGTAAAATTGGTAAAGAGTTTTTTACTTAAATTTTAAATCTCTTATTTCTCAATTTAACTTATAAACCAAAAATAAAAATTTTTAAGACAAGAAATTAGGTAAAATATTCTCTTATTATTCAAATTTTTTTTCTTTTTTAAATTTTTATCATAAATATATTAGGTACACAAGTTACTAATCAATCTAATGCTACATGTGACAAGCATGGGCATGTATCCAATCATATGGCTACCATGTTTTTGCAAATGGATGCTGGAGGTATTTTTGTGATTCTAGTATCTACTATAGCATTAGAGCTTGTCTTTAGCACTGGTGCTAAAATTGTGACTCCTCATCGCGATAGACTTAATTGCAAAACTTTGGAGGCAATTATGTGCGTAAGTGAATGGTTGTGGACAAAGATAAAAGATACTTCAAATTTCTTTTACTATTTTTAATTTATATTATTTAATAAGTTATAATAATTAAAATTATTTTGATCGTATGCTGCTTCTCAAGATGAATGTTGCTTTACTATGATGATTTCAACAATAGGGATGAAGGGGCAAGTGATCTTATTACATTTTATACTAAATTTTAATTTTTGTTTATTTATTTTTAAAAATTTTAGGATAGCTAACTTATCTTTAATATTTTGAGGGTAAATCTATTACATTTATTGCTTCTATTACTTAATTTTAATTAAGTGTTTTCTTTGCTATTTTATTTATTTTCAAAAAGACTTTAATTTGTGTTATTATGAGTTTGATAATTATTTATATTATGATATATTTCAAAACTTTATTAACTTTGCTGTAAGTTTTATTTTTCATATTGATTGACAAAGTGTAAAATCTTTATAGATATAATTATATATACCACGAATATATGAACAAAATTACTACATAATCAAAAACTTTATGCGAAACAAGTTTTATTTATTATTGTTGTTAATTTTTGAAATATCAAATGATAGACCCATGATATCCTCGATCCCTTTAGAAACTTGTGGAGATGGTCATGAGTTGCGACAAAAATTTGAATGGAGTTAGGGTAGGTTTTTTTTTTTTTGGGGAGGTGTGGTAGGGGAATGTGATCCCAATCATGTGACCATCCCCACTAGTGTTTATGTCCTTACTAATGAGAGTGACTTGGTGTTTGTTTCCTTACTAATGAGAGTAACTTGATTTGAAGCCAAGTTTAGGTATTGATGGTGGAGACGGAGATGAAAAGAAGTAAAGAGAGAGAGAGAGAAATAAAATGAGATTTAGGGCTTACTAAAAGAGGACAATAATTAGGAAAACTCTTGAATATTATCATATTGTGATTTGTTTTCCAACTATAATTGAATTAATGATAGAAAAATAAATTATGCATGACCACATTAGCTTTTAACATGACAATCAACACTCATTTTGCTTCTGTTTTGCTATATATATACTACGAGGAAACAAGTTATGTTACACATAGCCATTGCCTAATACAAGTAAACTTCAAACATTCAAAAGGATCGACGTAACACAGCAAATCTTCGTACTTGTGGAAGAGAACATGCATTCTCACTTATAAATAATACAATGGGGCTAGAGAATATTGTATGCAACCATAAATATATGCTCATTATTTAGTCATGCAACCAAAATAGGCTAGAATTCTAAGTTAAATGGATAATAATGAGTTAAATACATACACAAAAAGTACAGACAATCAAATAATTGAATATATATTTTATAAACATGAAGAGTATAGAAGTAAAAATAATAAACTAATAACTGTATTATTTTTTTAACTGATATATAAACTACTCACATCATAACTCAATGGAATAATCCAACAGCAACATAAGGTAAAATCCATCATGAAAATCATTGGAAATAGAAGGCAAACAATCAGAAGCCTCACAAGCAAATGAGCAAACGCAAATAAGATTATTTAAATAAAGCAAAAGCATATATGCATTTATCTTTCAAATAGCTACTTTGTTAAACAAAATAGCAAATTTGTTGGTTTTATCTGAAACTTTATTGTCATAGCCCGCGTGGATGTATCTTTCACCATTAATCGGCACTTGACAATTCAGATAACTTGTATAATCACACTTGATGTGAGTAATGTAACGGAATCTGACCATCAAGTGTGTCCTAATATTGAAATTAAATTAATTTTAAAATAAACCAATTTAAGGAATATATCTTTCTTAGTACACCAAGTGTGGTAGTTGATACATTCTTTCTTCTTGTGCTCTTCAATACCACAGAAGAAGCAACACTTCTTTTCCAATTCAACTGGTACCTTTTGTTGCTTCTTTTGCAATACTCTATCTACAATATCCTTATCATGTTTCATTTTCTTTTCTTTCATTTTGTCTTTAGTGGTTAAATGTGCACTTCTTGTCCTATCTTGTTTCAACATTTTCTCTTCTTAAACATAGTGTGAAATGAGTTCATTCAAAGATCAAATCTTTTTCTAGCAATTATATCTCACTTTGAATTTATTGTACTGATAGGAAGAAATATAAGAACCAAATGCACTAGCAAGTTTTCAGAGAGTTCCTGCTTGGGTGCTTTCAACTTTGAAGCATGGTGAGACATCTCAAGGATATACTCCCTGACAATGTCTTGACCTTTATACCGCATCAAGATAAGTTTTGTCAAGCATGTACCAATTTCAACATTTTCATTACTGACAAAAACATTCCCAATATCTAAAAAAAAAGTTTTGACTGTCGTAACAAATTCAAACATGGTACATCTGAATGTTTCTAGGGTGATCCACTTTATTATCATTAGATACAAATGATTCGACCTCTCTCACATTTCCTTCTCCCTATTCTCCTCAGAGATACTCTTATCTGTAGCTGGTGAACGAGAGTCGGTTCTTAATGCAAGGTCTAAATCCATGACTCCGAGAATGATAAAAAAATTATATTGCCATGACATAAAATTTAAGTCATTCAACATAGAAATTGAGTTGAGTTGGGCTTCAATGTTAGCAGAAATAGTATATGAAGTTGAACAGAGAACAATAAATAATCAAAATCATATTTATAATGATTTAAACCAATTAATTAATAATTCAAATAAAAATAATCTCATTACAAAATACTGGTAACTTTATTAATATTTCATTTTTGAACAAAATAATTAATTTGTAAATGGTATCCTGATATAGTAATCAAATACTGATAATAAATTAGTATGTCAAATTATAAATCTTCATTTGAGTCAATTCACAATTTATAGGTAAAACCAAATAATTATCACGTGTTTATTATCATAGATGGACACAATTATGATAAAATATTGATCTTCCCAATCAATATTCACATAAGTTATATATGCATAACCTTTTGTATTTAAAAATAAAATAATTTTCACAAAAGAGTTCAATTCGGTGAGATGTCATTTCGATTAAAATATCTCAACATATATATACATAACAATCATTTGAATTAATAATTATATTTTTAATTGTATCCATATCCAATTATGATTTGATGTGTTTAAACTTGATGGTCCTACAATTAGATCAAAATTTTTTTATCTATTTATCAATGTCCCATACACTTTAAATTGAGTCTGAATTTAGACCCAATTTTATTAATCCAAGCAAATCAAATAAAACAAACCTTATTTTAATCCAATGGGTCTTGCTAGAAGGCCTAATTAATTATATATACCAAAACTTAGGTCTATGAGGGCCCAATTTTAATATCAAAAGGAGTTCATAATATTGGCCCAATTAGTGAGTCTAATAATTCATTAAATTTACTTAATATCATTTAAAAACGATGGATCCATTCATACAAGTTTACAATGGGCCCATTAAGTCAAACAAAAACCGGCCCAATCAATTTTAAGCATTAATAAGACCTTGTCCACCTTAAACCAAATCGGTCATAACCGTACTTAACTAGTCCAAAAAGAAAAAGAATTAAATTAAAACTTAATTTATTTTTTTAATTAAGCAATTGTTCATCTCCCTCTCTCGTTTGCCCGTTAACTTTCTTGCTACCAACCTCTCGTCGGCGACTCTCTTCCCTTCACCGAATCAGATCTCTGACGATGAAGGCCATTGAAGATGTCTTATTAGTCGATCAGAGACCAAGAATGAGAGAGAGATAAAAACAAACTGTCTATGTCTCTTCCTAACCTAATATCTCCATTGACTACTAAGGCCAACTAACATTGACTTCGACGCCTTTCGACTTCTCCCTTTACCTTTGTCGTCTTCATCGCCGATCTATTCAATGAAGACCTTCATCTTCATTACCAACGTCATCATCTTTGACGATCTGTTCACTGAAAACTTTGTCTTCATGCCGTCATCAAATTTCTCCAACCCACTATATGGAGAAATAATCGACAACTAAAGAGCTTAACACTTCTGAGAGAGAGATATGACGATTTGCAATCTGAACATTAGAGAGAGATTGCAGTGTGAACATGATTTGGTGAAGCTAGAGTTGTAACTGGACCGGAGTACAAAAGTAAAGATAATAAACTAATGGTCGTGCTATTTTTTCAACCGATATATAAACCACTCACATTATAAGTCAATGGAACAATCCAATAGCAACATAAGGTGAAATCCATCATGAAAATCATTAAAAATAAAAGGCAAATAATCAGAAGACCTCACAGACAAATGAATAAACACAAATCAGGAAATTTAAATAAAGCAAAAGCATATAAAAATCTATCTTACAAATAGTAGCTCTATTAAGCAAAATAGCAAATTTGTTAATGAACCTTGGTGTGATTTGTCCAAAACTACAAAATAGAAGGTAGATTAAAAACACAAAAATCATTGTATTAGTGTAAAAAATGTTGAACAAACAAAAATAACATAACTTAAACAAGCAAGAAAAGAGGAAAAAAAACCATTGGATACAAAGAAGTTCTCTTTTTCTTCTAGGTTAGTTTGGCAAAAAGGAAGTGAGTTGGGTGAAATAGAATTCAAGCCTTTTGGGTATGTAAAACTTCTTTTTTGCATCATCATGTCATTAATTTTACCTAAAAATTAACATCAAATCAAATTTAAGCGATAAAATTAGGATAGAGTATACTTACAAGCGCTTAAAAGATCTAAGTGACTGCAAAAGTTTTCCTAAATTTAGGAAAAAAAACAAATACATAATCCTGGAACAAATCTCTTTATAGAAAATTTACTATTTGAATGCGTGTATTACCTTTACTAATCTATCCTTTAGGGTTTTAGGTATTTATATTGATATTGAGTGTTGAATGGCGGGTTTTATTTGTTCTGAACTACCATAGGCCATCGACCTGTTATATTTAATTGATATCATAACTTTGCATGATTTATGCAGGTCAACTTGTTGAATTGATAGGTCGACTTGCTTCTATTAAAATCTCTAATTTTATGTCTTTTACATGAACATAGGTCAACTTACACTTTTAGTAAGTTGACTTGGGAGAGAGAGTTTTAGTAGCTCGGGGAATGAAGATGTGAATACAGACAAAAGGCAACAAACAAAAAGAATAGGTCTTAATTTTCCTCCATTTTTTTAACTTTGCTGGCCATGTGTCCACATTCTTTTTGGCTTGGTATAGTGTATTGCGTGAATTGAATAGAAGAGAGAGTGTGTGTGTTTGTGCATGAGAGAGAGAGAGTGTGTGTGTGCATGAGAGAGAGAGAGAGAGATCACAATGTGGTGTTTTTGTACTGGAGTAAACGAAACTCTTTTTTAACTTTGTTGGTCACGTGTCCATATTCAAAGAAAGCCAATAGGCTAAATATTGAGGAAGTCTCCTCCCTTTTTATCTAATAGTTAGATATATATATTGTCGAAATATGAAGTAATATTATTAATTGTGTAGTTTTAACCGAAATAACTAAAATATCTTATAACATAGAGAATAAAGTGAAACAAATTTTATTGTACTCAGCATATCATATCATTCAAAATTTTTAATAAAGAAGCAGTTGAGATATTCGAATTATATTTCATTTATTTTGTTTAGATAAAATAATGACAAAATTGAAATTTCATTGCTTAAAAACCCTAAAATTGAATTTTATGGGGTACTAATACACCTTAAATAAGATATTGATTTTGAATTATGTGTATAAAGAAAACAAGAGCCAGAAGAGTTTTGCTTGTTAAATGTCTAATTTGATTCAAATATAATTTAATCGAGTTCAATCTAATTACTAAATATCGATGTTTATAAAAAAAAATTAACTTATCTCTAAACTTATCCATAAATCTTTTATGTAAACAATATAAAAAAGAAAGTAAATTCAAACAATAAAAATGGAAATAATACATTAAAACTAGAATAATCGATTATTTGCATGTGATATATATTCAATGAAAGTGAAAATAAACTATATTTAATAATAAAAAATTAAAACAAAATACTTATTCTCTGTAAATAATACAACTAAAATAAACTCTTTTATTTAATAAATTAATCATGCACTCGAGACAATTAATAACTAAAATTCTCATTCTTATACTATTCGATAATATTTTCAACTTCCATTAATGAAAACTGTGTACAACCCTTTCAATCTATAACTGATAAAAACTTGTAGTTTATGTATCTACTTATAATGCATCAATCGTTACTCATTCCTTGCATAAGTCTTCCATTTTAAATGTCCTTTTTTTTTTTTTACCAATTTTGATTGAATGAAAGAAAATCAAAGCAACTAATCTTAGTTTCTCTACGAAACCATCTCTTATGCACGAAAACTTGTTGAAGCCAATATTTCCTTATTTTTTAATCATTTTAATACGTTAAATTAATTAATATTTATATACAAATATTTATATTTTATATTTATATATTTTTCATATTTAATGAACTATTTACTTATACAACTATAATTTTTATTTTTCATATTTTTTTCATGATTAATAATTATATATTTGATCATTTTAAATTTGTAAATAAATTATGGTTATTCTATTATTTTCATAAAATAATTAATATTTATATAAAAATTCTTATTTTTTTTATATTTACGTGTTTGTTCACGTCTCCATTTCCTATACCCTTACAAAATGTAATTTTTCTATATCATTTCTGTTGCCTCGTTTTTGTTTCCATATAATCTAAACACCATCATAAGAATTTCTTCTTATTATGAATTTTATTAAATTAAATTTTACTATTATAATTAAAAAAAATCTATTATCATCTCTCATCAAAATATTAAAAAGTTAAAAAGTATTTTTTGATAATTCAATAGTTAAATGTATTTTCGTAAGCAACTTTTTTTATGTAGAATTCAATTCAAAATCTTTTCTTTTTCCCATTAGCACCGGAAGGAAATTTTTATTTCATGTTGTTTGTGGGGGTTAAGCCAAGGTGTCTTTAGTCTATTTTGGATTGGCTCCTGTAGTTGCACCAAGCAATAGTCTAGAAGTTAATCCTACCAAATCCAAACTCTTTGTGTCTCCTTGAGCCCCCTTCGTGTTGAAGAGACAGTTGGCAGTTTTGTATAATTTTCGCCTTACGGATGATTTGGACTGTTATATGGGAGTTCTTATCTTCCATGGACGAATCCATGCCAACACTTGGGTGTATGTAGAAGTAGGGACGTTAATAGGGTGTTCTTTGCCACACTTGGGTGGTGTTTGCTGACTGAAGGTCCACTCTTTGGTGCCAAGTTTTGATTGGAAAGTATCTTTGAGATAGGCATTTGCTGGCACATATTTCGCATTCAAGTTATTCTGCCTTGGTGGTAGGTGGGAGATGGTTCGAAGATCAGATTTTGGTTGGATCACTAGGTGGGAGATCAATTGTTATTACCTGATCAGGTGGATATACCTGGGGATAATGAAGAGTTAGTAATGGTTCAAGAGTTCAATAATTCTGACAGTCAATGGGATCTAGAAAGGTTATCCACCATCATCCCCATTGCCAGAGTGGAGTAGATAAAGGTGGTTACTTTTCCCTAGGATTCTAAGGCCAATGATACGATATATTGGGGAGGGGAATCAAATGGATGCTTCACGATTTGATCGGCTTATAAGTTAGTGCATGGGTCCGAGAGTTTAGCTCATTTAGACGTTTAGGATTGGTGCTAGGCGTAGTATTTGAAGTGTCTAGAACAAATCAGATTTTTCATATGGACAACTACCCATAATAAAAGTAATGACTAATTGTGAGAGGGTTTGAAGGGCTCTCCTTGGACGCTCAATATCCACTTTGTCATGTTGCAGAGGAGATAGTGGTCCATACTTTGAGAGATTATTACAGGATTCGAGAGGTTTGGGAATTGTTACTTGGTGAGTCATATCTTCATCATCTAGCGTTTTTATTAGGGAACATATTTACTTGGTTGAAAAAAGAATTGTTGTTTTCATGCCACTCACATGGATCTCTAATGGTCCCTCCTCTTTAGTTCGATGCTTTGGACGCTTTGGAAGGCCATATGTCAAATGGTCTTTCAGGGAATGGATTTCTTGCTATAACGGATCCTTCCGTTTGTAATTGGCTATACTTGGAATGCATCCGCTACTATTTCCTCAATTCATGATCCCATTCACAAAAGGGGAAGATGAATTAGCTGGTGTCCTCCTTCAATAGGGTACTTCAAATTAAACATAGATGGTTCAGTATATTCTTACATGAGGTTAGCTAGTGCAAGTGGAATTCTTAGGGATGATCATGATTTTTAGGTTTTAGGCTTTACCACCAATTTGGGATTTGCTGATCAAGAGGTAGCAGAGTTACGTGCTATATATGAAGGTCTCTAAATTCTAATGGATAATTAGTATTCCCCATTAATTTTAGAGCTTAACTCATCTTTAGTGGTAAATGTGTTGAATGTGGATTGTTTGATTTCTCATCCTTAGTCGCATTTATTGAGGGAATGTCGGATTTTAACATGGAATCTCTCAATTCAGGATATTTAGTACGTGCCTAGAGAAGGAAATTCCTATGCCAATGCTATCTCCAAATTAGATCACAGGCTCTCCCCTAGAGTTCATACGTTCCAATCTCCTCCTAGTGAGGTGTATCGTCTCCTTAGGAAGTTGTAACAACCAACAACAAAAATTCAAAGGTAGTCTATTAAATTAGTTGAACATTGTAACCAATATTAGTTGGATAGTTAGGACAGTTGATTAACTGCCCAAGAGATTGTACATATATCCAAAATGGTGCAAGAAGAAAGCATGAAAATGGAATTTGTTATTGGTTCTCTTCCTCTTCCTCTCCCCCTCACTCACTCTAGCTCTGTTTTGTCTTCCCTCTCTCTCTCTCTCTCTCTCTCATTTTCTTGTTCAATAATCATTCTACACATATCCCATAACCCAAATCTCTTGAATCCATCCATAAACAATGGTTAATACTCATCCTAGCTTCATCAACAGCTCCCACTTGCTCTGCTTCCTTCATGCTCTGTTTTCCTTGTGTTTTTGAATTTTATAGCTATAAAACCTTAATCTGACCTACTGAGATTAGGGTTGTGACAAATTGGCATTAGAGAAATAACTCCATGGCCATGAGCAAAGTCAATAGCAAAAGGCACTCGTCAAAAGCACAACGATGACAAAATCAAGAAACAAGACGCCAAAATACAAGAACTGGTGAATGAAGTTAAAGAAATCAACTAGACGATTAATGAGCAGAACCAAAGAATGGAAGCCTTTACGACTCGCATAGAAGCCCAGACTGTTGAGATCAAATCAATGAGACCAAAATGAAGAACCTCAGAGACTAATAGAATTTTGAACTTTCCTTTAGTATCTCTACCATAGTTATAACAAATTGAAGAAAAATGGAGACAACAGCACAATCAAGGATGATTGCTATTTATATTATTTCTACTAATTTTTACTAACTACTAACTAATCTAACAAAATTTTTAATAATTTTCTAACTATTACAATTCTTATAATTGTTACAATATTCTCCACTTTGAAGACATCCTTTTCCTGAATGATGAAAAAATTGAAATTTGAGATTTTATGAAATTCATAAATCTTGAATCAAAATTTACATTTGTATTAAGAGATAAGATGATGAAATCGAATAATAAATTTGACTTGATTTATAGGGAGAGTAGTAGAAGGAAAATGGAGATAAGAAAATTTGAGGGAGACCTTTTTTGAATTAGTTTCTGGTAGAGAATTTTTATCGTTAAATATCGAAAATTCAATCATTGAAAGATTTGATAGGAAACCACTGTTAACATGTTATTTTTTGGATATTTGAAATCCTGGTTCTGACAAAGAATTTTTCTCATTGAACTCTGAATTTTCAATCGTCGGAAGATTTTGCAAGAAATTACCATTAATGGATCTTAAATATTTACGACCCTCCTTCTACCTTCAAATTTTCTTTATTAGGAGTAGATAAAATGAAAAATTTTAAAAATATTTAAATATCATGATTTTCGGGTTTATCTTTATTCAACATCTTTATGATGGCATTGCATTTATCATCAACATTTGCTATAAAAGTGTCAATTCTTTGGTTTTGTTTATCAATTTTCTAATTGATTTCTTCCATTTTTTGTTCCCACCGGAGATGATTTTTTTCGATTTTTATGACCATTTTTTGTAATTGTTCATTCATGACTTCATAGAAGTCTTTCTCTTCGTTTGCTTGATATCAAATTTCTTTTGCTATTTTTCAATATTAGTTAAGGATTCATAAACTTTGATACTAATTTGTAATAATCCAACTCTAGAGAATGATAAAACTGAGAGAGAGAGAGAGATAAATTGGGAAGAGAAAGATGGAAAGAGAGATAGAGAAAGAGAGATGGGGAGAGAGACAAGAGAGAGAGAGAGAGAGAGAGAGTACAAAAGGAGAGAAGAGAAATTTTAATATCATTTTGTTCGATATTCATTACATGTCTTAAAATTATTATTTATACTAATTAATTTTACTAATTTTTACTTACTACCGATCAATCTATTAATTATCAATTAATTTAATAAATTGTTTAATAATTTTCTAACTATTTTAATATTCGTGGCGAGAGATTTGGCCTCTTTAAAGTAAACAACAAAAAAATCGTGATAACTCAAAAACAGAAATGAGCCCGTTGAAGGACGGCCACGTAACCACACAGCCAATGAAAGCCAACCCCCCCGCAACGCCCCAAAAAGGACAAAGCCACTGGAAAACAGCAGCAAAAAATGGAGCTACTTTATCTCCTCTGTTCTATCCTCTCATCTGCACTCACTTCCCTCATTCTCTCTCTCCTCCTTCCCTTCCAAATTTTCCGCCGCAAATGGAATCTCCGGCGACTCTCCGAAGAAGTTACTTTCTATGAAGGAACTGTTTGGCACGAACGACGTCGTCCTGCTCGCCATTCATTCCGGTACACTGTCCGTTACGCTCTCATCGACCTCGATCGCGCCACAAAGCTGCCGGAAAACCACTTCTCCGCCGCCGAAGCTCGCCAGATTGCCAACACTCATGGACCTGTGTAATGGACTTTGACTACATTCTCGAGTTTGTGTCTCCATTTTGGGTTTTGTGGTTTGATATTAACACTGTTGATTTTAGGGCGTTTTGGATGGAATTTATGATAAGATTATGAATTTACCCAATGTTGATTTTGGTTTTTTTAGGTTTCTTTAATACTGTTTGAGACCCAGAATTATCCTTATTTTAGTAAAATGAGGTTCATGAATATTTGAATTTTGGTGTTTTTTCTCTCATGAATTTAGGGATGGCCAATATTTAGTTTTATGTTTATAATGTTGGGTGTTCTACAAATAGGTTTTCTAATTCCTTGAAAATTTGTCACTTCATATTGTAGTCAACAAGTAGGCATCGTTTTCTTCTGTTTTTGTGGAAATAATTGGGGTCGGAATTTGCAATACTCTTCATACTTTAGTTTTTATTCGTTGGGTTTTATACTTGTCCATGGAATATTAGGTAGCAGCACCTTATTTTTTATACCGTAATTTTGATATCCGGTTTCCAAAATGTTGATTTTGACTTTTTAGGTTCTTCAAAAAATATTTGATTTTGGACCATTTTGATAATCGGGGGTTGGAAGTGGAATCTTGTTTTGTTTCGGAAATGGACCATTGTGTTTTGTACCCCAGTTTTCTTGCAATTTTGGTTATCCTTTGTATACTTGTTAAAATCTTGATGTGGTTACAATGTTGTAAATGATTTGGTTAAAATTGACTGAAATTCTTACATGATTTTAAGATTCTATCTTTATCATTAGTACACGAGAATCCAACTCCTTGGGTTGACGGCCTGTATATTGGGTATTTGCGGCCTCATTTTGTATATCAATTTGGATTTCCTGGTTCTAGAATGTTAATCTTGGTGTTTTATGTTTCTTGAAAGTGGTTTGACTTTGGGTCATTTTTGAATAAAAATTATTTGTTGATTAAATAGTAATTCTGATTCACCGTAACTTTATTTTTTGTAATATGTAATTTATCGTCATCTCATTTACAGTCTGTAAAAATGGTTTATTTCTGCCCTGTACTTGGATATAATTGATCTATAAAGTTAAAAGAGTAATTAACTGGCACCATAAAGTCATTATGGTAATCAGATAGGGAAAACTGTTATGAAAGTCAACCCCTACTTGCTCCTGTCCTCATGCTTGTTACACTACAAAAGAATCTTGCCTAAATCAGGCACTTTTAGTTTTTCTTTATTGGTTTTGCTGCTTGTCCATGGAGTATTCATTGCAACATATATCCATATTTCTGTCAATGCAACAAATTCTCATTTTGTGTCCCATTTAGATTTTCCTTATTCTAGAATGTTGAGTTTTCTGTTATGTTTCTTGAAGGACACAGTGCTGTGTACAGATAAAACAATTCAGCTTTAAAATGTCATTGAGATACACAATAAGCCATATCTGCAATTGGGGACGAAATCTGCATTTTTCCTGAATTTTTATGTTTTTTTTGTTGGGTTTATGGCTAGCATATGGAGTATTTAGTAATTGTTCTCCCCCCTGGAGTTCACTGATTGCTGCTTTCTATGATTGTTTAGGTTGCTCTTAACAATACCTCCGAGTGTGGGTTATGAACAGAATCCTTTGAGTTTGTATTATTGCTATGATCTGGTTGGGTCTACTCGGCATCTGACAAAGTGCATTGCTGAGGTAATTGAGTCTGGAAATCCTCGTTGGATATGTTGCTTTAGATATTTTAGTTATGCTTATTTTTTTTTCAACGTGGTAAGACGTGGAATATCAAGAGTTTTCTGTTGGGTAGTTATAACTATCTTACAATCAGGGGGCAATAGTTCTTTGCATGGGTGACTCTAGATGTGGACTCCTTTGCATGTCTTGATGTGATGTGAATCCTAGGTTCTCGACATGTTAAGATGAATACATGGATCTTTTACTAAGTTTGTAATTTATATTGGATGCAGTATATCTGTCAAATGCCATGATACTTGCAATTGATTACACATTTCTTTGAATCAACAAGCATTTTTTTTTAAAACAATCCTCATTTTCTTCAAGATGTAATGAATTTGATTTTTTATGTTTGATGTCGATAAAACCCTTGTAAATGGCATCTATCTTTTTTTAATAGGTAACTAATACTCCATGGGGCGAGAGAGTTTCTTTTGTTTTCAACCCAAACAATGATCTAGTGGCAAAATCGTTGCATGTCAGCCCTTTCATGGTATGTCTCAAAATATCCTTGTCTATTTACCAGTCATTTCTTGGTTCAAATGTATATTAGCATCAAAGTTATACACATTAAGTCTTTCAATTGCTTTCTTTTCTTCTTATTATTTTTCGTTTGTGCGTGATGAATTAGTACATAACCAACAGTTCTAATGAGCTACATCCATGGATCTCAATTTTTAAAGGAAATTATGTCTGTCATTGTACAGCCATTGATTGTGGAGAAACTTATCTGTCATGAATCATGTGCACTTATTCATTGCCCCCTCTAGACATGTGTGCTAATAGCTTAATCATGTTAATTCATAAAAAATTGTTGCAAGTAGCTTACTGTTTTCGTTCACCATCTAGCATTTGTGATTTTGCAAATGTCAGTTGTTGAAATTTGATTTCTCTGTATTTTATTTCATAAGAACAGTTACAGATTAAACTTTCCTATTTTCTGTCCTTATGTTTTTCACATTGATATCATCTTTTATGCCAAAATTCTGAGATTCAACTTTGGCAGTTGATTCATTTGGCATTGGATCTTCATGTTGGTTGAGGTTGATATCGAAGTCTTGAAGATGGTCTTGATTGAGATGGTTATGCAATTGATTGTTTATAGAAGCTAATAAAGTGAGACTGTTTCAGATTTTGTCCTTTTCTTTTTGTCCTCAGCGGGTAGTGAGGGCAAAGGCTGAAAATGAACAGATGGAGCTCTAGAGGAATGGATGGCTTGATAGGATGGTAATGCAAACAGGTTGGGTTAGTTTAGAGAAGGGGCTGAGGAGTAATATAAAAAATAAAATTTGCTCTAACATTTTGGTTGTTGTTGAGTTGTTCTTGAAGGGATTATGCTTTCTGGTGGTAAGATATGAGACAGTGATCAATAATGGATCAAGGACTACGTTGACCAATTCAATAAGAGTAAATTAGTGCTGGAGTACACCAGAATTCTTTCAAAACAAATTCTTCAGAATTGGCATTTGGAACAAAATGACTCTTAATTGAATTTGTAAATTATTGTTGAATGTTATGCAGTTGGAGGGATTTATAGAATTGTTAAATTAAGGGAGAGGAAGGGAAAAGCTCTAAATGGTGTTAGGTGTAGTAAGAGTAATACCAATAGTGTTCTTGTAAGGAATGATGACCTAAGATAGTGTTGTAGGGATTATTTTGATAATCTCTTCAACGTTAAGGGTACAAGAGATATTGGCGATATCATGATACTTGTAGAGGAGATCAATAAGGATTTTAAATGCAAAATTCATTCTCATGAAGTAAAGGAGGTCTTAAGGAAAATGAAGAATAGTAAAACCATAGGACCCGATGGCATTCGTATTGAGGTATGGAAGTTTTTGGATGAAGTGGGGATATGAATGTTAATGCATTTTTTTAACAAAATCTAGCAAATCAAGCAGATGTCTCAAACATAGAGGGAAAGCACACTTATACTATTATATAAGAATAAAAGAGATATATAAGATTATTTCAATTACAGAGAAATTAAACTTATGAGTCATGCCATAAAGTTGTGGGGGAGAGTGACGGATCATAGGTTGAAATTGGAGATAAGTGTGTCTCAGAATTAATTTGGATTTATGTTAAGACGATGTACAACCGTATCCATTCACTTACTAAGACATTTAATTAAGATATTTAGAGTACAGAAGAGAGACTTGTATATGGTATTCGTTGATCTATTAAAAGCATATGATAGGGTATCTAGAGATATATTATGGTGGATGTTGATGAAAAAGGAGATCTCCTTAAGATGCATTAATCTCATCAAAGATATGTATGAGGGAGCTGTTATTAATGTAAGAACTTGCGATGGTTTAAGTGACAATTTTCTAATTGACATAGGGTTTCATCAAGATTCGGTATTAAATCCTTTTCTTTTTGTAATATTGATGGATGAAATCACAAAGAGTAGATAAAATGTCATGGTGTATATTTTTTGCAGATAATATATTATTGGTCGATAAAACTAGAGAGGGTATTAATACTAAATTGGAATTATAGAGGGACACACTATAATTTAGAGAATTTAGATTGAATCAGTCAAAAATTGAGTATATGGGATGTATATTTAGTGGCAGCCATTAGAATGATAAAAAAACTATTAAGTTAGAAGGTTAGGATGTACTAAAAGGTGAACACTTTAGATATTTTGGATTCATCATTCAAAAAGATGGCAAGATATATGGGGATGTGAATCATGAAATTCAAACGGATTGATGAAATGAAGAATCATATCTGGAGTTCTTTACGATCACACGATATCATTGCAGTTAGAATTGCGGTAAGACTTGCATTATTGTATAATATCGAATGTTGGACTATTAGATAACAATAAGAAAATAATATAATTATAACTGAAATAAAAATGTTCAGATGGATATACGATAAAATTAGAAAAGATAAAATTAGAAATAAAGAGATTTGTATTAAGTTGGAAATGAATTCAATTGTGAATAAATTGCGAGAGTATCGCCTAAGATGATTTGGACACGTGCAACGAAAACCCAAGGCACTAGTTAGGAGATGCGAGATCTTAAATATAGGAGATTTAAGAAAGTATCGGATAGGTTGTTGAAAATCTGAATGCAAGTTATCCATAAAAGTTTGAGTGTAAATGATTTAGTTAAGAAGATAAATTTAGATAGGAATGATTGACGTAGAAGAATACGAAATAGTTAGATCCTCTCTTTTAGTTTTTTTTAGTTTTTGGGAATACTTTTTTTTCTTCTTTTCTTTTTTTATTATTTTTATTTTTATTTTTATTTTTTTAGTGTTATTTTTTCTATTTTTTATTTTTAAACTTTAATTTTATGTTTTCTTTTTTCCTTTACTCTATATTTGTCTCTTAAACGGCATGCCAACCCCAAAATTTGGGATTAAAACATAGATTGTTGGTGTTGTTGTTGTTGAATGTTATGCAGTTCTCGGGGGATCTTACACTGCTTTAACTTGATTTTTCTCATAGTGTTATTTTTTGCACTAGGTGTTAGCTCTTGAAACCCGTAGATAACATCATTAAAAATAGGGGTTTTACCACTACAGCAGGCTATTGTCCTCATTCTAGCTTTTTCATTCTTACATTGCCTCTTTCTGATTTGTCTTTCCCAAAAAAAAAAAAAATAAATAAAAAAATAACTGCATGGATACCTTTTATGCTAATATCTTATTTATTGTGGTAGACAAATAGGTAGCATGGTAGATCTAAGGGATTTGAATAAGGGTGGTGGGAATTCCGGCGGGTGTATCTCTTATGACCGGAAAATTGTGATGTGTTTTTTCTTCACAACCCAGTTCAATTGGAGCTGTATAACAGGGAGAGAATATGTTAGATTTATTTAACATTAGCGGAAGTATGGTAATTTTTCAAAAAAAATTAAAATATTGAATTTTTTGGTGTATCTTAATGAATAGACGCAGAAAATTCGAGAACCACAAAATCTTTCTCGAACGATCTCGCAGTCGGGATGATTACCACGCAAAACGAATTATCACCACGATGTCATAACGCAACAACTCTTAATCCGGTAATTAAATAACGAGAAAAATTCCCTATTTGTAATTTTCTTTAAGCCGTCGATTGTTCTCTCTCACTGTTTTGTTACACAAATGATGAACCCAGTTTCAAACAATTCTCAATTGCTTAGATCTCTCTCACACCTTCACGTTTTAGAGAAGTTATCTCATAAGAGAGAAAAGGTCCTTGTTTTTAGGGGATATTGGGAGTTAAGGGGATAATGGGAGTTATCCAATTATCCCAATCTCATTTAAAATTTAAATGTTTTTAATCAGGGCATATTTACCAACATTCTCCCACTTACACACGAGGATATTTTACGTTTGTCATTGTACGACTAGCGAATACATCTGCAAGTAAAGACTTCTTGATGCATCTGTGAGGATGATCGAAAAGCCATCATTAGTACAAAAAAGAATTCGATGTATCCCAAACTCAACGCAGTACATCCATCGCACCACTTTTCTTATTGGAAGTGATCCCCAATCATTGCTCTACTATGTATTCACTGTATATTTGAACCCAATATAGATAAATATAACAGATCGATCGGTGAATACTGTATAATGATGTAATATCGATTGGTCTTCCTTTTCCCAAATTTGAATCTATCGGTCTCAATTTAGTTGTTTTTTTCGATCTGCCCCTTAGATCTCATTATCTTTCAACCCATAGGTAAACAGATTAAAGTAGTAAAAATTAAATCAAGACTTTAACAAATAGTTAAAAATAATAAGGGTATAAAAGATTCCAACCAATGGATTTTGGGTCTCATGGGAAAAAGATTAGAATATCGTCTCATGTAACATAGCTCTCACTATCTCTAGTCGTTTTATCACACGCGGTATAAAATACGTGCCATAGTGTTATTCTCTTATTTCTCAAAAGGGTATATGTCAAATTTTTTTAATACTGTGTAAGTATGAGACTTATTCTACACATAAGACTTTACTTAAAGATCTCAGAGGGAGTACCTCATATACGATATCACTAACCATAGGTGATATTTGAGATCTCAAATCTAACAACTTACAGACAACATGGATGTGAGTATATTCATATCGGTTATATTGTATATGATCTCATCCTGAACACATCAAGGCGACTTATGTTCTAGCAGAACTATTCTCACAATCTCTTACAATTAGAAATCGTCACATCCCCGCTCACTCAGAGCTGGAGGTGGTCGCTCGTCTGAAAGAGTCGATTTTACCTGCTTGACATATCTTTTTATCACATCACTGAATATATGATAAGAAATAAATGTAATAAATCAAATATAGTAACTCATGTGTGATTGAATAATTCACGAGAATCATATATATATAAAAGGGATAAGCATCAATAACGTCAGTTCAATACAAAATGAGAAATATCAAAATATATATAAATCCAATGACTATATTTCTTATAAACGAGTCTCTAGTAATAGGTTTGGTGAAGGGGTCATTCACCATGCTACGTGTAGAAGTGTACTTGATAGTCATTCCATCTTTCTTGTTGATGTCACTCACGAAATTCTATTTGGTGTTAATATGTTTGGTCCTACTATGATACCTAGAGTCTTGAGTGTAGATGATAGCGGGTTGATTATCATAGTAAATTATTATGTCTTCCACTATCTACCACAACCTCTAAGTTAACCAATAGTTTTCAGACCCAAACACTCTCTTGAACTGTAATTGAGCAAGCCACGAACCCTCCATCGTAGATAGAGTTACATAGGTTTGTTTTTTATTGCTCCAAGAAATGGTACCACTATTGAGCAAGAAGGCAAAATCTGATGTCGATTTGCGACTATCCAGATGACTGCCCCAATCGGTGTCCGGATATTCCACAATACGTAAATCACCTCCTTTATAACATAAGGAAAGACTCGCAATTCCCTTCAGATATTTGAAAATCCTTTTCACTACTCTCTAATGACCACTTTTAGGATTTGACTAATATTTATTCACCAAACCAATTGTATAATAAATGTTTGGTCGTGTACATAGTATCGTGTACATCAAACTTCCCAGTGATCGGAATAAGAACTTTGCTGATTTCTTTCACTTCGAGAGTTTTGGGACACATATCAAGAGACACATATTAAGACTCAGGCTATCACAATTAGTGATTAGAGTAATTACAATTGCTCAATTCAAAGCGCTCCAGAATTATTCTAATGTATGTTTCTTGTGAAAGAGTCAACATACGTCTCAACCGATCCCTCTGGAATTTTAACTCCTAGGATGAACTCAGATTCGTCCATATCCTTCATGTCGAAATTCTACAATAACTATATTTTAATGGTCATCAGATATTCAATGTTGTTTTCAACCAATATTATATCGTACACATATAGTGATAGAATCACAAAAAAGTTATCAGAACGTTTTAGATAGACACAATGAATCTCCTTGATCATTGTAAAGTCATAAGATATCATATTCTTGTTAAATCTTAGGTACCACTATTTCAATGATTGATTTAGGCTATATATCGATTTTCGAAATTGATAGATCTTATCCTCCTAACATTTTAGAACAATCTCAGAGGATTGTTCCATGCAGATCTCCTCATCCAAATTTCCGTTAAGGAAGGTGACTTTTACGTCTATCTGGTATAACTTCAGATTCATATTCGCAACGATTGTCAAGAGTAAATAGATCGATATAAATTTGACTACAGGAGAGTCTCCTCATAGTTAATGTCCTTGGTCTGTGTGTAATCTTTGGCTATCCGTTGGGCCTTATATTTTTCTATCAATCCGTCGATCTTTCTTTTGACTTTGAGAACGTTCCCAATGGCCTTTCTATCCTCGGGTAAGTCAACTAAATTTTAGACCCCATTGACTTATGGATTCCATTTCCTCCTGTATGGCCTTTAACTATTGATTTTTTATAGGACTCTCAAGAGTCTCCTTGAATGTTTTGGGTTCCTCATCATCTTGGGAGTTACAATGAGAATCTCATCCTCGGTCGAAAAATGATGTCGGGGCATATGTTCCCGACTACTACGAGGAGGGGAAGCCTCCTCACCTCTAGATGGGCCACTCCTACTAAGACCAAAATTCACAACGGATTCTTGGATCCCGCTACTAGGTTCAGTTGAGCCACTGGTTTCAGCTGAGCCGCTGGGTTCATCCATCTTATAGAAGGTGAAGTCCCGATCGATTTCACCTCTTTTAGGGAAATCATTTTTTAAGAATGTGGTATCATGAGATTCTATTTTAGTGACAGTGTCATCTATATGCTTTTATCTAGGAACACATGTCCTTTATAGTGTTCGGAGTATTTTATAAATATATATTTCTTTTACCGTAGGTCTAACTTGTCGTGTAGATGTGAGAAATCAAGAACGTATGTAGCACAACTCCATGATCTCAAGTGGTTAAGGTCAGACTGTCTTTTTGTCCAAAGATCATATGGGGTACTGACTACAGATTTTGTTGGAGCATGGTTGAAAATGTAGGTAGTAGTCTATAATGCATGTCCCTAATGGGAGATCGACAAATTGGCTTGCATCATCATAGATCTCACCATCTCCAACAGAGTTCTATTTATTCTCTTGGCTATTACATTCTACTGAGAAATAGTAGTAATAGTCAACTATCTCGTAATGTTCTTCTCAAGATAGAGCTCTTTGAATTGTTCAGACAAATACTCACGCCCTCGATCGGTTATGAGAATTTTCACTCTCAAATCTTTGATTCTCAACTTCGCTAATAAATTTTCTGAAACACTCCAATGACTTAGACTTATGCAAGATCAGATAGACGTAATTGAAATTTGTGTAATCGTCTATAAACGTAACAAAGTATGTAACTCCATTTTGGATTCTTACATTCATAGGCTCACAAATATCGAAGTGGACTAACAGCTACGGAATTTCAGCTCTCATTACTTTTTCAAATGGTTTCCCTGTCAATTTGATAGTTAGACAAAACTCACATAGGGGCAATTTGATTATGGTTAGTAGGCCCAATAGGCCATTCGCAGCTAATCGGTTCATCATCTCTTGTCCTATGTCGCCAAGTCTACTATGTCAAATGATAACATCATCAACTACACTATCAGGTATAAAGGCATTAGGAGATAAATTGAAAATATCATTAAAAAGGAATCACATATGGTGCATATAGTCTATTATGGAGTAAATCAATACGAACCAAACAACTATCATATAAAACAGAAACTCTAAAGCTTCCTAAAGAAACAAAATATTCTAAACGATCAAGACAAAGTACAGATACGAGATTTCGTCGAATTTTGGGAGCATACAAAATATCATGCAAATATAGGATTTGGTTATTTCGCAGCACCGGCTTGCATGTGCCAATCCCTCTGACAGCCACAAATGCTCAGTTTCCCACGTATAACCTCCTCGCATGGGTCATTCGGCATAACTCCAAGTATGCGTCTCTGTCGCGAGTTGCATGGTTGGTGGCTCCTGAGTATACAATTTACAAAGGAGATGAGTTACTGAGTATCACAGTAGATGATACAAAACTCAAACCACGTAAAGAAGGACATACTTTTTACTCGTCACACTCGTGAGCGAAATTTCTAAACTTGCTACATACATAACACTTGATCTTGCTCTATCGAGCTCATTCTTCCTACGCTCGTCCTTTGTTATTAGTCTTGACAAATTGCTTTTTCTTACCATGGTTTCTAGACTTCTTGTCATGCTTGCCTATTTGCGCTTGGTATCCTGGGAGCCCTTACTCGACTCCACCATATAGCATGATTCAAAACAGATCTAGTCACTTTCAAGTGTTCCTTCTCGAGCTTAAAGTGTCTACTTACATCCATGAAAATATGAATACTCTCAAGGCTTAAGGTGGCCATGAACCCCTTAGGTTACATCACCCTCGCATGATATTAGACTATTGTATTTGAACAACCCATCAAAGTCAAGTTTAAATCACTGTATCCTTCTCCATCCTTGTCTTATCCACCCATTTCTCTAGAGAGCCAACTTGGTGCATTGGACATAGGTGACGTGTACTAAGGAAGAACTCTAACCTATCCACTCTAACCTCCCAACCAAACACCTCTTTCATTGAGATAACACCAAGGGGCAGCAACAAATTGGAGCTTTTCATAGGATGGCCCAAGGGTTGCACCATTATGTGGTGCTTTCATTGAGAGAACATCCATAGCACCTTCGATTTTCAAATTTAGCCCTTTAGATTTTTTTTTTGGTAGTTCTTTTGTTCCTCATTAAAAAAAAAAAAAATTCCTTAGGTTTTTAGTGTAGTTTTTTGTGTGTTTCCTTACCCAAAAAAGTCTTATCCCTTAGGGTTTTTTTATTTTATTTTATTTATTTTATTTATTTTTTATTAGTTCTTATGTTTCCTTATCCAAAAAAAAAAAAAAAGTTCCTTCACATCCTCAACACAACTTTCATCTCATGGCACAACAAGAAAGGCTTCACGCCCTCACGAAGACTCCTCATCAAGTGAGAAAGGAGGCTAAAGAGCACATGATTCGCATGAATCAATGCTTTGATCGAATAGATCAAAATGCAACAATCATCATAAGCACTCTCCAAAGCATGTTGCTGAAAGTATCACCACTCAAGCAACAAAAGAACTGGCAAAGAGACCAAGAATGCCACCTTAATGAGCCTTCCTCTGACAATGGAGAAGTGCTTCGGCAAACCACTGTCCCAGAGCATGGCACTTTGTGCAGCACCAGCCACGACAAGGCATTCCATGTATTGGCAATGCACACATTGCACCAGGCCATAGAGCCACAAGCCATAGAACCATAGGTTATCGAGCCATAGGCCATAGTGCTACCAGTCATGACTCCAACCATAATGCCACAGGCCATAGTGTTACAGGCCATGGTCCAAGCCATAGACCCACAGACAACGATCCAAGCCATAATGCCATAGGCCATACTGCCACAAGTCATAGCTCTTCACAATACTCATCCTACCTTGGCCGAAAGGGTGCCAACCAAAAGAGTACAAACTAAAACTCTTGAGCCATTCCTTGAAGCAGCCCATATTAAAGAGGAGCCAATTTCACCACAAGGAGTTAGTAAACTCACCTATGCGAAAATAGAAGCAAGGCAATCCCAAGGCCTATGCTTTGCATGTGATGAAAAGTTTGCTCCCGGTCACATGTGCAAAAGGCCAAGACTTTTCATAGTCGAGCCAAGTGAAGATGAAGAGGCACTAGCCGTAGTGCTCCTTGAAGAGGAGCCAATTATAGAGTCACCAAGTGATGAAGGCTCACTCATGTCCATTCATGCCTTAGCCGAAGGTGAAAGACCAAAGCCCATGAGAACCAAGGCACTCATTGGCAAGTATGAGGTCACACCCCTTGAAGCAAAGGTTACGAATGATGAAAAATTAAAATGTTCGGAAATTCACCGCGGAGTTACAATTGACATCCAAGGGTACGAATTCACGACCAATCTAAATTCACTTACATTGATTGGTATGGATGTGGTACTTGGAGTTCAATGGCTCTCGACACTCGGAAAAGTGGTAACTGACTACTGCAATCGAGAGATGGAATTCACACATGGTGATCAATGGGTTCAACTTAAGTTAACCTATGACAAAGAGTCACCAAACGAAGCATCAAATGGACAGCCACAAATTGCCCCTCTCATTGCCATAACCGTTCCTCAATGGAGCATATGGAAAGAGATAAAGGCAGCCCTTCATGCAGGCATCAAGTCCCAACTTAGCACCATCAATCTCAAAGCAACTAGAATGCTCAAATTGCTCGAGATAGACAAGCCACCATCCGAATTATAGGATGCCAATGAAAAGACTCCATCTGATTCCAAGGTCAACCACAACAAATTGTTCCATATTCATGGGTATGTCATCGTTGCTAATCAACTTTTATTACCCTCATCCAAATGGACATCATGATAGGCATACCAAGAGTCGAGACCTTTGGAGGAATCACATCCCATCTCAAGGAAATGGAGATCATTCATTGTGGCAAAGCAATAAGACTCAACTTGGACAGCACCGATCAAGTTGAGCAAATCAAGGCTTTAGCCCAAGTAGCAAGCCACCAGCCTATGAGCAGAATGCAACCACCAGCCTATGAGCAGAATGCAACCTCCAGGAAACCATATGGGCAGACCATCAGGCGCACATGAGCAAGTTACGGGCCGTATACAAATCCCCGTACAACAGGCCACAAGTGAACAGCAAAAGGACTCAAACAAAGGGCTACCATCTTCAGCCCCAAGCAAAGGGTTTCCAAAGCAAAGCATGGACGAAAAGGCACCAGTTTATGTCATTATCAAACAGGTGCAATCAATAGGCACAATTGAGGAGACATCTACACAAGACATCACCGTGTAGCCTACCACACAAGGCGCTAGCAAAGATGAACAAGCGCCGATCACCAACCAAAGGGCACCAACACAAGTAGCCCATGAATGGCCACCACCTCTACCTGGTAACCAGACCCAAGCATCAACTCTTGCACTCCATGACAAGCCACTATTGACAAGCAAAAGGGCACAAATACAAGGCAACAAGGCAGCAATACAAGCAGTACACATTTAGAGCCCCACCAAGCCAAAAGTCACTACCAAGGCAAATTCTCATAAGGCAATTGAAGTGATTCAATGCCAACAAAGGCCGCCCATGGCATCCATTGACAAATTATTTGGAATTCAAAGCAAATCATGGATCATTGCAAGCCTATTTCTCTTGAACAAGAAATTCAAGATTCTTGCCAATGGACAGCCACCATTGGAGCAAGGAGTCACAAGACTCGTTAGAGCCAAAGAAAACTTTGAGGACAAGTTTCATCTTCAAGGGGGGTGAATGTTGCAACCTCTCACAAGGCTATGAGCAACGCTCAGGCTTGCGCGTAGCAAATGGCTGCTAGGCACACACAAGAGATAAACATGGAGGTTCGCATGGACAAATGTGCTACTCCATAAGGCAAGCCAAAGGCTACCAACGAAGAGACACCATTCTTGAACACGGAAAAGCAATCGCCTAAGGTATTGCATGAGAATGCACAAGACTGCTTGAAGCAGCGCACAAGCAAGGACAGGCAGTGCCCAAGCAACGGCACAAGTCGCCCGAGCAAACGCGCACCAAAACATGCGACCCTCGAGCCAAAGGTCACAACCCTTCATGACACATCAAGCAATCGTCACTAAGTAGCCAAAGCCAGCAAGTGCACAAGCAGTTGCATGAGCAAAAAGGTCACTGCTCAAAAGGACACCATACGAGGAGACACCATTGCATGAGCAGCCCGCATATAAGTATGCATTATGGGACGAGCGGCCTGCGCAAGAGCACGAGCATAAGACAAGCAGAGTAACGCCACAACTCGAAGAACGACTAAGCAAGCCATGCCAAGAGGCACCATTGCTCAAAGAGACATGAGCAATAATGCACCAACTTGAGCCATGGCCCGAAGGAGTTAATGCAGCGCACTCTGGTCCAGCACCAGCACTCAAGGACACGCACCGGCAAGACCACCTGCACGAGCCAGCATGTGAAGAGACTCCAGCAACCTATTGCCATGACATGGAACAGCGCCACGCTAGTGCACGAACCAATGTGCCATGCCCCGGTGCCACAACATGAGCCAGCACACCACAACCCAGCACCACTGCACGAGCCACTAGGAGCCAGCGCATAGGCAGCACACCATGTAATGCTCAGGCAGCTGAAAGGCCTGGAGTTACCTATGCATGGACCGCCAAAAGAGATTACATTCCTTATCTTCTTAGTGGTTAATAAATGTAATAAAGGCAGAAAATAACTGCCTAATTATGAAGTCTTTATTAGTGTAGTAATTAGGTATTATTAGGAATGCTTAGTGGAGAAGTAATATAAAGAAGCCTCTCATATAAATAGGACAGTCCTCCTCCTTTGTAATCAAGCATTTCGATAATAGAAAATCAGTTTCTTCTTCTCCATTGTGAGAATCTATCTTAGGGCTTAAGGTAGCCATGAACCCCTTAAGTTACATCACCCTCGCATGATATTAGGCTCTTGTCTTTGAACAAGCCATCAAAGTCAAATTCAAATCACTCCATCCTTCTCCATCCTTGTCTTATCCACCCATTTCTCTAGAGAGTCTACTTAGTGCATTGGACATAGATGCTGTGTACTAAGGAAAAACTCCAATCTATCCACTCTAATCTCCCAACCAAACACCTCTTTCATTGAGATAACACTAAGGGGCAGCAACAAAATGGAGCTTGTCATAGGATGGCCCAAGGGTTGCACCAACGCGCTAGATGCGCAGAGCGTGTCACGAGCATGCATGCGTGTGACTCGCGTCCCGGGTCGGGAAGCAGATCTGGATCGGAACCGACCCGATCACAATCGAATCGTCACGTGCTCTCATGGCATGTGACCTCCACACGCTCGCGCCCTGCGTCGTCACGCATCTTAGTGCGCGGACCCAAGTCAGGTCTTCTTCACCTGATAGGTTTGCAACCCGGTCTCTTTGACCCAGCTGCCGGAAAATGCTTTTTTAGCCACTTTTTGACATAGTTTTCGATCGGAAATTGTAATTCGGACATCCTCCATCATCCTAAACTCGATTTTTCGGAGGATTAAAGCCTCATCACTGCGAATTAAGTGTTCAAAATTTCAGCTCTACGCGGCTATTTTTGAAACTCAATTTTTGGCAACAAAATCACACAATATAATATACCAAATTGTAGATTGGAACATGATAACATTTTTAGAGCATTTCATAGATCAAATTGTTCTTTATCTTGACGGATCTAACATCTAAAGGGGTCGGACATTGTTTTTGGCCGAGAACTTCAACCATGGTTTTGATGGCCCTAATATACTCAGAAAATTATGAAAAAATTATATTCGTGATCTACAAGTCATGGGTAACGTCGTGGTATAAACGGATTCATGAAACTCATCCTTGATCCAAACCCTAAATTTTTACCCTAACATTTTTATACCTGAAAAATTTTGAATTTTTTTTAATAAATCTAACGCGCTTTAATACCAATGTTAAATTTATTTGACACTAGCGGAAGCATCAGAATTTTTCGAAAAAAATTAAAATTGAATTTTCGGGTGTATATCAGTGAACAGATGTAGAAAATTCGAAAACTGTGAAACCTTTCTCGAATGATCTTGCAATTGGGATGATAACCATGCAAAATGAGTTATCACCACGATATCACAACGCCACAACTCTTAATCCGGTGATTAAATGACAAGAAAAATTCTCTACTTGGAATTTTCTCTAAACTCTCGATTGTTCTCTCATTGTTTTGTTACACGAATAATGAACCCAGTTTCAAGCAATTCTCAGTTGCTTATTTCTCTCTCTCACCTTCACGTTTTAGAGAAGTTATCTCAAAAGAGAGAGAGGTCCTCGTTTTTAGGGGATATTGGGAGTTAAGGGGATAATGGGAGTTATCCCATTATCCCAATCTCATTTAAAATTTAAATGTTTAATCTTTGGTAAAATGCCCTGCCCCTATGTGGGCATATTTACCAACAGAGTATGTAGGAAGAATGAAATAAGATGGAGAAGAAAAAGAAGAGGTTGTCAGAGAGAGATCATTGGCAGTGGACATAGGCTAGTATGGCCCCGGAAATTTATAGAGCCTGGGGTAAATTTATAGACCAAGGGGCTGTAATGGGCTAAACAATTTGGCCCGTCTGAATTCTGGGTTGTGTGTACCTGTGTGTGAAAAGTATTGATTGGTGGGCCTTGGTTTGGAGGTGGTCTCTCTCTCTCTCTCTCACTTTTTCTTTCAGTTATGAACATATTAAGTCATTTTTAGTAAGCCTTACTGAAAGAAAATAAGAGTGATGGCTTTATAATTATTGTTATCAAGCCCATATCTTAGTTTAAAGCTTCTTGTTTATTCTAGTGGTCGTTATCTTGATCAGATTTCTGTATGAGGGTAGTGATAGAGGACTTTTTGAGCATGTTAGGAGTGACCTGTGGAAAATTCACGGTGTTGCACTTTACATTTGCTAATGGTTTGTCCCATTTTTATGCTGTGCTATATGATAGTTTTCTTATTTCAAATTTAATTTTCTCTCAGATATAATTTTTATACATTCTTCTAGATCTATAAAGTTCTTTTCTTTTCCCATACAATAATATTAGATATTTCTAGTATAATGGTGCGCTACAAGTGATCTAGGTGGTGTAAAATTTTCTATTCATGGTTTTGGACCATGTGATTACTCGATTTTAGTTCATTGTGTAGTACCTCATATCGTTTTTTCCTTACGGTTGAGACACTGACTAAGTTCTATATGTTAAAGGGAGTGGTGAGAGGAATATTCCATGTGTTTCTTCATTCTATGAGGTTGTGGAAAGAAATGGGGTAACGGTGAGAGGGTTGCATGTCCATAGCATCTAGTGCAATCAGGTGGCACTTTTTGTTTGTTTTCTTTTCTTACAACAAGATCATGATAGTTGGGAATTGGTGATGCTGATCAAACCATTCAAGCTCGTCTTGAAGGAGAGCCATGAGAAAATGAAGTTACCACCTGCATCACAAAATTGCTATTTTGCAAGCCCATATTGTAATAAAGTTTTTTACTTCCTAGTCTTAGTATTTTATCTTTACTCTTTAATCACAAATTCACAAGTAATTATGCACAATTGGGTATTCACATTGATTGTACTTTGTATGTATTTAGAGAACATATTACTCTGAGTGCAATAACTAAAACTATGAAACTAAGATGATTATGTACGACCCTTTGAAGCTGTTTATAACTCCCTACTCACTATATGTTTTCTTCTTGAGTAGTCTTTCCTCTTACCTTGGGCACTCCTCTTCATACAAAAACAACAACAAATTGAATTTTAATCCCAATTTTTGAAATCAATTGTTTGAGAGACCAATATATGAGAGAGGAAAAAGAACAAAAAATTAATAAAATAACAAATTAAAATTTGAAAGTAACAATCGATGGTGCTTTACTTCAACTGGTTCGGATTTTCCTATGCCACTCATTATTATCTAAAATTATCTTTTCAACTAAACTCTTGACATATTTTTACGGATAACTTGCATCCAAATTTTCAACAGCTTACGCTAATGTTTCACTAAATTTCCAAAATATTTAAAACGTTCACTCTTTGGTACATTCAGTCTCTAACGTAATCGTTTTTTCATCATTCTGATAACTATCACCAAACATACATCTTATACTCAGTTTTGACCGACTCAATTTAAATTCTCTGGGTTCTAGTATATCTTTTCATAACTCCAATTTAATGCTAATACCCTTCCTAATTTCATCGACCATTACTATATCATTTACAAAAAGTGTATGCCATGGTATTTCATTTTGAATCCTCTTTATTATTTCATCCATCACTATTGCAAAAAGGAGGCGACTCCTCTTCATGCATTTTTATAATCACACTACAAGGTTATCAATTTTCAGATCGCTCTGAATACATGAACTTAAATTAGCACACCACCACATTACACATGTTTAGTACCTGTTTCCGCACATAGTTCATCTAAACCATGCATTTTTATTTTTCTTTTTGCTAAGTGTATAAAACCATGCATTTGACAAGAGTACAACTGTACAAGTTCCTTATGCAATCAGTGTGGTGTATCTGAATCTGCGTCACCTGAGCTAGAGGCCTTGTCATCTGCACTGATCTTTTATGGTCCATCATTTTCTGTCATAGCTTACTGATGCTTAGGTTATATCATGCTTAGTTTGATTCTCTTCAGACATTTGCAAATGATTGCAGGATATGCTTGGCAACTGGAAAATCCATGCCACTTCACCTGGGGATAGTTTGATGGTGACAATTTCAGTTCAACATCCCAAGTTAGGTGACTTTTTTACAGCCACATTGAAGGCCAAGAGAATTTTCTCAAATGCATCTGATCATGCACTATTTTTCTGGTTGATGCCTCAGAAGGTTGCACTCTGGATATATTGGCACGTAAGTTGCTCCACTTGTGCCAAATTTAGGATTTTAGACCAGGCAATTTTTTTGACCAGTTATTTATCAACTTTGAGAATTCACTAATGTGGTAAATAACCCAAGAGTTATCCAGCTAACTAATTCTCAGGCAATTCTCTGACCAGTTATTTATCATCTCTGGGAAACCACTAATGCATTCACAATGATTTAGCCCACTACCTAATTTTCCCCGCAGCATCAGCTTTTACTCAGGGTCATAAACACTATTGGACTTGGAGAAGATTTTGCAGCTATATTCTTTGAAATTCGGGGTACAATTACCTGCATTCCTTATATGTATAGACAACTAATTCCATGTAAAACAAAAGGACAATTTATCCCATATACAAATTGCTACAAATTGCACATGTTTTAAGTGAGGGGAAAATGTCCTGCACTTTTGAAAAAGCTCCAACCAGTGTTCTTGTATTCATTCTCTTCAGGTTATAAGTTCCTTAAATTGTTTGAATATGAAGAGCTAATATGATGTCTATTATTGGCATAAAGTTGGACTATTAGTTTCTTGACCATGTATTTTTGGAGCAAAAGGTCCAGGCTCCAGATAATAGCATGATCGAACTTTGCTGCGTAAAGCATGATGTATCACATCCCTCAAAAGTCCCAATTGTGAAAATGATTGAAATGTAAGAAATTTTAAATATATAGGTATCCATTAATCAACTACTTTCTGGAAACTTGATTCCTTTAATTGATCCGTTTTTATGGTGATAACATTTCTCAGTTTTAATTCTTGGGGTTCCCATCCCTTCTGATAAAACGAGCAATTTAGTATATTGGGATTTTATTGTAAAATCCTGAGGTTCCCATACCTTTGAATTTTAATATCTTGAGCTATTTAGAATACCAGCATTTAAAATTTCCTTCATTTTACAAATCTTGGGGTTCCCATCACTTACAACATACCAGTGTACAATTTTATATACACATCACTCACAATGATATCTTCAATTTCCATATTGAGCTATTAAGAATATTCGGATTTTATTTCTTTAATTGATGCTGGAGTTGGGGGAATTCTTTAATTAGAGGAAGAATAGCCATATGAGAAAAAAAAAAAGCATTATCCCTCAAGATTGGGTCGTTTAAAACTATTGATCTTGTAATTGAATGTTGTCTTCAACTTCCTATTGAGATATTTAGTATATTGGAATTTTATCTCTTTAATTGATCCAGTAGTTGGGGGGATTTATTTAATTAGAGGAAGAATATGTATATGAGAAAAAGGAAGTAATCATTCCTCAAGATTGAGTCCCTTAAAACTACGAAATCAGGGTTCAAAACACATAAATTACTCTATATTTTATGGTCTTGTCTTAGAAATTAGTCTGATGAAATGATACTCGAAGATGGTACAAATGTTTCAAGCATGTTATCCTTTCCCTCTCCATCAGTCTTTTCCATCTGCATCTCTCTCCAGGCTTTCATACTATGGTGGAAAAATGTTGCATTTATACAACATCCAAGGTACAGCAATTCGATGTATAGGGAGGAAGCTAAGTTACGTGATCATAAACTTAAAGGTTGCACAGAAGTTAGATCAGATAAAGGTAAAGACGTTCAAGGAGAAAGAAGCAATTCAAATGTTTTAAGTAATGGGGTTGGTGGAGATCGTTGCTTTGCTTGGAGGGATGCTCCCTGGCCTTGGTCTTGATTCTTGTACTAAGCTTATGGTGAGTTATAACTCTTATTTTTGTTGTATCAATTGTCTATACATTTAACTGGGGCTTGCTCCGAACTCAAGCAGAGAAGCAGGGAAAAAAGAGAGAATCTCAGAGTGACTAATTAGCCGATTTGATTTGTACTAATCTAAGGTTTTTGCACAAGGATCAATTGTCTATACATTTGATTTGTACTAAAGTTGCTTGCCTCGATGCATGGGACATTGGATTTGATTCTGACAAGCAATCCTTTTTATTTATTTATTTTTCCTTTGAGAGGATATGGTTGTCCAATGTCCACACATTTCCCTTCTTAGACCACATGTTTTTTGCGGCGGCGCTTACAACATCAGTTGACTCGTCGCAATCGAACCAACACCCCCCCCCCAAAAAAAAAGAAAGAGATTTATAACTCACCGCCATTCATTAGTGATTGAATGGTGATACTGTTGAGATGATGAATGCACTTAACCTCAGAAAGTCTTTGGATCATCTCTATGCACTTGTGACATTGAAGCTAGTGAAAATTTAATGTCACTTATTAAATGTGTTGGTTCTCAAGGCCTAGTTTTTATTCGGTAAAGAAGTTGGTTGTCATGGCATGACTTTGCATGCTCTTGTGTAGGTATACAATTGATATTGATTAAAAGAAATTGTTGGTTGTCAGGATGAAAGAACGAGGCACTTTGTGAAGTCCTACTTAAGGAATTATTTTACGTGTTTATCATCATTTTGTCATGGATTGTAGCTTGCCAAACTTGCCGGCTTTGTATGGTTGATGAGGTGCTACCATGACATGTCTACTAGGATTTCTTCATCTAAGTTGGTTCTCTTGTCATGACTCTTGTCATGATATGCCTTTTGAATCTCTATGAATAATAACTGATCACTACGTCTAGGAAATTGGTATTTCCAAGGGTATCTCTGCCTCTGCTTAATCTGTTTGATAAAACAACCTTTAAAAAAGGTTTTAGCTCATACTTCTCCATGTGCCTTTTCTTCAGATTGGATGAGCGTGCATATTTGCCTGCCTAATTACAAGGCTTGAAAGGTGTTGAAAGTAAGACTAAAGTTGAATGATAAAGAGACACAAAACTAATAAAAACTTAATTGTATTTCAAAACAAGAATACATAGGTTTTGGAGTCTTTGTTCATGGGTTACAAAGGGAAGAATACTGGAATTTATAGGAGAAAAAGAGAGAGAGAAAAGGACACAAGATGGCCCTCCAATAGCTAGAAATATAGCAGTTGGAGGGCCCTCCAGCAGCTGGTAGAACTAGCCGTTGGAATCCTTTCCAACGGCTATTCTGCTGGCAAATGGGAAGGGCTCTCAGGCCCTCCCTTCTTGGGCTAGAGGAGAGCACTTTCTTGCGCCTGATGAGACTTCTTATTGGGCTGGATTGTTTCACCAAATGAGCTTAGAGAGTGGGCTGCAGGATTTGATACAAAGGCTGAGAAATTCTGGATTTTAAGTGATGTTTATTTTCAACACTCCCCCTCAAGTTGGGTGCGAAGATGTTGATAGTACCCAACTTGTCCAACATTTCTTGTAAGTGAGCTGCGGTTCCTCCTTTTGTGAAAATATCCGTTAGTTGATCTTTTCCTTTGACGTGAGGTGTGAAAATGAGTTTCTCTTCCATTTTTTGTCGGATAAAATGACAATCAACTTCTATGTGCTTGGTACGTTCATGGAAGACTAGATTGGAGGCAATATGAATAGCGGACTGATTGTCACAATGAAGTTTGATGGGAGTTGTGACTCTGAATCCTAGTTCTTCTACTAGGGCCTTCAACCATACTATTTCACTAGCGCTAGCAGCCATTGCCCTATATTCGGCCTCCGCACTTGATCTAGATACTACACTTTGTTTCTTGCTTTTCCATGCAACTAGGTTACCTCCTATGAACATGCAAAACCCGGTGGTGGATCTTCTATCTTTAGGATCACCTGCCCAATCTGCATCACAGTATCCCTCAATTTCTGAACTTCCATTTTTCTTCATCCAAATTCCTAATCCGGGGGAACCTTTGATATAGTGGAAGATTCTCTCAGCTGCTCTCCAATGACCCTTCTTTGGAGCATGCATGTATTGGCTTATCTGACTCACCGCATAGGCTATATCTGGTCTCGTGATCGTGAGGTAGATTAGCCTTCCTACAAGCCGCTGATATCTCTCGATCTTTTCATAGGGTTTCTCATCGTCTTCTAAGGGTCCGGAGGTGGAAACTGGACTACAAGCCGGTCTAGCTCCTAGCTTTCCTGTTTCCTGTAACAAGTCAAGAGCATATTTTCTTTGGGATAGAACTAATCCATTGTGGCAATAGATTAGCTCAATTCCTAGAAAATACTTTAATTTTCCTAAATCTTTAATTTCAAATTTAGATTTTAAGAAATTTCTAACAATATCAATGAGAAGCATATCATTTCCGGTTATTATAATATCGTCTACGTAAACTAAGGTAATTACTAATTTATCATTGTTTTTTCTAATAAACAAGGATGAATCACTATTACATTTTGTAAAACCATTACTGAGAAGAGCAAGACTTAGTTTTGCGTACCATACCCTTGGAGATTGCTTGAGCCCATATATTGCCTTGTGTAGCTTACATACATCTCCTTCTTGATGTTGGAAGCCTTGAGGAAGTTGCATATATACTTCTTCTTCTAAGTCTCCTTGAAGGAATGCATTTGCTACATCCATTTGGAATATATTCCATCCATAGTTGATTGCAAGCGAAAGAAGTACTCGAACGGTATTCATTTTAGCAACCGGTGTGAAAGTTTCCTTATAATCAACTCCATATGCTTGAGTGTATCCCTTTGCTACTAGTCTTGCCTTGTATCTTTCGATAGATCCATCACTTTTATACTTGATTTTGAACACCCATTTGCATCCCACGGCTTTTTTTCCTTTTGGTAAAGAGGTGATCTCCCAAGTACTATTCTTAGTTAGAGATTCTAATTCTTTGTTTATTGCTTCCCTCTACCTAGGATCTTTTGAAGCTTCTTCGAATGTCTTGGGTTCAATCTCCTTGTCTATCCCATTTATGAATGTTTGATGGCTCGAAGAGACATGAGATGTAGTGTAATAATCATATATGGGATATCTTTGGTTGACTCATTCTGATGGTGGAAGCCTAAGTCTTGTTGATCTCCTAAGCTGAACTGGAGGATCACTTGGCTCTTCTGAACTTGGCGAGGAGTTCTCATCCTCACTTGTTCTATGATCTCCCCCTGAATCAAGCAGTGAGTCTTCATCCGTAGGGTTTGATCCTTCTTCCTCATTTTGAGAATTTCTTTCGGCTACTTGAGGATTGATTGGGTTTTTAACTTCTTGAGTAGCATTGGGAGTCACTAGAAAATCCCAAGTGGTTGTTTGAGAGCTTTCCTTTGGAATTTCATTTACTTCTTTTCCTGAAAAATAGAATTCATTCTCCAAAAATATCACATCTTTCTATGTGTATGTGCGGTTAGTAGAACAATCATAGCATCTATAACCTTTTTCAAAGGATGCATACCCAAGAAATACACACTTTTTTTCCTCTATGTTCTAATTTGTTTCTTAAATGTGTAGGAATGTGAACATAGCATATGCAACAAAATGTTCTAAGGTGAGAAAGTTTTGGTTTTCTTCCTAAAAGAAGTTCTAAGGGAGATAGGCCTTTCAAAACATCAGATGGCATGAGATTTATAACATGTACCGCGGTTTTAACCGCATCGCACCAAAATTTCTTAGGTGTGTTTGCATAAAATATCATAGCTCTAGCAATCTCTAGTATGTGCCTATTCTTACGTTCGGCTACCCCATTTTGTTGGGGTGTGTATACACATGATAGTTGGTGTATAATGCTATTATCCTTGAGATAGTCTTCAAAATTGTGACTTGTGAATTCACCACCATGGTCAGATCTTAGGATTTTTATATTGGCATTATATAGTTTAGTCACATATTTCACATAACTCTCGAGAGCTTCAAGAGCTTGGTCTTTGGTGTTTAAAAGATACACCCATGTATACCTAGTTTTATGATCAATGAATGTGATAAAATATTTATATCCTAAATGAGAAATAATGGGAGAGGTCCAAACATCGGAATGAATCAAATCAAACGTATCTTCATATATTGTTTTGGAAATAGGATACACAGTTCGGATTTCTTTGGCTAAAATACAAGCTTTACAATGTCTGTTCTCATAATTTAAGTTTGGGAATAGACGTTTTAAAACTTGGTCACTAGGATGTCCCAATCGCCCATGCCAAAGAGATGAATCTTCCTTGATATGAGCCAAAAATGCATGTTGTTCTTTGTCCAAAAAGTAGAGGCCTTCTCTTCTAGAACCTTTGCCAATCAATTGATTCGACTTGAGGTCCTGAAAGGAAACCGAGTTTGGGTCAAAGATAACTCTACATTCTTGATCCTTAGTGATTTTACTTATGGACAATAGATTTGAGGTAAGCTTGGGAACATATAAGGCATTTGTTGATTTTCCAAAAATATCAATTTCCTCAACTTGGCTTACTTTCAAATCTTGCCCATGAGCAACCCGTACTATCTTATGGTTAGAGAGGTTTTTAAAACTCTTAATTTTTGACTTATCTCTAACCATATGATAGTCGGTACCCGAATCAATAAGAAATTCTTCCGAATGTAGATTAGTAAGAGGTTTTTGAATTATACCTTAAGAGGAGAGATTTGTTGAAGCCTTTTTGTGACACTTTCAAGAGTGGTTTTGAGGGCTGCAAGTTCGGCCATAGTGGAATTTTGAATCGTTGCTTGTTGGGCATTAGCTTGTGCTCCAAAAGTTGAGCTTCCTTGTTGATCCTTTGGCTTGAAGCTCTTTGGCCTTAAATGAGGATGTAAGAACCAGCATTTGTCCTTTGTGTGTCCTCTTTTTTTGCAATGAGAACATACCTCCTTTTTTAGGTTCTTGGCTGCCGTGAAGTCTTGGGTGACCATGAAGCCGTGAGCTTCCATTTTAAGCTTGGAGCCTTCCTCGATTCTCATACTTACTTCAACTCTTTGGATCATATTTTGCACTTCTCCTAATGTAGGAAACTCCTTCATTCGAAGGATTTTTTGTCGAAGATGGGTGAAGGAATCGTCCAACCCCATTAGAAGAGCAAAAATCTTGTCCTCCTCTCTCCTTTTTTGGATGACTTTAAGATCGATGGAATCCGGCCGAAAAGTCATCAACTCGTTCCATAAATCGGCGAGTTCTCCGAAGTATTGTGGAAGAGACTTTCCTTCCTTCTTAATATTTGCAATTTGCTTCTTCAACTCAAAGATTCTTCCAACGTTGGACTCTTGACCATATAGAGAGAACATTGTGTTCCATACCATTTTGGCGTTAGGAGCACATGTCACCATGGCTTTGTGAGTCTCATCCAAGGAGTTTAGCAAGATGATGAATACATGATCATCTCTTTTCTTCCATTCTCTATATGATGGATTGCTTTCATCAAGAGGATCGTCAAGAATGAAACCCTCCAAATTTTGAAGATTGAGAGCTCTCTTCATAATACTCACCCATTGATAGTAGTTTCCCCATTTCAATTGAATGGAGGATAAGTTTTGAATTTGGGTGAAGTTTATGGGAGGAAGAGGGTCACCCAACCTTGAAGAGGATGGGATCGTTTATTGCTCTGATACCATGTTGAAAGTAAGACTAAAGTTGAATGATAAAGAGACACAAAACTAATAAAAACTTAATTGTATTTCAAAGCAAGAATACATAGGTTTTGGAGTCTTTGTTCATGGGTTACAAAGGGAAGAAGACTGGAATTTATAGGAGAAGAAGAGAGAGAGAAAAGGACACAAGATGGCCCTCCAACAGCCAGAAATATAGCCGTTGGAGGGCCCTCCAGCAGTTGGTAGAACTAGCCGTTGGAATCCTTTCCAACGGCTATTCTGCTGGCAAATGGGAAGGGCTCTCAGGCCCTCCCTTCTTGGGCTGGAGGAGAGCACTTTCTTGGGCCTGATGAGACTTCTTCTTGGGCTGGACTGTTTCACCAAATGAGCTTAGATAGTGGGCTGTAGGATTTGATACAAAGGCTGGGAAATTCTGGACTTTAAGTGATGTTTATTTTCAACAAAAGGCAACTTTCTAGAAACCATCTTCTTGACTATAATATCTTGTTTGTGGTTGATGGTTTTTTAAGAAAGAAACTTGAAGCAAAATATGTTTTCTGGGCAAAAAAGCAACTTTCATTGATTATTCTCCAAAATATAAAAAGATAAATATAATAAATTTGAGAATATTCTTCCCTAAAAAATCTTAACAGTTAGAATTCAACACTCCTTGCTACTTTTGCTGCAGACTCCAATTTATAGTCTTAAATCTTCAAACCTTGCTTTAGATAAGGCTTTCGTGAGAATATCAGCAAGCTGAATATGAGACTTGCAATGAACCAATACAATCTCCTTATTCTTCTGCACTTTTTTAAGAAAATAATGCTTGATCTTAAAATGTTTAGTTTTGCTATGAAACACCGGATTATTTGAGATAGCTATGGCAGCATTGTTGTCAACAAAAATTTCAGTTGCTTCCTTATGAGTGTGCTTCAAATCTGCTAGCAATTTCCTTAGCCATAAAGCTTGATTTACTGCTACAGTAGTAGCTACATATTCTGTCTCTGCAGTTGATTGAGCTACTATATCTTGCTTCTTAGAACTCCAAGAAAAACATCCAGAACCAAGGTTAAACAAGTAACCTGAAGTGCTTTTTATGTCATCGCTGGAATCACCCCAATCACTGTCAGAAAAACCAAACAAAAACATCATTTGTGACTTCTTAAAACAGATGCCGAAATTAGCTGCTCCCTTGATATATCTAAGCACTCTTTTTGCAGCTTTATAGTGTAAATCACTTGGATAATGCATGAACCTTGAAAGTAGGCTGACAGAATACATGATATCCGACCTTGTTGCTGTGAGATACATCAAGCAACCAATGAGACTTCTGTAGAGTCTTTTATCAGCTTTAACAGCTCCATCATCTTTGCTTAATTTTTCATTCTCCATCAAAGGAGTGTTGATAGATTTGGAGGATTCCATATTGAACTTTTTCAGCACTTCCTTTGCATACTTGTGCTGACAAATAAATATTCCTTGTTGAGATTGCTGAATTTCTAACCCAAGGAAGTAGGCCATCTCACGCCATCTCACTCATATCTGTCGTCTCAAACACATTTTTCATTTGCTCCTTGAATTGATTCACCATGTTTATGTTGCTTCCTGTAACAAGCAAATCATCAACATACAAGAAAACAATGATTAATTCATTGTTAGTAACTTTGACATAGAGAGTAGATTCACTCAAACTCTTCTCAAATCCAATCTTCAGCAAATGATCATCAAATTTACTATACTAGGCCCTTGGAGATTGTTTGAAACCATGCAATCTTTCTTGAGAAGACAAACTTTGTCTTCTTTTCCTTTCATGACAAATCCTTCGGGTTGCTCAATAAAAATCTCCTCCAAGTAGCCATTTAAGAAGGCAGATTTGACGTCAAGTTGAAATACTTTCCACTCTTCTTGAGCTGCTAGTGCTAGAAGCAACCTAATTGTATCAAGCATGGCCACAGGAGCAAATGTTTCTGAGAAGTCCACTCCAAATTGTTGAGCATATCCTTTGACAACCAGCCTTGCCTTGTACTTGTTAATGGAACCATCTATATTTAATTTGATTCTAAACACCCATTTTACTCCAATAGGAGTCTTGTGAATTGGTCTGTCCACAAAGATCTAGGTTTGATTTTTTTTCAACCATTTTGAGATCCTCCGGCATTGCTACAATCCACCTGGAGTCATCTGCAGCTTCTTTGTATCTTGCAGGCTCAAGAACAGCAACGTTACAATTTTGATAGATATCAGAAAGTAATCTGGCATCTCTAACTGGAACATGGTCCACAGGCTCATCATCAGTTTGCTCCTGCATGTCTTTTAGGCTAGATTCCTTGGTCTTAGCTTCAGATTTTTCCCAATTCCATGTAGCTAGTTCATTGAATTTGATATCTCTGCTAACAATCACCTTTCCATTTAAGGGTTGATAGACTCTATAACCCCTAGTGGTGCTACCGTATCTAATAAAGATCCCAGCTTCAGCCTTTTCATCAAGTTTTCCTCTTTTCACATCTGAGATATATGTGTGACATATGCATCCAAACACCTTCAAATTTTGGATAGTAGGCTTGTATCCAAACCAGGTCTCAAATGGAGTCTTATCATTTAGTGCTTTTGTTGATAGCCTGTTGAGAAGAAATATTGTAGTACTCACAGCTTCAGCCCAAAATTTTTTTGGCATTTTCTTCTCAAACAACAAGCACCAGGACTGTTTTTTCTTTCACTTACTCCATTTTGATGAGGAGTGTAAGTTGCTGTCAACTGGTGTTTAATTCCTACATATTCACAAAACTTGTTAAATAAGTTAGAAGTATATTTTGCCACATTATCAGATCTGATCACCTTAATCTTTAGCCCACATTGATTCTCAATTCAATCTTTAAACTTTCAAAACACGACAGCAACCTCAGATTTTTGTTTTATAAAATATACCCAACAAAATCTACTAAAATCATCAATAAAAACTATGTAATACCTGTTGCCACTTAAGGAAGGAGTTCTCATGGAACCACACACGTTTGTATGGATCAGTTGTAGCTTTTCAACTGCTCTCCATGCCTTGTTTTGAGGAAATGACAACCTGGCTTGCTTTCCTAGTTGACAAACCTTACAAACACCAGTTACATTTTCAACAATAGGCAAATCTTGCACCAATCCACTCTTATGCATATCATTAAGTGCCGAATAATGGAAATTACCAAATCTTTTATTCTAAAGCTCAGATTGATCTTCTAAGCTTGTAAAGGCATCACTACCATTTTGTAGCTAATCAAGAGAGAAACTTTTTTTCTCATTTTTATAGAAAAAAGTTTACTCCTATGAGGATCATAAATCATACAAGCACTGTCCTTAAAAACTACAGAGTAATTTTTTTCAAGAAGTTGCCCCACACTTAACAGATTTTGATTGATTTTAGGGATAAATAGAACATCAGAAATGATTTTCGTACCTGATGTATGTTCAATTGCTACTTGTCCCCTGCCTTTAACCTCAATACAATCTCCCTTTCCCATAACTTTGGAAACATAAGATCTGTCAAGCTCCTTAAAGATAGACTCATTGTTGGTCATGTGGTAAGTACAACCGCTATCAATCAGCCAAGTTTCACTTGAACTATCGTCTGCAAAACATGTTGCTACAAATAATTGTACCTCCTGGGGCTCATCAATAATATGGGCTTGTTGGGCTCCTTGCTTGTTCTTACAAACCTTCTATACATGTCCATTTTGATTGCAAAATTTGCATTGAACATTAGGCCTCTATCAACAAAATTTTAGCAAGTGTGAAGTCTTCTTACAATGAGTATACGGAGGAAATTTGCCTTTCCTTACTTCATATTTGCTGTTGTCACCATCATTTTTATTTTTCTTGCCTTTGCCACCTTGCTGAATTTGATTTTTGCCTTTTGCCTTAAAGGCACCTTCAACTACTTCTTCTTTTTTGATAGCTCTCCTCTACTCCTGTGCTTGCAAGGCATTGACTAACTTTGACAAGGTGATTTGAGAAAGATCTCTTGAATCCTCAAGAGATGAAATCTTTGCCTCAAATCTTTCAGGTAAACTCACCAAAACTTTCTCTACTACTCTTTGGTATGGGAGTTCTTCACCCATCAATCTTATCTTGTTGACAACATTCAAGAGTCTATTAGAATACTTTTTAATGTTTTCAGATTTATTTATCCTCAAAAGTTCAAATTCTCTTTTGAGGTTCAGAACTTGCATTTGCCTTGTTCTGTCATTCCCTTGATATGCTTCTTTGAGTGCATCCCAAGCTTTTTTTGTAGTTTCACAAGCCATAATCCTTGTGAAAACAGCATCTGAGACTTCTGAGTGAATGCATGTCAGTGCCTTGAATCTCCTTTTCCTTGCATCTCTTTGATCTCTCATTTGAACAACTATTGGATCTTCATGGAGTTGTGGAAAATCATCCGACACCACAACTTCCCAAATCTCATTGATCTCCAAGTATGATTTCATCTTGACAACCCAGATTTGATAATTTTCACCAGAAAAAACTAGTGGGTTTGAAAGAAAGTTGTTTCCTGGCATTCTTTTAGTAGTGAAAAAAAGGGTTACTCACAGAGTCGCTCTCACACATAGGCCCTTAGGAACAAAGGGCTCTGATACCAATTTGATGGTTTTTTAATAAAGAAACTTGAAGCAAAATATGTTTTCTGAGTAAAAAGTAACTTTCATTGATTATTCTCCAAAATATAAAGAGATAAATATAATAAATTTAAGAATATTTTTCCCTAAAAAATCTCAACAAATAGAATTCAAATTCAAAAATTTGAAATAACTAACAAGTCAAAAAAATCTGAAAAATAAGTTTGATTGTTACAAAAATATCATCCAAGAATTTGAGGTAGAAGTTGCACATCTCAACAGTGGTTTCGTCCTAAGCTTCGTTCTGTATGCCATGTTAACCATATGGTTTATGTAGTTGACAATTTTCCTTTCTGTGGTCCCATAATCTGGTGCATGCTCCATATGTCAAAATTTTTCTGAAATTTTGGAAGATAAATGCTCTCGGAGTCCTGAAAACTATCAGGTTAATTTCATAGAATTAAGGACTTTAGTAAATAAAACACTGTGAAACTTAGTTTATCAGTCTGTAGAAAGGCTTGACATGAATCCACTATGTTTTCACGTATTTCTTCGCATCTTAGCCTCGAAGAAATGTTCAAAATTTATATTTTATCTTAATTATATTTGGTATCATGCTTTTGATTCTTTATTTCCTTTTGTTTAATGCTAGGGCCCATTACAAGAGGAAAGAAAACAACACAAAACAACAACAAAAGGAACAAGGCTATAAATAGGAGAGGAGGCCCAAGCAAAGAGAGCAAGTTTTTCATTACTTTTTTTTTTTTTTGGTGCATAGGGGAGGCTCAAATTCAAGACTCTAAGCGGAAGGAGATGGTTTTAGTTGAGTTATAGGGGCATAAGTTTTTTATTACTTGAAATGGGAAAATGTCATGTCTGGATTACATGATATCAAAATGACTGAATGAGCAATAAGTGGCTTGCAAACTTTTTTTTACGTCAAATGACAACCAAATTTATAGTGCTTTTGGTCATTCATTCCAGTGCATTTAGTGCAACGTAAAAATTAATCCTCGCTGTTTATGTAGTCCGTAGGTTCCTCTGTCATCATGCTACTAACACAGATCATGTCTGCACCAAACATTATACCATAAGGTTTTGGCATTTTCTTCTCTTTGATGTGAGCTTTCCCCATCATCTTTGCAGGTGGTCATTTCCTGTTCAACATGGGCAGGTCTTCATCCTATCATGCCTAATCACCTTGACCTAAAGTCTAGCCCTTTCTTGAGTAGTTTGGAGTCATCTTTATCAAAGACTCTTGGGTTCAACATGAACCATTTTTTTCACGTGCTTTCGACAATGGCACATTTAGTAAGCATCATTGATGGCTTCATTTGGTGGTGGGGTAGCCACATTGAGTAAGATCCTTTAAGTCCTTGGATATGCAATATTTTGTACATGTCATTTTGCTTATATGCATTCCTTTATATGTTTTGGTACTTTGTGATTGCCGTGAAGGGGTTGCTTCAAATGAGGGTTGGGGTCATTTTCAAGAGTTAGGCAAAGAAAATTCGTTGTTTGAATTGTTTCATAGTGCCAAAGAAGCAGTGGTTGGGATAGATTGTACCACGGTATATCTTCTGCTTTTCTAGTAAATTAGCATATGAGTACCAACATATAGTCGCTGTATCCATTAATCAAGATCATGAGTTTAACTCACGACTTGGAAATAGAGTCGATTACGTTGGGAGACCCTTCCTCCCAAAGAGGGACCTTAGTTAAGTCAATCTGGATTAGTTAGGATGAAGTTCCGGATACTAGGTGGTGGTGGATCGAGTCCAAGGGCTTCAAAATAAAAAAAGGTAAATTAGCATCCGAGTCAAAACCATTAACTCCAGCTTCTTTGAAATTTGTTCGTTGAAATCAAATAGGTGAGAATGTTGAATGAGTGTGGTATCGACAATGTTACTCAATTTGGCTCCTTCGGTTTTATTAAAACAAATTAAAGTCACTTAGTGTTTTAATTAAACGAAAAAAACTATGCCATAAGAGTTTTTATCTGAATAGGGCTTTCGCAGAGATTATTTAGAATATGATTTCGGATATTAATGATCGACAAAAAATAGAAGTATCTTTCTAAATCCAGGAGGGTAATATGTGTGTGTATATATATATTTTAAATTAAACCTGTTGTCAAGTAAAAAATCAAACCGCAACTTTAGTGAAATACAAGGATAATCAGTGGAAAATGGAAAATTAATTTTGTAGTATGAGAAATGCTTTCATTCAACAATTCCGGATATCATTATTGAGTCACTTGAGTGTGTTTTTCTGATACCATCTACCAATGGAAGATTTACCTTCAAAACTTGGCACACCAGATATGCCTTGCCTTATTTGAGACCCCAATCGTTCGCCGTATAAGATAAACGGCCAGGGGAGGCTGGTGGGTCACTTGCAGAAGACTTATAAGGAGGGTTAACCCTAAGATTAGCTGTTATGACTGCGACATGATCATGACATGAATGCAGTAAGAGCAATGTCATTCTCCAAGGACAAATCATTTATTGAACTTTTTATCTTGTTGCCCTTGAGTATTAGACAAAAATTGTTAAAATGATTTTTTTTTTCTTATAATTAATTTTTATATATCGAATATCTGATGATCACATTAGATATAAAAAAACAGATCGTGGGGCTGGATCATATCATTTGTACTAATAAAAAAAGTGGAATCATTATTGTATCATTAAAGCTTGAATAATGGGCACGAGCAATATAAGAAAATAGTTATAATTTTGATGCTTTTTTTAGTGAAGCAAATTTGATTTTGATTTTTTCGGTGGTTATATAAGAAAATTATCCCTTTATTATGCCTAGTTTGCACTAGTCCTTTTTGATAGTAGGTCCGATTTTAACAAGCATATAATCCTAGGACAAGTTTGTAGCCGGTTTGCATGAAAATAAAAAGTGAAAAAACGAAAATATATACGAAATGATACTAAAAAATAATATTTCATAAAAATGAAAAAAATTAAAACGTGGAGAAATGTATAAATATAAAAAATATAATTTTATTTAACTATTAATTATTTTATAAAAATAATAAAATAATTTTCTTTCATAATGAAAATTTAAAATTATTAAATATGCTATTATTAATTATAAGAAAAATAATATAAAAATAAAAATTATAAATAAATAAATAAATAATTTATTAAATATAAATATATAATAATTGTATACAAATATTAATTAATTTAATATATTAAAATATTTAAAAAATAAAAATATCAATATTAAAAAGTTTTCGTGAATCAAGATCTTCAGGCTACCGTCTCAAGTTTTCTTTTGTTCTCTTTCTAAATTTATTTGGATGCATTAAACTAATTTTATTGTGGGCATGATTTTTGTCGGGGCTTGTCGGCGGGCACACTTTACCGTGGCAGGCATCATTATGAAAGGGGAGAAGACCAAACCAAGACTAGACCAAATCAACTTGGAAACCCATTTTTATTTTGTAGATGATTCATGTGACAAAATTAAATATTGGACTTTTGAATCTGAAAGGTCAAGCAGTTGGCGACCTTATTGATGCTTAGGCTGTTCAACTATCATACTCCAAGCTGACTTCTTGTGCCAATGAAAATGGGTCCACATCCAACTCCTTTCCTTGGATGAAAAAGGAGTTTAGTGCAGAAAAAAGCTTGTTTTTTTTAATGCTACAAAAAAAAAAAAAAAAAAAAAAATTCTGGGTAAAGATTTTAAAATTTTTGATTGAGATGCAAAAAGAGGTGCTGTGACCAAAATATCCCTTGAAGCAATAAAGTAAAGCCCAAATTAATTGCGAAACTCAGGTCAAAGTTTTGCAAATAATACTCCTATTTTTATGAAGGGAATGAATCTTTCAATGGAAAGATGAGAAAATACATAGTTCATAGTATATTTCCGCCATTTTTGTCTAATTTATAGTGAGCTGTATATTTATATTTAACCCTTTCTTTTATGTTAAATGATTTTTGTTATTTATTTTTTGATTACTTCATTTCATAAAAACACCAAGCTTATTTGATTATTTTAACTCAGTCTAAAATCATTATGGATATATCATTCTATTGGTATTTTGTTTTTTTAATCATTTATCAAGACAAAGTATGCTTATTTGTCATCAATTTATAGGCCTGATTTACTCATAATGTAATGGATTGGGTATTTCTTCTAATACAAAAGATGAGCGAAGCATTGGGTTTACTAAAGAGAGTACCCATATAGTAAGAGGACCCCGCAGATAAATCGGATTAATCAGATATCGGTGGTGGTGGGGACAAAAAATACCCATAGCTATACTACTTGCTAACAAGTGCCTTCCCGCTCTGTCAAGGCCTCATGCTAAAGAACTTCGCTTTATTATTGATGAGATCCAAGTTTAGCCTAGAAATCAACATATATTGATTTTCTTTTCGAAGGGGTATGTTTTACGTTCAAGGACCACTCACAAGCCAGAGTCATTCTAATATCATTTGCTAATTGTAACGGTCCGAGACCGAAAACAAGATCACAAGCCATAAATGCATCTCATGAACAGAAATATCAAAATAGTAAATGTGCATCTCAATGTAAATAAAATCAAGTTAGGGTTGAAGAATGGAAAAATTACAAAGAGTTCAACTACTAATCCAAAAGAAGATACGTGAGTCCATAGGTCGAAACGTCTAGCTACGTCTCTCCTCTATGCCTCTATTAATCTTTAGGGATATCCACATGTTAACTATGGGCTCCAAGCCCTCGCACCTCGTCGGATCCAAAAGGAAAAGTAATGGGTTAACTCATAGAATATAATCAAGGGATATAAAACATGGTATAACATAATTATTAACATAGTAGATTTAAAAAATCATTTTGAATACACCAAACAGAATCATAAGTACGAAAGTAGGGGTATATGTATATCAATTCAACTCATTAAACCCTAATGATCATCAAACGACCCCTATGCACGGCAGCATATTCTAATGGGGTAGCAGGTCACCTTGGACCAGGTGAGAGAGCTCTCTGAATGGAATCGAAATCAAGTAACTGATATATAGCATATAATAGATATACAAAATCACACATGCATGCCCCACTCATAGAATATAGATATTTATATGTATTGTTGAATCAAAATATCATAACGGGATAAATAGGTAGAAAACGGATCACATATTGGTCAGAATAGGTCATACGACGAAAAGAGTCACAGTCACAACAAATGCACATCGAGAGAGATATTAGAGAGAGATGAGAGTATTTGAATTGGTCTGGCCGCACAAATTTGAAACTCTACTCTATAATCAACCAAATTAGAAAAATAGGATTTTTTTTATGGAAACAAAAATTTGATAATCCCTTGGAATCAACTTTTATGGAAGACAAAACATTTTCTTTTTTTTTTTTTACCATGAATTGGTCATCATCCAATATCCAAAATTTTATCATAATTAATCTAAATCGATTGCTATAGGGTCCACTTTGTGGGGGGCGGATTTTTCAACATTGTTTTTTTCGTATTCAAGGGGAGTCGAACTTCAAATCTGCTTAAGGAACGAAGGTACCCATTCCACTTACGCCTACAAATATCAGTAAGACATGATGTTTTCGAATTAGAATTCATGTTATTTCATTGAATTCTAAACTCTAGACAAGAAAGGAAAGGAAAAAAAAGGTGTTAAATAAACTCTAGACGAAATGTTTTCGATTTTACTATTTCATTTGATCTTTTAATTGCCTTCTGAATATTTTCAGAAGTGGATTGGTTCCATAGTTGTAAATGATCCATTTTAGCCCGCAGCATATGAGACACTTTGTAGTTCAAGAAGTGGAAATGTAATTTTCTGCGTATTTGAACCTGCAGCTTCTTTCTCCCATGCTTCCTCTATAATAACAATCATGTCCATAAAGCTAGATTTTCTTTATCTAAAATTAATTATGGTTATATGTTAGAAGATTTTATATATAAATATATATATATATATATATATATTTATATATATACACACACTTCACTGCATGATCCTATGAATGATCAATGTAGCTTATATAAAAGGGTGGTGTGGGTGATATGTAAGATTTTATTTTATTTTCTAATACAATTCTTATGGGTTTCTTGGTCTACGGTACCAACTTAGTTCTTGTGCTTTTGGAAAGGTTTCAAAAGGGCTGTATGCCTTTTTCTAGACTCTGCCAATAAAAAAGGTGATCCATTATTCAGTTCTAGATCAATTAGGAGGGTGTACAATTTTTCTTTTTCTTTTTTTTTTTTAAATACAGTTATGCGTTTTTATAGCTCATCTCTACCATTTTATTTTTCCCTCTAATTCAAATAAAAAAATAATATCTAGTAATTACAATTCTCATTAGTATTAATAACTTGTAGAAAATTCTAACAGGTGCCCTCGGATTCCCAGAAAATCCCTTCAAACCAAACCTATTTCTTGTAGGGCCCACAAGCAAGGACCGCAAGGAGCACAAGGAGCCATGTGATTGGAGGACTCTTCTCCAAACTCAGCATCAGACGGCATGTGATTATATTTTGTGGCCTCCAAACTAGGGGTGTTAATGACACCGGGTAGTGTTACTGGTACCCGTGACACTACCCGGTCAAAGCTCCCGAGCTCGAGCCGAGCTCGGGTAGCTGGGTATCGAGCTCGAGCTCGAGCCCAGCTGTGTCGAGCTCGAAGGCTCGACGAGCTATCCGAAATATTTTAATTTTTTTAAAAATAAATTTTATAAATAATTATATATATATTTTTAAAAAAAATTATATATAAAATTATATTTTTAAGTATATTTTTTAAATATATTATTTATACCACCCAATGACACTACCCAACGACACTACCCGATGACATTTCGAGCTCGAGCTCGAGCTCGAAAAATACAAACTCGGCGAGCTCGAGCTCGAGCTCGAGCTCACCTAAAGTACATCGAGGTCGAACTCGGGTATTCTGATACCCGAGCTCGACCCGGGTGTCATAACACCCCTACTCGAAACAAACATCATGTGCAGGCAATTATTTCTCCGCCATCCACAATTCCTCTGCCAAATGTGCTTCGAGAAATTGATACGACAATTACACGTGTCGAAACTTAAGTGGAGCCGCAATTCGTAGTCCTAACCCTGTCGACACGAACATTAAAAGAAGATAAACGAAGAAGCCCACATTTTTCAAATGTTAGATTTTTCTTAGCCAGAAAGGAAAAATATATTTAATAGAAACCAGAAAGGCCAAATTTCTCATCAAATTTCCCTCTATGCCCAATGCGAACTAAGGCTCTGTTTTGCTTCACGTGGATTACATTTTTGATTTTTCCCTTTTGGTTCTTGACTAATTAAGGACGCACACATGATTAAAACATCTAACGTACTTTATATCTTTTTGGTTTTTATGTTATTTGCTTCTCAAATGTTTTTACTTTTGGTGTAAATTCTAGATATCCTATAACTATTTTGATTTCGACTTAACTTCATTCAAAATAAGTTAAGTACTTAAAAGATAAAGTTCTTTACATACCTATTTTTTATATATAAAATTTAAATTCAGAATTAAACATCAATCAGAAATTAATTATCAAAGAACATAGAAAACATAAAGTTATTTCTCAAATATCATGAGATTTTAAAAATTAAATTGTATTTATACCATATCGAAGGATTTGTAGATAAATAGGTCACGTTTATCTAAGATTTTAATAAGATTTTTGTATTAAGATTCTGGATTTAATAATAGAATATTAAAATTTTGAATTAAGTATTGAGAATAGAAAAATATACATTGAGGGAGACAGTCACTTGACCACACTTTTTAAATTAAATATTATAATTATTCAATCAGATTAATTAAATTTTTGAATATAAGAGATGAAGTAAAGAAAAACACATATGCGTATGAATAATCAAAAGAAATGTTGCACATAGCTCAAAAAATGCAACTCCGTACAGGCAACGGCTTTTAATAATTGCATTATTAGAAATTTGAGTTTCTGCACGCAATTTACCTACTCATTGTTTGTCCTTTATGCACTGTCGTCGTTGCTCAATGGGTTTTTTTATATATTCAAAGGGGTAAATAGCTGAATCCCACCGTCAAAATATATATATATATATATTTGTTTAGTTTGGCATTTTGTTCATGCTAATGTATAATATGGTTAATGAGTGTATGCATATAGATTGGCACGCAGTATACAGCTAACTATGGGTTGAGCACACTTTGAGCTCCCATTTAATAATTAATAACAAGGGTGGCGTGCTCGCATGACATGATTGTTGATAGTCTTCGAAAATCATTTTGATATTATATTTATCAAAGTAAATATAATTAATTAATTTTTTTTGTACGTAAAGAAAATTTGATCTCAAAATTTTTTTGATAAGAGAACGATATCAATTGAATTATAATTTATTGCTATAATTAATTGATAATTTGTTCATAACAATATCACAAAATTAATGCACATTAATGTTAATATTTTATTTTATTTTAATATTAAGGAAAACTTAGTAGATGAAAAGGGAAAACATTCAAATCAAGGAATTTGTGTTGAACATTGCTCATTGTTTCAACTTCTTTATTAGAAATTCCGCCTCCAATCCTATTTTCATAAATTTGAGTTTATATAGAAATTTCAATTCATTGTTAATAATGATGGCTTGTTCTTGTCATAATTTATTTTTTCAATTCATTATTACGATGAGAAAGAACTCAAAAACTTCATCCGTACAATGTGAAAGGAACAGAACTACAAGGTTGAAAAAGCTAACTTGAAAATGATAGCTTAATTTGTTTTCTTTTCTTTGTCAAGTATTTTACAATTAAAAGGTGTTGTAGGGCTTTGCTCCTCGTTTATTGTAATTTAAGCTTAATAATGTAAGATTTTTTTAAAAAATTAACCGATATTCAAAATCGTATTTTAATTAATTTATTTTGAATATTATCTGATTCAATTTAGAGAAAATTCTCTTAATATAGATTTTTTATTTTTAAGTTTTGAATTCGAAAATTAATTAATAATTTAACACTTTTACTCACTAAATCAACTGTCTGTTAATAATATAAGATTAAATAGATATTAACACAAATTTTATCTAATTCATTTACAAATACCACCACAAAAGTTTATTAAAACCCTGATTATTTTCCTCAAACTCACTCCAACATATGAAAGGGAAGCTGTAGCCCTCATTAAATAAATAAATAAATAAATAAATCATCTACTTAAATGACTTTTGTAAAAGAATTTGGCGACATTTTCCAATTCTTTGCGCCCAAAATAAATCGTAAAATAATAAATGACATGAAAGTCAGAAGATCAATATTATTTATGGAAGTATTACTTTTGTTAAAAAGGATTTAAAAAATTTGTGAGTTCGAATAATTGGACTTTGGAATAAATATAGAAGAGATTTATGCATTAGGTATGCATTTTGCAGATAAGTGAATCGTCAATTTCATTCTTTTAAATTTAGTTTTTGGTAATTTAATGAATTTCGAGTGCTTTAATTTTGCGTCATTCACGAATATAAATATACTCATTTTGTATTTAATTTTCACTTCGACTCATTAAACTAGATAAATGAGTTAAATCTATCTTTCGTATTTATTACAAAATAAAACTCGATTTATTTTAAAAAATGAACAATTTTAACCATTTATTTCTAGATACCACAGTTTGAATCAAAATCTTACATAAATATCACAAAATAACAAGTTTATGTTTTTTTTTTCCCAAATTTTAAAAGTTAGTTTCTTTCTTATATTGTACCATATTATTAAATTAATTGTGTGGTCTAAGCATAGAGATTCATGTTTAAGTCATGTCTTATTGATACTTCAAACATTAGTTTAGTTAATAAAAAAAATGTACTTCTTTATCATTAAAGTCCGCCGATTAATAGTTGCAATCGCATTAATGACATCTTGAGCCACAAGCAAGATTGGGCCCAATACATATTTGAGTAATAATATCTAAATTTTTCTGTCAAAAAGGAAAAATATTTCAACTATATTGAGGCAGTTGTTAAAATTAATACATTGATAATCATAAATTTATGTAAATTTATTTATTTATTTTTCATTCAATAAGAGGTGCGTGGATTGATTATCAAACACGTGGGTCTAAAATTTTTCAAAAATTAAAATGAATTTTTTGCGCATGGGATAATTTAATTTCCAAGAAGGGATAGGAGAAAAAGGAAAAGGCAATTTGCCAAATCAATTAATAAATTAATAATAAAAAAAAAAAAACACGTTTTTTAGATACGAAAGGAAAAGGAATGAGGGGAGAGAGGGCCGTTTTTCAGACGTGGTTATTAAAAGATCATTTATCACGTGCTCCATTTTGCGTTTTCTTCTAACTCATCCGATAATTCAATTCCTGTCATGTCGTGTCCTCTCTCTCTTATTATTATTATTTTTCTATTTTTATAATAAATTCAGAAGACGTCTCGTGTTGAAAGCGTTTCTAGCGTGTGTGGGGTGGCGTAGTGGATCCCACGTCCACTACTAGAATTTATTATTAATTTTTTTGTCACACGCATACGCATATAAATATTGCCCTCTTCATTCACTTTTTCGTATGCTCTCCATCTCTCTCTCTCTCTCTCAATTCAATCAAATCCTGAGTGTTAGAAAGTTGAAAATTTGAACCCCTTTTGGTGATTTGTGAAATTAATGGTGGGTATGAAGATGGATTGCAACTTGGAATTGGGTCTTCTTCCTTGTTCTTCTTCTTCCTCTTCTTCTTCTTCAGCTCGTCTTCAGAAACAAAAGCCTCCCATGTAAGTCTCTTCCTCTCTCTCTCTCTCTCTCTCTCTCTCTCTCTCTCTCAAATTTTAGCTATGGGCGACTGTTTTCTAATTTGTATTTTTTTTTTTTTTGGGTTAAGGATTGAGGTGTCAAGTGGCAAAAACCAGCAAGAACAACAGCTCACCATTTTCTACAACGGGAAAATTTGTGTTTGTGATGTTACAGAGCTTCAGGTATGTCTTTGCTTCGTACATATTGAACATTTCTTTCTAATTCCCGCACTAGAACTCTGCATTTTATTTATTAGTTTCTCAATGATGTAATTACAGCAAAGTCGTAAGAAAATTCTTTGCTTGTAACAACCCCAAAATAGAAAAATGAGAAATTATTACGACACAAGAAGGTTCATAGAAGTTTCATGTATTAGGGACAAATTATGTTTTACATGTGTCGTCCAAAATTAGGAGCCACAATTAATTCTATTGAAGGGCTTTTCTCACCAACACAAGAATTTACTTCCAATGAGTAATTCGATTAGAGTGTTTTTGAACCCATTCAGAAGTTAACTTTGATCACATGATTTTGTACTCCAAACTTACCATATAACAACCCCATTTAACAGAGTTATTAATGGTTGTTGCATAATTTCGTTACCCCACAAATTCACTTAATCATAAACTCAATTATTTGTTAATTAATGTATATCTGTTTTAATTATATTGCAGGCTAGAGCAATAATATGTCTTGCAAGTCAAGAGATGGAGGAGAGGGCTAAAACTCCCAGAAGGGGGCCATCATCAGAGCCGGTCTCCCCAGCATTTCAATCTCCAATGTGTCAATCCACTGGTCTCTCCATGAAGAGATCTCTCCAAAGGTTTCTTCAAAAGCGTCGGCATCGAGTTCAAGCAGCCTCGCCGTACCACTATTAATTAGCATTAATTAATTATGGGTTAATGAACATTATTGTTCAATATTTGATTTTTTTTTTTTTTTTTTTTTTTTTGGGTGGATGTAGAAGAAAGATCACAAGTAGAGGATTTCAGAGAATATTAGCACACTTGATCAAGTGTCATGGACTTGTATATATAGAGATGATTGGAATTAGCCGCAATTTCAAGTTTGATGAGGTTTATTTTGTAGTTTAATTTCTTCATATTTTCGAAAATTTTGCATTGGCTTCCCCCATCCCCTTTTCCTCTTAGCCCGATTGTATTTAAATTTGTTCATTCTCTAAATTAATCGAGTCAAATTGAATATTACTTTACAAAAAAAAAAAAAATTAAGAAATACGTTTGAAATTCAACTCATGATTTAAAAAGCAAAATTTTTAAACGATTCAAATTTTTAATAACTCCTATCTACATAAATCTATACTCAAATGCAGCTCTGTTTTTATAAACCATTTTAAAATAAATTGTGTTGATGTGCACCTTTTTGAGCTAAAAGAAGGATTCGACTCTGAGTTTTCATAAATATGTCTCCCTAAATAATTTTTCTAGTAATTAAAAAAAATGAGATTTTCGTATAAGCAAAAATGGTTTTGGAAAGGGGAATCATCTGGTAACTATTGGAAAAAAAAAAAAAAAAATGCATCGGTAGCAATAGGTTATTACCCCCCGCTCTGTTTAGTAAATTTGGAGAATTAAATATTCTCTCTCTCTTTCTCTCTCTTTCTCTCTTTCTTTTATAAGAAGGGAGCCGGAGACCCAAATATAAAATGAAGATAAATTACTCTGGACACCATCAAGGGACCTTAAGTCCTAAACAATCTCTCATAAAAAAAATGAACCATATTCACAGAGAAGAAGAGAAAATCACTACTTTTTTAGAATTTAAATAATAGAATATCACAGAGAAGAGTAAATCACTACCTTTTTGAAAACTAAAAAAAAAAAAAAAAATCACTACCTTTTTAGAATTTAAATCATAGACTACCGAAACTAAGCATTCAATACATTGCTTCGCCTCGCTAAAAGTGTGACATATTTTTCAAAGTCGTACTAGGAAAAGATTCAAAGGCAAAGGCTAACTTGATTGCAATTGTTTTTTTTTTTTCCTTATAAATAAATTATTGCTATTCGATAATTATATTAGGACAAGTTAAATTCTTAAAGATAAAAAAAGAAAATAAATGATTAATAGAGAAAGTTATGACTTTTCTTTTCTTTAAGAGTTTAGAAACGATTAAAAAGAAAAATTTGGATAAATTTGAGATTTTCCTAAATTTAAAAATTTTTCTCTTTAAAAGTGGAAAGAAATAGAGAAAAGAAAAAAATGTTAGTATTAAATATTTTTTATATTTCAAAAAATCCCTTTAAAAACTAAAAGTAAAACTTTTTATTTCCGGTGAATTTGATTTTTTTTTTTTTAATAAAACTCTCAAACAAGGTGAAGAAAAAATTAGAACTTTTCTCTTCTTTTCTTTTCTTTTCTAACTAATATTTTCTGTTCTCTCCAAAACTTCCAAACATATTAAATCTAAAATATCAAAAATAAAAAAATATCACCAAGCTAAAATGGCTTAGATCTACTTTCAAAGAGGGATACATTATTAATACTCCTCAAGGTGGACCAACTTTTGGGAAAAAAAAAAACACTCTAGGCTCATTCTAAAAAGGTTAAAATTTAGTAAAATTGAAATTAGGTCGGGTTTAAGTTATTTTTACAAATAAATTTAATTCAATTTACAAAACGCTATACTTTTTTTTATAAAAAATTATTTTATTTGAAAAAGATTATAAATCAAATAAAAGAAAAAAATAAAACTAAACCGAGAGAAGCTAAGAACACACTAAATTGAGAATACGCAACCGGTTAGTCAGATGGGAAATTTCTGGGAAATACAACAAGGAAAAATGTGAACAAAACTCCCGTTTTTTGGTTCTCCTAAGAAGTTGTTCAGAGAAAATATCGAGAGACTTCCTGACCTGTGTGCTAATGATTTTCCCCCAGGTTCAAATTTTCCAGTGCCTGTTTTTGATTTGGTGGGGTTTAATATATTAGTCTTTTTGGATATTCCATGAGGATTTTTACTAGTTATTTGATTTAAATTACAAAATATTTTTTAAAAAAAATAAATTTTACCATTATAAATAATCAAAATAACTATTTATGATAATGACACGAGAATACCATGACGATAAGGACTACAAATTCTATAGATATCGATACCATCACATCACACGAGAATGCCTCTGCTCCACTAAGTTGTCCTTTGAAATTTTTTTATTATGCCTTTGGGCAAATGTAATATAAGAATAAAAATTTTAAAAATAAAATTTATTTTTACAAAAATTACTTTTCATGAATTTTACTTATGGAAAATTATATTCTCTCCCTGGTGTAGTTATTTTAGGAGAAACTTTCATTTTTGAGAATTTTTTTTGTAATAATATTCATATATTTTCCATTATTTGAAGAGAAGAAAAAAAAAAAAAAAAGAAGAAGAAGAGACTTGTCCGGCAAGAGAAAAAGTACCTTTTTTTTTTTAATATTCTATATTATTTATTATTTTCTTGACTTTTTTCCTTACCTCCAAGTAGTTGCTAAAGCAAAGATCATTAAATATTGCCATAAATTTGGCAATGTGGTATGGATGAGATCAAATGATCCAAAGTAATAATTATAGAGAGAGAATTTTTCTTCGTTGTCTAGCTTTTGATTTTTGGCATTTTTAACGGTCAAAAATAGTGTCTAATAAACCATGACAGCTGATGAAACTTTGCTTATAATTCAAGAGATTTGCAAAATAATTTTTAACTCTTCAAAATCTATTTTGAGATAATTTATTATTTTTTTACTGTTTTATGATCTTACGTTAATGATAGCAAACATCAAATTAGAATTAATTATTTGTTTAATTTTTATTAAGATCAATTTATTTAAATTATTATTATATGTATTTAAATTAATAGATTGTCTTTTTTCTAAATAGTTATAAGAGTTATCTTTTCATATAAAGTCATGAATTTTATATGATTTGAAATGAGAAGGTATATACATAGGGATTCATTTGGAAATATGAATGAAACATCAAATAAATTGCAAGTGAACTAGGCCCAGCTTGATTCTGTGAAATTGTGTGAATGCATGCTTTCCACGAAGGAAAGGTGTAAGCTAACATTTTTTTGGCTTATTCTGTGAAATTGACTTGAGAAAGTGAAAGGAAACACAGATGTGCACTCATGGTACGCACTGTTCAACCCTGCAGCCTCTGGCGAGAGACTATATAGAGCTGCCATTGAAGCTACCATGTGATTATTTTTATTTCTATTTTATTTTTCAAAGGTTGAGCTCAAAAATCATTTCACATGCATGTGAATCGAGTTTGAGCAAATAACACAATAATTCCATTTTATGGGGTGGGTACATGCATTATCTAGGATTATGTCTTGATGCTGAATAATGGTCGTGTTGTAATTTACAAATAAAGTTATAATGTAAATTACTGATTGATATTTTTAATATTGAGTAATAGAGTGTAAGTCATGTAATAGTTGGAGTAATGTGGCGAGTGATGGTTATAATTCTCTTCGTCGCTAACATCGTATTTACGGAGACAATCTTCTTCACTTATAAATAAGATTCTCACTTTTATTTTTCTGATATATTGAATTTTTCAAGTATTGAAGAGATGATATTAGTAAAAGAAACGTGTTTTTCTAATAGAATTTTGGATTCAAATATTTGTTTAATATTGTTTTGAATTAAATAACAAATTGTTGGGTTGTTGTATTCTAAATGGGACCGGCCAAATGAAATCTATTGCTATGGTTTTTAAACTTTGTTGCTGTAGAAAGTTTGAATCTCCATAAAGAGAGCGAGATATCTGTGCCTCAACCTGTGATTGAATTAATTGAAATAATATGTATTTGTTTAATTTTTTATTAAGATAAGATTTATTTAAATTAATATTATTATATGTATTTGGATTAATTGATAGTCTTTTTTTTCAAAAATAGTTATAAAAATTATCTTTTTTATAAAGTCATGGATGTTATATGGTTTGTATCAAATTTTTTATTTTACATATTTTAATTAATTATTTTTAAAAATAAAATTTATATTTATGAATTTTATATTTCAATATATAGCAATAAGATGGGAAGAAATATTTAAAAAAATAAAAAAAATATAATTAATATAAATTTATTATTTTTGGTCATTTTATATATAAACAAAAACTGTTATCAGGACAACCAAATATCAATATCAATTAAGAAAAGCTATCGGTGATTGTCGATAACCATCAGTCATATCTATTCCAAACATTTCTTAAAATTACGAATCTCATATCGAATAAAAAAAAATAAAATCTACAAAATAAACATTTGCAAGAAAAAAAAGATTTTACGATTATCACGTTGGATCTTATTCAATTCCTCACTTAGGTCGCGTTGAAATAAAAATATATGCACGTTTTAGTAAGGAAATGGAGTGGAAGCAACCTTAGAATTGAAATGAGAACGTATACACCCAGGGATTCCATTGGAAATATGAATGAAACATCAAATAAATTGGAAGTGAACTAGGCCCAGCTGGATTTAACATCAACAAAACACAAATTATTCATCTAATTCAAAAAAAAAAAAAAAAAAAACAAAAAACAAAGGTTGTGTGGATGCATGCTTTCCACGAAGGAAAGGTGTAAACTTAAATTTTTTTGGCTTATTCTGTGAAATTTGAGAAAGTGCAAGGAAACACAGATGTGCACTCATATTCTCCACTGTTCAATTTGCAGCCTCTCGTGAGACATTAAAGCTGCCAATGAATCGACCATGTGATTTTTTTATTTTTTTTTTATTGGTAGCTCACAATTCATTTCATTATGCTTATTTTTTCTTTTATAATTTATTGGTATTTGAGAATCAAATTGTACCTAACTAAATTCGATTTAAGTTGGTTGGATTCTCAAAGTATAAAATCCTCCCGATAGTTGTTTTTGTTATACACAAGTTTTGAACTCGAGATCTTAATTAAGGAGTATTATTATCCGATCACGGACCTTACTATGCATTGGAATCATTTCACGTGCACGTGAATTGAATTTGAACAGATAATTGAATTTCACTAATAGATAACACAATAATTCAAAAATATTTTATTTAAAAAGGTAAATATTTTTGAACATAGTGCATATGTCTAATTAGAAATTTAGCACTTACGTATGCATGGGGATCAATCAATAAACCCCTGTGGATCACATCTTGCATGGTTAAATACGTAGTGTGCTTTTTAAGTGCACACCATGGAGTTTAAAATGCATTTGAATTTTATAAATGTAACACTAAAAAATAAGCACAAATATGGTATTCTGGCAGGAGTGTATTATTTTTCTTGCCTGTTTTATCTATTAAATAGTTTGACCGCATATGGTGGCATTTGATTCATGCTCAAGAATCGAAATTGGAATCGGAATAAAAAAATATTAGGAATCAAAATCAGAATCGAATTTTGATATCAACTGTTTGATTCAAATTCTGAAATAAATATCATAACTATTGTTAATATTTGGTTTGTATATTTTTCGGAACGGAAATCATATAAATGTCAATTTTATCTTTGATAAAAAATATTTTAAAACTAATATTTTTAAAATTTTATTTTATTTTGTAAAATTATCATTTATTTTATTTTCTTTAATTTTATTTTATAAATATTTTAATTAAAAAGTAAAAACAAATACTATTGAGATTTTAATTAAATATCACACTATTGTGACCTATCAAATTCTTTTGAATACGATGATATTGAAATAAAAAGGTAATTAGTTTTGTAGGGATTTTTAAGCCTTAAAATTAAGATTTTTGTAGGGATTTTTATGCAAATAAAATAATAGGCTACCGCCTCCTGAAAAAAAGGAAGGCCCATAAAAATGGAAGAAAGGAAAGTGAAAGAAAATTAAAAAAAAAAAAAATCACATCTCTTCGCTCTTCCCTCTTCCCCTCTCCCTTGCGTTAAAAAAACTCACAATCGCCATATCCTCTGCTTCAGTCTTCGTGGCTCTATTTCTCAAACCCCTCATATTTGCAGAGCTATACTAGCCATTGATCCCATTTCAACCTCTGTTCCTCAAACCCCTGGAATTCGAGACTACTAATCTCTCTAAAAAAGCCAATTCTCTCTCTCTCTCCCAACCCAAGAAGCATTTCTCTCTCTCAGGCTTCAGGATAAGAAGAAACTTCTGCTTCTCAGCCTCCATTTTCCTTCTCTCTCTCATAGCGAAGGTGGAGATCAAACGAAGACGCCATTTTCCTTCTCCTTCTTCTTCTTCTTCTTCTTCTTCTTCCTGCTTCCGAATAAGGGTTTACATAAGAGAGAGAAGAGAGGGAGGAGGGTTTCATCCTTAGCAAAATTGACAAGAATTTTTCTGGATTCGGTTTGCATCAAAACCCATCAATTTACTTACATTTCACAAAATTCATATTTTAAGAGGGTTTCATTTTCAAACTTTATTTCGATTTCATTAACCCAAATAATTTATATAAATTTCAATCACGATCCTAATTCTCATATCTTTGATCAAACATCCATGTATCCACGGGCGAAGGGATGGAGAAGGAGAGTTGCCTTCTTTTATAAAAATTTTTACCATATAAAATTGTGAAAATTATGACCTAAAATGATATCTTCCTGTTAAAAATCATAATCTACCCCCTAACAATTATAATTTGCCCCACAAAGGTTTGAGAATAAAATTTACCCCCTTAAAAATTTTAAGTAAATATTTTAAATATCATTTGCTGTAAATTTTTTGCTTTCTAAATAATTAAAGGGGATTCAAATATATTGCAAGTCTTTCTTTCTTTCCTACCGAACGCTTTAGAATATCAATCTTTATTAAATCAATTTTCACTCATCATTGAGTAATTTTTTTTCTTTTTTTATAAGAAGAAATTATTATTTGGAATACCCATTTGCCAATTTAAGATAATCTCAAAAAAAAAAAAAAAAAGAATCTCGATATGAAAATGTTATTCACCAAAAAAAAAAGAAGTAAATATTTTTTGAATAGATTTTATTATTTTAGAATACCTTATTCACTTTTGGAATAAATTTTCATATGAAACACGCATACCCGTGATACATATTCCTAAAAATATTTTTTGGATGACGCTTATAGCATATCAAAGTCATTTCAAAGCATTTGGGTCAAAAATGATGACCATCAGATCTTGAATTCCTCTATTTACTTGACAATATGTTTAAGGATACATGAGATGAGGAGGAAAAATTGGTGAAGAAAAGAAAGATAAGGTGCAGCAAAATTGAGTTCTTCTTTATGACATTTCCTTTTTGACTAATTAACATGTTGATAATCCCACCTCCCCCCCACCCCCTAAAAGGGGGGGAAAAAGGAAAAGAAAGTTTGCATGCATGAAGCACCGGTCCAAAATTTTGGCTGATATGATTTGCTCATATCTAATTCTTGGTTTGTTGACCGACAGTTTTGGATTTTCCTACTAGAGATTTGGATTTGATTGACTTACTTTCCTAAAGTTGTGTATGAGTTTATGTATGACCATGAAGCTCCCTATTTTTAAATCTAAAGAAAAAAACGCCGCAAATGCAAGAATTTCATGAAGCTCCCTGATTTGCTTCTACCTTTCTGGAAAAACTGCCCCAAAAATTATCACAACCTATATACAGGGAATTAAACTAGAAAATAATATAATTTGAGAAACAAAAATTGGTATACTATTTCCTCTCTCTTTCTCTCTTTTTGTGATTTTATCGATCGGCATATGAGATTTACTCGACTAATCCCATCCGAGTACCATGAGACCCATTAAGAGATTGAGTATCTCAAATCTCATTTATTCATTCTCATGACTCGAATCCAATATTTATGATTAAAAGAGTGCAACGTCCTACAACGACAACAATGAGAGTTAGGTATCCGTGTCTTACACACACACACACACACACACAAAATAGAGTCTTTTAAATGGTGCCTGAAACTCGGATAGGTTTTATAGTAACATAATTAAAAACTTGTTTTATACATTATTTTAGAAAAAAATTTGAAATTGTAACGTAGCCAACATATATTATAGATTTTCTTACACCCTCTTCTTTTGGCTCAGGACAAGATAATTTGAAAAGTTCTAAAATCTAATAAAATTTCCATTTTCCTCGAAAGAAAAAAAATAAAAAGAAAGCACCAATGTTTTTCTCTAGGTTCAGAGCAACATGATTTGCAGAATCTGCATGTATTATTGTTTGGAAAAACAAGCAAGATTAAGTTTTAAGCCTCATTTTGGTGGAGAAATCCACGAGATTACTTGGTAAATTTTATCATAAAGAGTAGTATCGGAGATCCAAGGTTGATATTTCACTTCAACATGATTGTTTTGATGAATATAAGAGGGTGTCACTTTGGACAAAAAAAAAAAAAAAAAAAAAATAGAAATAAAAATATTTAAAAAAGAAAGAGATGTGGGCATTGGGTAGGTTATAGTTATACGATATCAATTGGGCCAATAGGCCCAACTTAAAGTAACAGTTGCAGGCCTACAAACCTGATCTGTGCCCATGCCCAAATAGATGATTTGTTTTTTTTTTTAATAACCTGTATCTGAAACTATATTTATGTAGATTTGTTACTCAATCCCTTGTCAAATATCCAATGAGTGTTAAATTAATATCAAAAATGAAAATCTGTCTCTCTTAAGAACATAACTCACAGGGATAGATGGATCTCTTAATCATCTCCTCAAACGGACTTGTATAAGTTAAATATTGATAGGTCATCCTACTTAAAACTCTTGAGCAGCTGGAGGGGGGGGGGTCTCATCTGAGATAAGTTCGACTTATGGATCCATGAATTAATGGGTAATTTGGGAGCAACGGACCATTTTGTGAGAGAATTATGGAGAGTTCGATGAGGGTTGTCATTAGTTATTCACATAAAATTATCTCCGACAATTATTGAGTTGGATTCTACGGAGCTTGTGGAGACACTTGCTTCTGAAGTAACCCCACATCACCAACGATTTCATATTATCAAGAAGTGCTATAGTTTAATGAGGTAAGTCATGGTCCATTGTATTCAGTTTGACGATCGTGCGGATGTCCTCACACATCTCAGTCAGTCTGTTTCTTCTGAAATTCATGAGTAGTATTCTTTACTTTGTGAGATCTATCGGATCTTATAGAATGATATTCAGGAAATAGAGTTTTTCCAACTTTATTTTTCCGTCCCATGCAAAAAAACAAAAATGGTACGTAATCAAGAACAGCATTGTCCTTTAATGGTACTTCGTTATGAACAATAGCACCTGTAATCAGAGATTTGTCTCGCTAAATAATTTGTTTACTAATTTAAAAAATCAGATTTTCATATAAGCAAAAATGGTTTCGAGAAGGGGATTGGCATGGAAAATATTGAAAATAAAAAATGTATTAGTAGCAATAGGTAATTTTGAGAATTGAATATTCTGTTTTTTTCTTTTTTTTTTTTTTTTTTTTTTTTTTTTTGTGAGAAGGGAGCCAGAGACTCAAATATAAAATGAAGATAAATCACACTGGACACCATCAAGGGACCTTAAGACTTAAACAATCCCTTATCAAAAAATGAACTAAATTCACGGAGGAGAGTAAATCATTACTTTTTTTTTTTCAATTACATATGGATCATAAAAAATTAAAAAAATTAATACATTTACAAAAAATTTAAATATGAAATTGTGAAGAAAATATTTAAAAAGAGTTTTTTATTATTCGGACATAAATCTTTGCTTTTTTAGAATTTAAACAATGGACAACCCAAACTAATCATTCAATGTATTGGTAAATGTGAGATATTTTTTAAAAGTTTTACTTTGAAAAGATTCAAAAGCAAAGTCTAGTATTTTTTTTTTGTTGTTCTCTTTGTAAAAGAGATTTAAATTTAATATTTTATTTACATAAAATCAGTATATGACTGATTTACCAACAACATGTAAGTACAAGATTACAATTGTTGAGTACAATGCATTTTACTTAAACACTAAAAGAACAATAAGATAAATTAAATAACAAAAGGAAATTTAAGAGGGACAGAAATGGGAGGGCTGAATTTGCAAAATTTCTTCAATATTCAAATCATGTGATTAAACTTCTACCATTTTAAGTAAAAACTCTGAAAGAATTTTGGGTGCGGTGGCCCCCTTAAGAGTTCGTCCTTGCCGTAAGGTGCTGGAAACAGGTGCAGGTTAAAATAAATAAATAAATAAATAAATAAATAAAGCTTATAATGTAAGAATTCCATCTTTTCCAATTTTTTATGATAGAAAGATTTTTGCCCCTTCATTTTAATTTCCAAAAATAAATAAAAGGTGCTGTTAAATCCGATTCAAACTGTCATATAGTACTTAAATCTGGAGGAATTAAAAATTATGCTTAAATATTTTATTCAAACTCTCTTATTAAAACTTGACAAGAGTAAATAGGATCTATCCCAATTATATTCTTCAAGATCATTTTATCACCCTTCCACTTGAGAGAAATTACTTAACAGAGAAGATTTAAATGGATATATAGGAGAGAAAAATGAGAGATTCAAAACCGTACATGGAAACTTTGTTTTTAGTAGTAAGAATGAGGTATGAGATACCATTTTAAAGTTTATCACAACAGTTGATTTGATACTTATAAACACATTTTTCAAAAAAAAGGATCGCATATAGTTATATATAAAAGTGAATCAAATGACAGCCAAATAAATTTCTTTCTCACCAAGAGGGAAAATAAAATAATCTATAATGATTACAACGTTATATAAAGGGAGAATGTAGTAACTCAGTATAAACTTTTGATTTTAAATGTACGAGGGCCTAAAAGACAAAATAAGTATCGTCCATTTGTAGAATCAAGAGTTAAGTGATAGAATTTAAAAGAAAAAAATGTGATGATTTTTAAAGACAAATTAATTCAAATAGTAATTTGGTTCGCTAATGATGATTTAGACATAATGTGGAAAGAGATGTATGATAATATTAAGAGTGAAGGTAGAGATTTTCTTGCGTATCTAAGAGTTAACTCCAATAGGCGATGAGTCATGGTGGTGGAGAAAATACGAAATATTATTCGAATCAAACGAAAGTGTTATAAAAATGTTCAAAGTAATAGAAGTAGCGATACATATAAAAAATACAAAAGTACAAAAAAAGAGATAAAAAAGATTATCTACGAATCAAAAAGTAAGCTATATAACGAATTGTATAAGAGAAGAGAGATTAAAGACAGAGAAATAGAGATCTATAAAATTGCCAAACTAAGGGAGAAGAATGAAAAAAATTTAAATGGTATTAGATATTTTAAAAGTGAAACCAATAGAATATTTATAAGAAATGAGGATATAAAAAATTGTTGGAGAGATTATTTTAATAATCTCTTCAACGTTGAGAGTATAATAGGTATAGAAAATATCGCAATACTTGTGAAAGAGATTAATAGAGATTTTAAATGTAAAATTCATCTGCATGAAGTTAAGAAGGACTTAAAGAGAATGAAAACTAATAAAACCATAGGACGTGATGATTTTCCTATTGAAATGTGAAAATATTGGAGTAAATTTAGTATAATAATGTTAACGGATCTATTTAACCAAATTTGACAAACCAAGAAAATTCTTCAAATATAGAGGAAGAATACACTTGTATCACTATATAAAAATAAATGAAATATACAAAATTGTTCTAATTACAAAAGAATTAAAATTATGAGCCATACTATGAAGTTATATGAGAGAATGATAGAGTATAGATTGAGATTTGAGATAACTATATCTTAGAAACAACTTGGATTAATACCATAATGATCTGCTCCTGAAACAATTCACCTATTAAGACATTTAATGGAGACGAACACAGAAGATAAATCCATACATATGATATTCATTGACCTAGAATAGACATATAATAGGAATTCTAGAGATGTATTGTGGTGGGCATCGATGAAAATAAGGATTTATTTGATATACATTGATCTTTTTAAAAATATGTATAAGAGAACTGTAACCAATGTAAGAATTGACGGGGATTTGAGTGATAACTTTCTTATTAATATTGGGTTCTATCAATGTTCGACATTAAATTCTATTTTTTTTGCAATAGTGATAGATATGTTGGTTCCTATGACAACCAAGAAGGGGATTGAATTTGTTGTTTTTGATTGGATTTTAAAATTTAATCTAACTCCACTTAAATTTAAAATAATTCTATGATCATTTTAAATATAGACAGTGAAAAATAAAAGTAAAGATAGAGAGACAAATCCGATTTTATAATGGTTGGTGTTGTACCTACGTCCACTCTTCTAGTTAGCAAGCCGGAATCGATCAACTTGCTACTTTTCTACTATGATACCAAGTTACTAGATACAACTCAAGAACGTTTGACTTTTGATATTCCTTAGCATGAAGATGTTTCATCCAATAGAGAAACAATCACCAAACTATCTCACAAGATCACATACATAACATAATATGGACTATTCAAGTAGTTAACTTTTAGAATGAATATTTAACTCAAGAATGCCGAAAACACTATAAAAATTGCTATATGTTCTCTGTATATCAGTCTTTTAATTTAAGAAGAATATCTTCAAAACTTGTTACCATTGTTGAAGATATATATTTTCAAAGTTGGTTCCCCTGTAAACTTTTACTGTTGTAAAATGATGGTAAATTTCAGATTTATTATAAAAAAATCTCTTCTGATTTCTTTAGATATATCAGCCGTAAAAATTTAAATTTTAAATTTAAATTTCACTCTTAACATTTATAAATTCTGAATTGAACTTTTAGTTTTTAAAAACTTGTTATGATAGAACAAAATTACCATAAAAAATAAATAACTTTGCTAAAGAACGTCCTAATTTGTAGGTCTTCTCTTAATTTCTTCAGATTTTTCAGCTATTGAAATTCAAATTTTAAATTTAAAATTCACTTTTGACATTTAAAAATATTGACTTGAATTTTTCTAACTATTAAAAATTGCTGAAAATCCGAAATCCTTCCAAAAAAATTAGCCTCTGAATATACCTCTTGCTTGGTAAGATTGAGTGATTAGTCAATAACACCCACAATTCTCTCCAACTTATTCTCGAACTTTTAATGTTGTAAATATTTAAATTTATAACCCCGTACACTTTCTTAAATTTGCAATTTCCGAATTTGAAAATGCTTAACCACCTAAAGAGATATAATGAGTTAAATATGTGTAAATGATCATGTCACCATTCTTGAAAAATTTCCTGTCTTTCTGGATTTTGAAATTTCTCATCAAAAATTTGATTTTCAGTTCTTGAATTATTGAAATGTATATCTGAACATATTTTTGGACCAAATATATCTCCCAATCTACACTTGGATTGTTGAGTTGAGTTTTCGATTATAAAATGAATTTCTACTTCTATAACAGTCTCTATAGAAATTTTTATAGCAACTTATATGCAACTTTTATATGAATTTTCAAAAGAGACTTAAACTGCACACTTAGTAAAAATATTAAAATAATATGAAAGATTTCGTTATTATCAAAATCAAAGGGTTTGACAACAATATCCCTAACAATCTCTCCCTTTTTATGACAATAAAACCATAAAAAATAAATATTTAAAAATATTAAGAATGCTCATTTTTAGGCTCTCCCTCAATATTTTCTCCCCATTAATGCCTCCATATTTTTTTTGTCATTCATTCATTTATTTATTTTTTATTCTCACCTCTATATGTTTGGGCGTTGAATGATTTATAAGATTTTTTGATAAGACAAATAACACTCGTATTATTATATTTTATCAAAATATTCGTATAATTTAATCCATAATTTTTAGTTGTTATTTTATCCTTAAGATTTGAGTACAATAATTTTCTATTGACACATTTTCTGACACGACTATAAATAAAGCAACTAAATTTTGTCTAACAGAGAAACAATCACCAAACTATCTCACTAGACCAAATATATAACATGATTTTGACTGTTCAACTAGTAAACTTTTAGAATGAATATCTAACTCAAGAATGCCGAAAACACTCTATAAAAATTGCTATATGTTATCTGTATATCAGTGTTTTAATTTCAGAAGAATACCTTCAAAACTTGTTACCATCGTTGAAGATGTATATTTTCAAAGTTGGTTCCTCAGTAAACTTTTATTGCTGTAAAATGATGGTAACTTTCTGATTTGTTACCAAAAAATTTCTTCTGATTTCTTTAGATATATCAATCATAAAAATTTAAATTTTAAATTTGAATTTCACTCTTAACATTTATAAATTTTGAATTAAATTTTCAGTTTTTAAAAACCTATTATGATAGAACAAAATTACCACAAAAAAATCGGTAACTTTCCTAAAGAACGTCCTAATTTGTAGGTTGAAACTTCTCTTAATTTTTTCAGATTTTTCATATGTTGAAATTCAAATTTAAAATTTGAATTTCACTCTTGACATTTATAAATTATGACTTGGATTTTTCTAATTATTAAACATTGCTGAAAATCCGAAATCCTTCCAAAAAAATTATCTTCTGAATATACTTCTTGCTTTGTAAGATCGAGTGACCAATCAACTTTACCCACAAATTTCTCACACTTATTCTCAAACTTTTAATACTCTAAATATTTAAATTTATAACCCTATACACTTTCTTTAATTTGTAATTTCCGAATTTGAAAATGCTTGATCACCTAAAGAAATATAATAGATTGAATGAATATGTGCAAATGATCATATCACCACTCTTGGAAAATTTCCTGTCTTTCTGGATTTTGAAATTTCTTATCAAAAATGTGATTTTCAGTTCCTAAATCATTGAAATGTATATCTGAATATATTTTTGGACAAAGTATATTACTCAATCTATACTTACATTGCTAAGCTAGGTTTTCAATTAATAAAAAGAACTTCTTTTTCTAGAACAATCTCTATAGCAAGCTCTATAGTAATTTTTATGCAACTTTTATGTGAATTTTTAAAAAATGATTTAATCTACACATTTAATAAAAATGTTAGAAAAATATAAAAGATTTTGTTATCATCAATATCAAAAGTTTCGGCAACAATTTCGCTAACAAGATGAAATCACAAAAAGTATTAAAAATAAAATAGTATGATGTATACTTTTTATAGATGATATAGTATTAATTGATAAAATTAGAGAGTGTATTAGTGGTAAATTAAAGTTATAGAGTGTCATATTAGAATCCAGAGAATTTATATTGACTAAATCAAAAACTGAATATATAATATATAAATTTAGTGGAAAACGATTAGTTTAGAAAATAAAAATATACCAAATAGTGAACGTTATAAATATTTTGGTTTCATTATTTAGAATGATAGCAATATAAATGAGGATAAGAATCATAGAATTCAAGCGGATTCGATAAAATGGAGAAAAGTATTTGGATTTCTTTATGATTGCACGATATCATTGCATTTGAAAGAAAAATTCTATAAAATTGCAGTAAGGTCTGCACTATTGTAAAACGTTAAGTGTTGGATTATTAAATAATAACAAAAGTATAAAATGGTTGTAGTTGAAATGAAAATATTTAAGTTGAAGTGTGATAAAATTAGAAGAGATAGAATTAGAACAATGAGATACGTAATAAGTTAGGAGTTAGTTCAATTGTGAATAAGATGCAAAAGTACCGTTTGAGGTGATTTGAGCATGTGTAACGAAAATTCAAAAACACGCTGTTTAGGAGAACTAAAAACTTAAATATAATAGATTTAGTAAAATGTAAAGATAGATTATTGAAAATTTAAGAGTTTAGTTGAGAAAATGGTTTTAGATAGAAATGAGTGGTATAAGAGAATCTGTATAAATTAAATTAACACTCTTGTATCTTTTCATCTTCTTGATATTTGTTTATCAAATGACTGACTCTAAAATTTGGTATTAAAACTTAACTTGTTATTGTTGTTGTAAGGTGGACTACCTTTTGTGAAAAAATACCAAGGGCTCCGACCGAAAAAAAAAGTTAAAATTTCGTAAAATTGAAATTAGATTGGGTTTAAGTTAAATTTATTTCAATTTACAAAACACCATATTTTTCTATAAAAAAAAAATTATTTTATTTAAAAAATATTATAAATCAAATAAAAGTAAAAAATAAAACTAAATTGAGAGAAGCTAAGACCCCACTAAATTGAGAATACACAACCACTTAGTCAGATAGGAAATTACTGGGAAATCCAAAAACAACTATGAAAAGTGTGAACAAAACTAAATATATATTTTTCAATAAGAACTGGCTCAGAGAAAGTGCCGAGAAACTACCCGACCAGTGTGCTAATGATTTCCCCAATTTCAAATTTTAGAAATTCCAGCTCAGTCCCTCTTTTGATTTGGTGGGGTTTAGTATATTATAATTACGCAATCATTTTATCTTGATTCTAAATTCACACACATAAACAAAAAAAATTTTATGTTAAGGATGATAGAAATAATTAGACTTTTTGGATATTATCATGAGTATTTTTACTAGTTATTTGACTTAAATTATAAAATATTTTTAAAAAAAATAAATCTTACCATTGTAAATTACCAAAAATGAAAATATATGAACATATGGTATTCATATATTTTCCTTTTTTTGAAGAGGAATAAAAAAAAAATAAAAAGAAGAAGAGACTTGTCCGGCAAGAGAAAAGTACTTTTTTTTTTTTTTTAATATTCTATATTATTTATTATTTTCTTGACTTTTTTTCCTTACCTCCAAGTAGAGTAACGTTTACGATAATATTTTGTTATTGCCATAAATTCGCCAGAGTAGTATGGAAGATGATTTGCTTTACGCGCATGCAAAGAATGTGACTCAATGAGTGATTTAATTCTTCATTTAAGAAAATTTTTAGTTGAATTATTCTACCAATTGCCTTTTTTAGGGAACCTTCACTTAGGAAGAACTAAAATCTACCAAGCAAAGCACAACAATTGGCTGCATTTTTTCATGGACAAGATATTCTAATTTACTTAATAATTATATAGAAAGAATTTTTCTTCATTGTCCAAGTATAAGGGGATGTTTGGTATAACTGCTAACGGACGCTTTTGACTCTTGGCTTTTCTGACGGCTAAAATTAGTGTCTAGTCGGCTGATGGAATTTTAGTTGATAATTCAAGAGTTGCAAAAAAGTTATTAGGTTCACAAATTATCTTTTGATTCTTCACAAACTATTTTCAAACAATTTTTACTATTTTACAACTTTACATTAATGATAACGAATATAAAATTTGAATTAATTAATTATTTAATTTTTTATTAAGATAAGATTTATTTAAATTATTATTATCGTATGTAATTGGATTAATTAATTGTATTTTTTTAAAATAGTTATAAAATTGTTTTTTCTTATAAAATCATGGATGTTATATGATTTTTATCAATTTTTTTTTTTATAACAATAACGACAATCTGATTCTTAAATACAAATTTTGAGATCGGTCATTTAAGAGAAATATCGTGTGAAAAAAAGGTACAAAAGTACAGGTTTTGTTTTTACGAATTCTTTTATACTATTCATTTTTATCCAAAATTATCTTCTTAACTAACCCTTAATTATCATGTCTTTACGAATAATTTGTATCCAAATTTTCAACAATTTATCACTACATTTTATTAAATTTCCTATATTAAGTTTTTGATTCTCCTCAGCGGTGCTTTTTTGGGTTTTCGATATACATGCTCAAACCACCTCATGCAATATTCTTGCATTTTATGCATAGTTAAATTAACTCCCAATTTATTATATATCTCTTCATTTTTGTTTTTTCTTTGTTTTTTTGTTTTTTTTTTTAGTTTTGTCACATATTCATCAAAATATTCTTATTTTTACTATAGTCAATTTTTGTTTTTGTTTTTATTTTTGCTTAATGACCAAACACTTAATGTTATATAATAGTGCATGTCTTATTACAATTTTATAGAACTTTCCCTTTAAATACAATGCTATCATGGAATTTTGGATATCTTTCTTCATTTCATCCAATGCACTTGAATTTTATGATTCACATCCACATCTATATTACTATTATTTTGAATGATGGAACCAAAATATTTAAAATGTTTCCTTTTTTTATGTATTTTCCTTCTAACATAATCGTTTTTTCATCACACTGATAATTGTTGTTCAAACTATATTTCATATACTCAGTTTTTGATTTAGTTAATCTAAATTTTTTAGATTTTAGTGTAACCCCCATAACTCTAATTTACTATTAATACACTCTTTAGTTTCATCAACTAATATTGTATCATCTGTAAAAAATATATATTATGGTATTTCTCTTAAATATTTTTTGTGATTTCATTTATCACTATTGTAAAAAAAAAAAAAAAAATGAGATTCAATGTCGAGTCTTGATGGAACCTAGTGTTAATAGAGAAGTTATTGTTTAGATTCTTACAAGTTTTTACATTGATTACAACTCTTTCATACATATTTATAATAAAATTAATATATTTTAAGAAAATCTCTTTTTTTTTTTATTAGCGTCCACCATAATACGTCTATTGGGACTCTATCATATGCTTTTTCTAAATTAATGAATACTATATATATATGTCTTTATTCTGTATTCTAAATATCTCCATCAAATATCTTAACAAATAAATTGTTTCAGTGGTCAATCTTTCCGACATAAATTCAAATTGATTTTGATACACACTTATTTTCAATCTCAATTTATACTCTATCACTCTCTCTTATAATTTTATGGTATGACTCATAAATTTAATTCATCTATAATTGGAGTAATCTTATATGTCTTATTTATTCTTATATAATGATACAAGTGTACTTTCTCTTCATACTTAGAGCATTTTCTTGATTTGTTAAATTTTATTGAAAAGATCCGTTAATATTATTATATTATATCCATTCAAATATTTCCACACCTCAATGAGAATACCATCGGATCCTATGATTTTATTATTTTTCATTCTCTTTAAAATTTTCTTTATTTTGTAGGGATAAATTTTATGTTTAAAATTTCTATTAACCTCTTTTACAGGTACCATAATGTTTTTTATTTCTATTGTACTCTCAACATTAAAGATATTATTAAAATAGTCCCTTCAACGTTTTTTTATGTGCTCATTCCTTATAAGTACACTATTAATTTTACTCTTAATACACCTATCTAATCTCTTGTATAATTCTTTATACACCTTACTCTTTAATTCGTGGATAATTTTTTTTACTTTTCTTTTTTCACTTTATATTTTTTGATATATATCGCTATTTCTACTATTTTTAATATTCTCATAACACACTTATTTATTTTGGATAGCAGTTTATATTTTCTCGTTCCAACACCATGACTCCTTGTTTATTAGGGCTCGACCCTTAAATACGCTAAGAATCTCCCTACATATATTCTTAATATTATTACATATCTCTTTCCGCATTATTTTTGGGTCATTATTAGTAGATCAATTTGTCACTTGAATTAATTTGTCTCTAAAAATCGTCACTTTTTTTTTAAGATTCCACTACTTAATTTTGGTTCCATAAATAGACGATACTTTTTTTTGTCTTTTAGGCATACGTACATCTAAAACTAAAAGGCTATACTGAGTTGCTGCATTCACCCCGATATAACTTTACAATCCTTATGGTTCGTTCTATCATCCCTTTTGATAAGAAAAAAATCTGTTTGACTGATATTTAAATCATTTCTATATGTAATTATGTGTGACTCTTTTTTCTTGAAGAAATTGTTTACCAGAACCGTATAGAATATTGTGAGAAATTCTAAAATAGTACCTTGTTCCTCATTCTAATTACCAAAGCCTCATTTGCATCAATTTTTTTATTATACATATTTGAATTAGTTATTTTTTAAAAATAAATATTATATTTATAAATTTTATATGCAATAATATGAAAAGAAATATTTTAAAAAATAAAACAAATTTAATTAATATAAATTATTGTTTTTGATAAACTGTTATCAGGACAAGGAGGTATTAGTAAACTGATTGTCAATAGCCTCCAACCATATCTAAACCAAAAAAATCTTAAATTCTCGAATCTCATCTCGAATAATAATAATAAAAAAAAATCTACAAAACTTACATATGCAGGAAAAAAGATTTTACAACTATCACGTTGGATCTTTTTCAATTCCTCACAAATAAATTGCAAGTAAACTAGGCCCACCTGGATTTAACATCAAAACCCAACACAAATTATTCATCTAATTCAAAAAAAAAAAAAAAAAAAAAATTGTGAATGCATGCTTTCCACGAAGGAAAGGTGTAAACTAAAACTTTTTTGGCTTGTTCTGTGAAATTGACTTGAGAAAGTGCAAGGAAACTCAGATGTGCACTCGGTTGTCCCCACTGTTCAATTTTCAGCCTCTTGTGAGACCATATAGCTGCAATGGAAGCTAGAATGTGATAATATATATATATATATATAATTGAATTTCACTAATAGATAACACAATGATTCTATTTTTATAGGGTGAGTGCATGTATTATATAAGATAATGTCTTGATTCTCAATAATGGTTGTATTGTAACTTACACCTAAATTACTAATGTGAATTATTAATGAACATTTTTAATATTGATTAATAGAATAAATTATTAATAAACATTTTTAATCTTGAGTAATAGAGTTAGTAACTAATAGATACTTTTAATATTGAGTAATGGAGTATAAGTTGTGTAATCGTGAGAGTAGTGGAGTATAAATTGCTTGGTAATTGGGTGAGTGAGGGTTACAATTCTATCTGCCACTAACATTTTATTTAATGAGATAAAAATCTTTTTCACTTATAAATAAGAACCTCATTTTTGAATTATGAGTAAAAGAATTATGTTCTTAATAGAGTTTTGAATTCAAATATTTGTATAGAATTGTTTTGAACTAAAGAATAAATTATTGGACAGTTGTATTCCGGAGGGAATGTGTTAAGTGAAATCTATTGCATCGGTTTTTAAACTTTGCTTATCATAGAAAACTTGAATCTCCTTAAAGAGAGCGAATTATCTGCGTCTCAATCAGTGATTGAATTAATTGAAATAATATGTATTTGTTTAATTTTTTATTAAGAAAAGAATTATTTAAATTATTATTATATGTATTTGGATTAATTGACTATCTTTTTTTTCAAAAAATAGTTACAAAGATTATCTTTTTTTATAAACTCATGGATGTTATATGATTTGGATCATTTTTTATTATACATATTTTAATCAATTATTTCTAAAAATACATATTATATTTATGAACTTCATACTCCAATATGCAACAATAATATGAAATAAAATATTTTAAAAAAATTAAAAAGATTTATTAATATAAATTTATTATTTTGGTTATTTTATATATAAACAGAAACCATTATTAGGACAACCAAATATTAATATTAATTAAGAAAAACTATCAGTGATTGTCAATAGCCATTAGCCATACGTAAACCAAACAGATCTTAAATTCACGAATCTCATATCAAAGAAAAAAAAAAAAATCTACAAAATAAACATATGCAAGAACAAAGATTTTACAACTATTATGTTGGATATTATTCAACTCCTCACTTAGTTAAGAAAAAAAAAATATGGGTATTTTAGTAAGGAAATTGAGTGGAAGCAACCATAGAATTGAAATGGGAACGTATGTACATAGGGATTCCATTGGAAATATGAATGAAACATCAAATAAATTGCAAGTGAACTAGGCCCAGCTGGATTTAACATCAAAACACAAATTAATCATTTAGTTCAAAACAAAAACAAAAAAAAAACAAAAAAACAAAAAACAAAATTGCGAATGCATGCTTTCCACGAAGGAAAGTTGTAAACTAAAATGTTTTTGGTTTATTCTGTGAAATTGACTTGAGAAGGCGCAAGGAAACACAGATGTGTACTCATAGTCCCCACTGTTCGGTTTTCAGCCTCTTGTGAGACCATGGATCTGCCATTGAAGACACCATGTGATTTATTTATTTATTTTTTATTTATTTATTTTTTTAAGGTTATCCTCAAAAATCATTTCACTATGTATTTTTTTTTGATAAACCCTATTTCAAAAATCATATTATATCCTGAGTTGGATTGGATCCTTAAATACAAAACTCTCCCTACAACTGTTTTCACTATACAAAAGTCTCGAACTCAAGATGTTGATTAAAAGTTATTACTATCCAGCTGCTCACCTGACTAGGCATCTTTAGTGTAGAATATCAATATTTATCAAATCAATTTTCACTCATCATCGAGTAATTTTTTTTTTCCTTTGTTTATGAGGAGAAGTTATTATTTGGAACACCCATTTGCCAATTTAAGATAATCTCAAAAAAAAAAAAAAGAAGGAATCTCCATATGAAAATGTCATTCACAAAAAAAAGAAGTAAATATTTTTGAATTGATTTTATTATTTTAGGATACCTTATTCTTTTTTCGAATAAATTTTCATATGAAACACGGATACTCGTGATATATATTCCTAAAAATATTTTTTTGGCTTATGCTTCTAGCATATCAAAGTCATTTCAAAGCATTTTGGTCAAAAAAGATGACCATAAGATCATGAATTCCTCTATTTACATGACAATATGTTTAGGAACAATGCATGTTATACATGAGATGAGGAAGAAAAATTGGTGAAGAAAAGAAAGATAAGACGCAGGTAAATTGAGTTCTTCTTTATCACACTTCCTTTTTGAATAATTAATATGTGGATAAGCCCACCTCTCCCCCACCCCCCAAAAAAGAAAAGAAAAGAAAAGAAAAGAAAAGTTTTCATGCATAAATTACAGGTCCAAAATTTTGGCTGATATGACTTGCTTATATCTAATTCTCTGTTTGTTGATTGACAATTTTGGATTTTTCCTACCATACATTTGGATTTTATTGACTTAATTTCACTAAGTTGTGTATATGTTTATGTATGACTATATTAGAAGCTTCCTATTTTTAAATCTTAAAAAAAAAAAAAAAATTGCTGCAAATGCAAGAATTCCATGAATCCATCCCTTACAATGCTGATTTGCTTTTACCTTTCTAGAAAAGGTACCCGAAAAATTATCACAGATTATATGCAGGGAATTAAACTAGAAAAAAATAATATAATTTGAGAAATAAAAATTGTTATTCTATCTCTGTCTCTGTCTCTGTCTCTGTCTCTCTCACACGAGAAATTGAGTCTTTTAAATGGTGCCCTTTAAAAAATGTTTATATTTAGAATACATGAAACCCCGATAGACAAAATCTAAATGACGTTGTCTTAGGTTTTATTGTAACATAATTAAAAACTTTGTTTTATACATTATTTCAGAAATAAATTCAAAATCGTAACGTAGCCTGACATATACTACAGATTTTCTTACTCCCTCTTCTTTTGGTTCAGAACAAGATAATTTGAAAAGTTCTAAAATCTAATAAAATTTCCATTTTCCTCAAAAGAAAAAAGAATAAAAAGAAAGTGCCGATGTTTTTCTCTAGGTTCAGAACAACATGATTCGCAGAATCTGCATGTGTTATTGTTTGGAAAAACAAGCATGATCAAGTTTTAAGCCCCATTTTGCTAGAGAAATCCACGAGATTACTTAGTAAATTCTCTCATGAAGAGTAGTATCGGAGGCCCAAGGTTGGCGCTTCAACATGATTGTATTGATGAATAAAAGAGGGTGTCACTGTCTTTGCACCAAATATATATATATATATATATATTTTGTTTCTAACCGATCGATATCTGAAATCATATTCCGTCAAATTCATCTCAAGTTGCTATCAAATTCTCTTTAGGAGAAGCTCTTCTAATGTATTTTTATTCATTTCTAAAATTCGAATCTGAATCTTGATTAAAAGAATTAGAGGTGAGCATTCGGTTAAACCGTAATCCAAATGATCAAAATTGAAATAATCGATTTAATTCGATTATTTAATTTTCATAACTATCGTTTAATTAAATAGACTAAAAACTGACAATTCATTTTTCCAAATTAGGTGGTTATTTTGATTCGATTCTCCAAATTAACCGAATGATTAAATCTTTTACTATAAAATTTTTTTAAGAAACGTTACTTTTTATTGATGTTTATGTATATATATATATATATATAACATTCATATCAACTTTTGACTATAAATTATAATTTTAAAATTTAAAATTTATTTATAATTTTAGTTCACCAAATGTCATTTTAAAAATTTCAAATAAATTAAATTTTGGGAGTGAAAAAGAAGTGAAATAGGAGAAGGAAAGAGAGAGAGAAGCATGAACGAGAGTCTCAAGTTTCAGAGTAAAAGAACCATAAAATGGAATGAATATTGGAAATTTGGAATTACAAAGATAAAAACTAAAATTTTTTTATTAATTGTGTACTCTCTACTATACTAATTTTACTTTTTAAGTTTTTCTCGTTTAATTTTTAATTATAATAGTATAATAATATTTATATAAATAAAAATTATTAAATATATATAATATATTTAATTAATTTGGTTAATTCGATTTGATCGAAATAAAAATTATTAAAACCGATAACCGTTCAAATAAATCAAATTAAAATTTGGTTTTACATAAAAGCAAATCGAATGCTAAATAAACCACAAAAAATATAAATAAATGATTTGGTAAAAATAATTTTTTTTTGTTTTTAACCGATTAGTGCTCACCTGTAAAGGGACTTTGCTTTCTTTTCATTAAACCAATTATCCATTAATAAAAATAAAAATATTTAGAAAAATAAAGACGTGGGAATTGGGTAGGTTGTAAGATATCAATTGGGCCAATAGGCCCAACTTAAAGTAACAGTAACAGGCCCACGAACCTGACTTTGTGGCCCATGCCCACATAGATTTGTCAGCCAATCCTTGTCAAATGTCCGATGAGGGTTAAACTAATAACAAAAATGAAATCTGATACGTAATCAAGAACGGCATTGTCCTTTAATAGTCCTTTAAGAGACTTCGACCCAGAAAAGGCTCCAGTGGAGAGAGAGTCAAATATGAGTCCTTTAAATTGAACTTCAAAATTATACCATGTTGTATTATCTGACTTCCCATAACTCAATTTCACCGACTAATGTTAGGTTGGTTTAATAAGATATGATATTCGATCTTTTAATTAAAATTCTAAATTCGACTCAAAATTTATGTAAGATTACGTTAGAAACATAACTCTTTTAAATAAGTCATTGTAAATTTCGAATTAAATTAATCAGAATATAATTTCGAATACCTATTGATATAATACAAAAAAAATAACTCGACTTCACCAAAGTTCCTACTTGCCAAGCCTCACGAGAATGTGTCCCGAAATTGAGAAGAAGAAGATAGATAATCTAATCTCTGTGTGTGTGTGTGTGTGTGAATTGAGAGCACGTTATTGACCAAAAATTAGAAAGACAAAAATAAGGAAGAGCAAAAGCGAAGTGAAGTTGGCCAACTTGTTCATATATAAAGAAACTATTATAATATATGAATAGGGCGGATATTTAGTATAAGTTTTTATTGTTATGCTTTGGCCTTAATTATTTCATATGTTTTGAATCCTCTTAAAATGTAAAAATGAACCTAAAATTATAACACAGACTATGGTTAATGATGATAATGAGATCTAAATAAAAAATATTACAGAGGCTATCACTTTCATTTTAACAAATAATGAAATTGAAATTATGATTACTTATAATCAAATTAGCTACAAAACCCATGCTATGCATGAATAAACTCATATCCACTGTAACCAACGAGTCAGTGAATAAACTCATATATGAAATCCGCGTAGTATTGATAACATGCAATTTATTCAATTTATTTTTGTTATCATGATTTGAATTTGAATTGTTTAATGCACTAATGGTTGGTTTTATTGAATTTTATTTTTAGGAGATTGAAATTGAAGACTTGGAGCAAATTGAGCTTAATAAAGCAATTTTGGAACTAATTGGGTCAAGACATCTTATTGGACTTTGAAGAAGGGAAGTTTGAATTTTAATTTCAGCATTCTAGTAGAGTTTCTAATTTTCTCAATAGGAAGAGTCCTAATTAAATTAGAAAACTAGAAGAAAGGAAAATTGCATTATTCTTTAGGAGAAAATGTCTTCTTTCCTATTTTCTATGAAGAGGAAGAGTTCTAATCAAATTGGAAGACTAGAAGGAAGGAAAGTTTCCTATTTTCACAAAAAGGGGCCGGCTACCTTGCTTATTTAAATACAAAAGTAAATACAAAAGAGGCTGCACTCAAAGACACAACATAATACTCTCTACACAAGAAAAGGGAGGACTGCTGCAGAGAAACACAATACTCCAAGGAGGTGGCTGCATCTTAAGGAGAAAAGAGAGGAACTTCATGATAGTTCATTCAATCTCTCATTAGGTTTTATTTTTTTATTTTTTTTTCTTTCTTTTTAGGAACATTATTTTTTATTTTCTTGTGTTGATACTTACCACCATGAGTGGCTAGTTTCTTTATTCTAATTCAAGGGGAATTTTAATCGATTGTTTTTCATTGTGAGGTTATATTCTTAATTTAATTTCTTGTCTTTTATTCAAGTATTCGTCGATTCTTGATTTATTTTTATGAAAAATTGGTATTGGTTAATCTGACAATTTAATTCAATATCAATTTTTCTACTGTATCTAGGATTTCAGTGATCTGTAATTGTCATGAATGAATGATACGAGTAGCAAATAGGTTATATATGTTTATGGGTCGTTTGCCGATATTCATTTTAATCTAAGGAATCGATGAAACAAAATCGAATAATTGTACGGCTATCCTGGTTATTTGTATTTTGGTTTAACTGTTTTCACAGAACTTAATACTGTCATTATTTGATATGGAACGCTATCGTGTCTAGTCGATTAATGATAAGTTTTGATTGGATGCTGGGTTTGGTCAATTATTTTAGGAAAACACAAGATTTATTATGGCTATCCTAATAGATCTAAGGTTAAATGCTTGAATTGCAAGAATAATATTTTCAACCAATGATCAATAAGACAATCGAATATATGAACTCTTGGATCGAAATTTGGTGAATTGAATTTCTTCTTTAAATTTTAGTATTTTTGCATATTTGATTTGTTTTTTAATTTTACCTATTTAATTTTGATTTAGAAATTTCTTTTATAAACCCCCCATTTTATTTTGGCATTACTAAGGAGTTAAGTTAATATAGTTCCCTTGGGATTCGATCTGATAATCACTATTGCTACAGTTTGTTACATTGGGGGAATCAGTATTAATTTGAGGGTTTCGACAACCCGACCAAATTTTGTGCCGTTGCCGGGGAACTATTTTAATTTTTTAGTTTGTGCTTTTCACTTGTTTATTGATTTTTGGAGAGGAAAAGATGGAGTTAGCTGCATCAATTTTGAACCAACATTCCTTGTGCATCGAGAACCCAGCTCATGAGGTAAGTCACTCGAATTTTGAAAATCAAATTTCTGAATTGACTGCTTTGGTTCGTCAGATGGCTGCAAGGCAAATACGTGCAACCAAAGTTTGTGGCATATGCTCAGTTCCCGGACATCCGACAGATATGTGTCCATCCCTACAAGAAGATTTCATTCAACAAGTAAATATGATAGGAGGATTCCCTGATCAACCTCAATGTACGTATGATTTTTTCTCCCATTATTATAATCCTGAATGGAGGGATCAACCAAACTTGAGCTATGGACACCAAGGAGGACACACGAGATGGCAACACTTCAACAGAACAACACCCACACCTGCACAACCCTCAAATTTTGGTATGTCTTTAGAGGATATAGTTAAGGCTCTCGCGACTAATACTCAACAATTTCAACAGGAAACGAGAGCTAGTATTCAAAATTTGGGAAATCAAATCACTCAGCTAGCCACTTCGGTTAGCAATTTGGAGGTTCGAATCTCAGGGAAATTACCTTCACAAACGGTAGTAAACCCTAAGGAGAATGATAGTGCAATGGTGTTGCGATCAACCCCACCATCGTCTAAGAAGGTAGATGAAATGAAGGATGAAGAAGAAGAGGATAAGGCCATCGATGAAAGTCCAATTAAGTTTGAGGAATCCAAGATGGAAGAATACGAGAAGGAAGTAGGGAAAATAAGAGGTGATGAGATGGGTAAGAATGTATGTGATATCAACAAAGGAATTCTACCTGAAAAATGCGCTGATCCAGAGGGGATTGTTGAAGATGTTTTGGTGCAGGTTAACGAATTAATTTTTCTAACTGATTTTTACATCTTGAAAATGGAAGGAGACACTATCACAAATTCAGCTCCACATCTATTTTAACAAATAATGAAATTGAAATTATGATTACTTATAATCAAATTAGCTACAAAACCCATGCTATGCATGAATAAACTCATATCCACTGTAACCAACGAGTCAGTGAATAAACTCATATATGAAATCCGCGTAGTATGCTCAACATTTAAAAAAAAAAAATTTTATTAGAGTTTTAAGTTTAATTTTTTAACTTAAAAGGATATTAATTAGTTAGTTAAGCTAACCATTTGGTATTTTGTATAAGAAAGATTACATCGGACCTCTTCTCCAACACTTACTTTCATGTCTGCGGCCAAATAATAAATTTGTTTAGATGGTAGATAATGTGTCCAAAGCAACAATCCTTCTCTCTCTCTCTCCCTCCCTCCCCCCCCAAAAAAAAGGAAAGCAAAAAAAAAAAAAAAATTGGTAGCCAATAACTATAATAACGATTTTTTGGAGTGTCACAGTTGGTACAGAATTTATACATAGAATTTGAGACTATAAGTATAGATTATTAGATAAAGGGTGATTTATCTAATGAGTGACATTGTTTGTTATTTACATGCATTAGATTATTGGCATACGAAATGGTTACGATGAGAAGACGAGATAAGATACCTCTTAAGGGGGAATCGAGAGATGATGAGCAGAGGTAGGAATCTAATTCCTAGACACCAGGTGATTAGAGGGCACAGGGGCCAGATTTGCAATAAGTTTTGAATACTTTGATGACTATGGTGGGTACTATATCCAGGGATATACGTAAATTAATTGAAAGACTATCTCAACCGGTGATTGAGATCGCAGATGTCCCTTCAGCCCCTCAAGCCACCATAGCCCCCTTAGCTATGTCAGTTTCAACCACACCAGCTACATTGGTTGGTTCTGAATCGGATTAGGCTAGATTAGATCGAGATCAAGAACCACACAGTATACAGAGGAACATGAAGATAGAGGGAACATGTGGGTCTCGGGAGGACCGTCAGTTCTAGAAATTTATGATTGAGTTCGGAAAAATGGAGTCGATGATTTTTTTTAGGGAGTGATGACCTACAGATTGCAGAGATCTGGATTATTGAGATGTAGAGACTCTTTTATGAATTTATGGTTACTGAGGAGTAGAAGGTCAGACTTGCCACCCATTACCTGAAGGAAGCTGCCTATGATTGGTGGAGTTTAGAGTTAAGTTTCAAATGTGGGAACGACCTTTAGTCTATTTTTTGCGTTGATTTCATTCAGATTTTCTATAAGATATATGTACCTTATTTTATTAAAGACCAAAACATGTCTGAGTTTCTAAATTTGAGACATGGTAGTCATACTGTCAGTTAGTATGAGAACCGCTTTACTAGACTGTCAGTTTATGCTCTAAACTTGGTTGATATAGATGAAAAGAGAGAAAAGAGATTTAGACAAGGATTGCGATCCTTCTTTTAGAAGTATTTGGGAGCCCAACCTTTTACCACATACAAAGATTTGGTGAATAATGTTAAAGCTTTGGAATTGGTCACTGAGGACAAATAGGAAAAGGCTAGTGGAATTTCATACTGCATGCATGAAAAGGAGAAAGGAAAAGAAGAAATATTATGAATAGGGTGATGGCTCTCATAAAAGACCATCATGTCCCAGTTGTGAGACTCTTTTACAAAACCATGTGAAGGAGGAACGAGACATTGTTTCACTTGTTTTCAGCCAGGGCATTATACTTTACGTTGCTTTTTTGGACCCTGATAGCCGCTTCCTGTTCCTTTACAGCATGTTCTACCACTTAGATCTCTACCGGCCTAGTAGGTAGTAGCTCTTCCACTTCCAGCGAGGCCAGGACCACCTAGACATGCTCAACTACCACAGCCACAGCAGAGATAGCCTCAAAGTATGCTACCAAGCCTATGAGATTAGGCTAGAGTTCATGCGGTTACTGCTCAGGAGGCTCATGCTTCACTTGAAGTGATAACAGGTAAGATGAAATTATTTTCTTGTGATGTGCGTGTTTTGATTGATATGAGTGCAGTATATTCATTTATTTCATTAGCATTTATTATGTGTTTGTCATGTGGGCCTGAACATCTAGAACAGTAGCTATGCGTTGCTACACTGCTTGGAGATGAAGCTCTTGTTACTGAAATTTATAGAGATTGAATTGTGAGCTTCTAGGGGCATGATTTTAGTATTAATTTGCTACCATTGGACTTGATAGATTTGGATGTAATTCTGGGTATGGATTGATTATCAACTAATTATGCATTAGTTGATTGTCATCAGAGGATTGTTTGTTTTTTGCAACCAGAACGGCCACAGATTTTGTTTATTGGTGATAGATTTATTAGAGTTCCTGTCGTATTCTTTATTCGAGCGACTAGGATGTGATCTAGGGTTGTCAAGGATATTTAGTTTATATCACAGAAGATAAGAAAAAATAGGTCCAACCGTCTAACATACCAGTGGTACGGGATTTTCCAGATATATTTCCAGACGATTTACCAAAGTTGCCGCTAGTTAGAGAGATAGACTTTCACTATTGACGTGATGCCATATACCATACTCATTTCTATAGCTCCTTAGAGAATGACACCGGTTGAATTGAAAGACTTAAAAACTCAGTTGCAAGAACTAATGGACAAGCGATTTATTCGTTCGAGTGTTTCTCCTTAGGATGACCAGTTTTATTTGTAAAGAAGAAAAATGGTTCATTGAGGTTGTGTATTGACTATCGAAAAGTTAATCAAGTTATCATCGAGAATAGATACGCTCTACCGAGAATTAATAATTTGTTTAATCAGTTGAGAGATGCCACGGTTTTCTTTAAATTTGATCTTATATCGAAATACCATCAGATTAAGGTCAAAGAGGATAATATACCTAAAATAGCTTTCTGTACTTGTTATGGCCATTATAAGTTTTTTGTGATACGTTAATCAATGCCTCAATAATTTTTATGGACTTGATGAATTATGTTTTTAGACCCTATTTGGATGACTTCATTGTGGTATTTATTAATGATGGGTTGGTTTATTCTAAAGATAGAACTCAACATGAACAGTATCTCCGTATTACTTTATAGACTTCGAGAACTAAGAATTTGTATGCCAAATTAGATAAATGTGAGTTCTGGTTCAGTGAGATAACCTTTTTGAGTCACATTGCCTTTGGTAGAGGACTTTCTATAGATCCGAAAAAGGTCGAAACAGTTGTTAATTAGGCTACACCTACTACAGTTACGGAGGTGTATAGTTTTCTTGGTTTAGCAAGTTATTATCGTAAATTTTATTAAGAATTTCTCTTCAATAGCTGTTTCACTTATAAGATTAACTCGTAAGAATACACATTTTAGGTAGGATGAACAATGGAGATTAATTTTCAGATTCTAAAGGATAGACTTGTTTTGGCTCCAGTGTTAATATTACCGGTTAGTGGACAAGAATATGTGATTTTTAGTTATGCATCCAAAACTGGTTTGGGTTGTGTATTGATACAAGGGAAAAATGTGATAGTCTATACTTCTAGACAGCTGAAACCTTATGAATAAAATTATCCTACACATGATTTAGAGCTTGCAGCTATTGTTTTTGTTTTAAAGATTTGGAGACACTACCTTTATGGTGAGCATTGTGACGTATTTACCGATCATTAGAGTCTCAAGTACTTATTTACCCAAAAAGAGTTGAATTTGAGACAGAGTAGATGGATTGAATTATTGAAGGACTATAATGTTACCCCGTAGTATCAATCCAACAAAGAAAATGTTGTAGATGCACTCAGCCACAAATCCATTGTATCAGCAGTAGCTCTGCGAGTAAGAGAATATCAAATGATAGCTGAGTTTGAGCAGTTGAGGATTGATACTGAGCTTACCAGCTAAGGACTTCTTTTGGCTCGGTTTATGATTCGATTAGACCTATCTGATCACATTAGGGTAACTTAGCAAACTGATGAGATAACAATTAAACTCAAGGAAGACGTTCTTAAAAGTGGAAGCTTGAATTCAATGTATCAAATGAGACAGTCAGATTTCAAGAGAGGCTAGTAGTTCCAGAGGTTCAAGGGTTGCAGAAATTGATTTTGAAAGAACCACATAATTTAGCCTTTTCTGTTCATCCAGGATTTACCAAGATGTATAAAAATTTGCGTCAATCTTTTTGGTGGCATGGTATGAAGAGACATATTACAGAGTTTGTCTACAGGTGCTTGACTACTTGAACCATACCCTATTCCTGAATTGAAATAGGGACATATTACTATGGATTTTGTCTCGGGATTACCTAAAACTACAAGAGGATATGGTACTATATAGGTTATAGTAGATCACCTCACCAAATTAGCTTATTTTCTTCTAGGTGACTTAATCTATGGAAAAATTAGCTAAACTCTATATTGATGAAATCATAAGATTACATGGCATACCGGTTTCCATTGTTTCTGATAGAGATTTAAAGTTTGTTTCTCGATTCTGGTAGAACTTTCAGACCAGGTTGTAGATCAAACTTAATTTCTCCACAGCATATCACACTCAGATAGATGGCCAATCATAAAGGACTATATAGACTCTAGAGGATATATTGAGAGCTTGTGTTTTGGATGATCATTTGCATGTGATCAGCTATGAGTCACTTTAAATTGTAGAAAACTTAACTTATGTTGAGTAACCGATTCAGATTCTAGATTCTCAAAAACAGAACTTGAGAAACAAGACTATTAGATTGGTAAAAGTCTTGTTGAACCACCATACCTCCAAGGAGGCATCATAGGAGTTGGAATAAAAAAATAAGAGAACAGTATCCATACCTCTTTGACCATGAGTAATGATCTGAAGGATCAGATCTCTTAAGGGGGAAGGATGTAACGCCCTGTTTCGAGATATTTGCATTTGCATTATTATTTTGTTGAACATATTTAAATTTGTTTTACATTACATTGAACTAAAATCGTTGAAACTTTTATGTGCAATGCATGTCTAAGTTTTATGTTTGTGGTTTAACTACAGTTTGAACGCATTAAAATTGGTGTGGGACCTATAAAGGTTTTGTTGTGGGACACACAAAGAACAAATGACACACACTCTTCTTGACACACATCACCATGCTTGGTGGCCCCACATCTTATTTATGTAGAGAGTAAGATAAAGAGAGGGTGAGAGGGGGAGAAAAATACTCATTTCTACACACTTCATCTTTCACAAAACTCTATTCCTGCATCCTCTTTTTCTCTCACAAAAACAAACCCTTAACTCCATGAAAGTTACCATCTAAACTCCTAATAAACTACTTCCATCTATATATATACCAACTCTAGCCTTGGGAAGCACAAAAGGCTATAGGAAATATAAAGAATAGTCTAGAAATCCAAAGGAAGCCTAGGGAGGAAAAGTAAGGAAACTCAAAGAATAATCAACAAATTTGAGACAAGTGTTTTGTATGTATTTGTCAAATTGATACTTAATAATCCTGTAATAAATGTTTTTGCATGTGATTATATTGTTAGAGTATGGATGAAATGGATTAGGGCCAAGAGAATCACGTCATTGAGTAAAACCCTAGGAATTTGGCATGTTGGACAGTCTGACCATGTCTGAGTTTTTGGTTTATAACTTTTTTGCATTACTACAAATTGAGTGAGATTTTTTTGATGAAAATAGACTTTCACAGCTTTAAAATGCTATATGCCTCAAAGGATTTTATGAAGAATTGAATTTTTAGCGAATTTTCAAAACGGTTTGATTATTGCATGATACTACACTATTTCTGCCCTATTTCTTGTCTAAACTTTACTATAGTTTTGAGTTATCTTATGTTATAAATTAGATTGAATTTCAAGCATGAAACTGTAGACCTATGTCTCTTCTTTAAATGGCCACTAGAATTACTTCAATCGAATATGTATGGTGAACGTTATGTTGATTTTACCATGAGTGCTCATGTTGTGTTGAGAATTTCAGACTGCAATAATGATTAATTTGCTTATCCTTGAGTGATTGGAACTGAACTTAGCTCTAAACATGAAACTTATAGCTTGGTGTCTTATTTTTAAATAGCAATTGGAATCACCTCAATCCGATAACTATAGTTAAAGTTATGACATTTTCACTGGAATCTGGTTATACTAGAAATTTGCTGAGATGGTTTTTTGGTTCACTATTTGTTGCTAAACTTTATAGTATGCATTATTTTGGTATTTGGTTATGATTCTTGCATAATCCTTGGGATAAAATTGTGGTCTCATGGTAATTACATTATGTGAATCATAAAGAAATGTAAATAGAAAGTGATAACATAAAAATACCTCCAAAAACTTGTGCAAAGCCTGCGGGCAAAATTTGAGGAGTGTAGTTGTATATAGAGTTCCAAAAGTTTGTGCAAAGCCTGCAGGCGAAACTTAAGGAATCATGGTTGGATCTCTTCTCCCTGTAAAGATAGAATTAGAAGTAAGTAAAGTGTTTAAAGGTCTAACCCAAAAAAAGATCTATATTCATTTATGAATCCCCAAATTTTGTTTGCTTTCTAAACTCTTATACACTAATTTGGTACAACACTTCATTCATTTATTTAATTATTAAATTAAATTGGAATAACAAAAACGGAAAAAGGATGATGATTCTAAAAGTGATAATTGCAATTGTTTTCTTGAATTAATGTGCATCTCTTGTACATTCTACTATGTTTACGATGCTTACATGGTGATGTTGATATTCTTGTGCCTATTTGCTTGCTATGTATGTAACACCGAAAATCCGGTTTTAGAAATTGTGTTAAATATTTTGTAAAATAAAGAAAAATTTAAAATTTTATTGATTTTTGATTTTGGGGTATTAAATTGAAATTTTAGGTATATATAAAACGCTGTGTCCACGATTCGTAGTGAATCCCAATTTTTTTTATGAAATATATATATAATAATAATATATATTAATATATGTAGGTGAGTGGCGTGGGAACAGGGGAGACAATGTGCAGGGAAAGGAAACAATTGAGGGGTTCATGCGGAGTGTCAAAATTACCGAAATGCCCTTCTCAAGATGAATTAAACTTAAGAGGTTAAGGGCAAGATAGTGATTTTGCATATAAAAGAATTGTAAAAAAGAAATGGAGTCTAATTTTCCTTTCCACTTCCCTACGACCATTCTTTCTTCTCGCCTACGACAATTCTTTTTTTTCTCTCTCGGTCTCACTCTCACTCAACTCTCTCTCTCTTTAATTTTTCTACCAACCAACCTCATTTTTCATTAAACACACTAAAGGGACACTCAAATTCTTCAATCAATTCTAGAATCGAAGGATTAAACGGTGGAAATTTAGGGTTTCACAAAGGGAGAAAATTAAGGTTTTTGAAACCCAACTCCAAAATTCAATCCGGCAAGATATTTTTCACTCCCCAACCTTGAGTCTAGTTTCATTTTTTGCTATATTGCAGACTATTGTTGGAATTTTAGGAATTGTCAGTGAATCAAAAAAAAAAAATTAATGAACAAATGTTTGAATTATTATTTGCTTCATTCAGGCTTCAATTTCCAGTAAACTCTCCACATAATGGTTAAGTAATTTAGAACAAATAACATATACTTATGCTTATTTTGGTGAAATAAAGAAGGTACATAATTTCAGAAATGCGAAAGATGATTAAGAACTGCAACATGGCGCTTAGGGAAGCGTAGTCTGCCTTCATTACTTCCAGATATAGGTTTTGACTTTGTTAATTATCTTTCTTAATGATTTTACTCATTTTAATACACTCCCATGATAATGGAGATATTCATTCCAAAAATGACATCATTAAATCCAAAAACCTTGATGGGTACGCAGTGTTAATATATATATATATATATATTTATTTATTTATTTATTTATTTTTCTTTCTTTTCTCCCCTGAACCAATGGCGAAAGTCACAAAAAAAAGTCACCAATGCTCTTCTGCAAGCACAGGGGTCATGGTCTGGTTCTTCAAATTCATATTCAGCGATTGAAAAAGCATTGGCAGCTCAATTAAAGTCTGGTGAATTGACAGTGTATTTGTGAATTTTGGTTTAGGCAAGACAAGTGGAGCTTAAAAAGAAAAAGGGGATTTCATTGGATTAAATTTTGGTATTGGGAGCGAATACCCTCCCTATAGGTAAGTGGATGGTTATGTTTCATATGAATAAGAAAATGCTTTCAACCATGGTTTCTTAATTGAATTTTTAAATGAGTTTGTGGAATTGAATTATAAATGTTTTGTGATTGTGGTGAGTCTTGAAATGGATTTTGTGACAAAGCCATGACTCCTGAATTTGAATGATGATTTATTTACACCATGTTACTTTGGGATACTCATGTGAATTGTGAAATATTGCTCTACCTTATATTTGAGCATGTATTGATTGATAAATTGAGTTTGGTAACATGGTACTGGGAAAAGTGACTGCAGTCTAAGCTTACCACGGACCGGGCCGTTTGGGGCGACGTGGCTAAGGTTGTTTAATTTAGCTTGGTGGTAGGTAGGTTGGAGAGCCTCCTCAGGCTGCCGGATAACGTGGTAGCACCCCACGGAGCTTCGGGCCAACCTCAAGGTGGAGGAGATTTTACGAAAATTGTGAAAAACCCTTTGACAGATCCTACCGACGGCCATTGGTAGGGGATTGCTTTCGATACACCCCAAAATGTGTGAAAATGAAAATTTAAGTTGTGGGACTGCATAATTGAGTCATGGAAATTTGATACGATTGTTTATATGCAAATGATTGTATTTATTGCATTGAATAACAGTTGATATATATATTTTGTATTACCACCCTCATCCCTAATTTATATGTTATATGCCAGTGCACTCCACTTACTGGGTATTCCCAATACTCACCCCTCCTTTAAATCCTTTTCAGAGGAAGGATAGACTGTGGCTGGTATTGGTTGATTAAGTGATCTTTTGGTGATCCACGATAGGTATCGGTAGTGGATTCTATTCTCTTGAGACTTGATATAATTTCATCCGTGGAAAGAAAACTATTGTACTATTCTTTTGAGATTTGGATTGAATTGATACTTGTCATATCTTTTGGGACAAGTATTGGTGGAATCCAAGCTTAGTTCACGTGGAAAGTGTCCAATTTTGTTTAAAACTTATCTTTGCAAAACTTATTGTTATCATTTGGGACATTTGGACTTTTATTGAGATGGTTGAAATATTTTGAGACTGTGAATTATGTGGAACTTTGGAATGGTAGGGAAGGCCACATTGCATGTATTGTATGTACAGGAACCCCTCCCTAAATGTGTGTTGATGTATGCTTATATGTACAGGGATGAGCCTGATGGGCTCCTTGTATGTGTATTGATTTTATGATTTCTTATTTTGATGGGTTTTAGTTTTCGAAGATTTATTGTAAAATTAGAATGAATTGCGCTATCCCTATATATGAGGAGGTCATGCCCGTATGTCGAGATAATGCGGCGGTTGTTACGTGCTCGACGGGAGGGTCGGGACATGACAATTCTATTGGTATCAGAGCGTAGGCTCACAATTTTAATGTTTAACGATTTAAACTACTTCTAAATGTCTCAAAGGTTTCTAAAGGTTTTAAAAGCATTTTTCTTTTGAAATTTCAGATTTTAAAAGAATTTTTAAAGGATGTACAAAAGCCTTCCATGGATCAAAATGGGCTAGGACTTAATTTATTTTTAGGGGGTTAAATACCTAGCCACATACCTAATTTAGTGGGCTAAGCATAATGTCTCTTTTTATAGGAATCATGCCGCCTAGACAAAGGACGAGAAATGTTAGTGAGATTCCTCCTCCTGAGCGTGAGGATGAGTTGTCCTCACATGATCCAACTTTTTTTTCGGCTGCCACGAGCACACACCCGGTTCCTTCAATCGGGGTTCCTCCACCTCCTATTGCCGCCCTCCAGCAAGTGATGGAGTGGTGGAGTTTTTCAGGGCACAGTATCAAGTTCTGCCCCAATCTTCTATTCCTCCGTCGGTTCCTCCTTCTACACCGGCTATGGTGCCTAGTATTCCCACAGCATCTGCTCCACCGGTTGTTACATCAACCGAACGTCCTACAGTCGAGTTGTCAAAGCTACTCAAAGAGGCAAGACAACTCGGATGCGATACTTTTTCAGGCACTTGTGATGCCTCAGTAGCCAAGGAATGGATTGGCCGAGTTCAAGAGACCGTCACCGATATGAGATTAAGTGATGAGATGAAGTTGTGGGTGGTGGTGAAATTGCTGGATAAGGGAGCCAGAATCTGGTGGGAGAATGAGAAGGCCAGGGCAACCACACCTCTCTCTTGGACAGATTTTCTGAGAATTTTTGAAAAAAAATATTACACTCAGTTCTATAGGGACCAGAAGAGAGAGGAGTTCTCCAAGCTTGTTCAAGGAACAAGACGGTGTCTGATTACGAATCAGAATTAAGGGAACTTGCTACTTATATTTCGGAGTTTGTAAACTCCAAGGAGTCCTTATGTGCGAAATTCGAATCAGGACAGAATCTGAGCATAAGGGAGAAGATGTCAATCACAAAAGGCATACATTTCAAGATGTTCTAGATTTGGCCCTAAGGGCCCTTTAGATGGTGACTGAAAGGGGAAAAGTCCGAGAGCATGGGAAAAGGAAGAGGTCTAGTGGTTTCATATCGGGCCAAAGTTCTAAGAAGAGTAGAAATATGGGCTCCTTCGGTGGTTGATTTGTTTAAGAACCGGTTGGCTCTCCTCAAGGCCAACGCATGTCTCAATTTAAAGCCCCTACCTCTAGTGCTATTTCAGAAAGGCAATCAACGAGAAATAGGAAGGAACTGTGCAAGCACTGTGGCAAGTTTCATTTTGGGGTTTACCAAGCACCCAAGAGGTGCTATCACTATGGAAAGGAATGCCATTTCCGCAATGTTTGCCCGGAATTGGGATGAAGAGGTCAGATAAGGCAGGATCGCCCTAGTGGATTGATGGGCAGCCAAGCAAATACTCTTGTTCCACCTTCAATTGGTACATCTCGGGCGGGGACTAGAAGCAACACTATAACTGCTCTAGCTCAGCGTCCGCAAATGAGGGCACAGACCAGAATCTACACAATGACTAATGAGGATGTCCACAACAACCTTGACATAGTCACATGTAAATCTCTTAGAACCTGAACTTAATATTTTAGAACATTATGAGATCTTAGTTGCTAAATTCTGAATTTGAGGTATATTAGAGATTGTGCATGATATTAAGGGGAATTGAGATGATTTTGATATTGATGATGGTTTGATGACATTGGGGATTTTAAATTCTGATTTTATTTGGTTAATTTTAGAATTTGATCCTTATTTTTTCGTATGTATAGGTATGATAAAAATTTTTGGGATTGATGCTTGTGTTTTAATTGATATTGGGTCTAATAATTCTTTTGTGAGCACTGAGTTTGCCAAGCATTCGAATAGACCTTTAACCCTACTCGAAGAGAAATTATTAGTTGTCACTCCATTGAGAGAACGGTTGTACAGAAACACCGTGTTCAAACCCTGTGAAGTAGAGGTAAATGGAGAAATTCTTAAAGCGGATTTGATTCTATTGGAAATGAGGGATTTCGATGCTATATTGGGCATGGACTGGCTACACCCTCATAGCGCATCAGTAAATTGCTTCACAAAGGAGGTAGAGTTCTATAGACCGGGATATCCCCCGCTTGTATTTGTTGGTGAACAACGGGTTTTACCGAGCTGTGTAATCTCGGCATTGGAAGCACGAAAACTGGTGCACAAGGGTTGTAAAGCTTATCTTGCTCATGTAATTGATACGACTGTGTAAAGTCTGAAATTGATGAATGTCCCAATAGTGAATGAATTTCTGGATGTTTTCTTGGACGAGTTACCAAGTTTACCTCCAGTTTGGGAGTTCAACTTTGCTATTGACTTGATTCCCGGCACCGCACCTATTTCCATTCTTCTGTATAGGAAGGCACCCACGAAACTTAAGGAGTTAAAAGTCCAATTACAAGAATTGTTGGACAAGGGATTTATTCAACCGAGTACCTCACCTTGGGGTGCTTCGGTTCTATTCGTGAAGAAGAAAGATGACACATTTCGATTGTGTATTGATTACCGACAGTTGACCAAGGTGACCATCAAGAATAAATATCCCTTATCGAGGATTGATGACTTGTTTGATCAACTCCAAGGGGCAAGTGTCTTTTCAAAGATTAATTTGAGGTCGGCTATCATCAATTGCGGATAAAGGAAGATGATGTCCCCAAGACTGTGTTTAGGACGCGGTACGGGTACTATGAATTCTTGGTGATGCCTTTCGGCCTAACAAATGCTCCGGCAGCCTTTATGGATCTCATGAACCGAGTCTTTCATTCTTATCTTAACAAGTTCGTCATTGTCTTCATTGATGACATCTTGGTGTATTCCAAGAATGATGTAGAGCATTTAAATCATCTTCAGATTGTGTTGCACCTCCAAGTAAGCAATTGTTTGCTAAGTTCTCAAAGTGTGAATTCTGGCTCAAGGAAATTGGCTTTTTAGGACACGTGGTATCTGGAGAAGTAATATTTGTTGATCCAAAGAAAGTTGAGGCAATTCTGAAATGGGAACAACCCAAGAACGTCACCGAGGTGCGTAGTTTTCTTGGTTTTGTTGGGTACTACCGAAAATTTGTAGAGGGTTTTTCCAGAATTGTAGCTCCGTTGTCTAGTTTGACATAAAAGGGAATTAAGTTTGAATGGATAGATAAATATGAGCAGAACTTTCAAGAACTCAAAAAGAGACTCAAGTCGGCTCCTATACTCTCTCTACCCACTGCTAGCGGTGATTATATTGTCTATAGCGATGCCAGTAAATAGGGGTTAGGATGTGTCTTGATGCAGGGCGACAAAGTTATTACCTACGCTTCTCGACAGTTAAAGAAGCACAAGCTGAATTATCCTATCCATGATCTAGAGTTTGCTGCTATTGTATTCGCCTTGAAAATCTGGCAACATTACTTATACGGAGCCACCTACAGAATCTTTACCGATCGCAAGAGTCTCAAATATTTGCTTACCCAAAAAGAGCTCAACTTGAGGCAAAGGAGATGACAAGAGCTGATTAAAGACTATGATTTGGTGATTGACTATCACCCGAGTAAGGCGAATATAGTTGCGGATGCTCTGAGCCGCAAGTCATCATCTTCCCATTCTCAGGCGAGTTCTTATCTTTCATGCCTTGTTGGACTTCATGCTCTTGGAGCTAAATTTGCTTATGATGACAATGGTGCATTACTGGCGAAGTTTGAGGTTCGACCAACCCTGGTGGACCGTATTAAAGAGCTTCAAGCAACTGATGAGGAGCTAAAGCAGATAGTAGAGAAGATTCATAAGGGTAAAACTGGTGATTTTCATATTCGGGAGGATGACATGGTGATATATGTGAAACGGATTTGTGTTCCCAAAAATGATGAGTTTCGGAAAGCCATTCTTGAGGAAGCACACTTTTCGGTTTATGCTATGCATCCCAGGAGTACTAAAATGTATCGAACCATCAAAGAAACTTATTGGTGGTCAGGATTGAAGTGGGAAATGGCCGAATTTGTAGCAAGGTGTTTAGTGTGTCAACAAATCAAGGCTGAACATCAGAAACCGGCTGGGACACTTCAGCCATTGCCTATACCTGAATGGAAATGAGAGCACATTACTATGGATTTCATGGTGGGATTGCCACGTACCCCAAGCCGTCACGATACAATATGGGTGATTGTAGACCGTCTCACCAAGTCGGCTCATTTCTTGCCAATTCAGAATACTTATTCCTTGGAAAGACTAGCCAAGCTATATATTGATGAAATTATCTGACTTCACGGGGTTCCAGTATCAATTGTATCGAATCGTGATCCTCGGTTAACATCTAGATTCTGGCCTAAGTTACAAGACGCTTTGGGCACAAAGTTGAAATTCAGCACTGCATTTCATCCACAAACGGATGGACAATCAGAGTGTACAATCCAAATGTTGGAAGACATGCTGAGAGCATGTGTCATGGATTTCCAAGGCAGCTTGGATAGGCATCTTCCGTTGGTTGAATTTGCCTACAACAACAGTTATCAAGCTAGCATAGGGATGCCTCCCTATGAAGCCCTTTACGGAAGGAAGTGTCGTACCCCATTATATTGGGACGAGATTGGAGAGAGAAAGATTGAAAGTGTAGAAATGATCGAGGTCACGATAGAAAAGGTGAAGGGGATTCGGGCGAGAATGAAAGTGGCTCAAGATAGGTAGAAGAGCTATACCGATAAAAAAAGAAGACCTTTGGAATTCGAGGTCGGAGATGTAGTTTTCCTTAAGGTTTCACCTTGGAAGGGTGTAATTCGGTTTAGAAAACGAGGCAAATTGAATCCAAGGTACATTGGGCCGTTCAAGATTCTTGAGAGGATTGGAAATGTGGCCTACCGATTGGAATTACCTCCGTATTTGGAGAAAATTCATGATGTATTTCATATGTCAATGCTAAAGAAGTATTTGCAGGATCCTTCTCATGTAATTGAATCTCCTCCGATGGAATTGAATCCATATCTGAATTTCAAAGTGCAATCGGTGCAAATCATTGATCGGCATGTTATGCAATTGAGACGCAAACAAATTCCCATGGTCAAGGTACTATCAGAAAATAATCAAATGGAAGAACAGACTTGGAAAACTGAAGAATCAATGCGGAAACAATATCCACAGCTCTTTGATATATAAATTATGTTTTGAAATTTCGAGAATGAAATTTATTTTTAGGGAGTTAAGTGTTGTAATACCGAAAATCCGGTGTTAGAAATTGTGTTAAATATTTTATAATATAAAGAAAAATTTTAAATTTTATTGATTTTTTATTTTGAGATATTAAATTGAAATTTTAGGAATATATAAAACGCCGTATCCGCAATTCATAGTGAATCCCATTTTTTTTTATGAAATATATATATAATAATAACATATATTAATATATGTAGGTGAGTGGCGTAGGAACATGGGAGACAATGTGCAGAGAAAGGAAACAATTGAGGGGTTCATGGTGGAGTGTTGAAATTACCGAAATACCCTTCTCAAGATGAATTAAACTTAAGAGGTTAAGGGTAAGATAGTAATTTTGCATATAAAAGAATTGTAAAAAAAAAGGGGGTCTCATTTTCCTCTCCACTTCCCTGCGACCATTCTTTCTTCTCGCCTGCGACAATTCTTTTTTTTCTCTCTTGGTCTCACTCTCACTGAAATCTCTCTCTTTAATTTTTCTACCAACCAACCTCATTTTGCATTAAATACACTAAAGGGACACCCAAATTCTTCAATCAATTCTAGAAACGAAGGATTAAACGGTGGAAATCTAGGGTTTCACGAAGGGAGAAAATTAGGGTTTTTGAAACTCAACTCCAAAATTCAATCCGGTAATGAAATCAATGTATTTTTCACTCCCTAACCTAGAGTCTAGTTTCATTTTTTGCTATATTGCAGACTATTGTTAGAATTTTAGGAGTTGTCAGTGAATCAAAAAAAAAAAAAAAAAACTAATGAACAAATGTTTGAATTGTTATTTGCTTCATTCAGGCTTCACTTTCTAGTAAACTTTCCACATGATGGTTAAGTAATTTAGAACAAATAACAGATTACCTGATGCTTATTTTGGTGAAATAAAGAAGCTACATAGTTTCAAAAATGCGAAAGATGATTAAGAACTGCAACATGGTGCTTAGGGAAATGTAGTCTGCCTTCATTACTTCTAGATATAGATTTTGACTTTGTTAATTATTTTTCTTCATGATTTTACTCATTTTAATACACTTCCATGATAATGGAGATATTCATTCCAAAAATGACATCTTTAAATCCTGAAACCTTGATGGGTACGCAGTGTTAAAATTTATATATATATATATATATGTATATATATATATATATGTTTTTTTTTCTTTCTTTTCTCCCCTAAACCAATGGCGAAAGTCACAAAAAAAAGTCACCAGTGCTCTTCTGCAAGCACAGGGGTCATGGTCTGGTTCTTCAAATTCATATTCAGCTGTTGAAAAAGCATTGACAGCTCAATTAAAGTCTGATGAATTGACAATGTATTTATGAATTTTGGTTGAGGCAAGACAATTGGAGCTTAAAAAGAAAAAGGGGATTTCATTGGATTAAATTTTGGTATTGGGAGCGAATACCCTCCCTATAGGTGATTGGATGGCTATGTTTTATATGAATGAGAAATTTCTTTCAACCATGGTTTCTCAATTGAATTTTTAAATGAGTTTGTGGAATGGAGTTATATATGTTTTGTGATTGTGGTGAGCCTTGAAATGAATTTTGTGACAAAGTCATGACTCTTGAATTTGAATGATGATTTATTTGCACCATATTACTTTGGGATACTCATGTGAATTGTGAAATATTTCTCTTCCTTATATTTGAGCATACATTGATTGATAAATTGAGTTTGGTAACATGGTGCTGGGAAAAATGACTGCAGTCTAAGTTTTGCTACGGACCGAGCCTTTTGGGGCAGCGTGGCTAAGGTTGTTTAATTTAGCTTGCTGGTAGGCGGGTTGGAGAGCCTCCTCAGACTGCCGGATAACGTGGTAGCACCCCACGGAGCATCGGGCCAACGCCAAGGTGGAGGGGATTTTACGAAAATTATGGAAAACCCCTTGGATGATCCTACCAACTCCCATTGGTAGGGGATTGCTTTCGGTACACCCCAAAATTTGTGAAAATGAAAATTTAAGTTGTGGGACTGTATAATTGAGTCATGGAAATTTGATACGATTGTTTATATGCAAATGATTGTATTTATTGCATTGAATAACAGTTGATATATGTATTTGATATTACCACCCTCACCCCTCATTTAAATGTTATATGTCACTGCACTCTACTCACTGGATATTCCTAATATTCACCCCTCCTTTAAATCCTTTTTAGAGGAAGGATAGACTGTGGCTGGTATTGGCTGATTAAGAGATCTTTTGGTGATCCACGATAGGTATCGGTAGTGGATTCTATTCTTTTGAGACTTGATGTAGTTTCATCCGTGGAAGGAAAACTATTGTACTATTCTTTTGAAATTTGGATTTAATTGATACTTATCATATCTTTTGGGACAAGTATTGGTGAATCCAAACTTAGTTTATGTGAAAAATGTCCAATTTTGTTTAAAACTTATTTTTGCAAAATTTATTGTTTTCATTTGGGATATTTGGACTTTTATTGAGATGGTTGAAATATTTTGAGATTGTTAATTATGTGGAACTTTGGAATGGCTAGGAAAGCCACCTTTCTTGCATTGTATGTACAGGAAACCCTCCCCAAATGTGTGCTGATGTATGCTTGTATGTACAGGGATGAGTCGGATGGGCTCCTTGTATGTATATTGATTCTATTATTTCTTATTTTGATGGGTTTTATGTTTTCAAAGATTTATTATAAAATTGGAATATCTTGCGCTATCCAAATATAATGGGAGGTTATGCCCGTATGACGAGATAACATGACGGTTGTTATGTGCTCGACGGGAGGGTCGGGGCGTGACAATGTATGCTATTGATCCTCTGTGTACACGTTTAGCTTATACTGATCCTTATTTTTCAAGTGATTAGGGAGATGAGAGGGAATCACATGGTAAAGGCTTTTGGACTAAGGGATTTAGATCTTTACTTATTTCTAACCACTTGTTTTGTTAAGGCACGCAAGTTTTGTATTTCTTTTGGGATTGTATGAGTTATGATTTATATATAGACACAGTTTATGGTCAAGGAGAGCCCTATATATATAGTTCTTTTATATTATGATTACATGTCATGGTATGTTTTGTTTGGATGGCCAGAAGAACCATTGATGCTAGTTTGTTTGATATTAGAAGTGTTCTATTTATTTTATCAGATTTTATTTAATCTTGGGTGGGTAAATGATCATTAAATAGGGAAAAATCAATCAATTTTTTTTTTTTGAAAACAAGTAGTAATTGGTTTTTTTTTAATTTAAATCTTCTTCTATGTTATCACACATGGGGAATATGACTGTTACGAGTCTAGACGTTGCATTTTAATTGTGCTGGTCACTTCCGCATTTGCATGTCTGTCTCCTTTTGCTAAGGGGTGTGACACTTAGATAGTGAGTCGTCACAAAATCGATTTCAAGGAATTTAGCTTTTGAGAATTTTTCTATGAACATTAAATGAAAAACTATAGCATTATTCTTCAGAGAAACTAATATAAGCCTCATATCTAAATAAAATGAAGGAATACTCGTGTCACTAATTAGGAAGTGCTAGTAAACAAAGTTACATGCCATGTTAAATGAGATTATAGAAATAGCTTCTCTATAAATTTAGGTAAATTCATTTAATCACTTCACTTGAAATCCATTCCTTGAGGTCTCTTTCTAAAATTTCTTCGAGAGCTTGAGAAACTTTAGCGATGGCGATCAATTTAATCACCTGTCTACCTTCCGTTCCATCTTGTCCTCAAGAGTTCCCCTAAATGATTTCTCCAACCACACAACCAACACTTGGGGGGTTTAAGCACCTTTCCCATAAATGATGATTATCAAGTGGGGCAAAAAAGAGGTCAAAAAAAGAGGAAGGACATGAACCAAAAAAAAAAAAAAAAACTATGATCCACGAGTGTGGCAAAAAAAAGGAAAAAATTTATATCAAAAAAATGAAAGACCTAAGCAAAAACAAAATTGGATAAAAAGTTAAAAAGACAAAGGACCCGAATGAAAAAAATGGATTAAAAAAAGAGAGGAAGAGCTTGAATGAAAAAAGGCACAGAATGAAAAACAAATTGGGATCCCAAAAATATGGGACGGCTACACCCTTCCCCCTTTTTCTTTTTATATTTAGACAAGTGGGGCAAAAAATAAAAAGTCAAAAAAGAGGAAGAACTTGAATTAAAAATAAAGATCAGAGTATAAAAAAATCCAAAAAAAAGTATGAGACAACTACACCCTTGACCGTTTTTATTTTATAGATTGATATATAGAATATATAGATATATAGATAAAAAATAAAAAGAGAAAGGACTCGAATGAAAAAAATCAGGTCAAAATGAGGACGAATTTGAACAAAAAAAGGATCGGATGCAAAAAAAATTGGGGAATAGAGATATGGGAACGATCTGGATGCAGAAAAAAATAGCATTTAGAAAGTATGGAAGGATCTGATGTAAAAAAAAAAAAATAAAAAAAATTGGGGTCTAGAAAATATGGGAGGGGATGGCTATTGCCAAGCGGCTTTTTCCTTTATATATAGACAAGGGGGGCCAGAAAAACCTATGTCAAAAAGAAAAAAAGAAAACAAAGGATCTAAACAAAAAGCAAAACTATGTAAAAAAAATAAAAAGAGAAAGGACCCGAATGGAAAAAGAGGTCAATAATGGGAAGGATTTGGATAAAAAAAAAGGACCCGAATTTAAAAGAAAAAGGTTTCAAAAACAAAACTGGGCAAAAATATAAAAAGATGGATCCAAATAAAAAAAGGGTAAAAAAAAAGCGAAAGGACATAAATGAAAAAAAGACCCGAATAAAAAAATCTGGGGTCCCCAAAAAGGGATCGGAATGAAAAAAACAGGAAGGACTTGAATAAAATAAATTTACAATATAAATAAAAAAAGGGTGGGGCATGGTCACCTGAGAGGACAAAGGGAAGGGTGTGGTCTCGTGAAAGGACGACTACACCCACGCCTTTTTCATTTTATACTTAGAAGAACTAAAATCAACCAAACAAAGCACAACAATTGGTAGATTATTTTTAAGGATTGATATCAACAGATCGAAAGTAATTCTAATTTATTTAATAATTATATAAAAGGATTTTTTATTGTCCAACTTTAGGGGGATATTTGGTACAACTGTTGACAGATGCTTTTGACTTCAGGCTCTTTTAACGGTTAAAAATGGTGTCTAGCAACCCATAACAGCTGATGGAACTTTAGTTGATAATTCAAGAGTTGCGAAAAGGTTATCAGCTTCGCAAAATAATTTTTAACTCTTCTAAAGCTATTTTGAGACATTCTTTTTACTATTTTACCATCTTACATGAATGACAACAAACATCAAATTCGAACTAATTATTTGTTTAATTTTTTATTAAGATTAGATTTATTTAAATTATTATTTTACCTGTATTTAGATTAATTGACTGTCTTTTTTTTAATAATTATAAAAATTATCTTTTCTTATAAAGTCATGGATTTTATATGATTTGCATCAGTTTTTTATTATATATATTTGAATTAATTATTTCTAAAAAAATAAATAATTTATATTTTAATATATAGCAATAATATGAAAAGAAATATTTTAAAAAATAAAACAGATTTAATTAGTATAAATTTATTATTTTTGCTCATTTTATATATAAATAGAAATTGTTATCGGGACAACCAAATTTTAGTATTAATTAAGAAGAGCTATCAATGATACTCAATAACCATCAGTCATATTTAAACTTGTTGGAGGTGGATTTACCTCCATAGATAATGACTTTACTAATTTGAACGGGATGACTAGCCATCTATCAATCTTGGTCAATGGGATCTACAAAAAATGTTAGAGGGTGTTCTAAAGAGGGAGATTTCGACGCTCAAATCAGAGAGTGATTTTAGAAAAGAGAAAATAGACTGAAAGAGAACTCTGTGTACTATATGTGAGTTAAGAGAGTATGAGGACTTATCTCGTCGGTAGGGTTGATGACATATATATAGCTTACTTGTGCGAGTCTCATATGTCTTCGAAGTGTCAAAATCTTAGTTTTCTTACGGAGTTGTCTTGAGATTATGGGATTCATAGCGAGGGATTTCAAAAAATTTGAAATACTATTACCCAAATAAATTTAAATCACAAAAGATTTCTTTTCTTATCAGTAGTAGTCAAAAGTTTTCTTTCCGATTACGGGATGTTGACTCCATGTTTTAAGGGGACTATATAATTGCCTTTGGTCAGATAGGGATATGAATCACCGACTAAATTTGAAAGTCGATCAGAGAATTACCAAGAAGAATCTGGTCGGTATGCATCGAGAGGGTGGGCCGCGCCTACCCGACAGGGAGGTAAATCTCATATTGATAGCACGTTTTGATACGTTGTGTCTAATAGGCTATAAATTTGAAAGGTCTTAAATCTCGTGATAATGGATTTTTGAGTTATGTTCCATTAAAACCAAATAGATCTTAAAACCATAAATTTCATAACAAATTAAAAAAAAAATCTACAAAATAAACATATGATAGAAAAAGGAATTTTACAACCATCATGTTGGATCCTTTTTTTTTTGTACCTTGCCTTGGTCACCGTTCAATATTAGAGACTTCGCTCCGATTAAATTTGGACTGATCACTGTAAGGCTCGCTTTGCGGAGGTAGGTCTCCAACGTTCGATCTTATTCAATTTCTCACTTAGAAAAAAAAAAGTACGTGCATTTTAGTAAGGAAATGGAGTGGAAGCAACCTTAGAATTGAAATGAGAACGTATACACCCAGGGATTCCTTTGGAAATATGATTGAAACATCAAATAGATTGCAAGTGAACTAGGCCCAGCTGGATTTAACATCAACAAAACACAAATTATTCATCTAATTCAAAAAAGAAAAAACAAAAAACAAAGATTGTGTGGATGCAGGCTTTCCACGAGGGAAAAGTGTAAACCTTTTTTTTTTCTTTTTTTTTCTTTTTGGCTTATTCTGTGAAATTGACTTGAGAAATTGCAAGGAAACACAGATGTGTACTCATAGTCCCCACTGTTCAGTTTGCAGCTTATTGTGAGACCATAGAGCTGCTACCTTTGAAGCCACCATGTGATCCTTTTTGTTTTTTTTGTTTTGTTTTGTTTTGTTTGTTTTTTTTTTTTTTTTTTTAAGGTTATGCTCTAAAATCATTTCACTATGTATTTTTTTTTGGTAAACCCTAAACCCATTACAAATATCACTCGATTAAATGCGGTTCGAGTTGACCTCTAAGTACAAAATTCTTCCGTCGACTGTTTTTATTATATACAAATTCTAAACTCGGGATTTTTAATTAAAGGATACTATTATCTGGTCAATGACCTGACTAGCCATTGGAATCATTTCACATGTATGTGAATTGAATTTGAACAAATAATTGAATTTCGCTGATAGATAATACAATAATTCTATTTATAGGCTGAATGCAAGCATTATACAAGATAAGGTCTTGATGCTCCATAATGGGTTCAATATGAAATGATAATATTTTTGATTTTCAAGATTATTGTTTGGTACTTAAAAATATTTTATGCAAGAAGGTAATATTTTTGAACATAGTGTATATGTCTAATTAGAAATTTACCACTCACATAGGCATGGGGATCAATCAATAAACCCAGTGGATCACATCTTTCATAGTTAAATACGTAGAGTGCTTTTTAAATGCACACCATGGAGTTTAAAAAGCATTTGAAATTTATAAATGTAACACTAGAAAATAAGCACAAATATGGTATTCTTGGAGGAGTGCCCTTGAAATTTCTTTGATAAAATGTTTTACCGTATAAAATTGTAAAAATTATGACCTAAAATGTATCTACCTCTTAAAAATCTTAATCCACCCCCCTGAAAATTATAATTTTCCCTCAAAAGTTTGAGAATAAAATTCACCCACTAAAAATTTTAAGAAAAAAATTTTAAATATTATTTGCTGTAAAATTATTTGCTTTGTAAATAATTAAAGGGTAATTAAATATATTCCAAGTTTTTCTTTCTTGCCTACCGAACGCTTTAGTGTAGAATATCAATCATTATTAAATCAATTTTCATCATCATTGAGTAATTTTTTATTTCTTTTTTATAAGGTGAAATTATTATTTGGAATACCCATTTGCCAATTTAAGATAATCTAAAAAAAAAAAAGAATCTCGATATGAAAATGTTATTCACCAAAAAAAAAAAAGAAGTAAATATTTTTTTGAATTGATTTTATTATTTTAGAATACCTTATTCACTTTTCGAATAAATTTTCATGTGAAACACGCATACTCGTGATACATACTCCAAATAATATTTTTTGGATGACGCTTATAGCATATCAAAGTCATTTCAAAGCATGTGGGTCAAAAATGATGACCATCAGATCTTGAATTCCTCTATTTACTTGACAATATGTTTAGGACAATGCATGGTATACAAGAGATGAGAAGGAAAAATTGGTGAAGAAAAGAAAGATAAGATGCAAGTAAATTGAGTTCTTCTTTATCGCATTTCATTTTTGACTAATTAATTTGTGGATAAGCCCACCTCTCCTCCACCCCACTAAAAGATAAAAAGGAAAGAAAAGTAAAGTTTGCATTCATAAGGTACTGGTCCAAAGTTTTGGCTGATATGATTTGCTTATATCTAATTCTTGGTTTGTTGATTGACAATTTTGGATTTTCCTTCTATAGATTTGGATTTGATTGGCTTAATTTCACTAAGTTGTGTATGTGTTTATGTATGACTATATTAGAAGCTCCCTATTTTTAAAACTAAAGAAAAAAATACCGCAAATGCTAGAATTCCAGCTTCTACCTTTGTGGAAAAAGTGCCCTTAAAATTATCAGAGGAATTAAACAAGAAAATAATATAATTTGAGAAACAAAAATTGTTATTCTATTCCTGTCTCTGTCTCTTTCTCTTTCTAGCAAAAAATAGTCTTTTAAATGGAAGCATTATCAATGGACAATCGGCCTAATAATAAGACTGTTAAGTTTTTTAATTAAATTTTGAATTTGAAACTTGAAAATAGAAAATATTATATTGAGAGAGTTGTTCCACCTAATATTAAACATTGGCGCTTTTAATTAGTTTAATAAACTTCAAGAAATTTGAAACATTGGCGTTTTAAATAAGATATTTGAATAAGATATTTGAAGTTTCAAATATCTTGAAGTTTAATAAAGTTCCAAACAAATTTCTGAATACCAATTAGTTTAATAAATTCAAAAAAAAAAAAAACCGATACCATTTAATAAATATTTATATTTAGAATCCGTGAAACCCCAACAGTCAAAATCTAAATGATGTGGTTTTAGGTTTTGTAGTAACAAAATTAAAAACTTATTTTATACATAATTTCAGAAATAAATTCAAAATCGTAAGACATATATATATTTCTTCTCTTTTCATCTCTATTGTAATGACCAAAATTTGGATTTAAAGTCTAGTTCGTTGTTGTTATATATTACAGATTTTCTTACACCCTCTTCTTTTGGTTCGGAACAAGATATTTTGAAAAGTTCCAAAATCTAATAAAATTTTCGTTTTCCTCAAAAGAAAAAAGAATAAAAAGAAAGCGCCAATGTTTTTCTTTAGGTTCAGAACAACATGTTTAGAATCTGTTTGTGTTATTTATTTATTTATTTATTGGGTGCCCTTGGACTCGATCTATGATCCGGTGTTCAGAGTTTCATCCGACTAATTTGGGTTAACTCAACTGAGGTCTTTCTCAGGGGTAATAGTCTCTCAACATAGTTAACTCTATATCTAAGTCGCGAGTCGAATTCGTAGTATTGATTAAGGGGTATAATGACCTACCCATCACAATAACCGTCCGTCGGTAATCTGCATGTGTTATTGTTTGGAAAAACAAGCAAGGATCAAGTTTTGAGCCACATTTTGCAAGAGAAATCCACGAGATTACTTTGTTCTCATAGAGAGTTTTACTTCAACATGATTGTATTGATGAATCAAAGAGGGTGTTACTGTCTTTGCACAAAAAATAAAAATTAAAAATATTTAAAAAGGAAAAAAGATGATGAAATTGGGTAGGTTAAAAATACGATATGAATTGGGCCAATAGGCCCAACTTAAAGTAACAGTGACAGGCCTACAAACCTGACTTGTGGCCCATGCCCATATAGATTTGTTACCCAATCCCTTGTCAAATGTCCAATGAGGGTTAAACCGGTAACAAAAATGAAATCTAATACGAAATCAAGACCAGCATGGCCCTTTAATAGTCCTTCTTTATGAACAATAACACCAGTAATCAGATATTTGCGCGTGATGCAGGAATTGAACATTGAATCTTATTACTGGAATTAACACCTAATTTGCCCTTGATGCAGGAATTGAACTTTGAATCTTATGCAGCTCCCATTACCTAAGTCAGAATTCTGATGCAGTCGGATTTACTCGATTATTAAAAAAAAATTGAGATATTTCATGTTGACACAAAATGATCCAAAAATTGTTGGACCAGGTCGAGGTCAACCCATGAATCACCTCGACCATATTATATACATACTCATAGTGTATATATGATGGTTTTTAAATAAATTAACAAACAAATTTTCGCATGTAAAAATTTTTAAATCTAAATTGCATTAGAATCACTTAAATCTTTTCGACGGTTGGATAATTCAGGTTGAGAAAATATCACAAAATCATATCACTTTCTATATTCCACAATCCAAATATTTAAAAAAAATCAACGATTGATATTCTTCAAACTCTTTCTATTTACAATGCAAAAAGAATCCACTTATTCTCTCTCTTTCCCCAAAATGGCTTCATGCCTTTTTTTTTGTGTTGTTCCCGTTACTATTTTTCTTTAAAAAAAATTGGAACCTTTTCTTTTCTTTTGGGGGGAGTTAACTTGAGAAGGAGATATGAGAGACATAAAACGAGTTGGGGTGGTTTCTTTTCAAAAATCAAATATGAATAAAGGGTTATGGGTTAGGTCTACCCTCATGGGTGAAACCGTACCCAATTCCAATATCTTCCACTCGCACTTGAAAGCTAAACTCACATAATTTGATCATTATAATCGAATATCATCAATTTCATACATGCAAGTAGATCATATGACCCGCGAGAATATCAAAAACTCTAAAACTGTATACTTGTTAAGCATATATACTAGCTTATCATCAATGTGGTGATCTTGCTATACCCTAGATCTCTTTTATTCGAAACAGTCAACGTATCTCTCATTCTTAAAAAATAATATAAGAGCATATTTGACTCAAGCCTAATCATATATTCACAATTATGTCTCTAAATACTAAGTCATAGATATAATTGACCGGTTTGTGAATACAGAGTAATATGTCAGTCAAAGACAGTTTTCCTTTCATACTGCTAACTTTCAATCTTATCTTAACTAATTTCCTAAATATACACCGTCAAATCGAATTACCCATGATTTCTTGATAATATGTTAAAATAGTAACACTAAAATAAAATCTTAAGAGACAGACGAAAGTTTTAAGCGTATAAATTGAGATTAAATATGAATCTCCGACTCTCACACAATGAGATGAATAGGGATGCACTATCTTAATACCCATATGGTCACATAAGCACACGCGGTATGAAACACGTGTTACGACACTCTTTCTTCCCATTTGAAAGTGTATGTCTTCTTTTCTAAAAGTTAATACATTATATAGGTTTTAGTCAAAATGTACATAACATTTGATCTGAGTTTTCCTTCTATAAGTTCTCAAAACTCACAATATCAAGAAAAACTCATACCTGACTATTGGACAAGTTCAATGGATTGTAGGGAATCCATTTCGATTACTATATATGTATATATAATTGGTAATCTCATCTTAATACAACTAAGGCGGAATATATATATTAATCCACCATAAATTAATATTGTCTCATTTCTACATGTCCTATAGACATTAGAGATGATCGATAGTGTGAGAAAGTCAATTTCAAAATTTGTCCGACATACCTTCAACCACAAACATAAGAATTTTGGAAATAAAAACAAAATTCAAATGTCAATAAATATGAGTATTATATCATATATACTCTGTATATGATTGTAATTATAATTACAATCACAAATACATCACAATCTACGTAATCCAAGTATTTTAACATGTCTTACAAACATGTATTTTGGTATTGGCATTGTAAAGTGACCAACTACCATCAAATGTGTATGCATATAATTTAGTGTTATTTTCCTCATTTCAATCATGTTTTTGACAAAATTGAATTTTTGTGTCTATCTGTTTGGTTTTGCCATAATATTTGGAGTCTCTAGCATAAATAACAGCCAACTCATTGTCACAGAATCATGACTCTCCTTAAATTGCTTACTACTTCCAAATATTGTAAAAATCTATACAACCAAACTTCTCCTTAAACTGCAGAAGTACAGACCACAAAGTTTACTTACATAGTAAAAAGAGATACACATATTTGTTTCTTACTATTCCATAAGATAATGCTATTATTGAGCAAGCAAACATAACCAGAAGTAGATTTTCTGTTATCTAAATCACCTCTCCGATCACTATCTATGTATCATTTCAATACTAGATTCTTTCCTTAATAACGAAGGAAATCATTTGCAGTTTAGTTCATATATATCAATATTCTATTTACATCAATTAAATCACTCTTCTTAGGATTGGATAGATACCTGATGACCAAACTCATAGTATGACAAATGTTTGGATCAGTACACATCATAGCGTACTTCAAACTCCCAACTGTGCTAAAATGCTGTACTCTGGACATTTCATTTATTTATCAGGAGTTTTAAAGCATTTCACATTGTTTGAACTATCGTCTTTAGCTACAGAAATATTAATGGGTTTGTGATTTTCAATTTTGTATCGTTCCAAAACCTTTATGATATGAGACTTTTGAAATAATTCCAATAATCTCTTGGAACGATATCTATGGGTTTTTAATTCCCAATTTACCTCAACCCATTTTTTTTATCTCAAAAATTGAAAGACAATTATTTTATTATTTGAAAGATATACTCTTTATCATTCGCGACTAATAATATGTTCTCAACATGTAGGAATAGAATTACAAACTTGATATTGGACTTCTCAACATGGACATAATGGTTTTCATCTATCATGACGAAATCGTAAGAGATCACACCTCTGTAAAATCTCAAATACCATTGTTTTAAAGACTGTTTAAAATCATAAATTGATCTATTCAATTTACATAATTTGTCTTCATGGCCTTTAATGACAAAACCCTTTGGTTGTGCCATATAGATTTCTTCCTCAACTTTTTCCTGAGAAAGGTAGTCTTCACATTCATATGACGTAATTTTAAATTCAAATCACCACTATTGGCAACAATAGGCGAAATGAGGTAAATTTCACTATTAGAAAAAGATTTCTTTATAATCAATACTCTTTTAAAGAGTATAACCTTTTACTACTACCAGTTGAATCTTATACCTCTCAGTAGTTCCATCTATCTTACGTTTCGTTTTGAAAACCTAATTGTTCTCAATAACTTAGCACCTCAGTAAAAGTTCAACTAATTCCTAAAGTATGGTTGGACCTCATTGACTCCAATTCTTTTTCCATTGCCTTTTCCATTCATCATTGATAGGACTAGATAGAGTTTCATATATGTTTTAGGTTTTTTTTTTTCATTTTCTAGAAAAATAATAAATACGTGTCCATTAATTTCAAAATAATGTTTGGACACATTTTTCTTGACAATTTTCTGAATTTGTAACTCAATTGAATCGTTAGAATTTAAATCTCTTCCACTGAAATCAATATCATTCCAATAATCGACCATAGATAGAGCCAATTTTTGAATTAACTAATTTAAATAAATGCTCTATATCTTTCATATCACTTCTGTTAGGAAATTCATTATTCAGAAATGTGACATCTATGATTCAATCTCTACTACAGTACCATCTTTTCGTTTACCAATGAACACTTAACTTTTAGACTAATCGGAGTATTCTATAAAGATATTCTTACTTTTACAGAAATCCATTTTTTCAAACATATTGGAAATCTTAAATACTCCCGGCTGATCCCCAAGATCTGAGATTATTCAAACTCAGCTTTCTACCAGTTCAAAATTCATATAATGTTAATGGTACTGATTTTAAAGACATTTTATTCAAAATATAACTCACAGTTAATAAGGTATCTTCCCAAAATGAAATCGACAAGTTAATCTACATCATCATAGATTTTGTCATATCCAACAATATCCTATTCTTTCTTACTAAAACACCATTTTATTGAGGTATATAAGGAGTGGTCAAATGTCGAATTATGTCTCTTTCATTACACAGATCCTTAATTCGATCTGATAGATACTCACGTTATTTATTCATTTGATTTTTTAGTTCGCTCATATAACATCTAAGACATTCAAGTGTTTTAGATTTGCGAGAAATCAAATAGATACGATTAAATTGCGTGAAGTCATCTATGAACGTAATGAAATACAAAATTCCATATCTTCTTGTTTTTATACTCATTGAACCACAAATGTCTGAATGAGCTAACAACAATAGAATTCAGTCCAAATGACATTTTCAAATGGTTTTCTCATCATTTTATAGATATGACAATATTCAACTTAATAGTTAAATATTCGTCTATCAAATTACAAAATTATAAAATCATTTACAAACTGTCCAGAATTAATACATATCATTCAAATGCAAATTCATCTCATCTTTCTGAAAGTTTAAAATATAGTCATATTTTAAAAAAAGAATAAGAATGGATATTAAATTTTATCAAATTTCTAACACGTGGAGAACATCATGCATAATGAGAGTTTGGCTACTTTGTAATTTCAATTTATAAATGCCAACTCTTCTAACTTCCACTCTTATATTGTTCCCCATATATCTCAATCTCCTACCAAATGACAGTTGATGAAATATTAACAAATGTTTCTTAGTCTGTTCTCATATCTAGAGTTGTTTTTTTGTGATCTATCTTTATTCTCCTTTCCCTTCTTGTTTTCACTCTAGTCCCTTTCATACTTAGAGTTTGAAACTCTCTTTGGAACTAGATTCTGCAATAAAAGTATCAGTTGTGGATCTTACAGTATCGAGCCACTTATCCTTAAACTCAACGTAACGAGCAACATCAGAGAAAGTCTTCACACTGTCATTGTGAGTTGACTTCTAGGTACTGCACTTTGTAGGAAGGGATCAGATCTAGAGTTAAACTTTTTGTTTATCGGAGATGACATGATCAATTGACTATCATCTCTCTAATCATGATAGATATGACCCTTAATTACTGTTTGATACTGTAACCATCTCGCTTTTATTCAGTATCAAACTTTATAGTTATTTGTCTAAGATGACTCACTGGTACCTCAATGTTTTACCCTGAGGTACACTTTGATGTCATGGGCAATCATATTTTGCTCATACTTAGGAATCATATCTTCAAACACAGAGCTGACCAGGATTGCTCCAACAGTAGAATCCTTTACCACACTTGGAAGTATCTTGTTTTCTCCTCCGCAGAGCAGTGTTGCCCACATCAAGATCTTATATGACATGCTTAATATCTTCCAAGATATCTGGTTCTTTTAGCACATATCACATTTTATGGCGTCATATCTCATGATCATCGTCATTCAATTTGTCATCTCTATTCAAGTTCACAATAATGGACTTTGATACTATAGTTTGGGTTTTTGGACACTAATACTAATGTTTATATCATATACATAATTTGTAATTTAAAATTAACATTCATGACATATCAATATTAGGTATATAATCGAAAATTTACTAAGTTCCCAATTATCATTTATGGTTCAAATGCATCACTATTACAAATTTAATTTAAAGTTACAAAATTCAATAGATTTTAGATGAAAATTACTCAAACTCTTCCAACAAAAACCCTCCCACTTAAATATACAAAGTAATTAAATAATATTACAAATTTGGATGAAAATTACTCAAATTCTACGAATTCAAAATTTTCATTTAAATACACAAATTATTTAAATATCATAATTTTCTTTTGCATGCATGATCATATAAAAAATAATAAATATTTTCAATCATATTTTCAATAAATCTTTATAAAAAAAAAGTTCAAAAGTTTCTAATATATGATCATATTTCAAACAAATAACTATAGTATACAAAAGAAAACATGCAAATTTATTATTTCAATTCACTATGTGTCTATTCTAGTAATCACATTCACCATCCCCTTGAATTATGTATTCATAGGAGGAAAATCTCCTTATAGCACGTGGGTTAATGCTATTTATACTATGGGATAGCTTTTTCTTCACTTGGATCTCTAAATTCTTGACCCTCCACATTTTTATTAATATGGATCTCACGTAAGAATTATATTTTTTTTCTGGGTATTCATCTTATCAACTACGCTAACTCAATAAAAGTTAGAGAATTTTTTAAAATATATACATCATCCTCCAAAAAAAAAATGACCTAATTTAAGAAGTTTAAGATGAGTAAACATGAGACGGGACCATCTTATAAATCAATATTAGACCTAACATCATCATACGCTTTCGAATTTCTTAATATTCTAACTCTATCCGAAGAACTCTAACATTCCGTTTGAACATTATCATTACTATTGAAAATGAGAACAATATTAAATTAGACACACAACCATTTATAATATTATAATAAATCTCAAAATATTTATTTTAAAGATATTTGCTTAAATTTCAAACAATTATATGTTAAAAAACTAATTTTTAAACATAAATAATTGAGTAAAAATTCAAAAAAAATGATGGGTGACAAACAAATTTTCACCCGGTTAGTCAAAATTAAAAAAAATAATTTTCTCAATGTATATAAAAATTTTCAGAATTTTTTGTGTACCGAAAATAATTTTTCTATAATTTTAAACAATTTCTAAGTTTAAAAAGACTTTGATTCGCATGTGAAAATTTTCGGATCTAAATTGAGTTAAAATCACTTATTTTTTTTTTGACAGTTGGATATTCCAGGTTTAGAGGATATCATAAAATCAAATCATCTACTTTATTCTACAATCCAAATGTCTTGGTAAAATCAGCGATCGATATTCTTCAAACCTCTATTTACGATGTGAGAAGAATCTACTTATCCTCTTGTTCTTTTTCTTTCCCCAAAATGGCTTTATGCCCTTTTTTTGTGTTGTTCCCGTTACGATTTTTCTCTCAAAAAAATTGGAAGTTATTATTTTCTTTTGGGGGAGTTATCAAAGAGATATGAGAAACATGAGAGGAGTTGGGGTGGTTTCACAAAAATAACTCCCTTTTCTAAAATCAAATATGAATGAAGGGTTATGGGTCGGGTCTACCCTCATGGGTGGACCCGCACCCAATTCCAACAATATCAAATGTTAAATTATAAAAAAAAATATGTACGACTATGCAAGGAAAGATAGTCAATTAGTTGTATATTGATAGTTTTCTTCATCATAGTAAGTTCGGTCTTAATTTGTGATTTATTTTATAATTATTCGGAGAAAATTAACTTTTGGTATATATTTCTAACCTTATAGATATTCTAATAAACCAAAAAAGAAAAAGGGTATATATATATATAAGTGATGTTTGCTCGAAATGGATCAATTGTTATTCACGACCAAATAACGTCTAATTAAGTGCAATGAGTTACATTTTCATTTGGGAGTAACTTGAATTAGCAATTATGTAGTATACTTATCTAAATTAAGCAATTAGCTATACATTTGATAAATTAAATTGTGCTAGTCAGTAAATTACTAAAATCACACTAAATTTTGAAATAAAAATGAACGAAAAAAAAAAGATTATATAACTATAAAATTGAATTTGACTCTGACATGAAATTTTGGACTTCAAAATAATCCCAACTTACACCAGTAGATATAGTGTGGCGTTTACATACAGTGAAGTGGTTTCCAAACCGGTTTATTTAGTGGTACATAAAGAAAGGTTACGTTATTATAGAGCTATATTGTTCAAAACCTCTCTTAATAAACCAAAAAAAGAAAAAAAAATGGAACTTTAATTGGAGGCTTGGTGCAATTTTGTTTTTTTATTTATTATTATATTTTTAAGTCTTTAGGTTTAGGGAGTTTAAAAAAATTGATATATCCGAATTGTGAAATAGAGGCTTGGGGCCTTGTGGGCTTTCATTAGTATTAAAAAAAATTGTGAAATTTAAGGTGATGGGGTCCAAAGCTTAGGCATTAAATTGTCATAAGAATGATTAGGGAATCTTAAAGGAAAAAATATCCTCCTCTAGCACCCTGATCCCCCTCCCCTTCCTCCATTCCCCTTGCAAGCGGGAACCCATATTTCGGCTGAACAAATACAGCAAACACTTACTTCGAGTACTTGGGTGTACATAAATTTTTTTTTTCTTTTAATTATTGCATGCGTTTGATGATTTCTCTTTAAAAGATCCCATGCATATAACATTACTCCTCAAATAGAATAGAAAGACTTCACGAAAAAAAAAAGAATAGAAAGAGTTGCATGTCACTACAAAAAAACACGAGATTAGCGACGAATTTTAGCGATGAAATAGTTTCGTCGCTAATTTACGATGATATTAGTGACGGAATTTTTTTCGTCGCCATTTTCCAACGAAATTTTCAACAGAAATTATTCGTCGCCGAATTAGCGATGAATAAAACATTTGTGATTAAATTCGTCGGTAATTGGCGACAAAAATTTTTTCGTGGTAAAATTCATCACTATTTAGCCACGAATAGAAATTTCGTGGCTAATTTTGCCACAAAAAAATGTTTACGGGAAATTTCATCGGTAATTAACCACAAAAGTTATTCGTCGCTACATTCGTGGCTAATAACGAACTCACTTCCATTTTCGTGGCTAAAATCATTACTAAATAGCCACAAATAAATTTTTGTACCTAAATTCATCGCAAAATCGTGACAAGTATTTCAAAATTAATGGCTAATTTCATAGCTAAATTTCTTCTGTACTCTATTACAAATTATTTTGAATCGTATCTCTCTTTTTGACTAACAAAATGAAGTTTAATATATAGTGAATATTACAATTCTCACAAAATAAATAATTTTCAACAATAAATAATTTATAATCAATCTCTAAGAAACAATTTTTTATCAATCACCACGAAACTCTCGATCTTTGTTTAGATTTGTCCGGGCAAAAGAAGATAGATTCTTTTTATTTTTCCATAATTAGACTTGGAGAATTTTTTTCTCTTTTTTATTTCATTGGCAAACTTCCATCGCAAATTGTCTTTGAAACAAATGTGAGAACTCTTGGATGGAGTTTTACTTCGCATTTGAACTATATCATTTTATATTTAAGGAAATCACTTGTTCCTTTCATTGTTAAATACAGTTAGTTGAATATAAGATTATTCGATCTTCCTTTTACCTCTTCAATATTTGTCTAGGTGGTGACTATTTTCCAGTGTGCATTTTTTTGGGGGGGAAGAACGTATGCAAAAAAAATTAATAAGCCATTAGCCATTTATCATGTAGAGGTATGGTTCCTTTAACAGAGACCATTCGATCTTCCTTTAATAGAGACATTAAGAACCTCCTTTGGGATTTTGGTTGGTGCTTCCCTTGGTATGAGGTATTGACTCATGTTTTTTACAAGAATCTCACTTTTCAAGAAATAAATTAAATAAGAAATAATGAGAGTAATAAATAATGAGATAAAAGAAAGAAGATTAAAATAAAATTAAAGACAAAATTTAAAAAATAGAATGAAAATTTGAAAAATTAAAAAAAAATTTAGCGACGGATTGCACCACTACAAAAAAACAGCCTTTTAGCCACAAATTTAGCGACGAAAATTTAAAAAAAAATTCGTGGCTAAAAACATTAGCGACGAAAAATTTTTGGTCGCTAATAACGCGTCGCAAAAATTTAGTGACGAAAATTAGAAATCGTCGCTAAATTTAGCGACGAATAATTTTTCGTCACTAAAATTCGTCACAAACTTTAGCGACGAAAAATTATCCGTCGCTAAATTAGCGACATAAAAAAAATCCGTTGCTAAATTTAGCGACGAAAATCTAAAATTCGTCGCTAAATTTAGCGACGGATAATTTTTGTCGCTAAAATCCATAGCTAATTTAAGGGAAAAAAATCTGTAATAATAAAAAAATCCGTCGCTAAATTCAGCGACGGATTTGGAATCTGTCACTGATTTCAAATTCCGTCAAAATGTCCAGGGAGCGCACGTGTCACCCATGCCACCCTTGCCCACCCGAGCCAACGCACGTGCCACCCTTGCCCACCTGAGCGAGCACCAGCCTGCAACCTGCCGCCCGCCCGAGCCAGCACCCCCGCGCAAACACTCTTAATTGCTGGAAAATGCCGCGCCTTTTGCCTCCACCGTGGTTCGAACTCTGAACTCCTGCATGCACACACCCAACCTGTAAACCACCAAGCCAAAGATATTATTATGATATAAATTTCTTTTTTATTATTTATTAAAATAATAAATATAATAACTTTTTTTATTTATACCACCCATCTAAAATAATATTAATTAGAAATAATAAATATGATAATTTTTAATAAAATAAAAAATAATAAAATACTAATTTAAAATAAAATAATAAATAAATTAAAAAATATGTTAATATTATATTTTGATTTCTTCTTTTTTCTTTTATCTTTTTATTTTATTATTTTTTTCATTTTTATTTTATTATTTTAATCCATAATTTAAAAATGTATTACAATATCTCAAAACTATAAAATTATAATTATCAATAAATTATAATATATTAATAATTTAAAAAATCTATATATTTAATTACAAAATATTTTTATTCGTTATAATAAAATTATTATATATTATAACAAAATTATTATATATAAGAAATGAGAGTAGAAAGAAAAAAAAAACCCAAAAATAGAGATAAGGAAAAAAAAAGTGAGAATAGAAAACAAAGAGTAGGAAGAAAGAAAAAAAAATATTATCACACAACACTAACATTAAGCGGTGGTGTAGAGTGGTGATATGTCTTCTGTTAAATTTGAGGTTCAAGGTTCGAATCTCTTCAACTACAAATTTATTTTTTGTATTAAAACAATGAAGGGCGCGCGGGCGCCCATGCAGGCGAGCGTAGGGCGCGGGCACCGAGGCAGGCAGGCGCGCGTAGGGTGCGGGCACCGAGGCAGGCAGGCGCGCGTAGGGTGCGGGCACCGAGGCAGGCAGGCGCGCGTAGGGCACGGGCACCGAGGCAGGCAGGCGCCCGTGCGTGCATGGCCGGCGCCCGCACAGGTTCGATTAATATTTAATTAAAAAATTTATATTATTGAATAAAATAATACAAATAAAATAAAATTAGCTATACAATAATAAAAAATATTAAATCAAAAAAAAGAAAAAAAAAATAATAAATTAATTAAAAAATATCTATAATTTAAATAAAATAAAATATATGGTTTTTTTTAAGAATTAAATAATATTATTCTTCTAAAAAAATGAAATAATATAATAAAATAAAATGTAAATTAAAATATTATAAAATAATAATATGATTTGTTAATATAAATTAATAAAATAAAATAAAAATAAAATAAAATTATAATTAAAAGAAGATAAAATTCAGCGACGGATTTGGAATCCGTCACTGATTCAGCGATGGATTTTCAAATCCGTCGCTGAAATTATTAAAATAAAATAAAAATAAAATAAAATTCTAATTATTCAGCGACGGATTTTGAATCAGCCACGGATTTGGAAATCCGTCGCTAAATTAAATTACCAATTGATATATTTCGTGGTTGTTAAATTAATTTTTTAATTGAAATATTATATTAATATTATATTTTATTTAATTATATATAAAAAACTTAGCGACGCTATTTAGCGACGAAATTTGCAACGAAAAATTTTTTGTCGCCAATTAGCAATGAATTTAGTCACGAAAATTTTTTTGTCACTAATTAGCGACGAATTTAGCCACAAAAAATTTTTCGTCACTAATTAGCGACGAATTTTGCTACGAATGATGTGTCCGTTAATTTAGCCACGACTTCCTTTTCATTGCAAATTTTGTGACAAATTAGCGACGAAAAAGTTTTTGTCGCTAAATTCGTCGTAAAATAGCGACGAATTTTTTCCGTCTCGAAAATCCGTGACTAAAATCGTGTTTTTTTGTAGTGCACGTTCCGTCGCCAAGTTAGCGACGGATTAGACAATCCGTCGCTAAGTTAAGGACAGATTTGGGAATCCGTCGCTAGCTATAGCGACGGATCTAGCGACGGATTTCGTGATCCGTCACTAGCTTAGCCACGGATTTTGTCATTCGTCACAAAGATGTTAGCGACGGATAGGTGATCCGTCGCTAGATTAGCAACGATTGCCAAATTCCGTCGTCAAATTCCGTCGCAAAGCTAGTGATGGAATTTAGTACCGTCTCAAACTTAGCGACGGATTTATATCCGTCACTAAGTGCTTTAATATATGACTCTGTTGCCCTAATCTTCTCTCTCTCTTCTCAACTGCTTTCCATATTTCTTCTCCTGAACGCCGCATGAATCATCTTCCAAGCCTTTGACCTTCAGCTGCTGCATCAGTACGTGGAATCTAAGTTGTAGTCGCTGTTCTTAAATGTGCTCTGTCTATTCCTTTCCCTTTCTCTCTTGTTTGAATCCTTGACAAAGTGTGGGTTTTCTGACATTACATACGTTTCCAATGTTGATGATTGAAACAGTTTCTTGTTTGATTCGTGATTCTTGATGGTCGATTCGATAGCCCTAAATGTGAGAAAGCATATTAGCAACCCGAATAGTAAAACCTAGGATTGGAAACCCTAACTCGAATATGTAGATTTGAACTTAGATATTTCAGTAGTGTTTGTTGTTTGTTATTCTTATAGCATCATTTGTGTAATTTAAATAGCATTGATTTTGGAACACTTCTCTACCCCCCAAGAGCTACATTTTTGAAGTATGCATTTTGTAGATATTGGATCACACGATGATCTGGATTTTACTACTATAGTCTAATACGTAGAATTGTTGTTGATTTCATTTAGTATGCTGTGAGTGTGAAAGATTTGTGAAATAAAGGAAGATGGCCTTTCAACGTATGCTACGCGTTTCATGCATCATTTTTTATGCCTTCAACCTATTAGATGAAATGACTGTGTGGTGAAGTGTAGTATCTTTTGGTATAGAATTGGGAGTACCCTGTGCAGCAAAGTTGATGTTGCTAGGTAATTTTGGGACTTGTGTTAGAACCCTGTAAATTGGATTGAGTTATTGCACATAGGTGAAGGATGCCAAGGTGGTTGTGGAACTTTTTAAGTGCCATTATCTTCAGGCCTTGTACATACGGCTGGCAATCCATTACATGCTCTCAAATCCTGGCTTTCTCTCCCCAATAATAATGTTCCGGTGAAAGCATTGTTCAGTGATCCCAAAAATGTTCCACGAAATTCCTCAGAGAAATGTGATTTTGCTTGTTTTATTCTTGAAAAGAAAATCGTTTCTTTTTTGGGGGGAAACAAAAATATTATATATATTTATTTTAATGAAAAAATTAAATAAATTTAAATAGAATCACTAATTTTACAATTGAGAAAACGACATTACTAAAAGAAATTAAAAATGTATACAACAATGACTCGAAGTTCAGGTTGATTTTGCGATTTTGTCAATAGGGAATGCAAGTTCGGATGAAGTCGGTCAAAATTCAAACCCTCACAACATGACATCATTGCCATCTCTCCATTTCCTGCCCAATCCATAGCTTTAAACTGTCAACAAGCAATTGACACGGTTGTACTTTATTTGATGAATCGAAGCTGGCACATTTTGGGTTTCTCAAATTTGGGAATGTGTTGTCCTAGTTCATTGTGGTTGAGTAGCTCTAGTGTTTTATTGGTGGAGAGGATTGTTCAGGTATAGCTTTCTTCCTTGTCAGAGATTTAGGCAAAATTAAGTTAGTAGTCTGATTTGGGGATGCTGGTGCTATAGCCAAGCAATTGCAGTGGTATGATTTGTCAACAATCTTCTTCCTTGACTGTACAATAATTTTCCAGATTTCTGAACTTCTTTATTCCTCTTTTTTCTCTTCTTCCTTTTCTCTACCTGATGATCATACTTGTGCAAAGTGCAAAATTTTGTGCATTCCTTTGCTTTCAGTTTCAGTCACTTGGAGTAAGTGAACTTTGTGGATATTTAAAATTGTGAATTAAGGCATGGCCTAAAATGGGAGCTACATATTTCTTGGTCAATCATGTCTTGGGTCATAATGTAATTTTTATTTAAAAATTACAAAAGAAAAATATTAGATAGAAATTATGTTTTGTATAAACAAATGAAAATAATATGCTGGTTGAGAATGATGTTTAGTCATATATGTATGATTTTTGTTGATTTGGACAAACAAGATTCATACATACCGAATTTGCTTCATCTTCCCATAAATTACCGGCATAAGATTGTACTGTTTGGATAGAGTAATATCTTATTATTCCGGCAAAAGATTCATACAGTGGAGGGCTCATTGAATGCAGTGGGAAGTCTGTTTAGAAATTCGGGATTTGACCTATATGAGAGGAATAGCCGTAATGGTTTAGATAAGGTTATATCGTAGGAGGAACTTAGATCACACCCAGACTACCCCCTCCATTGTTGTCGAAGGAGGATTGGAGGGTGGCTCAAAGGTTTCAAGGTGGGGCACCATCGTTTGGAGGGATTGAGGATTGGAAGAAGAGGAATTTGGGTGATGATGATGGCAGTGCATCTTTGTTTTCAATGCAGCCGGGTCTTTCTTCTTTGAAAAGAGAAGGGTACGAATTGATGGAGCAGAGGAAGTTGACTACCAGGAATTTGTTGGAAAGAAATTCTAACGAGTGGATTGAGAGAGGCTCTGACAAGCTAATTGGGTTATACAATACTGGGCTGGGTGCTCGGAGGAAAAGCTTTGCTTACATTGTTCAGGTGCTTGCTTTCTTTTATGATTTTTTGTCATTGATAACCTAATATTTTGTTGATATTTTTGTTTCCTGGTATAAGGTTCTCTTTGAATTTTACATTTGTGCACTTATGCTTCAATTGTGCTTTGGCTTATAGGGATTGCCATAGCTGAAATGATCAGTTAACTTTTCCAATTGCATTACATTTTATCTTGGTAGTAGTTTACTGTTTACATATTTGTTCTTCTAGGAGGAGGATTGATTGTTTTCTTTTGCATAGCATTTTGTAGTATGAGTTTATTTTGAATCACTATATGCTAAATTCTTATGAATATTTTGTCGTTTGATGGTTTGACTTAGAGGATGAACATCTATACATTAAAACTTAAGAAAAGCCTCCATATCTTACACTTCACATAATGTCAGATGCTTCAATTAGTGTTGTCTTGTTTTTTTTATTCTTCTGAACACTATATACCTTTAGGACATTCCTTAGACCATTCAGAGATACTTCCCATGATTATTATAATAAATTTGGAAATTGTGTTATTTTGGACACATATAATGGTCTTCTGTTAAGGAGCAATCTTATACTGGCTGACTAATATTCTGGCCATGAAAATGAAAATTGCCATTTTTGATCTCTTATTATTGGTACATAATTGTTTGTCTTATTTATATTTTGATGAACTTGTAATTCTTTATTCTTATTACTTTATTTGACTTTCCTTTTGATTTCCGTCATAAAAATGCAGGAAAAATATAATGAACTATTATTGGCTCATTCGAGTGGTGGAAATGATGGTACATCATCTGAGCAATCTGTTGATAATATGGCAGTGTGGTTAGAGGCATCTGGTGGGGTAAAGAAAGGAAGAATATTTGGGATGGGATCCTTGAGCAAAGTGTACACACCTAGCCCTTCATGCTCCACTGCAGCCATTTCATTGAAACAAGTCCAACTAGATGAACAAGTGCATGGTCTCAAAGAGGAACTTGCAAAGAAAGATGAACAAATGAGTGTAATGCAACAATCGCTTGAGCATACGCAACAAACGCTTTAGCAAATGCAACAATCGCTTGAGCTAATGCAACCACTAATATTACAGCACTTCAAGTTGGATGTAAGTCAATTTATCCCCTCGCAGAGTCAAGTTCCACCTTCTATGCCTCCTACTGATGACCCCGATACTGACGAACAACATGATGATTGATGGATGTTTGTTTGTTCGATATTATTCACATATTGTTATTGGATAGATATTGGACGATATTTATTTTGTTATTATTATTTTTGATGTTGGACATTAGACTATTTACATTTGTTTCACTTTCATTTTATTCACATTTTGTTCGATACACAAACTCTTATGCATATGAATGGAATATTTGGTTGGATATGAATAATATTGGATTGGATAGTGATTGATGGATTTTTTTGTTCAATTGGATATTTGAATGTTGGTTGCACAGGTTTTTTTTTTTTCCTAAACAGGGATATTTGATTGGATATTTGAATGTTGGATATTTAAATTTTATTGTACAGATTCGATTGGATTGAATATATGAATGTTGGTTGCATAGGTTTTGTTCAATTGGACATTAAAACAAACAAAATTATTTTTTTTAATTTTACAGATTCGTCGCAAAATCCGTCGCCAAAGGATTTCCAAATTCGTCATCAAGTTAGCCACGAATAAATATTTGCATCGCTAAATATTGACAAGGTTAGCAACGGAGACTACTATTCGTTGCTGAGTTTCGCGACGGAGATGACTGTCAATGGCTAACTTTTGCGACGGATAGAGAAATCCATCGCAAAATCTAGCGACGGATATATCTGTCCGTCGCTAAATTTAGTGACGGATATATCTGTCCGTCGCTAAATTCAGCGATGGACAACCTCATCCGTCACTGAATTTAGCGACGGATAGCCTTATCCGTCGCAGAATTTAGCGACAGACTCGGTTGTCTGTCGCTAATGTTAGCGAGGCAATTATATTCCGTCACAAAATCCATCGCTAATTTAGTCACGAAATCTTGGGACGAAGTCTTTTTCGTCGCTAATTTGGCGACGAATATCATTTTTCCGTTGCTAAACTTTTGTGACGTCGTATTAGCGACGAAAAAATGTTATCGCTAAATCCGTCACTAAAATATTTAGCGACGAATTTTTCTAAGATTTCCGTCGCTAAATCTGTCCCCAATGCTGTGTTTTTTTATAGTGTGTTTTTACAACCAAAGAGCCTTAAAACATTGATGTGGCACCTACCACCTACCATGTCAACATTTTAGTTAGTTTTTTCCACACCAGATTTTGGATAGATAGAAAGATAGTTTCAGAGAATGTGAGCGAGAGAGAGAGAGGGAAGAGTTTCAAAAAGGTTAATATTTTGGGAGTTCAAAGCAAAAAAAAAAAATACCAACATTTAGTTGGTCTAATATTTGGGCATTAATACTCCGTATGAGTTTGAAGATCCAAGACGAATCAAATTGAGTTTAGTCAAATTCAATGTGATTATTAAAAAAAAAAAGGCCACCATTTCAGTCAAACTAGCTTTCCACCCAATACTTTTTTCTTTTTTGTGCGTGATTATACCAGGCCAAGCATGTCAAATGCTTAATTTGCAATTTTGATAAAAAGAAAGAAAAAAAAAATCCAGCTAAGAACCAATATGGGGAAGAAGGTCAAGCCATAGAACTTTTAGAGGGTATTTGATTAAATTTATAAACTTTTTAAATTATTTTATTATAAATTTATGAAATTTGTTTGATATTTTTTCTATAAAGAGCTTATAAGTTGTTCAAGAAAAAATAATTCCACCCGAACTCTTTCTTTGTTTAACTTATACATTATTTTATTTTGACCTATAAATTTGGAGAATACCTTATAAGCGGTTAAATCTTATTTTATTTAAATATTTTAAGAACTTAATTTTAAAATAAAATATTTGAGTATACATCCAACACTTTTTTTTTGGCATCTAATCTAGTGTTACAAATTAAAAAAATATCAAGAAACAAGGTCATTACACGGGGAATCTGAGAACACCAAAAGTAAAGAAGACAACATAGTAAGCATGCAATATTGTACTATATTTCCATTGACAAGCTTCCCTGTGAGCTGCAAAGTTTTAGCCTATTCTGCTAGGAGGAGACTTCGACCCAGAAATGGTTCCAGTGGAGAGAGAGTTAAATATGTCTCCTTTAAATTGGAATCCATAATTATACCATGTTGTATCATCAGGCTTCCCATAACCCGACTTCACCAAAGCTCCAACTCGCGAAGCCTCACAAGAATGTGTCTCAAAATTGAGGAGGAGAAGAAGATAGATAATCTGTAATAACTTTGAAGAAAAAGTAGAAAAAGAAGCCATATTTGTTTTTGTAGGGATGAGATTTAGAGATTGCACACTAATTTATATACATATTTGCTTGTGCACGCATGCATGTGTGAATTGGGGGCACGCTATTGACCAAAAATTAGGAAGACAGACAAAAATGTTATGAATGTCGAAGAATTTTGTGGATGTCTATAGTAGGTCACATGTCCAAAACACATGTCATCACATGCCAACATGTATACATACATGTGTCTCCTCTATATCACACGCTTACAAGACGTGTGTCATCATTTAGCTCAACCTATTGCTGACTCGTCCAAACCTTCTACCACGTGTCAACACATCATAATCCCAGGTGCTGATTTACCCAAAACTCCTATCATGTGTCAACACATTGCAACCCCATGTGCTCACTCACCCGAACCCCATGCCCCATGTTAGTATGTCGTAGCTCTAGGTGTTGATTCATCATCTTTTTCAACATCGATAAATAACACCCTTTAAACATTATTTGAGCATCATTCTCCGGAAAATGAAATGAAATCTTGTTCTCTCAATCTCTTTATCATGTTCAAACTTTTTTATTAAATTAGATCTTTCTGTGTTATTTCTTCTTAAAATATTACATAAGACGTTATCAATGCAAAGTTCTACATTTGAGAAATATAGCATAGAAGGAAGTCTCATCATTAAAAAACAATCAGGTACGTTTTTACCAATTCCGTTCTAGTGGTCAATCTTGCTAAACTTGAATTTCTACCTCTTGATATTTTTAGAAAGTATTATTTATCATGAGTTCTTGATGTTGAAATGTATCTTGACGCGATAGATTTTGGAGACACCATTAAAACAAATAATGCTACTATACAAGATTATATAAAACCAATGATTTTCATTTGGTGTCATTTTGATGAAAATTTGAAGATAGAATACCTTACTATCAAAAGTTTTCCTGAGATGTAGAAGAACTTAAAGGAAAGATATGACCACCTGAAGATGGTTGTTCTTCCTAAAACCCGATATGATTGGATACATTTGAAACTGTAAGATTTCAAGTCTATTAGTGATTATAATTCTATAATGTTCAGAATCACATCCCAATTGAAATTATGTGGAGAAAACATTACTGAAGAAGATATGTTCGATAAAACTTTTTTCTACTTTTCATGCCTCGAATTTGCTCCTATAGTAGCAATATCAAGAAAAGGGATTCAAAAAGTACTTTGAATTGATTTCATGTCTTTTTGTCACCGAACAGAATAATGAATTATTAATGAAAAATCATGAAACCAGACCAACTGGTAGCAGTCCATTCCCTGAAGTGAATGCGACTAGATATGAATATGGAAGATGTTGGGGCTGTAATTGTGGCCGTGGCCATGGTCATGGTGGCGGACAAGGTCGAGGACAAAATGATCATTATAATAATGATGCTCATAACCATGGCCCATCAAATCAAAAGGGCAAATATCACACTAGAAGTAGGTCAATAATAATAGGAAAGGAAAAGAGAAATTCTCAAGAGATTCCAATAATATTTGCTATAAGTGCGATACCCAAGGACATTGGTCATGTATATGCCGAACTCCAAAACATCTTGTTGAACTATATCAAGTCTCCTTAAAGAAGAAAGACAAAGATTATAAAACGAATTTTGCCAACCCATGTAGTGATAATGATGTGGATATAACTCATCATGATATATCTGATTTTTTTTTGAAAATCCTGAAGAAAAATAGATCATTTGATCAATAATGGAAATATCTAGATCAATGTTTTGAATAAATAAATTTAGTTTTAATATTTTTGTTATATGATCCACTTTATTGTTTATTTTCTAATTGATTTTACTTATTTATAATTGTATATAAAAGGATTAATTCTCTTTTTTATTTTTCTTAAATAAGATATGGATATTGTCAACAACTTGGGATCTATGAGAAATAAAGAAGATATATATCTCATTGATAGTGTTATAACACATACCATACTTAAAAATATGAATTATTTCTCTAACCTGAAGTTGGGAGAAACAAATGTTAATACTATAAGTGGTATTGAAAAATTAAAAGACCGGTAGAGCAATTATATGTTTCCCTGAAGGAACAAAATTAGTTATACATAATGCATTGTATTGTTCTAAGTCTCGAAAGAATTTGCTAAGTTTTAAAAATATCTGCTGAAATGGGTATTATATTGAGACAATGAATGATGTAAATATAGAATATTTGTGTATTACAAGTATCATTGTTGGAAATAAATGTGTTGTCAAAAATTTACCTTCTCTTTCATCTAACTTATATCGTAACAAAATCAGTATAATTGAAATGCACCATTTAATAAACCAGAATTTTACTGATCCCAACGAATTTCTAGCTTGGCATGATCAACTAGACCATTCTGGGTCAGTAACGATGAGAAGAATAATTGAAAATTCACATGGTCATATATTGAAAAATAAAAAGTTGTTAAAATCAAATGAATTTTCATGTGCTACTTGTTTGCAAAGAAAATTTATTTCGAGTCCTTCACCAATGAATTGGGAAATGAATACCCTAGATTTCTGAAATAATTTCAGTGAATATTCATGTTATACTTTTGATGACTATTGTATGTCTATTGGCATCGGTGTTGAACATTCTGTAGCCTATGTTTATTCACAACATGATTTAACTGAATCATTTATTAAGCATTTGTAATTGATTGTTTGACCATTATTAATAAGAACAAAACTCCCTATTTCTACATGGGGACATACTATTTTATATGCAATAGCACTTATACTTATAAGACCGACAAATTATCACAAATATTTACATTTATAATTGGCTTTTGGCTATGAGCCTAATATTTCTCATTTAATAATTTTTTGATGTACGGTTTATGCCCTGTAGCGACAATACATTGAACTAAAATGGGACCCCAAAGAAGGATGGGAATATAGTCACCCTCAATCATTAGATAGATATCTTGAACCTTTGACAGGTAATATTTTCACTGCGAGATTTGCTGACTATTATTTGATAAATCAAATTTCCCAACATTAGAGCGGAGGAAATGAACAATCGAAAAAGGAAATTATATGGCACACATCATCTCAACTCCACTTGATTCTCATACGAAAATTTGTGAACTAAAAGTTCAAAAAATAATACATTTGCTAAAGATTGCAAATCAATTGCCTGATGTGGTCAATGACTCAAAAATAGTTATAAAATCATATTTTCCTACTAAAAATATGCCAATCAAATTTAATGTTCCAACTGGACAATCCCAAAGTACTATAGCAAATGAGTCTAAAACACATTTAAAAATACATCTTAGCACCAAAAATAAAAATTCTCGAAAGAAAAGAGGATCTATTGATTATGATCATTTAAAAGAGTTGAATAATAAAGAATCTCATGAGATTTTGATGACAAAATTCATACTCCTGTTGAGTCAGATATAGCTCCTAAAGAGTACAAGTTTCAAACTATTGAAGAGCATATAAATAAAACTTCCATAAATTTCATCAATACAAAGATATGTTAGGATCGAACGGAAACAAAAATAGATGATATTTTTGCATATAATGTAGCACTCGAAATTATGGAAGAAATTGAGAATTTAAACCAAAATCGATTGAGAAATATTAGCAAAGAAATGATTGGACCAAATGGAAATATACAATCCAATCTGAATTGGATTCGCTTACTAAACGCAAGGTTTTTAGACCTATAATCCAAACACCCGAAGGTGTAAAACCCATCGGATACTAATGGGTTTTTATATGAAAACAAAATAAGAAAAATGAAATTGTGCGATATAAAGAACGTCTTGTAGCACAAGGGTTTTCACAAAGACTAGGCCTTAATTATGATAAGATACATTCCTTTGTAGTGGATGCAATTATATTACGATTCCTGTTGGCTTTAGTGTGGTATATGAAAAGCTAGAGATACATTTAATGGATGTGGTCATTGTTTACTTATATGGGACATTGGAAAATGATGTTTATATGAAAATCCCTGAAGGATTTAAACTACAAAAAACATATGATCCAAACTGTTTAGAAATTTACTCTATTAAATTGCAAAGATTTTTGTATGGCTTAAAGTAGTCAGCATGAATGTGGTATAATCATTTAAGTGAATGTTTACTTAAAATGATTATACAAATGATTCAATATGTCCATGTTTTTTTATTAAGAAAATCAAAACGGGATTTGTAATCATTGCGGTAAATGTCAATGCTTTGAATTTTATTGGAACTCATGAAGAGATTTCCAAAACCGTTGAATATTTGAAAAGAGAATTTGAGACAAAAAATTTTGGGAAAATAAAATTTGACCTTTGTTTATCAATTGAACATCTAGAACATGGAATATTTTTTCACCAATCAAATTATACTGTCAAGCTTTTAAAATGTTTCTACATGGATAAAGCACACCCATTAAGTACTCCAATGGTCATTCATTCACTTGATATTGAAAAGTATCCTTTTAGACCACAGGGAAAAGATGAAGACATTCTTGGTCCTGAAATACCTACCTTAGTACAATTGGAGCACTTATGTATCTTGTTAATTGTATAAGAACAGATATATCATTTGCTATGATTGTATTAGCAAGATTTAGATCTTCTACAATATATCGACATTGGAATGGGGACAAGCGTATTCTTCGATACCTCCAAGGAACAATTGATTTTGGATTGTTCTATTCTAATAATTCTAAACTAGAGTTGATTGGATATGCGGATGCTAGATTCTTATTTGATCCATATAAAGCACGGTATTAGACTGGATATTTATTTACATATGGATATACTGCTATTTCATGGCTTTCTACAAAGCAATCTATAGCTACGACCTCATGAAACCATGCTGAGATTATAGCAATTCATGAAACAAGTCAAGAATGTTATAAAAAAAATTTCTAAATTAAAAATTCATAACCTAAAATTAAAAGACAAATAAACAACGCAAAAATACTGAAAATTAGAGAAGAAATTCAATCTACCAAATTTTTATCCAAGGGTTCACACATTCGATTGTTTCACTGATCATGGGTTAAAAATATTATTCTTGTAGTTCAAGCATTCAACCTTAGATTTATCAGGATAGCTGTAATAAATGTTGCATTTTCCTAAATTAATTGATCAAAACCGGTATCTAATCAAAATTTATCATTAATCGACTGGGTATGATAGTGTTGCATATCAATATAATGATAGTATTTAGTTCTGTGAAAATAGTTAAACCAAAATATAAATAATCGGGATAGCCGCAATTATTTAATTTTGTTCCATCGATTCCTTAAATTAAACATGAATATTGATAAAAAACCCATAGACATAAATAACCTATTTGTTACTTGTACCATTCATTCATGACAATTACGGATCACTGAAATCTTGAATAGCAATAGAAAAATTAATATTGAATTAAATTATCAGATTAACCAATATCAATTTTTCATGTAAATAAATCAAGAATCGACAAATATTTGAATTAAAAGGGCAAGAAATTAAATGAAGCAATAACCTCAGAGTGAAGACAATTGAATAAAAATTCCCCTTGAATCAAAAGAAAAACTAGCCACTCATGGCGGTGAGTTCTCTATGAAAAACTAAAAGAAAAGAAAAAATTTGCTTTTGAAGAAAAGGGGAGGAACACTCAACAGCTGCCTCCCTTGTTGTGAATAGTGCCGGCCCCCTCTTGGAAATTAAATAGTAACATGATGCACTCTAGGTCAATGAGGAGAGTTCTTCTTCTAGTGCTCTAGATCTCTAAGATTCTTCCAACAACATAATAGGGAAAAGATCCACTAAAATAGGAAAATTAAGAATTTTACTCCCAACAACAATTTTACTTTAAGCAAATTTTCTAAAATAAAATCTTCTACTCTTTGGTGTTTCTTCTTTTCCTTTGTATGCCTAAATTTAATATTGTTGGAAATTATTGTGTTGTCTCCTTAGTTTTGATTATAACAAAATCGCTTTTCTAACAATTTTATTTAGTGTGTAGAGTTTATAGTTACTGGAAAGATTTTATTAAAGAAAAGTTATAGAACCAACCATAGAATTAGTCATGGAAGCAATGCTTATTTGGGCCATGGAAGTAAGATTTTTTGATTTTTATTGAATACCCAACCAACAAGGTAAGTGTAGTTTGGGTACTACACTTAACCTATAATTGATCCTAAATGTATATAAAAATGCCCCAATATGAGAACACTTCATATTCCACCACTTAAAAATTTTTCTAAGTATAAAATAGTGATCATTTGACCATATTTGGACATTCATATATTTCTATATGCTGAAATACTTTCAATACCGAAAATTGTGTTTCAAAGAGGATATAGGAACTTCAAATTCAAATAATTACAGTACAATTATCTTGTTGGAATGGTGGAGAAAATTCAGCTAGAAGTTGTTTGATCACTCATTTTAAATAGCAAAAATTCTGGATAGATTATGGTTTTCAGTGGATATTTGAATCTCGATAACTTTACTGCAGGTTAGGGACTTATGAGTTTATTTATTCAACATTATTATACTACAATTGAACAACAAATATGATGATTCGTGGCATATTTATCTTGAGATTTTGGTGGACAAATAAATGGACAAAGTTGGCTAGTTGTTTTGAAAAAATTCAGAACATAAGGCTAATTTCCTGGAGCTATTTTCAAATTTTTTGGAAAAGTAATCATCTAGATATAATCAAACCAATTTTTGAATATCTTAGAGGGATGTTTAAACTTCAGAAGAAAAATATTTACTGTTGGTAAATATCATTATTCAAGAAAGATTTGAAACCTATTTTTCAGGATGTTGGTGGAGCTGTTGTTGGTAACTTTGGGAGTTTTTATTGCAAGGATTTTGAATTTTAAATGGGCAAATTTTTCAGTAATAGAGTAGCTTCAAAATTCAAGAGAGCAAAGAGCATTGAACAGCAAAATTTTTACACAAAAAAAGAGCAATGCAATTCCTGAATTCTGAGAAACAACATTCTGCATTCTGAAAGAAGATGTCGCTGCTGTATTTCTGATTTTCTACCTCTATATCCATTTGTTCAAGCATTGTTTGAGTTGTAAAAGAGTATTGTATGAGTGAGTCATTGTATGAGTTATCTTCCATTGTTGGACGAAGGAATCTTCATGGTATGAAGATCAGAAGTCGATAAGTGAAGTGTGTGTTGTTGATTCGATCATAGTGGAAACTAACTAATGGCTAGACCCAGGTTTGGTTGGCTGGAAGAGTGGACGTAGGCACAAGGCCGAACTACTATAAAAATAGATTTGTCTCCTTACTCTTATTTCTTTCACTGCATTAGATTGACCATAGGTTTAATTATTGAATCTAGGTGGAGTTAGATTTTTAAAAAGCCAATTTAGGATAACCAATTCAACCCCCTTCTTGGTTGTCTTTGGGACCAACAATTGGTATTAGAGCTGGTTCTCTACTCCATTAAAGAGACCTCTTTAGAGTGTTTAATCCATAGCTTTTCCCCACAACTATGGTCAGGCCGTGAACAAGACACCATATTTCGATGGTGCAAACTTTTCTCATTGGAAATGTAGGATAGAGACATTAATTCAAGCTACTGATTATGAGGCTTAAGAAGTGATTACTTCTGGAAATTTAGAGGTTAAGTTGGCCATAATCACAGAGGATGACAAGAGAAAGATGTTTATTAATTCTCATGCTAAACATTTGCTTTTATGTGCAATCTCACCAACTGAATTTAATCTAGTTTCTTCATGTACAACAGCAAAGGAAGTCTATGACAGGTTGTGCATTACACATGAAGGAACCAGCACTGTCAAAGAGACTCGAATCAGTCTCTTGATGCAAGAATATGAATTGTTTCGATTTCAGCAAGGAGAAAATGTAAAGGATATGTTTAATAGATTCTATACAATAACTAACTAACTTGATTCACTTGGAAAAAAAATTTCAGATTCAGATCAAGTGAGAAAGGTTCTTTGAGTCTTGCCAAGAACTTGGGATGCCAAGAAGACTGCTATTGAGGAAGCACAAGATTTAAACAAGTTGTCCCTCAATGAATTGAGAGGAAAATTGATGTCCTATGAGGCTGAAGTTTTTCATACTGCAGAATCTAAAAATAAAAAGAAGTCCATAGCATTTACGGTTGAAGAAAATGTGAATTCTGCAGAAGAAGATAGCAATGATCAAGATATCAATATACTGGCCAAGAAGCTCTCTCGTGCCTTTAAAAAAGGGAGTAAAAAGTTCTTTAAATATAAAAATTTTTAGAACTCACAAAAGTTTAAGTCAAATGCAGGAAATGACAACAGAAAAATGGAGCAAAAGGATGATAAAATCTGTTATGAATGCAAGAAGAAAGGACACATCAAATATGAGTGTCTAGTGCTACTGAAAAAGATTGAAGCATTCAAAAAGAAAATAAAATCCATGATGGTGACATAGAGTGATTCAGAAGATGAAAACTCAGATGATAAAAGTTCGAAATATCTGAGGAGATTAATCTTTGTCTTATGACAAAGGATGAGGTGATTTTTGATAACTCAATATACATTGCTGAATCTGACAACATGTTAAATATATTTTCAGAACTGAAAAATAAAGTTAACATATTAGAAAATGAAAAGGATTTGTTTAGGCAAACCAAGGACTTGTTGAACTTTGAAAATGAAACCGTTAGAGCTGAAAATGAGGTACTAAAAACTGAAAATTGTGGACTGAAAAATGAAATAAATATTCTAAAAAATAGAATTGCTGAACTATCAAAATCAATAGATAATACATTTTAAAAGATTCATAAGAGTGATGAAAAATTAACCAAGTTATTTTCCATACAAAGAATGGATTTTTCCAAGAAAGGTTTAGGTTATATTCATGATCATGATATAGAATCGACTTCTAACAATGGTAAGTTTGTTAGAGCTGCAGAAACAAAAAATAATAGCATAGTTTTGACTGCAGTAAACACTCACAGAATCTTACAAATAACTACTGAGAAAACCAAGATTTATGCTCAAAAAATTGCCTAACAAACCACACAAAACTTGCAAAAAACATACTCACATTCTGCACAATATATGCACAGAAACTTTTCTCAAACTATAGAAAAATATCATAAAATGACATACAGAAATGGAGACAGAAGTATCTATAGAAGCACCCATGGAAATACCCATAGAAGATATGGTGAAAAACAATATTTTTACAGAAAATTTTATTTTGGATTTAGATATAACAAATTTGATAGTATGCAAAATTATTTCACTTATAGACCTAACTATGCAAGAAAGAAAAATAATGGGTCATGTTATATATGTCATAAAATTGGTCATTTTACTAGAAGTTGTTTTTTGAACAAGCTTAGTGCTCATCAAGGCAAATTTAACACATATACAAGCTTGTCTTCAAAAGGACCCAAATATGTTTGGGTCCCCAAGAACAAATGATGGTTTTTCTTTATATGTAGGAACAAGAGGCAAAAATCAAGGGAAAATGGTATGTTGATAGCGGATGCTCGAGACATATGATCGGTGATACCTCATTGTTCAAGAAACTCGAAAGAAGAAACCATGAAGTGGTGACCTTTGGAGATAACAAAAAAGGCAAAATAATTGGAAAAGACACAGTAGATATAAATTCTATCTCAATAAAGAATGTGCTTTTTGTCGATAAATTAAGTGTAAGCAAATTGTGTGATTTAGGTTACAATGTGTTATTCAAAAATGATAAATGCATAGTGTTAGATAATGAGTCGCATGAACAAATTTTTGAAGGAATAAGATTAGGTAATGTCTACATAGTAGACTCTACAATGTTAAATAGTTTAAAAGAAAATTGTTTAATGTCATTTAATAAAGATATGTTTACATGGTATAAAAAACTAGGTCATATAAATTTCAAGTAATTAGAAAAATTGTTCAAAGAAAATATGGTTAGAGAAATTCTTGAATTTTTATTGAAAGAACCTATAACATGTAGTGCATGCTCCTTGAACAAACATTTAAAAACATCATTTAAGAGTAAAGATCACATTTCCACATCTAGACCACTAGAAATGTTGCATATGGATTTATTTGGACCGGTTAGGAACCTAAGTCTTGGAGGAAACAAATATGAACTAGTTATTAGTGATAATTTTTCTAGATTCACTTGGATTTTATTTTTATCCCATAAAAATGAAACTTTTGAAACATTTAAAATTTTTACAAAGAAAATTCAAAATGAAAAAGATTTAAAAATAGTGAGTCTAAGAATCGACTATGGAAAAGAATTTGATAATTTAGATTTTATACAATATTGTGATAAAAAGGGAATTAATCAAAATTTTTCAGCACCTTATATACCACAACAAAATGGGGTTGTTGAACGTAAAAATAGAACAATTCAAGAAATGACTAGAACTATGTTAAATGATAGTGGTGTCGAAAAATATTTTTAGGCCAAAACCGCATCTACAGCATGTTATATAATAAATAGAGGTTACACAAGATCTATGACAAACAAAATCCCCTATGAAATTTTTAAAAAAAGAAAACCAAATATCTCTTATTTTCGTAGATTTGGATGCACATGCTTTATTCTGAAAAATAGTATAAATATTAGAGATAAATTTGATGAAACCATTGAAGAAATATTCCTAAGTTATTCTTTAAATAGCAAGACTTATAGAGTTTTCAATAAAAAGTCTAAAATTGTAGAAGAAACAATAAATGTTAATTTTCATGAAAATGAATTTCAAAATGTTGAAATGGAAGGTAATTATGAAATCCTCCTTGAAAATCAAAATGTAAAACAAGATGATCAAAATGAACAAAGAGAGGAAATTGTTAGAAGTTGAAAATTCTTATCTAGTCATTCACCTAATAATGTAATGAGAGATGTAAGTGAGGAATAAGAACTAGATCAAGTTATAGAAATATTAAAAATCAATTTTTTTTAATCTCTACCATAGAATCGAAAACTATAGAAGAAGCTGTAGAAGATGAAAGTTGGATAGAGGCTATGCAAGAAAAATTAAATCAATTTAAAAGAAATAATGTTTGGAATTTAGAACTAAAAGCCAAAGATAAATCAATAATTGGAACTAAATGGGTTTTTCGAAATAAAGTGGATGAAAATGAAAATGTTGTAAGAAACAAATCTAGACTAGTTGCAAAAGGATATTCACAAGAGAAAGGAATTGACTATGATGAAACATTTGCACTCGTTGCTAGATTAGAGGCTATTAGACTACTTTTAGCTTTTACATGTTTTACAAATTTTAAATTATATCAAATGGATATTAAGAGTGTATTTTTAAATGGTTACATAAAAGAAGAAGTATATGTTAATCAATCTCCCGGTTTTGAAAAATATAATAAGGAAGATCATGTCTATAAATTGCAAAAAAGTATTGTATGATCTAAAACGAGCACCAAGGGCATGGTATGATAGATTAAGTGAATACCTTGTGAAAAATAATTTCAAAAAGGGAAATGTAAACTCTACTTTATTTATCAAACATGTTAATGATAATATTCTTGTTGTTCAAATATATGTTGATGATATTGTGTTTGGATCTACAAATAAGCATTTGTGTGATGATTTTAGCAATATCATGAAGAGTGAATTTGAAATGTCAATGATGGGTGAATTAAATTTCTTTCTTGGATTGCAAATTAAACAATCTTCTCGTGATATATTTATAAGTCAAGAAAAGTATGCAAAAAAATTAATTAAAAAATTTGGAATGGAAAATTCAAAACATGTTAATACCCCAATGTCTATCTTTATTAAATTAAATCTAGATGAAGAAGGGAAAAATATGAATGAAAAACTCTATATGACCGCTTCTAGACCCGATATCCTATTTAGCGTATGTCTATGTGTAAGATTTCAAAACAAATCTAAAGAATCTCATCTTAGAGCCACCAAAAGAATTTTAAAGTATATATGCGGTACCAAAAATCTAGGAATATGGTATCCAAAGAATTCAAATTTTGAATTAATTGGATATTCGGATGCCGACTATGCCGGTTGCAAAATTGATCGAAAAAATATCTCAGATACTTGTTAATTTTTAAGTGACAGAATCATAAGTTGGTATCTAAGAAACAAAATTCAGTTGTATTGTCAACAACCGAATCGGAATATGTCTCAATAGGAAATTGTTGTGCTCAAATTTTGTGGTTAAAACAACAACTTAGAGATTATGGGTTAGATTATAAAAATATTGTCATAAAATGTGACAATACAAGTGCCATTGATCTTACCAAAAATCCCATAAATCATTCAAGATCAAAACATATCAAAAATAGGCACCATTTTATTAGAGATCATGTTTTAAATAGAGATATAATTTTGGAATATGTAGAGACACAAAATCAACTTGCTGATATTTTTACAAAACCTTTAGACAAAGAAAAATTTGAAAATATTAGAAATGAAATAGGAGTGTGCTTTCCATTTTAAAATAAACAAAAAAAAAAAATTCGGTACATAGAAGTTTCAGCTGACAGCCCATATAGAGTCTTTACAGCAAACAGTCCCTCTCTCTCTTCGAAAACCCTAACAGAAATCCCCAAATTTCAAACCCTAAATGGCTACATGCAAATCTTCAAGAATCATGGGAAGAACTACAAAGAATCCATCTTCTTCACACATTAACATCTCAAGCTCTAATTCTTCAAGCTCTGAATTTTCCACTTTTGATTCTTCAAACCTTTGTTTCAATCGTGACACTCAGAACCCTATGTCAAATTCGACACCCTCTCATGATTCTGATTCTCAATCAACTGAACATCAATCTCATTACTCGACTCAAGAAACGCATCAAACCTTCTCAGAAAATCAGTTTTTTTAACCTCTTCGAATCCAAAGTCCTTACACTCTGTCACGTCCAATCATGTTCGAAGTAGGCTCCTGTAGATTCATAGATTTCAACTATTTTAAGCAAATGAGTTTAGAAATGCAATCTATTCTTGAGAGGATTGGAGGTATTGGTTTGTGTCACAGTAATAGGAACTGCATAAGAAATGTAATCTTTGATTTCTATAAGAACTTAGATACTGAACATTCTGATATTTTAAGATCAAGAATCTTAGAGTTGAGATTACCAAGAATGATATAGCTCATTGTTTGGGACTTAAAAGGACAGATGATCAGTCTCTTGAAAACATGAGGAAAAGAGATGTTTATAAATTGTTTCATACAAATTCTAACTCTGGAATTTGATATCTATATGAGAAGGATTTTCCTTTATTAGTTAGAATACCGCACAAGATTGTTGTGATGTGCATAATTCCTAGGTATGGAAGCACGACAACAGTGACTGTGGAGGATGTCAAAATTCTAGTTGCAATGCTTTTTGGGAGAGAACTTGACATGGTTAAGTGGTATTTCATCACATTCATAAGAACAAAGGCAGCAAACCGTATGTAAATGTTCTTATGAGATTATTTGAATTTAAAGGATTTGATTTTTCAGCCCTCAGAGATCCTATCCTAGAACCATCTGTCTTAGGAGAATCAATGGTCTCTCATATGGGAATAACCATTTCTGACAGCAATGTTTGGAAAGCCAAGAATAATTCTTTCTGGAAAGGCAAATTGTAAGGAAGTGGTGGCATTGTTTGTCAATTTTTTGAACCAACCAATGAAGACATTCCAAGCTCCACTTTTGTCCATGGTGAATCTTCAAGGAGGAAGAATAAACATGCTAAGTTTGATGATGATGACCGGGAAAAAAGGATTGAAAAGAAGCTTGATATGTGTCTAGAACAACAAAGAGGCACTCAATCTAAACTCACTGAAGTTCTGAATTTACTGTCAAAGAATTCATTATAAATTTAGATACTTCTTGTTCTGATTTTCTGGTTTATAGGATTTCGTTTATCTATCTCTGTTTTCTATCTTTAGCTTCAATGTTCTGACAAGAGCTGACTCCTTTATACTTCAATGATGTATTTTTTTTGTCAGACTTCAATGAAATTTCCTATTTTCTTCTATCCATTGTTATGATTAATTTCTTTTTGATACAACAAAAAGGGGGAGAATAAGATTAAACAAAAGAAAGACAACACTGCAAATCAAACTTCTGCACAAAAGAAATTAAACTCCTGCACAAAAAAAAAATGACAGACAGCATTGTAAACTGCATAAATAGAAGACTACACACATTGAGGGGGAGAACAAAGAACAAATAATAAATCTTATGTTTAAAAAGATAGTAAACAAAGGCATAAGCTTAGAAAGAGTTTTAAAGTGTGAACTGAATTCCATTTTATCATTTGGACAAGAATAAGCTTTATTTTTTTTTATATATTTGAGAAGTGATCTAAATGTGCTTTATTGAATTCTTTTGTGACATTTTTTTAAGGTTTTGTTGTCAGTAAAAAGGGGGAGAATGTTGGAAATTGTTGTGTTGTCTCCTTAGTTTTGATGATAACAAAATCACTCATAGTATTCTAACAATTTTATTTAGTGTGCAGAGTTTATATTTACTGGAAAGATTTTATTAAAGAAAAGTTATAGAACCAGCCATAGAACTAGTCATGGAAGCAAGGCTTATTTGGGTCATGGAAGTAAGATTTTTTTATTTTTGTTGAATACCCAACCAACATGGTAAGTGTAGTTTTGGTACTACACTTAACTTATAATTGATCCTAGATGTATACAAAAATGCCTCAATATGAGAACATTTCATATTCCACCACTTAGAAATTTTTCTAAGTATAAAACAGTGATCATTTGACTATATTTGGACGTTCATATCTTCCTATATGCTGAAATACTTTCAATACTGAAAATTGTGTTTCAAAGAGGATATAGAAACTTTAAATTCAAGTAATTACAGTACAATTATCTTGTTGGAATGTTGGAGAAAATTCAGCTAGAAGTTATTTGGTCACTCATTTTGCATAGCAGAAATTCCGGACAGATTATGGTTTTCAGTGGGTATTTGGATCTCGATAACTTCACTATAGGTCAGGGACTTATGAGTTTATTTATTCAACATTATTATACTACAGTTGAATAACAAATATGATGATTCGTAGCACATTTACCTTGATATTTTGGTAGAGAAATAAATGGGTAAAGTTGGCTAGTTGTTCTGAAAAATTCAGAACATAAGGCTAATTTTCTGGAGCTATTTTTGAATTTTTTGGGAAAACAATTATCTAGACATAATCCAACAAACTTTTGAATATCTTAGAGGGATATTTAAATTTCAGAAGAAAAATATTTACTGTTGGCAAATATCATTATTCAAGGAGGATTTGAGGCCTATTTTTCAGGATGTTGGTAGAGCTGTTGCTGGTAACTTTGGGAGTTTTTATTGCAAGGATTTTGAATTTTAAATGGGCAGATTTTTCAGCAATAGAGTAACTTCGAAATTCAAGAGAGCAGAGAGCATTGAACAACAAAATTTTCACACAAAAAAAGAGCAATGCAATTCCTGAATTCTGTGAAACAAAATTCTGCATTCTGAAAGAAGATGCTGCTGCTGCATTTCTGATTTTTTACCTCTATATCCATTTGTTCAAGCATTGTTTGAGTTGTAAAAGAGTATTGTGTGAGTGAATTATTGTATGAGTTATCTTCTATTATTGGACGAAGGAATCTTCATGGTATGAAGATCAAAAGTCGACAAGTGGAGTGTATGTTGTTGATTCGATCATAGTGGAAACTAGCTAGTGGCTAGACCCCGACTTGCTTGGCTAAAAGAGTGGACGTAGGCACAAGACCGAACCACTATAAAAACAGAATTGTCTCCTTACTCTTATCTCTTTCGTTGCATTAGATTGACAATAAGTTTAATTATTGAATCTAGGTGGAGTTAGATTTTTGAAAAGCCAATTTAGGACAACCAATTCAACCTCTTCTTCTTGGTTGTCTTTGGGACCAACAAATGTCTTTAACCATTTAACTCCCAATTGCCTCCTTAAGTCCACTTTGATCTAATCTTCCAATTTTGATCCCTAAAAATAAAAAGTCATAAAAAACCATCCATTAGAGCACTAACCAATCCAAAATCAAATCATAATATAAAAAATAAATATAACATTTTGCGCATTATCAAATTCCCCCACACCAAACAAATGCTTGTCCTCAAGCATTCATTAGGTTAATGACACACAACCATTCTCTTTTTTACTCATTTCCCTCCTTCAATTCATCTTCAAACAATCCTAAATCAACACACATCGAAAAATTCAAGTCAAAATAACTATCAAGAGAGTAAGTGATCATAGTATCATAACTTTGAAAGAAAATATATGTCACGCCCCAAACCTGGAGCGTGAGCAGCCGCCCATTACCCTGGATGCCGGCTGTATTTTTACAGAAAATCGGGCAGAACCTCCCCATATATCGGAGGTCTCCCATATTAAAATAAACCTGTTACCTGTCCAAAAGGGGCCATCCCGGCCTCAAAATGCATAAATTATCCTCAACAACAAACCAGATCATCCATACTGCACAATTCAGGGCAACGCAAGGCTAACAAACAATTCTCCACAGTCCTAACCACAAACCTCTACTGCCATGCCCCTATCAAAGGCATGGACAGCCGCCAGTCGCCCCTCTTATGATTTAGAGAAGGCACCGAGCGATCCTAGAGGACACTTCTAAGACATGACATATTCCCAAATACAGACGCAACGAAAAAGAAATGCCTCAATGCAATGTCATGCAGTGACATGAGAGTTCCACAATTTAAATATCCATATTTATACAGTCATTCCAGAATTATAAAAATGGTCATCTATAGACCTCAAAATACATATACATCACCAATACAAATTTTACAGCGGAAATACACAATGACTCCTCAAGTCCAGGCCTGATCTCCCAAAGATACTGAGCATCCTAAAAGCGACACTCCTTGTCAAATACTATCTCTGAAACAAAAGGGAAATGAGGGGTGAGTACTCGGGAAAGAATACTCAGTGAGTGAGTGGGTCAATGCAATCGTCAAATATGGAGTGTGAAACTGGAGTGTCAAAACATAAGTATATAAATCATATTTCAAATTATCATACTTTTCATTTCAACAATATATCATTTCACGCATTTTCAAGTCAAATATGCATCCAAAGTACCATCATTTAAAATCATAGAGCTGCCAGCCCAAAATGTCCTGACAGAGGTTTACCGCGACCTATGACAGGCGCACCGGGGGTGTTATATGCAAATTTCTTTAAAGTGCTCTCTACCCCGGCGTTGGCGACGAACCTCGTCCAGGTGCTAGACTTGGAGAGGATATCCAATCCAAATCCAAATCCTCCCCCTTTCGGGTTCAACCTGGATAGTACCGTGTCGATAATCAAATCACGACAACTCGTGGGATACCCCAAGCCTAGGCATATCCGGACGCCACCAAAGCGTCTCTCACGGTGTCCTTCGTAGCTACGGAACAATACAATCCAAAGCCCACAAGGCCAAAACCAATATCATATCAAAATGTACCGAAATCAGGTTTATAAACCAATGCAACATATAGCATAAAATGGCACATTATACATTTCAACACGTGGATGCATGATTTCTATATTTCAACACTGTTTTTGGACACTCCATCGGTTCACAAAAATTAATTTTAAAACCAGTCAAAACATTTTAAGTATACGACAAATCATGCTCATTACCAAAATATTGTAAAACAGGATTTACATATTAAACAAAAGTATTGAAATAAATCCCACTCACAGATTTTGGGGAGGATAGCGCACTCCCCAATAAAACCACAATACGTAAAGCAATGCTCCCTTCAATCGAATCGCCAAAATAGCCAACTTACTCAATCATCACGATTTTCATCAGATTTCGACTATTGTCAGGATTTATCATTTTCCTTAAATTCGTACAAACCCTAAATTCCTCAATTTATAAACATATTCCAATGTCATCAATTTCATTCTATTTATAAGTAAATAATAAAATCAAAATCAATCTTAATTCGAATTTAAAAACCAACTAATACTACCTAATTTGACAAAGTTTATCCAAAGGTTGAAGAGATTTCATTTCTCTCACCTAGGGTTTCTCGGATCTCGAATTTAGCTTTCGTTCGCCCGTTGGTTTGGTCTAAAACCTGAATGTTTTCAAATTTGAAACAATTGCGAACAATTTAAGTCCAATTACTAAAGAATTTCGAAACCCAAGTGCGAAAATTGAAACTTAGAGTCATTTACCTTCACAGAGGCTCACAGACTGTGACGGGTCGTCGCGGGCCGTGGGTCGCGAGCTGATGGGCTGGCGGGCCTGGTGGGCCTGGCAAGCCGGATCGCGCGCTGGAGCGCGCTCGCGCTCTTGCTGGCGCTGGCGCTGGCTCGCGCGCTGAAGCGCACTCGCAAGCTGGATCGTGCGCTGCTCACGCTGTAGGTCGCACGCTGGAGCGCTCGCGCTCGTGCTGGGGCGTGCTGGAGCAGTGGATCAAGCGCTGGAGTGCACGCTGGCTTGTGCTAGGGCGTGCTGAGGCGCGCTGGGGTCGCGCGCTGGGGATCGCGCGCTGCTTGTGCTGGGTTCGCGTGCTGCTCACGCTGGGCTCGCGCTGGCTCGCGCCGGTTCGCGCTGGTTCGCGTGAAGAAGAGCGCAGTGGCACTCGTGCGGGGAGTAGCTGCAGCGGCTCGCTCGCGGGAGGGAGGAGCTGCAGCGGTTGTGGGTGGCGCTGGTGGTGACCGACGGTGCTGGCGGCGGCAGCGGGAGGGGAAGAGACACAGCGGCGGGGAGATGGGAGAGAGAAAGAGAGAAGGAGAGGGAGAGAGAGAGAGAGAGAAGAGAGGGGGAAAGAGAGAGAGAGAATGGAAGATAAATTAGGGCTTTAAGCCCTAATTTTAAATATCCCTTTTTTTTTTTTTCTGGGTATTACAACATAAGCATCCCATCAAACTCAATAATCTTATCAAAATTCAATGTATCAAGATCCAATACTCTCACAAGGAATTCACTCTATACACTCAAAGTATTTAAGAAAGTTTATCAATAACTCTCAAAATCAAAGTATAGTTTGTCATTACCATAAGTTTGCTTATTATCAAATCTCCACCACTAATTATATGATTTCAAAACAAAAACCCGGGGTCTTTACAAGGATTGTAATGTGGTTTGGGTAAAGGTAAGGTAATATGGTAAATTTGATGCGTAATATATATATCAAAAGAAGTATATCAAGAATTACAAGACCATTTCCCCTATCAAGCATATCTCATATCATGAAATACAATCAATCCAAAAGAAAGATACTCCAATCAAGACCATCTCATTTCTTAATCAAAACCCTTGAATTTTTCCAAATTCCCCAATTTCAACTTTTGGGAATTTTTTTTTCGTTTTTTCCCTTTTTCTTTTTCGTTTTTTTCCTTTTCTGCCCTTTTGTCTCTCTCTCTCTCTCTATCTTTTTTTTCTTTCTTTTCTTTTTTTTTTCTTTTTGAAAACAACATACTTGAGGATGAATGAAAATATGAAGCATACACAATCACCCCAATCGTATGATCGAATCACTAAAAACAATCCTACAATAAAGTTACCCCATTCCTTTTTACAAATAACCACTTAATCATGCTCTAATCACTTGCTTCCCAGATATAAGGAACAAAAAAAGGTTAAGCGTAAAAAGAAGGTTATGTGTCAATTAATGAGGTTAAAGTAAAGAAAATGGGTAGAAACTCCAATGGTTTCGCTAGGGGGTATCATGCATGGGAAGGTCTTTTTTCCAAGAGCTAAAAAGGGTAAACCTAAATGCTCCCATCATATTAATGCATGAACTCATGGATGTAGTCTTAAAAAGCATAGCAAAGCAAATTCTAAAATAAACATATTATGATTGATAAACACTCATCAAAGAAAATTTAGAGTAAAGATGATGGTATGCTCTTAAGGCTCAAAAGCTAATAGAAGTGTTTAATTTTGTATCAAATCTATCACATCGTCATTTGATTCAATCATGAAGATCAATAGGACACTCAAAACAATTTTATTCAAAAACAACTAATCACATTTTTCTCTTTTATGCATTTCAACTCAAATCAACAATACATACTGAATCAAAATTATTATCAGACAAAAATCTAAAGAATACGAAGTTCCAAAGAAAAATAGAAGAAAAGACATCGGTATGAAAATCCTCCCCCACACCTAAATACTACATTGTCCTCAATATATGTAAAAGATAAGAAACTTAGACACAATGAAAAAAATTCACAACTAGCTGCAACACTCATAAAATCACCCTAATACAACATATAAAAGTAGGACAATGAAAAAAAAAAGAAAAGAGAGAAAACTCCCCTAGGGTGATGATGTTTGCTGGTCTGAAACTGATGGTCTTTGCTACTATGAAGGAGCCATGGTTTTGGGTAGAGAAAATTAGGTCAAGGATTTCTTTGTGGAGAGGATTGTGTTTGAAAATTTTAGGGTTTTCGATTTTTTTTTCAAAGAAACGTGGGTTTGAAATTTTGAGATTTTGAATGAATGGGTAGTTTTATGATGAAATCATACAGTTTGAAGTGGAAAGGAGTACTTCTGAAAGGAGTAGCAAAGTGCATGATCACGCACTAAGGAAAGGAGTGCTTCTACCCATTTGTGAAAGTTACTACTGAAAATCACGTGATCACGCCCTAAATGGAGCACTTCTTCTGCCCACTTTTGAATTACATTGCTAAAAACCGCATAATCATGCCCTAAATGGAAGACTGCTTCTACCCACTTTTGTCTCAATTGCTCTATCTGTCTCTTGACTTAGATAAATGTAACTCTTAGAATTTTCCCTCTTGGGTACCTAAAAAAATTAAAAGAAAAACTAATGATACTAATCAAATACCCTTAATTAATTAAGAAATCAAATAACAAACTAATCAAACTCAAGAAAAAAATATTGGGTTGCCTCCCAACAAGTGCAATTGTTTAACGTCTTTATGCTCAACGTTCTCTACTTGTTTCTCTTCAAGGAGGCTTCAACTTTATTTTGGGAGACTCATATAATTTTCCTTCCATATCTAACTGTGCATTCAATTCAAAATCAATATCATATTTTTTTTCACAAATTTCCTATACAATTAAATCAAAAATATCAGTAGAACAAATTGATTAACACTCATTTATGTACTTCATAGGATAAAAAATAATAAATTTAATAATCTTGCCGTCGAACTCGACGGAGAGAGTACCCTCATCCACATCTATTTTAGTCTTTACTATCTTCATAAATGGTCATCTTAATAGAAGTGGAGCTAAATCTATGATAGTGTCTTCTTCCATTTTCAAGATGTAAAAGTCAATTGGAAAATTTAATTCGTTAACCTGCATCAAAACATTTTCAACAATCCCCTCTGGGTAAGATTAAGTGTAGTCAGCTAGCTGAATAACAACTCTAGTTTCTTTTATAGGACCCAATTTAAGAGCACAATAAATTGAGTAAGGCATGATATTAATAGGTTCTCTTAAATCTAGCATGGCATGCTCTGTTTTTTTCTTGCCAATAACACAAGGTAGAGTGAACATACCTGGATCTGCATACTTTTCAGGTAGAGTTGTCTTGATAATATCAGACACATTCTTACCCATCTCATCATCTCTTATCTTCCTAACGTCTTTCTCATATTCTTCCATCTTGGATTCCTCAAACCTACAAGGAAAATGTGACACAATTGTATTAGAAGCATTAGGCAAAGAAGACTTGGATGTTACCTTGATTAAATTTTCATGCTTGTGTTCATCTTCTCTGTCCATATCCTTCCCTTCATCCACCTTTTTAGATGGAGTGAAGTTCAAATGAAGTTCCTTCTCACTTCTCAACGTTATTGCGCTAACGTTTTTGTTGTGATTTACCACCGTTTATGAGGGCAATTTTTCAGAATTTTGTATTTCCAACCTACTAACTGAGGTCGCTAGCTGGGAAATCTGGTGCTCCAAATTCTATATACTCGTTCTCATTTCCTATTGAATTTGTTGAGTGTTAGTCACAAGAGCTTTCACTGTATCCTCTAAAGACATACCTGAATTAGAAAATTGTGTAGATGCTGGTAGTGGTTTGTTAAAAAATTGGGGTAGATATCTTGGCTCTCCTCCTTGATTCCCATAGCTCAAATTTGGATGATCTCTCCATCCAATATTATAATGGTTGGAGAAAAGATCATACATATATTGAGGTTGACAAGGAAATCCTCCTATGATATTTACTTGTTGAATGAAATCTTTTTGTAAAGATGGACACATATCCGTAGGATGCCCTAGAATTGAGCATTACCCCCAAACCTTAGTTGCTTGCATTTGCCCTATAGCCAACTGACGAACCAAAGTAGTCAGTTCAGAAATTTGATTTGAGAGATTTAAGAGATTTACCTCATTGACACGTTTTGTAGCTCCATCCACTCTCATTCCAAATTGTTCAGAAATTTTTCCCATGTTTGAGATTAATTGTTTAGCTTCTTCAGGGGTTTTATGGACTAAAGCTCCTCCACTGGCTACATCTACCATACTTCTATCCATGGGTAGAAGTTCTCCATAAAAATATTGAATTAAGAGCTGATTTGGTATTTGATGATGTGGGCAACTGGTACAGAGTTTTTTGAACCTCTCGAAATATTCATACAGTGTCTTCCGTTAATCTGTCTAATCCCATATATTTTCTTTCTGATATTGGCAGCTCAAGATGTAGGAAAAAATTTCTTTAAAAATAATTTTTGCATTCCATTTCATGTATTTATCGAACCGAGAGGTTCGTAATATAACCAATTCTTTGCTGATCTTTTAGGGAAAGGGAAAGACTCTTAATTTAATTTGTTCCTCGGTCACACCTTGGGGTTTTGTACTCGAACAGACAACATGGAATTCTTTCAAGTATTTATATGGATCCTCACTTGGAAGATCATGAAAAATAGGAAATAAGTGAATCAAACTAGATTTAAGTTCAATGCTACCTCAAGAGCTGGATACTCGATGCACAAAGGTTGTTGGTTCAGAATTGGTGCAGCTAACTCCTTCAGAGTCCTTTGATAATCTATCATCTTTTCTTCATCGTCAAAAATTAGTAAACAAGTGAAAAGTACAAACTAAGAAATTAATCTAGTTCCCCGGTAACGGCATCAAAATTTGGACAGATTTGTCGAAACCCTCAAATTAATACTGATTCTCCTAATACAAACAAATTTGTAGCAATAGCAGTACGAGGTTGAATTCCATGGGAACTATATTAACTTAACTTCTTAGTTATTGCCAAAATAAAATGGAGAGTTTATAAAATAAATTCTTAAATTAAAAATTAATAACCTAAAATTAAAAGACAAATAAACAACACAAAAATATTGAAAATTAGCGAAGAAATTCAATCTGCCAAATTTTGATCCAAGGGTTCACACATTCAATTGTTTCACTGATCAAGTGTTAAAAAATATTATTCTTGCAGTTCAAGCATTCAACCTTAGATTTATCAGAATAGCCGTAATAAATTTTGTATTTTCCTAAATTAATTGATCAAACCCGGTATCCAATCAAAATTTTTCATTAATTGACTGGGTATGATAGCGTTTCATATCAATATAATGATAGTATTTAGTTCTGTGAAAACAGTTAAACCAAAATACAAATAATCGGGATAGCCGCAATTATTTAATTTTGTACCATCGATTCCTTAGGTTAAACATGAATATCGATAAAAGACCTATAAACATAAATAACCTATTTGCTCTAGTACCATTCATTCATGACAATTACAGATCACTGAAATCTTGAATAGCACTAGAAAAATTAATATTGAATTAAATTGTTAGATTAACCAATATCAATTTTTATGTAAATAAATCAAGAATCGAGAAATATTTGAATTAAAAGGACAAGAAATTAAATGAAGCACATAACATCACAGTGAAGACAATCGAATAAAAATTCGCCTTGAATCAAAAGAAAAACTAACCACTCATGGTGGTGAGTTCTCTATGAAAAACTAAAAGAAAAGAAAAAATTTGCTCTTGAAGAAAAGGGGAGGAACACTCAGCAGCCGCCTCCCTTGTTGTGAATAGTACCGCCCCCTCTTGGAAATTAAATAGCAACGTGATGCACTCTAGGTCAATGAGGAAAGTCCTTGTTCTAGTGCTCTAGGTCTTCAAGATTTTTCCAACAACATAATAAAGAAAAGATCCACCAAACTAGAAAAATTAAGAATTTTACTTATAACAACAATTTTACTTTAAGTAAATTTCCTAAAATAAAATTTTCCATTTTTTGGTGTTTCTTCCTTTCCTTTGTAGACCCAAATTTAATGTCTTTAACCATTTAGCTCCAAATTACCTCCTTAACCCCACTTTGATTCAATCTTCCAATTTTGATCCCTAAAAATAAAAAGTCATAAAAAAACCATCTATTAGAACACTAATCAATCCAAAATCAAATCATAATATAAAAAATAAATGTAACATTTTATGCATTTTCAATTCTACAAACATCTTGTCCAATACACACTTAGTAGTTTCCTTTTTTAGCATAGAATCCTTTTCAGCATTTTAGCAAGGCCACTTTTCGAACATACTCCCACCTGAATCAGTTTCTAGGCTTTTTATAAGATTTGTAGGCCTCGAAGTCTTCTTTCCAATGCCACAAGAATCAGCCCAATCGGATATTGGAATAGAAAATTATGTCTAAAATAATGATTACTGCTCGTCTAGTTCAAAATTAATAAGTAAATCCAAAGTTTTCCAAATTATTAATCAGGAAATTAAATCAATGTAATATTGTAAAATATGATTTAAAACAATTCAAACAATTCTAAAATTTATAAATAAATACTAAAAAAAATATTATTCAAGTGTATAAAAATATTCTATCAATTACTTCCACAATTGAATGTTTGCTTATCCTCAAACAAGACAAATATCTTCTAAAACCAATTCAATTTCCTAAGATGCTAACCATGCATATGACATGTTCAAATCAGAATTACAATCAAGACAATCAATATTTCGTAGTATTTAGCACTATAGAAACCATTGTATCTCATATAGTCTATTCGAAATCAAGAACAACGCAAAATTCAAATATCCTCACATTTGGTTCACTTAATAGAAAGAGAAATATGATAAAAGAAATAAGATTTAACTATTCTATGCACTCAATTCTATGTATATGTGTATTATTCAAGTCAACATAATGAGATGACACTACCATAACTTTGTCGATACATCAAATCTCCACCATTTATATATAGAAATCCATATACCAATAAAAAAATTTTTTATTTGGTTGTAATGTGGTTAAGGTTAAGGGTAGGATAATAGACAAAAATGTATTGGGTAAAAAATAATTCACTAAGTATACTTAGATATCAATACATGACATTTTTTATATCAAGAAAAAAAAAACTAACTTCGACAATCTCTCTTCCAAAATATATAAATTATTCTAATCCTAAATATGTAATGTATCACTCCTTCAAAATAAAAAATATGAAATGGAACTCCACTATACGAGTGAACAATATCCAAGAATGATAAATGTTTTTTCTCAATTTTTTTTATTTTTTTTTATTTTTTTATTTTTTTTCAATTAGCACTCTTTTTTTTTTTCATTTTTTCATTTTTTCATTTTTTTTCATTTTGCTGGTTTTTTTTTCACTCACTTTTTTTATTCGTGATTCAACATGATAATGGCTAAAAATATAAATAAAACTCTAACATATATAAAAATAATATAATGTCTAAAAACATAATGTCATGCTATGAACTATAAGTACAGTAATGAATTTGGATTCAAAATCTGGAGTTAGAAAAAAAATAGATTATGGGATAAATTATGTGAGAAATTCAAGAAAAAAAATTTAGACTCAAATGTGTTAACTAAGGAATATTAAATATTAGGAATGGTATTTTTCAAAAGCCAAAAGTGTGTAAATCTAAATGTTTTAATCATTTTAGTGCACGAAAATAAAAAAGTGGTCTCAAAATATATAACAAAATAAGTTTTAGAATAACCAAATCATGTGTGGTATACGTTCAATAAGAAAAATGATGAGAGCATATTGAATTGCTCTTTGATACTCAATTCTTCACTTAGGTAAATTTTTTTGTCGAATCTAGCATGCCTATTTTTCAAATTAACTATACAAAAATGAATAGTTAATCATATATCAAATAGCCACTAATACCAATTATTATTCATGCAATCTAATTCAAAACAAATAACACACAAGGATTAGAAAACTCGAGAAAATTTAGTTGAAAAAATTCAGCACAAACTCTCAAGAGCCAATAAAAAATTCAATACTCCAGTTCCTCAAAAAAATTCAGCCTATATATATACTCCCTCCCACACCTAAACTAAACAATATCCTCAATGTGCAAGATAAAAACAAAGAGAATAGAAAACTCCCCTAAAACCTGCATCCTCCTCTTTAGCAGCGACTTCTTTCCCCTCAGGCAAAGCGTTTCTTATTCAACCTTAAAAATACCATCAAAATTTAAAATTAAATTAAATCAACAAAAATAAATATCGAAGATATCATAAAAACATTGGGTTGCCTCCTAATAAGTGTCTTTCTTTATTGTCCTTGGCTAGATAAAATCTCTTTGCTTCAACCTGGCTCATAGATTGATTCGGTCCATCTAGATTTCAATTTGTCTGGCATAAACTTCAATCTTAAATCAAATTGATAGACATTTTAGCTCACCCTGGTCTACTTCAATTTGAGACTCTCCTTAACACCCATAGATTCTTGCAAGGTCTCATATCTTGTAAAAAAAAGTACCTAAATTTGTATCCAAAATAGTACATACATCGATATGTTCACTACCTAGAAAATCACGCTTCACATACAATGAATTAGCAATGCAATTTTTAAAAGGATCTTTAGAATAAAAGACATTTATAACAATTCTTTCAATACAACCATCCTTAAAATCAACTCTAAAGATTTCTTGTGAATCAAAATTTTTCATTGAATGGAAAACATTAAACTCAATTTTTTAATCATTCATTCTCAAAATCAACTTCCCATAAGAAACATCAATTAGTGCCCGTGAAATAGTAAGGAAAAGTTGGCCTAAAATAAAAAAAAGTACCCTCATCAATATCCATATCCAAGACAACAAAGTCAACAAGAAAAATAAATTTATCAATTTTAACCAATATGTCCTCAACTATGCATGTTGAATACTTTATACTTTTATCAGCTGATTGTAAAGAAATATTAAAAGATCCATACTTTGTTAAACCTAACTTCAAAACCACAAAATATGGCATGAGGTTGATACCAACACGCAGATCACATAAAGTATTAGAAAAATTAGAAAAATCAATTATGTAAGGGATAGAAAAACTCCCTGGATCCTTGAATTTTGGTGGCAGGTTCCTTTGCAAGATTGCAGAACACTCCTCTGTGAGCTTAACTTTTGAAACTTTATCTAGTTTTTTCTTTTTATTGATCATATCCTTGAGGAATCCCTAACAACCTAGCACTTGTCTAATGATATCCAAAAGAGGAATATTAATGTAAAATTTCTTAAAAAGTTTTAAAAATTTTTAAAATTTTGTCTTTGCATGTAAAAGACACCGAGAAAAAGGAATAAGGGGTTTATATTCACTTAAACATAAAGTACTTCCCTGTTTAAAATCCGGTGCTTTGACCTTCACTTTTGTAAGCTGATGGATTTTTCCTTGGCCTCTTGTTTTTCCTCTTTATCCTGGGACGGATTAGAAACCTCCTACAATTCTTTCCCATTCCCCAATGACATTGCATATGAGAAAGAAAAGCCGAAGCTAATTGATTAATTTTATTTTCAAATCTCTCAAACCTTTCATTTGTTGCTGTTGCTAATCGTTCGATTGCCAACTCACATGATGTCTTGTTTTCCCTTTGTTGCGGTTGTAGATTTGAGTTAAATCCTGATGGATTGTTTGGTTTTTGTGGTATCCCTTGACTCTATCAAAAATTGGGATGGTTTTTCTATCCAGGATTATATGTATTTGAGTAGGGGTTATTCTGAGAGCTATCAAAGTTAGAAACATAATTCACTTGCTATACCTGCGGATACTTAGAAGATCTGTTAGTAGATTCATCACACGAATTACAATACAAAACTTGATTAGTCATAGTATTAATTCTATTAGTTTTCATGCAATTAATCAAAAAGTCATTTTAAGTATGATAAAACTATTAATCTCATGCACACTAGGTTTCTGTCAAGAAATCTCACACTTATTAGATCAATTATATTGATTAAAAACCATATCATCTAGTAATGCACATGACTCAGTATATGATTTGCTCATGAATATGCCCCCAACCGCGATATCAATGGTAATCTTAACAAAATTTAAAAGACCTTAATAAAAAATTTGCAAAACCAACCAATTAGGTATACCATGATATGAACATTTCCTAATCATATTTTTAAAATGTTCCCAAATACCATATAAAGATTTATCATCAAATTGTCTAAAACTAGTAATATCATTACATAACTAAACAGTTTTACCAGGTGAAAAGTACCTAACTAAAAATGCTTGAAATAGATATTCCCAATTTGTAAAATGATTAGGAGAAAATGAGTTAAGTCATACTTTTGCCTTCCCCTAAGAGAGAAAGGAAACAATCGAAACCTTATTGCGTCAGGTCTTACTTTGTTCAATTTGATGATATCACAGATCTCCAAGAAATTCTTGAGATGATTGTTGGTGCCTTCTAAAGTCTCTCCTCTGAATTGATTAACTTGCACTATGCCAATGAGACTCGGTTTAAGTTTGAAATTGTTTGCTTCCATAGGGGGTCATGCAATGTTGGTTTGCACGTCTTTAAGTCTGGGCATCGAAAACTTATTCATGGCTCTGTTTACTTGGTCCATTGCTTTCTCACATTCATTGGTTTTTCTTACTTATTTACGAATGGTTCTAAGAATTTTCTTTATCTCAGGATCAAATTCGACTAAGTCAAGACTCTTCGATCTCAACATAAACTCTACTTGGACACAAAAACGGTACAAAATTGGATTTGTAAAATAAATTGCAAAAATCACTCTAGTAAATCTAGATTTCCTATAAAGGATAGAAATCATAAAAGTACAACAAAAGAATGCACAAAAGATACCTAGATAGTTAACCGAAAAACTAAAAAATCACCGAAAATAAAAAAATTGAAAAATCTATAAAAACAATAGAATTTGGCCAAAATAAGATGGTACTCGTAGCAAAGCAACAGGTTTTGCTTAGAAGGCAAAAATCCTTTGGAACAAGTGGTCACTTAACTCTAAATCAATAGTCTTTTCTTAGACACTGAAAATTCCTGAAAATTTCCGCCAAATTTATGAAATCTAACCCTAAACCTTAATCTGAATAAGAAATATTAAAATTCAATCTCAAATAAGATTATTCTAGTTGATATACAAAGATGTTCTTGACAACGGCGCCAAAAACTTGATGTGCGATTTTGAAACCACAATTTCGGACAAATATGTCCTAATCGAATATTGTGTATAGAGATAAAATCAAGTATCATTTTCATGAGAATATGTTGTACTACCAAATATGAATAAACCTAATTTAAGTTAATTTGGACAAATTGAATCCAAATTATGAAGATAACATAAACTACTAAAAATAAAATGTAAGATATGAATACCCAATATGATCGAAACCCTAGGATATCTATTTCATCTATTTTTAATCTCTTACTATATTGAATCTTTTCAATCTCTAAGTTTATTGGCTAACAAGTTATGTTGATGATGATAAATTTTCCTAAATTAGATTTATCTAATAGTCATACAATGAATTCCAAATGCGACTCACCAAAACCCAATGGTCATGTAATTTAATTAATCGAACTATATTAAATTCTATTGACAATCTGTAATTTAAGGTTTCCCCTAAATCTCTACATATGAAATTAATCCAATGGTCATGGTCATAATTTCATATAGATTTTATTGTTCAGACTAATCTCTTGCAATTATATTCATCATGCATGCATTCAATTTCAAATCTTTAAAACGTCGGATCCTAAAACATTTGAAGTATTAAAATCAATAATAAAATCTAATCAAACAATAACCATGCCAATAAATTTTAATGGAAAGAATTAAATCAAATCATTTAATTAATCAAAGAATAGAATTCATCGAGTTCTAGGAATAAGAAAATTAGATAGATATTGAAAATAAATATAAAAAGATAATAAGAAACGTTACAACCCTTTTGCACATGATGAATATAGGAATCACGAATGAATGGTGGCTGTTAGGATTTGTGAAAAGATGCAAAAGAGGGTGGAGTCATGGATGATTAGTGGGAGGCATGAATGACTTCCCTGACAATCCTAGCAATGCTATATATAGAGAACTACAACTCTAGAAAAACTTGAAAACTTGAACTTTTTAGAAACTTGAAATTTGACTTTGATTTGAAAAATTTATCTTGTTGCATGATAATGATCTCCAACTTTCCCAAAGTTTGAAAACTTCTTTTTTCTTGAATTAGGAGACTTTTGAAAGTTTTAGCAAGTGAATTCTGTAAACATCTGCCCCAATACACACTTTGTAGTATCTTTTTTTAGCAAGGGGTTTTTTTCAGAGTTTTAGCAAATTTGGGTCACTTTTTGGATATGCTTCTGCTTGAATCAGCTTTTGCCCTCTTCATAAGATTTGTAGTTCTCGACGTCTTCTTTCCAAACTGCAAGAATTAGTCCTATCGGATATCGAAGCAAAAAGTTATGTTCAAAAAACTAACTATTGTTTGTCTAGATCAAAATTAGCAAATAAACCCAAAGTTTTCTAAATCATTAACCATGAAATTAAATTAGTGTAATATCATAAAATATGATTTAAAACAATTCTAAAATTCATAAATAAATGCTGAAAAAATATTATTTAAGTATATAAAAATATTGCTATCACTGCATTGCTCAATTAAAGGGAGGATACATTAAGAGAGATCAAACTAAACATATTTCATGAAAACTTTTCTTTACAAACGATCTTTAAAAGAATGGTGTAATTGATGTGCAACAACTCCGATCAAGTGAAAATTAAGCATATCTATTTACCAAGACACTATTGACAGCAACATTTGAAAAATTGATAAGAAAAATAGAAATGCATTAACTTAAAGATCTCAAGAGATATTTCCAACAGAGGGTAAATGCACATCAAATAGCGTATTATTTTTCCTATACTAGAATTTTTTTCTGCTAGGTTTTTTTCTAGTAAAGTTTTAATGAAACTTATTTTTTTGTGTAATGGATATCCAAGGGAGAGTGTTATGAATGTTGAAAAATTTTGTGGATGGCCATTACGGGACATATGTCCAAAACACATGTCATCACATGCTGACCGTGTTTGTATACGTGTCTCCTCTGTATCACGCGTGACAACTTACAATACATATGTCATCATTCAGTTCAATCAGTCGCTAACTCACTGAAAACTCTTGCCATGTGTCAACGCATAGCAATCCCAGGTATTGACTCACCCAAAACTCCTACCACGTATCAACATCGCAACCCTAGGTGCTGACTCTCTTGAAACTTGTGCTATGTGTCAATACGTCATAGCTCTGGGTGTTGACTCATCCCTCCTTCAACATCTATGAATAACACCCCTTAAACCACATTTGTATATCCTTCTCTACAAAACAAAATGAAATCTTATTCTCTTAATCTCTCTATGATGTTTAAACTTTTCCATTAAGTTAGATTCTTTTGCGTTACTTTTTCTTAGAGTATTTCATAATAAAAATAAAATGAAGCTGGCCAACTTGTTCATATATAAATTGGTCAAGTCATTGCTTTCCAATCAATTTGAATTAGGAGAGCTGATCTTGTCAATTTTATATTCAAAGTTGAATACAGTAAACAACATAAAAAAAAAGGATTTATCGATGGATGGCTATGGAAAGTATACTAAATTTTTTAATTAAAATTCGAATTTGAATATTAAGAATGAAAACAAAAAACTAAATTGAAAAAACTCTCACTAAAGAGAGTTCGACAGTAGTTTAATTGAATTAATCGAAATATGAGCCAAATACCAATTGGTTAATTACAAAAATAAAATAAAATAAAATAATAAAAAAAGGAACTTCATTCTGAAAAATAAATACTCACAAGATGGCTCATGAGCCCGTGGAGCTTGTTAAATCTTAGGCCCATAAGCATAAGCGTAATGGGCTTTTCAATGAGGGCCGAACTCTTGGAGCTTACCAGGAACTTACCCCTAACTTAAACCTTTTTTATTTTTTTTTCAAAACAATAAACTAAACTTGGTTCAAATTAAATTAAATTTTTAAGAAAACAAAACTTTTTTGGAGTTATTAGTGTCTAGTCACAGCATTAACTAGACGTTGATCCCCCACTTTAACCAGATAAAGCATAAAAAAAAAATTATCATTTTATTGGAGTTATTAAATATAAAATTGATTTCAAGGAATTCAGCTATTGATAATTTTTCTATGAACATTAAATAAAGAACCATAGCATTATTATTCGGAGAAACTAATATCAGCCTCTCTAAATAAAATGAAGGAATACTGGTGTCACTGATTAGGAAGTGCTCGTAAAATGGCTTCTCTATAAATTTAGGTCAATTCATTTAATTACTTTACATGAAATCCATTCCTTGAAGTCTCTCTCTAAATTTTTTTACGAGAGGTTAAGAAATTTTAGCAATGTTGATCAATGTAATCACTGGTCTACCTTCCCTTCCATCCAATCCTTAAGAGTTCCCCTAAACAATTTTTTTTTTTGTTTTTTTAACAAGGATTTAAACATAGAATCATCAGGTTGGGGAGGAGGATTTATATCACTAGACTATCCCCTTGGAACCCCCTAAACAATTTCTGCAGCCACACAACCAACACTTGGGGGATTTAAGCACCTCTCCAATAAATAATGATTATCAAGTACTTAAAAAAATCTTTTTCCTTTCAACCATTTTTTCTATTTTTAAAATGCTCTCTAGCTTGTAAATTAAGGATATATTCCACAAATCATCATCATCTTCTGAGGCTTCGATTTACGACTACACCATAGTGGGATAATTTTCTTTATACAATCACAGAATAAATTAAAATCACTTCCATCTATTTTTCAAAATAAACTATTTTCGTTCACATCCAATATGTGATATTATATTGTACAAATTATTATTTATAACATGAAATAATATATGTCCCCAAATACATTTGAACAAATTAAAATCACCTTAATTGTGTGTGGATAACTGCAATGGACTTGCATTGATTATGATTTTTTGAAGAATTAACCTTATCATGTTTTGTTGGGCTTGGTGAATGAAAAAGAGAGAGAAGAGAGTGACCAAATTAAAATCAAGCCTCACTCAAGGTAAGTTTCACCAAGTTCTACATTGCGCGGAGAGAGAGAGAGAGTGGTAGAAGGATTGACTTATGTTTTTTTTTGTAGAATATCAACAACTGCAACTAAAAAGACCTTGATTTGATCTTGTGCATGACATAGGAAGATAAGATTGTATTATTGCTTTAATTTTATTATTTTATTCAACTTAATATAAAATCAAAATTCTCTCCTCCCTTTATACATAATTCTTTTCGTTCTTAGGAAAAATTTGCTTTAATTAAAACAATAATTACCGTCAACTTTCAAATGTATAATGGAGCTAAGCTTGATTTTGTAAGAAGAAGACAATATCACAACTCGGGCTACTCGTGGCCCGGTCAGCTCGAATCATTATTTGTGTGAGGGTGGTGGTGCCTATCAGCCTAATCAAATTCGAATCCTTTTATAAATGAATTTAGGATTTACCCTTTCATTAAATGTTCGAACTGGCCCAAAGATTTATTTCTATAGTTCGACCAAACCCCAATATTTCATAAAACAAGTCGAGTAGAAAGTTAGGGCCGGGCTTAAACCCAATATCTTTTCCTTTAGGCCCAATAAGGAAGCCCAGGTGAGCATTTTCTTTTTTGGTCCCAGACCCCTTGATATATGGAGCTTCGCTTCGACTATCCAGGTTAACTTGACTATCGAACCTCCTATAGAGGGGAAGGTCTTCCAAAATAGTTTTTTTCATTTCCAAGGAGACTCGAACCCGAGCGTTCGGTTAAGAAACGCAGAGCCCTTCCTACTACGCTGAATTAATATCTCCTAGTGAGCATTCCTAATAACTTATATGGTATTAATAAAATTCAAAATATTGATAAAAAGTGAAATATATGAAACAATATAAAAATATTGATGATTTTAATTTACTTTAAATATAGTTTAAAACTTAATATTAATTCTTTAATCGTTTTAGTCTTAAGTACTTTTTAAAGAAAATCCTCAGACATAGTTTAATCATTTCAAAGTCACTGTCATGTTCAATATCTTCAATTTTAAATTTATTTTTAAAAAAGGCTTGAAACATAATTAACTTCTTAACTCTCCCTAATGTTAAAGATTATTGAAAAAGAGCCTTAAATTAATTTTCTATTTCAACCGCTCTTAAGACAAGCTCTAAGGCCATGGTTTCCACTACATATGATGTGTTCCAGCATATGTTATGCAGTCAGCTTGGTTGCCCGAACTGATTTGTGCTCAGTTGGACAGGATTCAGAAGAAATTTCTTCGGGGAGATACTAAGGAGACACGAAGACCCCTTTGGTTAGGTGGGGAAATGTATGTCAACCGAAGTATCACGGTGGTTTAGGTATTCGAACAATCGAAAAATGAACAGGGCTCTTTTGGTGAAGCTCGACTGGAAGATAATAATCGGGGAAAAGGCTCTTTGGTGTGAGATTCTTCAAAACAAATACATTAAGCACGAGTCTTAACTGCAACAAACCTTCTAAATGTTCCCCCTAGCATGGGCTATTAAATCTCTGAGATTTACTAAAGGTTGGGTTGCTTTGGAAAATTGGCAATGGTAGGGATATCCGGTTTTGGGAGGGCATTTAGGTGAGATCATCCTCGTTGATTCGGAGTATACAGGGTGATGAATTAGCGATTTTTATGATGGTACGCCACTTCATTACCCCAGATTAGAGATGGGATATTGAAGGTCTTCAGACATTTTTACTAGAAATGTGGTGAATGAGATAAGAATGGTGATGATTCGCCGAGATCCAAACAACCGGGATTTTGTTTGTTGGGCAGGAGAATCCTCAGGGAATTTTTTGGTCTGATCAACATACTCCATCTTCTGCCATGGAGAAGCTTCAGCTAACCATTCAGCATCAAATGATTACTGGGGATGGATTTGGCATATGAGGTGCCAAGAGCAGGTCAGGTTCTTGGTGTGGCTCTTATTCCATGATAGTTTGAAGACAAAGCAAAATCGTTTCCAATGAGGATCCACTTTGCCCTCTGTGTCGTGAGATGGAGGAAATTATTTCTTATCTGTTCCGTGATTGTCCTGTGGTCCGACACGTATGGAACCAAATCCTCAAGTATTCCTATTTATTGAAGGTGTTAACTCGAATCCAATTTAAAGCGTGGTCTTTTTGTAATTGTAAATCTCATGCCTTACTCATGGGCCTTGGTATTTGTTTATACCCTTTAGGTTATATGGAAAGAACGTTGTCTTAGGGTGTTCTAGGGTAAGGACTTTTCCCTGGAGGGTGTGGTGATTAAACCGACTACTAGCTACTCCTGCGATGGGTGGATAGTCTTCTCAAAGAAACCATTACAATCCCCATAATTAGGGCAATGGATTACTTGGTCTCCTCCTCTTGCAGGTGTATACAAATTGAATATTGACGGATCAGTCCATAGAAGTACAAACTCAGCAGGAATGGGAAGTCTAGTTAGGGATGAGTTTGGATTATGGATTAGGAGATTCTCGGAGAATATGGGAGCCATAGATCCTTTCATGGTTGAGTTGTGCGGTATCCAAGAAGGACTACTATTGCTAAATAGGTCTAATATCTCTCCGTTGATTATAGAACTTGATTCAAATGAGTTGGTGATGATGTTTGCGTTGGGACTCAAACCATATCATCCTACATACTACATTATAGGAGAGTGCTAGAAACTTATGAGGAAGGCAATGGTTCAAACAATGATATTTATCCCACGCGAAGGCAATATATGTATAGACATATTAGCTTAGCTTGGGCATTTGATACCCCGTGGTACTCATGAATTGTTATCCCCTCCTAGTGAGGCCTATAAAGTTCTTTTGAGAGATATTCGAGACTTAGTTTCCTTTAGGGGTTAGGGTCCTCGCACCACATGTAACAAAAAAAAATGTATGTATATATATTGATGGTATCAAGGAAGGAAACATTTCTAAAATCTCAAAACTTCCTTAATCTCAAGAAAGTCTAAATCTTTTAAAATTCTTTGGCAACAATTCTTGCTATTTCAGAATACCTCGTACAAAAGGAAACTAGGGTTTTCTATACCCTTGGGAAGTCTATATATACTAAGAAAAAGTAACCCATGAGGGTATGTCTACATGGGACAACCACACACTCAACTTCACGTACAATTAGAGGTACGGCTTCATGCCCAACTCTACATACAATCAAAGGTACGGTTTCATCCCAATTCTACATACAATCAGAGGTACGGGTTCATGACCAATTCTATATACGATCCGAGGTATGACTTCATACTTGTACACAAAGATTACATCACATGACATTCTATACACATACATCTCTCTCTACACACAATTCACACGGGAACAACAGGTTTAAAAGTATAGGCTACCCGCACGGGCACTGCTTGCGTAGGGTGCCTGCCCACGAGGGCATCCGCCCTCACGAGGGCATCCGCCCTCGCATGGGCAGGCACTAGTGCGGGGGCTCGCATGCGCGCCTGCCTGCACGCAGTGCCCGCCTACGCGGGCGCTAGCGCGAGCAAGCGTAGGCGCCCGCACGGGCGCTGCTTGTGCGGGGCGCCCACGTGAGCATGGGCAGGAGCCAGTATGGACGCTCGCATGCACGCAACGCCTGCCTACGCGCACACCCGCGCGAGTAAAGGCAGACACCTGTAGCAGTCTAGCATGGTGCAAGCAAGCAATATTTTAATTGTTTAAATTACTATTAATTTTATTTAAATTAATAATGATAAAAATTAAGAAAATTATTTACAGTTTAGAGAACCTAATTATTTAAAATTATTAATATTGACACCGCTTGAAATATTATTTCACATCTAAAATAATTAATTAAGTTATATAATATAATATTAATATTAATTAAATGATTATTATACAAATATTATATTATGAAAAAGTACATTAACTCGATAATTTGATCTAAATTGGTAAATTTATAATAATATAGTTATTATATTATTTGTCTCCCAAAATATTTTCAAGATTTTTACAAAATTTTTGCACTTCCACTGTAATAATCTCTCTCTATTTTCATAAACAAATTTTGAAAATAAGTTTTCACAAACTTTTTCCTTTTCTGCGCCAATTTTTTGAAAATTTTCTATTTTAATATTAAATCTCAAATTAAAATTAAAATAATATGTTTATTTCTTAAAACCTGGGTAATATGTTGGATGATTGAGCTTGTTCAACTGAACTTGGAGTAGTTGTGATCTTCGTATAATATTCATCCGTTGTTCTTTCAAATATCCAAAATAAAACTTTACAAAGTGTGAGTGAGAGGTTTAAATGAGTTAGGGAAGAAGAGCTTTCAAAGGAAGGATGGAGAAACTTTGATGGCAGATAAAATTTTGTAAATTATGAGTGAAAGGTTTAAATGAGTTAGGGGAGAACAACTTTGAAGGGAAGGATGAAAAAATTTTGAGTTAGAGGTTTCGTCTGGATTGAATTTATAATATATCATTTTCACAAACAAATTTTTAAAATCTCGCTTTCGCGCTTTTTCTCCCGCCTCTTTTTTCATTACTGCGTTTTTTAATTTCTCACATTTTTTTTATACTTTTAATTAGTATCGCCTTGTGATTTTATTAAATACTTACGAAGTACTTACTAACTAATTACTAACTAATTACTACATTTCACAACTTTTTAACCCTTTTTTTCTCTCTTTTTTTCTTAGTCACTATATTATTATACTCATTGCCTCCATTTCTCTATGGTTCTCATGCAATGTAATTTTTAGAATTTGTTAATTTTTTTATATCTATACTCTTACAACTCCTTATAAGTAGTAGAATATTCGCGGGTTGTCTTGCCAGATTAAGCTAATTAAACAAATGATTAAATCTAGTTTTTACTTAAATTTTCATATCAAAATACCAATTATACTGTTTCCATTTGTTAATATCGTTAAACTCATTTATTACATGATAAATAAACCACATAATAAAGTCTTTACTATGATTTACTATAAAGTTTCAACCATGATTGATTTGTTCTTCGAACATATTACATTCACTTCATATGAAACAGTACATAGGATATTAGAGTTTAATAGAGTTTAATATTAATATATATATATATATATATATGAGACAATATATACTTACACTCGCAATTGAATCACTATTGAGTAGTATGTATTGAATAGTATGTATCTATAGTATTTGTCATCTCTTTTAAGAATAATATTTAAAAAAATAATATCAAGTTATGTAACAATAAATTTAAGGTTGTACCACTCACCAACAACTAACAACATCATGTTTATTAGTTGTACTACCCACTAACAATATCCATCTCACCTACTAACAAGTGATATAATAAGATAGAACAAACATTTGCTTAATTGTTCAATTATCGTTGTTGACATTTAGGCACCAAGACAAAGTTAATGTTGCTAGGGGCGAAGATAAAATTTATGTTGCACTAGTAACATTATTTTTGGATAGATACTCAATGGCAGATTTAATCTACTTCAATGATTAAAGTAACCAATTTTAGAAAACCGCAATTGATGTTTAGGTAATATCTCTTGGTTTATCCCGTTAATCTTACAAGTAGTTTAACAAAATTTGACAATAAAGTAATCTAAAATTTTTGCCCTAATTTTGTCAAAGGAAGAACATCATATACAATGAATTTTATTTTTCAAGCGGTTTGATTAATTTTGTTAAAGCTATCTATCATCTTCCAACCATAATGAGACAATGAATTTTAATGAATTTTATTTGAATTTGATGGTATGGTGGTTTGATTTTTCTAACACAAAGTCAATTTAATTTAATAATTGTTTTAAATTGTTTTTCTTTAAATAGAAACAAACAAAGAGAGTAAAAAAAAAAAAAGAAATAGACATATAGTAAGTAACATGATAATTTGGCGCCAAAACTAAATTTTTTGTGGTTGAATCAAAAAACAAATAAAAAATTTTGTCGGTTAATTGATACCAAAATGTAAAATATTTTTGGGACTTTAATAAAATTTATCGCCTAATTTTTTGTGAAAATTGCTTGATTGATTAAATATTATTATAATTTTAAAATATTAATATTAATAATTTAAAATAATAATATATAAATTATTAATTTAATAATTTACTAATTTACGCGGGCGCTTCCATGCGTGCATGCCCCATGCTAGGGCGCCCGCATTAGCATGGCCGGGCGCCCATGCAGGTGCTTGCATGCGCTGTTGCCCTACGCGGGGGCAAATGCCACTCATGCCATGTGGGCGCCCACTCACACATTTGCATGGGCTACCATGCATTCCGCGCAGGTGCCCGTGTAGGCATGCGTCATGGGGCGAGTACCGGCCTTTCAATCAATAATGCTATAATTAAAATATAAAAAATTTTAAATATGAATTATGTAGAATAATGGTATAATTAATATTATTAATTTAAATAATATAATAATATAAAATTAAAGGTTTTTAATGTAATTTAGTAATAATATTATAACATAACATAGTAACAATGTTGTAATGTTATAGTAATAGTTGGTAATAGAAACAAAAATACAAATGAAAATACAAAATCTTTGATGATATAATAAAAAAAAGAGCGGTAGATTAAGATGAAATTAAACTCTAAGGTGGTAAAAACTAAATGATCTAAAGGCGGTAAAAAGGTTAAAAAAAAGCGGAAAAAATTGACGGGTTTTTTAAAAATTTTGAAAATTTATTTGGGCAGTAAAATAAACCAAATATTCTATAAATCATTCCCAGTGAACCCTCTTTCCCTTCCTCCCCTCAAAACCTCTCCTTTCTGCTCAAAGCTCTTGTTGTGAATCAACCAAAATCTTCGTGATGCAGGTAATTACATATTTTTTTAAAATAAAATTTGGATTATATTATATTTTGAAATATTTTAAATTTTCACAGGTTGTGCTCATTTTGGATGAATCAAATGAAAGATGAGTATTTTTGAAGAATCACAACTATCCCAGAGCAACTTGACTTTGAAGAAACCCAATCCTCTGGTTTTGTTCAGATTTAAGTTTGAAAGTTATTTCTTTGTTTTCACACAATATTACTAATTTCAATTTCTTTGTTGTTTTTAATAATAATCAAAATTATTTGTATTCTTAACTTCCAACCAACAATCATTATCACTACGTAACTGCATCCAAAAGGTAATATTTTTATTTATAAAAATTTTTATTTTTATGAATGGATTGACATACTCCATCCAGAAAAGATAATATTTTTTTATAACCCTTTTTATGAATAGATTGACATGAAGGTTGATGTTGTGACTCAAGCATTTTTGGGAGAGAAGATATATTGAAGAGAAGAGAAGAGAAGATATATAGTTATTTGATATGTAATAATTTTTTTTCTTATTCTATAAATGTATCAATCATTCTCAATAATACAAGATGTTATATTATTTTAGTAATTTCTTTATTTTATAGTTTATAACATTTCCTAAAATGTCAGCATGTGTAGTAATCGTACAGTATGTGATAACTGAAGAAATAGTAACATTTGCTAACGGATAAATAACTACAGTAATCGATATAACATATGAACATATGTACTAACCGACCATAAATGACTAACCGACGATAAATGGTAACAATTGTGGTAATCGAGTAGTAATCGAGTGGTAACCGACGATAAAAGTTATAACATTTCCTAATATATAAATAACCGTTTCTAAATGACAGTTACATTTCTTAACAGTTATGTAGTAACCGATGATAAAAGATAATACTTGTGCTAACCGAATGATAATAACCAAGTCGTAACCGAGTGGTAATCAAAATCAAGTAGTAACTGAGATGTAACAAAGTAGTAACCAAATGGTAATTGATGATAAAATATAGTAATTTCTATCCATACTTAGTGTAATTTAATCAACACTTTCTGACCGTCACTATAAATATATGACATGTTTCAACGGTAATTAAGATTGTCGGTATAAACCAATCCCTACTGGTGTATAGCCAACTAAAATCCTATTCGTTGGAGAAGGATCTGCCAATGGTTTTAGTTGATTTACCGAACGGTTTTCGTCCGTCTGAATAAGTCACTTATTTTGTAGTGGTGGAAAAAACATGTGAGTTTCAAATCTTCAATCTGATGCTCTCCTAACTGAGCTATCCACTCCAATCTACAAATGCACCAACCAGGAATCAAACCCAGGTATGTACCCTGGGAACATACTATTCTACCACTAGACCACTGGAGTCTGTTGGTTTTCCTTCCAATTTTAATTTCTTGTAAGTTCAAAAGAATAAAATTTTTAATAAAAAAATATGAACAAGAAATTAATTTTTTATCCCTTTTATAGACAAATTTGATTATATATGAAAACTTTTATGACATAAGAAAAAAACTTTTATTTTAATCAGAGAATATTACAAATATTATAAGGATCCGATAAGCGTAAATCAAACACGCGACCTTCAAATCTTCAATTTGACAATTTTCGACAGAGCTATCCTCACTAATCCATAAGTGCACCGGTAGGCAATCAAAGGTCTGTACCGTGACAAGGTACTACTCTACCTCTAGACCATTGGGGCTTGTTGGCTTCCCCTTAGATTTTGAATTTTGGTAAGTTAAAAACAATATAAATTTTAGTATAAAAATATGCACAAGAAACTAATTTTTTATGTCTTTTATAAATCAACTTAATCATATATGAAAACTTTTATGATTTAACAAAAAACTACTATTATAATGAAAGAATATTACAGATATTATAAGGATGAGATGAGCATGGATCGAATATGTGACCATCAAATCTTCAATCTGATGCTCTCGCAATAGAGCTATCTCCGGTAACCCACAAATGCACCAGCCGGGAATCGACCTCGAGCCTGTATTGTGGCAAGGTACTACTCTACAACTAGACCACTGGTACTTGATGGTTTTTCCCCCCAATTTTAAATTCTAGAATGTTAAAAAGAATATAAATTTCAACATAAAAATATGAACGAGAAATTAACTTTTTATCTATTTTATAAATAAATATGATTATATATGAAAACTTTTATTATTTAACTAAAAATATTTTATTTTAATTAAAGATATTATAGGGATGTAGTGAGCATGGATCGAATACGCGACCTTCAGATCTTCAGTCTGACGCTCTTCTAACTAAGTTATCCTCGCTAATCCACAAGTGCACCAGCCTAGAATCAAACCTGAGTTTGTACCGTGGTAGGGTACTAATCTACCACTAGACCCCTGGTTTTTGTTGGTTTTCCTTCTGATTTTGAATTCGGGTAAGTTAAAAAGAATATAATTTTTAATATAAAAATAAAAAAGAGAAACTAATTTTTTATCTCATTTCAAAATAATTTTAATCATATATAAAAACATTTATGATTTAACTAAAAAACTTTTATTTTAATTAGTATAGATATTATAAGGACGAGATGAGCATCGATTGAACATGCGGCCATCATATTTTCAGTCTGACCCTCTCCCAATTGAGTTATCCCTGCTAATCCACAAATGCACCAGTGGAAAATCGAACTCGAGTCTATGCCATGGCAGGTTAATATTTTATCACTAGACCACTGGTGCTAATTTTAAATCCTGATATGTTAAAAATGATATAATTTTTAATATAAAATATCAATGAGAAATTAACTTTTTAATCTCATTTATAAACAAATATGATTATATATGAAAACTTTTATTATTTAACTCAAAATTGTTTATTTTAATTAATCAGTATTACTGATATTATAAGGATGCGGTGAGCGTGGATGGAACACGCAACCTTCAAATCTTCAATTTGATGCTCTCCCAACTGAGCTATCCCTGCTAATCCACAAATGTACCAATCGGGAATTCAACTGGGGCCTCTATCGTGGTAGGGTACAATTCTGCCTCTAGACCACTGGGGCTTCTTGGCTTTCCCATGGATTTTGAATTCTGGTAAGTTAAAAACAATATGACTTTTAGTATAAAAATATGCATGAGAAACAAATGTTTTATCTCTTTTATAAATAAATTTAATCATATATGAAAACTTTTACGATTTAACTACAAAACTTTTATTTTAATTAAGGAACACTAGGGATATTATAAGGACGAGATGAGTGCCAGTCGGGAACTAGACTCGGGCTTGTACCGTGGCAGGGTACTACTCAACCACTAGACCACTGCAGCTTGATGGTTTTGCCTCCAATTTTAAATCCTAGAATGTTAAAAAGAATATAAATTTTAACATAAAAATATCAATGAGAAATTAACTTTTTATCTATTTTATAAATACATATGAAAACTTTTATTATTTAAATAAAAATAATTTATTTTAAGTAAAGATATTATAGGGATACGGTGAGCATGGATCGAACATGCGACCTTCAGATCTTCAGTCTGACCCTCTCCCAGCAGAGTTATCCATGCTAATCTACAAGTGCATCAGTCAAAAATTGAACCTGGGTCTATACCTTGGCAAGGTAATACTCTATACCACTGGTGCTAATTTCAAATTCTGATATGTTAAAAATTATATAATTTTTAATATAAAAATATCAACGAGAAATTAACTTTTTATCTCAATTATAAATAAATATGATTCTATATGAAAACTTTTATTATTTAAGTCAAAATTTTCTTAATTAATCAATATTACTGATATTATAAGGATACGGTGAGCAAAGATTGAACACACGACCTTCAGATCTTCAGTCTGACGCTCTCCCAACTAAGCTATCCCCGCTAATCCACAAATGCACCAATCATGAATCAAACCCGAGCCAGGGTTGGGTATAATTCTACCTTTACACCACTGGGGCTTCCTGGCTACCCCTCGGATTTTAAATTCCGTTAAGTTAAAAACAAAATAAGTTTAAAAATAAAAATATGCACGAGAAACTAATTTTTTATCTCTTTTATAAATAAATTTAATCACATATGAAAACTTTTATGATTTAACTACAAAACATTTTTTTTAATTAAAGAACACGAGGGATATTACAAGGACGAGATGAGTGCCTGCCTAGAATCGGACTTGGGCCTATATGTGCTCGGGTACTACTCTACTACTAAACCACTGGTGCTTGATGGTTTTGCCTCCAATTTTAAATTCTGGAAAATTAAAAAGAATATGTATTTGAACATTACTATCAACGAGAAATTAACTTTATATCTATTTTATAAATAAATATGATTATAAATGAAAACCTTTATTATTTAACTAAAATTATTATATTTCAATTAAACATATTATAGGGATGTGGTGAGCATGGATCAAACGCGTGACCTTCGGATCTATAGTCTAATGCTCTCCCAACTGAGCTATCCCAGCTAATCCACAAGTGTACAAGCCGCGAATCGAACCCGGGTCTGTACCATGGCAGGGTACTATTCTACCACTTGACCATTGGTGCTTGTTGGCTTTCCCCTCAGATTTTGAATTCCAGTAAGTTAAAAATAATATAATTTTTAATTCAAATAAAAATGAGAAACTAATTTTTTATCTCATTTAAAAATAATTTTAATCATATATGAAAACTTTTGTGATTTAACTAAAAAACTTTTATTTTAATTAAAAAATATTATAGGTATTATAAGGATGAGATGAGCATGGGTCAAACATGCGGCCATCAGATTTTCTGTCTGACCCTATCCCACTGAGCTATCCTTACTAATCCACAAGTACATCAATCGGAATTGAACCCGGGTTTATACCATAGTAGGGTACTATTCTACCACTAGACCACTGGTGCTAATTTTAAATTCTAATATGTTAAAAAGAATATAATTTTTTAATATAAAAATAATGACGAGAAATTAACTTTTTTTGTTATTTATAAATAAATATGATTTTATATGAAAACTTTTATTATTTAACTCAAAATTTTTTATATTTATTAATGAATATTTATGATATTATAAGGATGTAGTGAGCGTGGATCAAACATGTGACCATCAGATCCTTAGTGAGACGCTTTCCCAATTGAGCTATCCCCTCTAATCCACTAATCGAGAATCAAACCCGGGCCTGTATCGTGGAAGGGTACAATTCTACCTCTAGACCACTGGGGCGTGTTGGCTTCCACTCGGATTTTGAATTCCCTTAAGTTAGAAACAATATAATTTTTATAATAAAAATATGCCCGAGAGACAAATTTTTTATCACTTTTATAAATAAATTTAATCATATATGAAAACTTTTATGATTTAACTAAAAAACTTTTATGTTAATTAAAGAACACTAGGGATATTATAAGGACGACATGGGTGCTAGTCGGGAATCGAACTCGGGCCTATATCGTGCTGGGTGCAACTCTACCACTAGACCACTAGTGCTTTATGGTTTTGCCTCCAATTTTAAATTCTGGAATGTTAAAAAGAATATAAATTTTAACATTAATATCAACAAGAAATTAACTTTGTATCTATTTTATAAATAAATATCATTATAAAAGAAAACTTTTATTATTTAACTAAAATTATTTTATTTCAATTAAACATATCATATGGATGCAGTGAACGTGGATCGAATACGCGACCTTTAGATCTTTAGTCTGACGCTCACACAACTGAGCTATTCCCGCTAATCCACAAGTGCACCAGTCGGGAATTGAACTGGGCTCTATACCGTGGCATGGTACTATTCTACCATAAGACCACTGACGCTAATTTTAAATTCTGGTATGTTAAAAAGAATATAATTTTTAATATAAAAATATTAATGAGAAATTAACTTTTTATCTCATTTATAAATAAATATGATTATTTATGAAAACTTTTATTATTTAACTCAAATTTCATTTTTTAATTAATGAATATTTCTGATATTATAAGGATGCACTGAGCGTGGATCAAATATGTGACCTTTAGAACTTCAGTTTGACACTCTCCCAACCGTGCTATCCCCACTAATCCACAAATGCACCAATCAGGAATTGAACCCGGGCCCGTAACAAGGTTGGTATAATTCAACCTCTACACCACTGGGGCTTGTTGGCTTCTCCGTGGATTTTGAATTCCCTTAAGTTAACTAAAAATATGCATGAGAAATAAATTTTTTATCTCTTTCATTTATAAATGAAATCATATATGAAAACTTTTATCATTTAACTAAAAAACTTTTATTTTAATTAAAGAACATGAGGAATATTATAAGGATGAGATGAGCGGCAGTCGGGAGCTGGACTCGGGCCTGTACCATGGTAGGGTACTACTCAACCACTAGACCACTGAAGCTTGATGGTTTTGTCTCCAATTTTAAATTCTAGAATGTTAAAAAGAATATAAATTTTAACATAAAAATATCAAAGAGAAATTAAGTTTTTATCTATTTTATAAATACATATGATTATATATGAAAACTTTTATTTTAAACTAATAATATTTTATTTTAATTAAAGATATTATAGGGATGCGGTGAGCATGGATTGAACATGCGACTTTCATATCTTTAGTCTAACGCTCTCCCAACTGAGCTATCCCCACTCATCCACATCTGCACCAGCCGAAAATTGAACCGGGGTCTGTACCATGGTAGGGTACTATTCTGCCACTAGACCACTAGTGCTGGTTGGCTTTCCATCAGAATTTGAATTCTAATAAGTTAAAAAGAGTTTAATTTTTAATATAAAAATAAAAACGAGAAACAAATTTTTTATCTCATTTAAAAATAATTTTAATCATATTTGAAAACTTTTATGATTTAACGAAAAAACTTTTATTTTAATCAAAAAATATTACACATATTATAAGGATGAGATGAGCGTGGACCGGAGACACGACCTTCAGATATTTAGTCTAACCCTATACAAACTGAGCTATCCCTGCTAATCCATATGTGCACCAGTCAGGAATCGAACCTAGCTCTATACTGTGGGAGTGTACTATTCTACCATTAGACCACTGGTACTAATTTTAATTTTTGATATGTTAAAAAGAATATAATTTTTCATATAAAAATATCAACGAGAAATTAACTTTTTATCCCATTTATAAATAAATATGATTATATATGAAAACTTTTATTATTTAACTTAAAATTTTTTATTTTAATTAATCAATATTACTAATATTATAAGGATGCATGGATCGAACACCTGACCTTCAGATCTTCAGTCTCACTCTATCCCAACTGAGCTATCCCTGCCAATCCATAAATGCACCAATCAGGAATCGAACCTGGGCCTAAATTGTGGTAGGGTACAATTCCACCTCAAGACCACCGGGTCTTGTTGGCTTCCCCTTGGATTTTGAATTCCGGTATGTTAAAAAACAATACAATTTTGTGTATAAAAATATGGATGAGTCACAAATTTTCTATCACTTTTATAAAAAAATTGAAACATATATGAAAACTTTTATTACTTAACTAAATTTATTTTATTTCAATTAAAGATATTATAGGGTTGCACTGAGCGTGGATCGAACACGCGACCTTCAGATCTTTAGTCTGACGCTCTTTCAACTGAGCTATCCCGGCTAATCTGCAAGTGCACCAACGGGGAATCGACCCTGGGTCTATACCGTGGCAAGGTACTATTTTACCACTAGACCACTGGTACTTGTTGGCTTCCCCTCAGATTTTGAATTCCGGTAAGTTAAAAAGAATACAATTTTTAATATAAAAATAAAAATGCGAAACTAATTTTTTATCTTATTTAAAAATAATTTTGATCATATATGAAAACTTTTGTGATTTAACTAAAAAACATTTATTTTATTTAAAAAATATAATATATATTTTATAGATGAGAAGAGCATGGATCGAACATGCGACCATCAAATTTTCAGTCCGACCCTATCCCAACAGAGCTATCCCTGCTAATCCACAAGTGCACCAACCGGGAATCAAACCCCAGGTCTATATCGGGGTAGCGTACTATTCTACCTCTAGACCATTGGCGATAGTTTTAAATTCTAATATGTTAAAAAGAATATAAATTTTAATATAAAAATATTAATGAGAAATTAATATTTTATCTCATTTTTAAATAAATAAGATTATATATGAAATCTTTTATTATTTAACTCAATTTTTTTTTAATTAACGAATATTTCTGATAATATAAGGATGTAGTGAGCATGGATTGAACAAGCAAACTTCAGATCTTCAGTCTGACGCTCTCCCAACTGAGCTATCCCTGATAATCCACAAATGCACGAATCGGGTATTGAACCCTAGCCTGTATCATGGTTGGATACATTCTAATGCTACACCACTGGGGCATGTTGGCTTCCCATCGGATTGTGAATTCCCTTAAGTTAAAAACAATATAATTTTTAAAATAAAAATGTGCATGAGAAATAATTTTTTTTCTCTTTTATAAATAAATTTAATCATATATGAAAACTTTTATGAGTTAACTAAAAACTTTTATTTTATTTAAAGAACACTAGGGATTTTATAAGGATGAGATGAGCGCCAATCGGGAACCAAACTTGGGCATATACCATGGTAGGGTACTACTCAACCTGACCACCTGAGCTTGATGGTTTAGCCAGCAATTTTAAATTCTGGAATGTTAAAAAGAATATAAATTTTAATGTTAATATCAACGAGAAATCAACTTTATATCAATTTTATAAATAAATATGATTATAAATGAAAACTTTTATTATTTAACTAAAATTATTTTATTTCAATTAAAGATATTATAGGGTTGCGGTGAGCGTAGATCGAACACACGACCTCCAAATTTTCAGTTTGACGCTCTCCCAACTGAGCTATCCCCGCTAATCCACAAGTGCACCAGCCGAGAATCGAACCCGGGTCTGTACCGCGGCAGGGTACTATTCTACCACTAGACCACTGGTGCTTGTTGTCTTTCCCCTCAGATTTTGAATTCCGGTAAGTTAAAAAGAATATAATTTTTAATATAAAAATAAAAACGAGAAACTAATTTTTTATCTTATTTAAAAATAATTTTTATCATATCTGAAAACTTTTGTGATTTAACTAAAAAACTTTTATTTTATTTAAAAAATATTAATGATATGTTGCGGATGAGAAGAGCATGGATCGGACATGCAACATTGAGATATTCAGTCCAACCCTATCCCAACAAAGCTATCCCTGCTAATCCACAAGTTCACCAACCGGGAATCGAACCCGGGTCTATACCGGGGTAGCGTACTATTCTAACGCTAGGCTATTGGTGATAATTTTAAATTCTGAGTTGTTAAAAAGGATATAAATTTTAATATAAAAATATTAACATGAAATTAACTTTTTATGTCAATTATAAATGAAAAAGATTATATATGAAAACTTTGATTATTTAACTCAAAATTTTTTTTTAATTAATGAATATTTCTGATATTATAAGGATGCAGTGAGCGTGGATCGAGCAAGCGACCTTCAAATCTTCAGTCTGACGCTCTCCCAACTGAGCTATCCCTGATAATCCACAAATGCATTAATCGGGTATCGAACCCAAGCCTGTATCATGGTTGGCTACATTCTAACGCTACACCACTGGGGCATGTTGGCTTCCCATTGGATTGTGAATTCCCTTAAGTTAAAAACAATATAATTTTTGAAATAAAAATATTCTCGAGCAATTAATTTTTTTTCTCTTGTATAAATAAATTTAATCATATGAGAAAACTTTTACGAGTTAACTAAAAACTTTAATTTTATTTAAAGTACACTAGGGATTTTATAAGGATGAGATGAGCGCAAGTCGGGAACCAAACTCGGGCCTGTACCATGATAGGGTACTACTCAACCACTTGACCACTGGAGCACGATGGTTTGGCCAGCAATTTTAAATTCTAGAATGTTAAAAAGAATATAAATTTTAACGTTAGTATCAACGAGAAATTAACTTTATATCAATTTTATAAATAAATATGATTATCAAAGAAAACTTTTATTCTTTAACTAAAATTATTTTATTTCAATTAAAGATATTATAGGGTTGCGGTCAGCGTGGATCGAACACGCGACCTTTAGATCTTCAGTCTGACGCTCTCCCAACTGAGCTATCCCCGCTAATCCACAAGTGCACAAGCCGGGAATCGAATCCGGGTCTGTACCGTGGCAGGGTACTATTCACCACTAGACCACTGGTGCTTGTTGTCTTTCCCCTCAGATTTTGAATTCCGGTAAGTTAAAAAGAATATAATTTTTAATATAAAAATAAAATCGAGAAACTAATTTTTTATCTTATTTCAAAATAATTTTTATCATATCTGAAAACTTTTGTGATTTAACTAAAAAACTTTTATTTTATTTAAAAAATATTATTGATTTGTTGCGGACGAGAAGAGCATGTATCGGACATGCAACATTGAGATATTCAGTCCAACCCTATCCCAACAAAGCTATCCCTACTAATCCACAAGTGCACCAACCGGGAATCGAACCCGGGTCTATACCGGGGTAGCGTACTATTCTAACGCTAGGATATTGGTGATAATTTTAAATTCTGATTTGTTAAAAAAAATATAAATTTTAATATAAAAATATTAACAAGAAATTAACTTTTGATCTCATTTATAAATGAATAAGATTATATATGAAAACTTTTTTTATTTAACTCAAAATTTTTTGTTTTAATTAATGAATATTTCTTATATTATAATGATGCAGTGAGCGTGGATCGAACAAGCGATCTTCAAATCTTCAGTCTAACGCTCTCCCAACTGAGCTATCCAGGATAATCCACAAATGCACGAATCGGGTATCGAACCAAAGCCTGTATCATGGTTGGCTACATTCTAACGCTAAACCACTGGGGTATGTTGGCTTCCCATCGGATTGTGAATTCCCTTAAGTTGAAAACAATATAATTTTTAAAATAAAAATATGCACGAGAAATAATTTTTTTTCTCTTCTATAAATAAATTTAATCTAATATGAAAACTTTTATGAGTTAACTAAAAACTTTTATTTTCTTTAAAGGACACTACAGATTTTATAAGGATGAGATGAGCGCCAGTCGGGAACCAAACTCGGGCCTGTACCATGATATTGTACTACTCAACAACTTGACCACTGGAGCGCGATGGTTTGGCCAGCAATTTTAAATTCTGGAATGTTAAAAAGAATATAAATTTTAACGTTAATATCAAGGAGAAATTAACTTTATATCAATTTTATAAATAAATATGATTATAAATGAACACTTTTATTCTTTAACTAAAATTATTTTATTTCAATTAAAGATATTATAGGGTTGCGGTGAGCGTGGATCGAACACGCGACCTTTAGATCTTCAGTCTGACGCTCTCCCAACTGAGCTATCCCCGCTAATCCACAAGTGCACCAGCCGGGAATCGAACCCGGGTCTGTACCGTGGCAGGGTACTATTCTACCACTAGACCACTGGTGCTTGTTGTCTTTCTTCTCTGATTTTGAATTCCGGTAAGTTGAAAAGAATGTAATTTTTAATATAAAAATAAAAACGAGAAACTAATTTTTTATCTTATTTAAAAATAATTTTGATCATATCTGGAAACTTTTGTGATTTAACTAAAAAACTTTTATTTTATTTAAAAAATATTATAGATATGTTACGGATGAGAAGAGCATGGATCGGACATGCGACCATGAGATTTTCAGTCCAACCCTATCCCAACAAAGCTATCCCTGCTAATCCATTAGTGCACCAGCCGGGAATCGAACCCGGGTCTATACATGGTAGCGTACTATTCTAACGCTAGGCTATTGGCGATAATTTTATATTCTAATTTGTTAAAAAGCAAATAAATTTTAATATAAAAATATTAACAAGAATTTAACTTTTTATCACATTTATAAATGAATAAGATTACATATGAAACTCTTATTATTTAACTCAAAATTTTTTATTCTAATTAATGAATATTTCTAATATTATAAGGATGCAGTGAGCGTGGATCGAACAAGCAACCTTCAAATCTTCAGTCTGACGCTCTCCCAGCTGAGCAATCCCTGATAATCCTCAAATGCACGAATCGGGTATCAAACCCAACCTTGTATCATGGTTGGCTACATTCTAACGCTACAACACTGGGGCACGTTGGCTTCCCATAGGATTGGGAATTCCCTTAAGTTAAAAAAAAATATATATAATTTTTGAAATGAAAATATGTACGAGAAATGAATTTCTTTTCTCTTTTATAAATAAATATAATCATTTAAGAAAACTTTTATGAGTTAACTAAAAACTTTTATTTTATTTAAAGAACACTAGGGATTTTATAAGGATGAGATGAGCGCCAGTCGGGAACCAAACTCGGGCCTGTACCATGATAGGGTACTACTCAACCACTTGACCACTGGAGCTTGATGGTTTGGCCAGCAATTTTAAATTCTGGAATGTTAAAAACAATATAATTTTTATCGTTAATATCAACGAGAAATTAACTTTATATCAATTTTATAAATAAATATGATTATAAATGAAAACTTTTATTCTTTAACTAAAATTATTTTAATTCAAATAAAGATATTATAGGGTTGCGGTCAGCATGGATCGTATACGCGACCTTCAGATCTTCAGTCTGACGCTCTCCCAACTGAGCTATCCCTGATAATCCTCAAATGCACGAATCGGGTATCAAACCCAATCCTGCATCATGGTTGGCTACATTCTAACGCTACAACACTGGGGTAGGTAGGCTTCCCGTCGGATTGGGAATTCCCTTAAGTTAAAAAAAAGATAATTTCTGAAATGAAAATATGTACGAGAAATAAATTTCTTTTCTCTTTTATAAATAAATTTAATCATATAAGAAAACT